>CM049427.1:29107039-30357039 GCA_026929855.1 Poa annua | reverse complement strand
AGTCGATGATCTGGTCTATCCGCGGGAGCGGGAAGTGGTCCTTGGGGCAGCATTTGTTGACTGCGGTGAAGTCAACGCACATGCGCAGTTTCTTCGTCTTCTTTTTCTCAACTAGAACCGGGTTGGCGACCCAGTCCGAGTCCTTGATCTCTCGGATGAACTTGGCGTGTAGTAATCTGTCGACCTCCATGGTGATCGCGTCTCGTTTGGGTCCTGAGAAGCGTCGCATGGATTGCTTGACTGGTCTTGCGTCCTTGTGGACTTTTAGAGAGTGCTCGGCGAGTTCCCTGGGTATCCCTGGCATGTCAGAGGGTTGCCATGCAAAGATTTTCCAGTTCTCACGCAGGAACTCGACGAGCGCGCCTTCCTATGCGGGGGTCAGACTCGATGAGACCTTGACCGTCTTTCCGCTGTCAGTCGGGTGGACTTGGTGGGTGACGGTGTCGTCATTTGTGTTGAACGCTGCGTCTTTGGCGGGCTTCTTGCGAGCCGGGAAGATGGTCTTGTCATTGTCGGCTGATATTGCCTTGAAGTGCTCTTCGACGCCGAAGAACTCGGAGATCTTGGCGAACTCGCGGTCGCCGCTGTTGGAGAGTCCGAAGTCGCCACGGACAGTGATCACTCCTTTCGGCCCGGTCAACTTTATCATCAGGTAGGCGTAGTGGGGTACTGCCATGAACCTGGCAAAGCTTGGGCGTCCGAGGATAGCGTGGTATTGTGACTTCCAGTCGACAACCTCAAAGTCTATCGACTCCTTCCTGAAGTGCTCGGGTGTACCGAGGATGACGTCGAGTGTGATTGTTCCCATGGGCGTGATTGCTTGCCCTGGTACTATGCCGTGGAAGGTGGTTTCCGATTCCGGCAACTTCTCTGTCGACCTGTTCATTCGTCTGAGGGTATCGGCGAATATGATGTTGATGCCGCTGCCTCCGTCCAGGAATACCTTCTTCAGGCTGTAGTCGCCGATCAGGGCCTCAATCACGAGTGCGGCGTGCCCGGGTCGGACTACCTCCGCTGGGTGATCTGCGCTGGAAAATGTGATTGGTGTCTCCGACCCGCGCAGGTAGTCTGGTACCGCGCGCGGGCTGTTGATGGCTTGAAGTACTTGGCGTGTGATGATTTTCTGCCTCCTGTTCGACGGGGGTCCCTTCTGGATCATGTTCACTTGTCCCCGTGCGGCTGGGTACGTGTCGGCTGCTGCCGACGGACCTTGCTGCTGCTGCGGCTGGGGGAACGCTCCTGCCGCCTGCACTTGATTGTTGTTTGCGGGTGCTGCCTGGATGGCTAGCTGTGGTGCCGCTTGTATGGCCTGCACCGGGGCGATGATTTGCTGCATGGCATGGTAGATCTTTCTTGCTTTGCGGCAATCCTTCAACAGGTGGTTTGAACCCCACTTTCCTGTTGCCGGGTTGCGAAACGAGTGATGCTTACAGGGTTGCATCAGTTCCTCTGCTGGGGTCAACGGGCGTTTCCACTCGCGCTTCTGACTTCCATCATTGTGGTCGATGCTGCTGCTGCCGCGGTTGTACTGACTCGAGCTGGGCTGTCGACTTTGCTCGTACTGTCGACTGCCGTCACGCTTGTCCTCACGGGGGGTTTCATAACCCGCCGCTACGAATTCGATTGAATCGTGGGTGTAACGTGCCTTCTTCTTTTGACGTGCCTCGCGCCAGTTGCTTGTTTCGCCTTCCTTTTTGGGAGAAGTTTCGCGGACATAATCCTCTCCTTCGGCCCATTTGTTGGCTGTCTTCATGAGTTCTATCGTGGTCTTCGGCTGGAGCCTACCGAATTCCTCCCGGAGGTCGCGGCGAGCGACGCCATGCATGAAGGCGTCCATCACTCGATCCTCTGATACGGGTTCCATGGTATTGCGGAGGAGTGTCCACCTCTGGATGTAAGAGCGGAGCGACTCATCCTTCCCTTGCTTGCAGGCCTGCAACTCGATGTAGGTCGTCGGCCTGGCGAATGTTCCTGAGAAACTCTTGATGAAGTTGTCCTGGAATTCCTCCCATGTCCGGAAAGAGTCTTTGGGTTGACTGGTGAGCCACCCGCGTGCCGAATCTGTCAGCATGAGCTGGATGTACTGCATTGCTGTAGTCGACGTTCCACCTTGACAGGTGCAAGCGATGAGGTATTCCTCGAGCCATAGCTTTGGGTCTTGCTTCCCGTCGTATTTTGGTGTGCCAGCCGTCAACTTGAAGCCTTTAGGCATGCGGGTGTCGCGGATGTTGAAGCTAAAGCATGCTGCGCCGCACAGCTCGAAGTCGCGGTCGGCGTTGTCGTTCGCGTGTGCCACACTAGCCGAACGCTCCTTGCGGCTGCGGTCCACCGTCTTCTGTGTCAGGACGTCACGGAGGTCCTTGACTGGCTGTCGCTGCGCCGCTGGGACGCCCGATGTCGTTGGTTCATAAGCTCGGTTGCTTGGCCCCTTGGCCGCCAGAGCTTCTTCGATTGCCCTTATGGAGGCGATTTGTTGCTTGTGGAGAAGGGAGAGCGCGTCCCCCTCCGGTGGCTGCGTGAGCCGGAGGTATGTCTCGACTGCGATCAGGGCGGCATTCGCCGTCTTTGGGACGGGTATCCCGTTTTCATCTTCGGTGACGAAGGACGAGTCGAGGTTGCGGGTGAGCCTTGTTCGATCAGCTTCTGCCATGTGGGGGACACGGGCTCTGGTTCGCCGTGCTCCCTGGTTCACCTCTGTTGAGGACGTGAAGGAGAGGGCGGCTCGCCTGGCACTCGATGCATCCGCGTCCCTTTTGCGCCTGAGAAGTTCGGCTTTTTCGGCGCGAATTCGTTCGCCTTCCTTGCGTAGCAAGTACTGGACCGCCAGGTGATCTTCTCGAGGTGCGTTGGGTGGCGGGAACGTGCCTTCGTCCACATGCTTCATGGCTTGGATCGCCATGTCCCGCGTGATGATAAGTTTAGTCTGGTCCGGCATGTCCACCTCTAGCGGATACGCGGGTTCGTCTTCGTCGTCATGCGGTGTTGTGCCGGCCATGAAGACTTGCTTGGGGTAGACTCAAATTGGAGAGTTGGTGCTGCCGCTGCTGCTTCTGTCGCCCGCTTCTTGCTCGGGGTCGAAAATTGCCGCAACGTGGCGCGCGGCGCGCCCGCTGTCGCGTCTCTTCGCGATTGTCCATGTGCTCATACTCGCCGGGGCGAGTGCGATTGGCTTGGGGTAGACCTGAGATCTCCACGAAGACGAGGACGCGCGTGACATGGTTGTCGGACGCGGGCCCCTGGTCGGCCGCGCGGGTGCGACGGTGGAGGTGGATCTTGACTTGATCGACCGCACGACCGAAGTTGGGGTAGCAGACTCGATTCGGGCGGCCGTTGCCGAGATTGTCGATGTAGTTGTCCTCTTTGCGGGTGCAGCTGGCGCGACCTCTGCGGGTGCGACAGATGCGATCTTCGCGGGTTCGGCGGTCGCGATCTCCGCGGGTGCAGTAGATGCGATCTAAGAGAATCCGGCGGTCGCGATTTCCGCGGGTGCGGCAGATGCGATCTCAGCGAATCCGGCGGTCGCGATCTCCGCGGGTGCGGCAGATGCGATCTCGGCGGGTTCAGCGGGCGCTATGGTCGGTGATTTTGGTGACGCCGTCGCGCGTAGCGCAGTAGTCGTAGACCTGAATATGCCACGACTATCTATGCAGCAGAATATGGAGCCGAAGGTGATGTGTATACCTTTGTACAGATCGGCGTATACCGACTGATGAGTTGGCGAGTGGATGACGTACTCGAAGGAGCCGAATCGGATCGACTCCCTGACGGCGGATGCGCCGATCTTCATTGCGGATGGGGCCGGTGCGACCATGATCCTAGCACTTGTTGACTTTCCCACAGACGGCGCCAATTGACGAGGTGTTAACTCGACAAGTCTCAGGGTTGTGCACCCCGGGTTGATTGATGGGGAGAGAGATGAGTGTAAGGTGATCACGACGGCTGACAAGCGAGGTTTACCCAGGTTCAGGCTCCCGGAGGATAACACCCTACTCCTGCTTGTCTGGTTATTGATGCGAGTAGCGATTACAATGGCGAGATTGCGATCTCGCTAGGGTTTGTCGTAGTGGTTATGAGCGTGTCCTCTAGGACGGGCAACCCTCCTAGCTTTATAGGTAGCCAGGTCTCGGGTGGTTGGTACAGATACGGTAGGTCACAAGACCTAACCGAGTTGGATTAGGATACGAGGTACCCCGAGTGGGCCTTCTGCGGGCCTTTCCATCCTTGGCGCGGCCCAGGTAGCATCATCGTGGGCTACCCGCAAGGCAGCCCCACGTCACACGTGAAGAGCGACAACACCAAGCCCGCGAGCCAGCAACATGAGGGGTCCCGGCAGTGCAACCACTAAGACAAGCCCAGCCAGGCGAAGATCTTCGCAACGTCATTACGCAAAGGACGGTGGACCGCAACCGCAGTCAGCGTTCGGCTGACACGACGAACCTGGACAAACATGCCGATCGCAACTTCGAGCCGTGCGGCGTCGCATGCTTCAGCTTCAACATCCGCGACACCCGCATGCCCAAGGGCTTCAAGCTGACAGCGGGAACCCCCAGGTACGACGGGAAGCAAGACCCGCGCCTGTGGCTCGAAGACTACCTCATCGTCTGCACCTGCCAAGGCGGGACGTCGACTACTGCAATGCAGTACATCCAGCTCATGCTCACGGACTCAGCGCGCGGGTGGCTCACCAGCCAGCCCAAGGACTCCTTCCGAACCTGGGAAAAATTCCAAGATACTTTCATAAAAAGTTTCTCTGGAACATACGCAAGGCCGACGACCTACATCGAGTTGCAAGCCTGCAAACAAGGAAGAGACGAGTCGCTCCGCTCGTACATCCAGCGGTGGACACTTCTTTGAAACACCATGGAACCCGTCTCAGAAGACCGGGTGATGGATGCTTTCATGCACGGCGTCGCTAGCCGCGACCTCCGCGAGGAATTTGGTAGGCTCCAGCCGAAGACCACGATCGAGCTCATGAAGATAGCCAACCAGTGGGCCGAGGGAGAGGACTACGTCCGCGACACTTCTCCAAAGAAGGAAGCCGAAACAAGTAACTGGCGGGACGGACGCCAGAAGAAGAAACAATGTTTCACCAATCTCGACACAATCGAGCTAGTAGCGGCAGGATATCAAACCCCCCGTGATGACAAACGAGATAACAGTCGCCAATATGATCAGGGTCGATAGTCCAACTCGGGGCAGTACAACCGCAGCAGCGGCAGCATTAGCCACAATGATGGAAGCCAGAAGCGCGCGCTGACCCCAGCCGAAGAACTAATGCAACCTTGCAAGCATCACTCGTTCCGCAACCCGGACACAGGCAAGTGGGGTGCCAACCGCCTGCTGAAGGACTGACGCAAAGCGCGCAAGATTTACCAAGCTATGCAGCAAATCATCACTCCCGTGCAAGCACTGCCGGCAGCTCCACAGCTCGCTATTCAGGCAACACCCGCAAACAACAACAGAACACAAGCGGTTGGGACCTTCCCCCAGCAGCAGCCGCAGCATGAAGTCCAGACGGCGGCACACGACGCATACCCGACTGCGCGAGGACAGCTCAACATGATCCAAAAAGGACGCCCTTCGAACAGGGCCCAGAAGCTCATCACCCGCCAAGTACTCGAGGCTACCACCAGCCCGCGCGCAGTACCAGACTACCTGAGAGGGTCAGAGACACCAATCACATTCTCCAGGGCAGACCACCCGTCAGAGGTGCCTCGACCCGGTCACGCCGCTCTTGTTATAGAAGCCCTAATTGGCGACTACAGCCTGAAGAAGGTATTCATGGACGGAGGCAGCGGCATCAACATCATATTCGCCGACACCCTGAGAAGAATGAACAAGTCGACGGAGAAGTTGCCGGAGTCGGAGACCACCTTCCACGGCATATGTGACGCCCGAAAATCGGTACTATGTAGATTTAAGCGCTCCCGCCGAAATCCGCATAATAACGATTTTAGGTCGCCCACCAGACATAATTTGCACGCCAAAACATGCGCATTATGTGGGTGGAATTGTGATAACATTACAACAGTTCCGATACATCCACAAATACAACAGAAGATATAATTACAACAACGACTCGAACGAGTCAAGATACAAATGATACAATACAAAGATTCAAAATACAGCGGAAGCAAAATAGTATTCGACTACGGATAAGATACAAATTGGACTAAGAGTCCTGAAGATAAGCAATGGCGCCATATCCCTGCCCAGCCAAGCCGGAGGGATTCCCAAGCTAACGTCGTCAGACTTCAAACATGTTGACTGCACATAAAGCACATCCCAAAAGAGGGTCAGGGCACTCCCTGGCAAGCAAAACCGACTTGCCTACTTTCTACATCATCTCCCAAAATATAGGGGAGGTGGACTTAGCGGCAGCAGCACTAGCAACCTAAAGAGACACGCTGCGACTTCCGTCTAATCTGAACGGATAGACGTCGCCTAGAGGGGGGGGGGGGTGAATAGGTGATTTAAAACTTTTTTCGAGGAGCCGGAATACCCGGTCCAAGAGTGACCCGGAAATTCCGGTATGCTTGATAAAGGCGGAATAAAACTAGAAGTTTAGTTTAACAAGCATACAACCTAGATATAAATACTAGGCTCACCTATGTGCACCAACAACTTATGCTAAGCAATACAAGTAACAAGGTGATAGCAAGATATATGACTTCAAGCACGAAGGCTATCACAATATAAAGTGTATAAGTAAAGAGCTCGGGTATAGAAATAACCGAGGCACGCGGAGACGAGGATGTATTCCCGAGTTCCACCCAAAGGGTGTACGTCTCGTTTGGAGAGGTGTGCGCAACCACAACAGGTTAGCCGCAACGCCACAAAGGCTCACCTTCTTCTCCTGATGAACTCAACCACAAAAGGTTGCGAGTTCACCTTCCACTATTGATCTCCTTTGGGGCGGAGATCGAATCCCGTACAACTCTTGAGGCACACACCCACAACTTAATTGGGGGCTCCCAAGTCTTGAGGCACACACCCACAACTTAATTGGGGGCTCTCAAGTGACCACAAAAGGTCTTGACCACAAAAGGTCTTGGCCACAAAAGGCCGGCCACAAAAGGCGTCTAGGGTCCAAAGACCCAAGGGTAACAAGCTCACAATCTTTCACTTCCACGAATCTCGTGGAGAGCACAAACCGATGCAAATTCAATGGCAAGAGCACACGAAGTGCTCAAGTCCTTCACTCTCAAATTCCAACACAACAACAAATGTTTATGGGGGAATAAGAGAGGAAGAACAAAGGAAAGCACAAAGGAGTCAAATCCTTCACTCCCAAATCCCACCAAAAGCAACTAATACTTATGGGGGGAAAGGAGAGGAAGAACAAAGGAGAAGAACCACAAAGGAACTCCAAGAACTAGATCCAATAGGTTCCCCTCACTTAGAGCAGAGATGGATTGGTAGGATTGTAGATCTAGATCTCCTCTCAACTTTCCCTAAAGAATATGGAAAAATCAATGGAGGGACTGAGAGGAATCAAGCTTTCCAAGTTCAACAATGGAGTAGGAGAGAGAGGAAATTCGTGCTACCTTGGTTGGGCAAGGGAAGAAGAAGGGGAGGGGTATTTATACCCCCCCAGAAAATAGAACCGTTGCACCCAGAATTTAGACCGGAAATTCCGCCCAAAAGTGAAATTTCCGAGCTGAATTTCCGGTTCCAATCAATGCCTCTTTTTCGAGAAAAACTGTGAGAATCGGATATTCCGATTCAGTCCAGAATCGGATATTCCAAGTGACTGAAAACTGACAGAAACAGTAAAACCAAAACTGCAATATCTTTTCCATCCAGACTCCGTTTTCGATGATTTTTTGCTCGTTGGAATCGTTACAACGATCTCTACTTGAATATGCATAGAAACATCATAGTCCATCATGTGAGGATAAAACCAAATGGGGAAAGGTTTAACTTTCTTAAAATATGTAAACCGGTAAAACCTCCAATATAAAAAACGTAACAAGATATTCATATGAAATCCATTTTTGATGAACTAGAGCTTAGTATGGAGATAAACCAAGCTCTAAATACTCACATGGATGAAAGTCAACAAGTTTTCCAAAGTAAGACCGTTTCCGATGAACAAGAGCTTGACATGGAGATGAATCAATCTCTAGTTCCTCACCACTATAAAAGCCAAATAAGAACCAAGAAATATGATATGCCAAGTATGCAACGGTTTGATCTCTCCACAACAATGCGATCAAGTTACTAACTTGAGAGCCCCTCTTGATAGTACGCCTATCTATCCTATAGCCCTATCAAGATCATACATTTGCCTTGAGCATTCCACTTGAGTTAGATGATGACTATGTTGATCTCTTCAAGTGGATCATCTTTCTTGATTCCGCTTTCAAGCACATGCTTGATGAAGACTTCTCCAAATACTCCTCCATACCCATAATGGGAGATTCTCGCTAGACTCCGTCTTCATGTATCCATAGCAAACTCCAATCATAGGATCTCTTCAAGAAGCTTCTCTTGGTATTGCACATCTCACCTTGATGACGATCACCACATGACATCATCCTCCATGAGCTATGTGAAATCTTAATTTGATGCAAGCCCATGGGAAGATACCTAACCTCATATAAAGATACCACACACGCATATATCATGGGTTAGTTCACAAAGCTATGCGGACAAGTGTTTACCATCTCAAGAGATACATGATCGCTCTTAGTACATCTTATAACTTTGTGTGTTGATCAACATCTTGATCAACCTTGTATCTTCCAACATTTCTTCACTAATATGATATCTTGAATCCTTCAAGACATACTTGCAATAAGCTCCACTGAACACATAAGTTTCAAGAGTCCAACACATGAACTCCACAATTCCATGGACATGATCTATAATGATATCTCAATGCAAACATTAGTCCATAGAGATTGTCATTCAATTACCAAAACCACACATGAGGGAAAATGCTCTTTCAATCTCCCCCATTTTGGTAATTGATGACAATCTCTTTTGAGAGGGTTTATAATATGGAATTTAACGAACAAGAATGGTTACACTAACATCAAATTCTACAAAGGTATGTGATGTTAGTCCATCCACATATATAGAGCAAACTCCCCCATAATTTATGCACGTGTGTATGAACATGAATTCATTGCATATATTATCGACCATTACCGATGGTGGAGTTTCCACTATATATATAAAACCAAGCAACGAATGCAAATGAAAGGAAGGTAAATACTTAAGAATAAACCAATGTACAAATCCAATTCCATACAACCCTCCAAAACTTCTCCCCCATTGGCAACGATTGCCGAAATGGGCGAAAAGCTTTGGAATGGTAACATAATAAGATCTCCTTCATGATTTATACATTTCTCATGATATGAGTGAAATCAAATGCACTTATCCAATGACGAATAGATGAAGGGGATCAAACTGTATTGAGGATCCAAAAATTGCACAAGAAAGATATCAATTGAAATCCACTGGAAGGATACCAATTGCAAAGGGGAAAAGCATTCACAAAGAAGCAAGCAATCAAGGGATCCAAAAACAACTGAGCACAAGAAGATGTTATGATAAGATCAACCAAGTGTTCTAGAAATCAAGAGGGAACTCCCCAAGGTACATGCACAATGAAAAGATTTGTATTTCAATATGGTGTGCATAACATGGAATCCTCATTCCCTCCTAGATGCTTTCGAACACAAAAAGGTGCAAGATTATAAAGTTAAGAAAATAAGTATACCTTGCAACAAACAAATGTTGAGCAACAAGAGAAAGAAGTGACAAATGAAGACTTGCTCAAACGAGAAAGGATGGGTGTGTCATGAAAATACATTTTAGGAGACTAAATAAGGATGTGCCTAAGCATCACCATAGTCTTTCAAATTATGAGGCACATAGTGCATATCATGTATTTCACAAACAAGCACACCCAAGAGGATAAATCAAATATGATCACAAGCTTATTAAGAGGCAATGTGAAACCAATAGAAAAACAAAGCTTGTGCCATTTAGAGATCACCAAAGAACCAAGAAAGTAATAAAATGTGATCACTAAAGATTTTGAATATAAATTAAAAATGTAACTATCCTCATGTGTATAAGTTCCTACGTGGACACTAAGTCCTCAAAGAAACATGCACACACAATGTAGGTACAAGGTAAAACACATGATATCCAAGAGGAAGTCATAAATACACCGATAAGATTTTTGCTTAAAAACAAAGCATATAACTCAAATTATTCTTAAAGGGTATAGATGAACTTCCAACACCAAGTTCTCAAAGCATCACAAATACCCACAAAGGATAAGTGATAGTTGGGATACTTCGAGACACAAAACAAATATCACTTAAGGCATATGGTTTAAGAGAATTCATCAATATTGCATATGAGAGACTTTGAAGGTAGGGCATCTCAACACGGCTAATCTCTTCTCTACAACCCATCCAGGTAACGCATGATTGTGTTCACGGCTAATCAGGTCCAGTGCCCGCGGGATCGACCTTCATAGCATTCTAAGAACGTGCCACCCTATATGAGAATCGACTACTTCATCATCATGAGATCGTTTGGTAACATATGCATGCATCAAATGGAAATCCCGAACTACTTGTGGCGCCCTGGATAAGAGGCGGATTAGATCGAAGCCGCGGGGGGATCCATAGGGCCTCCCACAAGCGGTTAGTGCGCTCAAAATTGGATCCGGGGACAAGAACTGAGTTCCTAGGTCGACACTTAGCAGAACAAAGCACCTCGCAAGGCCTTCCGCCGGTGCCTTATCTTTTAATTTTAATACCCCAATATAAGACAACAGTTTATTAAGGTAGAATAATCTATCAGCTAAGCATATGAAATAAAAGACCAACTGACGACTCGCACAACCAACTCTAAGCATGCACTACGACTCGCAAGGCTAACCGATAAACATGCAACGGTAATAGGATGTGGGGATAAAGCTGTATGGGCTACAGGATAACATGTGATGGGATCGCAATTCGAGAATCGTGAACTAGGATAACATAGATAAAAAGGCAAGAATGAAAAACAATGTATAGGTAAACAAGCAAACTTTGCTTGCCTAGAATCCCGCATGGAAGCAGATCTTGTCGGTGCTCACACATCTCAACGTAGTATCCGCGAAAAAGCAACAAACACTGGAAATCATAAAAGATGCAATTTACAACTACGGCAAAAGATTCAACATGATCATACGAGAATGATGCATGGCATGGCAAGATGCAATACAATGCAGGTAATCCAAATTAAGCGGGAAAGCAACCCCCGACAATTAATATTTAGGTGCAAGTTATTTATCTACTCAATAATATTAAATGTTGGTTAACATGGAAACACATGGCATGGGTGATCTAATTAAATTAAATGGAATAGGGCATTATATATTTATTACCCCACGCATTCCATATTGAATTATTTAGTTGCAATTAATAAATTATACTAAGCAATTAAAATAACAGATGCAAAATGGCATACAAATGGCATATTAATATTCATTGCATTTTTCTGATAAATAACATATAAAGATTATTAAATTTGGAGTTATAGAAATAAAGTTATTGCTTTTAAGTCTAGGGGGTTTTCTGTAATTTGCAGGGACTTATCCGTGATAGAAAAGTAACAGGAAAGGTCCTCTGTGCAAAAACTGGGAACCAGGGGCTCCGGTGCAAAAATTACAGCGCTCAAGAACTTTTCTCACCGAAGAGCGACCCACCTCGGAGGCTGTCATGCGAGCCCGGTTGGCCTCGCTGGCGCGGATGTGCTGACTGGGCACTGCGGGCTCCCGCGGTCACTGACCGGCGGGGCCCACGTCTCAGTGAGAGACAAAGAAAAAAGGGCGCGTTTTAATCAACTCGCGCCGGAGGGAGGGTTCGAACCCGCAACGCGCGGACGAGCGGGAGCGCTGCGCTAGCCAGATGGATCGGGTGGTGTTACTGATAGGTTTAGATTTCTTTTCTTTTAACAGGAAAGAGGGGGTGGCGGACACTGACGAAACTGAACAAGGTTCAGTCGACAGTGGGCACGGCGGCGGGGATCGTCGCCGGCGATGACCAGAAATGGGCGGGGCCGCTCGCGCGCGTGTGTGCTACGGGGGCGGGGTGTGTTGGGTGTGCAGTGCATGAAGAAAAATCCGTGACGGGGAAGAAGGAGAAGTCCCAAAACTTCAAGCTCGAGCTCGGTTCGTCCGTCCATGGCGGAGACGAGAAGGACAAGGATGGGTGAGTCGATGGGGAAGGAAAATCGAGTGGGGGGAGAGGGGAATGGAACCGGGAACTCACAGTGGTGTCCTCGGAGTAGTTGCTCGGAGCGGGGGGTGTCCGGGTGGACGGAATCGTGGCGGCGGAGCCCGTCGGACGCGAAGAAGAAGAAGAAGAGGGACTCGCCCTCATGGGTGCCCGGCGCGATTACTTGGGGGGAGGAGGAAGGTGACGACGCGGCACTGCTGCTGGGAGGCCTCGAGGCCCTTCGACGGCGGCGCTCCGGCGGCTCGACGGCGAGGTGGTGGTGGGGGTTTCGGTGTTGAGAGAAAACAGAGAGATGAGAGGAGGGGGAGAAGGAAAAAGGAGGTGGCGGCGCGGAGGGAGTAGAGGAGAATGGCGGCTAGGGTTTCGAGGGGAGAGAGGGGGTGCGGCTAAAAGGGAGAGGGAGTGGGTGGAGGCAGTGGGGCAGCCATGGCTGAGGTGGAAAGCGAGATGCCCCTCTTCTCTCTGTTGATCGTACGGAGAAGAAGGGGAAGGGGAGAGTGGGCCGGCCCAAGAGGGAGAGGGGAGATGGGCCAGGTGAGGGATTCGGCCCAGGTAGGTTTTTCCTTTCTGAAATTTTTATTTCTCTTTTAGTTCTTTTTCTGTTTTTGTATTTCTAAAACAAAATAGAAAAGAATTTTGAATAAAGAATCTTTACAAAGTAGTTTTCAGTTTAAATAGGCAATTTAATAAACTGGTTTTTATAATATTTGCAAAAGATTTAAAATACACATTTTAATTAATTTGAAATGCATTTGAATTCAAATTGTGTGATTTTAATTTAAAGGGAGTTTAAATTTAAATGCCATAAAATAAAAGAAGCGACAAATACATGATGATATGATGACATGAAGATGCAAACAGAAAAACAACAAAAATCTAAATTGGGATAAGTTCCGGGGCGTTACAGCATAGTACCAGGGCACGCAATCACGCAAATGGGAACAATCATACTCGACGTCATCCTCGGCACACCCGAGCAGTTCATGAAAGAGTCGATTGACTTCGAGGTCGTCGACTGGAAGTCACAGTACCACGCCATACTCGGGCGCCCAACTTTTGTCAGGTTCATGGCAGTACCTCATTACGCCTACCTGATGATCAAGTTGCCTGGACCCAAAGGGGTAATCACTGTGCGCGGCGACTTCGACCGCTCCAACAGCTGCGACCGCAAGTTCAGCAGGATCTCTGAGTTCTTCGGGGTCGAAGAGCACTTCAAGGCCATATCAGCCGACAACGACAAGACAATCTTTCCACCCCGCAAGAAGCCAGCCAAAGACGCCGCCTTCAACACAAATGATGACACCGTAACCCACTAAGTCCATCCGACTGATAGCAGCAAGACGGTCAAAGTATCATCAAGCTTGACCCCTGCATAGGAAAGCGCGCTCATCGAGTTTCTACGTGAGAACTGGAAAATCTTTCCATGGCAACCCTCTGACATGCCAGGAATACCCAGGAATCTCGCCGAGCACTCTTTAAAAGTCCACAAGGACGCCAGACCAGTCAAACAAGCCATGCGACGCTTCTCAGGACCCAAACGGGATGCGATCACCATGGAGATCGACCGACTGCTGCACGCCAAGTTCATCCGAGAGATTAAAAACTCGGACTGGGTCGCCAACCCTGTCCTGGTGGAAAAGAAGAAGACGAAGAAACTACGCATGAGCGTGGACTTTACCGCAGTCAACAAATGTTGTCCAAAAGATCACTTCCCGCTCCCACGGATATACCAGATCATCGGCTCGACAACGCCTGTCTTTCCTGGACGCCTACTCAGGTTACCAGCAGATCAGGCTGAAGGTTGAAGATGAAGAAAAAACGGCGTTCATCACACCCGACGGCGTCTTTTGCTACCAGACGATGCCCTTCGGGTTGAAGAACGCTGGCGCCACATATCAGCGCACCATGCGAGCATGCCTCAAAGGGCTCATCGGGCAAATTGTCCAAGTCTACGTCGATGACATCGCCGTCATGACCCGAAAAGAAGACACCCTAGTTGACGACCTCCGCAAGGTCTTCGCGGCACTCGACACATATCAGATCAAGCTCAACCCAGAAAAATGTGTGTTCGGCGTGCCAGCCGGAGAGTTACTGGGGTACCTTGTCTCCGCAAGAGGAATCGAAGCAAATCCTGAGGTGCAGAACATACTCACGATGCCAGCGCCCACCAAACTCCGGGAAGTGCAACGATTAGCCGGCCGAGTCGCATCTCTCAGCCGGTTCATAAGTAAGTTGGGTGAGAAGGCCCTGCCTTTCTACCAACTGATGAAGAAGACAGACAAGTTCGAGTGGACACAAGAAGCGCAAGAGGCGTTCGACTAGCTCAAAAAGACCCTGACGACTTCCCCAGTCCTGGTGGCACCACTGGAAAACGAGCCACTATACCTATACGTCTCAGCGACAAACAGGGTGGTGAGCACGGTACTCGTAGTCGAGCGGGAAGAAGAAGGGCATAGTCACCCTGTCCAGAGGCCAGTCTACTACCTCAGCGAAGTTCTAACACTGTCCAAGCAAAACTACCCGCACTACCAGAAGCTGGCATACGGGGTCTTCATGACTTCCAGGAAAGTTATCCACTACTTCTCCGAGCACCCGATCATGGTGGTAAGCTCCTCCGGCCTTCCTCACAAATCAGCGCGCGACAGGACGAGTCGCCAAGTGGGTCGTCCAACTAGGACCCTAGGGGCTGAAATACGCTCACCCGAAGTCTATCAAGGCCCAAGTCCTTCCAGAATTCACTACCGAGTGGATAGAAGCTCAGCTACCAGATGTCCCCGACTTGTCCAACGCATGGACGATGTACTTTGACGGCTCCAAGAAATTCAAGGCGGCTGGGGCAGGAGTTGTGCTCATCTCCCCCAATGGCGACAAGTTGAAGTATGTCTTGCAGATGGACTTCCCAACACCCTCCAACAACGAATCCGAGTACGAGGCCCTGATCCACGGCATGCGGATGGCCAAGAACTGCGGCGCCACACACCTTATGACTACGGCGACTCCTACCTAGTTGTACATCAAACCATGAAATCCTGCGACGCCATCGCCGACAACATGATCGCCTACAGAGACCTATACAACCAGCTGGAGGGCACTTTCGACGGCTGCGAGCTGCACACATTGGCCGAGACAGCAACGAGGAAGCCGACATCCTCGCCAACATGGGATCAGATAGGGTCCCAGTACCACCTGGCGTCTTCCTCGAGCGCATCACGCAGAGGTCCATCAAGACTCGACCCGCATCAATCCCCTCCATACCAGCAACAAGCACCGCGAACCCGCCAAGCCAAGAAAAGGAGCTCATGGAAGTTATGCTAGTCGAAGCTACGTGGACAGGGTCATACCTGACATACATACTGCACCAGAGGCTGCCAGCAGACCCAGTTGAAGCAAAGTGCATCATCAGACGCTCCAAAAGCTTCACCGTCATCAACGGAGAACTCCACAAGAGAAGCATCTCAGGAATCCTACAAAGGTGCATAGATCCAGTCGACGGCCAAGCCCTCCTACTCGACATCCATGCGGGTATCTGCGGGCATCACGCCAGCAGTCAAGCGTTGGTGGCCAAAGCGCTGCGAGCCGGGTTCCATTGGCCAACCGCTATGCAAAACGCCGAAGATCTAGTAAAGAAATGCACCGGGTGCCAGGAGTTCGCCAACAAGCCACACGCGCCGGCGTCCGAGCTAAAAACAATACCGCTAGCCTGACCCTTCGCCCAATGGGGACTGGACATGGTGGGCCCGCTGAAGAAATCCTCACCCGGAGGACACACTCACCTCCTGGTCGCAGTCGACAAGTTCACCAAGTGGATTGAGGCCGCGCCCATCACAAGTTCGACTGCATCATCAGCGGTCAACTTCATCAGGTCCATCATCTTCAGATTCGGAGTGCCAAACGGGATCATCACGGACAACGGCTCGAACTTCACAGCCGAGGAATTCAAAGACTTCTGCTCAGATCAAGGCATCAAGCTAAACTACGCGTTTGTTTCGCACCCGCGATCCAATGGGCAAGTCGAGAAGGCCAACGGCCTAGTCTGCAACGGCATCAAGAAGCGCCCGCGGGTACCGCTGAGACGCGCAGCGGGCGCATGGGTGGAAGAACTGCCATCAGTCCTATGGAGCTTGCGAACCACGCCTAACAGATCCACCCAGTACACTCCATTCTTCATGGTGTACGGTGCAGAGGCGGTACTACCCTACGACATCAAATTTGACGCACCACGGGTGGTCGCCTACGACGAGTCAGATGCAGAAGAGGAACTCGAAGACAGCATGGACAATTTGGATGAAGCTCGCAACATCGCCCTGGCGCGATCAGTCGTGTACCAGCAAGACCTGCGCAACTACCATGGACGGAGGTTGCGACCAAGAGCTTTCGTCGCAGGGGACCTGGTCTTCCGCCTCAAGCAGAAGAAGGTGCATAAGCTCGCCTTCCCATGGGAGGGCCCATACATTGTGACAGAGGCAATTGGCAACAGAGCTTATCGCCTGAAGGACTCGAAGACAGGAGCAGTCTGCAGCAACCCATGGAACGTCGCACAACTTCGTCGATTCTATGCCTAGTCGACCCAATCATTGTACCAAGGATAGCATGTCGACGCGACAGGTTTCAGACGCACTCTTTCCCTTACCAGGGTACCTAAGGGGACTGGAAGGGTTTTAATGAGGCGGCCTGTTCGCAAGAATCAATAAAGTGATTTGAAGAAAATGTTGTCCACTTTACCTTCTGAATCAAGGCAACCAATAACCTAGGCCGCTGCTCGAACAACTCGGGGGGCCGCGCCATACAGGTCAAACAAAAATCCTAGGCCGTCACTCGAATCGCTCGAGGACTGCGCCATACAGGTTGAAAGAAAATCCTAGGCCGCCACTCGAATCACTCGGGGGCTGCGCCATACAGGCACAACTCACAAAATCCTAGGCCTCTACCCGATCTACTCGGGAGTTGCGCCGTACAGGTCAAGTCAAAAATCCTAGGTCACCGCCCGACGCACTCGGGGGCTGCGCCTCGCAGGTAACACTTGAAAAACCCTAGGCCACCACTCGAACTTCTCGGGGGCTGCGCCATACAGGCCCAACTCGAAAAATCCTAGGCCTCTGCCCGATCTACTCGGGAGTTGCGCCGCACAGGTCAAGTCAAAAATCCTAGGCCGCCACCCGACGCACTCGGGGGCTGCGCCTCGCAGGTAAGACTTGAAAAACCCTAGGCCACCACTCGAAATACTCAGGGGCTGCGCCATACAGGCCTCACTCGAAAAATCCTAGGCCGCCACCTGAGCTACTCGGGGGTTGCGCCATACAGGTCAAGTCCTAAAACCCTAAGTCGCCACCCGACACACTCGGAGACTGCGCTATACAGGTCTCACTTGAAAAATCCTAGGACACCACTCGAAGAACTCGAGGGTTGCGCCACACAGGTTCACAACACAGACTTAGGCTGTCACCCAAGGTACTCAGGGGCTGCGCCATACAGGTCAAAACCACAACAAATACTCGCACAATAATGCAAATAGTTTCATTCTTATTACTCGAGAACTCCTTTAACCTCATACATTGTCATTTACATTGGCAAGTTCGCCCCTATAGCTAACCATGTACAACAGAAGACGGCTACCCCTATTCTGCAGGCTCGTCCTTCGGCGCGTCGAGTGGGCCTACCAGGCGCTCACTCAGCTTTTGAACATGCTTGATCATTTGGCGCGCAGCCGCCAAGGTGTCGGCATAGTCGTCATCCCCAGGCAGGCCACCTATCAACCTCTCCAGCGGAAGGTTCGGCCGGTGCAGCCGGACGAATGCCAGTGCCACATTCGCCCCAGCGATGAGTTGGGCGTGGACCACCTCCTTCAGCGCGTCACCCCGCGGAACCTCTCTAACAAGCCAGCCAACCCGTGCGGCTGCCCATTGTGTGGGAAGTACACACGATGGATGTGCCAGAGGGTCTTCCGGCAATCTTCAAGGAGAAAGGCAGCCCGCCAAGTCCGATCAAGCATGCACGCGAGGATTCGCCCTCTAGACTTGTTCGACCAGAAGTGGCGACCCTCGTGTGAATCGCCAGTCGCCTCCCCGGTGACCAGCTCTTCAACACGAGCCTGCTCAGCCTGCCAATCTGGGTTCACGTCTGCATCCAGAAGATAGAAGTCATAACAGGCAAGTTTCAATGAAGAAAGCAAACCACAAAATATACAAACCTTGCAGCTGTCGACTGATCAGATCGATTTCGCCAAGCAAAAAAAATTCACGCTGGGAGAACCCCGCAGGAGGGTGCGACTTGGATCACTGCAACTCCAGCTCGGCACGCTTAAGACTCGCTTCAAGCTCAACCACCTTGTTCTTCAAGTAGGTGATTATTCGCTGGTCATTTGTACTTCGCGGCGGAGCAGGAGTTGATCTACGACGGCGCGCAGCCGAAGAAGAAGAGCCCTCGCCACTCGCGCCAGTCGCCGCAGCAGTGGGAGTGGCTCCACGCACGTCAGTCTGCCAGGAACACACATAGTCAATTCAAAAAGGTGACTCCTCAGCAAAAGCAAAAGACGATGGGAAGAAACACTCGATTTCGGCATAAAATATTGTTCAAGGCCAGAAGACCCGATAGAACATTAGTCATTACAAGCAAAAGAAAAAAGTACATGCCACCGCGACTGACGTGGGGCTGCCTTGCGGGTAGCCCACGATGATGCTACCTGGGCCGCGCCAAGGATGGAAAGGCCCGCAGAAGGCCCACTCGGGATACCTCGTATCCTAGTCCAACTCGGTTAGGTCTTGTGACCTACCGTATCTGTACCAACCACCCGAGACCTGGCTACATATAAAGCCAGGAGGGTTGCCCGTCCTAGAGGACACGCTCATAACCACTACGACAAACCCTAGCGAGATCGCAATCTCGCCATTGTAATCGCTACTCGCTTCAATAACCAGACAAGCAGGAGTAGGGTGTTATCCTCCGGGAGCCTGAACCTGGGTAAACCTCGCTTGTCAAGCCGTCGTGATCACCTTGCAATCATCTCTCTCCCCATCAATCAACCCGGGGTGTGCAACCCTGGGACTTGCCGAGTTAAAACCTCGTCAATCGGCGCCGTCTGTGGGAAGTACAACAAGTGCTAGGATCATGGTCGCACCGGCTCCATCCGCAATGAAGATCGGCGCATCCGCCATCAGGGAGTCGATCCGATTCGGCTCCTTCGAGTACG
This sequence comes from Poa annua, assembly GCA_026929855.1. Classification (NCBI taxonomy): domain Eukaryota; kingdom Viridiplantae; phylum Streptophyta; class Magnoliopsida; order Poales; family Poaceae; genus Poa; species Poa annua. The sequence continues at coordinate 30,337,599 of CM049427.1, read as the reverse complement.
TCATCCACTCGCCAACTCATCAATCGGTGTACGCCGATCTGGACAAAGGTATACACATTACCTTCGGCTCCATATTCTGTTGCATAGATAGTCGTGGCATACTCAGGTCTACGACTACTGCGCTACGCGCGACGGCGCGACCAAAATCGCCGACCATCGCGCCCGCTGGACCCGCTGAGATCGCATCTGCCGCACCCGCGGAGATCGCGACCGCAGGACCCGTTGAGATCGCATCTGCCGTACCCGCGGAGATCGCGACCGTCGGACCCGCTGAGATCGCATCTACAGCACCCGCGGAGATCGCGACCGCCGAACCCGGAAAGATCGCATCTGTCGCACCCGCAGGGGTCGCGCCAGCTGCACCCGCGAAGAGGACATCTACATCGACAATCTCGGCAACGGCCGCGCGAATCGAGTCTGCTACCCCAACCTCGGTCGTGCGGTCGATCAAGTCAAGATCCACCTCCACCGTCGCACCCGCACGGGAGACCAGGGGCCCGCGTCCGACAGCCATGTCACGCGCGTCCTCGTCTTCGTGGAGATCTCAAGTCTACCCCAAGCCAATCGCACTCGCCCCGGCGAGTATGAGCACATGGACAATCGCGAAGAGACGCGACAGCGGGTGCGCCGCGCGCCACGTTGCGGCAATTTTCGACCCCGAGCAAGAAGCGGGCGACAGAAGCAGCAGTGGCAGCACCAACTCTCCAATTCAAGCCTACCCCAAGCAAGTCTTCATGGCCGGCACAACACCGCATGACGACGAAGACGAACCCGCATATACGCTGGAGGTAGACATGCCGGACCAGTCGAAACTTGTCATCACGCGGGACATGGCGATCCAAGCCATGAAGCACGTGGACGAAGGCATGATCCCGCCACTTAACGCACCTCGAGAAGACCACCTGGCGGTCCAGTACTTGCTACGCAAGGAAGGCGAACGAATTCGCGCCGAAAAAGCCGAACTTCTCAGGCGTAAAAGGGACGCGGATGCATCGAGTGCCAGACGAGCCGCCCTCTCCTTCACATCCTCCACAGAGGTGAACCAGGGAGCACGGCGAACCAGAGCCCGTGTCCCCCACATGGCAGAAGCTGATCGAACAAGGCTCACCGGTAACCTCGACTCGTCCTTCGTCACCGAAGATGAAAACGGGATACCCGTCCCAAAGACGGCAAATGCCGCCCTGATATCAGTCGAGACATACCTCCGGCTCACGCAGCCACCGGAGGGGGACGCGCGCTCCCTTCTCCACAAGCAACAAATTGCCTCCATAAGGGCAATCGAAGAAGCTCTGGCGGCCAAGGGGCCAAGCAACAGAGCGACTGAACCAACGACGTCGGGCATCCCAGCGGCGCAGCGACAGGCAGTCAAGGACCTCCGGGACGTCCTGACACAGAAGACGGTGGACCGCAGCCGCAAGGAGCGTTCGGCTAGCGTGGCGCACGCGAACGACCACGCCGACCGCGACTTCGAGCCGTGTGGCGCGGCATGCTTTAGCTTCAACATCCGCGACACTCGCATGCCTAAAGGCTTCAAGTTCACGGCTGGCACACCAAAATATGACGGGAAGCAAGACCCAAAGCTATGGCTCGAGGACTACCTCATCGCTTGCACCTGTCAAGGTGGAACATCGACTACAACAATGCAGTACATCCAGCTCATGCTGACAGATTCGGCGCGCGGGTGGCTCACAAGCCAACCCAAAGACTCTTTCCGAACATGGGAGGAATTCCAGGATAACTTCATCAAGAGTTTCTCAGGAACATTCGCCAGGCCGACGACCTACATCGAGTTGCAGGCCTGCAAGCAAGGGAAGGATGAGTCGCTCCGCTCTTACATCCAGAGATGGACACTCCTCCGCAATACCATGGAACCCGTATCAGAGGATCGAGTGATGGACGCCTTCATGTATGGCGTCGCTCGCCGCGACCTCCGGGAGGAATTCGGTAGGCTCCAGCCGAAGACCACAATAGAACTCATGAAGACAGCCAACCAATGGGCCGAAGGAGAGGACTATGTCCGCGAAACTTCTCCCAAAAAGGAAGGCGAAACAAGCAACTGGCGCGAGGCACGTCAAAAGAAGAAGGCACGTTACACCCACGATTCAATCGAATTAGTAGCGGCAGGGTACGAAACCCCCCGCGAGGACAAGCGTGACAGCAGCCGACAGTACGAGCAAAGTTGACAGCCCAGCTCGAGTCAGTACAACGGTGGCAGCAGCAGCATCGACCACAATGATGGAAGTCAGAAGCGCGAGTGGAAGCGCCCGTTGACCCCAGCAGAGGAACTGATGCAACCCTGTAAGCATCACTCGTTCCGCAACCCGGCAACAGGAAAGTGGGGTTCAAACCACCTGTTGAAGGATTGCCGAAAAGCAAGAAAGATCTACCATGCCATGCAGCAAATCATCGCCCCGGTGCAGGCCATACAAGCGGCGCCACAGCTTGCCATCCAGGCAGCACCCGCAAACAACAATCAAGTGCAGGCGGCAGGAGCGTTCCCCCAGCCGCAGCAGCAGCAACAAGGTCCGTCGGCAGCAGCCGACACGTACCCAGCCGCACGGGGACAGCTGAACATGATCCAGAAGGGACCCCCGTCGAACAGGAGGCAGAAAATCATCACACGCCAAGTACTTCAAGCCATCAACAGCCCGCGCGCGGTACCAGACTACCTGCGCGGGTCGGAGACACCAATCACATTTTCCAGGGCAGATCACCCAACGGAGGTAGTCCGACCCGGGCACGCCGCACTCGTGATTGAGGCCTTGATCGGCGACTACAGCCTGAAGAAGGTATTCCTGGACGGAGGCAGCGGCATCAACATCATATTCGCCGATACCCTCAGACGAATGAACAGGTCGATAGAGAAATTGCCGGAATCGGAGACCACCTTCCACGGCATAGTACCAGGGCAAGCAATCACGCCCATGGGAACAATCACACTCGACGTCATCCTCGGTACACCCGAGCACTTCAGGAAGGAGTCGATAGACTTTGAGGTCGTCGACTGGAAGTCACAATACCACGCCATCCTCGGACGCCCAAGCTTTGCCAGGTTCATGGCAGTACCCCACTACGCCTACCTGATGATAAAGTTACCCGGGCCGAAAGGAGTGATCACCGTCCGCGGCGACTTCGGGCTCTCCAACAGCTGCGACCGCGAGTTCGCCAAGATCTCCGAGTTCTTCGGCATCGAAGAGCACTTCAAGGCCATATCAGCCGACAATGACAAGACCATCTTCCCGGCTCGCAAGAAGCCTGCCAAAGACGCAGCGTTCAACACGAATGACGACACTTTCACCCACCAAGTCCACCCGACTGAGAGCGGAAAGACGGTCAAGGTCTCATCGAGTCTGACCCCCGCATAGGAAGGCGCGCTCGTCGAGTTCCTACGTGAGAACTGGAAAATCTTTGCATGGCAACCCTCTGACATGCCAGGGATACCCAGGGAACTCGCCGAGCACTCTCTAAAAGTCCACAAAGACGCAAGACCAATCAAGCAATCCATGCGACGCTTCTCAGGACCCAAACGAGACGCGATCACCATGGAGGTCGGCAGACTACTACACGCCAAGTTCATCCGAGAGATCAAGGACTCGGACTGGGTCGCCAACCCGGTTCTAGTTGAGAAAAAGAAGACGAAGAAACTGCGCATGTGCGTTGACTTCACCGCAGTCAACAAATGCTGCCCCAAGGACCACTTCCCGCTCCCGCGGATAGACCAGATCATCGACTCGACTGCAGGTTGCGAACGCCTATCTTTTCTGGATGCCTACTCAGGTTACCAGCAGATCAGGCTGAAAGTCGAGGACGAAGAGAAGACAGCCTTCATCACACCCGACGGCGTTTTTAGCTACCAGAAGATGCCGTTCGGGTTAAAGAACGCAGGTGCCACGTACCAGCGGACAATGCAAGCATGCCTCAAGGGGCTAATCGGGCAAATCGTCCAAGTCTATGTCGACGACATCGTCGTTACTACCCGAAAGGAGGATACCCTAGTCGACGACCTCTGCAAGGTCTTCGCCGCACTGGACGTGTATCAGATCAAGCTCAACCCAGAGAAGTGTGTGTTCGGTGTACCAGCCGGAGAACTATTAGGGTACCTTGTATCCGCAAGAGGAATCGAAGCAAATCCCGAGAAGGTGCAGAACATACTCACAATGCCAGCACCAACCAAGCTCAGGGAGGTGCAACGATTAGCTGGCCGAGTCGCAGCTCTCAGCCGGTTTATTAGTAAGTTGGGACAGAAAGCCTTGCCTTTCTACCAACTGATGAAGAAGGCAGACAAGTTCGAGTGGACGCAAGAGGCGCAGGACGCGTTCGACCATCTCAAGAAAACACTGACAACTTCTCCAGTCCTCGTGGCACCACTGGAAAATGAGCCGCTGTACCTATACGTCTCAGCAACGAACAGGGTGGTGAGCACGGTGCTCGTAGTCGAACGCGAAGAAGAAGGGCACAATCACCCGGTGCAGAGGCCCGTCTACTACCTCAGCGAAGTACTCACCTTGTCCAAGCAGAACTACCCTCGTTACCAGAAGCTGGCATACGGAGTCTTCATGACCTCCAGGAAGGTCGTCCACTACTTCTCCGAGCACCCGATCACGGTGGTAAGCTCCTCTGGACTAGCAGACATTCTCACAAACCAGCGCGCGACAGGACGAGTCGCCAAGTGGGTTGTCGAACTAGGACCATGGGGGCTGAAGTATGCTCACCCGAAGTCCATCAAGGCCCAAGTTCTCCCAGAATTCACCACCGAGTGGATAGAAGCCCAGCTACCAAATGTCCCAGACCTGTCCAACGCATGGACAATGTACTTTGATGGCTCCAAGAAATTCAAGTCAGCCGGGGCAGGAGTTGTACTCATCTCCCCCAAAGGCGACAAGCTCAAGTATGTCCTACAGATGGACTTTCCGACGCCGTCCAACAACGAAGCCGAGTACGAGGCCCTGATCCACGGCATGCGGATGGCCAAGAACTGCGGCGCCACACACCTCATGATCTACGGCGACTCCTACCTGGTGGTACATCAGACCATGAAGTCCTGCGACGCAATCGCTGACAACATGATCGCCTACAGAGACCTCTACAATCAGTTGGAAGGAAACTTCGACGGCTGCGAGCTGCGCCACATTGGCCGTGAAAGCAACGAGGAAGCCGACGTCCTCGCTAACATGGGCTCAGACAGGGCGCCAGTCCCACCCGGCGTCTTCCTCGAGTGCATCACGCAGAGATCCATCAAGACTCATAGTACAGCAAGCACTGCAACAACAAAAGGCGATGTCAACCCGCCAAGTCAAGACAAGGTCCCCATGGAAGTCATGCTAGTCGAAGCCACATGGACAGGACCGTACCTGGCATACATACTACATCAGAAGCTGCCAGCCGACCCAGTCGAAGCAAAGCGCATCATCAGGCGCTCCAAAGGTTTCACCGTCATCAACGGAGAACTCTACAAAAGAAGCATCTCAGGTATCCTGCAAAGGTGCGTAGATCCAGTCGACGGCCAAGCCATCTTACTCGACATCCACGCGGGTATCTGCGGGCATCACGCCAGCAGTCGGGCACTGGTGGCCAAGGCGCTACGCGCCGGGTTCTACTGGCTGACAGCCATGCAGGACGCCGAGGAGCTGGTGAAGAAATGCACAGGGTGCCAGGAATTTGCCAACAAGCCGCACGCCCCAGCGTCAGAACTCAAGACAATACCATTAGCCTGGCCCTTTGCCCAATGGGGTCTAGACATGGTGGGCCCGCTGAAGAAATCCTCACCCGGAGGTCACACTCACCTCCTGGTTGCAGTCGATAAGTTCACAAAGTGGATCGAAGCCGTGCCCATCACAAGTTCGACTGCATCCACAGCGGTAACCTTCATCAGGTCAATCATCTTCAGATTTGGGGTACCAAACGGGATCATCACCGACAACGGCTCGAACTTCACAGCCGAAGAATTCAAGGACTTCTGCTCCGAGCAGGGGATCAAACTCAACTACGCGTCTGTCTCGCACCCGCAGTCCAACGGACAAGTGGAGAAAGCCAACGGCCTCGTCTGCAGCGGCATCAAGAAACGACTGCGCGTGCCCCTAAGACGCGCAGCGGGCGCATGGGTGGAAGAACTGCCATCGGTCCTCTGGAGTCTGCGAACAACGCCAAATAGATCCACCCAGTATACTCCATTCTTCATGGTGTACGGTGCAGAAGCGGTCCTCCCCTGCGACATCAAGTTCGACGCACCGAGAGTAGTCGCCTACGACGAGTCGGAAGCAGAGGAGGCACTCGAAGACAGCAGAGACACCCTGGATGAAGCGCGCGACATCGCCCTGGCACGGTCAGCCGTGTATCAGCAGGACCTGCGCAATTATCACACTCGGAGGCTGCGACCAAGAGCGTTCGTGGCAGGCGACCTGGTTCTTCGACTCAAGCAAAAGAAGGTGCACAAGCTCGCTTCCCCATGGGAGGGCCCGTACATCGTAACAGAAGCAATAGGCAATGGAGCCTACCGCCTAAAGGACTCGAAGACAGGAGCAAACTGCAGCAACCCGTGGAACGTAGCACAACTCCGCGGGTTCTACGCCTAGTTCAAAACAACCATTGTACAAGAAAACCAGCGCGGCAGGTTTCAGACGCACTCTTTCCCTCACCAGGGTACCTGAGGGGATTGGAAGGGTTTTAATGAGGCGGCCTGTTCGCAAGAATCAATAAAGTGATTTGAATAAATTCTGTCTCCTTTACCTGTCACTCAGAGGAAGCTCAAAAATCCTAGGCCGCCACTCGAACCACTCGGGGGCTGCGCCACACAGGTTGAAATATAAGCTTAGGTCGCGACCCGAACCACTCGGGGGCTGCACCATACAAGCATGGCCAAAATCCTAGGTCGCCACCCGAGCTACTCGGGGGCTGCGCCACACAGGTTGAAATAAAAGCTTAGGCCGCCACCCAACTTACTCGGGGGCTGCGCCATACAAGCATAAAGTCAAAAATCCTAGGCCGCCACTCGACCGACTCGGGGGCTGCGCCATACAGGTCAAGTTCAAAATCCTAGGGCGCCGCCCGCCACACACGGGGGCTGCGCCACACAGGTCACACTTGTAACCCTAGGCTACCACTCGACTTACTCGGGGGCTACGCCAAACAGGCCTTCTCAGAAAAATCCTCAGCCGCCACTCGAACCCACTCGGGGGCTGCGCTGCACAGGTCACATTCCAAATCCTAGGTCACCACCCGACGTACTCGGGGGCTGCGCCAAACAGGTAACACTTGTAATCCTAGGCCGCCACTCGACCTACTCGGGGGCTGCGTCAGACAGGTCTTAGCCAAAATCCTAGGCCACCACTCGAGCGACTCGGGGGCTGCGCCATACAGGTCAAGTTACAATAATCCTAAGTCGCCACCTGATAAAATCAGAGACTGCGGCATACAAGTAACACTTGAAAAACCTAGGCCGCTGCCTAGCATACTAGGCGACTGCGCCATACAGGTTGCAAATTAAATCAGGCACCCTCACTTTCGAGTAAGAAGATCAACTCTCATAAACTCGAAAGTATTTCAATCTGTTATCATACTTACACAGGCACATTTGCCCCCTATAGCTAACCCTGTACACCAGACGACAGCTACTCTAAACTGCAGGTTCAGCCTTCGGCGCATCAAGGGGCCCTACAAGGCGCTCGCTCAGGTCCTGAACCTGCCGGATAATCCAACGCGCAACCGCCAAGGTCTCGTCGAAGTCGTCGTCACCCGGCAGGCATTCAAGCACCCTCTCCAGCGGGAGATGTGGCCGGTGCATCCGGACGTATGCCAACGCCGCGTTCGCACCAGCCACAAGTTGGGCGTCGACGACCTCCTTCAACCCTTCACCATCGCGGAACCTCTCCAGCAAGGCAGACAACCCGTTCGGCTGCGCATTATGCGGGAAGTACACACGATTGATGTGCCAAAGTGTCTTCCGGCAGCTCTCCAGAAGAAAAGAAGTGTGCCACGTACGATCAAGCATGGTGGCAAGGACGCGCCCCCTCGACTGGTTCACCCAGAACTGTCGAGCTTCGTAGGAGTCGCCGGACGCCTCTCGGGTGACTCGCTCCTCAACGCGAGCCCGCTCGGCCTCCCAGTCAGGATTAACATCTGCGCACATAAAATGCAAGTCAGAACGAGAAGGAAAACCAACAAGCACGGCAGCCGCCAAAAGGATACATACCTTGCAGCTGCCGACTGATCAGGTCGATCTCCCCAAGCAAAAAATCCTCACGTCGCGAGAACTCCGCCGAGGGATGCGACTGAGAACGATGCAGCAGCCGCTCCGTATTCTTCAGGGTCGCCTCAAGCTCCGCCACCTTGTTCTTCAAACATGTGATTATCCGCTGATCATTTGCACTGCGTGGAGGGGCCGGCGCCGCCCGACGACGGCGAGCACCCGAAGAAGAAGCCGCGCCACTCGGCTCGGCCACTGGAGAAGGTGGAGCATCATCGCGCGCAGCACTCTGCCAGGGATACGCAGAGTCAATACAATCATGCGAGTGCGAAGCGCAGTTCAACTCAGAAGACAGAAAAGTCAGCAAAATCAATATCGAAGACCAAAAGACCCGATAGGGCAATATTCATTACAAGCATGATGTTCAAAATACAAGACCGCGGCGACTGCCGCATTCCTACAACTACGTCTACTCTAAGGCCGCGGACTGCGACCGGGAACGGCCCTTCCGAGCGGCAGCCGCCTCGGTCGCCTTAGCAAGGGCCCTCTCAAAGAGTGCCACAAGCTGCGCAGCCAGCTGCGAGGCGCGCTCCTTCACGCCACTCAGCGACGCGGTCCGGCCATCGGGTTTGCGAGGAAAACCGCTGACGACCTTCTCGAAGTCACCTGGAACTTGGTGGCCTAATAGGAGCTGGAAGGTGAGCTCGGAGCCGCGTACCGTCTGCGACCGCGTGAAGTCGGCGATGGTGGTCGCGTCCTCAAACGGCACAGCCAGGGCGTCCACAGTCGCCGGCGGCTGGTCACCCGGGAAGATGCTCTAATGCACCACGGCCAGAGCTCCAGTCGACTTCTGCAACGCGGCTGAAGACTTCTTCAGCGCGTCTGAAGCATAGGCGCATACCCGGTCGAGGAAGCTAACAGCGGCCGCCAGGTCAACCGTGTCACTCGACGCATCTTCTGGAGGAGCTCCACCGCAAGTCTCTGCGCAAAAATTCAAAGTCAGGATAAGAAAAAGAACAAAGACTCAGTAGGCGTCAAGCCGAAACTTACCCCCAAGAACACCGGCGAGTGAAAGGAGACGACCAACTTGAGTTTTCTCCTGGGTGACCCGCGCCAGCTCCTGCTCTCGAGACTCGTGAAGAGCCTTCTCAAGCTCATCAACCCGCCCAGTAGCCTGGTACAGCGAGGCACGCAGTTGGTCCCTCTCTTTCTCCAGGCGAACATAAGCCGCGGCTGCGTCGAGCTGTTGGCGGTAGTACGGCTGAAACAAAAGCAAGATGTCAATAAAGTTGCGGGCGACTATACTAGTCACCCACACCTTCGGGGGCTACTCCCATCGGGAGCGCTGATCGCGCACCCGATGAAAAATCAAGAACACAAGAAAAATGAAGAAAGACTTACGTGGTCCAGGAGTTCAAGGTCTTCCGCAGTCGAAGGAGGCACGCGGCTAGAGGATGCAATACCGGCAGGCTCAGCACGCACCTTCTCCACCACCACTGGCGTCCCCAACCCAGTCGAAGGGGCGGATGTGAGCTCCACGTCCCGAAGGGGGGAGCTAACATCGTCAGAGCGATGGCTGCAGCAAAACCAAGAACACCTGTCGAATCGAAACGTCGAAACTACAAAGTACAACTCGAAGGACACATTGCAAAGAAGCTCACCTGGGGGTGCCGGCGTCGTCGTAGCTCTCCAGGGAAGGCGAAGGCATCCGCGCGAACGAGCGTGGCGCTGCGGAGCTGACTGGAGGAACGTTCAGAGGTTCCTCCCAGCCACCCGAAGACCGAGCACCCGGAGACGTCACGACGACCTCCTCTTCAGCAACGTCCACGTCCCGGGCAGGTGACGACGCAGTGGCAGACTCGCCGCGACTCAGAAGCTTCCGCTTCTTCCGTGCGGGTTCCTCCACCTCATCTTCCTCCTCCACCTCGTCGCGGGGAGAATGCGCGGAAGGAATCTCTTCGTCCTCGTCATCCTCTTCGACAAACCTCGACTCATCGTCGGGTCCGTTCTCAGGGAGGGGAGGAAAGCTGATGAACAGAGCGCGACCCTGAAGCAAGTAGACACAAGTCAAATCAAAAAGAAAGGTAGACTCAAGTCGAACAAGGACATAAAGAAAACAAGACAAGACTCACCTCAGGCACGGGGTTCGAGGCCCCGTAAGGAGAGATCGGGCACTTGACCTTGCACATGTCCGCGGCTCGGAGGTTGGTGATGGACCTGACGCTAGCTTCCACCTCCTCGTCATCCAGCGGCACGGCGCTGACGCCTTCGGCGGCCCACATCGGGTGAGGCCGGGCGCTGAGCGGCTGCACCCGAAGACGGAAGAAGGTGGCCATCACAAAGACGCCACCCGCCTCGCGCCCAAGGGTGTTGGTCAAATCGCGCAGCAGGCCCAGCAGGGGCCGCACGGCCTCCTTCTCCACGGCGGACAGCGGGTGCGCCCAGGCGCCGGTCTTCCGCAGTCCGCGCCCGCTGTCGAACGCGTTCAGTCCGTCTTGGTTCGACTGGACGTAGAACCATCTCCTGCGCCATCCTTGGACGGAGTCAGACTTCTTCATCTGAAAGTACGCAGTGTCACCGCGCACCTGGATTCCGAAGCCGCCCACTGGGAAGGTCAACCCGCTCTTCCCCACGTTCTTACGAACGAGGAAGAGCGACTTCCACAACGCCCAGTGGGGCGCAACACCCAAGAAGCACTCGCAGAGCACGATAAAGCCCGCGATGCTCAAGACGCCATTGGGGGTCAGATCGTGGATCTGAACCCCATAGGCGTACAGGAGACCGCGCACGAAATCGTGCATGGGAACCCGAAGCCTCGCGGAAGGAAGTCCGCGAAGCAAACACGTTCCCCTTCGCGGGGAGTGGGGAAGACTTCCTTGCCAGGGACGCGTACCTGGACTTGTTCGGCAGGTGGCAGCAGGCCCTGCGCGCGGAACAGCTCCACGTCGGTCTTCTTCACCGAGGACCTCTGCCAGTCGCCTTCAGGCTTCTTCATCACCCCGGCGTCATCGGCGGCGGCGGAGGAGCCATCGGCGCTCTTCGGCTTTCCCATTGCCAAGGTCGCAAGGTGCGTGGACGGATTGCTCGGAGCTCGGGATGGCGGCGGAAATGGTAGAGCGCAGGAGGAAAGAAATCACGGAGCGATTGGAGAAGATGAAGTCCCAAACGTCAAGACACAGTACTTATGCCTCGAAGATCAGCATCTCAACCGTCCATCGAATAAGGGCTCCGAGCGGGCACATCCAGCCGTCCACGTGTCGCACGGAGAAACCAATCGTCACCACCAACTTCTTCCACTACACACGAAAACCGAGGCGTCGTCATCGTGCCGCGCAAATTTCGTGCCCACTTCGGAGACGTGACAACTGTGGACCGTGGTCAGCTCTGACAGCGGGGCCCACCACGTCACGTCCCATCGGGCGCAGAGGCGTGCAACAGATCGTCATCAATGACGTCATCAAGCCAACGGCTCCAAAATCAACTGAAGCAACTTGACAGAGTTGTTCGAGTGGTAAGCTTCACAGCTGAAATCAACAAGGTAGGATCAGCCAATGATCCGAGCACCCGAATAAACCATTCGAGTGGCAATGCAGTAAGCTCGAGCAGCCGAATCCATCCACAAGTAAGCCAAAACAGGCTGAGTAGAAGCAAGTTTCACAAGAAGATGAAGGCAAAGTAATTCGACTGCACAGATTACTCCCATCGGGAGTGGCTGGTTCGACTGAAGAAATTCGAGTTCAAGCTCAAAATCAAGCAATCCAACAGCGCGTCCAGGAGGAAGGAGTCCTTTGTCCGACTCTACGCTTCGACCAAGCACTCGAGGGCTACTGACGTGGGGCTGCCTTGCGGGTAGCCCACGATGATGCTACCTGGGCCGCGCCAAGGATGGAAAGGCCCGCAGAAGGCCCACTCGGGATACCTCGTATCCTAGTCCAACTCGGTTAGGTCTTGTGACCTACCGTATCTGTACCAACCACCCGAGACCTGGCTACATATAAAGCCAGGAGGGTTGCCCGTCCTAGAGGACACGCTCATAACCACTACGACAAACCCTAGCGAGATCGCAATCTCGCCATTGTAATCGCTACTCGCATCAATAACCAGACAAGCAGGAGTAGGGTGTTATCCTCCGGGAGCCTGAACCTGGGTAAACCTCGCTTGTCAAGCCGTCGTGATCACCTTGCACTCATCTCTCTCCCCATCAATCAACCCGGGGTGTGCAACCCTGGGACTTGCCGAGTTAACACCTCGTCAGCGACCACTGGAAATCTACACTACAATGGCCCCTAGGCACCAGACTCCGACCGGGAGCGACTCTTCCGAGCAGCAACCGCCTCGGTCGCCTTGGCGAGCGCCCTCTCAAAGGTAGCCACAAGCTTCACAACCAGCTGTGTAGCCTGCGCCTTCACCCCGCTCAAAGATGTCGTCCGCCCATCAGACCTTCGAGGGAAGCCGCTGACAACTTTCTCGAAGTCGCCAGCAACCCGATGGCCTAGCAGAAGCTGGAAGGTGAGCTCAGAGCCGCGTACCGTCTGCGTCCGAGTGAAGTCCGCGAGGGTGGTCGCGTCGTCTTCAAATGGAGCGGCAAGAGCATCAACGGCAGTCGGCGGTGGGTCACTCGGAAAGATGCTGCGGTGCACCGTCGCGAGCGCTCCTGTCGACTTCTGAAGAGCGGCCGTCGACTTCTGCAGCGTCTCGGACGCATACGCGCAGACACGGCCGAGGAAGCCGACAACGGTCGCCAGGTCAACGCCATCACTCGACGAACCTTCCGGAGGAGCGCCGCCGCATCTCTCTAGACAAGAATACCACCTGTCAGCAAAGAGCAAAGCAAGTACAAGTAGGCGTTAAAGCCGAAAACTCACCTCCAAGGGCACCGGGGAGTGAGAGAAGGCGGTCAACTTGAGTCTTCTCCTGGATGGCCCGCACTCTCTCGTGCTCTCGGGACTCGTGCAGGGTTTTCTCAAGCCCCACCTTAGACTGAAGCTTCAGCTCCAACTCCTCAGCCCGCTGGGTAGCCTGGTCCAGAGAGGTGCGCAGCTGGTCCCTCTCTTTCTCCAGGCGAACATAAGCAACGGCTGCCTCAAGCTGCTGGCGGTAGTACGGCTGCAAAATAAGCAAGAAATCGATAAAGTTGCGGGCGACTATACTAGTCACCCACACCTTCGGGGGCTACTCCCATCGGGAGCGCTGATTGCGCACCCGATGAGATTTCAAGACTACAAGAACAAAACAAGACTTACGTGGTCCAGGAGGTCGACATCTTTCGAAGTCGAAGGAGGAGCACGGCTCGGTGCCACGAAGCCGCCAGCCGGAGCACGCTCCTCGATCACCACCTGCGTCACCAACTCTGTCGAGGGAGCAGATGTGTGCTCCACTTCGCGACGAGGGGAGTGGACATCGCCAGAGTGACGGCTGGAGCAAAGCAAGACAAAACTAAACTTGAAGACTGAGACACAAAAATACAACCCGAGGGAAGCAGGGCAAAAGGTAACTCACCTGGTGGTCTCGAGGTCGTCGTCGCTCCCCACGGAGAGGGAAGGCATCCGCGCAAACGCGCGTGGCGGTGCGGAGCTGACAGGAGGAACGACCAAGGCCTCGTCCCAGTCGTGATGGGTACCCGACAAGGACATGCCGGCTTCGTCCATATCAACACCCGCATCCTTCGTAGGCGACGAAGCAGTCGCAGAATCGCCACCACTTCGTCGCTTCAGTTTTTTCCGTGCGGGTGCCTCCTCTTCGTCATCGTCCTCCACCTCTTCGTTAGGAGAGAGAGCGGACGGGAGGTCTTCGTCGTCACCCTCCTCCTCAACAATCTTCGACTCATCGTCGGGTCCATTTTCTGGGAGAGGAGGAAGGCTGACCAGAAAAGAGCGACCCTGCAGCAAGCAAAGCCAAGTCGATTCAAGAAACAAAAGAAGAAGAAAGCAAGTTAGGAAAAGAATAAATCAAGAACTCATTGGGAACAGGGTTCGCTGCTCCGTACGCAGCAACTGAACACTTGACGTTGCAGAGGTCCGCGGCTCGGAGGTTAGTGATGCCCCTCACCTTGGTTTCCACTTCCTCGTTGTCGAGTGGCTGGTCGCTGACGCCCTCGACTGCCCACATCTGGTGGGGCCGAGCGCCAAGCGGTTGGACGCGAAGCCGGAAGAAGGTGGCCATCAGGTAGACGCCACCCGACTCGCGCCCCAGGGTCTTGAAAAGGGTTCGCAGCAGGCTCAGCAGCGGCCTTGCGGACTCCCTCTCCTCCTCGGCAAGCGGGTGCGACCAGGCGCGAGTCTTCCGCAACCCGCGCTCACTGTCAAACTACGCCAGGCCATCCTGGTTCCACTGGATGTAGAACCACCTCTTCCGCCAACCCTGGACGGAGTCCGACTTCTTCATCTGAAAGTACGCGGTGTCGCCGTGCACCTGGATGCCGAAGCCGCCCACAGGGTATGTGAACCCGCTCTTCCCAACGTTCTTGCGAACAAGGAAGAGCGACTTCCATAGCGCCCAGTGGGGTGCGATCCCCAAGAAGCACTCGCAGAGCACGATGAAGCTCGTGATGCTCAAGACGCCATTGGGGGTCAGATCGTGGATCTGAACCCCATAGGCATACAAGAGACCACGAACGAAATCGTGGAGAGGGAACCCGAAGCCCCGTGGGAGGAAATCCACGAAGCATACGCGCTCCCCCTCGCGAGGCGCAGGATACACCTCCTTGCCAGGGGCACGTACCTGGGCCTGATCCGTCGGTGGAAGGAGGCCCTGCGTGCGCAGCAGCTCAAGGTCCGTCTTCTTCACCGTGGACCTCTGCCAGTCGCCATCGGGTTTCTTCATCAACCCGGCTCCGGCGGCGGCGGCGGAGGTGCCAGCGGCGGTCTTTGACTTGCCCATGGCTTCGAGGGATCGTAGAAGGTGGGAGGACAAGAGGCACAGAGCTTGGATGGAGGCGAGAATGGTGGAAAGCAGAGGAAAGGAGGCGCGGACGATTGGAGAAGATGATGCCCTCGCGTTGCAGCGCAGTACTTATGCCTTGCAGAAATTCATCTCAGCCGTCCGCAAAGAAACTATTCCGAGCAGCTACATCCATCCGTCCATGTGTCGCGCGGAGAGACTAACCGTCGCCGCCCACTTCGTCCACTACGCACGGGAATCAAGGCGTCATCATCGTGCCGCGAAATTTTCGCGCCCAGTTCAGAGAGACGTGACAACTGCTGACCACAGTCAACACAGACAATGGGCCCCGCTACGTCACGTCCCATCGGGCGCAGAGACGTGCCACGGAGCGTCAGCATTGATGTCATCAAGACAATGGCTCTGAAGAAGATGCGAAACAGCAAGACAACTCGAATGCACGATTCGAGTGGTAAGCTTCACAGCTGAAAGCAACCAAGTAGGACAGGGTGTTGATCCGAGAACCCGAAACAATCATTCGGGTGACAAAGAAAATTGAGTAAGCTCAAGTAGCTGAATCCATCTACAAGTAAGCCAACAGGCCGAATAGAAGCAAGCTTCACAAGAAGGCCAAGGCAAAGTAGTTCGACTGCAGAGATTACTCCCATCAGGAGTGTCCTGTTCGACTGAGGAAAGCGAGTTCGAGCTCAAGAACAAGCAATCCGGCGGCGGGCCCAGGAGGAAAAAGTCCTTTGCCCGACTCTACGATTCGACCAAGCACTCGGGGGCTACTGACGTGGGGCTACCTTTCGACTAGCCCACGGTGAGGCAACCTGGGCCGCGCCAAGCTTGAGAAGGCCCATAGAAGGCCCTCTAGGGGTACCGTGTAACCTAGTCCAAGTCGGTTAGGTTTCATAACCTGCCATATCTGTAATTGTCGTCGGTATCGACCACCCGAGACCTGGCTTAGCTATAAAAGTCAGGAGGGTTGCTCGTCTCAAAGACACGCCAACAACCGCCACAAACCCTAGCGAGATCGTAATCTCGCCATTGTAATCGCTACTCGCCATCAATACCAGACACGCAGGAAGTAGGGTGTTATCCTCCGGGAGCCTGAATCTGGGTAAATTCCCCGCTTGTCAGCCGTCGTGATCACCAACGCTTATCTCTCTCCCCTTCAATCAACCCGGGGTGGACGACCCCGTGATTTGCCGAGTTACACCCTCGTCATCGGATTCTCTTCATCATTACTAACGCCTGATAAGCCGACCTAACCGAAAAGATGACAATCCGCTCAATATGTCAAGCCCAAAGTCATCTTGGTTTTCTAGAGCAAAACATAATACTTCTAAGGGCATCTACTATGTAGTCCATAAGAAAAAAAGTGACTCTTACAAATAACTTTATACATAATGACACCTATCAATAAGGTTGTCTATAAGGAAAAACTTGTGGGTTGTTCAAAAGGAATAGAATAATGTTACTTTATGGATATATGTCACAAAATAAAAAGCAATATTTCTTACAAAGGTAATGTTGTTTATAGATATTCTTTTCTGACACGTGGGACCCATCTTAAGGTGTTTTTTCGCAGCATACATTCTAATGTTGTCTACAGTCTTGTAGCGTAGTAAGTGGGTCCTATCTTATTGATAGGTTTTACCATATACATAGGTAGGTGATGCCTTATAATATGAGGGTCCGTTGGTGCAGGTTGGGAAGCAGCAACAACGGGGCGGGTGAATCGCGTGTAGCAACGACAACCTGTGCGGTTCAGAAAATGGAAGGCTGGCCGCACGAAAAATAAAAATAAAGATAAGGTACACCTCCACACGACCCTCTCTATTCCCTTTCATGTTGTCTAAAAAAAGGGTTTTATGACACTAGGACATCTCTTAGAGATGCTCTAGTACCGGAGCAAAACTGTTAAGAGTATTACTTGCACCTCAAGTTTACTTAGCCTAGTCGGTTTGTAATCCTCCTATATAAGATCTTATACGCAACAACAACTAAATCAATAAACAATTGTTCTATTCAAACTTACATGGTATCAGAGCATGAGGTCATAGGATCAAATTCAGGATACTGCGTTAGCTTGGTAACAATCTTTTTTCTTGGTCTTCGAAGCGACATTTTACGGTCTATCGCTCGTCTACTGAGGTGGAGTATGTTTTGTTGCCCATGTAGTTGCTGAAGCAATTTGCTTGCGCCAATTACTTGAGGAGCTTCATCGACCTATTCATCAAGCAAGAATGATTTATTGTGATAATATTTCCGCAGTATATATGTCAGGCAATTCAGTGCATCATCGACGTACCAAGCACATTGAGATCGATATTCACTTTGTTCGGGAGAAAGTTTCTTTGGGCCAAGTACGAGTTCTTCATGTTCCTACAACAACACAGTTCGCCGACATCTTCACTAAGGGGTTTTGCACGTGCACCATTTACTGATATTTGATTTAGTCTCAATCTCGTCGAGCCTCCTGTTGATACTGCAGGGGATATTAGAGTATTATACATGCACCTCAAGTTTACTAAGCCTAGTCGGTTTATAATCTTCCTATATAAAGCCTTGTATGCAACAAAAATTGAATCAATAAACAATCGTTCTATTCAATCTTACAAAAAACAACTAGAACGAAATTACCCCCAAAGACGTGTGTGGAAGTCATACGAGTAACGAAACACCGGTTAGACATAATAAATCTTGTCGGATCCAAATCCAAGAGTTCGCTTCGACGCGTGCGTGACGGACTCGTGGGATTTCGAAAAAAAGCAAGAAAAAAAAATGTAACCGAATTTTGCGGTAAACAATCCCAGTACTGCTGCAAGTCAACATGTAACTCTGTTTCGACCGTAACGGATCTGTGCACGTATACTGTCGCGGTCACCGGCCGTAGCGTGTCTTGGATCGCAACTCGCAAGCGCCCGTGCGCGCATGCATCAACGCACTCCCTACTCTGGTAGCGATAAGCAAGTGGACTACTGCTGACGAAGTGAGTGAGCCAGACACACACACACACAGGTAAACAGGCAAGCAGCCGTGCACGCAGGCACGCGAAGATGTCGCGTGACGAGCCGCCCCGCTCCAGTCCAGTCCTGCTTGTCTCTCGCAGTTGAATGCCGGTTCCACGAGTTTCCACGCTACCTACGTGTGCAAGCGACGACACGAGGTCACGAGGAGCTGTCACCGGCGCCAGCCAAAACCCAAACAACAACAACAACAACGGGCGGCCCCAGGCATTCCTTTCCTACTATTGCCGCCGATTTCCGGCGTTATTTTCTCGCAGCTGTACTAGTTACGTAAAACGGCGGGCGATGCGTAATTACGGGACGGACAGATACGTCGCGGCCAGGTCCAGACCGTCGCCAGCCAGCCAGCATATTTTCCCGAGAGGCTCTTGTTTCTTTCCTTACCCGCGGTGGCCGTGAAAAAGGAAAGCCAATTCGAAAAAGGGAACCAAAGGACAAGAAGAAAAAGCGCTTTCGTTTCGTACGCCCAGAAAGCCTGGCACCGTCGCAGCCTTCGCCGAGCGTGGTGGGCCGTCTTCGGCCCGGCGACCGGCCACATATACGGAGTAGGATCGTAGGCGGCCGCAGAATATCCCGCCTCCCACCACGCATTCATTGCCCGGACGCGGCACCGCGGCCAGCCAGCGTACGTACGCGTACAGAGCAGCTTGACACGCTGACGGTGCGGGCCCGCACCCACCGCCTCTCACCTCGATACGGCTGCCATGAGAGACAGGGGAGAGCCGTCTCGGATTCTCCCTTACCTTCTTCCCTTCCCCGCTCCCCAGACCAGAAACAGAAAACCTGTGACGCTGCGCCGCGGGCCCACCCTCCAGCTCCGCTCCAGCACACAACCCGCCTGCTTTTGCTGCGCGATTCCAGGTTTCCCATCCTAGCCCCGGCCCCACCCGCCAGCCGCCCCGAGGAGTCAGACTACTACGCTGCCGTGGAGACCGGGTTCAGGGAGACGGACCGGGGGCAGCACCGTAATTCCGCGCAATCGGAACCCTAAATCGGCGCTCCATCCGGTGGGTCCCGCGCATGTGACACCGGCCCCCTCACCCCGCCCATGTGCAGCCCGGCGCTCGTCGTCTCTCTCTCTCTCTCTTCACTTAAATCTTCACCTCCACCCCCGAACTTACTCCTCCCTTTCTCTCTCTTCCCCCTTCCGCATCTCCCACCCAACAATGCAGTCCCCCACCGTCTCCACCGCGCGGCGGCGGCGGCGCGCCGCCGCCCCCCTCCTATCCCTCACCCTCCTCCTAGCCGCCTTCCTCAACCCCACCGCCGAGGCCGCGTCCGCCACGGCCGCCCCACAAGACGCCGCCGCGATGCGAGCAATCGCGGCCGCCTTCACCACCCCCAACTCCCTCGGCTGGGACGCCACCACCGACCCCTGCGCCCCTACCCCCTGGTCGGGCGTCGGCTGCGACTCCGACGGCCGCGTCTCCGACATCCAGGTCGGCCACAAACGCCTCACCGGCACGCTCGCGCCCGAAATCCGCAACCTCACCTCCCTAACCCGCCTCGAGGTCATGGGCAACGCCCTCTCGGGCCCCATCCCGTCCCTCGCGGGCCTCGCCGCGCTGCAGTTCCTCCTCCTCAACGACAACGGCTTCACCTCCGTCCCGGCCGACCTCTTCAACGGCCTCACGGGGCTCGCCGCCGTCTCGCTCGACAACAACCCGGGCCTCGCCCCCTGGACGCTCCCGGACAGCCTCAAGGACTGCGAGTCCCTCACCAACTTCTCCGCCAACAGCGTCAACCTGACCGGCGCGCTCCCGGGCTTCCTCGGCGAGATGCCGTCGCTCCGGCTGTTCCACGTCGCCATGAACAGCCTGTCCGGGCCGGTCCCGGGGTTCCTCCCGACGGTGCAGGATCTCTGGCTCAACAGCCAGCTGGGCCGGCCCAGGCTCACCGGCTCCGTCGCCTTCGTCGCCAACATGACCGACGCCACGCAGCTCTGGCTGCACTCCAACGACTTCACGGGGCCCTTGCCGGACTTCTCAGGCCTCACCAGACTCTACGACCTCAAGCTGCGCGACAACCAGCTCACTGGGCCGGTGCCGGACAGCCTCGTCAAGCTCAAGTCGCTTCAGAAGCTCAACATCACCAACAACCTGCTGCAGGGGCCGACCCCTGTCTTTGCCGCCGGGGTTGTTCAGGACTTGACCGGTGAGGACGCCTCTAATAATCGCTTCTGCCTGCCGACTCCAGGGGCGCCGTGTGATCCCCGTGTGGACGTGCTGCTGGAGATTGCTGCTGGGTTCATGTACCCTGCCAAGGTCGCCGATAGTTGGAAAGGGAATGATCCGTGCGACGGATACACAGGCGTCGAGTGTAGTAATGGGAACATCACGTCGCTCAGTTTTGCCAGTAAGGGCCTTACCGGATTCATCTCACCGTCTGTTGGTAAGATCGCCTCGCTTGAGCAGCTGCTTCTTTCCAACAACAACATTACTGGCACCGTGCCCAAGGAGCTTGCTGACCTGCCAGCACTCAGGACGGTTGATCTTTCCAATAACAATCTCTATGGGCAACTTCCTGCATTTCACCAGAACGTGATTCTGAAAATTGATGGCAACCCGAACCTTGGCAAGGATGCTCCTCCGTCACCACCTGGATCAGGTGGTAGCAGCAATGGCACCTCGCCTGCGGCTGGGGGTGGTGGAAGCAGTAAGGGTTCATCATCTTCTGCCGGTGTCATTGTTGGGTCTGTCTTTGGAGCTATTGCTGGGCTAGGCCTTATTGTGGCATTAGGATTGTATTGCTATAAGAGAAAGCAGAAGCCTTCTGGAAGGGTGCAGAGTCCGCATGCAATGGTCATCCATCCCCGGCACTCTGGGTCAGATCCTGACATGGTTAAAATCACAGTTGCTAATGCAAATAATGGCGCAGCCACAAGCGAGACACATAACCAAGCAAGCAGTGACCCCCGAGATATCCATGTCGTCGAGGCTGGGAATATGGTCATTTCGATCCAGGTCCTCCGTAATGTCACCAACAACTTCAGTCAGGCTAACATCCTTGGTCGTGGTGGGTTTGGCACTGTCTACAAGGGTGAGCTTCATGATGGCACAAAAATTGCTGTGAAGCGAATGGAGTCGGGTGTTATGGGTAACAAGGGGCTAAACGAGTTCAAATCGGAGATATCTGTGCTGACCAAGGTCCGTCACCGTAACCTGGTGTCACTGCTTGGATATTGCCTTGATGGTAATGAGAGGATTCTTGTGTATGAGTACATGCCACAGGGGCCAGTGAGCCAACACCTGTTTGAATGGAAAGAACATAATCAGCCGCCATTGGAATGGAAGAAGCGACTGAGCATTGCGCTTGATGTTGCTAGAGGTGTTGAGTACCTGCACAGCCTTGCGCAGCAAACCTTCATCCACAGAGACTTGAAACCATCAAATATACTTCTTGGTGATGACATGAAGGCTAAGGTGGCGGACTTTGGATTGGTGCGGCTTGCACCATCTGATGGGAAATGTGTATCAGTAGAGACAAGACTTGCTGGCACTTTTGGATACCTTGCCCCCGAGTATGCAGGTGAGCATCCTATATTTCTTTTTCTTAACTAACTAGCACCATCTCATATCCAATATAGTATCATAGAATAATTTATATTTAGACTGCCATTTCATTCTCATACCCAAATTAGTATCATCGATTAATTTTGTTTCACAAGAGGTATTTAGTTTCTATACAAATTTGAAGAGTATTGAAACCTGCTATCGAACATATACTAATATTGGATAATCAATTCAGTGATCAACTCTTCTGAGTCTGTGTCTTGAGTTAGTCCATCTGATCAGAAGTTAAGTTCAATTTATTTATTCTTTTACTTCAAATGGTTGATTGTATGGTCGAATTAACTGTAATTTTTATCCTTCATTTTGTGGTAACTGTTCTGCTTACTCAAGAAGTACACAAATATTACTAGTATATTACAGTGTAAGAACATGGACGTATGCTATCCTAATTAGTCTGCATATTTTATAGCATTACTTCATTTCTGCTACTTGCAATGTTTGTGTAACACTAAAGCTAACATCAACATTTTTGTGCAGTTACTGGACGAGTAACCACAAAAGCTGATGTCTTCAGCTTTGGTGTCATTTTGATGGAGCTCGTCACCGGACGTAGGGCGCTTGATGACACGCAGCCTGAGGATAGCATGCACCTAGTTACATGGTTCCGGAGAATGCAGCTGAACCCAGACACTTTCCGAAAAGCAATTGACATGACCATTGACCTTGATGAGGAGACCTTTGCCAGCGTTAGCACCGTCGCACAGCTGGCTGGTCACTGCTGTGCTAGGGAACCACAGCAGAGGCCCGATATGGGTCATGCCGTCAATGTGCTCTCTACTCTTTCGGATGTGTGGAAGCCTACAGATCCAGATTCAGATGACAGTTACGGTATCGACCTGGACATGACGCTGCCTCAAGCACTGAAGAAATGGCAGGCCTTCGAAGACAGCAGCCACTTTGACGGCGCGACCTCCTCATTCCTTGCGAGCTTGGACAACACCCAGACAAGCATCCCTACGAGGCCTCCAGGGTTTGCAGATTCGTTCACCTCTGCGGACGGAAGATAATCCTGGATCGTTCTCGAAACCAGAAGCCCTCCTAGAGAGCGGAATGCTCAAGACGATCCTTCTGTTCATTCTTTTAGTCTCTTCACCCTCCCTCACTGCTTTTCATGTTCAATTATTTGGCTTTGTGCTGCCATGTAGCTGTCCCTCGGTGATGTGATCGTTACTTGAGAATTGCCTGGAAGTTTGCTACTAACTGTTCTGTTCTATTGTTCGCTAAGCTTAAAGTAGAAGATTGTTAGGGTTTGTTGGCTTGTACTCAACATTGATCTGCTCCATGATTAAATTGATCCCTGTTATCATCTCCAGCAGTTGTTACTATAATTTTACTTTCTTTGACTTTGATGAGCCTTTCAGGCTGCCTGCATTATTAGGCTTTGATGACTGTGCATCTCACCCGCCCATGATTACGGAACGGATAGATGCTACACCCTGTCATTTGTGTTGCCAGCTTGGAGAAGTTGGAAGCATCCCAGTATAAATAAAACAAAACAGGCAGGTGTATGATAGTTGAAGCGGGTCAGGTGCAGCTAACAAGGCCGGCTGAGTGAGGGAGCATCCCATCCCGCATCCCAGTCTTTCAGTTGGTTTGCTTGGTACTCCAGCTCTAGATTTCAGATCGTTTTCGGGGCGGCAAGGAAGCACAACTCATGTTACTACTGACCGACCTGCCTCGCCCGCGACAGGAGTCCTGACAGCGACGGCGCCCCTAAACTAATGCCTACAACTAAGATGAGGACAAGGAGGCAGAATGATCGACTGACGCGACTCCAGTCTCACTCATACAGTACTTAATGATAATGCGATCCAGTTCTGTCGATCGCGACGCGAGTGTATGTGTAATTGTGCGTGCATGGCCCGTTTCAATCAGGTTTGGATGGATTTGATGAACTGGGTGCTGGGTGCAGTCCAGTTCATGTACAGTTCTCCGTCAGGCTGGACGGAATCGAACCCTTATCTTTGCGAATACTATCTTCTTCTCCTAGTCACAGCATCCAGGTCATGTCAACCTCAGCGTCTCCATCTCCATCTCCAGGGTGGCTCCCCAAACCTGTGGTCACCGGGCGGCGGCGCCAATAATTTGGGTTACTATGTTCATTTCACATCCGCCGGCTGTGTCAATCGCCATCGATCGGTCTGTTTGTGCCGGTTTGAAACGAAAATGGAGGGAAAAGATGTGAAATTTCAAGGTCGATCTGGCGCGGGTACCAGTTCATCCACTTGGGAGGGAGGGAGGGACGCCTGCCTGTGATTGGACTGACTGAGGGAGTCGCTGGTCGGGCCGTCGACCCGCCGTGGTGGCAGCAGGCGCCCTTGTCGTATCGCCGTGGGAAAGTTCCCGGCGTGGCTCACCGGCCGCGGCCGGGGACCGTGAACGGGACCCTGCACGTCTTTTGCTGAGTTGGTGCCACCAGCAATGTCGTTTTCCGGTGGTGGTGGTTGTTCGTTTGCTGTTTATGTTTTCATTGTGGGCATCGCCAACGGTTTGTGTCCGGGATGCTCCTCCTCCTCGACTCCTCCTCATCACAGATTTAAAAACAAGCCCCAAGCCTCACCTGCGGCAAGAACGAATTTTATGAAGATTTCGCGCTCAAAACACCGAGAAGAAGATCTCCGTTGCCATGTGACATTGGACAGTTGAGAGCCAATCCAGAGGAGCCTACCTGTTAAGGATGGGCAGGAACAAGAACAGCTCACGGGGTAGGCAGGCGGGCGGGCAAGTGAAGCAAGCCACACCTGTGGGCTGTGGGGCGGGGTGTGTTGTTGCTTGTTGCTTGTGGGGGCGAGACACCTAACGACCGGTGTCAATTTATGTTGTCGTCTCTCTCTCCTTGCGTACGTGTGGACCGCGCCCCGAGCACGAGCCTTGCGGGGAGATAACGCACAAGGGCCAAGCACGACAAGCAATAAACGTTAAGAAATAAGCAAAATCAGCAGAGGGATGGGAAGATTTTAATCTGGAAAACACCTCAAAAGAGAATGAAAAAAACAATCGTCAACAGGCAAAATTTCACTGGTTCAATAGCAGAGGTTATAAACGTCGGAGATTTACAACTTGACAACATATCCCGTGCAGCGGTGGCTTACGGATGGTATCTTCAACTTGTAACATATCCGGTTCACTCTGCCCAAGCCTACGACGACGTGGCTACATTGACTACAACAAAAGTTATAGCCTTTATCAGAATACCCTTGTATATTAAATTTATCCTTCGACGACGGGGCAACATTCACCACAACAACATAATAACACTACCTTTTGTCCTCGTCATGCCAAAGTGGTGAAATTGTTCGTGCCCGCTTCTACTAATCCACTGATCTACTAGCCTTTTGTTTAAAGACGAAGTTTATCACCCTGTTGTTACCGATTTGTTGCTCTAAGGGGCAACTCCAATGTAGACTTCATTTGTGCAATTTTAAATAAATGGAAAAAAAAATCAGGACACCATCTTACTCCATTTTGGCCCCATATTTGGTATTTGGTGTGAGGCGGACACTCTTGTATGTTCTATGTCTATAAGACATTGCCGATGCGTGGAATAGATGGGGTTGGCCGAGGCCCAGTGTAGGTTTTTTCATGCGATAACCCGCTTATTGTCAAAAATAGGATTTGTCGTACTTTTATGTACAAGGCCCTCCTATACACCGCCGCAGCACCCGGGAATATTTCTACATGCACTACAAACGCGGCCCAAAAAAATGTATTGGTTTTAATAGTAAATCTGAACATTTTCAACATATAATTTGGAAAAGATTTATTTTAAAATATTCGAACGGTTTTCAATTTTGAATTAGAACATAATCTGATTTCTTAAAATATATTACTTTTAAAATTGGAATATTTCACAAAAACCTAAACATTTTTCAACTCTGAAATATTTTCAAAATAAAAAATGAAGAAATTAAAATTTAAAAGATGAAAAGACAAATGAAAAAAAGTAAAACAATGAGACAGTGGATGGGCTGGCCCGTTGCGGCGATGGCTGTGCCGCTGTGTGCGGCACCTAGCATCGCTCAACGCAACGGGCGGATAAATATTTAGAAAAAGGTTTCCCTTCGTTAAGGTCGTTTCTCGCCGGTTTCGCTGCTGCCAAGTGTCGCAATTTCGGGTGCTTTCAATCCCCACCTTTTCTCCGCGCATGACAAGTGGCAGCTTCCTTGTGGTGGCAGAGAGATGTACGTCCATTTTGTTGATTTGTTTTTTCAAAATAAAATATCTTAAAAACCGTTTATTCGAATTATGAACCGTTTTCACTTTTGAACTTCTCGCGTCGAGATCTTCAAAACTAGATCTATTTTTAGGTTTGATAGGTTTCGACAAACTTTTTTTTGTACTTCAGATTGTGTACAATTCGTACAATCAGGTATGCGTAGTTGTACATCCAACTAAAACTGGATGTAGTTTTACGTACAACCAGATCTGTACAACCAGATCTGTATAGTTGTACGTTCAGTTCTGTTCTGTACAACCTGATCTGTATAGTTATACGACATGATCTATACAAGCTGCTGTGTAGTTACACAACATGATTTGTATAACGTTATATATGTAGTCATACGTAAAATTATGTATGTGTAGTTGTACTAGTTAAGTTTATTTTTGTACAAGATGTTATGTGGTGTTTATACATCTTATTTACAACTGAATTTGGATCTGATGCGATCCCACGGTACGTGACGGGCTGACAGAGGACGTGCGGGTCAAAAAAAGTCCTTTACGAAGACAACCCTTCAGATAGTCATACCCAACGGGCGGTAGGTCCACAAACAACTCCTTCCCCATATTTTTTTTTGTGTTTTTTCTTTTCAAATTTTACAGAAAAATACATGATGGAGAAGAGAAAACAAAAAATCGTTTTCAAAAAGTAATTCGCATATGAACAAATTTTATTTTGAACAATTTTTGAATGTGAACAAATTTTAAATTTGAACATTTTTTCAAATATGAAACGTTTTTCTAATGTAAATAATTTTGAATATGAACAATATTTGAATTTGAACAATTACTTAATGTAAATGATTTTTAAATGTGAAAAATTTCAAATTTGAACAATTTTAATGTAAACATTTTTTGAATATTTTAACATTCTTTAATGTGAGCACAAAAAATCTATGAACAGAAAAAAATAAGAGAAAAAAATAGAAAAGTCATAAAAAATGAAAAAAATATAAAATTATTTAAAAATAAAAAGAGAAAGAAAAAAAATGAAACTTCCAAAAAAACGAAAAAAATAAATAGAAACCGAAAAAAGAAATTGAAATTGAAACATGACAAAATTCGAAAAAAAAAAAGCTAAACTGGGCCGGCCCATGAAGCGCGCTGGGGGTGGGCGTGCAGCATTAATGCACGACCTGGTCCTGAAATAGGAATTGCCGAATTTTTTGACTCATTTACAGGTTATTAGTACTAATCGTTAGGGCTAATTTCAAAAAAAAAGTACTAATCGTTAGGGCTGGTTTTATGAGCATGGCAAAGTGAAGCTACTGGGCCTGTTTTTTTGCATACATTACCGGTGCTTTCGGGTCTACAGCCCAGTAGGGGAGGATTAATATCGTCGATATTATGCAAACGCAGCATTCTCGGGGATTACTTGCTTCCCTCGCAGTGCAAAGCCATCACATCACACATATACAGCGGGAGATGAGATGCTTTGCTTAAACACAAACGCCGACCTCGCCGATATACCAAACCCAAGGCCGCCGCCCAGGTGTAACCTCCGATTCCCGGCAGCTATTCGGGGCCGTTAAAACCCAAGCCCCGCCGCGCTCAAAAAGCAGAATAACGCAAAACTTATTCCGTCATCATCTATATCGCCGGCCGGCGAGCAGAGCTAAGCGAAGCTAAGGTAGCTGCAGTGGCCATGGCGATCGGGGGCATCATCGGGGGCCACCAGCGCCACCACTCCGCCGTGGCCTCGCGCGTGGCCATGTTCGCGCACCTGCTCTTCCTCGTCACCGCCGTCCTCGTGCTCGTCTGGCTCCTGCGCTTCCGCGGCGGCATCAACATACAGTCCGACGACCCCGACCAGATCTTCAACGTACGTAGAAATTTCATTCTTTCTAGATACTGAAGGCTTCAATGATCCCATTTTTACAGAAACATCTTTGTAAAACGAGATGTCTTTTTAGCGCTTGGGATCCTGATTTCTACTCTGTGTAAAATGCAGGTTCATCCCTTCGTCATGTCCTGGGGTTTCATTCTGCTCATCGGAGAAGGTATGTACGTCGTCGACCAATGCACATTACCCTGAATTTCTTTCGAGATGGAAACTACACTGAATCATTAACATCTTACCAACTCCCAAACACTGTAACATTCGCCTTTCAAGGGGAATCTTAACTACGTTTAGTGGAGAGATATACGAGCGTGCAATTTAGCAAAACGTCGCGATAGAACACCTTTAATTGCCAAAAGCACCTGAGCAGTAGCTGTTGACATGCGACATAATTCAACTGCTTTTTTAGCGAGAAGAGAAGGTCTGAGTGTGTCACCACACTACCTTATAGACCAGATTGATACATTGTACGTCTTTGTAGATGTTTGGTGCCTGCCAAAGCACTGGACCAGCCTCATACTGAAGTTCCAATCAGTGTGTTTGGTGGGCGTCCATAGCAAAGGTCGTCTCGGATGTTGCCGATAATGACCAGTTTGGATCGCTACGTTTTCCTGCCAAGTCCAGCCTTGCAAATTATAGTGACCGTGAAGGATTCAGTTTATATCCTAGAAACTGCAGCGGGACGTATGCTTGATGTCTGAAACTAGAGTGCGATTCAGATAACAATCTATGAAATCAATATGTAAAATCTGACCATTTTGCAGCCATCCTGGTGTACACGACGGTGCCGATGAACCACCGGGCGCAGAAGATGGTGCACATGTTTGTCCACATGGTGGCGTTCATCCTGGGCGTCTTTGGCGTCTACGCGGCGTTCAAGTTCCACAACGTGGCCGTGGCGCCGGACCTGGTCAGCCTCCACTCGTGGATCGGCATCAGCGCCATCTCCCTCTTCGCGCTGCAGTGGCTCATCGGCTTCGCCGTGTTCTGGATGCCCGGCACGCACGAGCACACCCGGGCCGCCGCGGCGCCCATGCACGTCGCCGGAGGGCTGGCCATCTTCCTCCTGGCCGTGTGCGCCGCGCAGACGGGGCTCGTCCAGAAGAGCGCCAGCGCCGCGCCGGGCGGCACCGAGGCCAACCTCATCAACGTCACCGGCGTCTTCATCCTCCTCTATGGAGCCACCGTCGCGGCCACCGTCGTGCTGCGCATGGCTGCGCGGCACGTGTAGGTATAGCTCTCGGTCGATCGGTCACCGGCCTACGGCCGATTGGGTCTGTACATTTGTTTGATTGGGTGCGTTCGTTTCACCATTGATACGGCTGAGATGCAAAGCGAGTTTGCGTGGTTTTGCGACGTGTGTATTCGCTGTGTCGTGGACCTTTTCTCCAATGTAATTCCGATTGATTCCTGCACAGAAAATACTTGAATGCATTGTCTTTTCACAAATGCACTCTGACATGGATCAACAAGATTATCAAACTTCGCTGCTAATCTAGATGATTTGATCTTTGAGAAGAGCTTGACAATGCTATGAATCAATATTCAATACTATGGGTCTGTAGTCTCGGAGAACAGATGCATATGTCAATTTAGGGAACATAACGATCAAACTATCAAAGACGTGTTGATCCTCAGCTCCGCTCGCAGGTGCGCCCCTCTCTCCAACCCGATCTCGCCTCTCCCGCTTGATTTTGTCTGCTTATTTTCCTCGCTGGCCTGATTCGGTGCGTCGGCGTGTGCTCTTTCTGGTCCGAGTTCGGAGTTCATGCTCGATTTGTTCGGTAGCCCTGTTAATTGGGGATTCGGCGCGGTACGAGTGTTCGGCGACCAGCGATTTTATACTAGATTTTTTGTGGTTTTTCCTTGTACGGGTAGATTCGCTTACGTGGGCTGTTGAATCTATTACTTATTACGGGTAGATCTGCTTCCGTTGTTCCGTCTGGCCGTAGTTCGGTTGGTAGTTGTCGGTAGGTGAAAACTTGCTGGTTACCTGTGCTCTCTGTTCGGCTTGGCTTTGGGCCACCTTTGGGGGTTCCTTTCTGGGAGCTGCAGTGTTGGTAATATCCAGCGCCTAGTGGGTAGATAGTTTCTCTCAGGTAGTGCTGTAGTCTTTTGAGGTTGTTTAGTCTTTGTTTGTAGTTTGCCAAAATTCTTTGTTCTGTTATCCTTGATAATGAAATCTGGCTCTCGGAGTCGTATTGGTAGATCTGCTTCCGTTAACAGTTGAATCCAAAGGGAATATAATAGTGTGGCAGCTAAGACTGCTCGGTTTTTCTCCGTCATGTAAAATTAGTACTATGTGGTGGTGGGAGTGAGATCATTAGCTTGCTCTGCTTTGCTAATTGCTTGCATGATTTCGACGGTTTGTAAGTTGTAGCGATGTGGAGGGAAATTTGCTCCGTTATATCTAATTCCGTTCCGTCTCTGTTTGTTACACTGCAGGATGCCTCGCTACGATGAGCGTGATCGTTACGGCGGCAACACGAGGCTGTACGTGGGTCGGCTTTCCTCTCGGACCCGCACACGGGACCTTGAAGACCTCTTCAGCAGATATGGAAGGCGAGCAACTTGGGCCTGAATGTTTGGTATTTCTGAATCCCTTCCAGTGAGAGACTCGGAGCTACTCATGTCTTCTGAGTGGCAAGGAGGTCCTGGACAAATGTTCAACAAGTGTCTTCTATCATGGATCGATTTTGAAGGGATTAAAAATATGGGCTCGATGTTAGTTATGTTGTATTAGCTGGTAGTTAAATAGGTTTGTCTTTGTTTCCCTCGTTTAAACAATATTAGGACATAATTGAGAGGCGCCGCGCCTCTCAGTTTCTTGCACCCAGCAACATCGTCATCCACACAGTTTTACTAAGCAATGCCATTCCACAGGGGCGGACCTAGGTACAAGCTTGTGGGGGCCTTGGCCCCCACTCAAAATTCAAAACCTTAGTAGGATTTGTTCAATTTTTAGAGATTTCTTTTTAAAAACTGGTAAGTTATACAAGAAATGCCCCCAGTCATATTGCTTGCCCCCTCTCAAAATCTCTTCTAGGTCCGCCACTGCCATTCCATACAAGATGTCTAAAGACAGCATGTTGACGTTGTGCTCTCTCAACATCATTCACCCCATCCACTGTTTTTCTTTAACATCAATAAAATATGTCACCAAAGCCCTTCATGTTTTAACTTGGATGATCTATTTGAAGGTTTTGGGGGCTTACCCAACCTCGGTGTCCATGGTGGGAGGGTGCCCTTGGTGGAATTGGTGGCTATTGTCAGCAAAGTTTCTAGCTGACTTTGGCGAATGTTTTCATAAAATCTATTTCCTGGTTTAATGGAAACCACAATCATGCCTGGTGATGATACATTTCTCTACTTGCGTCTTGATGGTGTTGCTGTTTCTGGAAACTATTTCCCGCAGAGTGCAATATGTGGACATGAAGCATGACTGCATGAGTTTGCGTTTGTTGTAAGTAACCTCTCATGTTGACCTTGTTTGATCTTCTAATCCACGTTTGGTACAGTTACAAATGAAATCACTCCTTTCCTTCTGAATCATATCGCAGGAGTTCAGTGATGCAAGGGATGCTGATGAAGCAAGGTACGACCTTGATGGTCGGGACTTTGATGGAAGCCGCATGATTGTTGAGTTTGCTAAAGGGGTAATCTTCATATTTCGTTGTTCATGTATGTGTTGGTACTTATTACATTGGTTTTTGCATCTTCTGACTATGATCGTCATTCAAATTTTAGGTTCCACGCGGCCAAGGAGGGTCTCGTGACTGTGGTGGTGATCGTGAATATATGGGCCGGGGACCTCCTCCTGGTTCTGGCCGCTGCTTTAACTGTGGGCTTGATGGGCATTGGGCTCGTGACTGGAAAAATAGGTGCTATCGTTGTGGAGATAGTGGCCACATCGAAAGGGATTGTCAGAACAGCCCTAAGAACCTAAAGTATGTCCTGTAAGGTTCCTCTTTCTATTATAAATAAGAATAGAGCATATCTAACTTTAGTTACCTTGATTGAAATAGGCGTGGAAAAAGTTACTCGAGATCTCCATCCCCTCGCCGCGGAAGGGTTCACGATAGGAGTTATAGCAGGAGCCACAGCAGGAGCTACATGTATAAGTGGTTTTTGAATTTTTTTGGCAACTATCTTCTGCTGGTTGAACAAACTATTTGCATGTTTTTTCTCCTTTCAAAATTAGTGTCCCAACGTGTATTCTGTGCAATTTTTTTGAACATAAAAGGTAGAGTTGCCTCTACCTTATTTAGGAACATCCAGGTTTATTTACATGGTGGATCCGCAAGTGCGGAATAAAAGAAGAGAAAGTAAAAGAACTTTACAAAATGGCAGAGCACAACACGCTGTGCTAGCCACTGAAAATATGTGTCCACTAGATTATTTCTTGCTTGTTCTTCCTGGCTCTCGTGCTCCAGAGAATAAGATCTTCTTGGATTCCCTTCTTAAGCATTGTGAAAGTGGTAAGCTGTTTGTTGAATACCCTATTGTTTCTCGCCCTCCAAAGATTTAGGATGCAAGCAGCAAAGCAAATTTGCCAGGTTTTGTGTCTCGTTCTGGTCGTGGTCTGCATGAATTGTGTTATCGAGTTTGAACTTAGGGCTATGTCTTTGACCTGTAATTTTTGCCAGACCATCACTGCGAGCTCCCAGTGAAGCGAGATGTGTTCAATTGACTCCTCGCATCCAACATCAGTGGACCAACATTTCTTGGTCAGGTTGTATTTGGTGTTGAGTCTGCCCTTATATGCTAACCAAAGGAAGATCTTATGTCATTTCGGAATTGGCTGTAGCCAAATCCATTGCTGGCGTATGCATCTCAGTCCTTTGTCCGAGATGAGCCTATAGATGGCGGAGGTGGTTGGGGTTTTGTTGGTGCAGACCAAGTTCCTGGTATCATTTTGTTCTGGAGGGTTCACTTGTGTTTGTCCGAGGCAGATCAACAACTGTGACATCTCGAATTCAGCTGTGTCAGTTAGAGGAGTGTGTACCTTTATATTCCATGTGTCGCCTGTTATTTGTGATGCTACAGTGCAAAGTGGATCAACTGCAAACGTGTAAAGAACTGGGAACTTCAGACATAATCTTCCTTCTTCCCTCCACTGATCCGTCCAAAATGCTACGGTTCGTCCATTTCCGGCGATGCATCTTGTGATTTGCTGTACAAGAGACATAGCTTGAAGTAGTGATCGCCAGAACGGTGTATCGTTCGGGCCTGCTTCGTTTGGTATGCGCTGTGCCAGGTACCATTGAGATATCCATGAGAAACACGGCCCACCTTTTCCCGAGAGAAGCTTTGCAATCAAGTTTGCCATGAGAGCATTGTTGTGAAGTTTAAGGTTCCTGATCCCTAACCCTCCCAGCTCTTTTGGCAATGTAACCACATCCCAGGCCACAAGACAGTGCCCTCCAGTAACTGTTTCTTCGTTTTTCCATAGGAATGCTCTCCTCCTTTTATCGACAGACTCAATGCTGATTTTATCCCATGCGATACAGGCCATGAAATAATTGGGTATAGCTGATAGAACAACGTTTATCATCTCTAACCTTCTTGATTTAGCATTTGGGGTACCCAACCTGGCAGCCTTCTGTCGATTCGCTTGAGCACTGGCTGTAGCATCGGGTTATTGATCTTGCTTCTCGATAGAGGTAGCCCGAGGTAGGTGCATGGTAGGGAGGCGAGCGTGCAACCCATTGCACACGCGATCGCGTCAGCCCTCGGGTTGTCTAAGTTCAGAGGCACCAACGTGCTCTTGTGGTAGTTGATCTTCAGGCCGCTGAAGGCCGCAAATGCATCTAGAATCAAACATACATGTTGTGCCTGCTCGATGGTGCCTTTTACTATTAGTAATGTATCGTCCACATATTGCAGTACCGGTAGCGGAGCGCCTAGCATGATCAGATGCTCTAGGAACCCATGTGAACGGGAATCCGGCACCTAGAGGGGGGGGGGGGGGTGAATAGGTGCTATTACAAATTTTAGGTCTTTTCAAATTTAGGCTCAACACAAAGGTAAATTCTCTAGATATGCAACTATGGTGAATTTACCTAAATGACAACCGAAGCAATAACAAGATAAATAAGCTAACAAGACAAGCAAGTAAGGGAGTAAGGATAAGGGGAACCGAGTGAAGCACGCGGAGACGAAGATGTAATCCCGAGTTCCACCCAAGGGTGTACGTCTCGTTTGGAGAGGTGTGCGCTACCACAACAGGTTAGCCGCAACACCACAAAGACTCACCTTCTTCTCCGATGAACTCAACCACAAAGGTTGCGAGTTCACCTTCCACTATTGATCCCCTTTTAGGGCGGAGATCGAATCCCTTACAAACGCTTGAGGCACGCACCCACAACTTAATTGGAGGCTCTCAAGATGACCACAACAGGTTAAGGACCACAAAAGGTCAAGGCAACACCAAGATTACAACAATGGTGAACTAGGTTTTCCCACCGGAAACCCTAGCCACAAAATCCCAAGTGAATGGGGAGGAAATGCAAAACCCTTCGGTGAAGATGTAGATCCGGGCCTTGTCCTCCAATCCTCCAAAGATCAACAAATTTGGGTGGAGGGATTGGGAGATCTTGATGATTTGAGCTTTCAAGAATAGTAGGAGAGAGAAAATCCGAGAGCTGACTGTTCTTGAGTGAGTGAGGGGGTATTTATACCCCCTCCCAAAATCTGGCCGTTGGCTGTCTCGATGACCCGGAAATTCCGGTATAAGTGGCTCCCGGAAATTCCGAGTCACTCCGAATATCCGGTTCTGTGAAATATCCGAGCTGAATTTCCGGTTGAGATCAGAACGTCTTCGACATCTTGACTTAGCCAATTTCTTCAAGTTTCTAAGGGTTGCCCGGAAATTCCAAGTCAGTGAAATTTCCGAGCTGATTTTCTGGTTGGAGTCAGAACCCTCCTAGCATCACCCATAAACGATCCACCCTGAGCTGAGCTAGAAGAAGGCACATGAGGAGGCTTGACCACTGTCTTCTTCTCATGTAGTTTCTTGAAGTCATGCGCCTCCCACTCATCATCACTGAAGGTATGGTCAGGAAACTTGAACTTGATGAGTTTCATGATGTAAGGAGCATAGGGGATAGTGACCTTGGTGGTCATGGCTTCATACATCACATTGTGGATGTAATCCATAACATCCACACTCCAGTCTTCATCACTGTCAGGGTTCTCCACAATGTGGTTGGCATGAAGGAGCAAGTTACACAGAGGGGTCACCACATTGTCATTGTTGCCACCACTTGGTGCAATGTTCTCACGGAGGATGCGCACAAGGACATCATAAAGAGGAAGCAAATCTCGAGCATTGCCGGGTATGCCTCCCTCATCATATAAGTGCACGGTCTGCTTCTTGTTGAGCTTGAACGGTGATGCATGCGATAGCCTTGAACGTTGTCACCATCAAACTTGTAGCCCAAAACCTTGGCAAACTCCTCAAAGTTGGACTCACAGAAAGAGTCACCAGTCATCCACTTAATTGTCTTCTTTGAGTCACCCTTCATCACAAGAGTGGCGAAGAACTGCATCACGAGCTGAGAGTTGTATGGACAACGAGTGAGCACAAGCCTCTCCAAGCCCATAGTCTTGGCAATATGTATAGCTTCAACAAAAGAGGCTTTCTGCTGCAGAGCTGCAAGGTTAAACAGATGCATAGGCCGAATGGGCTTCGACATAGAGTAGTAGAGGTCCTTGAGTATGAACTCTTGCTCTTGACACCAAAATCTGCGATCATCCAGAGTGTTGTCCCTTGGCCTAAGGTACCAATCCCCTTGTCGGAGCTGAGAGTAGTCAACAGAGTTCATCTTTGCATAGTTCTGACGTTGAGGAACAGGAGTATTCTTCCTTTTCTTGTATGGTGGCCTGCTAGCAAGTGCTTTCTTCTTCTTTGGAACAACTGGATAACTTGAGGAGGCAGGACCCTTACCCTTGTCGACAGGGGTCTTGTGAACAGGTGCCCTTGAGGTGTTCCTTGTTGCCCCTGCGAAGGACGGACTCCCACTAGAACCTGTGAATTTGAGCATAGTGGGTAGCACAAGGTAAGTACACACAAGTCAGGAGAGGATACACACATTAGGTAGGCATTTGATGAATCATATGTAGTTAAACAGGAGTTGATCTTAAAACTGCAGTGTTCAGCTTGGAAATTCCGATTCATACTTAACCGGAAATTCCGAAGGACCGGAAATTCCGAGCTGAAAAGAAACAGTGCAGATCTGAGATTGACTCGGTCTAAAACTAGATCGATCCAACACAACGCAAAACTAATGTATGTAGATGGCAGGGAATGAATCTAGGAACAATCTCTACCAAGCAATTTTGAAACAAATAACTCCACATCAAGATCCTAGTGCAAGCACTTAGGGAAAAGGAAAAGTGAAGTTACCCTCATCCATTGAGGCCATTGCTTGGAGGAGTGAGTTCCTGGGGCGGAGGAGGAGCAGATCCGGCCGAGAAAGAGGTTCCCCGGCGGTCGGAGTGCTCCGGAGAGATCTTGGAGCAGCAGGGGCGGCGGTTGGAGGAGAGGGAGGTCGGGGGTGGAAGAAGGGCACGAAAGAGCCCTTCACCCCGAGCGTGCCCTTATATTTGTTTAGACAAAACGCCCGATCGGAATTTCCGGGTGTAACTTACACCAGAAATTCCGAGTCGCCGGATATTCCGATTCACAAATGAACCGGATATTCCGACCTGCTGAACTAAAATCCCAGTTTTCAAATGGATGACTTGTGTGCAATAGAGAGAAATGTTTTCAGGGGTAAGTAGGCTTGGGATAGATTTCCAAACGGTCATTGGTACACCATACTCAACTCACAACTACCAAAATGAAACATAAAGCGCCAAGTTGAGTAGGTTTCCCACATGCATGAACAGGAGGGCAAATAGCAACAATACGCTCCAAATAAAACCAACTCTTCAAAGAGAAGAGGTCGGTGGCCGAGGCCACCATGTAGGAGTGTATGGCATGTCACCGTGAAGATGTATCTTGGGTACATAACCAATACTCGTCGTTTTAGCTCATTAGTCATAAGAATGAATATAGAGATAAAAGAACACTTGCTATCGACATAATGGGGGGAGGGATGGTCCAATGTATTAGGACCGCACTCCCCCTATTTCCATGCCTACATCTAAACAAGATAAGATGTAATTACGTCCTAGGTGAGTGTGCAAGCGATCAAGCTAAGGACCTCGAATCAATGATATTGAGCTCATTCCTCAAAAAGCAAAACCTTCCTTCCTCAAGGGGCTTCGTGAAGATATCCGCCAATTTATCCCTTGTGCCCACATATGATAAGTCAATGTCTCCTCGGGCCACATGATCTCTTATGAAATGATGGCGGATCTCAATATGCTTGGTTCTTGAATGTTGCACCGGGTTGTAAGCAATCTTGATGGCACTTTCGTTGTCACATAGAAGAGGCACTTTGTCGCAATCGACTCCATACTCATTTAAAGTTTGCCTCATCCATAGCAACTGAGTGCAACAACTTGCGGCGGCAACATACGCGGCTTCGGCGGTGGAGAGAGATATACAATTTTGCTTCTTAGAATACCAACTTACCAAGGACCTCCCAATAAATTGACAAGCGCCGGAGGTTGACTTCCTATCATCTTGATCTCCCGCCCAATCGGAATCCGTGTACCCACATAACGAGAAATGTGCATCCTTGGGGTACCACAATCCAAAGGTTGGGGTATAAGCCAAATATCTAAAGATCCTCTTGACCGCCATATCATGGCTCTCTTTAGGAGCCGCTTGATATCTTGCACACACTCCTACGGCTAGCACTATATCCGGTCTAGATGCACAAAGGTAAAGAAGAGATCCAATCATGGAGCAGTATACCTTTTGATCCACATCCTTACCCTTGGGGTTGAGCTCAAGGTGACATTTGGTTTGCATTGGGGTAGAGGCACCCTTGAGCTCAAGAAACCCGTACTTCTTGAGCATGTCTTGAATGTACTTCACTTGGTTGATAAACGTTCCTTCCTTCAATTGTTTGATCTCAAATCCGAGGAAGAACTTCATCTCACCCATCATAGACATCTCAAACCTGTCAGTCATAAGCTTAGAGAAT
This sequence comes from Poa annua, assembly GCA_026929855.1. Lineage (NCBI taxonomy): Eukaryota > Viridiplantae > Streptophyta > Magnoliopsida > Poales > Poaceae > Poa > Poa annua. Next base: position 30,299,770 of record CM049427.1, on the reverse strand, counting down.
TCTTCGTTAAATGCTTTGTTAGTAGATCCAAATATAATGTCATCCACATATAATTGACAAATTAAAAGCTCTCAATTTACTTTCTTAGTAAAAAGTGTGGGGTCGATTTCCCCAACTTGGAATCCACGATCTACAAGTAGTTCTCTAAGGTGCTCGTACCACGCTCGTGGGGCTTGTTTAAGGCCATAGAGTGCCTTATCTAACTTGTAGACATGGTTCGGATACTTAAGGTCTTCAAACCCCGGTGGTTGCTTAACATAAACAAGTTCATTTAGTGGACCATTTAAAAAAGCGGATTTAACATCCATTTGTTGCAACTTAAAGTTATGATGAGAGGCATAGGCAAGAAGAATACGAATTGGCTCAAGTCGAGCCACGGGCGCGTAGGTTTCTCCAAAGTCAATGCCTTCAATTTGGGAGTAACCTTGAGCCACCAATCTTGCCTTGTTCCTCACCACCATGCCATGTTCATCTTGCTTGTTCTTGAAAATCCACTTGGTGCCGATAACATTGCGGCAATCTTTGGGTCTTTCCACCAACTTCCACACCTTGTTGCGCTCGAATTTGTTGAGCTCTTCATGCATAACATCAAGCCAATCTTTATCTTCAAGAGCTTCACAGACCTTCTTGGGTTCCACCATGGAGATGTGAGCTTGATGTTCACTAAAGCTTGCAAGTTGTCTTCGGGTAGAGACCTTGCTTCTCACATCACCAAGTACCTTGTCAAGAGATAGAGATCTTAATTCTTGTGAGGTGCCAACCCTATTCAAGCGGCGGATCTCGATTTCCCTCCGAGTGGTGGGAGGGATCTCTTGATCATTCATGTCTCCGCCTTGACTGATTTGATGGACTTGATCAACCATTGGAGTGACGTCCAGAGGTGGGGGAGAGGGTTGATCTCCGCCTTGCTGCGAGCTGCCACCGGGATTTCCGACTCCAGTTTGAACCGGATATTCCGTCCCTCCGGAAATTCCAGGAGCAGCTGGAGGATCTTGTGCTTCTTCTTGGCTGGGCGTGTTGAGCACGGTGTTGTTGTTGGGTGTTTCCTGTGTTGGAGTGTCCACCACTTGATCCTTGTTGAGCCTCCTCATAATAGACTTCAACGGGGCGGTGGACTCCCAACCCCATTCTTCGGATAGCATCTTGAGGTTGATCATCACCTACAACGGAAACATCACTTTGCTGCACAAGGGAGCCGTCATTCTCCTTGAACACCACACTACAAGTTTCTATGATAATGCGCGAGGCCTTATCATAGACTCTATAAGTATGGGATTCAGACCCGTAGCCCACAAATGTCCCTTCAAGAGACTTAGATTCAAACTTGCCGAAACGAACACCTTTGATGAGATAGAAACACTTACAACCAAAAACTCGGAAGTAAGAGATATTGGGCTTGTTCCCGGTAAGCACTTCATAAGGGGTCTTCATGAGTCCTTTGCGAAAGAAGAGCCGGTTGGATGAATGGCAAGCGGTGTTGACGGCTTCGGCCCAAAAGTTGTGAGGGGACTTGAATTCGGCCATCATCGACCTTGCCATCTCAATAAGAGTGCAATTCTTCCTTTCGGCTTCACCATTTTGTTGGGGAGTATAAGAAGCGGAATATTGATGACGAATCCCTTCTTCACTAAGGAACTCGTTCAAGGTGTAGTTTTTGAACTCGGAACCATTGTCACTTCTTATCACCAAGATAGGGACATTGTGTTGACGTTGAGCTTCATTGGAGAAGTCGATGATAGTTTGTTGAGTCTCTACCTTCGACTTGAAGAAGAAAACCCATGTGTATCTTGAATAGTCATCAACAATCACCAAGCAATATTTCTTGCCACCAAGATTAGCTTCCGGAATGGGACCAAAGAGGTCAACATGGAGAAGCTCCAAAACCCTTGTTGAAGAAATGATGGTCTTGCTTGGATGGTGAATGTCATGCATTTTTCCTTCAACACAAGCCCTACACATTCGATCCTTCGAGAAAGAAACATGGTCTTTTAGTCCTAGGATATGGCCACCCTTGTGGAGACTTTGCAAAGTCCTCATGTTGACATGAGCTAGTCGGCGATGCCATAGCCAACCCAAGTCCGCCTTAGCGAATAGGCACATTGTATGTGAAGTGGTGACTCCGTAGAAGTCAACCACATAGAGCCCATTCTCAATGTACCCAACGAAAGACACATTGAGAGACTTGCTCCGCATGAGGATAACCATCTCCTTTTCGAAGACAACGGTATAACCCAAACAAGTTAAAGAATGGACGGAGATCAAGTTGAAACCTAGGGACTCGACAAGCAAAACATTCACTAGTGTGATGTCCGGTGCCACTACCACCTTGCCGAGCCCTATTACCTTAGACTTTGAATTGTCACCATATGTAACGGTCATTTGATCATCATTGGGTTCAACTCCGTTACCATTTCCTTGCTTCCGGTCATATGACTAGTGCACCCACTATCAATTATCCATTTCGATCCTCCGGAAGCAAGGCCCTACACACAATCAATTCTTTGGTTTAGGTACCCATTTTGCAATGAGTGTCTTTTGGTTAGCAACAAGGGTCTTTGGGACCCAAATAGCATATTCAATGTAACCATCAAAAAGACCAATGTATCTAGCATAGACATCCCCATAATAATCAACATATAAAGCATAATTGGGGTTAGTGCCCGCAAAGTCATCACAAGTGGGAGTGCCCCTTTTGGCATTTCCACTTGCTATATCATCTTTCTTGGCTTGTACGGGCTTGGTCTTCTTCTTGATCATCTTCTTCTTCTCCTTAGCAACATGGCCTAGACCTTCTTACCTTTGCGGGGCACTCGCTTATGAAGAGGAGTAGTGAGTGTCCCCTTGCCTTTATCAAGGGAGGTCTTGGGCTCGGTTGCTATGGAGGGAACAAACAAGACCCTAGCTTTATCCTTGACAACATTTGCATTAGTATTCAAAGGAGTAGAAGTACTAGGTTTCTCAAGGATAGATATCCGAGTTTGGAGTTGATCACGAGACTTGAGGAGACGTTCGTGATCACTTGTCAATACCTTGTGAGTATTTTCAAGTGACTCGAAGTCTTCGCAAAGTCAAGCATGAGCAACTACAAGCTCGGACTTTTCATTTTTCACAATTTTACATTTAGCAAAGTAAAGATCACGATCCTTAGTGATTTTAGCAATTTGCTCCTTGAGGAGAGCATGAGCTTCTTGTTCATCTTCAAGAGAGGATTGGAGGGACACCTTAGTGTGTGTATCCTCTCTCTCAATATCACCTTTTAATTCAAGCTCATCCTCAAGCTCACCTATACGACTCATAATTGAGCCAAAGTGTTTCTTTCCTTCTCCTTGCAAGTTAGTCATGAATTTATCAAAAGCAATAATTTCTTCCTTGACTTCTAGGCTCATACCATCATCAATTTCATGGGATATGGAGGTGGGGGACAATTTTACCTCAGATGTCTTTTCCATAAGACATCTTGCATTCTTGATGATGGGGCTCTCGTTTGGTGAGGAGAAGAGTGACGGAGGTGTGGACGAAATGGCTAGTACGGCCACTTGCGTTGGGGTATCCTCCTTGTCACTATCTTTATCATCGGTGGGATATTGCTCTTGAGTTACCAAGACAATCTTTTGGTTCTTCTTAAAGTAGGGCTTCTTCATGGGCATGGGCCCCTTGCCCTTCGTCTTTGCCACGAGCCTCCCACCATGATCCTCTCTTCTTTCCCATGGGCAATCTGCAACAAAGTGGCCTTTGTCATCACAATTATAGCAAAGCCTCACCTTGTTGCTTGGCTTTCCTCCATTGGGGGGGGGGGGGGGGGGGACTTCTTGTCAATCCTCGCTTTGGCCCTTCCGGGGACTTCCAAAACGTTCTTGACGCAAGACCCATGTGTTCAGTAAGAGTACTTGAGAGTCTCACTAGATAGCTCGACTTGATCATCATACTCCTCTTCATCCTCTTCTTCAACGGTGGCCTTCAAGGCAATTGATGCATGCTTGTGCATCCCTATGGCTCTAGCTCTTGCATCTTGTGCAATCTTGGAGGCCACCTTGTACGCGGTCATCTCTTGGATGACTTTATTGGATGTCATCTTCGCGAAGTCATGTCTCCCTTGGAGTGTCTTCAAGTCCGTTTCCTCAAAGGGCAAGAGAGCTGTCACGAACTTCCTCTTGATCCAAGCGTCATCAATGTAGACCGCCCCGAGGTTCTTGAAGGTGTTAGCAACCAACACCAACCTCCGGTACATGTCCTCGTGACTTTCTCCATCCAACTTGTAGAACCCTTCCACCTCATTGCATAAGGCATCATACCGGTTGTTCTTCATGCTATCATTCCCGACGAAGATGTCGGAAAGAGCATTCCAAACTTCTTTGGCGGTGGAGAATTGTTGAATGAGCGGCATGTCCTTCTCTCCAACGGCCATTTGGAGTTGATGAAGAGCGGTGGCGTTGAGTTTGCTATCAACCACCTCTCTTCTTGTCAAGTTGGTTGGATCATGGGGCTTGAATTCTTCTTCAATGATGCGCCATAGCTCAATGGAGGCACTACATAGATGAGACTTCATTATAAATTGCCATTGAGAGAAATGAGTAGGTTTGAGCTTAGGAGGATCACTTCTAAAGTTTACATGAGGGTGAGGGATAGGAGGGTTAGGAGAGTAATTATGGTTGACATTAAGAAATTCCTCTCCTTTGGGGGTGTTAGAGGATCTGGGTGATTCATCTTTTTCCGCCTTCCCGAGTGAAACACTTGGAGGAACATCTTTGGACCCATACGAAGATGACTCCTTAGAGTTCTCACCATGCTCCTTAGGAGGAGGAGAGGGAGAAGTAGCCTCAGTCTCCTTAGACTTCAAGAGTGCCATGAGCATCTCATTCATCTTGAGGAGTTGGGCCTCCAAACACGATCTCATATCTATAAGATCGGCCATGGTTGCCCCTTTGGCTAACGCCTCCTTCTCCGCCTCTAATTTCTCACCGGCGGCCCTCTCGGCATCGGATTCCGTCATCGTTGCACTTAGGCGGTTAAGCCCTTAAAAGTGAACAAGGCTCTGATACCAATTGAACGGGAATCCGACACCTAGAAGGGGAGGGGGGGGGGGGGGTGAATAGGTGCTATTACAAATTTTAGGTCTTTTCAAATTTAGGCTCAACACAAAGGTAAATTCTCTAGATATGCAACTATGGTGAATTTACCTAAATGACAACCGAAGCAATAACAAGATAAATAAGCTAACAAGACAAGCAAGTAAGGAAGTAAGGATAAGGGGAACCGAGTGAAGCACGCGGAGAGGAAGATGTAATCCCGAGTTCCACCCAAGGGTGTACGTCTCGTTTGGAGAGGTGTGCGCTACCACAACAGGTTAGCCGCAACGCCACAAAGGCTCACCTTCTTCTCCGATGAACTCAACCACAAAGGTTGCGAGTTCACCTTCCACTATTCATCCCCTTTTAGGGCGGAGATCGAATCCCTTACAAACACTTGAGGCATGCACCCACAACTTAATTGGGGGCTCTCAAGATGACCACAACAGGTCAAGGACCACAAAAGGTCAAGGCAACACCAAGATTACAACAATGGTGAACTAGGTTTTCCCACCGGAAACCCTAGCCACGAAATCCCCAAGTGAATGGTGAGGAAATGCAAAACCCGCCGGTGAAGATGTAGATCCGGGCCTTCTCCTCCAATCCTCCAAAGATCAACGAATTTGGGTGGAGGGATTGGGAGATCTTGATGATTTGAGCTTTCAAGAATAGTAGCAGAGAGAAAATATGAGAGCTGAATGTTCTTGAGTGAGTGAGGGGGTATTTATACCCCCTCCCAAAATATGGCCGTTGGCTGTCTCGATGACCCGGAAATTCCGATATAAGTGTCTCCCGGAAATTCTGAGTCACTCGGAATATCCGGTTCTGTGAAATATCCGAGATGAATTTCCGGTTGAGATCAGAACGTCTTCGACATCTTGACTTAGCCAATTTCTTCAAGTTTCCGAGGGTTGCCCGGAAATTCCAAGTCAGTGAAATTTCCAAGCTGATTTTCCGGTTGGAGTCAGAACGTCTTCCTCTTCTTTCCTTAGCCAAATTCTGGAGTGGTTTTCTGGATGGCCCGGAAATTCCGAGCTGATGAAATTTCCGAGTTGATTTTCCGGTTGAAGTCAGAACCACTTTCTCTTCTTTCCTTAGCCAAGTCTGGAGTGGTTTTCTGGGTGACTCGGAAATTCCGAGTTGATTTTCCGGTTCGAGTCAGAACCACTTGCGAACTTTTCCTTAGCCACTTTTCTGGTAGAAATAGGAGATCCGGAATTTCCGATCCAGGAAATTTCCGGCTCCAATAATCCGGTTCTGGGAAGAATTCCAGAAACTCTTTTTCTTTACATTTTGGCTTTGGGGTATGTGATATGCAACGCACACAAACTGAAACACTTAGCAATAGGATTAGTACATCATTGGTATTGTTAACTCACACTCAAAACACTAGGGATTAAGAAATGTCCTTTCAGTCTCCCCCTTTTTGGTGTTAGATGACAATACCAAGATTTGCAATGAAACGAAATGCAATATCATGTTTTTAACAGAAAACAGCTCCCCCTAAACAAGTGCATGTATGAAACACAAGAGACAAATGATAGGAGCAATTTTATAATAACAAACACAAGATATCACAAAGGAGTAAGGAGACAAAATGTAAGGTTATGTTAGCATTTGAGACTTGAGTTTCATACCTTGTGTATATAGGATATGAAGAGAATACCGACACTATAAATTTGAAGTCTCAACCATAGGATAATGATAGCATAACATTGTCTCAATACACCTAAATAATAAAAGAGTTTAACAAACAACCACAAATAAGATAAATGGACACAAGCGCAAAGACATGGTAAACGCATATGCTTGTGCCCGAACCCCTGCAAATCCCCGAAGTCCTATTAGAGCAACTTCTCCCCCTTTGGCATCTAAATGCCAAAAAGGAAGAGGAGCGATGCTACGTCCCGTGAAGGTCTTCAGTCCGAGGGAGTCTCCTCATCATTTGCATCCTCATCATCATCATCATCATCATCATCTGCCTCCTCCTCATCATCATCATAAGCATGTCCAGTGGTGTACGAGCTGCCGGCAAGGTCATGATCAATCTGTGCCCAAGGAGCCAAAGAATCCTGGTTCCACTGAGCAAAGGTCAGGGGATCAGAGAGATCTGCAGGAGCAGGAGAGCCAGACACATGATGAAGAATCAAGTCTTGATTGTAGGCAAGCTGACGACGATCCTTGTAGGCGGTGTATTGCTCCTTGCGGATGTCCACATTCACGCACAGGATGTTGCGTTGGAACCAATTCAGTTTCTTCACCTTCGCATGAGTGGCCGAGACATAAGTAGGAGCAGCAGCCCTCCTAGCATCACCCATAAACGATCCACCCTGAGCTGAGCTAGAAGAAGGCACAGGAGGAGGCTTGACCACTGTCTTCTTCTCATATAGTTTCTTGAAGTCATGCGCCTCCAACTCATCATCACTGAAGGTATGGTCAGGAAACTTGAACTTGATGAGTTTCATGATGTAAGGAGCATAGGGGATAGTGACCTTGGTGGTCATGGCTTCATACATCTCATTGTGGATGTAATCCATAACATCCGAACTCCAGTCTTCATCACTGTCAGGGTTCTCCACAATGTGGTTGGCATGAAGGAGAGAGTTGCACAGAGGGGTCACCACACTGTCATTGTTGCCACCACTAGGTGCAATGTTCTCACGGAGGATGCGCACAAGGAAATCATAAAGAGGAAGCAAATCTCGAGCATTGCCGGGTATGCCTCCCTCACCATATAAGTGCACGGTCTACTTCTTGTTGAGCTTGAACGGGTGATGCATGCGATAGCCTTGAGCGTTGTCACCATCAAACTTGTAGCCCAAAACCTTGGCAAACTCCTCAAAGTTGGACTCACAGAAAGAGTCACCAGTCATCCACTTAGTTGTCTTCTTTGAGTCACCCTTCATCACAAGAGTGGCAAAGAACTGCATCACGAGCTGAGAGTTGTATGGACAACGAGTGAGCACAAGCCTCTCCAAGCCCATAGTCTTGACAATATGTATAGCTTCAACAAAAGAGGCTTTCTGCTGCAGAGCTGCAAGCTTAAACGGATGCATAGGCCGAATGGGCTTCGACAGAGAGTAGTAGAGGTCCTTGAGTATGAACTCTTGCTCTTGACACCAAAAGCTGCGATCATCCAGAGTGTTGTCCCTTGGCCTAAGGTACCAATCCCCTTGTCGGAGCTGAGAGTAGTCAACAGAGTTCATCTTTGCACAGTTCTGACGTTGAGGAATAGGAGCATTCTTCCTTTTCTTGTATGGTGGCCTGCTAGCAAGTGCTTTCTTCTTATTTGTAACAACTGGGTTGTTTGAGGAGGCAGGACCCTTACCCTTGTCGACAGGGGTCTTGTGAACAGGTGCCCTTGAGGTGTTCCTTGTTGCCCCTGCGAAGGATGGACTCACACTAGAACCTGTGAATTTGAGCATAGTGGGTAGCACAAGGTAAGTACACACAAGTCAGGAGAGGATACACACATTAGGTAGGCATTTGATGAATCATATGTAGTTAAACAGGAGTTGATCTTAAAACTGCAGTGTTCAGCTCGGAAATTCCGATTCATACTTAACCGGAAATTTCGAAGGACCAGAAATTCCGATCCAGGTTGACTCGGAAATTCTGAGCTGAAAAGAAACAGTGCAGATCTGAGATTGACTCGTTCTAAAACTAGATCGATCCAACACAATGCAAAACTAATGTATGTAGATGGCAGGGAATGAAGCTAGGAACAATCTCTACCAAGCAATTTTGAAACAAATAACTCCACATCAAGATCCTAGTGCAAGCACTTAGGGAAAAGGAAAAGTGAAGTTACCCTCATCCATTGAGGCCATTGCTTGGAGGAGTGAGTTCCTGGGGCGGAGGAGGAGCAGATCCGGCCGAGAAAGAGGTTCCCCGGCGGTCGGAGTGCTCCGGAGAGATCTTGGAGCAGAAGGGCGGCGGTTGGAGGAGAGGGAGGTCGGGGGTGGAAGAAGGGCACGAAAGAGCCCTTCACCCCCAGCGTGCCCTTATATTTTTTTAGACAAACCGCCCGATCAGAATGTTCGGGTGTAACTTACACCGGAAATTCCGAGTCGCCGGATATTCCGATTCACAAATGAACCGAATATTCCGATCTGCTGGACTAAAATCCCAGTTTTCAAATGGATGACTTGTGTGCAATAGAGAGAAATGTTTTCAGGGGGAAGTAGGCTTGGGATAGATTTCCAAACTGTCATTGGTACACCATACTCAAATCACAACTACCAAAATGAAACATAAAGCGCCAAGTTGAGTAGGTTTCCCACATGCATGAACATGAGGGCAAATAGCAACAATAAGCTCCAAATAAAACCAACTCTTCAAAGAGAAGAGGTCGGTGGCCGAGGCCACCATGTAGGAGTGTATGGCATGTCACCGCAAAGATGTATCTTAGGTACATAACCAATACTCGTCGTTTTAGCTCATTAGTCATAAGAATGAATATAGAGATAAAAGAACACTTGCTATCGGCATAATGGGGGAGGGATGGTCCAATGTGTTAGGACCGCACTCCCCCTATTTCCATGCCTACATCTAAACAAGATAATATGTAATTACGTCCTAGGTGAGTGTGCAAGCGATCAAGATAAGGACCTTGAATCAATGATATTGAGCTCATTTCTCAAAAAGCAAAACCTTCCTTTCTCAAGGGGCTTCGTGAAGATATCCGCCAATTGATCCCTTGTGCCCACATATGATAAGTCAATGTCTCCTCGGGCCACATGATCTCTTATGAAATGATGGCGGATCTCAATATGCTTGGTGTAAGTTACACCCGGAAATTCCGATCTCAATATGGCGGATGTCGCCCAAGTTGCACCATTTTATTTAGCTCTTCTCTTCCACCGTTGGCTGTTGATCGCCGTTATCTCTTTGATTTTCTCCCCTTAGGTGACGCCGAGCAAATTCTCCGTCAGTTAGCTTCCTCCATTCCTCAATTGCATTTAAGTAAGAAAGGAGATGGTTGTTGTTACTTAGCAGATCGATGTTTGGTGTCATTTCTCGTAAGCATGCTCTAGTTGCTGATCTGATGGATCTCAGAACGTAGTTCAGTCTTGGCGCCGGCATTGGTCTGGCAGGTCTATTGATCATTTCTCTTGTTATTTGTTGGAGCCTTGGCAAATCGCACCTGTGATTTTCATATCTGAATATGTCTGCCCTCTGCCTGACTCTCTTAGTATCTACTAGTAGTGGCGTGTGGTCTGACGTGGGCGCAGTAATTGCTCTGCATTCCGTTGCTATATACTTTTGACTCCATTGTACGTTCACAAGTACCCTATCTAGCCGAACTAGAGTAGGTTCTCTTCTTTTGTTAGACCAGGTGTACTTCTTGTTTGAGATGTCGATGTCCACGAACTCCATATCCGTAATCCAGTTGTTGAATTCCTCCATTGCGGTACAATTTATGTTGCTGTTGTTCTTCTCCTCTGGATATTTGTATATGTTAAAAATCCCCCAACATTATCCATGGTGTCTGGACCTGTGCTTTTGTTTGAACCAAGTCCTGAAATAACTATCTTCTCGCTATATTGTCTACGGGTGACGTGGGGCTACCTTTCGACTAGCCCACCGTAAGACTACCTGGGCCGCGCCAAGCATGGAAAGTCCCACAGAAGGCCCACTCGGGGTAACACGTATCCTAGTCCAACTCAGTTAGGTCTTGTAACCTGCCATATATGTATCAACCGCCCGAGACCTGACTACCTATAAAGCCAGGATGGTTGCCCGTCCTAGATGACACGCTCATAGCCACCACCACAAACCCTAGCGAGATCGCAATCTCGCCATTGTAGTCGCTACTCGCATCAATAATCAGACAAGCAGGAGTAGGGTGTTATCCTCCGGGAGCCTGAACCTGGGTAAAACCTTGCTTGTCAGCCGTCGTGATCACCGGCACCTCTCTATCTCCCCATCAATCAACCCGGGGTGCACAACCCTGGGATTTGCCGAGTTACCACCTCGTCAATTGGCGCCGTCTGTGGGAAGTCAAAAAAGTGTTGGAATCATGGTCGCTCCGGCTCCATCTGCAATGAAGACCGACGTCCGCATCGCCAGGGAGTCGATCCACTTTGGCTCCTTCGAGTACGTCCTCCACCCTCCGGCTCACCGCTCGGTGTACGCCGATCTGGACAAAGGTATACGCATCACCTTCGGCTCCGTGTGCTGCTTCACCGACAGTCGTGGAATAATCAGGTCCGCGGCAACCGCGCCATGCGCGGCGGCACCCGCATCGGCGAATCTACCGCCGCCTTCATCAAGACCCGCAAAGATCGCATCTGTCGCACCCGCGAAGATCGCATCTACCGCGCCCGCGAAGATCGCGTCTGCCGCACCCGCGGAGATCGCTCCTGTCGCGCCTGGGAAGATCGCATCTGCGACGACTGCCTCAACAACCTCAGCAACAGCCGCGCGGACCGAGTCTACTACACCAATCTCGGTCGCACGGTCGGTCAAATCAAGATCTGCCTCAACTACTGCACCCGCGCGCACGACCAAGGGTTTGCGGCTGACAGCCACGTCGCGCGCGTCTTCGTCTTCGTGGAGCTGCCAAGTCTACCCCAAGCCAATCGCAGTCGCTCTGACGGCTGCGAAACCTCAGAGCACGTGGACGATCGCAAGGAGGTGAAACAACGACTGCGCCGCGCGTCACGTTGCAGCAATTTTTGATCCCGAGCAAGGCTCAGACGACGGAAGCAGCAGCGGCTGCACGAACACACCGACCCAAGTCTACCCCAAGCAATGCTTCATGGCGGGCACAACGCCACCCGATGACAACGAAGAACCCACATACCCACTAGAGGTGGTCATGCCGGACCAGACTAAAATCGTCATCACGCGGGACATGGGAATCCAAGCCATGAAGCATGTCGACGAGGGCACGTTCCCTCCACCCGACGCACCTAGAGAGGATCACCTGGCAGTCCAGTACTTGCTACGCAAGGAAGGCGAACGACTCCGCGCCGAAAAAGCCGACGTACTCCGGTGCAAGAGGGACGTGGATGCATCGAGTGCCAGGCGAGCCGCCCTCTCCTTTACCTCCTCCACGGAAGTTAATCAAGGAGCACGGCGAAACAGAGCCCGCGTTCCCCTCCTGACAGACGCCGACCGAAACAGGGTCACCCGCAACCTCGAGTCGTCCTTCGTCACCGAGGATGAGAACGGGATACCCGTCCCAAAGACGGCCAACGCCGCCCTGATCTCAGTTGAGACGTACCTCCGGCTCACGCAACCACCGGAAGGAGACGCACGTTCCCTGCTCCACCGACAGCAAATTGCCCCCATCAGGGCGATCGAAGAAGCTCTAGCGGCCAAGGCACCAAGCAACCGAGCGCGCGAGCCTGCAACCTCGGAGGTCCCAGCATGTGACGCCCTAAAATCGGTACTATGTAGATTTAAGTGCTCTCGCCGAAATCTGCATAATAACGATTTTAGGTCGCCCACCAGACATAATGTGCACGCCGAAACATGCGCATTATGTGGGTGGAATTGTGATAACATTACAACAATTTCGATACATCCACAAATACAACAGAAGATATATAATATACAACAACGACTCGAACGAGTCAAGATACAAATGATACAATACAAAGATACAAATGACAGCGGAAGCAGAATAGTATCCGACTACGGATAAGATGCAAATCGGACTAAGAGTCCTGAAGATAAGCGATGGCGCCATATCCCTGCCCAGCCAAGCCGGAGGGATTCCCAAGCTAACGTCGTCAGACTTCAAACCTGTTGACTGCACATAAAGCACAGCCCAAAAGAGGGTCAGGGCACTCCCTGGCAAGCAAAACCGACTTGCCTACTTTCTACACCATCTCCCAAAATATAGGGGAGGTGGACTTAGCGGCAGCAGCACTAGCAACCTAGAGAGACACGCTATAACTTATGTCTAATCAGAGAGGGATAAGAGAGCGCATAAGGTAACCAACTACTACTAACACCAAACATAACCCATTCTCGAATTAACCCCCTCAACCAAGTATGAGGAAGCAATTCGGGAAACTCACACGTTGAACAGTTTTAATTACCATTTATTGTGAAAGTAATTCTATATTACTAGCCAGGTTAATTAACAATCATTAGGTGTAAGTTGTCTAGATCTTGTTAGCCAGCATAATCACCAATTCGTCCATAACCGTGGACACGGCTCATCGATAAGATTATACCCTGCAGGGGTGCACTACTGGACCCATACTCGCATGATCAACCCAGTCAAAAACATTAGGGCCTTTCAACCCAACTCTTTTCCTTCACCGCAACAAGTCCAGGAGCCACGGGAGCTATGCTGGTCCCGGCCAAAAGGGTGCGGATTCCCGCAGGACACACCCCTCCGCACCAACAGGCCGCGCGCTATATGCATGTAACAAGGCACACCGCCAAAGTAAAATACTACACTAGTATTGATGCATATGAGACAAATGGAAAACCCGAACTAGGTGCGGCTCCCGGACAAGTCAAAGTTCCAGTCAAAGTTGAGGGGGGCTCCATAGGGCCTCCCACAAGTGGTTAGTGCGCTCAAAATTGGATCCGATGACAAAATCTCAGTTCCTAGGTCGACACTTAGCAGAACATAGCACCTCGCAAGGCATTCCGCCGGTGCCTTATCTTTTAATTATAATACCCCAATATAATACAACATTTTATTAATGTAGAATAATCTATCAAGCTAAGCATATGAAATAAGAGACCAACTGACGACTCGCACAACCAACTCTAAGCATGCGCTACGACTTGCAAGGCTAACAGATAAACATTCAACAAGTGATGGGATGTGGGGATAAAGCTGTATAGGCTGCAGGATAAACATGTGATGGGATCGCAATAAAGAATCGAATACTAGGGTAGCAGAGATCAACGACGGGAATGAAAGACAATGTATAGGTAAACAAGCAAACTTTGCTTGCCTGGAATCCCGCATGGAAGAAGATCTTGTCGTTGCTCACACATCTCAACGTCGTATCCGCGAAGAAGCAACAAACACTGGAAAGCGTAAATGATGCATTTTACAACTACGGCAAAAGATTTAGCATGATCATACGAGAATGATGCATGGCATGGCAAGATGCAACCCAATGCAGGTAACCCAAATTAAGCGGGAAAGCAACCCCGACAATTAATATTTAGGTGCAAGTTATTTATTTACCAGCAATATTAAATATTGGTTAACATGGCAACACATGGCATGGGTGACCTAATTAAATTAAATGGAATAGGGCATTATATATTTATTACCCCACACATTCCATAATTATTATTTAGGTGAATTGCTACACCACCAAACCCAAGAGATGCAACACATGCAAGTATGATGCGATATGCTCAAGATAGATGATATTTAATAAAATAGGTATAGGGTTAGGGTTTGGGTTCGCACGTTGGATCGGGTGAACTAGGGTTCGAAACCGACGTCTTCGGTGCGTAGAGGAAGTAGTTGTCGTTGGGGAAGTAGTCGTCGCGGAACCGGGGCATCGTCGTTTGTCGGTGTCGTGGAAGTCGGCGGGGAAGTCGTACGGGTGGTTGTTGTTCGGAGCACCAGCTTCGAGGTCGGTGGCGCACTTGTCGTATCCGGTCTTCGGGGCCACGACACGGGTCGAGTCACGCACGAAGGCGTGCAACACACGCGGTTCACGGACACGGAGGAGCACGACAATGGACACCAGAAGGAGCACGCGCACGGGCAGCACCTTGAGGGCTGGACAAGCACGGACAACAAAAGACGCCGGGGTCTTGCGGGCATTGCGTCAAACACCGTGCGGGCGGCGGATGCGAGGACGCCACCAGACGGAGAAAACCGGTGGAGCGGAGCGGAGGCGCGGAGCGGATGCGCACGACGACGGCGACCGGCGTGGTGGAGGCGGGTAGCGCGGTGGCTGTGACGGCGGCGGCGGGCGCGGGAGGCGCAGGGGCGCACTGCGGCGTGGTGGAGCAGAGAGTGCGTGCGGCCGGTGGCGGGAGGAGGCCGGAGGCGGGGCGACGGGTGGAGCGCGGCGCGGCCGGCGCGGAGACGGAGGAGGCCGGGACGTGGGGGCGCACGACGCGTGAGGAGGTGAGGGCGGCAACACGGGGGCGCAGCCGGGGAGCGGCCGGCGGCACCGACGGTGGAGGCGTGCGGAGGCGGCAGGGCCGGAGGCGCAAGGTGGAGGCGCAGGCGAGCATGGGAGTCGGGGCGGCGGCGCGCGGCCGGGGCGGAGGCCGGTGCAGGGCGCGGCGAGGAGCGCACGGGGCGCGCGGCCGGCGACGGGAGAAGGCCGGAGGTGAGGCGGCGCGGCAGCATGCGCGGCGGCGGCAGGCGGAAGCGCGGTGCTGGAGGCGGCCGGGGCGGCGGCAGGCGGCGTGCGGGGGCGCGGCGGGTAGCCAGAGGCGTGCGGCGGCGCGGCCGTGGGGGAGGTGGCGCGGGCGAGCAGCGCGCGGGCGCGCGCGGCGGCCGGGGTGGGGAGGCGCATGCGGCAGGCGTGGCGGCGGTCGGAGGCCGGGGCAGGAGGCGCTCGGGCCGGCTGCGGTGTGCTGCAGCGCTCGGTCGCGCGGGGCGTGCGGGAGCTCGGGAGATGGTGCGGTGCGGGAGGAGGAAGGAGAAGGAGAAAAAAAAAGAAAAGAGAAAGGAAAAGTAAAAAAAGGAGGGGAAAAAGAGAAAAAGAAAAAGGAGAAAGTGGAGGGGGGCGGCTGCAAAATTGCAGGGGGTGGGAAACAATTTTTCCAGGGGAGACCTAGGCTTTGGCTTAGATGGGTTTTGGGCTTTTAATTCTATCCCCTTTATCCTTTTCTGTTTTACATTTTTAAAACAAAATAGAAAAGGAATTTGAATACGAAAACTTACAAAATATTTTTAGTTTTCAATAGACAATTTAATAAACTATTTTTTTTAACATTTACAAAAGATTTTTAAATATCACATTTTAATTAATTTGAAATGCATTTGAATTTAATTGTGGGAAATTGAAATTAAATGCAACAAATTAAATTAATGCGATGCCATGTCGATGCAAAAATAAAACACACAAAATTAAAAGGGGATAAAACCCGGGGCGTTACATAGCAGCACAGCGACAACCAATCAAGGACCTTCGCGACGTCCTCACGCAGAAGACGGTGGACCGCAACCGCAAAGAACGTTCGGCTGGAGCTGCGAACCTCGACGACCAGGCCGACCGCGACTTCGAGCCATGCGGGGCTGCATGCTTCAGCTTCAACATCCGCGACACCTGCATGCTTAAGGGCTTCAAGCTGACAGCAGGCACTCCAAAGTACGACGTGAAGCAAGATCCACGACTGTGGCTCGAGGACTACCTCATCGCCAGCACCTGCCAAGGCGGGACGTCGACTACGACAATGCAGTACATCCAGCTTATGCTGACGGACTCGGCACGCGGGTGGCTCACAAGCCAACCCAAATACTCTTTCCAAACATGGGAAGAATTCCAGGATAATTTCATCAAGAGTTTCTCGGGAACATTCGCAAGGCCAACGACCTACATCGAGTTGCAGACCTGCAAGCAAGGAAAGGATGAGTCGCTCCGCTCCTACATCCAGCGAGGGACACTCCTCCGCAACACCATGGAACCCGTCTTAGAAGACCGGGTTATGGACGCCTTCATGCACGGCGTCGCTCGCCGCGACCTCCGCGAGGAATTCGGTAGGCTCCAGCCGAAGACCACAATAGAGCTCATGAAGACAGCCAACCAGTGGGCCGAAGGAGAGGACTACGTCCGCGATACTTCCCCCAAGAAAGAGGTTGAAACGAGCAACTGGCGTGAGGCACGCCAAAAGAAGAAACCACGTTACACCCACGATTCAATCGAGCTAGTAGCGGCGGGATATGAAACCCCCCGTGATGACAAACGCGACAACAGTCGACAGTATGATTAAGGTCGACAGTCCAGCTCGAGTCAGTACAACCGTGGCAGCAGCAGCATTAGCCACAATGACGGAGGCCAGAAACGTGAGTGGAAGCGCCCGCTAACCCCGGCAGAAGAGCTGATGCAACCCTGTAAGCATCACTCGTTCCGCAACCCGGAGACAGGCAAGTGGGGTTCCAGCCATCTGCTGAAGGATTGTCGCAAAGCAAGGAAGATATACCAAGCCATGCAGCAAATCATCGCTCCAGTGCAAGCAATACAGGCAGCCCCGCAGCTAGCCATCCAGGCGGCACCCGCAAACAACAACCAGGTGCAGGCGGCCGGAGCATTCCCCCAGCCGCAGCAGCAGCAACAGCAACAAGGTCAGTCGACAGCAACCGACACGTATCCACCGGCACAGGGACAGCTGAACATGATCCAGAAGGGACCTCCGTCAAACAGGCGCCAAAAGCTCATCACCCGCCAAGTACTTCAGGCCATCAATAGGCCGCGCGCGGTACCAGACTACCTGCGCGGGTCAGAGACACCCATCACGTTTTCCAGGGCAGATCACCCATCCGAGGTAACCCGACCCGGACACGCCGCACTCGTGATTGAGGCCGTGATCGGCGACTACAGCTTGAAGAAGGTTTTCATGGACGGAGGCAGCGGCATCAACATCATATTCGCCGACACCCTGAGAAGAATGAACAGGTCGACAGAGAAATTGCCGGAATCGGAAACCACTTTCCACGGCATAGTACCAGGGCAAGCAATCACGCCCATGGGAACAATCACGCTCGACGTCATCCTCGGCACACCCGAGCACTTCAGGAAGGAGTCGATCGACTTCGAAGTCGTCGAATGGAAGTCGCAGTACCACGCCATACTCGGACGCCCAACTTTTGCCAGGTTCATGGCAGTACCCCACTATGCCTACCTCATGATCAAGTTGCCCGGACCGAAAGGAGTAATCACCATACGCGGCGACTTCGGGCTCTCCAACAACTGTGATCGCGAGTTCGCCAAGATTTCTGAGTTCTTCGGAGTCGAGGAGCACTTCAAGGCCATATCAGCCGACAGCGACAAGACCATCTTTCCATCTCGCAAGAAGCCAGCTAAGGACGCAGCATTCAACACGAAAGACGACACCGTCACCCACCAAGTCCATCCGACTGATAGCAGAAAGACGGTCAAGGTTTCGTCAAGTCTGACCCCCGCATAGGAAAGCGCGCTCGTCGAGTTCCTACGTGAGAACTGGAAGATCTTTGCATGGCAACCTTCTGACATGCCAGGGATACCCAGGGAACTCGCCGAGCACTCTCTAAAGGTCCACAAGGACGCAAGACCGGTCAAACAATCCGTGCGACGCTTCTCAGGACCCAAACGAGACGCGATCACCATGGAAGCCGACAGACTGCTGCACGCCAAGTTCAACCGAGAGATCAAGGACTCGGACTGGGTCGCCAACCCGGTCCTAGTGGAGAAAAAGAAGACGAAAAAACTACGCATGTGCGTTGACTTCACCGCAGTCAACAAGTGCTGCCCCAAGGATCACTTCCCGCTCCCACGGATAGACCAGATCATCGTCTCGACAGCAGGCTACGAGCGCCTGTCCTTCCTGGACGCCTACTCAGGTTACCAGCAGATCAGGCTGAAAGTCGAGGACGAAGAGAAAACGGCCTTCATCACACCCGACGGCGTCTTTTGCTACCAGACAATGCCGTTCGGGTTAAAGAATGCGGGTGCCACGTACCAGCGGACAATGCAAGCGTGCCTCAAAGGGCTCATCGGGCAGATCGTCCAAGTCTACGTCGATGACATCGTTGTGACGACCCGAAAGGAGGATACCTTAGTCGACGACCTCCGCAAGGTCTTTGTTGCACTCGATGTGTAACAGATCAAGCTCAACCCAGAGAAGTGCGTGTTCGGCGTGCCAGCCGGAGAGCTACTAGGGTACCTCGTATCTGCAAGAGGAATCGAAGCAAACCCCGAGAAGGTGCAGAACATCCTCACAATGCCAGCACCAACCAAACTCCGTGAGGTGCAGCGATTAGCCGGCCGAGTCGCAGCTCTCAGCCGGTTCATTAGTAAGTTGGGAGAGAAAGCTTTACCTTTCTACCAACTGATGAAGAAGACGGACAAGTTCGAGTGGACACAGGAGGCGCAGGATGCGTTCGACCATCTCAGGAAAACCCTGACAACCTCTCCAGTCCTCGTGGCACCGCTGGAAAACGAGCCGCTATACTTGTACGTCTCAGCAACAAACAAGGTGGTGAGCACGGTACTCGTAGTGGAGCGGGAAGAAGAAGGGCACAGTCACCCGGTGCAAAGACCCGTCTACTACCTCAGCGAAGTCCTCACCCTGTCCAAGCAGAACTACCCGCACTACCAGAAGCTGGCGTATGGAGTCTTTATGACCTCCAGGAAGGTCGTCAACTACTTCTCTGAGCACCCGATCACGGTGGTAAGCTCCTCTGGACTAGCAGACATTCTCACAAACCAACGCGCGATAGGACGAGTTGCCAAGTGGGTTGTCGAACTAGGACCATGGGGGCTGAAGTACGCTCACCCGAAGTCCATAAAGGCCCAAGTCCTCCCAGAATTCACCACCGAGTGGATAGAAGCCCAGCTACCAAATGTCCCCGACTTGTCCAACGCATGGACGATGTACTTCGATGGCTCCAAGATATTCAAGTCAGCTGGGGCAGGAGTTGTACTCATCTCCCCCAAGGGTGACAAGTTGAAGTATGTCCTACAGATGGACTTTCCGACGCCGTCCAACAACGAAGCCGAGTACGAGGCTCAGATCCACGGCATGAAGATGGACAAGAACTGCGGCGCCACGCACCTCATGATCTACGGCGACTCCTACCTGGTGGTACAGCAAACCATGAAGTCCTGCGACGCCATCGCCGACAACATGATCGCCTACCGAGACCTGTACAACCAGATGGAAGGCAACTTCGAGGGCTGCGAGTTAAGACACGTCGGCCGCGGCAGCAACGAAGAAGCCGACGTCCTCGCTAACATGGGATCAGACAGAGTTCCAGTTCCACCCGGCGTCTTCCTTGAGCGCATCACGCAGAGATCTATCAAGACTCAAGCCGTAGCAAGCAGCGCAACAAAAGCAAAAGGAGATGCAAACTTGCCAATCCAAGAGAAGGTCCCCATGGAAGTCATGCTAATCGAAGCCACATGGACAGGACCATACCTGGCGTACATACTGCATCAGAAGCTGCCAGCGGACCCAGTCGAAGCAAAGCGCATCATCAGGCGCTCCAAAAGCTTTACCGTCATCAACGGGGAGCTCTACAAGAGAAGTATCTCGGGAATCCTGCAGAGGTGCATAGACCCAGTCGACGGCCAAGCCATCCTACTCGACATCCACGCGGGTATCTGCGGGCATCATGCCAGTAGTCGAGCACTGGTGGCCAAAGCACTACGAGCCGGGTTCTACTGGTTAACAGCCATGCAGGACGCCGAAGACCTAGTAAAGAAATGCACAGGGTGCCAGGAGTTTGCCAACAAGCCACACGCGCCAGCATCAGAGCTCAAGAAAATACCGCTAGCCTGGCCCTTCGCCCAATGGGGGCTAGACATCGTGGGCCCGCTTAAGAAATCGTCACCTGGAGGGCACACTCACCTCCTGGTTGCAGTCGAAAAGTTCACTAAGTGGATTGAAGCCGCACCCATCACAATTTCGAATGCATCAACAACGGCCAACTTCATCAGGTCCATCATCTTCAGGTTCGGAGTGCCGAACGGGATCATTACAGACAACGACTCGAACTTCACAGCCGAAGAATTCAAAGACTTCTGCTCAGAGCAAGGTATCAAACTCAACTATGCATCCGTCTCACACCCGCAATCCAATGGGAAAGTAGAGAAGGCCAACAGTTTAGTCTACAGCGGCATCAAGAAGCAACTGCGTGTGCCACTCAGGCGCGCAACGGACGCATGGGTTGAAGAACTGCCGTCAGTCCTCTGGAGTCTGCGGACCACGCTTAACAGATCCACCCAATATACTCCATTCTTCATGGTGTACGGTGCAGAAGCAGTTCTACCCTGCGACATCAAGTTTGACGCACCACGGGTGGTCGCCTACGACGAGTCAGATGCAGAAGAGGCACTCGAAGATAGCATGGACATATTGGACGAAGCACGCGACATCGCTCTGGCGCGATCGGCCGTATACCAGCAAGACCTGCGCAACTATCACGGACGAAGATTGCGACCAAGAGCTTTTGTCGCAGGTGACTTGGTCCTGCGCCTCAAGCAGAAAAAGTGCACAAGCTCGCCTCCCCATGGGAGGGTCCGTACATCGTCACAGAGGTGATTGGCAACGGAGCATATCGCCTAAAGGACTCGAAGACAGGAGCAGCCTGCAGCAACCCGTGGAACATTGCACAACTCCGACGGTTCTATGCTTAGTCGAATCAACCATTGTAACAAGGATAGCATGTCAAAGCGGCAGGTTTCAGACTCACTCTTTCCCTTACCAGGGTACCTGAGGGGACTGGAAGGGTTTTAATGAGGCGGCCTATTCGCAGCAATCAATAAAGTGATTTGAAAAAAATGATGTTCACCTTGCCTTCTCAGCCAAGACAAACAAAAAATCCTAGGCCGCCACTCGATTTACTCGGGGGCTGCGCCACACAGGTTGAAATAAAAGCCTAGGCCGCCACTCGAACCACTCGGGGGCTGCGCCAAAACAGGCACAACTCAAAAATCCTAGGCCTCTATCCGACTTACTCGGGAGATGCGCCACACATTTTGAAATAAAAGTCTAGGCCGCCACTCGAACAAACTCGGGGGCTGCGCCAAACAGGCACAACACAAAAATCCTAGGCCTCTACCCGACTTACTCGGGAGATGCGCCGCACAGGTCAAGTCCAAAATCCTAGGTCGCCACCCGGCGCACTCGGGGGCTGCACCTCACAGGTCACACTTGAAAAGCCTAGGCCGCTACTCGAACCACTCGGGGGCTGCGCCAAACAGGCGCAACTCAAAAATCCTAGGCCTCTACCCGACTTACTCGGGAGATGCGCCGCACAGGTCAAGTCCAAAATCCTAGGTCGCCACCCGACGCACTCGGGGGCTGCACCTCACAGGTCACACTTGAAAATTCATAGGCCGCCACTCGAGTCACTCGGGGGCTGCGCCATACAGGTTTCACCGAAGAAATCCTAGGCCGCCACCCGAGCTACTCGGGGGCTGCGCCATACAGGTCAAGTCCAAAACCCTAAATCGCCACCCGATGCAATCGGTAGCCGCGGTACACAGGTCTCACTTGAAAGAATCCTAGGACACCACTAGACTCCTTCGAGGGCTGCGCCACACAGGTTCACAACGCAGGCTTAGGTCGTCACCCAAGGTACTCGGGGGCTAGCCACACAAGTAAAAACAGAAGCAAATACTCGCACAATAATGAAAACAATTTCACTCGTTGCTCGAGAATTCTTCTAGTTTCATATACTGTCATTTACATTGGCATAATCGCCATATTAACTAACCCTATACAGCAGAAGAAAACCACTCTTATTCTGCAGGCTCGGCCTTCGGTGCTCCGAGTGGGCCAACAAGACGCTCGCTGTGCTTCTGCACCTGCTCAATCATCTGGCGCGCAGCCGCCAGGGTATCGGCGTACTCGGCATCGCCAGGCAGTCCACCCATCAGCCTCTCCAACGGAAGGTTGGGCCGATGCAGCCGAACGTACGCTAGAGCCGCATTCGCCCCTGCGACAAGCTGTGCATGGACGATTTCCTTCAGAGCATCGTCGTCACGGAACCTCTCGAGCAAGGTGGACAGCCCATGCGGCTGCCCATTATGCGGGAAGTAGACACGGTGGATGTGCCACAAGGTCTTCCGACAATTCTCCAAGAGGACAGCCGCACGCCAGGTTCGGTCGAGCATGCGGGCAAGGATGCACCCTCGCGACTTGTTCACCCAGAAATGGCGAGCTTCGTGGGAGTTGCCAGACGCCTCCCGGGTAACACGCTCTTCAACGCGGTCCCGCTCAGCCTCCCAATCTGGGTTCACGTCTGCATACACAAGCTAGAAGTCAGAACCAGCAAATTTCAACAAGGAAAGGCACCCGCAGAAAGTACCAACCTTGAAGCTGCCGACTGATGAGATCGATCTCCCCAATCAGAAATTCTTCGCGTTGGGAAAAACCCGCAGTCGGATGCGACCTGGAGCGCTGCAAGAGCAGCTCAGTATTCTTCAATGTAGCCTCAAGCTCAATCACCTTATTCTTCAAGTAAGTGATTATGCGTTGGTCGTTCGCACTTCGCGGAGGGGCCGGAGCAGCTTGGCGACGGCGAGCACCTAAAGAAGACCCAACGCCGCTGGGACCAGCCGCAGAAGCAGAAGACGTGCCGCCGAGCAAGTCAGTCTGTCATGAACGTGCAGAATCAATACCAATGTACGACTGATCAGCATAGACAAATATGATGGGAGGAAACATTCAATTTCAGCCAGAGTACTGACAAAGGCCAGAAGACCCAACAAAGTATCAGTCGACATCAATTACAAAGCAAAAGTTATCAGTACATGAAACAGCGACTGCTAAGCCCCTACAACTACTCCTGGATAACAGACTCCGACTGCGAGCGACTCTTCCGAGCAGCAGCCGACCCAGTCGCCTTGGCCAGCGCCCTCTCGAAGGTAGACACAAGCGTCGCAGCAAGCTGTGCAGCCCGCACTTTAACTCCACCCAAGGACGCGGTCCGGCCATCAGGCTTACGGGGGAAGCCGCTGACGACCTTCTCGAAGTCACCCTGAATTTGGCGGCCTAGGAGGAGCTGGAAGGTGAGCTCGGAGCCCCGTACCGTCTGCGCCCGAGTGAAGTCGTCGAGGGTGGTCGCGTCATCCTCAAATGGAGCAGCAAGGGCGTCCACGGCAGTCGGCGGCGGGTCGCTTGGAAAGATGTTACGGTGCACCGTCGTAAGGGCTCCTGTCGACTTCTTCAGCGCATCTGTGGACTTCCTCAGAGCATCAGACGCATACGCGCAGACATGGTCCAGGAAGCCGACAGCCGTCGCCAAGTCGACGGTGTCACTCGACGAGCCCTCCTCAGGAGCTCCACCGCATGTCTCTATGCAAAAAAGTCAAACATCAGACAAAGGCAAAAGCAACTACACAGTAGGCATCAAGCCGAAACTTACCCCCAAGAGCACCGGCGAGGGAAAGAAGGCGGTCGACTTGAGTCTTCTCTTGGTCAACCCGCATCCGCTATCGCTCCTGGAACTCGTGGAGAGACTTCTCAAGCTCACCCTGACTCCGAATCTTCAGCTCAAGTTCAGCAACCCGCTTATCAGCCTGGCAAGGGAAGCGCGAAGCTGGTCCCTCTCCTTTTCCAGGCGAACGTAAGCAGCGGCTGCATCAAGTTGTTGGCGGTAGTAGGGCTGAAACAAAAGCAAGATCTTAATAAAGCTGCGGGCGACTCTACTAGTCACCCACACCTTCGGGGGCTACTCCCATCGGGAGCGCTGATCGTGCACCCGATGAAAATTCAAGACTACAAGTACAAGTACAAAGGACTTACGTGGTCTAGAAGCTAGGCATAAACGGAAGGCGGCGGAGGAGCGCGACTCGAAGACGCGATGACAACAGGTTGCGTGCGCTCCTCAACTGCCACCCGGGTCACCAGCTCGGTCGAAGGGGCGAATGTATGCTCCACCTCATGATGAGGAGAGTGGGCATCGCCAGAACGACGGCTGCATCAACAGTACAATGACCAACTGCAAGATTGGAACTACAAAAGACAACTCGAAGTCAACAAGGTACTAACCTGGTGGTCTCGAGTTCATCATCACTCCCCAGGGAGACGGACGGCAGCCGCGCGAACGCGCGCGGTGGCGCGGAACTAACAGGGGGAACAACCAGGGGCTCGCTCCAGCCACCTTGGGACCGCGCACCCGACAACGTCGCGACGACTTCCTCTGCATCAGCTTCCGCACCCCTCGCAGGCGACGAAGCAGTCGCAGAGTCACCGCCGCTCCGGCGCTTCTGCCTCTTCCGCGCGGGTTCCTCGTCATCATCATCGTCGTCCGCTTCGTCGTTGGGGGAGACGGCGGGCGGAAGGTCATCATCATCATCATCCTCCTCCTCGACGAATTTCGGCTCGTCGTCGGGTCCGTTCTCGGGGAGAGGAGGAAGGCTGATCAGCAGGGACCGACCCTGAAGCAAGTAGACGCAAGTCGAATCAAGAAGCAAGTAGACGCAAGTCGAATCAAGAAGAAAGAAATCAATAAACATAATAACAAGGAGAACAAGTCAAGAACTTACCTCAGGAACGGGGTTCGATGCCCCGTAAGCAGCAACCGGGCACTTGACATTGCATGTATCCGCGACTCGGAGCTTGGTGATGGACCTCACCTTGGCTTCCACCTCCTCATCGTCAAGTGGCTCGGTGCTGACGCCCTCGACGGCCCACATCGGGTGGGGCCGAGCGCTGAGCGGCTGCACCCGAAGACGGAAGAAGGTGGCCATCAAGAAGACGCCACCCGCCTCGCGCCCAAGGGTCTTGGTGAGATCGCGCAGCAGGCCCAGCAGAAGCCGCGCGGCCTCCTTCTCCCCTGCAGTCAGCAGGTGCGTCCAGGCGGTAGTCTTCCGCAGCCCGCGTCCGCTGTCGAATGCCACCAGGCCATCCTGGCTCGACTGGACGTAGAACCACTTCTTGCGCCACCCCTGGACGGAGTCCGACTTCTTCATCTGGAAGTACGCGGTGTCACCGCGCACTTGGATTCCGAAGCCGACCACGGGGAATGGCAACCCGCTCTTCCCAACGTTCTTGCGAACAAGGAAGAGCGACTTCCACAGCGCCCAGTGGGGCGCGATACCCAAAAAGCACCCGCAAAGCACAATGAAGCCCGCGATGCTCAAGACGCCATTGGGGGTCAGATCATGGATCTGAACCCCATAGGCATACAGGAGACCGCGCACAAAATCGTGCAAGGGGAACCCGAAGCCCCGCGGAAGGAAATCCACGAAGCAAACGCATTCCCCATCCCGGGGTGTGGGGTAAACTTCTTTGCCAGGAGCGCGTACCTGGACTTGATCATCAGGCGGAAGAAGACCTTGAGCACGGAGGAGTTCGACCTCCGCCTTCTTCACCGACGACCTTTGCCAGTCGCCGTCGGGCTTCTTCATCAGCCCGGCTTCATCGACGGCGGCGGAGGAACCAACGGCGCTCTTCGGCTTGCCCATGGCGTCGCGAGGCAACGCAAGGTGCACGGACAAAAAACACGGAGCTCTGGTGAGGGCGAGAATGGCAGAAGGCAGAGGAAAGGAGGCGCGGACGAATGGAGAAGACGATGCCCTCGCGCGGCGGCGCAGTACTTATGCCTCAGCAAAATCAATCTCAGCCCTCCGTCGTGCAGCAGTTCAGAGCATCTTCATTCCACCGTCCACGTGTCAAGGAAAGAGGCCAACCGTCGCCGCCATCTTCCTCCACTACGCACGAGAATCGAGGCATCATCATCGTGCGCGAAAATTTCGCGCCCAGTTCAGGAACGTGACAACTGCTGACCGCGGTGAGCGCTGCCAGTGGGCCCCGCCATGTCACGTCCCATCGGGCGCAGAGGCGTGCAAGGAAACGTCAGCAGCGACGTCATCAAGCCAACGGCTCCAAACAACAAGACAACGAGATAACTCGAATCCAAGGTTCGGGTGGTAGGCTTCTTAGCTGAAACAACTGAAGAAAATGCGCTGGTCAAGGAACCCGAAACGTCTATTCGGGTGACGAAGAAAGTCGAGTAAGCTCCCGCAGCCGAATCAGATCTACAAGTAAGCCAACAGGCCGAATAGAAGCAAGCTTCCCATGAAGAGCAAGACAAAGTAATTCGACTACAAAGGTTACTCCCATCGGGAGAGGCCTGTTCGACTGAAGGAATCGGGTTCAAGCTCAAGATCAAGCAATCCAATGGCGCGTCCAGAAGGAGGAAGTCCTTTGCCCGACGCTGCACTTCGACCAAGCACTCAGGGGCTACTGACGTGGGGCTACCTTTCGACTAGCCCACCGTAAGACTACCTGGGCCGCGCCAAGCATGGAAAGGCCCATAGAAGGCCCACTCGGGGTACCACGTATCCTAGTCCAACTCGGTTAGGTCTTGTAACCTGCCATATCTGTATCAACCGCCCGAGACCTGGCTACCTCTAAAGCCAGGAGGGTTGCCCGTCCTAGAGGACACGCTCATAGACACCACCACAAACCCTAACGAGATCGCAATCTCGCCATTGTAATCGCTACTCGCATCAATAATCAGACAAGCATGAGTAGGGTGTTATCCTCCGGGAGCCTGAACCTGGGTAAAACCTTGCTTGTCAGCCATCGTGATCACCAGCACATCTCTCTCTCCCCATCAATCAACCCGGAGTGCACAACCCTGTGATTTGCCGAGTTACCACCTCGTTAACGGGCGCATAGACGGTAGTGAGTACGAAGTTGTCAGTGCCGTCCGTAGCGACAACGTGTACTGTCAGCGAGTTGCGGTCTTGTTTCATTATCTGCACGTCATGCTTTTTGGCACACCATGCTATAAGGATCCCCCCGCCGATCCTTCTGCCGGTTGGAATGCGTAGCCTGTGTATCGTGCGGGTAGGAACTTGGCTGCTTTGAATTTAGAGATGTTTTGCAATTTTGTTTCTTGGATGCAGACGAGGTCGGCTTGTGCTTTTGCAATCGTATCGAACACCATTATGTTCTTGTTCTCGTCTCCCAGTCCTCTAGAATTCCAGGAAGCGGTCCTCATGGGGTTTTTTTAGGACCCCGCAATGCAGAAAGATAGAACAACATGCAATGCACGTGCAAATGAACTACGAAGCTCTGGAGAGATAATGCAAACTTGAAAACAACTGCTGTTGGCTTAGGGGCAACTACAAACAAGGCTAAAGGAAATAACAGACTGTGAAGCGTACACTCTCGGCTTTAAAGGGAAGGTAAATGAAGGTGGAAGTAAAACAAAGGCGCCCTAAACGTACTGCCAACAGCAGAACTCGAGCTAGCCGCATCAACCATTGGATTCAGTCCTCTCCGAGCTGGCAGCGTCCTTGTCCGCAATCTTCAGAGTTGCTTTCAGCAATTCATCATTGTCGATCCCGCAGCAATCGGCAAGGTCCCGGAGCCTCTGGCGCCCCAACTCCGGCGGGTAGGACATCACCGGCATAGGTGCCAAGCAGTTGACTGTGAGCAATTTTTTGCCTTCTTCCTCCTGGAGTAGGTAGCTACCGAGGAGCTCTCTCCCTCAGCAGCGATGGCCTTGGCTTTGCGCTGCGCCGCGCGCTCTACAGATCCAAGTCTTGGTCCGTCTTGCATCCTACGGATTCTGTCACTCCTCCGTGGTGATCCCGCCGGTCTTTTTCCGGATCGTCTTGTTCCTGGCAGCTCATTAAGGTCTGGTAGCGAGTCGGAGTCTGAGATCTCGACGATGTGATCTGCTGGCGGGAGTTGCTCCATATGAATCTGTACGGGCTGTGCAACACCTTGGTTGTTGTCCTGGGCCTCAATGGCCGGCCCAGTGGCCCAGGCGGCATGCAGCTCCGCTTAGGGCCCATCAGTAGCCTGCAGCAGTTCCTCATCTGTCTTCTTTTTTCTGTTGGCGTCGATGCTAAACACAATTGTCATGATGTTTCTTTTATGCATGCATTTTTTCCTGTCATGTGCATCCCAGCTGCCTATCAAAATAGGTCTAGTTATGTATGCTGCTAAGTCTATGTTTCACGTACATTTTTCTAGCCTGCTGAATGTAGGAATTTGAATTGATTTTGAGACCCATGTGGATTTTGGAACAATAGATCTTAGTCACCATTATTTTGCATATCATCATTGTGTGTCTTGTATCCAACTCCCTCCGACAGTATGTCTCTTTGCTGTCCTCAGCCGCTGTGTTTCCCCAGGGAGGAATGAAAGGCGATCCAGGAGCCCCCGTGACAGTCGCAGCCCAAGGAGGAGCCCTCGCGACAGTCGCAGCCCTGTGAAGAGCCCCCGTGACAGCCGCAGCCCTCGCAGCTAGCAGGACGGACGGCCGGAGTCTGGTACGTGAACAACGTCAGCATTACCGGAGCTCGTCCACGCACAGCCTGCCTGCCGGCCGGCCGGCACCCATCACTCCAACGATCCGACCAAGTTCGCCGCCCTTGCCCTGGAGGCCAAGGGCAAGGAGGGTGTTGTTCATGTCTTTCCCCTGCTCACGGCCATGGGAGGCCGGAGGCTATATGAAGGCGATCCTACCGAGTCGCCGAACAGGAAGCCGGCCATGGCGTCGTCCGTATCTACCATGCAGCCGCTCCCGGAGGCCGGAGTGACCAAGGTGATGGTGCCGCCAAATCCAGCTCGACATTAATTGGCGTACAGGGACAACTCGACATAAGCCTAGCATGTCGGCATAGCTCGGGGTGCCACGTAGTGCCCAGTTTCAGCTCGGGAGACGGCGGACAACCAGACTGACGTAAAGAATAAGTATAGTGGTCACCAACGGCATCCCACGGTGGCACGTCCGCGTCGCCTCGTGCATGGTTACGTTTCACCATCCAGCTTCACCCTAGACACCACTTTTCCACAAGTCCATGAGACGACGTCTACAATTAAGCCTAGACCAACCGTTCAGTCCACCAGGGATGATTTTACGCTGTGGGTGCAAAAGGAGGAGATGCCACCCTCGCCGCCACGGGTCCACATGTTTCTCTCTGCTGGCCAAAGGAGGAGAGCGCACAAAGTAGAGGTCTCCACACCGCCATGTGGTCGCCACGCCCTTGCACCCCCCCACCCCCCGTCCCCCCGACGACCCCGAAGAACAAGCATGGCGAAAAGCCACCATCTTCGCGTCCCTAGACATGGTTTAGCCGATGTGTCGTGGCTCCGCTTAACAGGTGGTTGACCGAGGAGTGCGGCATAATCTGTGTTGACGACGAGGTTGGCCCTCTCATGTCCGATTATACTGACGAGCGGCGGCACCGATGCTGATGGGGATGAGGGTGCGGACAGCCCCTCCTGGATTGGAGAGCGCCTTAGACCATCAGTATTGTTAGATTTAATGTTTTTAGTATTAATTTGTAATATGTCCTACCAGGGAGTTCGAGATAGCACGTTGTCCAATACCATTTGTAACGGGTAGAGAGTAAAGATAATTGTTCATAGCATCATAAAATGAAATGCAAAAATAAAAGTAATAGACAAATAATGCATGCATGCATAGAGCCATAGACTAGCTACGTGCATGTGATGGTATTAGTATTACATGCATCATGCATGTTATGGATGAGCTCCATCATGCACATGCGAGTGCATTCATATTTATCTCGGATTCTCGGGTCCGCTATCTCCCAGCAGGAAACATATATGGATCAATCACGGATCCTCGTCGTGGTGCGCTAATGCGCGGAAGAAGTTTGTATATTGGCTGGCTGGCGACGTTTGAAGCATGCGGACGGTCTTTAATTCTGCAGGTAGCTGGCTTCCTGGATTGCAATATTTGCTGAGCTCTCCAGATTTATAATTGTTAGAGCATTTTCAAGTTTTGTTTATCCGAAATTCTGTCCGACCGCCCATAAAATTACGTATGTATATGGTATTATGGTCTGATGCCTAAATCCTTGAAAATGTATGGCGATAACAACCCCTCCCGAGTTCTTTGAGAAGACAAACCCATCAACAAGATGAAAAAAACAGAAGTCGGGAACTACACATTCAAAACAACTAAACACTCGGAAGATCGAGCAGCCCTCTAATTGGAAGAGACACATCCACGGGGATGGCAACCAAGATCGACTTGCCTAATGGTACTCTCTCTCTCTCTCTCTCTCATGGTGCAGTGGTGACTAGACCGTTGTAACAGTTGGCTTCCTTGTTACAGTTTTTTAATAATGGCAGGAGAGCTTGCATGCTTCATTAATAGTGGCAGTAAAATATAGAAATGCTATAAAATAGATAATAAAAAAAGAGAGAAAAAGGGCCGAATAAAAGAGTGTGGTGGCCCCAACTTAGTCGCGTATGTGCGCCATGGTTTTGACCTGCTCATGCTTCCTACACCATGGAGCTTGTCCCCAATACCTTAACCCTAAACGAAAAAGGCCTCAGAGAGAATAGTGTGCTATAGTCCTTCAAAATAGGATGAGAAAATGCCAAAACAAAAATAGGCGAGCAAATGTGGAAACAAAATGGCTATAAAAAGGCAAAACAAAAAGAGAGTTAGAGCTTGCAACCCTCAAAAGGGACGGGAAAAGGACAAAACCTAAGAAGTGTGCTACATCCGCTAAATTTTGGGCGGGAAAAATGACGGAACTAAGCATGTGGGACAACGAAGACACAAAGAATAATGCTATAGCCCCCTGCCAACACCACCAAAATGCAGGAAAATGCTGGAGAAAGCAATACCCTACACATCATGAAAATTTGGCAGGAAATTGTTGAAACTTAACATATAGGACAAACTCCAAAACGATAACCTCCCAAATGATGAGAAGACAATGGGCCAAAAAAATAGCCCATAAAGGGCAGGAACATGTGGAAAATAAATAGGGGAAAACGCCATTGAAAAAAAGTTGTCTGCTACACCCTAATACTCGGATGGGAAAATGGCAAGCCAAAAAACGGGCGGGAAAAGGCTAACACTTAAATAGTATGGTACAAATCCTAAAATTTGGCGGCAGAATGCTGAAACTTAAAATGGATGGGAAACACCAAAACGATGTTACGCCGTACGTGTTGTTCCTATATGTGTGTTATTATTCTATGGATGAAATAATTGAACGGCAGTTGACCACCTGGAGGGGGGGGGGGGTGAATAGGTGGTGACAAATTTTTATGTCTTTTTCAGTTTTAGACTAGCGGAAAGTAAGTTGTCTATATGTGCGACTAGGTGATAGACAACAAAGAAACTAAGCAAGTACAGGAATTGAAGATGCGGTAAAGGAGAGTGGAACAAGACAACCGTAGGAACTCGAAGACGGCGATTTTAATCCGAGTTCCACCACATAGGTGTACGTCTCGTTGGAGGGGTGTGAGCTACCACAAATGTTTGCTCAACGCCATAAAGGCCTCACCCTATTCTCCTGTGAATTCGACCACAAAGGTGCGAATCCACGTTTCCACTAAGGACTCCTTTAAGGGCGGAGAAGGTCCCGTACAAATTCGTGAGGCACACATCCAACTGAATTGGGGGCTTTCACAATGACCACAACAGGTCACTTCCACGAAGGAACCCACAAAGGATCAAAACACACAAGCTTGAACCAAGCTATGCACAAAGGAACCCTAGATTCGTTTCCCCTCAAGAAATAGAGGGGGGAAATCAAAACGCTTCGGTGGAGTTGTAGATCGATGGCTTCTCCCTCAGATCCCCAATTATCAAAAGATTTGAGTGGCTAGATTGGGAGATCCGAAAGAAACAAGCTTCAGCACCAATGGAGGAGAGAGAAATCTGGAAGCTTAAACTGCTGGAGGTAGGTGGAGGGGTATTTATACCCCTCTCCAAATTCTGCCCGTTGAGCCGCCAACCCGGAAATCTCCGGGGTGAGGTCCGGAAATCTCCGGACTCCAGATATCTCCGGCAGTATTTCCGGTTACGCTGGGCTCAGGGTCAGTGCTGATTGATCTTCTAAACTTGGCAGGAAATCCTCTGTCACTCGGAGATCTCCGGACTGGGGCTCGGAAATCTCCGAGCGCCGGAAATCTCCGAGCGCCGAAAATCTCCCAGAGCATTTCCGGCTTAGCTTGAGTTGAAGTCAGTGCGCTCAGTCAATCTGGACTTAGTCGAAAAACTTCTGCCACTCGGAGATCTCCGGATTGGGGCTCGGAAATCTCCGAGCACCGGAAATCTCTGGGAGCATTTCCGGCTAAACACGATTTGCAATCAGTGCGCTCTGGAGTTCTTGACTTGGTGAATTTCTTATTCAGTTCGGAGATCTCCGGACTGGGGACCGGAAATCTCCGGGATCTGGAAATCTCCTGTTGGATTTCATGATGAATAACCAAGTGATGCAGTACTGAAAACCAGCCAATTTTAAGTGTTCACTCTTATCCACCAACCTGTACTAGAACCTGCATAGTTCATCACAAACATTAGAACACCTTTCGTGTTGTCATTAGTCACCAAAATATGGGAGTGCAAAGAATGCACTTTCAATCTCCCCTTTTTGGCGAATGATGACAACACAAAAGGAGAACAGATTTGTAAAATATAGACGGAGCTCCTCCTAAGTATGTGCATTATTTTAGGATGTTTTTGAATACAAAATGCACATTCCTTAGGATCAACACTCCCCCTAGATTTTACAAACCACGCAAGCAAAATATACACAAATACACAATAGTAGCAAATAATTTGATCAACATAGTTATTACAATAAGAGGTTTAAAGGTACTCATGTCTCATACACATGACGAGATAAAACA
The DNA here is from genome assembly GCA_026929855.1 of Poa annua. Taxonomy (NCBI): domain Eukaryota; kingdom Viridiplantae; phylum Streptophyta; class Magnoliopsida; order Poales; family Poaceae; genus Poa; species Poa annua. The sequence goes on along the minus strand of CM049427.1, from coordinate 30,266,450 downwards.
ACCAATAAGAGGGAGCACTTAAGACTAAACGAAAGGAAACCAACAAAGTGCTCCCAACCCAAGCAAATCCCGTGAGTCCTAATGAGATACTTATCCCCCTTTGGCATCAAGATACTAAAAAGGGAGGAGTTTCCACTAACGTCCCGTGACTCAAGAGTCGGAACCCTGCTCGGCCTCCTCATCCTCCTCCTCAACATCATCATCATCGTACTCAAGATCACTGTCCTCGGGAACTGCATCATCCCAATCAAAGTTGAGGCCATCGGCATTCCAATCCTTGAACGGAATCACGGGCTTCAAAGGATGCTTTGGAGCAGGCATCTTCAAATGAGACATAATTTCCTCTTGGCGCTTCATAATGCGATGATTCTAAGAGTAGATGGAGTAGTTCTCACTGTGTATGCAATAGTTCATATTGAGGACCTTCTCAATTGCTCGAACAACCCATGGGCGACTCTTCTTCGCTGCTTTCTTGATGTTGGGATTGGTAGGAACCCGAGATGGACCATCAAAAATATCATCCTTGGTGAAATCTTGCATGGAGGCTTGTTTTGGACAACATGAGCATATTTCTGGATTAGCAAGGCTGCCTTGTGGGGCTGACAACCAATAGCTGCATCAAAGTCATCACCATCTTGCTCGGAGAGCTTGTAGAGCCTCTTGATGAGCATCATCACATAAGGAGCATAGGGAGGAACTTTCCTCTCGAGGACCCGCCGTAGACTTGGTGGGCGTGCTATCTTCACTCGAGGACCCGCTGGGAGGGCGAGAATGAACTGGTTTGCCCCTCCCTCGCTGAGCGATTTGCTTGACATGGCCACGAGGATTGGAACCTGCAAACACACATCATAGAGAAGATATAAACCATATGGGGTAAGCACTCATGTCCGAGAAGGTAAATGGAACGTACTTGAGAAGTTAAGCAATCAAAGTTTCTGTACTTAGCTGATTTAATTCTGAACAGGCCGGAGATTTCCGGGTCTGACTCGGAGATTTCCGGGGTCCGGATATGTCCGAGTTGGGACCGGAGATTTTTGGTCTGCATGAAATTTGACAGATTTGAACAAAATCTATGAATAAAAACAGATATGTGCACGTGGAAGGTAGAGCATGCCTAGAGGAGCAATTCTACCAAAGGAAACAATTAACAACCTCCTAAATCGGCTAGGTTAAACGAAAACAAGTTTCGTCCTAGATTTGAAATACGAGCAGTTACCGGAAGACATTGCGAAAAGCGTGCGGATGGAATCGAAGCCCTCGACGAGGAGAAGTAGATCCGAGAAGCACGCGAGAATCCCTCGGACGAACCACCTGCAACAAAGATCGAAAGAAAGAGAAGTTTTTCGGAGGAGAGAGATGATTAGGGCACGGGGTGGATGAACTGGCCGAACCGGCCAGTCCACCCGTGCCCTTATATAGACTGGCCATTTGAACCGGAGATTTCCGGGTGCCGGAAATTTTCGGGGCTATTTCCGAATCTGATTCGCCTGAGGTCAGTGCGGAATCTGATTTGGACTTAGCCCTGGAATTTTTTTGCACGCTCGGAGATGTCCGGACATCGAACCGGAGATTTCCGGACCCCGGTGATTTCCGGCTTCAATTCCGATTCAGCTTCGCCTGAGTTTAGTGCCGAAGTTGAAAACTGAAGGGAATATGCCCTAGAGGCACTTAATAAACATAGTTTATTGGCAATTTCCCAATCGTTCATTATATGTTTTATACCATGCTATAACTGTATTAAGCGAAAACATTAATATAGGTGTGGTAGATAAACAACCAGGTCCCTAGTAGCCTCTACTAAGACTAGTTTCGTTGCGCGATTGATGATCGAGGTTTTCTGATCATAGGGCATGGCGCCGGTCGGCAATGGAAGTCATATCGTTAGGTGTAACGATGTGATGGACATACCCAGTATTTATAGGACATAGTCGTTACGCCTTAAGACCGTGAGATCAACTCTTATTGTTATCCCTGGAAGATTCTTTGATCGCACCAAACGTCATATCTTATATAGTGTGACAATGATAGGTGATACTTTTGGGTATCGGAAGGGGGTAGTTGAGACGAGGGGTCAACAACGGGATTTGTCAGTCCGCATAGCCGGATACATACTCTAGGGCCCACTCGGTGAGATTATGTCAAATGAGTTTGCAAACATGTGACTAGGTCACCCGCTGACATAATATCATAGACGAGTAGAAGATAGCGATGTCGGTAACGAGATCATGCTAGGTATGGAGATATCTGAGAATGATGCTCGGACACGCTAAGTATCGCCATGGCAAAGGGTTTAAGACTAGACGTCCAGGTTTGATAGATGAAAGTCATTCGTTATATCACTGGGATTAATTCATGGGGTCCAGGCCTACGAGTTAGTCGATGATCATAGAGGAGTCTTGATCGTACCTGTTATTATATCGAACCGCTAGGGTAGCACACTTAAGGGGTTTCGACAAGACAACCGGAAAGGAAAGAGATCACCGGGAGCGTCCCGGGAGGGGTCCTATGGAGATCGGGCAGCGCCGAAAGAGTTTTCGGAGTTAGGAAAAATTATATATATTATGTTTGATATTAATTAGTGTAATTAATATGCAAATATGATTTTATATATTTATTTTCGAATTTATTTAGGCTGATTTCCCTAAATGGGCCTTCTGGTCGAAAGAAGGCCCATGGGGGGGAAAACCCTCAAGGGAATTTTGTGTGGGAGGCTTGGCCGGCCTAGGTGGGCCAAATGGGGCCCACCTAGGGCCGGCGCACCATCCCTAGCCGCACCATGGCTGTGGGATAGTCCCACATTGCCTGGCTAGGGAGGTTGGCTCCCCCCGGGAGCCTATATAAGAAGGGGCACCCCTGGCATTTTAATTAACCAATTAATTCCCCAATTTCTCTCTCGATCTCGTGGTTCCCTTGTCGGAGCCGCGCCGAGTAGAGGAGGGGGATCTCTTCCACCATAGCCCGTTGCCGCGCTGCTGGTGTTCCGGTCCAAGTCTTCCGCTGCTCGTCCTGGATTGGAGCTTCGGAGGCCGTCGTCTCCACCGTATGTCTCTGACGCCCTGCGAGGTGCTGCGCAAGCGGTACTCAGAGGACTACTTCCTCCACCCGAACTCGGGGTCATCTTCGTCGTCTTCGTCGCGCCGATCTACGCGACCTAGAGGTCGGCTACGCCGTCAACGCTTGTGCGGGAGCGTAATCCCCGCTGTTCGGTCTACGAGGGTATGTATTCCGATCTCCGCCGTACTTCTATATCTGCATAGTGTAGATCTTGGCTAGTTTAAGGATATCGTTGCTAGGAATTTTTTTGTTTTTTGCACACGATCCCCTTCAAAAACGACTTAGGTGCAGAGAAATTGCAGGGGTCGGAGATTTCCGAGTCTCAGCCGGAAATTTCTGGGCACCAGAAATTTCCGGGACTATTTCCGGTAAAAAATCATTACAAGTCAGTGCTGATTTTTGAACAGACTTAGTCTCGAAATTTTCTGGTAGACCGGAGATTTCCGAGTAAGGCTCGGAGATTTACGTTCAACTCCAAAACTCCAGGAACAAGAATAATCAATAAGAGGACATGAGTGCGGAAAAACATGTTTGAAGATAGTGAAAGGCTTAGAATAGATACTCAAACTGAAGAAAGAAGACACACTCAAGTTGCAAGAAACATAAACCAAAAGAGAAGACCAACAAGAGTGTTATTTCCCAAAAGAACCAAAGACAATGCAAGTGAAGATCAAAAATAAAACCAAATAACATCCAAAAACTTCAAGAATAAGTGTTGGTGGCCGAAGCCACCGTGTATGAGTTGTAGCATGGCACCGCGAAGATATATCTTGGGTCCATAACTATATCTCAACATTGAAGATCACAAATTAGATTTAATTTGAAGTTTTAGCAATGATACATCACTATATGCATAATAGGGGGAGGAAGAATCCAATGTATTAGGAAAACACTCCCCCTAAGTCCATGCGTGCCTCTAGTTCTAATAAAGCATTAAACGTTGGAGAGTGTGCAAGGATATCATGCCAAGGCCCGAGAATCTATGATATTGAGCTCATTCCTCAAGTAGCAAAAGCGGGCTTCATCACGGGACTTCCTGAAGATGTCCGCTAATTGATCCCTTGTACCAACATATGATAGATCAATATCTCCTCGTGCCACATGATCACGGATGAAATGATGGCGAATCTCCATGTGTTTGGTCCTTGAATGTTGCACCGGATTGTATGCAATTTTAATGGCACTCTCATTATCACATAAAAGCGTCACTTTGTCAAAGAGGACACCGTAATCCTTTAAAGTTTGCCGCATCCAAAGAAGTTGAGTACACCCGCTTGCGGCGGCGACGTACTCAGCTTCCGCCGTGGATAATGAGATGCAATTTTGTTTCTTCGAGGACCAACTCACAAAAGATCTTCCAAGAAATTGACACGACCCGAATGTAGACTTCCTATCATCAATGTCGCCCGCCCAATCGGAGTCGGTGTATCCACAAAGAGACATGGTGCCATCTTTGGGATACCACAACCCGAAACAAGGGGTATGAACCAAATATCTGAAGATTCTCTTCACGACCATCAAATGACTTTCCTTAGGCGCGTCTTGATAACGAGCACACACTCCAACGCTTAAAACGATATTGGGCCTAGACGCACATAAGTAAAGAAGAGACCCAATCATAGAACGATACTCCTTTTGGTCTACCTCTTTACCTTTTTAGTAAAAAGAGTGGGATCGATTACCCCAACCTCAAATCCAAGGTCTACCAAGAACTCTCTCAAGTGCTCGTACCATGCACGGGGGGCTTGTTTAAGGACATAGAGAGCTTTGTCCAAGACATAGACGTGGTGAGGATGGTTGGGGTTCTCAAAACCCGGGGGTTGTTTAACATACACAAGTTCTTGCAAAGGACCATTAAGAAATGCACTTTTTACGTCCATTTGTTGCAATTTGAAACCATGATGAGATGCATAAGTGATGAGAATACGTATCGATTCGAGTCTTGCGACCGGCGCGAAAGTTTCTCCGAAGTTGATGCCTTCGACTTGAGAAAAACCTTGAGCCACCAACCGCGCCTTGTTCCTCACAACGATACCATGTTCATCTTGCTTATTCTTGAAGATCCACTTAGTGCCAATAATGTTAAGGCATTCCTTGGGTTTCTCAACTAGGCGCCACACTTTGTTGCGCTCGAAGTTGTACGTTAAGCTCTTCATGCATAGCACCAAGCCAATCGGGATCTTCAAGAGCATCGAATACTTTCTTGGGCTCGACCATGGAAATGTGCGCTTGATGCTCACTAAAGTGAGCTAATTGATTTCGTGTGGAGACCCTTGCTCGTATATCGCCAATGACCTTGTCGAGAGATAATGCCCTTAGTTCCAATGACTTTGCAAAGCGAGCTTGACGAAGAGTTTCAATTGCCGCCCGTGTTGTGGGGACAATCTCTTGACCATCTTGGTCCTTTGGATCCTCGTCTTGACCTTTTTGAGTGCCTTGATCATCATGAGAAGCTTCTTCATGTGGTGGGCAAAGATGATCTTGCCCTTGAGTAGAAATTGGAGAAGTGGAGTTATCTTCGATAATCTTGGTGGGGGAGTCATGATCGTTTTGTTGATGAAGATCTTGTTGAGGCTCATCATGGGCTTCATCTTGAGAAGAAGTAGTTTTCTCTTGTTGAGGAAGATCTTGAGATTGTTCTTGAGGGGATTCATCATTTGCTATGGGTGAGCCACCTTGTGGCTCTTGTGACGGTGAGGTCTCCTTGATAGAAGAGCTTGAGCTTTCTTGAACAACTTCTTGATGAACTTCAATGGGGCGAAGAAAGCCCAGTCCCATCGTCTTAATGGCATCAAAAGGTTGTTTATCACCTACATCACAAACACCAACTTGCTCCACTTGGGAGCCATCATTTGCATCGAATTCCACACTACAAGATTTATGATAATCCAGGAGGATTTATCAAAGACTCTAGAAGTGTGGGACTCGCTACCATAGCCAACAAATATCCCCTCAATTGATTTAGAGTGGAACTTACCCAACCGGACACCCTTGACGAGATAATAGTGAAGGAGATATGCCCTAGAGGCAATTAATAAAGTGTATTCTTTATCATATCTCGTTTGTTCATAATAGGTTTTTGTGTCATGCTAGAACCGTATTAAGCGGAAACATTAATGCGGGTGTGATATGTAAACAACCAGGTCCCTAGTAGCCTCTACTAAGACTAGTTTTGTTGCGCGATTGATGATCGAGGTTTCCCGGTCATGGGGCATGGCGCCGGTCGGCAATGAGAGTCATATCGCTAGAGAGCGATGTGATGGACATACCCAGATTTGGAGAACGTAGTCGTTACGCCTTTGACCGTGAGATCAACTCTTATTGATATTCCCGGAAGATACTTTGATTGCACCAAACGTCGTATCTTATTTAGTATGACAATAACGATGATACTTTTGGGTATTGGAAAGGAGTATTGAGACGAGGGGTCAAGAGCGGGATTTGCCAGTCCGCATAGCAGGATAGATACTCTCGGGCCCACTCGGTGAGATCTTGTCTAATGAGCTTGCAAGCATGTGACTAGGTCACGGAGACATGAGATCATGAACGAGTAGAAGATAGTGTCGTCGGTAACGAGGTCGGGATTAGGTATGGAGATATCTATGGAGCGACGCTCGGACGTGCTAAGTATCGCTATGGAAAAGGTCTAAGACTTCACGTTCAGGTTTGATAGATGAAAGTCATTCGTTATATCTCAGGGATTAATTCATGGGGTCCAGGCCTACGGATTAGTCGTTGATCATTGAGGAGTCTTGATCATACCTGATATTATATCGAACCGCTAGGGTAACACACTTAAGGGGTTTCGACAAGACAACCGGAAAGGAAGGAGATCACCGGGAACGTCCCGGGAGAGGTCCGATGGAGATCGGGCAGCGCCGAAAGAGTTTTCGGAGCTAGGAAATATTATATATATTATGTTTGATATTAATTAGTGTTATTAATATGCAAATATGATTTTATATATTTATTTTCGAATTTATTAAGGCAGATTTCCCTAAATGGGCCTTCCGGACGAAAGAAGGCCCAAGAGGGGAAAATTCCCTAGGGGAATTCGGTGGGGGCCAGGAGGGCCGGCCTAGGTGGGCCACAAGAGGCCCACCAGGGGGCCGGCGCACTCCCTTGGCCGAACCAGGCTGTGGGGGGTTAGTCCCACATTGCCTGGCTGGCAAGGTTGGCTCCCCTTGGGAGCCTATATAAGAAGAGGCACCCCCAGCCTTTTAATTCACCAATTAATTCTTGATTTCTCTCTCGATCTCGTGGTTCCCAAGTCGGAGCCGCGCCGAGCAAGAGGAGTCGGGGATCTCCTCCACCATAGCCCGCTGCCGCGCTGCTGGTGTTCCGGTCCAAGTCTTCCGCTGCTCGTCCTGGACTGGAGCTTCGGAGGCGTCGTCTCCACCGTACGTGTGCGACTCCCTGCGAGGTGCTGCGCTAGCGGTACTCGGAGGCCTGCTTCCTCTACACGACCTTGAGGTCGGCTACGTCGGTCTTCATCGACAACGTTTGTGCGGGAACGTAATCCCCGCTTTCGGTCTACAAGGGTATGTATTCCGATCTCCGTTCGTACTACTATATCTGCATAGAATAGATCTTGGCTAGTTTAAGGATATCGTTGCTATGAAATTTTTTGTTTTCTGCACACGATCCCCTTCAGTGGTATCAGAGCCGATCTATCGTAAGATATAACTGTACGCTGTTAGAACCCGTGCTCTGCACGGGGGCACCGTTCCTATTATTTGCTACCCTCTAGCGTGCACTTGTGTATTCTAGCGGCATTGAGTTGATGAAGTGGCCCGGACCGACTTTACGCGTACGCTTACGCGAGACTGGTTCCACTACTGACATACGGCTTGTACCGTATATGTGGCTGGCGGGTGACAGTTTCTCTCTCTTTAGTTGGTCTTCGCATTTTCAATGGAGGGCCCGAAAGGGATGCTTAAACATGCAATTATTGGATCGTTGTTGTGGTCATAAGATTCGTAGGTATGAAGCGGTTCTATTTACGAAAGCCCCAAGCCACGTAAAATATGCAAAAGATAAAGTAGAAGCGTCTAACTTTATTTTGCAGGGGCTATGTGATATGGTCAAGGTAGGTTTATTAAATTGTTTATAAACTACGGGCGCCAAGAAGACCATGGCGCGATGGACTATATCACATTGCATTACATTTGATGTTTTGTGTGCATCTTATTTTGTGTGATTGTGTGTTACACGGCGGTAGCTGAATAAGATGATCCCTTCAAAATACCACTAGTGTTCTCCCTCCAACGCGCACCACCAATAAAGTTCTACGTTATGAGGCAGGCCATGATGATCGGGTGTCATACATATCTTCGTTCGCATACGGTGGGTGTAAGCCATGTTGCACAAGCGTCAGCGTGGAGGTCTTTGGTGGCGAGCCTAGCATACTCAGAGGTATGGCCTCGGAACAGGAAGACCGAAAGGTCGAGCACGAGTCACAAAATTGGTGTGGCGGACGATTTTGTCTACTCCTGAAGTTGTGCCGCCGGCTTTGATGATGAGGGGTGGTGCAATGGATGGGGGTCGTGTAATCGCTTAAACGACCAGGAGGGATGTTCGTTTGAGTGGGAGTTATGTCAGTTTTTTTTCTAAAATACTATAACTCAAAATTATTATGAACAAAGTATTATGTTGTTGCAAATTCCATTGTAGATGTCTCGCCCCTCGTTTAACCTAGGTCTGTTCCTTGAGAAAGAAAAGCTTAAGACCAATGGGTCAAACTTCATGGCCTGGTTCCGCAACCTGAGGATCCTCCTCACTCCCCATAGGGTGGCCTACGTCATTGAGGCCGCCATAGGTGACCCTCCTGCAGATGATGCCTCTGAGGATGAGAAGAAGGTCTTCCAGACCCGATCGGAGGATTCCGCCTTTGTCCAGAGTGGCATGCTCTACGTCATGGAAGCCGACCTGCAGAAGCGCTTTGAGAAGATGAGCGCCTTTGAGATCATTTCGGATCTTAAGGCTGTCTTCGCGCCACAGGCTAAGGCAGAGAGATATGAGGCTTCTGAGATTTTCTTCTCAGCCAAGATGGAAGAGCATAGCAGTGTTTGCGAGCATGTAGTCAAGATGTCTGGCTACGTTCAACGCCTGAATGCTCTGGAGTGCAAGATTCCCGATGAGCTGGCGATTGACAGGGTGTTGCAATCGTTGCCACCAAGCTACAAATGCTTCGTCATGAACTACAACATGCAGGGCATGGCTAAGTCCCTGGGTGAAGTGTTCGTGATGCTCAAGACTGCTGAGGTAGAGATTAAGAAGGAGCACACGCTGTTGATGGTCAACAAGACCGTTGATTTCAAGAAGTCCGGTGGCAAGGGAAAGCAGAGCTGGAAGTCCCGGAGGGAGGCAAAGTTGGCTGCCAAGTCCAGGACTAACAGGTCTGGTCCCAGAGCTAGCGTGGAGTGTTTCTACTGCAAGGGGAAGGGTCACTGGAAGCGCAACTGCCCCAAGTATCTGGAGGATAGGAAGTCTGGCAAGACGGTTGACAAAGAGCAAGGTATATTTGATATACATGTTATAGATGTGTACCTTACATCCGCCCAGAGCAATTCGTGGGTATTTGATACTGGTTCTGTTGCTCATATATGTAACTCTCAGGAGGAGTTACGGAATAGAAGGCGGCTGGCGAAGGATGAGGTGACGATGCGCGTCGGCAACGGATCGAGAGTCGACGTGGTGGCTGTCGGCACGCTCCCTCTGCATCTACCATCGGGATTAGTTTTGGTTTTAAATAAATGTTATTTTGTGCCATCCTTGAGTGTAAACATTATAAGTGGGTCTTGCCTGTTACAAGACGGTTATTCATTTAAATTAGTGTCAAGCAATTGTGCTATTTATATGAATGATATCTTTTATGTTGATGCTCCCGAGAGTAATGGTTTATTCTTGTTGAATCTCGATCGTAGTACTCACATCCATAACATAGAGGCCAAACGAATTAAGTGTAGTGACGATACCGCCATGTTTTTGTGGCATTGCCGTCTTGGTCACATTGGTATAAAGCGCATGAAACGACTCCACTCGGATGGACTCTTGGACTCGTTGGATTTCGGATCCCTCGATACATGCGAACCATGCCTCATGGGCAAAATGACCAGGACACCGTTCAAAGGTTTCGTTGAACGGGCGTCGGATTTGTTGGGGATCATACATACAGACGTATGTGGACCAATGAGCGTTTCGAAAAGCAATGGTTATCGTTACTTCGTCACCTTCACTGATGACTTGAGTAGATACGGTTATATCTATTTGATGAAACACAAGTCTGAAACGTTTGAAAAGTTCAAAGAATTCCAGAGTGAAGTTGAGAATCAGCTTAATAGGAAAATCAAGCATCTCCGGTCCGATCGCGGTGGAGAGTACTTGAGTTTTGAGTTTGGCACACATCTGAAGAGTTGTGGCATAGTGCCCCAACTTACGCCCGCCGGGACGCCGCAGCGTAACGGTGTGTCCGAGCGACGTAATCGTACTCTACTGGATACTGTCCGATCTATGATGTCTCTTACCGATCTGCCAGTGTCCTTCTGGGGTTATGCGTTAGAAACAGCCGCATTCATTTTAAATAGGGCTCCGTCCAAGTCCGTTGAAACGACGCCGTATGAATTATGGTATGGCCAAAAGACTAAGTTATCGTTTCTGAAGGTTTGGGGTTGTGAGGCGTACGTCAAGAAACTACAGCCCGACAAACTCGAACCGAAGTCGGAGAAAGTCGTCTTTGTAGGATATCCGCGGGAAACCGTTGGGTACACCTTCTACAACCAAGCTGAGGGCAAAACTTTTGTCGCGAAGACTGGTACCTTTCTAGAGAAGGAGTTTCTCGCGAAAGTAGTAAGTGGGAGGAAGGTAGACCTCGATGAAATCGTTGATCCTGAACTCGAGATTCCGAGTGGCGCAACGGAAGCAATTCCGGAAACGTCCTCCGTGGAAGGAGTGGGAGAAACTGTCGAGGAAGATGTTCTACCTCGTAGGTCTGGTAGATCTCGGATCGCACCAGAATGGTATGGCAATATGGTTTGCACCGTCATGCTAGTCGAGCAAGACGAACCTACGAACTACAAGGAGGCGATGGAGAGTCTAGAGTCCGAGAAATGGCTTGAAGCCATGAAATCCGAAATAGGATCCATGTATGATAACAAAGTGTGGACTTTGGTGGATATTCCCGAAGGGCGCAAGGCCGTCGAGAATAAGTGGATCTTTAAGAAGAAGACTGATGCTGATGGTAATGTGACCGTCTATAAAGCTCGGCTTGTCGCAAAGGGTTTCCGACAAGTTCATGGAATTGACTACGATGAAACTTTTTCACCGGTAGCGATGCTTAAGTATATTCGGATTTTTTTAGCGGTAGCTGCCTACTATGATTATGAAATCTGGCAGATGGACGTCAAAACGGCCTTCCTGAATGAAAACATTGAGGAAGAGTTGTACATGGTACAGCCGGAAGTTTTTGTCGATCCAGGAAGTGCTAACAAGGTGTGCAAGCTTCAGCGATCCATCTATGGATTGAAGCAGGCATCTCGGAGCTGGAATCTTCACTTTGATGAGGTAATCAAAGGTTTTGGATTTATCCAGAATGTGGAAGAGACCTGTATTTACAAGAAAATGAGTGGGAGCTCGGTTGTGTTCTTAGCACTGTATGTTGACGACATATTGCTAATAGGGAATGATGTGGAACTTCTGAATAGCGTGAAGGAATATTTAAACAGTAAGTTTTCCATGAAGGACTTAGGAGAAGCTGCGTATGTTTTAGGCATAAAAATCTACCGTGATAGATCAAGGCGCCTATTAGCACTAAGTCAGAGTACTTATCTTGATAAAATATTGAAGCATTTTCATATGGAGAAGGCAAAGAAGGGTTCTCTGCCGGTTATCAAGAATAAGATATTGCGTAAGGCGCAGTGTCCGGTGACGGAACTGGGTAAGGCCGAAATGACGAAACATCCTTATGCTTCAGCCATAGGATCGATCATGTATGCAATGTTGAGTACTAGACCGGATGTGGCATTAGATCTAAGTTTGACAAGCCGGTTCCAGAGTAATCCTGGAATGCCGCATTGGGTAGCTGTTAAGAGCATTCTTAAGTATCTCAATAAGACAAAGGAAATGTTGCTTGTGTATGGTGGCTGCGATGAGGAACTTGGCGTAACGGGTTACGTAGACGCAAGTTTCTGCTCAGACCCCGATGACTGTAAGTCACAGACAGGTTACGTGTTCAAGGTGAATGGAGGCGCCGTGTGCTGGAGAAGTGGGAAGCAACCCATAGTCGCACAATCTACAATGGAGTCGGAGTACATTGCTGCCTGCGAGGCCGCGAATGAAGCTGTATGGCTGAGGAAGTTCGTCATCGAACTTGGAGTGTTCCCGAGCGTGCAAGACCCCGTGATCCTCTTCTGCGACAAGACGGGTGCCATTGCAAACGCCAAGGAGCCAAGGTCTCACTCCACCGCCAAACACATTCTCCGACGCTTCCACGTGATACGTCAGTACGTACAAGGAGGCGATGTGAAGATTTGCAAAGTGCATACGGATCTGAATGTGGCAGATCCGCTGACGAAGCCTCTTCCGCTAGATAAGCATGAACAGCACCAGTTAGCTATGGGTGTTAGGCTTTTACCAAGTTGTAATCTAGATTAAATTGTACTCTAGTGCAAGTGGGAGACTGAAGGAGATATGCCCTAGAGGCAATTAATAAAGTGTATTCTTTATCATATCTCGTTTGTTCATAATAGGTTTTTGTGTCATGCTAGAACCGTATTAAGCGGAAACATTAATGCGGGTGTGATACGTAAACAACCAGGTCCCTAGTAGCCTCTACTAAGACTAGTTTCGTTGCGCGATTGATGATCAAGGTTTCCCGGTCATGGGGCATGGCGCCGGTCGGCAATGAGAGTCATATCGCTAGAGAGCGATGTGATGGACATACCCAGATTTGGAGAACGTAGTCGTTACGCCTTTGACCGTGAGATCAACTCTTATTGATATTCCCGGAAGATACTTTGATTGCACCAAACGTTGTATCTTATTTAGTATGACAATAACGGTGATACTTTTGGGTATTGGAAAGGAGTATTGAGACGAGGGGTCAAGAGCGGGATTTGCCAGTCCGCATAGCAGGATAGATACTCTCGGGCCCACTCGGTGAGATCTTGTCTAATGAGCTTGCAAGCATGTGACTAGGTCACGGAGACATGAGATCATGAACGAGTAGAAGATAGTGTCGTCGGTAACGAGGTCGGGATTAGGTATGGAGATATCTATGGAGCGACGCTCGGACGTGCTAAGTATCGCTATGGCAAAAGGTCTAAGACTTCACGTTCAGGTTTGATAGATGAAAGTCATTCGTTATATCTCAGGGATTAATTCATGGGGTCTAGGCCTACAGATTAGTCGTTGATCATTGAGGAGTCTTGATCATACCTGATATTATATCGAACCGCTAGGGTAACACACTTAAGGGGTTTCGACAAGACAACCGGAAAGGAAGGAGATCACCGGGAACGTCCCGGGAGAGGTCCGATGGAGATCGGGCAGCGCCGAAAGAGTTTTCGGAGCTAGGAAATATTATATATATTATGTTTGATATTAATTAGTGTTATTAATATGCAAATATGATTTTATATATTTATTTTCGAATTTATTAAGGCAGATTTCCCTAAATGGGCCTTCCGGACGAAAGAAGGCCCAAGAGGGGAAAATTCCCTAGGGGAATTCGGTGGGGGCCAGGAGGGCCGGCCTAGGTGGGCCACAAGGGGCCCACCAGGGGGCCGGCGCACTCCCTTGGCCGAACCAGGCTGTGGGGGGTTAGTCCCACATTGCCTGGCTGGCAAGGTTGGTTCCCCTTGGGAGCCTATATAAGAAGGGGCACCCCCAGCCTTTTAATTCACCAATTAATTCCTGATTTCTCTCTCGATCTCGTGGTTCCCAAGTCGGAGCCGCGCCGAGCAAGAGGAGTCGGGGATCTCCTCCACCATAGCCCGCTGTCGCGCTGCTGGTGTTCCGGTCCAAGTCTTCCGCTGCTCGTCCTGGACTGGAGCTTCGGAGGCGTCGTCTCCACCGTACGTGTGCGACTCCCTGCGAGGTCCTGCGCTAGCGGTACTCGGAGGCCTGCTTCCTCTACATGACCTTGAGGTCAGCTACGTCGGTCTTCATCGACAACGTTTGTGCGGGAACGTAATCCCCGCTTTCGGTCTACAAGGGTACGTATTCCGATCTCCGTTCGTACTACTATATCTGCATAGAATAGATCTTGGCTAGTTTAAGGATATCGTTGCTAGGAATTTTTTTGTTTTGTGCACACGATCCCCTTCAAATAGCACTTACATCCAAACACTCAGAAGTACCAATGTTGGATTTGTTCCCGGTAAGGATCTCATATGGAGTCTTCTTGAAGCCCTTGCGGAAGTAGAGGCGGTTTGATGAGTGACAAGCGGTGGAAATAGACTCCGCCCAAAAGTTGATGGGAGACTTGACTCCACCAACATAGATCTTTCCATGTCGATGAGAGTCCAGTTCTTCCTTTCGGCAACGCCATTTTGTTGAGGAGTGTATGCAGCGGAATATTGGTGACGAATGCCTTCTTCACTAAGAAAATCGTTAAGGGTGTAGTTCTTGAATTCCGACCCATTCTCACTTCGAACAACCAATATGTGGAGGTCATGTTGGCGTTGAACCTCCTTTGACAAGTCAATGAAGACTTGTTGAGTTTCATCCTTGGTCTGGAAGAAATAGACCCATGTATACCTTGAATAGTCATCAACAATCACGAGGCAATATTTCTTGCCCCCAAGGCTTATCTCCGGAATTGGTCCAAATAGATCAACATGAAGGAGCTCCAAAATCCGGGACGAAGATATGATGGTCTTGCTTGGATGAGGAATATCATGCATCTTGCCATCCACACAAGCTCTACAAACTCGATCCCTTGAAAAGAAAACATGACCTTTTTGTCCAAGGATGTGGCCACCCTTGTGAAGGTTTTGCAAAGTGCGCATGTTTACATGGGCTAGTCGGCGATGCCAATGCCAACCCATGTTGGCTTTTTCGAAGAGACACATGGCTTGAGTAGTGGTGGCTCCGGAGAAGTCCACCACATAAAGCTCATGCTCCACGTATCCCACGAAAGCCACTCTTAGCGACTTGCTCCACAAGAGGACCACAACGTCCTTATGAAAAAAGGGAGAGATCCCCAACTTTGTTAAGGCACGAACCGATAACAAATTATAGCCAAGAGATTCAACAAGCATAACATTGACAAGAGTAATATCAAGGGCAACTACCACTTTGAAGGGGATCGAGTGCAGAAAACAAAAAAAAATCCTAGCAACGATATCCTTAAAACATGCCAAGATCTATTCTATGCAGATATAGTAGTACGAACGGAGATCGGAATACATACCCTAGTAGACCGAAAGCAGGGATTAAGTTCCCGGACAAACATTGTCGATGAAGACCGACGAAGCCGACCTCAAGGTCGTGTAGAGGAAGCAGACCTCCGAGCACCGCTAGCGCAGCACCTCGCAGGGCGTTACACACGTACGGTGGAAACGACGGCCTCCGAAGCTCCAGTCCAGGACGAGCAGCGGAAGACTTGGACCGGAACACCAGCGGAACGGCAGCGGGCTATGGTGGAAGAGATCCCCCTCTCAACTCGGCGCAACTCCGACAAAGGGAATCACGAAATCGAGAGAGAATTGGGGAATTAATTGGTGAATTAAAGGCCAGAGGTGCCCCTCTATATATAACCCTAAGGGGAGCCAACCTGCTCACCAGGCAATGTGGGACTATCCTCACATGCCTGGTGCAACAGCCCTTGGTGCGCTGGCCACCTGGTGGGCCCCATTTGGCCCACCTAGGCCTGCCACCTTGCTCCCACCGAATTCCCCTAGGGAATTTTCCCCTCTTGGGCCTTCTTTCGACCAGAAGGTCCATTTAGGAAAATCAGCCTAAATAAATTCGAAAATAGATAAAATCATATTTAGAAATTAATTACACTAATTAATATCAAACATATATATATAATTTATTCTAGCTCCGAAAACTATTTCGTCGCTGGCCGATCTCCATCGGACCTCTCCCGGGACGTTCCCGGTGATCTCTTTCCTTTCCGGTTGTCTTGTCGAAACCCCTTAAGTGTGTTACTGTCGTGGTATCGGCATAATTGATAGGAGACGGGGTCCTCTAGCCTACGTATGGATTGTGGGGAACAAGGTTGGTGTCGTCAAGGACGGGATTGACCACGGCGAGTTTACCCAGCTTCGGATCCCGCAGCGGTGGCGAGATCCTACGTGCTGCTATAATTCACTATGAGGCAATAGCCGTGAACATGTTACAATGGGTATGATGCCTATTGAAGTTGTCTGCCCTAAAGGCTCCCTGGTGGCCGGCTTATATAGGCGGCCAGACCCCAGGGTACAAGGTAAGTACTTGTCCGGCAAGTAAACAGAGTCCTAGACCTAGCCGGCTTAGTTGCCGCCTTCCGTCTTGGGCTCGATGGCTTGATGGGCTTCGGCCTTCCGCCTTCCTTGGACCGTCCGCCTACTTCCTTGTACGTCAGCTATCTGGGCCTCCCGGCAGGCCTCGGCCTTACCACCCTTGGGCCACCCTGGACTAGCCGGATTGATCCATGTTGGTTATACCCCTAGTTGATATATCCCCAACATTAGCCCCCAGAACCCCAGAAAGGTTGAAGTTCTCCAGGCGTCGGCCTCTTCTTGATTCTTCATCTGCCAAGGTTGGCGGCTGCAGGACTTGAACCATTCTGAAAATCAACGAGGCATGCGTGTCTTGATGTTGACATGCGGCCGCCTTTATCCATCATGGGAAAAGACGGCTACTCGGCAATCTTTGCCGAGCAGTCTTCGTGACGGTTTCCACCTAGCCGGCTCACGACAGTTTGAAAACAGCCTAGGCGGGAATCTCGCCATGATCACAAATTGCGGGAAAAGAGGAGGCGTGGAGATCGTGCAATCGTGTGCTGCACGGATGCTGGACACGTGTCCGACTAAAAACGCCGTTGCACAGGGAGCAACGCCTGGCCCTATAAAAAGGTAGCCAAACGGTCCATTTTCACTACCCAGCCTTTGCTCTCCGTGCGCTCTTGCCTCTTCCACTTCTCCGCTTCTTGCCTCCGAGCGAGCTCCGGCGAACTCCTCTTCTCCGACGACCTCTCCTCGCGGCGATGTCCACCGGCCAGACCCTCTCCACGGCGTCAAGCGGTCCGACGATCGAGACCGCGCCCGCGACGGCGATGGGCGGTGCGATAACTCGTCCCGCGACGGCGGCGACGGGCAATGTCGCCACCGCCGCCCCCCGGACTTCCACCGCGCGCGCCCCAGCGACGGGTCCTTCGGCTCCTCCACCAACCACCACGGCGATGACGACGGCGGGCGCCCCCGTCGACGAGGAAGAGGAAGCGGCGGACCTCGGGTCCCGCTACTGGCTACCTTCCATCGTCGACGAAGATGCCCTCCAAGATTTGGAGGCTGTCGGCTACCTCCCCACTCGGGAGGATTGCCGGTGGAGGGCCGCCTTCGGAGACGTCATCCCGTCCCCGAAAGCCGGGGAGCGGGTAATCCTCACCTCCCATCTAGTTAGGGGTATGGCGCTTCCGCCTTCCGCCATTTTTAGCGAGGTTTTGGATCACTATGGGCTCCAGCCCCACAACATTGCACCCAATAGTATATTAGTCCTAGCCGGCTTCACAGCTCTGTTCGAAGGCTACCTAGGTATTAGGCCTAGTTTAGACTTCTTCAGATACTGCTTCCGTTGCCGGCGACAGACGGTGCCGGACGGCGGGCTGGCAACCTGCGGCAGCGTCACCTTCAACTGCCGCCAGGGCCGCCAGTGGTATCCTAAGATACCATACCTTGAGTCCGTCAAGGGCTGCACCTCCACGTTCTTCTACTGCCAAGATATGGCAGCGCCGGGCCGCCAAGTTGGCATCCCGGCATTCGTCAACGCGCCACCCATGCCTCGGCCATGCTGGGACGAGGCGGTGCCCAAGTTGACGGAGGAACTCCGCCTTATTCAAAGGCGGATTGAATTCCTCACGAGGACGATGGCTCCCCCTCTGCTGGATGGGGTCGACACCGTCATCTGCTGGCTCGGCCGGCAGATCCTCCCCCTGCGGTACAGCCCGCACAAGATGTGTCAGTATTCGCCTACTGACACGGCCTCTCTTCGCGTGAGCGAAGAGATATTGCCGGTTGCCGACCTGGCATTCCGGCTCCGCAGCCTTGTCAAGGCGGGGCTGGTGAAGGCGGCGGAGGGCGTGCCCATGCACACCCACGACAACCCTCCCCTCGAGGAATATATTTTCTTCCTTGCCCCTTGTTTGATGGCTTTGCCGGCTAGAATTGAGTTCCATTAAACTTGTCTTCTTTTTCAGCTCTCCGAGTTGGGGGAGGATGACCTGGCTCCCGACTTCTACGAGTCGGAAGCCGGGAAGACGAAGAAGCGCAAGGCGTCCGGCGCTGCTTCCTCTACGGCGAATGCCGAGAGGAAGAAACGGATCGCGTCGGCTACCGAGCCGGCTCTCGCCAACATTGGCGAGAACGCGGGGATTAACATCCCCCGAAGGTACTCAATTTTGCCTTTATCAGACGACAAACCTCTTCAATACTGGCCAATTGACTGTGCGTGCTTTTTGTTGACAGGGAAAGGGTCGCAACTTCCTGGTTGACGACCAGACTTCTTGGCAAGGGTAAGCGGCCACAAGGTAGCTCGCCGGCTACTGTGCCGCCTACTCCTCAGCTCCAGGCCGGCGGTTTTATGGGCGACGCTCGTCGTCAGCCCCCGGCTCCGGCTTCTGGCGTTCCGCCAAGGGCCTCTTCCACCGACCGCGCGCCCAAGACTCCTCTACTGCTGGCTGAGGCTACGGCCGATGATGCCGCTCAATCGCGTGCCGCCAATGAAGGGTTGCTGGAGTCGACTGCCGGCGGGTCTCGGAGAGCAGCCCCGACTGAGGGAGGCGGCAAGGTCAGGGACCCTTGGTCCACCTTTAAGGAGGCCAAGGAGTCAACTTTGGCTTTCGCCACTTTCGCCTCGCAGGCCTTCGCCGACTTGGAGGGCGACCTATCCGTAAGTTTTTACCACTCCGGCATATACATAGCCTTTCCCCCAAGCACTTAGATGGCAAGTCAAAAATAAAAGAATTTTGACTGCCGGCTTAGTGGTTATTCGACAATATGTTATATGCCTTTGTTTTGTCTTGCAGGGCCTTGTGTCCGCCAACGTCGAGCTTGTCTCCTCCCGAGTCGAGATAAACCGGCGCTGCCCCTCTGCTGGACGGGGTCGACACCGTCATTTGCTGGCTCGGCCGGCAGATTCTCCCCCTGCGGTACAGCCCGCACAAAATGTGTCAGTATTCGCCTACTGCCACGGCCTCCCTCCGCGTAAGCGAGGAGAGGTTGCCGGTTGCCGACCTGGCGTTCCGGCTCCGCAGCCTCGTTAAGGCGGGGCTGGTGAAGGCGGTGGAGGGCGTGCCCATGCACACCCACGACAACCCTCCCCTCGAGGTAGATATCTTGCTCCTTGCCCCTTTTTTGACAGCTTCGCCGGCTAATCTTGAGTTCCATTAATACTTGTCTTCTTTTTCAGCTCTCCGACTTGGGGGAGGATGACCTGGCTCCCGACTTTTACGAGTCGGAAGCCGGGAAGACTAAGAATCGCAAGGCATCTGGCGCCGCTTCCTCCACGGCGATCGCCGAGAGGAAGAAACGGATCGCAACGGCTAACGAGCCGACTGTCGTCAACATTGACGAGAACGTGGGGATTAACATCCCCCGAAGGTACTCAATTTTGCTTTTAACTGTTGACGACGAGCTTATTTAATACTGGCACCCAATTGACTGTGCTTGCTGTTTATTGACAGGGAAAGGGTCGCAACTTCCCGGTTGACGACCAGGCTTCCTTCCAAGGGTAAGCGGCCCCAAGGCCGCTCGCCTGCTACTGTGCCGCCAACTCCCCAGCCCCGGGCCGGCAACTTTATGGGCGATGCTCGTCGCCAGCCCCCGGCTCCGGCTCCTGGCGCGCCGCCAAGGATTTCCTCCGCTAACCGCGCACCCACGACTCCCCTCCTTTTGGCTGAGGCTACGGCCGATGAAGCCGCTCAATCGCGCACCGCCAACGAAGGGTTGCTGGAGGCGGCTGCCGGCGGGTCCCAGAGGGCAGCCCCGACTGCAGGAGGCGGCAAAGTTAGGGACCCTTGGTCCACCTTCACGAAGGCCAAGGAGCCAGCCTTAGCCTTTGCCAACTTCACCTCCCAGGCCTTCGCCGACTTGGAGGGCGACCTGTCTGTAAGTTTTTACAACTCCGGCATATACATAGTCTTTCCCCCCAGCACTTAGATGGCAGGTCAAAAAAATTTGACTGCCGGCTTAGTGGTTATTCGACAATATGTTTTATGCCTTTGCCTTTTCCTGCA
Source organism: Poa annua (assembly GCA_026929855.1). Classification (NCBI taxonomy): domain Eukaryota; kingdom Viridiplantae; phylum Streptophyta; class Magnoliopsida; order Poales; family Poaceae; genus Poa; species Poa annua. Next base: position 30,245,956 of record CM049427.1, on the reverse strand, counting down.
GGGCCTTGTGTCCGCCAACGTTGAGCTTGTCTCCTCCCGAGTCGAGATAAATCAGCGGTGCCGCGACCTGAAGAAGGAGTGCGAGGCCAAGGACCTGCGGATTGCCGAGTTGGAGGCGGCCCGCAAAAAAGATGAAGGTAGGGTTGATCCTTTTCGCCTTCAACTATGCTTTTGACTTATGTTGCCGTCAATCATTTAGCTAGCGAATCCATATTTGTAGAACTGCTAGACCACGCCCAGGATATCCTGAAGGCGTCCACTGATATGCAAGCTCTTATGAATGAAGCTTCAGACTTGGCGGCCGCCAACTTGGAGTTGAAGGAGGCTCATCAAAAGGAGATGGAGGCCCAGCAACTCAAGTTTGCGCAGGAATCTAGCCAGCTCACTGGTGAGCTAGAAAGACTGCGCAACAAGTTGGCGGAGGCGGAGAAGACGGCTGCGGAGGAAATCTCCAAGCAGACTTCTCGCGCCCAAACTGCGGAGGACGCGCTGGCAACTCATATGATTGAGTTGTCCGCTTTCCATAACTCGGTCTTTGGTAATTTCTTACTCCTTTTTGATGCTGCCATGTTGCTTTAGCCTGAGCCAAACTAATGGCTTTATTTTTAATACAGTTCCCGCCGGTTTAGGCGATGACAAGGTTGTCAGCCCCCGCCCGGATCGCCTTGCGCGTCTAGGCGAACTGATCGCCGAGACTTTGGCGGCGTCCAAGTGGTTTGCCGCCAAGTTCTTCACCTCGTCCGGCAGCCAGGAACCGACCGAGTTCAGCGACGTGCCCGCCATCTTGGAGCAGGCGACCAAACTGCACAAAAGCTCGCTGAAGTCGGCGGCACGGGGTGGAGCCAAGACCGCCCTTGGGTTGTTTATGGCGCACTACCCCGAGGCGGAGATAGAAGCCGTTACTGAAGGTATGCCGTCAACATATGAAGACGGCAGCGAGGTTGAGCCGGCCGGTGCTTTGGACAGCGTTGCCGGCTACGCCACACGTGTTGCCGACATGGTCGACACTTCAATCTTCTACCAGCGCCATCCTGTGCCTGGCGGAGAGGGAGCTGAAGCTGTCGGCGCGGCCGAGGCGGAGGGGAGTGATAGTTCCGGGGCTGAAGTTGTCAGCCCCCAAGCCTGATGTAGACGCTCCCCCGAGCCATATCTTTTCTGTCCTTGCCTCCTATCAGCCTTACTTGTCGGCCCCTGAAACAATGCAATATTGTCTTGTAACATTTGTATATACTTTTGTTGCTGCTTTGCTAGGCGGAAACTAGCTGACAAGTTTTATTTTGTCTTTATTTATATGGCCCGCCTTAATTTTACCCTGACTTATATGCTTGACTTTTTGTATGTTGACGAAACCTCAGCCGGTAACTTTAGCTGAAACAACCAGGGCTAAACCATGCGTTTAGAATCAGAGACCAAAGCCAACATGTTGGTGTCAAAGACATACTACTAGGCGAACCACATATAAGTAATCAGAGGTAAAGGAATTAGGCGGCGCAAAAAGGTTTATTTTTGCTTTGGGTTGGCTCGAAAGCTGCAAGTATCTACCAGTTTGAACCTTTGCACGGAGCTAGAAAGTAGGTAACTTTGATACATAGGGGAAATATGATTGCAAGAAAAGACAAAAGATGGCATGCTTCTCAACACAGATGAGGAACCATAGACTTTTATTTCATAATCATATTTAACTTATTACAATTATAAATTGCTAAGTGTAGAAAGGACGTAGCTGCTTAATATTCCAAGGTCGTCTTGTTTGCTCGAACGGATCGTCAATGCCTTTCTTGCGCTTGGTTCCCCATTTTCCTGCCGCCTTCTTGCGCATTTTCTTTTCGTCTTCGTCGCGGATGTCGGCTAGGTAGTAGGAACCATTGAGCAGCGCCTTTGTGACTATAAACGGTCCTTCCCATGGCGGGGATAACTTGTGCAAGCCTTTTCTGTCTTGAATTAGGCGGAGAACCAGGTCACCTGTTTTGAAGCTTCGCTTCCACACTCTCCGGCTACGATAGCGGCGAAGTTGTTGCTGGTACAAGGCGGAGCGATGGAGAGCGACTTCTCTTTCTTCGTCTAGCAGGTCTAGGCTATCATGTCTTGCACCTTCTACATCTTGCTCGATGTAGGCTTGAACTCTTGGGGAGTCGTACTTCATGTCGGTAGGTAGCACTGCCTCAGCGCCATATACTAAGAAGAAAGGAGTGTAGCCGGTGGACCTGTTTGACGTTGTGCGCAAACTCCACAGTACCGACTGTAACTCATCTGCCCAAGCGCCGGCTGCCCTGTGTAATGGAGCTTCGAGACGAGGCTTAAGTCCTGATAAGACTAGGCCGTTTGTACGCTCTACTTGTCCATTGGATTGAGGGTGTGACACGGATGCCAAATCCAGCCGGATGCCCAGATCGCTGCAGTATTCTTCTATGTCGCCTTGAGACAGATTGCTGTCATTATCGGTGATAATGCTGTGTGGAACTCCAAACCGAGAGATAATTCCCCAGAGAAAATTGGTGGCTGTTTGTGCGTCAAGTTTGCTGATCGGTTTAGCCTCGACCCTTTTGGTGAACTTGTCGACATCGACCAATAGGTGAGTGTACCCACCGCGCGCCTTTTTGAAGGGACCCACCATGTCTAAGCCCCAGACCGCGAACGGCCAGGTGATTGGGATCGTCCTTAGCTCCTGTGCCAGCAAATGAGGTTGACGAGCGTACAACTGGCAGCCTTTGCATGTCTTTACGATGTTCTCGGCGTCTTCTTTGGCGGTGAGCCAGTAGAAACCTTGGCGGAAAGCTTTGGATACAATGGACCTAGCGGAAGCATGATGCCCGCAGGTGCCAATATGTATGTCCTTCATAATTTCCCGGCCTTCTTCCGGCTGTATGCACCGCTGATAGATGCGGCAAGTGCTTCGCTTGTATAGCTCGCCTTTTATTATCGTGAATGCCTTGGCTCGCCTTATGATCTGCCTCTTTAGCACCTCATCGACCTCCGGCAACTTTTTGTCGATTAGAAAATCGAGATATGGGACTGTCCAATCCGGCTGTGTTAAGTAGACAGCAAGACTTGCCGCTTCTACCGGTTCTTCTGCGTCGGGGTCCATCAAATCGGCGCCTTTAATGGATGGCTTGTGAAAATGCTCCAGGAAGGTATCTTTTGGTACCTTTTTGCGTTCCGATCCAAGTCTTGCAAGTGTGTCCGCCGCCTCATTCTCAGCTCTTGGAACATGCCGGACTTCGTAGCCTACGAAGTTTTTTGCGAATTCATCAACTTTGGCTATGTAAGCCGCCATTGTTGCGCTTTTCGCATCCCATGTTCCGCTTACTTGCTGCGCGACCAAATCTGAGTCGCCATAACAGAGGATTCTTTTGACGCCTAGGTCGTTTGCCACGTGTAACCCGTGAAGCAAGGCTTCGTACTCGGCAACATTGTTGGTTGCTGTGAAGTGGATTTGTAACACGTAGCTAAGCTTGTCACCTTTAGGCGTGCGTAGAACGACTCCAGCCCCCGAGCCTTTGAGCATCTTTGATCCGTCAAAGTGCATGACCCAATATTCTGATTCGGGGAGTGTAGTTTCCTCCATGGCCTCTGTCCAGTCGGCGACAAAGTCTGCAAGCGCTTGAGACTTAATGGCGGTCCGTGGTTTATAGACTATATCAAAGGCGGCGAGTTCGATGCCCCATTTGGCAACTCGACCTGTTGCCTCTGCATTGTTGATTATGTCTCCCAACGGTGCCTTGCTGACTACTGTCACTTTGTGTTCCTGGAAGTAATGCCTAAGCTTTCTGGCGGTGAAGAATACACCATAAGCCAGCTTTTGGTAATGCGGATACCTCTGCTTGGAGGCGGAGAATACTTCACTGATGAAGTAGACCGGTCGCTGCTCATACGTCGCGGCTTCGTTCTCCTTTCTTTCCACAGCCAAGACAACGCTGACAACAGCTCCTGTTGCCGCGATGTATAGCAGCATTGGTTCCTGTGATCGAGGTGCTGCCAATATCGGAGCGGATGTGAGGGCCTCCTTAAGTTGTTGTAAGGCGGCATCTGCCTCTGCTGTCCACTCAAAGTTGTCGGATTTCTTCAATAGCCGGTAGAGAGGCATTGCCTTTTCCCCTAGGCGGCTTATGAAACGAATGACGGCTGCCGCCAATCCGGCTAGGCGCTGCACGTCCTTCAGACAAGTAGGTCTGGATATGTTTGAAGGAGATATGCCCTAGAGGCAATTAATAAAGTGTATTCTTTATCATATCTCGTTTGTTCATAATAAGTTTTTGTGTCATGCTGGAACCGTATTAAGCGGAAACATTAATGCGGGTGTGATACGTAAACAACCAGGTCCCTAGTAGCCTCTACTAAGACTAGTTTCGTTGCGCGATTGATGATCGAGGTTTCCCGGTCATGGGGCATGGCGCCGGTCGGCAATGAGAGTCATATGGCTAGAGAGTGATGTGATGGACATACCCAGATTTGGAGAACATAGTCGTTACACCTTTGACCGTGAGATCAACTCTTATTGATATTCCCCGAAGATACTTTGATTGCACCAAATGTCGTATCTTATTTAGTATGACAATAACGGTGATACTTTTGGGTATTGGAAAGGAGTATTGAGACGAGGGGTCAAGAGCGGGATTTGCCAGTCCGCATAGCAGGATAGATACTCTCGGGCCCACTCGGTGAGATCATGTCTAATGAGCTTGCAAGCATGTGACTAGGTCACGGAGACATGAGATCATGAACGAGTAGAAGATAGCATCGTCGGTAACGAGGTCGGGATTAGGTATGGAGATATCTATGGAGCGACGCTCGGACGTGCTAAGTATCGCTATGGCAAAAGGTCTAAGACTTCACGTTCAGGTTTGATAGATGAAAGTCATCCGTTATATCTCAGGGATTAATTCATGGGGTCCAGGCCTACGGATTAGTCGTTGATCATTGAGGAGTCTTGATCATACCTGATATTATATCGAACCGCTAGGGTAACACACTTAAGGGGTTTCGACAAGACAACCGGAAAGGAAGGAGATCACCGGGAACGTCCCGGGAGAGGTCCGATGGAGATCGGGCAGCGCCGAAAGAGTTTTCGGAGCTAGGAAATATTATATATATTATGTTTGATATTAATTAGTGTTATTAATATGCAAATATGATATTATATATTTATTTTCGAATTTATTAAGGCAGATTTCACTAAATGGGCCTTCCGGACGAAAGAAGGCCCAAGAGGGGAAAATTCCCTAGGGGAATTCGGTGGGGACCAGGAGGGCCGGCCTAGGTGGGCCACAAGGGGCCCACCAGGGGGCCGGCGCACCTCCCAAGCCGAACCAGGCTGTGGGGGGTTAGTCCCACATTGCCTGGCTGGCAAGGTTGGCTCCCCTTGGGAGCCTATATAAGAAGGGGCACCCCCAGCCTTTTAATTCACCAATTAATTCCTGATTTCTTTCTCGATCTCGTGGTTCCCAAGTCGGATCCGCGCCGATCAAGAGGAGTCGGGGATCTACTCCACCATAGGCCGCTGCCGCGCTGCTGGTGTTCCGGTCCAAGTCTTCCGCTGCTCGTCCTGGACTGGAGCTTTGGAGGCGTCGTCTCCACCGTACGTGTGCGACTCCCTGCGAGGTGCTGCGCTAGCGGTACTCGGAGGCCTGCTTCCTCTACACGACCTTGAGGTCGGCTACGTCGGTCTTCATCGACAACGTTTGTGCGGGAACGTAATCCCCGCTTTCGGTCTACAAGGGTACGTATTCCGATCTCGGTTCGTACTACTATATCTGCATAGAATAGATCTTGGCTAGTTTAAGGATATCGTTGCTAGGAAAATTTTTGTTTTCTGCACACGATCCCCTTCAGTGGTATCAGAGCCGATCTATCGTAAGATATAGCTGTACGCTGTTAGAACCCGTGCTCTGCATGGGGGCACCGTTCCTGTTATTTTCTACCCTCTAGCGTGCACTTGTGTATTCCAGCGGCATTGAGTTGATGAAGCGGCCCGGACCGACTTTACGCGTACGCTTACGCGTACGCTTACGCGAGACTGGTTCCACTACTGACATACGGCTTGTACCGTATATGTGGCTGGCGGGTGACAGTTTCTCTCTCTTTAGTTGGTCTTCGCATTTTCAATGGAGGGCCCGAAAGGGATGTTTAAACATGCAATTATTGGATCGTTGTTGTGGTCATAAGATTCGTAGGTATGAAGCGGTTCTATTTACGAAAGCCCCAAGCCACGTAAAATATGCAAAAGATAAAGTAGAGGCGTCTAACTTTATTTTGCAGGGGCTATGTGATATGGTCAAGGTAGGTTTATTAAATTGTTTATAAACTGCGGGCGCCAAGAAGACCATGGCGCAATGGACTATATCACATTGCATTACATTTGATGTTTTGTATGCATCTTATTTTTGTGTGATTGTGTGTTACACGGTGGTAGCTGAATAAGATGATCCCTTCAAAATACCACTAGTGTTCTCCCTCCAACGCGCACCACCAATAAAGTTCTACGTTATGAGGCAGGCCGTGATGATCGGGTGTCATACATATCTTCGTTCGCATACGGTGGGTGTAAGCCATGTTGCACAAGTTTCAGCGTGGAGGTCTTTGGTGGCGAGCCTAGCATACTCAGAGGTATGGCCTCGGAACAGGAAGACCGAAAGGTCGAGCACGAGTCACACAATTGGTGTGGCGGACGATTTTGTCTACTCCTAAAGTTGTGCCGCCGGCATTGATGATGAGGGTGGTGCAATGGATGGGGGTCGTGTAATCGCTTAAACGACCAGGAGGGATGTTCGTTTGAGTGGGAGTTATGTCAGTTATTTTCTAAAATACTATAACTCAAAATTATTATGAACAAAGTCTTATGTTGTTGCAAATTCCATTGTAGATGTCTCACCCCTCCTTTAACCTGAACCTGTTCATTGAGAAAGAGAAGCTTAAGACCGATGGGTCTAACTTCGTGTCCTGGTTCCGCGATCTGAAGTCCATCCTTGAAACCCACAAGGTGGCCTACATCCTTGATTCCCCCTTAGGTGATCTTCCCAGCACTACCCCGGAAATCGAAAGGATTGTCCATGGGGTAAAAGCGGAGATTTCTTCTTATGTCCAGAGTGGCATGCTCTTTGCCATGGAGGCTGACCTGCAAAACCGCTTCATGAACAAGGGTGCTTATGAAATAATCACTGAACTCATGGTTGTTTTTGCACGACAAGTCAAGGCTGAGACGTACGAGGCAACTGTGCTTTTCTTCTCAGCCCAGATGGAAGAGCACGGCAATATCAGTGAGCACTTGGCCAAGTTGTTTGGCTGCGCTCGACTTCTGAGTGATCTGGGAAGTGTGATCCCAGAAGAGTTGGTGATTGATAGGGCGCTGATTTCTCTGCCCCCTAGCTATAAGAACGCCATAGTGGACTACGGCATGAAAGGGACGTCAAAACCCCTGTCGGAAATCCTGAAGATGCTCGAAGTGGCCGAATTAGAAATCAAGCTGAAAAACATGGAGGTAACCATCGGATCACCTGAGCGCAACTGCCCCAAGTGTCTGGAGGATAGGAAGTCTGGCAAGACGGTCGACAAAGAGCAAGGTATATTTGATATACATGTTATAGATGTGTACCTTACATCCGCCCGGAGCAATACGTGGGTATTTGATACTGGTTCTGTTGCTCATATATGTAACTCTCAGGAGGAGTTACGGAATAGAAGGCGGCTGGCGAAGGATGAGGTGACGATGTGCGTCGGCAACGGATCGAGAGTCGACGTGGTGGCTATCGGCACGCTCCCTCTGCATCTACCATCGGGATTAGTTTTGGTTTTAAATAAATGTTATTTTGTGCCATCCTTGAGTGTAAACATTATAAGTGGGTCTTGCCTGTTACAAGACGGTTATTCATTTAAATCAGTGTCAAGAAATTGTGCTATTTATATGAATGATATCTTTTATGTTGATGCTCCCGAGAGTAATGGTTTATTCTTGTTGAATCTCGATCGTAGTACTCACATCCATAACATAGAAGCCAAACGAATTAAGTGTAGTGACGATACCGCCATGTTTTTGTGGCATTGCCGTCTTGGTCATATTGGTATAAAGCGCATGAAGCGACTCCACTCCGATGGACTCTTGGACTCGTTGGATTTCGGATCCCTCGATACATGTGAACCATGCCTCATGGGCAAAATGACCAGGACACCGTTCAAAGGTTTCGTTGAACGGGCGTCGGATTTGTTGGGGATCATACATACAGACGTATGTGGACCAATGAGCGTTTCGACACGCAATGGTTATCGTTACTTCGTCACCTTCACTGATGACTTGAGTAGATACGGTTATATCTACTTGATGAAACACAAGTCTGAAACGTTTGAAAAGTTCAAAGAATTCCAGAGTGAAGTTGAGTATCAACTTAATAGAAAAATCAAGCATCTCCGGTCCGATCGCGGTGGAGAGTACTTGAGTTTTGAGTTTGGCACACATCTGAAGAGTTGTGGCATAGTGCCCCAACTTACGCCCGCTGGAACTCCGCAGCGTAACGGTGTGTCCGAGCGACGTAATCGTACTCTACTGGATAGTGTCCGATCTATGATGTCTCTTACCGATCTGCCAGTGTCCTTCTGGGGTTATGCGTTAGAAACAGCCGCATTCATTTTAAATAGGGCTCCGTCCAAGTCCGTTGAAACGACACCGTATGAATTATGGTATGGCCACAAGCCTAAGTTATCGTTTCTGAAGGTTTGGGGTTGTGAGGCGTACGTTAAGAAACTGCAGCCCGACAAACTCGAACCGAAGTCGGAGAAAGTCGTCTTTGTAGGATATCCGTGGGAAACCGTTGGGTACACCTTCTACAACCAAGCTGAGGGCAAAACTTTTGTCGCGAAGACCGGTACCTTTCTAGAGAAGGAGTTTCTCGCGAAAGGAGTAAGTGGGAGGAAGGTAGACCTCGATGAAATCGTTGATCCTGAACTCGAGATTCCGAGTGGCGCAACGGAAGCAATTCCGGAAACGTCCTCCGTGGAAGGAGTGGGAGAAACTGTCGAGGAAGATGTTCTACCTCGTAGGTCTGGTAGATCTCGGATCGCACCAGAATGGTATGGCAATATGGTTTGCACCGTCATGCTAGTCGAGCAGGACGAACCTACGAACTACAAGGAGGCGATGGAGAGTCTAGAGTCCGAGAAATGGCTTGAAGCCATGAAATCCGAAATAGGATCCATGTATGATAACCAAGTGTGGACTTTGGTGGATATTCCCGAAGGGCGCAAGGCCGTCGAGAATAAGTGGATCTTTAAGAAGAAGACTGATGCTGATGGTAATGTGACCGTCTATAAAGCTCGGCTTGTCGCAAAGGGTTTCCGACAAGTTCATGGAATTGACTACGATGAAACTTTTTCACCGGTAGCGATGCTTAAGTCTATTCGGATTTTGTTAGCGGTAGCTGCCTACTATGATTATGAAATCTGGCAGATGGACGTCAAAACGGCCTTCCTGAATGGAAACATTGAGGAAGAGTTGTACATGGTACAGCCGGAAGGTTTTGTCGATCCAGGAAGTGCTAACAAGGTGTGCAAGCTTCAGCGATCCATCTATGGATTGAAGCAGGCATCTCGGAGCTGGAATATTCGCTTTGATGAGGTAATCAAAGGTTTTGGATTTATCCAGAACGTGGAAGAGACCTGTATTTACAAGAAAATGAGTGGGAGCTCGGTTGTGTTCTTAGCACTGTATGTTGACGACATATTGCTAATAGGGAATGATGTGGAACTTCTGAATAGCGTGAAGGAATATTTAAACAGTAAGTTTTCCATGAAGGACTTAGGAGAAGCTGCGTATGTTTTAGGCATAAAAATCTACCGTGATAGATCAAGGCGCCTATTAGCACTAAGTCAGAGTACTTATCTTGATAAAATATTGAAGCGTTTTCATATGGAGAAGGCAAAGAAGGGTTCTCTGCCAGTTATCAAGAATAAGATATTGCATAAGGCGCAGTGTCCGGTGACGGAACTGGGTAAGGCCGAAATGACGAAACATCCTTATGCTTCAGCCATAGGATCGATCATGTATGCAATGTTGAGTACTAGACCAGATGTGGCATTAGCTCTAAGTTTGACAAGCCGGTTCCAGAGTAATCCTGGAATGGCGCATTGGGTGGCTGTTAAGAGCATTCTTAAGTATCTCAATAAGACAAAGGAAATGTTCCTTGTGTATGGTGGCTGCGATGAGGAACTTGGCGTAACAAGTTACGTAGATGCAAGTTTCTGCTCAGACCCCGATGACTGTAAGTCACAGACAGGTTACGTGTTCAAGGTGAATGGAGGCGCCGTGTGCTGGAGAAGTGGGAAGCAACCCATAGTCGCACAATCTACAATGGAGTCGGAGTACATTGCTGCCTGCGAGGCCGCGAATGAAGCTGTGTGGCTGAGGAAGTTCGTCATCGAACTTGGAGTGTTCCCGAGCGTGCAAGACCCCGTGATCCTCTTCTGAGACAATACGGGTGCCATTGCGAACGCCAAGGAGCCAAGGTCTCACTCCACCGCCAAACACATTCTCCGACGCTTCCACATGATACGTCAGTACGTACAAGGAGGCGATGTGAAGATTTGCAAAGTGCATACGGATCTGAATGTGGCAGATCCGCTGACGAAGCCTTTTCCGCTTGATAAGCATGAACAGCACCAGTTAGCTATGGGTGTTAGGCTTTTACCAAGTTGTAATCTAGATTAAATTATACTCTAGTGCAAGTGGGAGACTGAAGGAGATATGCCCTAGAGGCAATTAATAAAGTGTATTCTTTATCATATCTCGTTTGTTCATAATAGGTTTTTGTGTCATGCTGGAACCGTATTAAGCGGAAACATTAATGCGGGTGTGATACGTAAACAACCAGGTCCCTAGTAGCCTCTACTAAGACTAGTTTCGTTGCGCGATTGATGATCGAGGTTTCCCGGTCATGGGGCATGGCGCCGGTCGGCAATGAGAGTCATATCGCTAGAGAGTGATGTGATGGACATACCCAGATTTGGAGAACATAGTCGTTACACCTTTGACCGTGAGATCAACTCTTATTGATATTCCCCGAAGATACTTTGATTGCACCAAACGTCGTATCTTATTTAGTATGACAATAACGGTGATACTTTTGGGTATTGGAAAGGAGTATTGAGACGAGGGGTCAAGAGCCGGATTTGCCAGTCCGCATAGCAGGATAGATACTCTCGGGCCCACTCGGTGAGATCATGTCTAATGAGCTTGCAAGCATGTGACTAGGTCACGGAGACATGAGATCATGAACAAGTAGAAGATAGCGTCGTCGGTAACGAGGTCGGGATTAGGCATGGAGATATCTATGGAGAGACGCTCGGACGTGCTAAGTATCGCTATGGCAAAAGGTCTAAGACTTCACGTTCAGGTTTGATAGATGAAAGTCATTCGTTATATCTCAGGGATTAATTCATGGGGTCCAGGCCTACGGATTAGTCGTTGATCATTGAGGAGTCTTGATCATACCTGATATTATATCGAACCGCTAGGGTAACACACTTAAGGGGTTTCGACAAGACAACCGGAAAGGAAGGAGATCACCGGGAACGTCCCGGGAGAGGTCCGATGGAGATCGGGCAGCGCCGAAAGAGTTTTCGGAGCTAGGAAATATTATATATATTATGTTTGATATTAATTAGTGTTATTAATATGAAAATATGATTTTATATATTTATTTTCGAATTTATTAAGGCAGATTTCCCTAAATGGGCCTTCCGGACGAAAGAAGGCCCAAGTGGGGAAAATTCCCTAGGGGAATTCGGTGGGGGCCAGGAGGGCCGGCCTAGGTGGGCCACAAGGGGCCCACCAGGGGGCCGGCGCACCTCCCAAGCCGAACCAGGCTGTGGGGGGTTAGTCCCACATTGCCTGGCTGGCAAGGTTGGCTCCCCTTGGGAGCCTATATAAGAAGGGGCACCCCCAGCCTTTTAATTCACCAATTAATTCCTGATTTCTCTCTCGATCTCGTGGTTCCCAAGTCGGAGCCGCGCCGAGCAAGAGGAGTCGGGGATCTCCTCCACCATAGCCTGCTGCCGCGCTGCTGGTGTTCCGGTCCAAGTCTTCCGCTGCTCGTCCTGGACTGGAGCTTCGGAGGCGTCGTCTCCACCGTACGTGTGCGACTCCCTGCGAGGTGCTGCGCTAGCGGTACTCGGAGGCCTGCTTCCTCTACACGACCTTGAGGTCGGCTACGTCGGTCTTCATCGACAACGTTTGTGCGGGAACGTAATCCCCGCTTTCGGTCTACAAGGGTACGTATTCCGATCTCCGTTCGTACTACTATATCTGCATAGAATAGATCTTGGCTAGTTTAAGGATGTCGTTGCTAGGAAATTTTTTGTTTTCTGCACACGATCCCCTTCAATGTTTTGGATGGCCTTGATCTTCTCCGGATTAACCTCGATCCCTCGTTCTGAGACGATGAACCCTAGCAGTTTGCCGGCTGGAACGCCGAAAACGCACTTGGCGGGATTGAGTTTCATCTGGTACCTCCGGAGATTCTGAAACGTTTCTTCCAAATCCTCTAGATCTGCCTTCTTTTTTGACATTACCGCGATGTCGTCTACATAGACGTGAACATTGCGGCCAATCTGTTCGTGCAGACAATTTTGCATACAGCGCTGGTATGTTGCCCCTGCATTCTTCAGGCCAAAAGGCATTGTAATGTAGCAGAAAGTCCCATATGGAGTGGTGAAAGATGTTTTCAGCTGATCTGACTCTCTCATCTTGATTTGGTGGTATCCTGAGTAGGCGTCCAGAAAACAAAGCAGCTCGGAGCCTGCTGTGGAGTCTACGACTTGGTCAATTCTAGGCAGCGCAAAGGGATCCTTTGGGCAGCACTTGTTAACACCGGTATAGTCAATACACATCCTCAGCTCTTTATTCTTCTTTGGAACAAGTACAGGATTTGCCACCCAATCGGTGTGTACAACTTATTTTATGAAATTGGCGGCCTTCAGCCTATTTATCTCCTTTCCTATAGCCTTGCGCCTCTCATCTCCAAAGCGTCTTGTTGCTTGCTTCACCGGCTTGGATCCTTTTATGACGTTGAGCGAGTGCTCGGCAAGTTCTCGGTACACCAGGCATGTCGGAAGGCGACCATGCAAAGATGTCACGATTCTCACGGAGGAACTCGACGAGCGCGCCTTCCTATTTGCTGTCAAGGTTGGGGCCGATGACAACTTGCTTAGACTTGTCACCTGGGATGAGGTCCGTCTTTTTGGTGTCTTCTGAAGCTTCGAAGGTCTTCTTGACATCAATCTTTGGCCTTGGCATGGAGTTGTCTGAATCCGCCCCGAGCAGCGCGAGTTCTTCCTTGTGGATGACGGCTTCTGCGAAGGCGGCCATGCCACGCTCGCACTCCTTGGCTTTCTTGAAGTTGCCGGAAATCGTGATGGTTCCGTTTTCCCCCGGCATTTTAAGCTTGTTGTATATGTAGCACGGCCTTTCCATGAACTTGGCGAAAGCCGGTCGTCCGAAGATTGCATGATAGGTGCTTTTGAAGGGGACAACTTCGAACCGGAGGAACTCTGAGCGGTAGTTCTCTTTTGGTCTGAAAGTTACCTTCAGCCTGATGCTCCCCATTGACTTTGCTTGCCTGCCGGGCACTATGCCATGAAAGGTGAGGTTGTTGTGGTCCAGCTGATCCTCTGATAGGTTCATTCGGCTTAGTGTGTCGTAGTACAGGATGTTGAGGCTGCTACCGCCATCCATAAGTACCTTTGTGAGTCTGAAGTTGTCGACAATGGGATCGACGACAAGGGCGTACTTGCCTGGGTGAGGAACGTGATCAGGGTGGTCGGACCGGTCCCAAGTGATCGTTGCCTCCGACCAGTTCAAGTACTGAGGGACGTCCGACATTGTCGCGTTGAGTTCGCGCATTTCCGCCTTATCCGCCTTAGCCGAAGGCGTGCCGACAAAGCACACAAGAGATTCTTTGACCTTCGGATGTGGCTTCTTTTTCTTGGCGGCTGCATCGTCTTCGCTTGAGATAGACATGTCGTCGTCATCCTCATCTTCCTTGCTGTCTTTCTTGTCGTTCTTCTTTGACTTCTTTGACTTCCAGCCGACTGTGGGATCCTTTTTGAAGTCGTCCATGAAACGGCACTCGCCAAGCATATGGTTGACCTTGATCAGTGAGGCGTGGATGGGACATGGCAAAATCTTTGCCTGTTCATAAGTGATTCGTGCCGCCTTAGGCCCTGAGCCGGCTTCGCGACTATCTTTCTTATTCTTCCACTTCTTTTTGCCGGCGTTCCCTTGGAATTCTGCGGCTACCTCATTGGAAGGCCGGGCTTTGTCATCTGCCGCCTGCTTGCGCTTGTTGTTCCGCTTTGGTATGATGTTGACGTCTGGGTCATCGTCCCGGGCGTCGTCATCCGCCGCCGCGTATTGGGCGGCCAGGTTGAGCATCTCACCAAGGTCCGTGATTTGCTCGCGGACGAGCCTATGACGGAGCAAGGAATTCTTCTGTAGGCCCGTGTAGAAGGCGTGGATAGCATGTGCGTCCGAAACACCATGACAGTTGGCTTTTTCGGATATCCAACGGCTGACAAAATCTGTCATGGTTTCGTCCGGCTTTTGGATACAGCGTTGCAAATCCGTGTAGGTATTTGGACGCTTGTATGTTCCTTGGAAGTGCTGGGAGAAAACCTTTTCCATGTCGTACCAGCTATGGATGGACTTTTCAGGAAGGTTGTCGATCCAAGCTCTTGCCGTGCCTTCCAACATGAGAGGTAGGTAGCGGACGGCAATATGGCTGCTCCCGCCGGCAATCTCTATGGCCATGGCATAATCGGATAGCCATGAGTCCGGCTTAACGAGGCCGTTGTACCTAGAACAGTTTTTTGACACTGATGTCATGTCCTTAGGGAACGGCTCTCTGCGGATGGCATCACCGAAGCACTTTGGTCCAGAGTATAGCGGCTCCTTTCCTCTTGCTATGTCTTGTAGGCGGTGTCGTGCGTCTTTTGGATCGAGCTGCCGTGCGCCTCTGTTTGCGTCCGGCTCGTCCTGCGCTGCCCGGCTTATGCTGCGACTGGGCCCTTCTACCTCCTCTCTCTTCTTGCTGCCAGTGCTACGCTGCGGAGATCGGCTTCGACCTCTCCTGGGAGGGTCGTTGCCGGCATCTTTTCTAGGCGGTGGCCTGTTGTTCCGGCTACCGCCATTGTCGCGTCTTGGCTGAGATGGAGGTGGTAGGTCTCCTCTGCTTCCCGTCCTTGAATTCTCGTCCCGCCTTGGCTTTGGCGGCGGCGCCTTCTTTGGAGGTGGCGTTGCCTTCCTTTTGTCGCCATGGCTACTGGAGACAGACGGGCCTTCGGGGTCAGCACCGGGTGCAGCTTTGCACTTGCCCGACTTAGACTCTAGGTCTCCACCGCGAGCATCCGCCATGTGGCCGTAGGAATCAGCGCGAGCTTGTTGTTCTAGGGCCTTGCTCACGAAGTGTCTTGCGTTGGCCAGCTTTTCTTCCGCCGTGTAAGTGTTGTCGTCCAGGGTATCTAACGCGGCAGCCGCGTTGAGGACAGGGGTGCAGAAGACAACATCCCCCCTTCTGTCCACTCGTTGTGGTGCCGTACGCCAATCGAACCCTAGGTCTTGAGCCGCTGTCGTTGCTTGCGTAGGCGGCTCTTTTCCACGGCGGTTTTTTGATGACCTTTTCTCCTCGAAGAGTTGCCGGCTTGTTTTGGCCGACATCTTCTCCTGCTCTTTCTCGATCTTCTTCGCAAGGCTCTCAACGTGCTCCTCTCTTTTTCGCAGGAAGTCAGAGTGCTTAAGCATGTTAAGCCTAAGCTCTTCCACTTCGTCGAGTGGGGTGTTTTTGTTCACCGGAGTATTCATGATCTCGTCTACTTCTTTGATGACGGAGAGCAAATCCGTGGGTTTGCTGCTGCCGCCTTTCTCGAGGCCAGTTTTCTTCTTTGCGCGCACCTTGTCGGAACTTTCAATGAGCTGGCCGGCAGTGGTGTCACCGGCTTCTTCCGCCGGCTTGTTTTGCGCCTCCGAAGTAACTGGGGTTGTCTCGTGACCGACAACAACCATCATAGCCAGCTTGTTAGGCATGTCTGTATCCGCTGTACCCTCTGCGGGAGCCGGATTACCACTGGAAAAGCGGGTTTTGATCTTCTCTTTGAAGAGACTAGCATCATCATCGGAGTCAGAGTCTACGTTGACTTGAACGGTAGATCTGGATCCGGCATCTGACATCGCATCCTCCTGTAGAGCAGGGAGGATTGACTCGGGATCGTTGTTTTCCGGCTGGGAGTCGGATCCCAGTCCGACAACTCCGACGAAGTGGAAATCAGATTCGGCCGACTCCTGGGAGAAGGCGGATTCAGATCCATCTTGCCGGTCGACTGCTTGGTCGAAGGGTTGGTGGGTGGGGTTGTAGAAACGCGGTAGGCCGTACGCCTCTGGCGTGTACCCGATGAAGACGTTGATCCCTCCGATCGGCACGATTGCGCATCCGATAAGGTAGTCGTCCGCCGGGAGCCAGGACTCATCTGAGTTGACGTAGCTATGGCCGCCATACCTTGTGACGCGACCGACGGCGATCTGCTTGCCCACGCCGCCAAGTGTTCCCGCATGGAACGTGACGCCAGGAACCTTAAGCCCCACGGTGGGCGCCAACTGTCGTGGTATCGGCATAATTGATAGGAGACGGGGTCCTCTAGCCTACGTATGGATTGTGGGGAAGAAAGTTGGTGTCGTCAAGGACGGGATTGAACACGGCGAGTTTACCCAGCTTCGGATCCCGCAGCGGTGGCGAGATCCTACGTGCTGCTATAATTCACTATGAGGCAATAGCCGTGAACAGGTTACAATGGGTATGATGCCTATTGAAGTTGTCTGCCCTAAAGGCTCCCTGGTGGCCGACTTATATAGGCGGCCAGACATCAGGGTACAAGGTAAGTACTTGTCCAGCAAGTAAACAGAGTCCTAAACCTAGCCGGCTTAGTTGCCGCCTTCCGTCTTGGGCTCGGTGGCTTGATGGGCTTCGGCCTTCCGCCTTCCTTGGACCGTCCGGCTACTTCCTTGTACGTCAGCTATCTAGGCCGCCCGGCAGGCCTCGGCCTTACCACCCTTGGGCCACCCTGGACTAGCCGGATTGATCCATGTTGGTTATACCCCTAGTTGATATATCCCCAACAGTTACCCCAGCGGTTCGATATAATAACAAACATGATCGAGACTCCTCTCCGATCAATGACTAACTCGTAAGCCTGGACCCCATGACGTGGGGCTACTCTTCGACTACCCCACGATAAGGCTACCTGGGCCACGCTAAGGGTGCGGAAGCCCAAAGAAGGCCCAATAGGGGTATCGTGTGACCTAGTTCTAGTCGGTTAGGTCATACGACTCATACCATATTTGTAACTGCCATCGGCACCGTTCACCCGTGACCTAGCCTACCTATAAAGGTTAGGAGGGTTGCTCGTCCACAGGACACGTTGATAGCCGCCACCACAAACCCTAGCGAGATCGTCATCTTGCCATTGTAACCACTACTCGCAATCAATACCAGACAATCAGGAAGTAGGGTGTTATCCTCCGGGAGCCTGAACCTGGGTAAACGCCTCGCTTGTCAGCCGTCGTGATCACCAACGTCTCTCTCTCTCCCCCTCAATCAACCCGGGGTGGAGAACCCTGGGATTTGCTGAGTTACACCCTCGTCAATTGGCGCCGTCTGTGGGAAGAATGAGCGTTGGAATCATGGTCACACCGGCTCCATCCGCAAAGAAGATCGACGTCTGCATCACCCGGGAGCCAATCCGCTTCGGCTCCTTCGAATACGCCTTCCACCGGCCGGACCACCGCTCGGTCTATGCCAATCTGTACGAAGGTATACACATCACCTTTGGTTCCGTACACTGCTTCGTAGACACCCCATGAATTAATCTCTGTGATATAACGAATGACTTTCATCTATCAAACCTGAACGTAAAGTCTTAAACCTTTTGCCATAGCGATACTTAGCGTGTCCGAATGTCGTTCATAGATATCTCCATATCTAGCTTGACCTCGTTACCGACAACGCTATCTTCTACTCGTCTATGATTACATGTCTCCGTGACCTAGTCACATGCTTGCAAGCTCATTAGACATAATCTCACCGAGTGGGCCCTAGAGTATCTATCCTGCTATGCGGACTGACAAATCCCGCTCTTGACCCCTCGTCTCAACTACTCCTTTCTGATACCCAAAAGTATCACCGTTATTGTCATACTAGTTAAGATACGACGTTTGGTGCAATCAAAGTATCTTCCAGGAATAACAATAAGAGTTGGTCTCACGGTCAAAGGCGTAATGACTACGTCCTACAAATATGGGTATGTCCATCATACCGTTCTCCAACGATATGACTTCCATTGCCGACCGGCACCATGCCCTATGATCGGGAAACCTCGATCATCGAACGCGTAACGAAACTAGTCTCAGTATAGGCTACTAGGGACCTGGTTGTTTAAGCATCACACCCGTATTAATGTTTCCGCTTAATACGGTTATAGCATGACACAAAAACATATTATGAACAAACGAGATATGATAAAGAAATACACTTTATTAATTGCCTCTAGGGCATATCTCCTTCAGTCTCCCGCTTGCACTAGAGTACAAATTAATCTATATTACAACTTGGTAAAAGCTTAACACCCATAGAAACTTGGTGTGTTTCATGCTTGTCAAGCGGAAGAGGCTTCGTCAGAGGATCTGCTACATTCAGATCCGTATGCACTTTGCAAATCTTCACATCGCCTCCTTGTACGTACTGACGTATCACATGGAAGCGTCGGAGAATGTGTTTGGCGGTGGAGTGAGACCTTGGCTCCTTGGCGTTAGCAATGGCACCCGTATTGTCACAGAAGAGGATCACGGGGTCTTGCACGCTCGGGAACACTCCAAGTCCAATGATGAACTTCCTCAGCCACACAACTTCATTCGCGGCTTCGCAAGCAGCAATGTACTCCGACTCCATTGTAGATTGTGCGACGATGGGTTGCTTCCCACTTCTCCAGCACACAACGCCTCCATTCACCTTGAACACATAACATGTCTGTGACTTAGAGTCATCGGGGTCTGAGCAGAAACTTGCGTCCACGTAACCTGTTACGCCAAGTTCTTCATCGAAGCCACCATAGACAAGGAACATTTCCTTTGTCTTATTGAGATACTTAAGAATGCTCTTAACAGCAATCCAATGCGCCATTCCAGGATTACTCTGGAATCGGCTTGTCAAACTTAGAGCTAATGCCACATCAGGTCTAGTACTTAACATTGCATACATAATCGATCCTATGGCTGAAGCATAAGGATGTTTAGTCATATCGGCCTTATCCTGTTCCGTTACCGTACACTGTGCATTTCGCAATGTTTTATTCTTGATAACCGGCATAGAACCCTTCTTTGCCTTCTCCATACCGAAACGCTTTAGTATTTATTCAAGATAAGTACTCTCACTCAGCGCTAATAGACGTCTTGATCTATCACGATAGATTTTAATGCCTAAGACGTATACAACTTCTCCTAAGTCCTTCATGGAAAATTTACTATTTAAATAATCCTTCACGCTATTCAGAAGTTCCACATCATTCCCAATCAGCAATATGTCATCTACATATAGTGCTAAGAACACAACTGAGCTCTCACTCATTTTCTTGTAAATGCAGGTCTCTTCCAAATTTTGGACAAATCCAAAACCTTTGATTACCTCATCAAAGCGAAGATTCCAGCTCCGAGATGCTTGCTTCAATCCATAGATGGATCGCTGAAGCTTGCATACCTTGTCAGCATTTCCTGGATCGACAAAACCTTCCGGTTGTACCATGTACAACTCTTCCTCAATGTTTCCATTTAGGAAGGTTGTTTTGACATCCATCTGCCATATTTCATAATCGTAATAGGCAGCAACTGCTAACAAAATCCGAATAGACTTCAACATTGCTACCGGTGAAAAAGTTTCATCGTAGTCAATCCCATGAACTTGTCGGAAACCTTTTGCGACAAGCCGAGCTTTATAGACGGTTACATTACCATTAGGATAAGTCTTCTTCTTAAAGATCCATTTATTCTCGACGGCCTTGCGCCCTTCGGGAATATCCATCAAAGTCCACACTTTGTTATCATACATGGATCCTATTTCGGATTTCATGGCTTCTAGCAATTTCTCGGACTCTAGACTCATCATTACCTCCTTGTAGTTCTTGGTTCGTTTTGTTCAATTAACATGACGGTGCAAACCATATTGCCATACCATTCTGGTGCGATCCGAGATCTACCAGACCTACGAGGTAGAATACTTTGCTCGACAGTTTCTCTCACTCCATACGCGGAGGACGTTTCTGGAATAGCTTCCGTTGCGCCACTCGGAATTTCGAGCTCAGGATCAACGATATCATCGAGGTCTAGCTTCCTCCCACTTACTCCTTTCACGAGAAACTCCTTCTCTAGAAAGGTACCGGTCTTCGCGACAAACGTTTTGCCCTCAGCTTGGTTGTAGAAGGTGTATCCTACGGTTTCCCGCGGATATCCTACAAAAACGACTTTCTCCGACTTTGGTTCGAATTTGTCGGGTTGTAGTTTCTTAACATATGCCTCGCAACCCCAAACCTTCAGAAACGATAACTTAGGCTTCTTGCCATACCAAAATTCATACGGTGTCGTTTCAACATATTTGGACGGAGCCCTATTTAAAATGAATGAGGTTGTTTCTAACGCATAACCCCAGAAGGATACGGGCAAATCGGTAAGAGACATCATAGTTCGGACACTATCAAGTAGAGTACGATTGCGTCTCTCGGACACACCTTTACGTTGCGGTGTTCCAGCATGCGTAAGTTGAGGCACTATGCCACAACTCTTCAGATGTGTGCCAAACTCAAAACTCAAATACTCGCCACCACGATCGGATCGGAGGTGCTTGATTTTCTTGTTAAGCTGATTTTCAACTTCACTTTGAAATTCTTTGAACTTTTCAAAAATTTCAGACTTGTGTTTCATCAAATAGATATAACCGTATTTACTCAAGTCATCAGTGAAGGTGACGAAGTAACGGTAACAATTGCGTGTCGAAATGCTCATTGGTCCACACACATCTGTATGTATGATCCCCAATAAATCCGACGCCCGTTCAACGAAAACTTTGAACGGTGTCCTGGTCATTTTGCCCATAAGGCATGGTTCGCATGTATTGAGGGATCCAAAATCCAATGAGTCCAAAAGTCCATCGGAGTGGAGTTTCTTCATGCGTTTTATACCAATATGACCAAGACGGCAATGCCACATATACATGGCGGTATCATCACTACACTTAATCCGTTTGGCTTCTATGTTATGGATGTGAGTACTACGATCGAGATTCAACAAGAATAAACCATTACTCTCGGGAGCATCAACATAAAAGATATCATTCATATAAATAGCACAACGGCTTGATACTGATTTAAATGAATAACCGTCTTGTAACAGGCAAGACCCACTTATAATGTTTACACTCAAGGATGGTACAAAATAACACTTATTTAAAACCAAAACTATCCCGATGGTAGATATAGAGGGAGCGTGCCGACAGCCACCACGTCGACTCTCGATCTGTTGCCGACGCGCATTGTCACCTCATCCTTAGCCAGCCGCCATTTACTCCATAACTCCTCCTGAGAGTTACATATATGAGCAACAGAACCAGTATCAAATACCCAAGTGTTGCTATGGGCGGATGTAAGGTGCACATCTATAACATGTATATCAAATATACCTTGCTCTTTGTCGACTATCTCGCCAGCTTTCCTATCCTCCAGGTACTTGGGACAGTTGCGCTTCCGGTGACCTTTTCCCTTGTATTAGAAGCACTCCACGCCAGCTCAGGGACCGGATCTGTTAGTCTTGGGCTTGTCAACCAGTTTGCCCTCCCTCCTGGACTTCCAGTTCTGTTTTCCCTTGAAACCGGATTTCTTAAAATCGACGGTCTTGTTGACCATCAACAGCGTGTGCTCCTTCTTGATCTCCACCTCAGCAGTCTTGAGCATCACGAACACTTCACCCAGGGACATAGCCATGCTCTGCATGTTGTAGTTCATGACGAAGCCTTTATAGCTAGGGGGCAACGATTGCAGCACCCTATCAATCGCCAGCTCATCGGAATCTTGCATTCCAGAGCATTCAGACGTTGAACGTAGCCAGACATCTTGACCACGTGCTCGCTCACACTTCTATGCTTCTCCATCATGGCCGAGAAGAAAAGCTCAGAAGCTTCATATCTCTCAGCCTTAGCCTGCGGCGCAAAGACAGCCTTGAGATCAGAAATAATCTCAAAGGCGCTCATCTTCTCAAAGCGCTTCTGCAGGTCGGCTTCCATGGCGTAGAGCATGCCACTCTGGACAAAGGCAGAATCCTCCGATCTGGTCTGGAAGACCTTCTTCTCATCCTCAGAGGCTTCATCTGCGGGAGGGTCACCTATCGCGGCCACCCTATGGGGAGTGAGGAGGATCCTCAGGTTGTGGAACCAGGCCATGAAGTTTGACCCATTGTTCTTAAACTTTTCTTTCTCAAGGAACATACCTAGGTTAAATGAGGGGCGAGACATCTACAATGGAATTTGCAACAACATAATACTTTGTTCATAATAATTTTGAGTTATAGTATTTTTAGAAAATAACTAGCATAACTCCCACTCAAACGAACATCCCTCCTGGTCATTTAAGTGATTACACGACCCCCATCCATTGCACCACCCCTCATCGTCAGAACTGGCATCACAACTTTAAGAGTAGAAATTGTCCGTCACACCAATTTTGTGACTCATGCTCGACCTTTTGGCCTCCGTGTTCCGAGGTCATATCTGCATATGCTAGGCTCGCCACTATAACCTCCACGTAACGCTTGTGCAACATGGCTTACACCCACCGTATGCGAACGACGATATCTCTGACACCCGATCATCACGGCCTGCATCATAACGTAGAACTTTCTTGGTGGTGCTCGTTGGAGGAAGAACACTAGTGGTATTTTTGAAGGGATCATCTTATATAATTACCGCCGCGTAACTAATATATACTAATATATATAATCACACAATATAAGATGCACACAAAACATCAAATGTAATGCAATGTGATATAGTCCATTGCGCCATGGTCTTCTTGGCGCCCGCAGTTTATAAACAATTTAATAAACCTACCTTGACCATATCACATAGCCCCTGCAAAATAAAGTTAGACACTTCTACTTTATCTTAGTGGCTTGGGGCTGTCGTAAATAGAACCGCTTCATACATACAAACCTTATGACCAAAACAACGACCCAATAATTGCATATTTAAGCATCCCTTTCGGGCCCTCCATTGAAAATGCAAGACCAACTAAAGAGAGAGAAACATGCAGCCGCCAGCCGCAGATACGGTACTAGCGGTATGTCAGTAGTGGAACCAGTCTCGCGTAAGCGTACGCGTAAAGTCGGTCCGGGCCGCTTCATCAACTTGATGCCGCTGGAATCACAAGTGCACGCTAGAGGGTAGCAAATAACAGGAACGGTGCCCCCGTGCAGAACACGGCTTCTAACAACGTACAACTATATCTACGATAGATCTGCTCTGATACCACTGAAGGGGATCGAGTGCAGAAAACAAAAAAAATCCTAGCAACGATATTCTTAAAACATGCCAAGATCTATTCTATGCAGATATAGTAGTACAAATGGAGATCGGAATACATACCCTTGTAGACCGAAAGCGGAGATTACGTTCCCGCACAAACATTGTCGATGAAGACCGACGAAGCCGACCTCAAGGTCGTGTAGAGGAAGCAGACCTCCGAGCACCGCTAGCGCAGCACCTCGCAGGGCGTTACACACGTACGGTGGAAACGACGGCCTCCGAAGCTCCAGTCCAGGACGAGCAGCGGAAGACTTGGACCGGAACACCAGCTGCGCGGCAGCGGGCTATGGTGGAAGAGATCCCTCTCTCAACTCGGCGCAAGTCGGATAAAAGGAATCACGAAATCGCGAGAGAATTGGGGAATTAATTGGCGAATTAAAAGGCCAGGGGTGCCCCTCTATATATAGGCTCCCAGGGGGGAGCCAACCTGCTCAACAGGCAATGTGGGACTATCCCCACATGCCTGGTGCGACAGCCCTTGGTGCGTCGGCAACCTGGTGGGCCCCATTTGGCCCACCTAGGCCGGCCACCTTGCTCCCACCGAATTCCCCTAGGGAATTTTCCCCTCTTGGGCCTTCTTTCGACCAGAAGGCCCATTTAGGGAAATCAGACTAAATAAATTCGAAAATAAATATATAAAATCATATTTAGACATTATTTACACTAATTAATATTAAACATATTTATATAATTTATTCTAGCTCCAAAAACTATTTCGTCGCTGCCCGATCTCCATCAGACCTCTCCCGGTACGTTCCCGGTGATCTCTTTCCTTTCCGGTTGTCTTATCGAAACCCCTTAAGTGTGTTACCCTAGCGGTTCGATATAATAACGGACATGATCGAGACTCCTCTCCGATCAATGACTAACTTGTAGGCTTGGACCCCATGAATTAATCCCTGTGATACAACGAATGACTTTCATCAATCAAAGCTGAACGTAAACTCTTAAACCTTTTGCCATAGCGATAGTTAGCGTGTCCGAGTGTCGTTCATAGATATCTCCATATCTAGCTTGACCTCGTTGCCGACAACGCTATCTTCTACTCGTCTATGATTTCATGTCTCCGTGACCTACTCACATGCTTGCAAGCTCATTAGACATAATCTCACCGAGTGGGCCCTAGAGTATCTATCCTGCTATGCGGACTAGCAAATCCCTCTCTTGACCTCTCGTCTCAACTACTCCTTTCCGATACCCAAAAGTATCACCGTTATTGTCATACTAGTTAAGATACGACATTTGGTGCAATCAAAGTATCTTCCAGGAATAACAATAAGAGTTGGTCTCACGGTCAAAGGCGTAATGACTACGTCCTACAAATATGGGTATGTCCATCACACCATTCTCCAACGATATGACTTCCATTTCCGACCGGCCATGCCCTATGATCGGGAAACCTCGATCATCGATCGCGCAACGAAACTAGTCTTAGTAGATGCTACTAGGGACCTGGTTGTTTACGCATCACACCCGTATTAATGTTTCCGCTTAATACGGTTATAGCATGACACAAAAACATATTATGAACAAATGAGATAAGATAAAGAAATACACTTTATTAATTGCCTCTAGGGCATATCTCCTTAAGTCTCTCACAAGCCCGGTTACCTTAAACCTTGATAAGTCACCAAACGTCACGGTTACTTGATCTACATTAGGTTTCAACTCCGTGACGAGTTCTTTGCTCCCGGTCATATGACTTGTACATCCACTATCAATTATCCATTTTGAACCATCGGTAGCAAGGTCCTACAAGAGATCAATTCTTGCATTTGGCAACCCATTGCTTCACAATGGGTGCTTCATGGTTAGCGATAAGAGACTTAGGAATTAGCGATAAGAGACTTAGGAACCCAAATAGTATATGAAATAAAACCATAGTAGGGTCCAATGTAACGAGCACAAACATTCGCATAATAATCAACATATAAAGCATAGTTAGGATTGTTGTCCCCGGCGTGATCTTTACGAGTAGGCTTGCCCCTTGTGGCATTCCTACTCGCAAGATCGTCCTTGGATTGAATGGAGTCGGCCTTCTTGGCTTGGATGGGGTTGACGCTCTTGAGAATACCCTTCTTGGCATTCATCTTCATGGGAGGCACATATCCAAGTCCTTGCTTCCCTTGTCAAGTGTGAGGCTCCACGATGGGAGTCTCAACAACTTGCTTACCCTTGAGAAGGATGATTTTGGATGTGGAGGCCTTAGCAATCTCATTCTTCAACCTAGCATTCTCCATCACAAGATTAGCATTATCACAAGAACAAATAGAGGTAGAGATGCTAGGAGATTCAAGGTTAGTTAGCCGAGTTTGGAGTTAAGCATGAGACTCCTTTAGATGAGCATGTTCACTCTCCAAAGCCTTGTGGGCTATGACGAGCTTCACCATGTCCTCAATGAGTCTAACATGTCCAACCGCAAATTCGGCTTTATCTTGTTGAGCCACCTTGAATTTAGCAAAGTACATGTCACGATCTTTAATGAGCTTAGCATGCGAGGAGTTATGAGTTTTGTCAGACCCTGAATTCAAGCTACACAAACGAAACGTATCGGTTGGGCCACACAACCAAGAACATACTGGGGTTACCAATCCCAGGAAACAATCAAGCCATGCTCGGAATGGATCATCGGCCGACAGCTCTTGGCGACCCCAACGTCACATACGTTTCCAGATTATGCATGCAAGAACCCAAAAAGTCTTCCAACTCGTATACTTCAACCATACACACATGGTATACGAGTCGGATTTTTAACAAGTTGAAACCACAAAATAAACCTAAGACACAAAGAAAGGAAAATAATATCCAAAAGCTCTCACTGAGCAAAATATAGCGAATGGCACCAATCAGAGGACACATGTCCCAACATTACATTATGCAGCGGAAAACAAACCGGTCTGAGTACAGACAAGAAGTAAAGGGCTCAAAGGCCGAAACGGAAAAGAAGGCCCATCCACGCAGTCCACCAGGAAGTAGCCCAGGGGAACTCTAACTACTCGTCGTAGATCTCGTCGTCGAACTCCACGTAGTATCCACCAACCTGGTCGAGCGAAGGATCCTCAACTGCAGAAAAACCACAGCCCGCGAACGGGTCAATACACCGAAGCGTATCGAACAAGCTTAAGCTAACAGGTTACAAAACTGTAAGATTCCCAAAGTATGGGGGTAGGTGTACTTAGCGGCAGCACCACTAGCAACCTAAAGAGACGCGCTAAAAACTTCCGTCTAATTAGAGAAGGATAAGAGAGCATTTAAGTAGCCATCTACAACTAACACCAATCATAACCCATTCTCGAATTAACCCCCTCAACCAGATATGAGGAAGCAATTCGGGAATACTCACACGTTAACAGTTTTAGTTACCAGTTATTGTGAAAGTAATTCTATATTACTATTCAAATTATTTATCAAATCTTAGGTGTAAGTTATCTAGATCTCATTAGTCGGCAACGCACCAAGTTGTTCATAACCGCGGACGCGGCTCATCGATAAGATTATACCCTGCAGGGGTGCACTACTGGACCCATACTCGCATGATCAACCCAGTCAAAAACATTAGGGCCTTTCAACCCAACTCTTTTCCTTCACCGCAACAAGTCCAGGAGCCACGGGAGCTATGCTGGTCCCGGCCAAAAGGGTGCGGACTCCCGCAGGACACACCCCTCCGCACCAACAGGCCGCGCCCTATATGCATGTAACAAGGCACACCGCCAAAGTAAAATACTACACTAGTATTGATGCATATGAGACAAATGGAAAACACGAACTAGGTGTAGCTCCCGGACAAGTTGAAGTTCCAGTCAAAGTCGAGGGGGGCTCCATAGGGCCTCCCACAAGTGGTTAGTGCGCTCAGTCTTGGATTAGGGGAGCAAGATCTCAGTTCCTAGGTCGACACTTAGCAGAACAAAACACCTCGCAAGGCCTTCCGCCGGTGCCTTATCTTTTAATTATAGAACCCCAAAAATAAGACAACAGTTTATTATAGTGGAACCATCTATCATTCTAAGCATATGAGATAAACGACAAAGGAACGACTCGCTCAACCAATTCTAGGCATGCACTACGACTCGCAAAGGCCAACAGATAAACATGCAAGGGGTTATAGGTTGTGGGCATATAGCTGTATAGGATGCAAGATAAACATGTGATGGGATCGCAGTTCAAGAATCGATAACTAGGATAGCATAGATCAAAAAGGCAAGAATGAAAACCCGACAATTGTGTAACCGGTTAGCAGAAGCTTGCCTGGCAGCTTGTGGCCTGGCACAAAAGCTGGAACCTCAGTATCGTAGGTACTCGCAGAAGACACGTCGTCGTCTACCCAAAGAAAGCCAAACACAGACAATAGGAAACAATAATTAATAAAATGAAATGCGCAAACAATTGATGCTGCAATATGGTATGAGATGATTAGGTCATATTAAAGCGGGGATGAAATTTCAGCAATTAATTATGGTGCAAGTTATTTGTGTAACCAACAAATTAAATGTTGTGTAACAGAGATAACATGGCATGGTGATTTGATCAATTTAAAGGGAGTAGGCAATAATTAAATATTTTCCCAACACATTCCATATTTATTATTTAAGTACAACATTATTTATCTACGCAACAGATTAAAAGTTATTAGCATGGCAAGTCATGATACAGATGATAAGGGCAATTTAAATGGAATTAGGGCATTATATATTTATTACCCCATATATTCCATATTTAATTATTTAATTGCATTTGATAAACTAAACTAAGCATTTAAAATAAATGATGCAAAATGACATAATAATGTTATATTAATGTTTATTGTATTTTTCTGATATAAAAACATGTAAAGATTATTTGATTTGGAAAAACAGAATTAAAGTTATTGCAATTTTAATTCCAGGGTTGTTTCTGTAAACTGCAGGGACCTATTCGTGATGGGAGAAACTTCTGTGAGGGCTAAAACGCTAAGCAGGAAGTGTAGGGGGCTCTGTGTAATTTTTCCAGTCCCTCTGGACTTTTCTCACCGAAGGAAAATGAGCCCGTGAGACTAGCTAGTGGGTCCCAGGATGACTGGGCACTGCGGCCGCTGCCAGGTGGGACCCGCGTGTCTGTGGCGCCACAGGAAAGGAATAAAAAGGGTGGCGTTTTAATCCGCACCCGGGGATCGAACTCGCACGCGCTCGGTAGGATTCGTTCGACTGCGCTAGCCACTGTGTGGTGTGGGTGTCAGTGTTAAGAAAAAACGAGTTTGGATTTTGTACTGGTACTGAAACGAGGCATCTGACGAAACTGAAGTTTCTGAAGAACAACAGGAGCAGGGACGGCAGGGAGAGTTCATCGGCGGTGGTCTCAATCGGGCGGCGCCGCCTCGAGTGAACGCGTCCGGGAGTGCAGTGGGTGTGGGAGACCTCATTTTCGTGCTCGGACGCGAGGACCAGGGGCCGGGGCGTCGTGTCTGTCCTCGCTCCCGTGCGGGTGCCACGGACGTGGCCCAAACCGTTTCGGTGCCGGCGAACTACGACGAAGCGGAGACGAATGTGGAGGGGGAAAGGACCGGAGGGGAAACAGCTCACCGTGGGGGTGTATGGCGAGGTGAGGCAGCTCGGGGGGGCAACGGAGGAGCCATCGGTGCTGGAGGCGAGGCGGCGGAGCCGCGGCCGGCGTCGGTGGAAAAGGAAGAAGTGGCGTGTCCCGGGTCCGGCCGAGGAGGCGTCGAGGGCGGAGGACGTTGGGGCACAGTCGATGGCGAGGCGGGGTGGCTCGGCGACGTCAGAGGCGAGCTGTCCGTGTTGAGGACGGGCGGCGGTGCTCCAGGGATTTCTTCGGTGTCTAAACAGAGGGGAAAGAGGGCGGCGGCGCGAGGAGAGGGAAGAAAGAAGGGACCTAGGGTTTGGGCGCTGGTCGCCTTAAGGAGAGGGAGAAAGGGAGCAGGTGGGAGGAGGTGGGGGCAGAGGGCAGCGAGCCATGGCGCTCTGCCTCGCTGGAAAGGAGGTCGACCTCCTCCGTACGGAGGAGGGAGACAAGGTAAGTGGGCCGGAGTTCGGCATTTGGCCCACTTCGGCCAGGAAGTCTTATTTTTTTCTGTTTTCTTTTTCCTTTTTGTTTATTCTTTTTCTGTTTTTATAAATTTAAAACAAAATAGGAAAAGGAAAAGATATAAAACCTTTTTGACAATTTTTATAGTTTCAAAACAAACAGATTAAACTATTGAAAAGATTATTTGTACAAATTTGAAACTTCAATTTTTAAATGACTTGAAAAAGCATTTGAATTTAAATAAGGATTTAAATGTGGAAAAAGAATTTGGAAACAACATAATTAATTAAATGCAACCACAAATGTAATGATGACATGAAGTTCCATTATATTGCACAAGTAGGCACACAATTTTGGAAAGTTACAAACGGGCTGTTACAAGTTTCCTCAATAGTTTCAAGTTGCTCTTCAAGACGGGCATGAGACTCTTCAACCTCCACAAGAGAGGATCTCAAATAGGATAGAGAAATAGAGTCCTCCCTATAAATCTTATCCTTCTCTTCATTAAGGTTCTCTAACTCACCAATACGATCCATAAGAGCACCCACGTGTTTCTTGCTATCCCCTTGCAAGTTAGTGATTTAGGAATCAAAGGAAACAAGCTCTTCCTTGATATGAAGGCTAGAGGCATCATCAAGCTCATTCATTTCATTCATGAGAGAGGAAGAGGATGAAGGTACCTCCGATGCCTTGGCCATAAGATATCTTGAGCTCTTGGTGATGGAGTTCTTATTCGGCGACGTGAATAGAGATGATGAAGGGCTTGTCGTAGTTGGAGGAGTTCTTCTTGTTGATGAGGGAGTTCTTGTCGTTGATGAAGGAGCGGTAGGTGTTGATGTGGTGGCAAGTGCCGCCACTTCATTTGGCGTTTCTTCCTCCGACTCTTCATCATCGGTGGGGTACTCCTCTTGGGTCAACAACATGATGCGAGTCTTCTTGTGAAGAGGCCTCTTCTTTCCATAGGCCTTCTTGGGAGGCATCTTGGCTTTGTCCTTGAGCACTAGACGTCCACCATGCTCTTCTCTTTTCTCATAAGGACAATCGGCGACGAAATGGAACTTGTCTTGACAATTGTAGCATGTCCTTGACTTGGAGGGTGAGACCCTACCGGCTTGAGGTGGACTCTTGTCAACTCGCATCTTGCCTCTTGAAGGGTTGTTCCAAAAAGTGCGAGCCGCAAGAGCAAGATGATCGTTGTAAGCAATCTTGAGTGCTTCCTCGGACATGGCGACAAAGCTTACAAGATCATCATCGTTGTCTTCCTCAACGGTAGCCTTCAAGGCAAGGTTGGTTGTGCCTCTTTGCATTCCAAGAGCCCTTGCCCTTGCGTCTTGAGCATTCTTCGTAGCCACCTTGAATGCGTCCATCTCTTGCATCACCTCATTAGACGTCATGAGATGGTAGTTGTGTCTTCCTTTAAGACTCTTGACGTCGGTTGGCTCACATGACATCAAAGAGCTCACATACTTCCTCTTAATCCATGCATCATCAATATGAGAGGCACCAACTTCTCGAAAGCTTGTGGCTGTGGTCACCAATCTTCGATACATCATCTCATGGTCTTCACCATCAAGCTTGTAAAAAACCTCGGCTTCATTGCTCAAAGAGGCATAGCGGTTCCTCCTCATGCTATCATTCCCAACGAACAACTCGAATAGAGCATCCCATGTCTCCTTGGCGGTGGTGAGGTGTTGGATGCGAGACATGTCCTTGTTCCCAACCGCCTTTTGGACTATGTAGAGAGCGGTGGCATCAAGTTGAGCTTCCACCACTTCTCTTCTTGTAAGGTTGGTCGGATCATGCGGCTTGTATCCAACTTGACTGATGCGCCACAGCTCAATTGAAAAGCTCCACAAATGAGACTTCATCACATATTGCAATTGAGAGAATGTGTAATCTTTAAGCAATGGGGGATCACCCCTATGAGAAACTTGCGGATGAGGAATAATGGGATCGGGGGTATGGTATTGGGATGGGGGAGGAGTGACCTTGTAGCTTTTAGGCACTTCATATTGGGAAGATGGAGTGTTTTGATGGTTTGAGGAACTACTAGCATCACCCTTCCCATCCAAAGGCAATTTCTTTCCCTTTATCAATTCGGGGTCCACATCGTGAGTAATGCCCGGAAGCACCGGAGGCTTTGAGGCAATGCAAGAGAGGTTTCCTTAGATGTCTTGAGAGCCTCAAGCATATCATGAAACTTCTTGAACTCGGTTTGTATGGACGATGTCAACTTTGTTTCCAAAGAGTTGATATCCTCCATAATGGCACCTTTCTCTTGCATTGCCGCCAAAGTCGCGGCGTCCGTTTCGGTAACCTCGTTCAGGTCAACTTGCATTGTCCAAGGTTGGTCTCAAGCGGTGAAGCTTTTAAGAGATAACCTGCCTCTGATACCAATTGAACGACAGTTGACCACCTAGAGGGGGGGGGGGTGAATTTTATGTCTTTTCAGTTTTAGGCTAGCGGAAAGTAAATTGTCTATATTTGCGACTAGGTGATAAAAGTGATAGACAAAAAAGAAACTAAGCAAGTACAGGAATTGAAGATGCGGTAAAGGAGAGTGGAACAAGATAACCTTAGGAACTCGAAGACGGTGATTTTATCCCGAGTTCCACCACATATGTGTACGTCTCGTTGGAGGGGTGTGAGCTACCACAAATGTTTGCTCAACGCCACAAAGGCATCACCCTATTCTCCTGTGAATTCGACCACGAAGGTGCGAATCCACGTTTCCACTAAGGACTCCTTTAAGGGCGGAGAAGGTCCCATACAAATTCGTGAGGCACACATCCAACTGAATTGGGGGCTCTCACAATGACCACAACAGGTCACTTCCACAAGGAATCCACAAAGGATCAAAACACACAAGCTTAAACCTAGCTATCCACAAAGGAACCCTAGATTCGTTGCCCCTCAAGAAATAGAGGGGGGAAATCAAAACGCTTCGGTGGAGTTGTAGATCGATAGCTTCTCCCTTAGATCCCCAAGTATCAAAAGATTTGAGTGGCTAGATTGGGAGATCCGGAAGAAACAAGCTTCAGCACCAATGGAGGAGAGAGAAATCTGGAAGCTTAAACTGCTGGAGGTAGGTGGAGGGGTATTTATACCCCTATCCAAATTCTGCCCGTTGAGCCGCCAACCCGGAAATCTCCGGGGTGAGGTCCGGAAATCTCCGGACTCCAGATATGTCCGGCAGTATTTCCGGTTACGCTGGGCTCAGGGTCAGTGCTGATTGATCTTCTAAACTTGGCAGAAAATCCTCTGTCACTCGGAGATCTCCGGACTGGGGCTCGGAAATCTCCGAGCGCCGGAAATCTCCCAGAGCATTTCCGGCTTAGCTTGAGTTGAAGTCAGTGCGCTCAGTCAATCTGGACTTAGTCGAAAAACTTCTGCCACTCGGACATCTCCGGATTGGGGCTCGGAAATCTCCGAACACCGGAAATCTCTGGGAGCATTTCCGGCTAAACACGATTTGCAATCAGTGCGCTCTGGAGTTCTTGACTTGGTGAGTTTCTTGTTCAGCTCGGAGATCTCCGGACTGGGGACCGGAAATCTCCGGGATCCGGAAATCTCCTGCTGGATTTCCTGATGAATAACCAAGTGATGCAGTATTGAAAACTAGGCAATTTTAAGTGTTCACTCTTATCCACCAACCTATACTAGAACCTGCGTAGTTCATCACAAACATTAGAACACCTTTTGTGTTGTCATTAGTCACCAAAATATGGGAGTGCAAAGAATGCACTTTTAATAATAAAACAAACCCAGTCGTTCGTGTTCACATGTTATTCTGGCTCATTTTTTATGCTCGCTAGTACCTATCTTTCAGCGTGTCAGGTACTGAAATTGGCATGGAAGCGCCGCACTGTTTCGCCGCCGATGAAGAGAACGAGGTTTGCGTCGTTGTGCAAAATTTTTGCAGGCGAGGAGAGCAGCTCGGGCGAGGAGAGCAGCGGCTGGGGCGAGGAGAGCAGCTCGGGCGGGAGCAGCATTTCAGCCGCGTTAACCCTTGGTGCGTTCAGTGTAGCTGTCGGGATGGCGGCGGAAGCTTTGGTCTGCTCCGAGACCCTCTGCGAGATGGAATGTAGGTAGAAGCAGGTATGCCGAGCCATGGCGGAGGGGAGATTTTGCTGCAGAGCCATGACGGAGGCAAGGGGAGATTTTGTTCTTTCTTTTGAGAAATCACTATGTAAGCAATACGTCGAACATCTTGGAGGCGTGCTCTGGTGTAAGCAAAATGTAAATTATTCAGTTCCTTGTGCTTAAGCTTGTAAAGGTGGTAGATTATTGCAAATAGAGGCATAGCCTACTGGTAAAGGGTTGATGATACCTTTTCCCACCTAAGTTCGTGTCCCCTTGCTCACAATTTAGGTGTTGCACATTATATGTCATGTCCAATATCTCTGTGGGTCTGGCGTCTCATTATTATTGATATTATCGATTATCGATAATAATGAGTTGTCATATCCATCGAAATATTGCACTTGTCCAAAAAAAAAATGAATTTGTGAATGTTTTTAATAGTTTGATTCAACTTTGAACATTTGAATTCAACCTTTAACGAAAATTCAACTTTCAATATTTGTGCTAGATTTGGATGTTGCAATGATTATATATAATTATGTAGTTGGTTGATCTAATTTGGTCATTCCAATTTATAGTCCTCTAATTATTCACATTGGTTCTCCAAAATGAGCTACAAATGAGCCCCAAAGGTAGCCCAGACAACCAAATTTGTAAACTTGTCATTTTTTCGACCTTATCCAAATGATCCCAAACTCTAGAAGATGTTAGTACATGATAAACTAAGGCCATGTGCCAAAGGGTTTCATTTTTTGAGCATTTTTTCACTTTTTCTCATTTCTTTCAAAAAGTGGTCAAACTGGAGCTACAATACTTGTGCTAAATTTGGATGTTGCAATGATTATACACAATTATGTAGTTGGTTGATCTAACTTGGTCATTCCAATTTATAATCCTTCAATTATTCACATTTGTTCTCCAAAATGAGCTACAAATGAGCCCCAAAGGTAGCCCAGACAACCCCATTTGTAAACTTGTCATTTTTTCGACCTTCCCCAAATGATCTGAAACTCTAGTAGATGTTAGTACATGATAAACTAAGGCCATGTGTCAAAGGTTTTCATTTTTTGAGCATTTTTTCATTTTTTTTCTCATTTCTTTCAAAAAGTGGTCAAATGGAGAGCATGGCTACTCATGTAAGGTGGTCCAATTTTCAGAAACTATTGATGGTTCTATGTTGTAACCACTATGTGTGTACCTTAAAATCATTTTTGCAACAATTTCAGAGCAAACTATCACATAGTTGTAGTTCAAATTTTAATTACTTTCAGAAAATTGACATTAAGTCAATTAAATAGTGAAGTTTAGATAGGAAGCATGGAAAATTTCCATATTTAGGAATTACCCATCAAATATGTACTACTCTTTGTGAAAATTAGATGGGTGTCATTTTGAACCATATTTAATGTACTTGATTAAAAAAGTGATTTTTAGCACTATAACAATGGAAAAAATAGTTATAAAAAGAATTTTGAAAATCCCTTTGGCAAAGTTGTTTCTCATACCATGACACACATATGTGCTGAATATGGGAACTTTATCACAAACTTTGACATGATAACTGCCATACATTGGACATTTGACTTGAAACTTATGTATGTTTGTAGGTGATTGACATTTTTGTGAAGTATTCTTTTGAAACGTTTGTCAAAACTCAAGTTTATCATTTTTCCTATGAACTAGTACATATAAAAGGACTCCATGCCAAAGGGTTTCATTTTTTGAGCATTTATTTCACTTTTTCTCATTTCTTTCAAAAAGTGGTCAAAATGGAGAGAATGGCTACTCATGTAAGGTGGTCCAATTTTTAGAAACTATTGATGGTTCTATGTTGTAACCACTACTTGTGTACCTTAAAATCATTTTTGCAACAATTTTAGAGCAAACTATCACATAGTTGTAGTTCAAATTTGAATAACTTTCAGAAAATTGACATAAAGTCAATTAAAGAGTGGAATTTAGATAGAAAGCATGGAAAATTTCCATATTTAGAGATTATCCATCAAATATGTACTACTCTTTGTAAAAATTAAATGGGTGTCATTTTGAACCATATTTTATGTGCTTGCTACACACAAAAAGTAATTTTTAGCACTATAACAATGGAAATAAATATTTATAAAAAGAATTTTGAAAATCCCTTTGGCAAAGTTGTTTCTCATACCATGACACACATATGTGCTGAATATGGGAACAAAGTTGTGACATGATGTTTATCACAAAGTGATTTTTAGCATTTATTTGATGTTTATTTGCATTTATTTGAACCATCAATGTGCACTGGATTTGCATTTATTTGATGTTTATTGAATATTTCATGAATATTTCGAATTCGGCCAAATTCACCAAATCAGATTTTAAACAAACTTTAAACACCAACAAGAAAAAACAGATGCCATGGCCCAACGCGATGGCCCAGAAAACATGTCGACCCATGTCGTACCCTGGCTATTTCTCTACTTAACCACACACGCAGTCGTGCCCTAGCTATTTCCCCCATTCCCCTTCCTCGCCTCGCCGGTGATCAGCCGCCGCCGGTGATCGAATCGAGAGCTACGCCGCCCGTAGATCCAGCCCCGCTGCGCGGCATGTTTAGGAGGGGAGGTCAAGGCGCCGGCCGGGGTGGCCACTCCGGACGTGGCAACGGTTCCGACGAGAAGAAGAGGTCAGCTCCAGAGAAGACCAGGGAGGATGTGCTCTGAAGAGATGGCGCTCGTAAACGAGGCTCGCGGAAGTGGATGAACCGCGGAATGCCGCCTCCAACTTCGTACGAGCACCGCGAGCTGGATCAGTACGAGCGCCGCATAGTGGCGACTGGAAGCTCTTCCGGTGCGGGGGGGGGGGGGAGCTCATCCATTGCTCGGGCAGCCCCCATTGCTCGGAGTTTGCCACCGCTGCCGCCGCCGAAGAGGGAGGAGGAGGAGCAGCAGCAGCAGCGGGCCCAACAGCAGCAGGAGCTCGTACAGCGCAGCGGCCGCCCCCTCCTGACCGGGGACTTCGTCTTCGACGAGGACCTGCCCTGGGTCACCTTGGTGGTGTTCCAGCGCAACACGAAGGAGGAGAAGCGCCGTCAGATGGAGATGGAGCTCAACGAACGCCGCCTCTAGGTCGGGATATACAATTCCCTCCACGAGGTCATCGACATCAGCTCCGACGACTCCGACGGCTCCGACGAGGACCCGTTCTGAGCGGATCCGCCGCCTCATCGCTGCGTAGTCGCCGCGCTCTGCCAGCTCCCCTTATGCCCCCCTTATGTAATAGTCTAGTTGCCGTGTGGCTTTTGGATCTAGCAGAATATTAATCTACTTTGTGTTTCATGTTAATTTGTTATGTTTTGGATCTGTAGTCTCCGTGTTTTGCCTCGCCGGCGTTGGCCGCACTGCCAAAATGTCGCCGGAGAAGAAGCTGAGAAAGCGCGCGCACGGGGAGAGGTTAACCGGTTTCATTGTGGGTCCCACACACCTCCCTTGGTCTCACCCGCCTCCCTCTAATTCTAACTGACTTAACTGTCTGCAATTAACAGCAATGAGTTAGCGAAAACACACAAACTCGAAGATATGTAGTACAGGAGCTATTCTTCAGAAAAACAAACGTTGCTCTCCTTCCAATTCACAGGAAAAACGTCGCATGAGAGCTATTGGCCCCATTTGTGCTGAGTTTGCAATCGAGAGAGTTCGACGACTTTGCTCTTGTACAAGCTACCATCTACTATTCTACTTCATATATGCAAAAGCAAGTTGATGCTCGTCTTGTACGTGAGCATCTCCTGATGGATGCCTAGCTAGCTATCATTCAAACAGAGATACATGACCATAAATGTTAACCTCTTGCTACTCACACGATCGTATATAGAGGGTAGTAGCAGGTTACAATCACGGAGTCTCGAATTACGGAGGATACAAGCAACGGGTGCTAGGGTTTGGGAAGCAGCAAGCAAGGGGATTTGGGAAAGTAGAGCCTAGGGGAAGAAGGGGAGCCGCCGGGTTCGTGATCGATCTCGATCTCGTTTCCAACTGCCGCAGCCTCCTTCTTGTACCTCACGGCATCGCGTTCACCCACTCCTCACCGTGCACACGTGGGTTGGGCACGGGGACACGCTTGTGGGTTGTTTTCTCTTCTGGGCCTCTTTCCTCCTGGGCTTCTGTATCGTTGGCAGGTAGGCTGCTAACACCCCCTCTTTCTTCAGTTGCGGCTTGTTCCCAAGCCGCGGCGCATGGAAAGCGAGCTTGCAGCGCCTCACGATCTTCCCATGTCGGCTCCAGGTTGTTACCAGACCACTTGATCAACACTTGGTCGACGACCCGATTAGCCTTGTTCTTTTTACGAGTTTCCAGGACTTGCAGGAGGACAGCAAACTGATTAGTATCAATGGGTAAAGTAGATGAAGCGGACACACCTGATTTGAGCGCCTTCCTCAGCTGTGAGACATGAAATACTGGGTGTATCTTGGATGTTTCCGGTAATCCCACTCTGTACGCCACTTGTCCAATGCGCTCCTTGACTGAGAATGGGCCGAAGTAACGAAAAGAGAGCTTGTGGCAGGCACGCCTAGCGACTGAACTCTGAACATACGGTTGGAGCTTGATGAACACTGTATCACCAACCTCAAAGGTGCGTTCAGTTCTCTTCTTATCAGTCTGATGCTTCATCCTAGTCTGAGCGCGGAGTAAGTGTTGCTTGATCAATGTTGTCATGTCCGCTCGCTCATCCATCC
The DNA here is from genome assembly GCA_026929855.1 of Poa annua. Classification (NCBI taxonomy): domain Eukaryota; kingdom Viridiplantae; phylum Streptophyta; class Magnoliopsida; order Poales; family Poaceae; genus Poa; species Poa annua. The sequence continues at coordinate 30,207,496 of CM049427.1, read as the reverse complement.
AATCGTTCAGTTCCGCGACTGGAGTTGCTGCACTGGCCTCAATGCCCCAGTGTCTCGGCTCATGACCATATAACACAAAGAATGGTGACTTGCCATGTGCACTGTGGTAACTCGTGTTGTACCAAAATTCAGCCAATGGTAGCCAAGTGCTCCACTTCTTAGGACAGGAGTGGATGAAGCATCGCAGGAAAGTTTCTAGACATTGATTCACCCTTTCTGTTTGACCATCAGTAGCTGGGTGGTAAGGTGTGCTCATGCGAAGAGTCGTACCAGTTTGTCGGAAAAGATGTTGCCAGAATCGGCTTGTGAACACTGGATCGCGGTCTGAGAGTAGTGAGTCCGGTAACCCGTGTAATCGATACACCTGATCAACATAAGTGGCTGCGACTTGTGATGCAGAAAATGGATGTGACAGGGGCAGGAAATGACTATACTTCGAGAACTTGTCGACCACAACCAAAATGCAGTCGTAACGGCCTGAGTGAGGGAGTCCTTCAATGAAATCGAGAGACACCATTTGCCATGCTCTGTCAGGTACTGGCAGTGGCTCTAACAACCCTGGGTACCTGCACCTTTCAGTTTTGCTCGTTGACATACATCACATGATTGCACGAAGTCTGTGATCACCTTCTTCATACGTGGCCATGAACAGATCAGTTTCAGTCGTTGGTAAGTGGCTGGAGCGCCAGAGTGTCCTCCCACTGCTGATTGATGTCCTGCGGTGAGCAACTGCTGCTGAATATGTTCATTGTGACCAATCCATATTCGGCCTTTGTAACGAAGGAGCCCATCCACATACGTATAATTGAGATGTGCTTCCGGCGGGTGTACTTGAATCTCGTTGATAATTTTCAGTGCATGTGGATCCTGGCCGTAGCCCTGACGCACATCATCCAACCAAGCTGGCTGGAAAGATGAAATGGCACAGGCAACCTCTGATGCATCAGTTGGTCGTCTAGACAATGCATCTGCTGCCCCGTTGTCTGTACCTTTACAATAGCACAGCCTGTAACGAAGACCCAGTAACTTTGTAAATGCCTTCTGTTGCCAAGTTGTGTGTAGACGTTGATCTTCTAGGTGAACCAAGCTCTTCTGATCAGTTTTGATTACAAACTCTTTTGCTTGTAAGTACTGACGCCACTGGTTCACAGCCAACAACACTGCCATCAGTTCTTTCTCATATGTGGACAGACCTCTGTTGCGTGGGCCGAGAGCTTGGCTGAGATATGCCAATGGGTGCCCATCTTGCTGTAACACTGCCCCGATGCCATACTCACACGCGTCCGTTTCAACAACGAATGTCTTGTTGAAATCGGGCAATGCTAAGACAGGTGCTGACACCAAAGCCTGCTTAAGTGCTTCAAATGCGATAGTGCAATCATTGGTCCACACAAATGGTGTATTCTTGCGCAACAGTTGTGTTAAGACACGAGCTATGATGCCATAATGTAATACAAACTTTCGGTAATACCCTGCTAAGCCCAAGAACTGACGGAGTTCCTTTACTGTTAGTGGCAACGGCCAACTGAGCACCTTCGGAATCTTGTCTGGTTCAGTTGCCACCCCTGCTCCACTGATGATATGTCCCAAAAATGACAGTTCCTGTTGCGCAAAAGAGCATTTGGACAGTTTGATTTGCCAGTGGTCCTTGCGAAGCAACTCCAGCACCTGTGTGAGATGTGCTAAATGGTCTTCCTCGTTTGCTGAATAAATTAAGATGTCGTCAAAGAAGACCAGAGCACACTTGCGTAACACTGGCTGCAGTGTATCGTTCATTGCTCCTTGGAATGTTGTTGGTGCCCTGCTAACCCAAAAGGCATCACCTTGTACTCATAATGTCCTGAATGTGTTTGGAAAGCTGTTATGTATTCGTCACCTCTTGCCATTCTGATTTGATGATATCCAGCCCGCAGATCAAGCTTAGAAAACCACTGTGCTCCAGACAATTCATCAAGCAACTCATCGATGACCGGTATAGGATATTTAGGCACTACTGTCATTGCATTGAGGCGTCTGTAATCGACACACATTCTCCATTGGCCATCTTTCTTTTTTACTAATATTGCTGGAAAGGCAAACGAGCTTGTCGACTTCTGAATTACTCATGATGCTAGTAATTCATTGACCTGACGCTCAATCTCATCTTTTGTTTCAGGTGAATGACGATATGGCCTGATATTTACTGGTTGAGCTCCCGTGATCAAAGGAATTGAATGATCACATACACGTACAGGGGGCAGACCTTTTGGTTCTACAAAAACATCAGAAAACTGTCGGAGAACAGACTGAACAGCTTCAGGTAGTTTATTGACAACAGCTTTATCTGCTACAGTAGACTGAAACTGTTTGGTTTCAGTCAGTAACACCAGATGCTCCACTTCACCACCCAAGCACATAAAGTTCAATTGTTCCAAAGATATTTCAGCACATGAATTCATTGCCGGTTGACCTGTTAGCTCCATGGTCTTTCCATCTAATTGCATTGTTAATCTTTTCTGAACCCAATCAACAGCCGGGTTATGAGCTTCCAGCCAATCCATACCAAGTATGATATCAAAGCATCCTAATGCCAACACTTTGAAGGATGTTGTTAATGTGTGCCCTTGTGATTCCCACACACACTCTGGTAACTCATGGGTGCATCTTAACTCCGCACCATTCGCCACATTCACACGAGCTGGACGAAGCAATGGTTGAAGACCTGAATGATCCCAGATGAGCCTGTGATTGATAAATGAAGTAGAACTTCCCGAATCCACCAACACAGTCACCGGTTGTCCTTGTACCTCAGCTACAAACTGGAGCAAAGTTGATGCGTCATTACCGTTGAACGCCTGCAGAGATATCGCATAAGCCATCGCCAATTCATCTGATTCCTCTGATACTGAACTCCCTGCATCATTGTTAGTTGCTGACACTCCGATGAAATCCAACAGTTCTTCCAGTACATGCATCTGAATTGTTGCTGGACAAACATGATCTTGCCCCCACTTTTCACCGCACTTGAAGCATAAACCCCTGGCCTTTCGATATGCTCGTAGTGTTGAGAGCTGATTATCACCATTAGCAGATCTTGCATGTTCCGGAGGACGCGCGCGAGCTGCGTATGTGGCACGGCGATCCGTGGCTGCAGGGTTCAGCAGAGGTCGATGGCGTGGCTGGAACCCTGTACCCATGTTCCTCGGCTGTGGACGCATGGGCATGTCGGAGTAGCGCCCATACTCCTCCCGAGCACCGTCATGCACTTCCTCTTGCACCAGTGCCAATGAACATGCCGTGTCCAGATCTTGGGGTCTCTGAATCATGATCGTCGATCGTAGCTCGGGACACAGACCCCCAATGAACCGCATCAGGAAATAGTAAGGGTGAACTTCGTCAGAATAAGATAGTAATCGATTCATGATACTATCAAATCTAGAGATGTAGTCCTGCACCGAACTACTCTGCTTAATGGAATAAAACTGACGAATCAATAACTGGTGTCTATCCCTACCAAACCGTGTGCACAACACGTTGCACAATCCTTCCCAATTCATGCCCAACAACTTTTTCCGCACTGCCTGAAGCCAAACAGCAGTAGCAGGCGAGAAATTCAGAGTTGCCATATGAACCCAGTAAATTTCCTGAATATTGAACACGGAAAAGTACTGCTCGCAAAGATCCTTCCATAGGTGTGGATTTTCCCCATCGAACACCGGAAATGGCATCGATGGTGGCTGTTGTCCGCCTTGCGGAATCAACTGATCCCAACCACTTGGACTCGTAGAACTGAGAACCGGTGATGGTGCAGTAGGTAGAAGGACCGTACCGTTGGCCGGAGGGGTCGCTGGGATCGCCGAAATCCCGGCGATCGCCGTCCGTAGGAGAGAATCGACGCCGTGGCCGCTGGCCCGAGGAGATGGAAGCAGCGGAGGATTTGTGTCCCTCCGCGCTAGAAGACCACCTTGATCTTCATGAAGCGTCTCCTCCGCACCCGAGTCGATGAAGATTTGTTGCTGTAAGATCGACCTTGAACTGCAGAATGGCGATCTGCTTGTCGATGGTCGGCTTCCACACGCCGAACTCGTCGCTGACGATCTGCTTGACGTCGCCCCTTAGTTCCTTCAACAGATCCTTAAGATCTGTCTTCGTAAGTGGCTCCGCAGCTTCCTGAGCCATCCTATCGGTCTTCTGGTTGCGTGTTTCGATGATCGATGGCGCCAGATCGGGCGATCGGTGGGGAAAAATTTGGTGGTGGGAATTCCTCGGCTCTGATACCAGGTGTTAACCTCTTGCTACTCACACGATCGTATATAGAGGGTAGTAGCAGGTTACAATCACGGAGTCTCGAATTACGGAGGATACAATCAACGGGTGCTAGGGTTTGAGAAGCAGCAAGCAAGGGGATTTGGGAAAGTAGAGCCTAGGGGAAGAAGGGGAGCCGCCGGGTTCGTGATCGATCTCGATCCCGTTTCCAACTGCCGCAGCCTCCTTCTTGTACCTCACGGCATCGCGTTCACCCACTCCTCACCGTGCACACGTGGGTTGGGCACAGAGACACGCTTGTGGGTTGTTTTCTCTTCTGAGCCTCTTTCCTCCTGGGCTTCTGTATCGTTGGCAGGTAGGCTGCTAACAATAAACATGTTTACAGGCACAACTCTGGAGATCGATCAATCAATCTAGATAGAGCTGCATGTGCATGCATGAGACTGGTAGTGCTTCTTCTGCTGTATGTCCTTCCGGGTTGCCGCGGAGGCACATGCCACCGGCGATGATTGGTTACCCGATCGATCTAGTTGTCATGAAACGATCCTAGATTGCCCGGGAGCTCAATTCACCACGCGCACATAACTTCACTCTACTTCGCGGAAGCAGAGCGCCCGAGAGGCCATGGCTACCAAACTATCAACTGAATGAAGTCTCGTGACTGCAAGTACAGATCGCGTCGAGAACTTGCTTGTGGCAAGATGGTTAGGAGGATGGTTGTATCATACACATGATACTAGTCTATGTTACTATCTCAATAGTGGGGAGCATCATAGGATTAGTATCATATAATCATACATTTATTAGTCTATAGACTCATCTTGTCTCGTAATCCGCTATGTTACGGTATCTACCTATGATATCATCACCAGCTCTCTCTTCATTAAATACTTGACACATCACCATTTTTACTTATGTGACACTTATGTTACTACCTATGTTACTACCTATGTTACTCCCACTATGACTAGTCTTACTGGTCATCTCATGGTCTAGTCGCTGCCAAGGTTCCAGATATCATTCATTTGTGTGTAATTAAATCACTGATCGTGATATCAATGAGAACTAATTAAATCCCATATCGGATTTGAAGCAACGATCTTGGAGTTGTGTGTGTTCCCATTTCCCAAAAAAATGATCGGGTGTTTGTAGGCAAAGGGTGAGCAAGGATTATCATCACCATGCATGTTCGGACCCGGTGGCATGCAACCCATGCCCATGCATGTGTGGGTCCATCATGCCTCCGCGCACGCAGGTACGTAGAGGACGGGAACTCAGATCAATAAAATGAACAAACTAATTGTGTTAATTGAAAAGGAACTCGATCGATTCCATCCATTGCCCATTGGTACTACCACGAAACGACGGAACGTTAGCTCTCATGATTTGATACGCAAGCAAGCATGGGGTATATGATATCACGAGGTTTTGGCAAATGGCAATCCACCATGCTGAAACACACCTGTGGTCACAAACCGTGAGTAGCAAAGAGCAAAGCGTTCGAATGGTTGTGGTATTGGTATATTGTGGGGCTTTTGCAATCACTCTAGTTTTATGCTAGGCAGGAACTTTTTAACCGTCATTTCTTGTGTTTGCTCTCGCTGTCATGCGGTTTAAAGTTTATTTTGTTCTACAACATGGGTATTACCTATCATTATATGTGCCATGTTGCAGTCCTTATTTTCAGGGACAGAGGAAGGGGGACGCGGGGGCTAAGCCCCCCTGATTTTGATTTTCTTTATAATCCTACTACTAATCACACTTATATTTGGTAAATTTTAGTGATTCTAGCCTATTTTATCCCCTCCAACATAATTTTGCCCCTCCAATCCTTGTGGCTGGCTCCGTCCCTGCTTATTTTACGCTCTAGGTATTTATTGTCAGACATTTCCTCTCGCATGTTTTTTCTATGCATGAAATGATAGCTACTTTCTATGCATGAAATGATAGCTACATTTACACATACTTTTTGTATCGTCTTGACATCTCACGATTTGTAGGGTTGTAATATGATACAATCATTGTCTATCTTTTAATGTATTATTTCCATCATTGAGCATCCTTATTTAATTATAGGACATAAGTATTACTTATTATTTCATTTTTGTTAACTTGTCACCCACACTATTATTATTATATATATATTGATAATTATTACCTTTCATTTCATGGTTCGTTGTTTTGATGGTGGTGTGTTTAGATAACTAAGTTTGGAAGATTCGACCATTGATTATTTTAACAATGAGTGGTAACCTTTTCTTAGAGCATCTCTAACAGATGCCCTATCCTATATGGTGTTTTAGCACATACAGAGCACCTGTTTTAGCGCATATAGGGCACCGAGCAGTTTTCCACTTTTTCAGTTGTCCTATTTTAGAGCACTACCTCTCCAACAGCTGCCCTATCCCATGCCATATTTTAGACATATTTCATGAACATTTGAACACAATTTGAACTACGAACTATAATTTGAACATGATTTAAACTAGTAAACATAGTTTCATCACAAATTTGAACTACGAACAATATTTTGGAACCATATTCAACTAGTAGAGACTATGATACTACTCTAATCGTCCCAGTCGAAGGACGAGGAGGAGCAATCGTCCCAGTCGAAGGAGGAGGAGGAGCTCAACTCGATCACCTTCACCGTCGACGGTCCAGTCTCATCGTCGACCTTCTTCTTCTTCATCTCCTGCTCGCGCTTCCAGAAGCACTCCCGCTCGTACTGCACGTACTCGGGATGCTCCCGTGCGAATCGAGCCATCGACTCCTCGTCGATCTCGAGCACCCGGGCCGGCTCCTCCTTCTTCACCAGCCAGGTCTTCATATTCGACTGCATCGGAGGCGCGAGAAATATGGCGTGCTGCAGGGAGGTGACGCTCGGGTCGTTGAGCTTCTCCCGGGGAACGCCGAGACGCCACCCGGCGGCGTCGTACGCCCGAGCCGCAAAATCGGGGTTGTCGTAGGTGTCGAGGTAGTACCTCATGCCCTCGTGCTGCATCTCGGCGCTCCATCGGCCGCTCGGCCTCGCCCGCACACCCTTGAAGCCGGAGGCGGCCTTCGTCTTCTTCGGCGGCATGGCGGCGCGGCTCGGGGACGGAGGCGGCGCTCGGGGATGGAGGCGGTGCGGCTCGGGGACGGAGGCGGTGCGGCTCGGGGCGGATGCGATGCGGCTCGGGGACGGCGGCGGCGGTGGTGTTCGGGGATGGAGGCGGTGCGGCTCGGGGACGGACGCGGTGCTCGGGGCGGATGCGATGCGGCTTGGGGACGGCGGCGGCGGCGGTGCTCGGGGATGGAGGCGGTGCGGCTCGGGGACGGAGGCGGTGCTCGGGGTCGGATGTGGCGGTGCTCAGGGCGGATCGGACGGCGGCGGCGCGGGGCAGAGCGAGCGCGGCCGGAGGCGGTAGGCGGCGTTTGGCGGCGCGAGCTAGGGTTTGGGGGGCGGCGGAGCGAGCTACGGCGGCGATTGGTGGCGGCGGCAGGTGCGGGCGTGGCGGGGGTGCGATTGGCGACGACTGCGGGGTTGTTCACGGCCGGAATCGCGGGGGCGGCGGTGGATTCTATCGCGGGAGCGGCGGCGGCGCGGGGGCGAAATGGATTTCAGCGTGGCGGTTGGTCGCGCGCGGGTGAAAATGGAAAGGATAGGGCACGCATCCGCGTGGCCCTCGGTGCCCCAAATATGGGGCAGAAAGGATCAAAATTTATGGCTGTCCCAAAATAGGGCACGTGATAGGGCAGTTGTAGGAGAACGTTTTTTGCCCTCTCATGACCTAAAAACGGTTTTTAATGCATGGAGAGTAAAATAGGGCTGCTGTTAGAGATGATCTTACAAGATACGATTAAGACGATTCAATGGGGCATCGAAATGACTCCTCGGAGTTGAATTGAGAGATCTTTTCCAAATTAAGTCATTACAAGAAAGCTATTTATTGGTGCATACATGATTTGTAGGTATTATCGAATTCCCAAGTCACCAATTAGTGCAACACATAGTCGACCTGGAATTCATGTAGTTGACGTTTAAATGATGCATATAAAAAAATGGAGAAAAGATGACGCCGCCCACCTCCTCTCCTGGCGACTCCAAGGGCGATGACGCCGCCGCCACCATCTAGTGCCCCTCCGGCGGTTATTTTCCAAGGATTAGCGGGATGGATCCTCTCATTGATCCTTCATCCATCGCCCATTCATTGGATTTTTCCATCGGTCATCGTTTTCGATCTAAGGTTCGTGATCTTTTCTCCATCTCTGTCAGTCCGATCTCTGCGTCACACCGGTTCTTCTTAGTGGTTTCTTTTGGCCGCGCCTGTTTCCGTCTGGATGAGATCAATGTCAGTCTGGCCCTCTCGGCATCTTTGGGGGTTGCTTTTGATGAGATTGGCACGACCCGTTTGGCTGATCGAGTTTTTAAGTTTGCTGTCAGTTCAAAGGATGTGGGTTTCATGATTCATAATTTGAGATCTATCAAGTGTACTCAGTTTACTTGTTACTTTCATCTTTGGGGCAAAGGAGGTCCGAACTGGCAGTTGGAGGAGCAGCGTTGGTTATTTGAATCATCTTCTGAATGGTCTACTCAGGGAGTTTCACGTCGATCTCGCGTTGCTTCTGAAAACCATGCACCACCACATGATCCTCGTGTTTCGAAGGTTTTCGATCGGCTCCATTCTCAACTTGCACCTCCTCTGATTGTTCCGTTACCTACTATACTGACGGGGGCAAATTCAATTCCTCTTGGAGTCAGATCACTAGATCAAGACAATCGATCGAATCAGATTCAGCTTCCTCGCTCAGTTCATCAGGAGAGAGATCTGCATGAGCGGGAATCGCGCAATTTGCCTCCAAATCAGTTACCAAGGCTTCAATGGTTGCCTGTTTCTCGTCCCAATGTGACTAAGTCCCCTGTTGGCCCATCTTGCATCCCTTTGGCAGCCCATTAGGCAGCCCATCAGGCCGCTCAGCCCAACGTGTCAGCAACAAACTCTGTTTGCTCCCGTTGCCTTGATTATCGCCACTTAAGGATTCATTGCACTAATCAGATTCGTTGTCGATCTTGTTGGAATTATGGTCACCTTGCAAAATTTTGTTTCTCCAAGCATACCTATAAAAGGAAATATCGGGCAGTCACCAAACAGAGTCCTTTTATTCCACCTGATACACAGCTTGTCGACTCGTCTCCCCAGATTGTGAAAACCCTCGACTCTGCCGCTGCCCCCTGTCCCGGTGTCTCCGCTGCTCTGCTGACGCTATCTGGCGTAGGCAAAACCATGGCTAACTACCCCTGTGATCCTATCCCTCATCTCCCACCAGGCTCTGGCATCATCCCCTTCAACAACATCCGTCCGCAGCGTGGCTATGTTGTGCTTGGAGGCTCCTTCCCGGAGGTTTGTGACGACTGGGCGATTATCAGATTAGAACCTGAACCTAGCTGGGAACAGTTCGAAGGTACCTCTGCATTGCTTACTGATTACTTCCATCAGAGAGGCTTTGAGTTTCGCCAGATTAGTCGTTGTGCAATGGGAGTTGCGTTGGTCCGCTTTGATGGGGTCATAGACAGAGATAGTGCTATTAGAAACAACCCATACTTCGTTGGTGATACTGTTATTAGAGTGATTGAACATGATAGGGTCCTGAACTATCGGTCTGCAACCTTTACTCATGATGTATGGATTATGCTGCTGAATTTCCCACCTGAATGTTGGAACTTAAACTCTATAGTTACTACCTTTGCACCCTATGGTCGTTTCCTGATCTGGAACCGTGATGAAGATAACAAAGCACGGATTCTGGTCAAGATTAGGGCGTTTGACATTGAGAGTATTCCAGGCAGCATTGTGGTGGTTCAAAACTTCAGTGCAGACGGTCAAGGTGGGAGCTGGTCATGCCCCTGTCATCTGCTCAATACTCATATGCTTGGTGTTGGTGCGGGCGATGAAGATCCTCTCCCGCCTGATGGAGAGAACCCCCACCCTATTACTATTGTGGTGGATGGGTTTGCCATGTGGCATGCTGAAAACGAAGGTCCCGGACCTGATGTACCTGTTGCTGTCCCAGTTCAGATTGTTGAAGACCCTGTTCTCCAGACACCTCCACAGAGCCCTGTTGCCCATGCCAATGTTCAGGTAGGAATTGCACCTGAGTTAGATCAAGAAGATGTGGCTCTGGATCAGGAAGCTATGTTGCAGGAGATTGACCCAGTAGAAGCTGTTGAGGATTTTCCTATTGCTGACCACAATGCCCAAGAGGTATCTGTTGCTAATGAGGATGAAATGCATTCACCTGTTAATGTTGCAGAACACGCTAAGGATGTTGCAGATTCTATTTCTGTTTCAGCACAGAATGTTGCAGCTGCTCAGCCATTGCCTCCACAGAACTATCTTGCTGCAGTTCAGAATTTGCTATCCACTATTACTGTCCCACCAACTGATCTCCTATCTGCTTTATCTGACAACATTGTGGTGGGCACATCTTGTCAGATTGTTGAGGTAGATACAGATGGATCTACTCAGAGCAAATGCCTTCTTCGTATTAACACAAAAGCAGCCTCTCCTAAGCCTGCTTCTTCGGTTCAACTGACTGAACTTGAGGATGAGGGAACTGTTCTGGTCCCTGCTTCTGTCTCTGCCAGGAAGAGAAAATGTAAAGCTCATTTCTCTTCTGAGCTAATTAGGAGGAGTACCAGGTTAGCCAAAATAAAGGATGGATTCAAGGATGCCAAAGATGCTGAGGTTTATGCCAAGGAACGAGTGAAAAAATACACTGCCTCTGTCATTGATTCTGAAGCTGCCACACCTCCTCACCTGCCTATTGACCTACTGCAGTCCATTGCTACTGGGCCCTGCCAGATGCATCTTGATGATTTTTCTGATGATCATCTTAACTATGATAGTACCAATGATAGTGTGGAATGAAGCTACTTCTTGCTGGGGTCTGATCCTTTCTGACGAGTGCAGTCAGTTCCAAAGGATTTATTTTGTGGTTTACTTTATGCTGAACCTTAAGAGTCAATGGCATGTAATAAGACTATATTTGGCTTTATGTTGCGCAGTGATCAGTTGTATCGTGTCTGTGTATGGTGGCAGTTCTGTGGTGCTGTGTGGGGATCTTGTGTTATTTCAGTACTCAGTGTCTCATCCTGCTTTGCCAGTGACTAGTTGGTGTTCTGTTATCCCAACCTGGCAGTTATGTTATTGGTGGTCTTGTTGTTATGCATGTTATGGGCATTTTAGGCTATATCTTTTTTCCTTATCCACATGCCTTTGCTTTCTTACATGCAAACTGAGCTTTTTAATTCTGCTCAGTGTTCACTCACCTGCATTGGTTTATAATGAGTAGAAAATGGATTATCTTAGACTGGAATTTACGGGGGATTAATTCCCAATTGAGATGGAATGATATCAGGCAAAATATAGACGAATCAAACTGCAACATCTTGTGTTTCCAAGAAACTAAAAGAGAGAACTTTGATCTATCTTATATCAGAAATTTTGCACCACGGCGTTTTGATCAGTTCATCCACTCTCCGTCTATTGGTAGTTCTGGTGGTTTGATTATTATCTGGAACAGTCACCTCTTCAGAGGGCAACAAATTAGTATCTCCCGTTTTCATATCACAGTGGAATTCTCTTGCAATATAAGTGGTCATATCTGGTATCTTACTAATGTTTATGGACCCAACCAACCTGATGAGAGATCCTTATTTATCAACTGGCTGCTTAATCTCGATTCCTCCCCAATGGATAATTGGATTATTATGGGTGATTTTAATCTGGTTCGTGGACCAGAAAACAGAAACAGGCCAGGTGGAGATGTTAACAACATGATTGCTTTCAATAGACTGATTAGCCATCATGATTTGGTTGAAATTCCCTTGAAAGGTCGAGCATTTACTTGGAGTAATATGCAAAACCCCCCTCTTTTGGAAAAGCTTGACTGGATTTTTACCTCTGCATATTGGACATCTAACTTTCCAAACACTATGGATAATCCTCTTGCTAAATTATCTTCTGACCATGTCCCCATGCAAGTTCAGATTGGAATTGACATCCCTAAATCACAGATCTTTCGGTTTGAGGAGCAATGGATTAATTTTCATGGTTTCAAGGAGACCATCACACGAAATTGGCATAATCCTGGACTCTTCAAGAATGCTGCTCAGGATATAACTGTCAGACTTAAGTATCTCAGATATGGGTTAAAAAAATGGAGTAAAAGTTTATCTCAGCTAAACAAAATTATTGACTCTTGTTGCTTTGTGCTTGCTCTGTTAGATGGTCTGGAAGATCAAAGGAGGCTGTCTATTCCTGAGTCCAATTTTAGGAAAACTATTAAGACCCATCTCTCAAAGATCCTAGAGGCCAAGAGAATCTATTGGAGGAATAGGGCTAAGATTAGATGGGCCAAACTAGGTGCTGAAAATACCAGTTTTTTCACACCTTTGCAACCAAAAGCTTCAGAAATAATTTTATTGCCAATATTTATACTGAGGATGGTCGTGTCGTTTGTGATCATGAGGATAAAGCTGCTATTTTGTGGCATGCTTTCAAGAAGAGAATTGGGTGTTCTGATAATCCTGAGATGTTGTTTGATCTTCTGAACCTGGTGGTACCTAACAGCCTCATTGATTTTTCTGCTCTAGAAACTCCTTTTACTGAATCATAGATTGATGGGATAGTGAAAGAGATGCCTTCTGACAAGTCACCTGGACCTGACGGTTTTAATGGAGCTTTCCTGAAAAATAGCTGGGAGATTGTGAAGGAGCAGTTTTATTACCTTTGTTTCAAATTCTATGAGGGTAATTTGGATATAACTAGCATTAATTCTGCTTTTATCACTCTGATCCCCAAGAAACCCAATCCTGAGGGGGTTAATGATTATAGACCAATCTCTTTGGTGAGTATCACACTGAAACTGATCACTAAGCTATTGGCCAATAGAATGCAGAAGGTGATTGTTAGAGCCCTACATAAAAATCAGTACGGTTTTATTAAGAGCAGAACCATACAAGACTGTCTTGCTTGGGCTTTTGAATATATCCACCTTTGCCATAAGTCAAAAAAGGAAATCATTATCCTTAAGCTTGATTTTGAGAAAGCTTTTGACAAGGTAGAGTATAGTGCAATCCTTCTTATGTTGGAACATATGGGATTTGGGGAAATATGGATTGGTTGGATAAAGTCCATCTTATTCTCTGCCTCTGCTAGTGTTCTCTTAAATGTTGTGCCGGGAAAAAAAATATTCTGCAAACGTGGTGTCAGGCAAGGTGATCCACTTTCACCCCTGCTCTTTGTATCTACTGCTGAGCTCTTACAGTTTGTTATTAATGAGGCCTGGAGAATAGGTGATCTGGATTTACCTCTAGATAGCTCATTTGGTTTGGACTATCCAATTATACAATATCCAGATGATACATTGCTGATCATGCCAGCTTGTAATATTCAGTTAAACAGACTCAAAGTTTTGCTGGATAAGTTCTCCTCCTCAACTGGATTAAGGGTGAATTACTCAAAGTCCTCTCTGGTGCCGATTAATATCTTGGAACAACAGAGTCTTGAACTTGCACAGACCATTGGATGTAAGGTTGAATCCCTACCTTTCACTTATCTTGGTTTACCACTAGGCACTACTAGGCCTAGGATGGAGGACCTGCTTGGCATTATACAAAGAATTCACAGAAGACTAGTTGGGATTGCTGATACACTCTCATATGATGGTAGACTTATTGTTGTTAAATCCATTATATCGGCCATCCCCAATTTTGCAATGTGCACCTTAAAGCTGCCTCTGGGTTTTTTGGATTATGTGGAAGGAAATACAAGAGGTTTCTTCTGGAGAGGAAAGGATATTCAGAAAAAAGGAAAATGTCTGGTAAAATGGGAGACAGTATGCAAACCTAAAAAGGCTGGAGGCCTTGGTGTTCTTAATCTGAGGACTCAGAATTGTGCCCTGTTATTAAAGCACCTTTTTAAGTTTATGAACAAAGCAGATGTGCCATGGGTTCAGCTCATTTGGCAGGCACATTATGCTGAGGGCAAGGTCCCTCAAAATTCAAATCCTTGCGGCTCATTCTGGTGGAAGGATTGCTTGACACTTCTATCTTCCTTTTTGGAGTTAGCTTCTGTAAAACCTGGTGATGGTAGTACTATTCGGCTGTGGTTTGATAATTGGTCAGATGATCTCCTGCGAAATAAGATGCCCCATCTTTGCTCATTTGCGAGGAGTCAGGAGATTACCTTAAAACAAGCTTGTGCTATGTTTAGCGATAAGAATATCTTTGATATGTTTCATACTCCAATCTCTCCTATAGCAGCTCAACAATGTGTTGATCTTCAGTCTACTATTCTGAATAGAGATGACATATCTGTTCCTGATCAGTGGTTACTCTCACCCTCTTTCAAACCTTATTCTAGCAAAAGGGTTTATGCTAGACTCTCAACTTCAGAATTGGCTCCTATACCCATGAGGTGGATATGGAAATCATGTGTTCTCCCCAAGCATAAAATTTTCTTTTGGTTGCTCCTACAAGATAGGTTGAACACAAGGGAATTGTTGGCAAGAAAGAATTTCATCATTGAATCTTATGATTGCATTCTCTGCTCTGATGGTGGTTTTGAGGATTACAGACACCTTTTCTTTGAATGTGATTTCAGCCGTAATTTCTGGTGGAAGCTTAATTTGGAGTGGAATGATGATCTTGATCTGATGCTTATGTTCATGGAAGCCAAAAGAAGATACAATTTGATTTGCTTCAAGGAAACACTAATTGTTGGATGCTGGGCGATCTGGACGCACAGAAACAGAAGTATTTTTGATAATCAGGAGATCGACCTGGATGTTTGCTTCCAGGATTTTATTTGTTGTTTTAAGCTTGTGATGCACAAAGCTAAACCCTCTCTTAGGGAGGGTATGACCCAATGGGTTGATACCTTATGAACACCTACTTCTGTATTATTTTATTTGTTGTGAATGTGAAAATAGAAAATGAGGCAGTAGGGGTTTACCCTACTGTTTTGCGCTTCAAAAAAAAGTTGACGTTTAAATTTTTATTCAAGCGTAGACATGGAAAATCTATACAACAGACGCCTTTTACCGGGCATACATCCACGCACTGGTCTCAGCTTTCAACGTTTTGCATACATGCTCATCTAGCTCAGCCCATGTGTCCCTATATGTCTATGCATGTGACAACCGAGATGATGTCATCTCACATTAATTCCAAAATTCGGAAATTTAAAATGTTTTATAGATCAACCCGTTTGTCCGATTTAAAATCCGTTTTCACCGCTAAGCTAGTCGCGACGAGATCTTCGAAACTAGCTCCCATGTTGGCATACTCTGAGAACATTTTATTTGGCCCAAAAGTTACCATGTCCGTAACACATAAGTTATCATACTATTTCAGTAATATTTACCATACTTTTTTGATAGATAAACTTATCACTCGGTACACAAAATCAATATAGTTACCATACTATTTCGATTTTTTTATAATACTGATAAACTTACCACCCGATACCTATGAATTTTATCTATTCATGTGTTTGTTATGTACCGATAAAGTTACCTTCCAGTACAGATAAAGTAATGTAATTATCCATCACAAAATTGATATAGTTACTATGTCCTCTAAATATAATAGGTATGAACATAATGTCCATCTGTTTCACTATAAAATCGATAGTTATCATCATAATATTTATGCATGCATGATAACTCTACCATATCAAAGTAATGTGGTAACTTTAAGCTTGCAAATATCTAAAGGAACATGAAAAATAGTTCTATTTCAACCTAAAAACTAATCACAAATATGGTTGATAACTTAAGTATACAATACCTGATAGCTTATACGTTACAGGGGTGGTAACTTCTGGGTAAAAAAGAAAGTTGTCGGAACATATCCACATGGGATCTAGTTTTGAAGATCTTGTCGCGACTAGTCTAACGGTGAAAACGGATTCTCAATCGAATAAACGGTTTGGGCTACGAAACATTTTGAATTTTCAAATTTTACATTTAATACATGATGATGTGAGCAATTTCAGAATTGTAGTGCATGCATGCAAACACTTCGGATATGCGCAAGTGATGTGCGCAGGTGATGTGCGTAGACTTTCACCTACTAGCAGGCGTCTCCTACATAGTGAATATATTTCACCATAGTTAAGCCATAAAATCACATTATTCCATCGTACACATGGAGGATGATGCGATTGGGCTACCACTACTATTGCACAAGAACTAACGGAGGGATAGTTCAGTCCATGGAAAAAAGATTGACATCCTACAATAGCATAATGGATGGTACGGTGTTTTCATATAAAGTAAAAAGGAATTGATCAAATGTTAACTAGGGAAGAATTTTGTTCTCATGTCAAATAAGCATCACATTTTTCAATTGTGTGAAATAAGAAATTTTCTTGTTATTATGTTATGCTTGGAGATAACTTTTTCCTACCATATTTATGTGTGTTTTGTCGTCGAATTATTATATCATGCTAGGAGACAACTAATGCCTATCATTTAATTCATGTTTTCATGAGATATCTATTTGCTAACATTTTTGTCCGACGTGCCCAGCCCACGTCCTCCAAGTGGAGTCGATGGGTTGCGCTGGAGAAAACGAAGCGCGTCGCAAAGTCGACCTCCAACATACATGCCACGTCTGTCATTGAGACGTCAAAGCCGGTCATTTTCTAGCCGGCTACCGCGCCACTTCGATGCACCTCTGTGCAGGGACAAAGCGTCTGCGTGGTGACGTCAATGAAGGCGTACATGGCAGAAAATAGGATGATTTGCTCGGCACACGCATGCATCCAAGATAGCTTTTCACCCATAGTCATGAATGAATTGTGAAGCTAGCTTGCTAGGTAGGGACGTACGTAGCTGCACGTGAGATGGAGGAGGCCCTGGAAGGTGGTCTGTGTGTGCGACTTTGCGGCGAGTGACGTGGCAGTGGTGGTGGTCGTCTTCTCGGATCGCGTGGGTGGCATGGAGTTGGCAGATGGAGTCCCTGGTGCTCTCTTCGCTTCGGCTTTGGTGACGCCCAGATCGTGTCTTGGTGGCCTGCCTCGAGACTCTTGGCGTTTCGTGGTATCGTTGTGGTAGAATGGTGCTCCCGAGCGAAAGCTCTCTGCTCCGGCGCCAACGGCGACGACGCCCGTGGGTGTCGTAACCCTCTTAGGGGCGCTGTTGTGGGTGCATTCTCCACACTAGTCGTAGGAAGGTGCTTCCGAGCGAAAGCTCTGCGCCTCGCGCCAGAAGCGTCGACGCATGCGGGTGTCGTTACCCTCTTGGGGGCGCTGCTGTGGTCGCCCTCTCCGCACTAGGGATCCAGGTGAAAGCCTTGACCTCTTGGTCTAGACAGCGGTGGCGCTTTGCGTCGTGACGCTCTTGGGGGCGTCGTCATGGAGCCTCGACACTTCTCGATCTTCTGTCGGAGTCTTCGGTGGCAAGTCCGGTTTTCTTTTTCGTTTTATTGTTTATCTTTGATTTGCCTTATAAGAGGGTTTCTTCATCACCTTGTATCGGTTCGGTCGTTGGGATTTATTTATAAAACGGGGCGAAAGCCTATATCATGGAGTGTGTTTGTGTTGAAGGACTCTCTCGCTCTAGGTACAGCTGGGTGTTGGAGGCTCGATCGTAATTAAAAGAAACGAGACCTCTGTACATGGATCGGAGAAAAACGTCACCCTGGTTTTGTGTTGACGGGAGAAACACTGCTGCTAGTGCTAGCGTACATTACATGGATCGATCGACCCTTGTAAATGAATTGTGAAGCTAGCTTGCTAGGTAGGGACGTACGTAGGTGCACGTGAGACGGAGGAGGCCGGCAGCTTAATTAATTTGCTGGAACAATCCATCTCTTGGATCCACTAATTAATTAATTAATTAATTAATTGCACATGTACTACGTTCGTGCTTAGAATTAATACCAGCTTGCGGAACGAACGCGAACATCGCGAGCAGGTGGGCGGTCGCGTACGTCATCTCGTTGCATGCTTTGGTCGCCAAGGAAGGAAGGAAGGAATTAAAAGCGCGGAAAGGTTCCTCGCCCGAAACCAACAGATAGATAGTTTCTGCTCCCCTAACGCTCGTTTAGGGTTTCTCTGTCCTCCGGCGGCGGCGACGCTACCGTGAGTCTATCCTTCCGATCGACGTCGAATCTTGATCCCCAGCCTACCGCTCCTGTTAGGGTTTCTGTGGGAGGTGCCTTCGTATCCTCACACGGCTTGGGCTGGGATCGGTGGGATCTAGGGTTTGCAGAAAGCTTCGTCCTTGGACATCAATGGCGAATTCAGATGAGGCTAGTGGATCTTCGAAGGGGAAGAAGGAATCGGTTGAAAAGCTACTCGAACGATTGAACTTGCTGGAGGATGAACAAGATGATTTCATCTGGGAAGATGAGGCGGGTGATCCACCTGATGCGGCAAAGTGGCTGGCGATAGCTAAGGTACACACTTCAAAGGGATTTAGCCCTAGCGCTTTATACAGTGATATGCGATCTGCTTGGAATCCGGCAAAGGAGATCAGATGGAGAAGGATTGAGGATAACTTATTCACGGCTCAGTTCGGTTGCCTAGCTGATTGGAACAAGGCGATGCATGAGGGGCCGTGGCTGTTTCGTAATCAAGCGATCTGATGGAAGAATATGATGGGTTTAAGAACCCGAGTCTGGTGGTGCTAGATAAATTAGATGTCTGGGCACATGTTCTGAAACTGCCTGATAACTACCTAAAGGAACATGTCATCAAGGGGATGTGCAGAACTATTGGACAGGTCCGTGAGGTGCAAACAAAATTACCTGCAGGATATGCTGGTGAGTACGTTAGATTTAAGGTCCGGATTGATGTCAACAAGCAGCTTTCTCGGTTTGTATCCATTACAAAGAATCAAAAGAAAGATTACGTTCAAGTGCAGTATGAAAAATTGCCAATGTTTTGTGGGCATTGTGGGCTCATAGGACACTGGTACCCAGAATGTGGTACGGGTGAGCATGAAGCCTCAAGTCTACAATGGGGTGATTTTATGCTAGTGATTCTGATAGAGGACGTGGGCGAGGAAACACTGGTCCTGGTCGAGGTGCAAGAGGTGGCAGAATGCCGTTTATGGGAAGGGGCCGGGCTAGATCAGGCTTTGCAAGCCAAAACATGTAAACAGAATATGAGACAAGGCATGCTAGTACACACATGAATGAAGATGCTGATGGGGTTTCAGATAAAGACTTTCTAAGTAGGAAGAGGCTTAATTTTGGGGACTCTCCAGCCCCAAAGGAGCACCTCGCAATAACTAGCCCTTCTCATGAGCTAAATACAGAGGTTGTTGATGCAGAGAAGGAGGGTGGATCTCAGGTTTCTGACCCTAATGGTACCCCGGGGAAAGTCCAACACGTAAAGAGGACTAAGAGAACTGGTGAAGAAATTAAAGAGCTGATATCGGCAACTCCCTCGGCGGGGGTTGACCGGACGCAATGAAAATCCTAGGATATAACTGGCGTGGCCTCAAAAAGGCCACGGCAATCCGGGCTCTGCTGAATCTCATTAAGCGGAGTTGCCCGGATATTGTTTTTCTGTCAGAAACTCATCTGGATGAGTGGCCGGCAGAATGTTTGCGTAGGAAGCTCGGAATGGATTTTAAGGAGGTGGTGGGAAGTGATGGACGAAGTGGAGGTCTGTTGATGTTCTGGAAGAGAGAGGTGGTAGTGACTCTTAGATATAAGACGCCAAATTACATTGACGTTTTTGTCGGAGAATCGCAAAGTAGTGTTTGGAGATTCACGGGGGTGTATGGGGAACCAAGGTGGCAAGACAAACACCATACATGGAGGATGCTGCGAGACCTTCACGCAGCTTGTAGTCTGCCTTGGCTAGTTATGGGTGATATGAATGAAATCTTGTATCCGTTTGAAAAAGAAGGGGCAACCCTAGACCGCAACATCTTATGCAGGGTTTTAGGGAGGCAATTGAGGATTGTAATCTGTCCGATTGTGGATATACTGGCGAGAAATTCACGTGGCACCGGGGCCCCATCCGGGAAAGATTAGACAGAGCCTTAGCAAATGATGCATGGAAAGCTCGGTTCGGTGATGCTATCTTACAAAATATGGATTATGGGCGGTCTGATCATAGACCCATTTTAATGAGTTGCGACTTGGAACCTGATCTGGATCGACAGGGCCGACTTTGTTACGGTTCGAGGCAAAATGGCTTAAACGATCACAGTTCCAACAGGTGGTAGAGGACGCATGGGCAAGATCTAATAACCGTGCTACAGACCTGGCGGGGAAGCTCACAGTAGTTCATGAGTTGTTACACAAATGGGATAGTATATCTTAAGAAAACAACAAAGCAAATGAAGTCAGTACAGAGAAAACTGGAAAAAGTTGCTACAGCTCCGCTAACAGATAAAAATGTTCAGTTACACAAAGATCTGGCGAAGGAAATTGAGTTCTTACTGGAACAGGAAGAGATCAGTTGGGCTCAACGTAGTAGACTTAATTGGCTACTTCTTGGTGATAAGAATACAAGCTATTTTCATAATTTTGCTAGTGCTCGGCGCAAAAGGAATCTCATCAAGAAACTCAAACATAATGATGGCACATGGAAAGAAGGGTGTGCGGCTTTGAACCCTCTCGTGTCACAATATTTTGCTGGCTTGTTCTCCACGGAGGTTGATGAACCAGATCCGAACCTCTTGGAGAAAGTTAATCCAAAGGTATATGGGCACATGAATGAGGAATTACAAAAACCTTATACGGGAGAAGATGTGAAAAAAGCTCTTTTCTCGATTGGAGATATGAAGGCTCCGGGTGCTGATGGTCTCCATGCCATATTTTAAAAAAAAATGCTGGAATATTTTAGGTGGAGAATTGACATCAGAAGTTCTTGAGGCAATAAATAATAAATCTATTCCGGATGGGTGGAACGACACAATTATTCTTCTCATACCTAAGGTTGAGTCTCCGGAGTCTATCACGCAACATAGACCCATCAGTTTATGCAACGTCCTCTATAAGGTAATTTCCAAGATGGTCACTTTTCGCTTAAAACATGTGTTGGATGATATTATTGCTCCGGTTCAGAGTGCATTTGTGCCTGGGCGTATGATTACTGACAACATACTTCTAGCTTATGAGAGTCTGCATACGATAAAAAACAAGAAGAAAGGCAAATGGGGTTATTGTGCGGTAAAACTTGACATGCACAAGGCTTATGATCGGGTAGAGTGGAATTTCCTGGAAAGTATGCTTCTGAGGCTTGGTTTTCATTCAGAATTTGTTAATCTCTTGATGGTTTGTGTTCGATCGGTGAAATATAAAATCAGATACAATAGCCAAGAAACCGAATCCTTCACTCCTTCAAGGGGGCTTCGACAAGGGGATCCTCTTTCCCCTTACTTGTTCTTGCTTTATGCGGAGGGTTTATCAAGTCTTCTGGCTCATAGAGAGGAGGTTAGTGGTATTGAAGGTGTTAGGGTTTGCAGAAATACACCATCAGTTTCTTATTTACTTTTCGCTGATGATTCCTTAATCCTCATGAAGGCAGATATGAATAATGCAACCTCATTGAGACAGGTCCTTGATCAATACTGTGCTAGCTCGGGACAGATGGTGAGCAAAGAAAAGTGTAGTATTTTTTATAGCCCTAATGTACCGGTGGACACAAGGGCAAATATTTGTGCAGAGTTAAACATTATGACTAAGGCGATATCTGATAAATACCTGGGTCTTCCTTCAATGGTGGGATTGGACAGAAGTGATAGTTTTGTTCATCTGTTGGAACGGATCATCAAGAAATTGGAGAATTGGAACGAGAAATTTCTATCTTTGGGGGGTAAGGAAATCTTACTAAAAGCTATTATCCAATATATACCTGTGTTTGCCATGTCTGTCTTTCAGCTACCAAAGAAATTGTGCAAGGAAATGACGGATGCTATGTCGGGATTCTGGTGGGGCAGACACTAATGATCGTCGCCGAATGCATTGGATGGCGTGGTGGAAAATGTGTATACCTAAAAAAGATGGGGGCATGGGCTTTCGTGATCTTCATTCTTTTAATTTGGCCATGTTAGCAAAACAGTGTTGGAGACTCATTTCTCAACCTGATTCCCTTTGTGCGCAAGTGCTGAGAGCAAAATATTACCCTCATGGTAATCTCCTGAAGGCTGGACCAAAGAAGGGGTCATCATATACATGGCAAAGTATCATTGCAGGGTTAAGTACCTTCAAAAGAGGATTTATCTGGAGAGTTGGTTCAGGCAGCTCTATTAATATTTGGGAGGATCCCTGGATCCCAGGAAGTCCTACGAGAATGATTTTAACTCCAAGAGGCCAGATTCTCGTGAAGAGTGTTGACGAGTTGATTGACCAAGATACGCACTCATGGGATGTTCAGCTTCTCTACGATCTGTTTAATCCCATAGATGTGGCCAGAATCATTCGTATTCCAATAAATGAACATGTCACAGAGGACTTTATTGCTTGGAACCTGACCAAGAGCTACTCTTTCTCGGTTAGGTCTGCCTATTTTGCACAATGAAAGCATACTTTCGGCAGGGGAACCACGGGACATAGCGATCAAGGACAATCTGATAGAAATCCAGTGTGGGAGATTTTATGGAAGCTTCGAGTTCCAAGCAAGGTTAAAATTTTCGTTTGGAAAGCTTTGCATGGTACTATACCAGGTTTATGTATCCTTGCTGATCGGCGTATTAAAACAAGCCCGCAATGCCCGTTATGCACTATTGAGCCAGAGGATATTAGGCACCTGATGTTTAAATGCTCCAGAGCGAGAGATGTTTGGAGATCTTTGAGTGTGTTGCATGAAATTGAGGCCAAGCTCCAGGAAAGATCTGGGTCCGTAATTATGGAGGAAATTCTCCGAGACAAAAGTCCCCAAGTGCCTGCGCTTGGAGCGATAAATTTTAAAGAACTAATTGCAGTCGGTGCTTGGTACATATGGTGGCAAAGAAGGGAAGCTGTGAAAGGAGAACGTGTGGCTACACCTGCTCGATCAGCCTTCGCGATCCTGCCTCTTGCGTCGAATTACGAGGGAGCCGAGGCGGGGAAAGTACCACATGAAATGACATAGACTAAACCCCTAGCAAACACTTATAAGCTTAACATTGATGCTACTTTTTTTGTGAATGGATCAGGTGCAACAGGAGTCGTGTTAAGAAACTGTAGGGGAGATGCAGTGGCAGGTGCGTGTTGGCCTCTTACAAATGTTTTGGACGCCGCTACAGCAGAAGCCTTGGCACTTCAAAAGGGCTTGCTGCTTGTAGAACAGTTGGGTTGTGCTCCTGTTACTATTGAAACGGATTGTATGGAAGTTTGCGAAGCTTTCAATGGAGTCACTGAAGTCTGGAGTCCCTATGCGGCAATATTACCGACTGTTTCCTAATTTCCCAGAGAATTGGAGCTGTTTCGGTAAAGTATTGTAGTAGAGAAGCAAATTTGGTTGCCCACAAGCTAGCTAGGTTTTGTTTTGAGTCTAACTCTTCTATTTTTTGGGATGATGATCCCCTAACTTTATTTTGCCTGATGTAATAAACGATGTAACTATGTTTTGAGAAAGGCGGCAGGTTGGTGACGCACTCTTTTCCTATCCAGGGTATCGAAAGGGACTAGAAGGGTTTTAATGAGTCGGCTTGCTGACCTAATATATGTGGTGGTAAATTTCAAAAAAAAAAGATAGATAGATAGTTTCCTCTGCTCGGCCGAGGGGAAGAGAAAAGAAAATAAAAGAAGAAAAATCCTCGATCGCGGGTCGCCGTTGGCGGAGTGCGTGCATGCCCAGAAGCAAGCAAAGAGAAGAGGCCCACCTTGCTGTTTCCTCACCTTCGCCGTGGCCAACAGCCCAGTAGCTGCGGAGGGCCAGTCATGGTCACGTACTTCCTGCATGCAGCTTGGGTAGCTGCTGAGGTTGCTGTTGCACCGGAAAGCTTGAGGGGTCATAACCGGCGGCGCCACCGCCTTGAGAAGCTGGAGCTGCAGGTTGCCGCTCTCAGCGCACCGGCCGGCGGGTGTGAGCAGAGCGCCCTTGGCGTCGCTGCGGCAGATGTAAGTGTCCTCGAGCCGCTCCACGCTGTCGTGCAGGTTGCCGATAGAGCCAACGCTCCCTTCGACGGAGCGGAGCAGCCTGTCCGCCCTGCCGATCGAGACCGAGAGGCAGGGTGAGCAGGGTGAAGAGGAAGTCGACGACGTCCTTGCCGGCCTCCGCGTACAGCACCCTGTTGGACTTGGTGTCCACCAGCAGCTTCATGGTAATTACCTTGTCAGTAGAGGCCATCTTGATCAGTTCTTCACAGCTTCAAACGAGAGCTCGGCATGCAGCCAGCAGGTGATGATCAGCGCCGATGTGGACAGATGCTTCTGCTGCTAAAGGCTGAGCGTGTGTATATATAGAGTAAGCATTTCGTCTTCAAGACAGAATATGTGCGTGCATTGAAACCAAAGAGCAGTGGGAAGAATCTCTACGGTCATTTGCATGCTCAACGAGGAAGACGAATGCGTGCGTGCGCAGCGCAGTAGTAACCGGTCTGCAATTAATCTTGAATGTGCGCACTTGGTTGACGCGACGGATTGAGCCAAGCGTACGCGACCGTTTCGGCAAGGTGCAACATCGTTTCGGCAAGGTGCAACGGCGCACGAGCGCGTCTAATTTTACATACAGAACACAGTAAACACTATGGGCATCTCCAGCCATGCCCCCAACAGGCTCCCCAAGCGGTTTTTTTTAGCGCTGGAGGTGCAAAATAACGCCCTAGCTGGCCCCAAAATTTGCCCCAGGCGTCGATATAGCTCCAGCGCACCAAGGCCAAACCGCCGGGTGCGCCAGAGAAAGTGCGTCCAAACTTTCGTCTCTCCTCTATCCTCTGTTGACGCCCGTCCTAGCTCATGCGCTTCATCTCGCCTTGGGGTGGGGTGCGGCTTGGGACGGGTGTTTTTCCTCTGGCGGTAGTCCTGGGAGGCCAAAACGGCTGAAGATGCCCTGAAGCGCCTATCGTTTTGATGCACACGTACACTGTCTGTCCGGATTTCGTTTACATGTTGGAATTTTTTGACAAATTAGGCTAGCATTTATGTACTCGGACATAACACTTAAAGAAACCCTAAGATATTTGTTAAACCATGTGTCTTAGAAGTCACAGCTATGTTATTAAAGATATTATAACTGAGCTAAAAAGGAGATCTTTCGTACCACTTTCACGTTCTCGGTATTTTCGACCGTCGGATTGCTCAACATTGGCAGTTTCAGGCAGCCCTCTCGTTTGATCTCGCGAGTGGACGGTTCAGGTAGGGGCACATATGCAGTAGCAAACCCCACCTCCCCGCACCTCATCGTGTACGCATAGCGCTTCATCATGGGGGATAGGAGGCGACAACCTAGAGGGCGGAGGTAGCCACACCACCGCCACCCATCTTCGCCGCACAAGTTCTGCATGCGAGGAGGTCTACGCAGCGAAGGCAAGGAGGCGTCGCCCCGCGTCCAGCCGCCTCCTCAAGGTTCCGAGCCTGCAGCCAACCCTCTCATCCCTGTCTTAACCCGCGGTTGCCGCCGTCATCGTTCCATGCTCCTCACCAGTCAAGTTTTTTACCGCCGACAATGACAAGGTCCATCCATGGAAGCTCGGCCCGTTTGTCGGCCTCAGGGGCGTGCCCAGGCTGCTGTGCTAAGACAGCTCCAAGGGCGTCGTCGTTGGGAGTCTAGACGACGACGATGCCGACAATGGGACAAGATCGAGGCCCCTGCTTACGGTGGATCATCATGGAGGGTATGGGGGCTAGAAGACGACACACAAGTATAATGTTCTTCATCACTAACCACTTTGAAACTTTTAACTCTTAGAGGGATTTTAACTTTCAATGAGAAGTTTTACGAGCACACCCCATGAACCCTGAGCTGCAGGTATGAGCACTTGACCTGCAGTTTTCTAGAAGCTCGTTTCTGTATTCTGTGGCGTTCGATTGTATTTCAAGATTGAAAAAAATCTCTTTTCTTGTTTCAAATATAATGTCTCAAATTATATTCCGTAAAACAATAATAAAACAAAATTCAAACAATTGAGGAAAAGTGTTTAGAGGGTTCAAAAATATTTGTTAATGTTTAAGAAAACATATTCGGAAAACATTCTTTATGCACTTTAAACTTTAAAGTAATTGTTTTCAATTCAAAATCATGTATTAGTACTAAAATTGCTCGATCATTAGCTCCAGCTGTGAGCACCGGAGCAACCTGGGCTAGCGAACTGAGCCAGGCTGGCCGGTGTTGATACCTGAAATTATAATTGAATCATTTATTACACACAAGTAGTGCGAATAGTTTCTCTTTGTGTTTTCTTTCAAGGACATGACAAGCGCCGCATAATTAATGTGACAATGCCATCTACATCGTTCTCGCTATAGGAAAAAAGCTACACTTTTTATCCGCCGCATGGGAACCTCTTCCGTGTGGCGCCTTATCCTAGATTTTCCCTTCTTTCAATATATATTATAAAATCGTGTACTACATATTTATATTTTTACATTGACTCATTCGTGATGTCATTTTCAGCTAGAAACCGCTAACTGCCATCAGAAAATGGACGTGTTTTGACGGATTGTAGCGGCCCTCATGAAGATGTTCTCGAGCCGTCGTGGCAGCGGGGGCACGTCGCAGTCCAACACGCCCTCGAGAATCTGCACCACCTGCCCCATCGCCGGCCGGCCCGCCTCGTCGTCCTGGATGCACCAGCAAGCAACCTTGCACGCCCTCTCCACCTCCTTCAGATTTGCATCACCACGTAGCCCCTCATCCAGCAGGCTCATCACGTCTCCCTCCACGAGCTTCCTTGACGCTAGTACGGGGAAGTAGTCGACATGGCCACCACCGCCTCCGTCGTCGTCCGTCCACAACGACCCTCCGCCGGCGTTCCGCCTCCCGGAGACGAGCTCCAGCAACACCATGCCGTAGCTGTACACGTCCACCTTCGGTGTGATGGGCGTCCCGCTGATCCACTCCGGCGCGAGGTACCCCATGGTTCCCCTCATCGTGGTCAGGACGCGGCTGAAGTCCCTCCCGACGAACTTGGCCATGCCGAAGTCGGCGATCTTGGGGCGGAGCGACGGGTCCAGGAGTATGTTCTGCGGCTTGACGTCGCAGTGGATGATGCGATCGCGGCAGCCCTCATGCAGGTACGTCAGTCCTCTTGCGATTCCGACGGCGATCCAGTACCGGGCGCTCCAGTCCAGGAATAAGGCGCCACCGGCATCGCCGTGGTTGTTGCGGGGGCGGAAGAGGTGGATGTCGAGGGAGCGGTTGGGCATGTGCTCGTAGACGAGGAACTTGCCGTCGCCCTCGCAGCAGAAGCCGATCAGCCTCACCAGGTTGACGTGTCGGACGACCCCGATCGAGCTCACCTCCGCCCTGAACTGCTTCTCCCCCTGGAAGCTGCCGTCGAGCCTCTTCACGGCGATCTCCGTGTCGGCAGCGTCGCGCTGCTCGCGCAGCTGTCCCTTGAAGACGGAGCCAAAGCCGCCTTCTCCTATTTTATCGGAGAAGTTGTTGGTCGCAGAGCGAAGATCTCTGTATCTGAATGCCACAAGTCTATCGCTTTGATAGCCATACTTGGTCTTGTTCCTCCGCATCATCAGTGCTGCTACGACGAGCACGGCAGCAGCAGCAGTGGCTCCACCAATGGCGGCACCAATGATCACCCTTCTTCTCTTGCTTCTGGCTTGGCTTATCATCTCACTGGCAGCGAGACGAAGATATAGAGTTTCTCCACCACCGCCAGAGACACTACCAGTTCCACCACCATTACCTTGCTGCAATTTTGCATTGATCAATGCGTCCTTCCACACAAGGCATCCCTCACCGCCATAGGAATAAGCAGAGCAAGAGCAGTTGTTCAGACAAGCCTCCGAGCACTCTTCGGCCAAGCTGCCAGCAGCAACTTGTACACTGTTAGCTTTGTCGGGCAAGCTAACACCGGTCATGGCGTAGAACTTGTCACCTGAATCTGCTGCACTCGTGTTGTTGTTATTATTCCTAGTAGTGGTGCAGTTCAACGGAGTGTCCCTGACACATCCGCCTGTCCGGTCACCCTGGTCCCAGTCCTCCGGCGACCTGACGGAGAAGCCCCTCATGCAGCTGCAGAGCGGGAGAATGCTGTAGCTGCATACCGTGTTTGGTCCACAGACCCCATACACGTCGCACTGCGCCTTGGGGTTGGCCTTGAGTGTGAGCCAGCCCCGGCCGGCGTCGAGCCAGACCTGGTGCAAGTTCTGCCCGGCGGCGTCGACGAAGTTGCGCGTGACTACGGCCTCGTCCGTCACGTTGTACTGGAGATACTCCTCCCGGTCGTCGTCGACGAAGGCGAGCTTGAACGACGGGATATTGCCGGAGAGCTCTGGAATGGCCGTGAAGTATCGCCCGTTCCATGGGCCGCTTGTCCAGTACGGGGTGGCTGAATCACAGAGCCTGAGGACGAGCTGGGGAGCGGCGTCGTCCACCTCGAAGCAGTAGGCACCGGGGGAGGGCGGGCCGGCCGGCGTCTTGTTGGAGACGAGTCGGCGGTTCAGGCCGGTGAGCTTGTCGCGGCCGAGCTTCGCGCTGGGGAGCAGCGTGTCGGTGGGGTGGTCGAAGCTCTGCCACATCACGCGAGGTTGATCGGCGGTGTCATTGTCAAGCAGGACGAGGTTGCCGGTGTTCAGGAGCACGGCGGAGGTGTTCGTGTTGTTGCTGCCGTTGGATGAGTTGGTAGACCAGGTGGTGGTTTGATCTGCTCGGTTGAAGATGATGAGGTCGCCGTTGGCGGAGATGGCGAGCTCCGGCGAGGAGGAGCCGTCCAAGACTGCGTTGGCGCCATTGGCCACCCATACCGTGGTCAGGTCGGGGACCGCGCTGAACCATATGCCCAGGAACCAGTCAGAGCCGGCAGGGGCCTGGAAGAATCCGAGCGTGAACTTGCCGTTGCTGGAGACGATCCTGGCGTCGCCGCCAACGAGCGGTCGGTCGGCCAAGACGCTGTCCGTGGTGGCCGCGCCACTAACAGCTGCAGTCCGGATGGACACGATCAACAGGAGCACGATAAGGGCGGAGGCCGCCATGGCAGATCACGTACTAACCGAAGGGGTTGCAGAGGGAAGCTAGGAGCGGTGGCGCATCGCAATAGCCGGCCGGCCGGGCAGAGATTAATCTTATAAGCGCAAAGAAACCATGCGCATGGCCTGAAATGGTCGGCGTAAGTAGTCGACGGGGAAGACACGGCGAGGACGGGGAAGTTCATAACCCGCGGTGTCGAAGCTTTCTTTGAATTCGCCTCTGGAATTCAATGGCGCGTAGCAATGAATGTTTCCTTCCCCAACTAGTAAAAAGTTGTGGCTGCTGTGACTTCTGGCTCCCATGGAAGCGGTTAAGACACGAGTACACGACTGGTCTGGCCCATCTTTACCCCCCACAGCCACTGGGCTCTGGGCCACAGCAAGGGCCTTGCCCACAAAGATTTGTAGCACGACGCTATATTTTTTCGCATAATCTATTTCGTGCCTAGGCACCGCTTGGGCGTTACAGAGTGCTCACATGTTCACGCGTCCGATTGTGATCGTACGACTCTTTGCTTACGGACGATGCTGAAGACCGAGTCAAATTCCCCATTCTCGTAATTACGCAGCTCGCATTCCATCCCCTCTCACTCCCCAATCTCATCGGCGGCGTGCTCTGCCGGCCGCAACTTCCATCCCAGCGCCTCAACGGCTTGGCCGAAGCCGCCCCCAATCACCATAGCTCGATCTCCGCCGGCCACCGCCGCTCCTGGAGAAGACCCGCGCCGCTGCCCCCATCCGTGGTAGCCATATCTCCGCCGGACGGCGACCAACCGTTGATGGAGGCTACACAGGACGTTGGGCCTCCTTCCACCACCTGCTTCTAGGCGGCGCCGGCGGACGCTTCCGAAGAAGCTGAGCAATCTCGGCCGCTGGTCTCCCCCGCGCAACATCGATCTCCTTGCCTGCTCAGGGTTCAGGTGGGATCGATGTGGCTAGTGGTGAATGCTAGGGGAGGGCCTGCACGCAGAGGGTGGAGCCCAAGATGGCGCTGGTCTAGGTGGAGCTTCCGCCCGAGAGTTTCCACGAGGACTAGCAGATCGTTTTTGCCATGTTCTTTTTCAGGCTGCATGGTTCTCAATCAGGTAGCTCACTGATTTGCAGCCTTGCTAAGTAGGTTCTCCCTGTTTATTGATCTGTTACAATGAAACTGAACTACTTCTGTACTTCTGTACTACTGCAGAAGATTTATTCAAGTTTTCTTGCAGAGCTGTTTCGTTGTTGCTACTTTCAACTCACTGTATGTTTGCGACACTGAAAGTGCTGCTCCAGTTCTTATACATAATAATCTATATTAATGCCGCCATTACAGATATTGCATGGTGATATTTATACTACAATAGTTTGATCCTTGCTTGATCCAAGTAGACCTCTGTTCATGGAATGCTTGTTGTATATGATTAGTGCTTGACTGGCTTTCTTTTTTGTGATGGTAGGAGCAATAATTACCGTGGAGGATGTTGTTCACATAGTCTTTTAGTTTTTATTTATTTAGTACTGCATGTACTTCTCAAAATAGTAGATGTAGTTTTGACATCTTTCGCCCCCATGAATCAGTGTGTTTTTTCATTCTCAGGTGCATTTACTCATATAGCTGCCTAGATTGCTTTAATTAGGTTGAAATGTAATTTATCAAGTTTGAGATATAATTTTCATTTTTCGCCAACTGCATGTAGTTTCGAATAGTAGATGGTATTATTAGGACTGTTTCGCAAGATGTAGTATCTGAATTTCGTGATGTAACTTGAGGTTATCAAATACATATGTTTTATCTAGCTGTCCGGTAGTTTTCAATTTGGTGTTAATGTAGTTTTATGGAGTCTGAGATGTTTTTTTCTTGCATCGTGACCGGATACTATTTTAATGATCTCACTTTTTTTGTGTGATCAATCTATTACATGTTCAAGATGTAATTTGTAGTGTTTCCCAGGAGGTGGTCCTTTGGATCCAAGCTGAAGGTGGGTGGCCCTAGTGGGCAATACACGGGTGCGCCTCTCACTCACTGCAAAACGTGAGTGGCTGCGCTGCTGCTGCTGCCACGACCTTCTGCGGGGTGGCTATCGATGGCGAGTCCTTTCATCCTCCATCCTTGGTGATTTCAAGCTGCTTCTTTCCCGCAAGCTCTGCCCGGTGAGTCTTTCCGGCTACTGCCAGTTTGATGCTCTCCCTGTCAATCTTTTGGTAGCTGTTCATGAATAACCGTCTTGTAACAGGCAAGACCCACTTATAATGTTTACACTCAAGGATGGCACAAAATAACACTTATTTAAAACCAAAACTAATCCCGATGGTAGATATAGAGGGAGCGTGCCGACAGCCACCACGTCGACTCTCGATCTGTTGCCGACGCGCATTGTCACCTCATCCTTAGCCAGCCGCCATTTACTCCATAACTCCTCCTGAGAGTTACATATATGAGCAACCGAACCAGTATCAAATACCCAAGTGTTGCTATGGGCGGATGTAAGGTGCACATCTATAACATGTATATCAAATATACCTTGCTCTTTGTCGACTATCTCGCCAGCTTTCCTATCCTCCAGGTACTTGGGACAGTTGCGCTTCCGGTGACCTTTTCCCTTGTATTAGAAGCACTCCACGCCAGCTCAGGGACCGGATCTGTTAGTCTTGGGCTTGTCAACCAGTTTGCCCTCCCTCCTGGACTTCCAGTTCTGTTTTCCCTTGAAACCGGATTTCTTAAAATCGACGGTCTTGTTGACCATCAACAGCGTGTGCTCCTTCTTGATCTCCACCTCAGCAGTCTTGAGCATCACGAACACTTCACCCAGGGACATAGCCATGCTCTGCATGTTGTAGTTCATGACGAAGCCTTTATAGCTAGGGGGCAACGATTGCAGCACCCTATCAATCGCCAGCTCATCGGAATCTTGCATTCCAGAGCATTCAGACGTTGAACGTAGCCAGACATCTTGACCACGTGCTCGCTCACACTTCTATGCTTCTCCATCATGGCCGAGAAGAAAAGCTCAGAAGCTTCATATCTCTCAGCCTTAGCCTGCGGCGCAAAGACAGCCTTGAGATCAGAAATAATCTCAAAGGCGCTCATCTTCTCAAAGCGCTTCTGCAGGTCGGCTTCCATGGCGTAGAGCATGCCACTCTGGACAAAGGCAGAATCCTCCGATCTGGTCTGGAAGACCTTCTTCTCATCCTCAGAGGCTTCATCTGCGGGAGGGTCACCTATCGCGGCCACCCTATGGGGAGTGAGGAGGATCCTCAGGTTGTGGAACCAGGCCATGAAGTTTGACCCATTGTTCTTAAACTTTTCTTTCTCAAGGAACATACCTAGGTTAAATGAGGGGCGAGACATCTACAATGGAATTTGCAACAACATAATACTTTGTTCATAATAATTTTGAGTTATAGTATTTTTAGAAAATAACTAGCATAACTCCCACTCAAACGAACATCCCTCCTGGTCATTTAAGTGATTACACGACCCCCATCCATTGCACCACCCCTCATCGTCAGAACTGGCATCACAACTTTAAGAGTAGAAATTGTCCGTCACACCAATTTTGTGACTCATGCTCGACCTTTTGGCCTCCGTGTTCCGAGGTCATATCTGCATATGCTAGGCTCGCCACTATAACCTCCACGTAACGCTTGTGCAACATGGCTTACACCCACCGTATGCGAACGACGATATCTCTGACACCCGATCATCACGGCCTGCATCATAACGTAGAACTTTCTTGGTGGTGCTCGTTGGAGGAAGAACACTAGTGGTATTTTTGAAGGGATCATCTTATATAATTACCGCCACGTAACTAATATATACTAATATATATAATCACACAATATAAGATGCACACAAAACATCAAATGTAATGCAATGTGATATAGTCCATTGCGCCATGGTCTTCTTGGCGCCCGCAGTTTATAAACAATTTAATAAACCTACCTTGACCATATCACATAGCCCCTGCAAAATAAAGTTAGACACTTCTACTTTATCTTAGTGGCTTGGGGCTGTCGTAAATAGAACCGCTTCATACATACAAACCTTATGACCAAAACAACGACCCAATAATTGCATATTTAAGCATCCCTTTCGGGCCCTCCATTGAAAATGCAAGACCAACTAAAGAGAGAGAAACATGCAGCCGCCAGCCGCAGATACGGTACTAGCGGTATGTCAGTAGTGGAACCAGTCTCGCGTAAGCGTACGCGTAAAGTCGGTCCGGGCCGCTTCATCAACTTGATGCCGCTGGAATCACAAGTGCACGCTAGAGGGTAGCAAATAACAGGAACGGTGCCCCCGTGCAGAACACGGCTTCTAACAACGTACAACTATATCTACGATAGATCTGCTCTGATACCACTGAAGGGGATCGAGTGCAGAAAACAAAAAAAATCCTAGCAACGATATTCTTAAAACATGCCAAGATCTATTCTATGCAGATATAGTAGTACAAATGGAGATCGGAATACATACCCTTGTAGACCGAAAGCGGAGATTACGTTCCCGCACAAACATTGTCGATGAAGACCGACGAAGCCGACCTCAAGGTCGTGTAGAGGAAGCAGACCTCCGAGCACCGCTAGCGCAGCACCTCGCAGGGCGTTACACACGTACGGTGGAAACGACGGCCTCCGAAGCTCCAGTCCAGGACGAGCAGCGGAAGACTTGGACCGGAACACCAGCTGCGCGGCAGCGGGCTATGGTGGAAGAGATCCCTCTCTCAACTCGGCGCAAGTCGGATAAAAGGAATCACGAAATCGCGAGAGAATTGGGGAATTAATTGGCGAATTAAAAGGCCAGGGGTGCCCCTCTATATATAGGCTCCCAGGGGGGAGCCAACCTGCTCAACAGGCAATGTGGGACTATCCCCACATGCCTGGTGCGGCAGCCCTTGGTGCGTCGGCAACCTGGTGGGCCCCATTTGGCCCACCTAGGCCGGCCACCTTGCTCCCACCGAATTCCCCTAGGGAATTTTCCCCTCTTGGGCCTTCTTTCGACCAGAAGGCCCATTTAGGGAAATCAGACTAAATAAATTCGAAAATAAATATATAAAATCATATTTAGACATTATTTACACTAATTAATATTAAACATATTTATATAATTTATTCTAGCTCCAAAAACTATTTCGTCGCTGCCCGATCTCCATCAGACCTCTCCCGGTACGTTCCCGGTGATCTCTTTCCTTTCCTGTTGTCTTATCGAAACCCCTTAAGTGTGTTACCCTAGCGGTTCGATATAATAACGGACATGATCGAGACTCCTCTCCGATCAATGACTAACTTGTAGGCTTGGACCCCATGAATTAATCCCTGTGATACAACGAATGACTTTCATCAATCAAAGCTGAACGTAAACTCTTAAACCTTTTGCCATAGCGATAGTTAGCGTGTCCGAGTGTCGTTCATAGATATCTCCATATCTAGCTTGACCTCGTTGCCGACAACGCTATCTTCTACTCGTCTATGATTTCATGTCTCCGTGACCTACTCACATGCTTGCAAGCTCATTAGACATAATCTCACCGAGTGGGCCCTAGAGTATCTATCCTGCTATGCGGACTAGCAAATCCCTCTCTTGACCTCTCGTCTCAACTACTCCTTTCCGATACCCAAAAGTATCACCGTTATTGTCATACTAGTTAAGATACGACATTTGGTGCAATCAAAGTATCTTCCAGGAATAACAATAAGAGTTGGTCTCACGGTCAAAGGCGTAATGACTACGTCCTACAAATATGGGTATGTCCATCACACCATTCTCCAACGATATGACTTCCATTTCCGACCGGCCATGCCCTATGATCGGGAAACCTCGATCATCGATCGCGCAACGAAACTAGTCTTAGTAGATGCTACTAGGGACCTGGTTGTTTACGCATCACACCCGTATTAATGTTTCCGCTTAATACGGTTATAGCATGACACAAAAACATATTATGAACAAATGAGATAAGATAAAGAAATACACTTTATTAATTGCCTCTAGGGCATATCTCCTTAAGTCTCTCACAAGCCCGGTTACCTTAAACCTTGATAAGTCACCAAACGTCACGGTTACTTGATCTACATTAGGTTTCAACTCCGTGACGAGTTCTTTGCTCCCGGTCATATGACTTGTACATCCACTATCAATTATCCATTTTGAACCATCGGTAGCAAGGTCCTACAAGAGATCAATTCTTGCATTTGGCAACCCATTGCTTCACAATGGGTGCTTCATGGTTAGCGATAAGAGACTTAGGAATTAGCGATAAGAGACTTAGGAACCCAAATAGTATATGAAATAAAACCATAGTAGGGTCCAATGTAACGAGCACAAACATTCGCATAATAATCAACATATAAAGCATAGTTAGGATTGTTGTCCCCGGCGTGATCTTTACGAGTAGGCTTGCCCCTTGTGGCATTCCTACTCGCAAGATCGTCCTTGGATTGAATGGAGTCGGCCTTCTTGGCTTGGATGGGGTTGACGCTCTTGAGAATACCCTTCTTGGCATTCATCTTCATGGGAGGCACATATCCAAGTCCTTGCTTCCCTTGTCAAGTGTGAGGCTCCACGATGGGAGTCTCAACAACTTGCTTACCCTTGAGAAGGATGATTTTGGATGTGGAGGCCTTAGCAATCTCATTCTTCAACCTAGCATTCTCCATCACAAGATTAGCATTATCACAAGAACAAATAGAGGTAGAGATGCTAGGAGATTCAAGGTTAGTTAGCCGAGTTTGGAGTTAAGCATGAGACTCCTTTAGATGAGCATGTTCACTCTCCAAAGCCTTGTGGGCTATGACGAGCTTCACCATGTCCTCAATGAGTCTAACATGTCCAACCGCAAATTCGGCTTTATCTTGTTGAGCCACCTTGAATTTAGCAAAGTACATGTCACGATCTTTAATGAGCTTAGCATGCGAGGAGTTATGAGTTTTGTCAGACCCTGAATTCAAGCTACACAAACGAAACGTATCGGTTGGGCCACACAACCAAGAACATACTGGGGTTACCAATCCCAGGAAACAATCAAGCCATGCTCGGAATGGATCATCGGCCGACAGCTCTTGGCGACCCCAACGTCACATACGTTTCCAGATTATGCATGCAAGAACCCAAAAAGTCTTCCAACTCGTATACTTCAACCATACACACATGGTATACGAGTCGGATTTTTAACAAGTTGAAACCACAGAATAAACCTAAGACACAAAGAAAGGAAAATAATATCCAAAAGCTCTCACTGAGCAAAATATAGCGAATGGCACCAATCAGAGGACACATGTCCCAACATTACATCATGCAGCGGAAAACAAACCGGTCTGAGTACAGACAAGAAGTAAAGGGCTCAAAGGCCGAAACGGAAAAGAAGGCCCATCCACGCAGTCCACCAGGAAGTAGCCCAGGGAAACTCTAACTACTCGTCGTAGATCTCGTCGTCGAACTCCACGTAGTATCCACCAACCTGGTTGAGCGAAGGATCCTCAACTGCAGAAAAACCACAGCCCGCGAACGGGTCAATACACCGAAGCGTATCGAACAAGCTTAAGCTAACAGGTTACAAAACTGTAAGATTCCCAAAGTATGGGGGTAGGTGTACTTAGCGGCAGCAGCACTAGCAACCTAAAGAGACGCGCTAAAAACTTCCGTCTAATTAGAGAAGGATAAGAGAGCATTTAAGTAGCCATCTACAACTAACACCAATCATAACCCATTCTCGAATTAACCCCCTCAACCAGATATGAGGAAGCAATTCGGGAATACTCACACGTTAACAGTTTTAGTTACCAGTTATTGTGAAAGTAATTCTATATTACTATTCAAATTATTTATCAAATCTTAGGTGTAAGTTATCTAGATCTCATTAGTCGGCAACGCACCAAGTTGTTCATAACCGCGGACGCGGCTCATCGATAAGATTATACCCTGCAGGGGTGCACTACTGGACCCATACTCGCATGATCAACCCAGTCAAAAACATTAGGGCCTTTCAACCCAACTCTTTTCCTTCACCGCAACAAGTCCAGGAGCCACGGGAGCTATGCTGGTCCCGGCCAAAAGGGTGCGGACTCCCGCAGGACACACCCCTCCGCACCAACAGGCCGCGCCCTATATGCATGTAACAAGGCACACCGCCAAAGTAAAATACTACACTAGTATCGATGCATATGAGACAAATGGAAAACACGAACTAGGTGTAGCTCCCGGACAAGTTGAAGTTCCAGTCAAAGTCGAGGGGGGCTCCATAGGGCCTCCCACAAGTGGTTAGTGCGCTCAGTCTTGGATTAGGGGAGCAAGATCTCAGTTCCTAGGTCGACACTTAGCAGAACAAAACACCTCGCAAGGCCTTCCGCCGGTGCCTTATCTTTTAATTATAGAACCCCAAAAATAAGACAACAGTTTATTATAGTGGAACCATCTATCATTCTAAGCATATGAGATAAACGACAAAGGAACGACTCGCTCAACCAATTCTAGGCATGCACTACGACTCGCAAAGGCCAACAGATAAACATGCAAGGGGTTATAGGTTGTGGGCATATAGCTGTATAGGCTGCAAGATAAACATGTGATGGGATCGCAGTTCAAGAATCGATAACTAGGATAGCATAGATCAAAAAGGCAAGAATGAAAACCCGACAATTGTGTAACCGGTTAGCAGAAGCTTGCCTGGCAGCTTGTGGCCTGGCACAAAAGCTGGAACCTCAGTATCGTAGGTACTCGCAGAAGACACGTCGTCGTCTACCCAAAGAAAGCCAAACACAGACAATAGGAAACAATAATTAATAAAATGAAATGCGCAAACAATTGATGCTGCAATATGGTATGAGATGATTAGGTCATATTAAAGCGGGGATGAAATTTCAGCAATTAATTATGGTGCAAGTTATTTGTGTAACCAACAAATTAAATGTTGTGTAACAGAGATAACATGGCATGGTGATTTGATCAATTTAAAGGGAGTAGGCAATAATTAAATATTTTCCCAACACATTCCATATTTATTATTTAAGTACAACATTATTTATCTACGCAACAGATTAAAAGTTATTAGCATGGCAAGTCATGATACAGATGATAAGGGCAATTTAAATGGAATTAGGGCATTATATATTTATTACCCCATATATTCCATATTTAATTATTTAATTGCATTTGATAAACTAAACTAAGCATTTAAAATAAATGATGCAAAATGACATAATAATGTTATATTAATGTTTATTGTATTTTTCTGATATAAAAACATGTAAAGATTATTTGATTTGGAAAAACAGAATTAAAGTTATTGCAATTTTAATTCCAGGGTTGTTTCTGTAAACTGCAGGGACCTATTCGTGATGGGAGAAACTTCTGGGAGGGCTAAAACGCTAAGCAGGAAGTGTAGGGGGCTCTGTGTAATTTTTCCAGTCCCTCTGGACTTTTCTCACCGAAGGAAAATGAGCCCGTGAGACTAGCTAGTGGGTCCCAGGATGACTGGGCACTGCGGCCGCTGCCAGGTGGGACCCGCGTGTCTGTGGCGCCACAGGAAAGGAATAAAAAGGGTGGCGTTTTAATCCGCACCCGGGGATCGAACTCGCACGCGCTCGGTAGGATTTGTTCGACTGCGCTAGCCACTGTGTGGTGTGGGTGTCAGTGTTAAGAAAAAACGAGTTTGGATTTTGTACTGGTACTGAAACGAGGCATCTGACGAAACTGAAGTTTCTGAAGAACAACAGGAGCAGGGACGGCAGGGAGAGTTCATCGGCGGTGGTCTCAATCGGGCGGCGCCGCCTCGAGTGAACGCGTCCGGGAGTGCAGTGGGTGTGGGAGACCTCATTTTCGTGCTCGGACGCGAGGACCAGGGGCCGGGGCGTCGTGTCTGTCCTCGCTCCCGTGCGGGTGCCACGGACGTGGCCCAAACCGTTTCGGTGCCGGCGAACTACGACGAAGCGGAGACGAATGTGGAGGGGGAAAGGACCGGAGGGGAAACAGCTCACCGTGGGGGTGTATGGCGAGGTGAGGCAGCTCGGGGGGGGGCAACGGAGGAGCCATCGGTGCTGGAGGCGAGGCGGCGGAGCCGCGGCCGGCGTCGGTGGAAAAGGAAGAAGTGGCGCGTCCCGGGTCCGGCCGAGGAGGCGTCGAGGGCGGAGGACGTTGGGGCACAGTCGATGGCGAGGCGGGGTGGCTCGGCGACGTCGGAGGCGAGCTGTCCGTGTTGAGGACGGGCGGCGGTGCTCCGGGGATTTCTTCGGTGTCTAAACAGAGGGGAAAGAGGGCGGCGGCGCGAGGAGAGGGAAGAAAGAAGGGACCTAGGGTTTGGGCGCTGGTCGCCTTAAGGAGAGGGAGAAAGGGAGCAGGTGGGAGGAGGTGGGGGCAGAGGGCAGCGAGCCATGGCGCTCTGCCTCGCTGGAAAGGAGGTCGACCTCCTCCGTACGGAGGAGGGAGACAAGGTAAGTGGGCCGGAGTTCGGCATTTGGCCCACTTCGGCCAGGAAGTCTTATTTTTTTCTGTTTTCTTTTTCCTTTTTGTTTATTCTTTTTCTGTTTTTATAAATTTAAAACAAAATAGGAAAAGGAAAAGATATAAAACCTTTTTGACAATTTTTATAGTTTCAAAACAAACAGATTAAACTATTGAAAAGATTATTTGTACAAATTTGAAACTTCAATTTTTAAATGACTTGAAAAAGCATTTGAATTTAAATAAGGATTTAAATGTGGAAAAAGAATTTGGAAACAACATAATTAATTAAATGCAACCACAAATGTAATGATGACATGAAGTTCCATTATATTGCACAAGTAGGCACACAATTTTGGAAAGTTACAAACGGGCTGTTACAAGTTTCCTCAATAGTTTCAAGTTGCTCTTCAAGACGGGCATGAGACTCTTCAACCTCCACAAGAGAGGATCTCAAATAGGATAGAGAAATAGAGTCCTCCCTATAAATCTTATCCTTCTCTTCATTAAGGTTCTCTAACTCACCAATACGATCCATAAGAGCACCCACGTGTTTCTTGCTATCCCCTTGCAAGTTAGTGATTTAGGAATCAAAGGAAACAAGCTCTTCCTTGATATGAAGGCTAGAGGCATCATCAAGCTCATTCATTTCATTCATGAGAGAGGAAGAGGATGAAGGTACCTCCGATGCCTTGGCCATAAGATATCTTGAGCTCTTGGTGATGGAGTTCTTATTCGGCGACGTGAATAGAGATGATGAAGGGCTTGTCGTAGTTGGAGGAGTTCTTCTTGTTGATGAGGGAGTTCTTGTCGTTGATGAAGGAGCGGTAGGTGTTGATGTGGTGGCAAGTGCCGCCACTTCATTTGGCGTTTCTTCCTCCGACTCTTCATCATCGGTGGGGTACTCCTCTTGGGTCAACAACATGATGCGAGTCTTCTTGTGAAGAGGCCTCTTCTTTCCATAGGCCTTCTTGGGAGGCATCTTGGCTTTGTCCTTGAGCACTAGACGTCCACCATGCTCTTCTCTTTTCTCATAAGGACAATCGGCGACGAAATGGAACTTGTCTTGACAATTGTAGCATGTCCTTGACTTGGAGGGTGAGACCCTACCGGCTTGAGGTGGACTCTTGTCAACTCGCATCTTGCCTCTTGAAGGGTTGTTCCAAAAAGTGCGAGCCGCAAGAGCAAGATGATCGTTGTAAGCAATCTTGAGTGCTTCCTCGGACATGGCGACAAAGCTTACAAGATCATCATCGTTGTCTTCCTCAACGGTAGCCTTCAAGGCAAGGTTGGTTGTGCCTCTTTGCATTCCAAGAGCCCTTGCCCTTGCGTCTTGAGCATTCTTCGTAGCCACCTTGAATGCGTCCATCTCTTGCATCACCTCATTAGACGTCATGAGATGGTAGTTGTGTCTTCCTTTAAGACTCTTGACGTCGGTTGGCTCACATGACATCAAAGAGCTCACATACTTCCTCTTAATCCATGCATCATCAATATGAGAGGCACCAACTTCTCGAAAGCTTGTGGCTGTGGTCACCAATCTTCGATACATCATCTCATGGTCTTCACCATCAAGCTTGTAAAAAACCTCGGCTTCATTGCTCAAAGAGGCATAGCGGTTCCTCCTCATGCTATCATTCCCAACGAACAACTCGAATAGAGCATCCCATGTCTCCTTGGCGGTGGTGAGGTGTTGGATGCGAGACATGTCCTTGTTCCCAACCGCCTTTTGGACTATGTAGAGAGCGGTGGCATCAAGTTGAGCTTCCACCACTTCTCTTCTTGTAAGGTTGGTCGGATCATGCGGCTTGTATCCAACTTGACTGATGCGCCACAGCTCAATTGAAAAGCTCCACAAATGAGACTTCATCACATATTGCAATTGAGAGAATGTGTAATCTTTAAGCAATGGGGGATCACCCCTATGAGAAACTTGCGGATGAGGAATAATGGGATCGGGGGTATGGTATTGGGATGGGGGAGGAGTGACCTTGTAGCTTTTAGGCACTTCATATTGGGAAGATGGAGTGTTTTGATGGTTTGAGGAACTACTAGCATCACCCTTCCCATCCAAAGGCAATTTCTTTCCCTTTATCAATTCGGGGTCCACATCGTGAGTAATGCCCGGAAGCACCGGAGGCTTTGAGGCAATGCAAGAGAGGTTTCCTTAGATGTCTTGAGAGCCTCAAGCATATCATGAAACTTCTTGAACTCGGTTTGTATGGACGATGTCAACTTTGTTTCCAAAGAGTTGATATCCTCCATAATGGCACCTTTCTCTTGCATTGCCGCCAAAGTCGCGGCGTCCGTTTCGGTAACCTCGTTCAGGTCAACTTGCATTGTCCAAGGTTGGTCTCAAGCGGTGAAGCTTTTAAGAGATAACCTGCCTCTGATACCAATTGAACGACAGTTGACCACCTAGAGGGGGGGGGTGAATTTTATGTCTTTTCAGTTTTAGGCTAGCGGAAAGTAAATTGTCTATATTTGCGACTAGGTGATAAAAGTGATAGACAAAAAAGAAACTAAGCAAGTACAGGAATTGAAGATGCGGTAAAGGAGAGTGGAACAAGATAACCTTAGGAACTCGAAGACGGTGATTTTATCCCGAGTTCCACCACATATGTGTACGTCTCGTTGGAGGGGTGTGAGCTACCACAAATGTTTGCTCAACGCCACAAAGGCATCACCCTATTCTCCTGTGAATTCGACCACGAAGGTGCGAATCCACGTTTCCACTAAGGACTCCGTTAAGGGCGGAGAAGGTCCCATACAAATTCGTGAGGCACACATCCAACTGAATTGGGGGCTCTCACAATGACCACAACAGGTCACTTCCACAAGGAATCCACAAAGGATCAAAACACACAAGCTTAAACCTAGCTATCCACAAAGGAACCCTAGATTCGTTGCCCCTCAAGAAATAGAGGGGGGAAATCAAAACGCTTCGGTGGAGTTGTAGATCGATAGCTTCTCCCTTAGATCCCCAAGTATCAAAAGATTTGAGTGGCTAGATTGGGAGATCCGGAAGAAACAAGCTTCAGCACCAATGGAGGAGAGAGAAATCTGGAAGCTTAAACTGCTGGAGGTAGGTGGAGGGGTATTTATACCCCTATCCAAATTCTGCCCGTTGAGCCGCCAACCCGGAAATCTCCGGGGTGAGGTCCGGAAATCTCCGGACTCCAGATATGTCCGGCAGTATTTCCGGTTACGCTGGGCTCAGGGTCAGTGCTGATTGA
The DNA here is from genome assembly GCA_026929855.1 of Poa annua. Classification (NCBI taxonomy): domain Eukaryota; kingdom Viridiplantae; phylum Streptophyta; class Magnoliopsida; order Poales; family Poaceae; genus Poa; species Poa annua. The sequence goes on along the minus strand of CM049427.1, from coordinate 30,164,517 downwards.
TCTTCTAAACTTGGCAGAAAATCCTCTGTCACTCGGAGATCTCCGGACTGGGGCTCGGAAATCTCCGAGCGCCGGAAATCTCCCAGAGCATTTCCGGCTTAGCTTGAGTTGAAGTCAGTGCGCTCAGTCAATCTGGACTTAGTCGAAAAACTTCTGCCACTCGGACATCTCCGGATTGGGGCTCGGAAATCTCCGAACACCGGAAATCTCTGGGAGCATTTCCGGCTAAACACGATTTGCAATCAGTGCGCTCTGGAGTTCTTGACTTGGTGAGTTTCTTGTTCAGCTCGGAGATCTCCGGACTGGGGACCGGAAATCTCCGGGATCCGGAAATCTCCTGCTGGATTTCCTGATGAATAACCAAGTGATGCAGTATTGAAAACTAGGCAATTTTAAGTGTTCACTCTTATCCACCAACCTATACTAGAACCTGCGTAGTTCATCACAAACATTAGAACACCTTTTGTGTTGTCATTAGTCACCAAAATATGGGAGTGCAAAGAATGCACTTTTAATAATAAAACAAACCCAGTCGTTCGTGTTCACATGTTATTCTGGCTCATTTTTTATGCTCGCTAGTACCTATCTTTCAGCGTGTCAGGTACTGAAATTGGCATGGAAGCGCCGCACTGTTTCGCCGCCGATGAAGAGAACGAGGTTTGCGTCGTTGTGCAAAATTTTTGCAGGCGAGGAGAGCAGCGGCTGGGGCGAGGAGAGCAGCTCGGGCGGGAGCAGCATTTCAGCCGCGTTAACCCTTGGTGCGTTCAGTGTAGCTGTCGGGATGGCGGCGGAAGCTTTGGTCTGCTCCGAGACCCTCTGCGAGATGGAATGTAGGTAGAAGCAGGTATGCCGAGCCATGGCGGAGGGGAGATTTTGCTGCAGAGCCATGACGGAGGCAAGGGGAGATTTTGTTCTTTCTTTTGAGAAATCACTATGTAAGCAATACGTCGAACATCTTGGAGGCGTGCTCTGGTGTAAGAAAAATGTAAATTATTCAGTTCCTTGTGCTTAAGCTTGTAAAGGTGGTAGATTATTGCAAATAGAGGCATAGCCTACTGGTAAAGGGTTGATGATACCTTTTCCCACCTAAGTTCGAGTCCCCTTGCTCACAATTTAGGTGTTGCACATTATATGTCATGTCCAATATCTCTGTGGGTCTGGCGACTCATTATTATTGATATTATCGATTATCGATAATAATGAGTTGTCATATCCATCGAAATATTGCACTTGTCCAAAAAAAAATGAATTTGTGAATGTTTTTAATAGTTTGATTCAACTTTGAACATTTGAATTCAACCTTTAACGAAAATTCAACTTTCAATATTTGTGCTAGATTTGGATGTTGCAATGATTATATATAATTATGTAGTTGGTTGATCTAATTTGGTCATTCCAATTTATAGTCCTCTAATTATTCACATTGGTTCTCCAAAATGAGCTACAAATGAGCCCCAAAGGTAGCCCAGACAACCAAATTTGTAAACTTGTCATTTTTTCGACCTTATCCAAATGATCCCAAACTCTAGAAGATGTTAGTACATGATAAACTAAGGCCATGTGCCAAAGGGTTTCATTTTTTGAGCATTTTTTCACTTTTTCTCATTTCTTTCAAAAAGTGGTCAAACTGGAGCTACAATACTTGTGCTAAATTTGGATGTTGCAATGATTATACACAATTATGTAGTTGGTTGATCTAACTTGGTCATTCCAATTTATAATCCTTCAATTATTCACATTTGTTCTCCAAAATGAGCTACAAATGAGCCCCAAAGGTAGCCCAGACAACCCCATTTGTAAACTTGTCATTTTTTCGACCTTCCCCAAATGATCTGAAACTCTAGTAGATGTTAGTACATGATAAACTAAGGCCATGTGTCAAAGGTTTTCATTTTTTGAGCATTTTTTCATTTTTTTTCTCATTTCTTTCAAAAAGTGGTCAAATGGAGAGCATGGCTACTCATGTAAGGTGGTCCAATTTTCAGAAACTATTGATGGTTATATGTTGTAACCACTATGTGTGTACCTTAAAATCATTTTTGCAACAATTTCAGAGCAAACTATCACATAGTTGTAGTTCAAATTTTAATTACTTTCAGAAAATTGACATTAAGTCAATTAAATAGTGAAGTTTAGATAGGAAGCATGGAAAATTTCCATATTTAGGAATTACCCATCAAATATGTACTACTCTTTGTGAAAATTAGATGGGTGTCATTTTGAACCATATTTAATGTACTTGATTAAAAAAGTGATTTTTAGCACTATAACAATGGAAAAAATAGTTATAAAAAGAATTTTGAAAATCCCTTTGGCAAAGTTGTTTCTCATACCATGACACACATATGTGCTGAATATGGGAACTTTATCACAAACTTTGACATGATAACTGCCATACATTGGACATTTGACTTGAAACTTATGTATGTTTGTAGGTGATTGACATTTTTGTGAAGTATTCTTTTGAAACGTTTGTCAAAACTCAAGTTTATCATTTTTCCTATGAACTAGTACATATAAAAGGACTCCATGCCAAAGGGTTTCATTTTTTGAGCATTTATTTCACTTTTTCTCATTTCTTTCAAAAAGTGGTCAAAATGGAGAGAATGGCTACTCATGTAAGGTGGTCCAATTTTTAGAAACTATTGATGGTTCTATGTTGTAACCACTACTTGTGTACCTTAAAATCATTTTTGCAACAATTTTAGAGCAAACTATCACATAGTTGTAGTTCAAATTTGAATAACTTTCAGAAAATTGACATAAAGTCAATTAAAGAGTGGAATTTAGATAGAAAGCATGGAAAATTTCCATATTTAGAGATTATCCATCAAATATGTACTACTCTTTGTAAAAATTAAATGGGTGTCATTTTGAACCATATTTTATGTGCTTGCTACACACAAAAAGTAATTTTTAGCACTATAACAATGGAAATAAATATTTATAAAAAGAATTTTGAAAATCCCTTTGGCAAAGTTGTTTCTCATACCATGACACACATATGTGCTGAATATGGGAACAAAGTTGTGACATGATGTTTATCACAAAGTGATTTTTAGCATTTATTTGATGTTTATTTGCATTTATTTGAACCATCAATGTGCACTGGATTTGCATTTATTTGATGTTTATTGAATATTTCATGAATATTTCGAATTCGGCCAAATTCAAACCAAATCAGATTTTAAACAAACTTTAAACACCAACAAGAAAAAACAGATGCCATGGCCCAACGCGATGGCCCAGAAAACATGTCGACCCATGTCGTACCCTGGCTATTTCTCTACTTAACCACACACGCAGTCGTGCCCTAGCTATTTCCCCCATTCCCCTTCCTCGCCTCGCCGGTGATCAGCCGCCGCCGGTGATCGAATCGAGAGCTACGCCGCCCGTAGATCCAGCCCCGCTGCGCGGCATGTTTAGGAGGGGAGGTCAAGGCGCCGGCCGGGGTGGCCACTCCGGACGTGGCAACGGTTCCGACGAGAAGAAGAGGTCAGCTCCAGAGAAGACCAGGGAGGATGTGCTCTGAAGAGATGGCGCTCGTAAACGAGGCTCGCGGAAGTGGATGAACCGCGGAATGCCGCCTCCAACTTCGTACGAGCACCGCGAGCTGGATCAGTACGAGCGCCGCATAGTGGCGACTGGAAGCTCTTCCGGTGCGGGGGGGGGGGGGGGGAGCTCATCCATTGCTCGGGCAGCCCCCATTGCTCGGAGTTTGCCACCGCTGCCGCCGCCGAAGAGGGAGGAGGAGGAGCAGCAGCAGCAGCGGGCCCAACAGCAGCAGGAGCTCGTACAGCGCAGCGGCCGCCCCCTCCTGACCGGGGACTTCGTCTTCGACGAGGACCTGCCCTGGGTCACCTTGGTGGTGTTCCAGCGCAACACGAAGTAGGAGAAGCGCCGTCAGATGGAGATGGAGCTCAACGAACGCCGCCTCTAGGTCGGGATATACAATTCCCTCCACGAGGTCATCGACATCAGCTCCGACGACTCCGACGGCTCCGACGAGGACCTGTTCTGAGCGGATCCGCCGCCTCATCGCTGCGTAGTCGCCGCGCTCTGCCAGCTCCCCTTATGCCCCCCTTATGTAATAGTCTAGTTGCCGTGTGGCTTTTGGATCTAGCAGAATATTAATCTACTTTGTGTTTCATGTTAATTTGTTATGTTTTGGATCTGTAGTCTCCGTGTTTTGCCTCGCCGGCGTTGGCCGCACTGCCAAAATGTCGCCGGAGAAGAAGCTGAGAAAGCGCGCGCACGGGGAGAGGTTAACCGGTTTCATTGTGGGTCCCACACACCTCCCTTGGTCTCACCCGCCTCCCTCTAATTCTAACTGACTTAACTGTCTGCAATTAACAGCAATGAGTTAGCGAAAACACACAAACTCGAAGATATGTAGTACAGGAGCTATTCTTCAGAAAAACAAACGTTGCTCTCCTTCCAATTCACAGGAAAAACGTCGCATGAGAGCTATTGGCCCCATTTGTGCTGAGTTTGCAATCGAGAGAGTTCGACGACTTTGCTCTTGTACAAGCTACCATCTACTATTCTACTTCATATATGCAAAAGCAAGTTGATGCTCGTCTTGTACGTGAGCATCTCCTGATGGATGCCTAGCTAGCTATCATTCAAACAGAGATACATGACCATAAATGTTAACCTCTTGCTACTCACACGATCGTATATAGAGGGTAGTAGCAGGTTACAATCACGGAGTCTCGAATTACGGAGGATACAAGCAACGGGTGCTAGGGTTTGGGAAGCAGCAAGCAAGGGGATTTGGGAAAGTAGAGCCTAGGGGAAGAAGGGGAGCCGCCGGGTTCGTGATCGATCTCGATCTCGTTTCCAACTGCCGCAGCCTCCTTCTTGTACCTCACGGCATCGCGTTCACCCACTCCTCACCGTGCACACGTGGGTTGGGCACGGGGACACGCTTGTGGGTTGTTTTCTCTTCTGGGCCTCTTTCCTCCTGGGCTTCTGTATCGTTGGCAGGTAGGCTGCTAACACCCCCTCTTTCTTCAGTTGCGGCTTGTTCCCAAGCCGCGGCGCATGGAAAGCGAGCTTGCAGCGCCTCACGATCTTCCCATGTCGGCTCCAGGTTGTTACCAGACCACTTGATCAACACTTGGTCGACGACCCGATTAGCCTTGTTCTTTTTACGAGTTTCCAGGACTTGCAGGAGGACAGCAAACTGATTAGTATCAATGGGTAAAGTAGATGAAGCGGACACACCTGATTTGAGCGCCTTCCTCAGCTGTGAGACATGAAATACTGGGTGTATCTTGGATGTTTCCGGTAATCCCACTCTGTACGCCACTTGTCCAATGCGCTCCTTGACTGAGAATGGGCCGAAGTAACGAAAAGAGAGCTTGTGGCAGGCACGCCTAGCGACTGAACTCTGAACATACGGTTGGAGCTTGATGAACACTGTATCACCAACCTCAAAGGTGCGTTCAGTTCTCTTCTTATCAGTCTGATGCTTCATCCTAGTCTGAGCGCGGAGTAAGTGTTGCTTGATCAATGCTGTCATGTCCGCTCGCTCATCCATCCAATCGTTCAGTTCCGCGACTGGAGTTGCTGCACTGGCCTCAATGCCCCAGTGTCTCGGCTCATGACCATATAACACAAAGAATGGTGACTTGCCATGTGCACTGTGGTAACTCGTGTTGTACCAAAATTCAGCCAATGGTAGCCAAGTGCTCCACTTCTTAGGACAGGAGTGGATGAAGCATCGCAGGAAAGTTTCTAGACATTGATTCACCCTTTCTGTTTGACCATCAGTAGCTGGGTGGTAAGGTGTGCTCATGCGAAGAGTCGTACCAGTTTGTCGGAAAAGATGTTGCCAGAATCGGCTTGTGAACACTGGATCGCGGTCTGAGAGTAGTGAGTCCGGTAACCCGTGTAATCGATACACCTGATCAACATAAGTGGCTGCGACTTGTGATGCAGAAAATGGATGTGACAGGGGCAGGAAATGACTATACTTCGAGAACTTGTCGACCACAACCAAAATGCAGTCGTAACGGCCTGAGTGAGGGAGTCCTTCAATGAAATCGAGAGACACCATTTGCCATGCTCTGTCAGGTACTGGCAGTGGCTCTAACAACCCTGGGTACCTGCACCTTTCAGTTTGCTCGTTGACATACATCACATGATTGCACGAAGTCTGTGATCACCTTCTTCATACGTGGCCATGAACAGATCAGTTTCAGTCGTTGGTAAGTGGCTGGAGCGCCAGAGTGTCCTCCCACTGCTGATTGATGTCCTGCGGTGAGCAACTGCTGCTGAATATGTTCATTGTGACCAATCCATATTCGGCCTTTGTAACGAAGGAGCCCATCCACATACGTATAATTGAGATGTGCTTCCGGGTGTACTTGAATCTCGTTGATAATTTTCAGTGCATGTGGATCCTGGCCGTAGCCCTGACGCACATCATCCAACCAAGCTGGCTGGAAAGATGAAATGGCACAGGCAACCTCTGATGCATCAGTTGGTCGTCTAGACAATGCATCTGCTGCCCCGTTGTCTGTACCTTTACAATAGCACAGCCTGTAACGAAGACCCAGTAACTTTGTAAATGCCTTCTGTTGCCAAGTTGTGTGTAGACGTTGATCTTCTAGGTGAACCAAGCTCTTCTGATCAGTTTTGATTACAAACTCTTTTGCTTGTAAGTACTGACGCCACTGGTTCACAGCCAACAACACTGCCATCAGTTCTTTCTCATATGTGGACAGACCTCTGTTGCGTGGGCCGAGAGCTTGGCTGAGATATGCCAATGGGTGCCCATCTTGCTGTAACACTGCCCCGATGCCATACTCACACGCGTCCGTTTCAACAACGAATGTCTTGTTGAAATCGGGCAATGCTAAGACAGGTGCTGACACCAAAGCCTGCTTAAGTGCTTCAAATGCGATAGTGCAATCATTGGTCCACACAAATGGTGTATTCTTGCGCAACAGTTGTGTTAAGACACGAGCTATGATGCCATAATGTAATACAAACTTTCGGTAATACCCTGCTAAGCCCAAGAACTGACGGAGTTCCTTTACTGTTAGTGGCAACGGCCAACTGAGCACCTTCGGAATCTTGTCTGGTTCAGTTGCCACCCCTGCTCCACTGATGATATGTCCCAAAAATGACAGTTCCTGTTGCGCAAAAGAGCATTTGGACAGTTTGATTTGCCAGTGGTCCTTGCGAAGCAACTCCAGCACCTGTGTGAGATGTGCTAAATGGTCTTCCTCGTTTGCTGAATAAATTAAGATGTCGTCAAAGAAGACCAGAGCACACTTGCGTAACACTGGCTGCAGTGTATCGTTCATTGCTCCTTGGAATGTTGTTGGTGCCCCTGCTAACCCAAAAGGCATCACCTTGTACTCATAATGTCCTGAGTGTGTTTGGAAAGCTGTTCTGTATTCGTCACCTCTTGCCATTCTGATTTGATGATATCCAGCCCGCAGATCAAGCTTAGAAAACCACTGTGCTCCAGACAATTCATCAAGCAACTCATCGATGACCGGTATAGGATATTTAGGCACTACTGTCATTGCATTGAGGCGTCTGTAATCGACACACATTCTCCATTGGCCATCTTTCTTTTTTACTAATATTGCTGGAAAGGCAAACGAGCTTGTCGACTTCTGAATTACTCATGATGCTAGTAATTCATTGACCTGACGCTCAATCTCATCTTTTGTTTCAGGTGAATGACGATATGGCCTGATATTTACTGGTTGAGCTCCCGTGATCAAAGGAATTGAATGATCACATACACGTACAGGGGGCAGACCTTTTGGTTCTACAAAAACATCAGAAAACTGTCGGAGAACAGACTGAACAGCTTCAGGTAGTTTATTGACAACAGCTTTATCTGCTACAGTAGACTGAAACTGTTTGGTTTCAGTCAGTAACACCAGATGCTCCACTTCACCACCCAAGCACATAAAGTTCAATTGTTCCAAAGATATTTCAGCACATGAATTCATTGCCGGTTGACCTGTTAGCTCCATGGTCTTTCCATCTAATTGCATTGTTAATCTTTTCTGAACCCAATCAACAGCCGGGTTATGAGCTTCCAGCCAATCCATACCAAGTATGATATCAAAGCATCCTAATGCCAACACTTTGAAGGATGTTGTTAATGTGTGCCCTTGTGATTCCCACACACACTCTGGTAACTCATGGGTGCATCTTAACTCCGCACCATTCGCCACATTCACACGAGCTGGACGAAGCAATGGTTGAAGACCTGAATGATCCCAGATGAGCCTGTGATTGATAAATGAAGTAGAACTTCCCGAATCCACCAACACAGTCACCGGTTGTCCTTGTACCTCAGCTACAAACTGGAGCAAAGTTGATGCGTCATTACCGTTGAACGCCTGCAGAGATATCGCATAAGCCATCGCCAATTCATCTGATTCCTCTGATATTGAACTCCCTGCATCATTGTTAGTTGCTGACACTCCGATGAAATCCAACAGTTCTTCCAGTACATGCATCTGAATTGTTGCTGGACAAACATGATCTTGCCCCCACTTTTCACCGCACTTGAAGCATAAACCCCTGGCCTTTCGATATGCTCGTAGTGTTGAGAGCTGATTATCACCATTAGCAGATCTTGCATGTTCCGGAGGACGCGCGCGAGCTGCGTATGTGGCACGGCGATCCGTGGCTGCAGGGTTCAGCAGAGGTCGATGGCGTGGCTGGAACCCTGTACCCATGTTCCTCGGCTGTGGACGCATGGGCATGTCGGAGTAGCTCCCATACTCCTCCCGAGCACCGTCATGCACTTCCTCTTGCACCAGTGCCAATGAACATGCCGTGTCCAGATCTTGGGGTCTCTGAATCATGATCGTCGATCGTAGCTCGGGACACAGACCCCCAATGAACCGCATCAGGAAATAGTAAGGGTGAACTTCGTCAGAATAAGATAGTAATCGATTCATGATACTATCAAATCTAGAGATGTAGTCCTGCACCGAACTACTCTGCTTAATGGAATAAAACTGACGAATCAATAACTGGTGTCTATCCCTACCAAACCGTGTGCACAACACGTTGCACAATCCTTCCCAATTCATGCCCAACAACTTTTTCCGCACTGCCTGAAGCCAAACAGCAGTAGCAGGCGAGAAATTCAGAGTTGCCATATGAACCCAGTAAATTTCCTGAATATTGAACACGGAAAAGTACTGCTCGCAAAGATCCTTCCATAGGTGTGGATTTTCCCCATCGAACACCGGAAATGGCATCGATGGTGGCTGTTGTCCGCCTTGCGGAATCAACTGATCCCAACCACTTGGACTCGTAGAACTGAGAACCGGTGATGGTGCAGTAGGTAGAAGGACCGTACCGTTGGCCGGAGGGGTCGCTGGGATCGCCGAAATCCCGGCGATCGCCGTCCGTAGGAGAGAATCGACGCCGTGGCCGCTGGCCCGAGGAGATGGAAGCAGCGGAGGATTTGTGTCCCTCCGCGCTAGAAGACCACCTTGATCTTCATGAAGCGTCTCCTCCGCACCCGAGTCGATGAAGATTTGTTGCTGTAAGATCGACCTTGAACTGCAGAATGGCGATCTGCTTGTCGATGGTCGGCTTCCACACGCCGAACTCGTCGCTGACGATCTGCTTGACGTCGCCCCTTAGTTCCTTCAACAGATCCTTAAGATCTGTCTTCGTAAGTGGCTCCGCAGCTTCCTGAGCCATCCTATCGGTCTTCTGGTTGCGTGTTTCGATGATCGATGGCGCCAGATCGGGCGATCGGTGGGGAAAAATTTGGTGGTGGGAATTCCTCGGCTCTGATACCAGGTGTTAACCTCTTGCTACTCACACGATCGTATATAGAGGGTAGTAGCAGGTTACAATCACGGAGTCTCGAATTACGGAGGATACAATCAACGGGTGCTAGGGTTTGAGAAGCAGCAAGCAAGGGGATTTGGGAAAGTAGAGCCTAGGGGAAGAAGGGGAGCCGCCGGGTTCGTGATCGATCTCGATCCCGTTTCCAACTGCCGCAGCCTCCTTCTTGTACCTCACGGCATCGCGTTCACCCACTCCTCACCGTGCACACGTGGGTTGGGCACAGAGACACGCTTGTGGGTTGTTTTCTCTTCTGAGCCTCTTTCCTCCTGGGCTTCTGTATCGTTGGCAGGTAGGCTGCTAACAATAAACATGTTTACAGGCACAACTCTGGAGATCGATCAATCAATCTAGATAGAGCTGCATGTGCATGCATGAGACTGGTAGTGCTTCTTCTGCTGTATGTCCTTCCGGGTTGCCGCGGAGGCACATGCCACCGGCGATGATTGGTTACCCGATCGATCTAGTTGTCATGAAACGATCCTAGATTGCCCGGGAGCTCAATTCACCACGCGCACATAACTTCACTCTACTTCGCGGAAGCAGAGCGCCCGAGAGGCCATGGCTACCAAACTATCAACTGTATGAAGTCTCGTGACTGCAAGTACAGATCGCATCGAGAACTTGCTTGTGGCAAGATGGTTAGGAGGATGGTTGTATCATACACATGATACTAGTCTATGTTACTATCTCAATAGTGGGGAGCATCATAGGATTAGTATCATATAATCATACATTTATTAGTCTATAGACTCATCTTGTCTCGTAATCCGCTATGTTACGGTATCTACCTATGATATCATCACCAGCTCTCTCTTCATTAAATACTTGACACATCACCATTTTTACTTATGTGACACTTATGTTACTACCTATGTTACTCCCACTATGACTAGTCTTACTGGTCATCTCATGGTCTAGTCGCTGCCAAGGTTCCAGATATCATTCATTTGTGTGTAATTAAATCACTGATCGTGATATCAATGAGAACTAATTAAATCCCATATCGGATTTGAAGCAACGATCTTGGAGTTGTGTGTGTTCCCATTTCCCAAAAAAATGATCGGGTGTTTGTAGGCAAAGGGTGAGCAAGGATTATCATCACCATGCATGTTCGGACCCGGTGGCATGCAACCCATGCCCATGCATGTGTGGGTCCATCATGCCTCCGCGCACGCAGGTACGTAGAGGACGGGAACTCAGATCAATAAAATGAACAAACTAATTGTGTTAATTGAAAAGGAACTCGATCGATTCCATCCATTGCCCATTGGTACTACCACGAAACGACGGAACGTTAGCTCTCATGATTTGATACGCAAGCAAGCATGGGGTATATGATATCACGAGGTTTTGGCAAATGGCAATCCACCATGCTGAAACACACCTGTGGTCACAAACCGTGAGTAGCAAAGAGCAAAGCGTTCGAATGGTTGTGGTATTGGTATATTGTGGGGCTTTTGCAATCACTCTAGTTTTATGCTAGGCAGGAACTTTTTAACCGTCATTTCTTGTGTTTGCTCTCGCTGTCATGCGGTTTAAAGTTTATTTTGTTCTACAACATGGGTATTACCTATCATTATATGTGCCATGTTGCAGTCCTTATTTTCAGGGACAGAGGAAGGGGGACGCGGGGGCTAAGCCCCCCTGATTTTGATTTTCTTTATAATCCTACTACTAATCACACTTATATTTGGTAAATTTTAGTGATTCTAGCCTATTTTATCCCCTCCAACATAATTTTGCCCCTCCAATCCTTGTGGCTGGCTCCGTCCCTGCTTATTTTACGCTCTAGGTATTTATTGTCAGACATTTCCTCTCGCATGTTTTTTCTATGCATGAAATGATAGCTACTTTCTATGCATGAAATGATAGCTACATTTACACATACTTTTTGTATCGTCTTGACATCTCACGATTTGTAGGGTTGTAATATGATACAATCATTGTCTATCTTTTAATGTATTATTTCCATCATTGAGCATCCTTATTTAATTATAGGACATAAGTATTACCTATTATTTCATTTTTGTTAACTTGTCACCCACACTATTATTATTATATATATATTGATAATTATTACCTTTCATTTCATGGTTCGTTGTTTTGATGGTGGTGTGTTTAGATAACTAAGTTTGGAAGATTCGACCATTGATTATTTTAACAATGAGTGGTAACCTTTTCTTAGAGCATCTCTAACAGATGCCCTATCCTATATGGTGTTTTAGCACATACAGAGCACCTGTTTTAGCGCATATAGGGCACCGAGCAGTTTTCCACTTTTTCAGTTGTCCTATTTTAGAGCACTACCTCTCCAACAGCTGCCCTATCCCATGCCATATTTTAGACATATTTCATGAACATTTGAACACAATTTGAACTACGAACTATAATTTGAACATGATTTAAACTAGTAAACATAGTTTCATCACAAATTTGAACTACGAACAATATTTTGGAACCATATTCAACTAGTAGAGACTATGATACTACTCTAATCGTCCCAGTCGAAGGACGAGGAGGAGCAATCGTCCCAGTCGAAGGAGGAGGAGGAGCTCAACTCGATCACCTTCACCGTCGACGGTCCAGTCTCATCGTCGACCTTCTTCTTCTTCATCTCCTGCTCGCGCTTCCAGAAGCACTCCCGCTCGTACTGCACGTACTCGGGATGCTCCCGTGCGAATCGAGCCATCGACTCCTCGTCGATCTCGAGCACCCGGGCCGGCTCCTCCTTCTTCACCAGCCAGGTCTTCATATTCGACTGCATCGGAGGCGCGAGAAATATGGCGTGCTGCAGGGAGGTGACGCTCGGGTCGTTGAGCTTCTCCCGGGGAACGCCGAGACACCACCCGGCGGCGTCGTATGCCCGAGCCGCAAAATCGGGGTTGTCGTAGGTGTCGAGGTAGTACCTCATGCCCTCGTGCTGCATCTCGGCGCTCCATCGGCCGCTCGGCCTCGCCCGCACACCCTTGAAGCCGGAGGCGGCCTTCGTCTTCTTCGGCGGCATGGCGGCGCGGCTCGGGGACGGAGGCGGCGCTCGGGGATGGAGGCGGTGCGGCTCGGGGACGGAGGCGGTGCGGCTCGGGGCGGATGCGATGCGGCTCGGGGACGGCGGCGGCGGTGGTGTTCGGGGATGGAGGCGGTGCGGCTCGGGGACGGACGCGGTGCTCGGGGCGGATGCGATGCGGCTTGGGGACGGCGGCGGCGGCGGTGCTCGGGGATGGAGGCGGTGCGGCTCGGGGACGGAGGCGGTGCTCGGGGTCGGATGTGGCGGTGCTCAGGGCGGATCGGACGGCGGCGGCGCGGGGCAGAGCGAGCGCGGCCGGAGGCGGTAGGCGGCGTTTGGCGGCGCGAGCTAGGGTTTGGGGGGCGGCGGAGCGAGCTACGGCGGCGATTGGTGGCGGCGGCAGGTGCGGGCGTGGCGGGGGTGCGATTGGCGACGACTGCGGGGTTGTGGACGGCCGGAATCGCGGGGGCGGCGGTGGATTCTATCGCGGGAGCGGCGGCGGCGCGGGGGCGAAATGGATTTCAGCGTGGCGGTTGGTCGCGCGCGGGTGAAAATGGAAAGGATAGGGCACGCATCCGCGTGGCCCTCGGTGCCCCAAATATGGGGCAGAGAGGATCAAAATTTATGGCTGTCCCAAAATAGGGCACGTGATAGGGCAGTTGTAGGAGAACGTTTTTTGCCCTCTCATGACCTAAAAACGGTTTTTAATGCATGGAGAGTAAAATAGGGCTGCTGTTAGAGATGATCTTACAAGATACGATTAAGACGATTCAATGGGGCATCGAAATGACTCCTCGGAGTTGAATTGAGAGATCTTTTCCAAATTAAGTCATTACAAGAAAGCTATTTATTGGTGCATACATGATTTGTAGGTATTATCGAATTCCCAAGTCACCAATTAGTGCAACACATAGTCGACCTGGAATTCATGTAGTTGACGTTTAAATGATGCATATAAAAAAATGGAGAAAAGATGACGCCGCCCACCTCCTCTCCTGGCGACTCCAAGGGCGATGACGCCGCCGCCACCATCTAGTGCCCCTCCGGCGGTTATTTTCCAAGGATTAGCGGGATGGATCCTCTCATTGATCCTTCATCCATCGCCCATTCATTGGATTTTTCCATCGGTCATCGTTTTCGATCTAAGGTTCGTGATCTTTTCTCCATCTCTGTCAGTCCGATCTCTGCGTCACACCGGTTCTTCTTAGTGGTTTCTTTTGGCCGCGCCTGTTTCCGTCTGGATGAGATCAATGTCAGTCTGGCCCTCTCGGCATCTTTGGGGGTTGCTTTTGATGAGATTGGCACGACCCGTTTGGCTGATCGAGTTTTTAAGTTTGCTGTCAGTTCAAAGGCTGTGGGTTTCATGATTCATAATTTGAGATCTATCAAGTGTACTCAGTTTACTTGTTACTTTCATCTTTGGGGCAAAGGAGGTCCGAACTGGCAGTTGGAGGAGCAGCGTTGGTTATTTGAATCATCTTCTGAATGGTCTACTCAGGGAGTTTCACGTCGATCTCGCGTTGCTTCTGAAAACCATGCACCACCACATGATCCTCGTGTTTCGAAGGTTTTCGATCGGCTCCATTCTCAACTTGCACCTCCTCTGATTGTTCCGTTACCTACTATACTGACGGGGGCAAATTCAATTCCTCTTGGAGTCAGATCACTAGATCAAGACAATCGATCGAATCAGATTCAGCTTCCTCGCTCAGTTCATCAGGAGAGAGATCTGCATGAGCGGGAATCGCGCAATTTGCCTCCAAATCAGTTACCAAGGCTTCAATGGTTGCCTGTTTCTCGGCCCAATGTGACTAAGTCCCCTGTTGGCCCATCTTGCATCCCTTTGGCAGCCCATTAGGCAGCCCATCAGGCCGCTCAGCCCAACGTGTCAGCAACAAACTCTGTTTGCTCCCGTTGCCTTGATTATCGCCACTTAAGGATTCATTGCACTAATCAGATTCGTTGTCGATCTTGTTGGAATTATGGTCACCTTGCAAAATTTTGTTTCTCCAAGCATACCTATAAAAGGAAATATCGGGCAGTCACCAAACAGAGTCCTTTTATTCCACCTGATACACAGCTTGTCGACTCGTCTCCCCAGATTGTGAAAACCCTCGACTCTGCCGCTGCCCCCTGTCCCGGTGTCTCCGCTGCTCTGCTGACGCTATCTGGCGTAGGCAAAACCATGGCTAACTACCCCTGTGATCCTATCCCTCATCTCCCACCAGGCTCTGGCATCATCCCCTTCAACAACATCCGTCCGCAGCGTGGCTATGTTGTGCTTGGAGGCTCCTTCCCGGAGGTTTGTGACGACTGGGCGATTATCAGATTAGAACCTGAACCTAGCTGGGAACAGTTCGAAGGTACCTCTGCATTGCTTACTGATTACTTCCATCAGAGAGGCTTTGAGTTTCGCCAGATTAGTCGTTGTGCAATGGGAGTTGCGTTGGTCCGCTTTGATGGGGTCATAGACAGAGATAGTGCTATTAGAAACAACCCATACTTCGTTGGTGATACTGTTATTAGAGTGATTGAACATGATAGGGTCCTGAACTATCGGTCTGCAACCTTTACTCATGATGTATGGATTATGCTGCTGAATTTCCCACCTGAATGTTGGAACTTAAACTCTATAGTTACTACCTTTGCACCCTATGGTCGTTTCCTGATCTGGAACCGTGATGAAGATAACAAAGCACGGATTCTGGTCAAGATTAGGGCGTTTGACATTGAGAGTATTCCAGGCAGCATTGTGGTGGTTCAAAACTTCAGTGCAGACGGTCAAGGTGGGAGCTGGTCATGCCCCTGTCATCTGCTCAATACTCATATGCTTGGTGTTGGTGCGGGCGATGAAGATCCTCTCCCGCCTGATGGAGAGAACCCCCACCCTATTACTATTGTGGTGGATGGGTTTGCCATGTGGCATGCTGAAAACGAAGGTCCCGGACCTGATGTACCTGTTGCTGTCCCAGTTCAGATTGTTGAAGACCCTGTTCTCCAGACACCTCCACAGAGCCCTGTTGCCCATGCCAATGTTCAGGTAGGAATTGCACCTGAGTTAGATCAAGAAGATGTGGCTCTGGATCAGGAAGCTATGTTGCAGGAGATTGACCCAGTAGAAGCTGTTGAGGATTTTCCTATTGCTGACCACAATGCCCAAGAGGTATCTGTTGCTAATGAGGATGAAATGCATTCACCTGTTAATGTTGCAGAACACGCTAAGGATGTTGCAGATTCTATTTCTGTTTCAGCACAGAATGTTGCAGCTGCTCAGCCATTGCCTCCACAGAACTATCTTGCTGCAGTTCAGAATTTGCTATCCACTATTACTGTCCCACCAACTGATCTCCTATCTGCTTTATCTGACAACATTGTGGTGGGCACATCTTGTCAGATTGTTGAGGTAGATACAGATGGATCTACTCAGAGCAAATGCCTTCTTCGTATTAACACAAAAGCAGCCTCTCCTAAGCCTGCTTCTTCGGTTCAACTGACTGAACTTGAGGATGAGGGAACTGTTCTGGTCCCTGCTTCTGTCTCTGCCAGGAAGAGAAAATGTAAAGCTCATTTCTCTTCTGAGCTAATTAGGAGGAGTACCAGGTTAGCCAAAATAAAGGATGGATTCAAGGATGCCAAAGATGCTGAGGTTTATGCCAAGGAACGAGTGAAAAAATACACTGCCTCTGTCATTGATTCTGAAGCTGCCACACCTCCTCACCTGCCTATTGACCTACTGCAGTCCATTGCTACTGGGCCCTGCCAGATGCATCTTGATGATTTTTCTGATGATCATCTTAACTATGATAGTACCAATGATAGTGTGGAATGAAGCTACTTCTTGCTGGGGTCTGATCCTTTCTGACGAGTGCAGTCAGTTCCAAAGGATTTATTTTGTGGTTTACTTTATGCTGAACCTTAAGAGTCAATGGCATGTAATAAGACTATATTTGGCTTTATGTTGCGCAGTGATCAGTTGTATCGTGTCTGTGTATGGTGGCAGTTCTGTGGTGCTGTGTGGGGATCTTGTGTTATTTCAGTACTCAGTGTCTCATCCTGCTTTGCCAGTGACTAGTAGGTGTTCTGTTATCCCAACCTGGCAGTTATGTTATTGGTGGTCTTGTTGTTATGCATGTTATGGGCATTTTAGGCTATATCTTTTTTCCTTATCCACATGCCTTTGCTTTCTTACATGCAAACTGAGCTTTTTAATTCTGCTCAGTGTTCACTCACCTGCATTGGTTTATAATGAGTAGAAAATGGATTATCTTAGACTGGAATTTACGGGGGATTAATTCCCAATTGAGATGGAATGATATCAGGCAAAATATAGACGAATCAAACTGCAACATCTTGTGTTTCCAAGAAACTAAAAGAGAGAACTTTGATCTATCTTATATCAGAAATTTTGCACCACGGCGTTTTGATCAATTCATCCACTCTCCGTCTATTGGTAGTTCTGGTGGTTTGATTATTATCTGGAACAGTCACCTCTTCAGAGGGCAACAAATTAGTATCTCCCGTTTTCATATCACAGTGGAATTCTCTTGCAATATAAGTGGTCATATCTGGTATCTTACTAATGTTTATGGACCCAACCAACCTGATGAGAGATCCTTATTTATCAACTGGCTGCTTAATCTCGATTCCTCCCCAATGGATAATTGGATTATTATGGGTGATTTTAATCTGGTTCGTGGACCAGAAAACAGAAACAGGCCAGGTGGAGATGTTAACAACATGATTGCTTTCAATAGACTGATTAGCCATCATGATTTGGTTGAAATTCCCTTGAAAGGTCGAGCATTTACTTGGAGTAATATGCAAAACCCCCCTCTTTTGGAAAAGCTTGACTGGATTTTTACCTCTGCATATTGGACATCTAACTTTCCAAACACTATGGATAATCCTCTTGCTAAATTATCTTCTGACCATGTCCCCATGCAAGTTCAGATTGGAATTGACATCCCTAAATCACAGATCTTTCGGTTTGAGGAGCAATGGATTAATTTTCATGGTTTCAAGGAGACCATCACACGAAATTGGCATAATCCTGGACTCTTCAAGAATGCTGCTCAGGATATAACTGTCAGACTTAAGTATCTCAGATATGGGTTAAAAAAATGGAGTAAAAGTTTATCTCAGCTAAACAAAATTATTGACTCTTGTTGCTTTGTGCTTGCTCTGTTAGATGGTCTGGAAGATCAAAGGAGGTTGTCTATTCCTGAGTCCAATTTTAGGAAAACTATTAAGACCCATCTCTCAAAGATCCTAGAGGCCAAGAGAATCTATTGGAGGAATAGGGCTAAGATTAGATGGGCCAAACTAGGTGCTGAAAATACCAGTTTTTTCACACCTTTGCAACCAAAAGCTTCAGAAATAATTTTATTGCCAATATTTATACTGAGGATGGTCGTGTCGTTTGTGATCATGAGGATAAAGCTGCTATTTTGTGGCATGCTTTCAAGAAGAGAATTGGGTGTTCTGATAATCCTGAGATGTTGTTTGATCTTCTGAACCTGGTGGTACCTAACAGCCTCATTGATTTTTCTGCTCTAGAAACTCCTTTTACTGAATCATAGATTGATGGGATAGTGAAAGAGATGCCTTCTGACAAGTCACCTGGACCTGACGGTTTTAATGGAGCTTTCCTGAAAAATAGCTGGGAGATTGTGAAGGAGCAGTTTTATTACCTTTGTTTCAAATTCTATGAGGGTAATTTGGATATAACTAGCATTAATTCTGCTTTTATCACTCTGATCCCCAAGAAACCCAATCCTGAGGGGGTTAATGATTATAGACCAATCTCTTTGGTGAGTATCACACTGAAACTGATCACTAAGCTATTGGCCAATAGAATGCAGAAGGTGATTGTTAGAGCCCTACATAAAAATCAGTACGGTTTTATTAAGAGCAGAACCATACAAGACTGTCTTGCTTGGGCTTTTGAATATATCCACCTTTGCCATAAGTCAAAAAAGGAAATCATTATCCTTAAGCTTGATTTTGGGAAAGCTTTTGACAAGGTAGAGTATAGTGCAATCCTTCTTATGTTGGAACATATGGGATTTGGGGAAATATGGATTGGTTGGATAAAGTCCATCTTATTCTCTGCCTCTGCTAGTGTTCTCTTAAATGTTGTGCCGGGAAAAAAAATATTCTGCAAACGTGGTGTCAGGCAAGGTGATCCACTTTCACCCCTGCTCTTTGTATCTACTGCTGAGCTCTTACAGTTTGTTATTAATGAGGCCTGGAGAATAGGTGATCTGGATTTACCTCTAGATAGCTCATTTGGTTTGGACTATCCAATTATACAATATGCAGATGATACATTGCTGATCATGCCAGCTTGTAATATTCAGTTAAACAGACTCAAAGTTTTGCTGGATAAGTTCTCCTCCTCAACTGGATTAAGGGTGAATTACTCAAAGTCCTCTCTGGTGCCGATTAATATCTTGGAACAACAGAGTCTTGAACTTGCACAGACCATTGGATGTAAGGTTGAATCCCTACCTTTCACTTATCTTGGTTTACCACTAGGCACTACTAGGCCTAGGATGGAGGACCTGCTTGGCATTATACAAAGAATTCACAGAAGACTAGTTGGGATTGCTGATACACTCTCATATGATGGTAGACTTATTGTTGTTAAATCCATTATATCGGCCATCCCCAATTTTGCAATGTGCACCTTAAAGCTGCCTCTGGGTTTTTTGGATTATGTGGAAGGAAATACAAGAGGTTTCTTCTGGAGAGGAAAGGATATTCAGAAAAAAGGAAAATGTCTGGTAAAATGGGAGACAGTATGCAAACCTAAAAAGGCTGGAGGCCTTGGTGTTCTTAATCTGAGGACTCAGAATTGTGCCCTGTTATTAAAGCACCTTTTTAAGTTTATGAACAAAGCAGATGTGCCATGGGTTCAGCTCATTTGGCAGGCACATTATGCTGAGGGCAAGGTCCCTCAAAATTCAAATCCTTGCGGCTCATTCTGGTGGAAGGATTGCTTGACACTTCTATCTTCCTTTTTGGAGTTAGCTTCTGTAAAACCTGGTGATGGTAGTACTATTCGGCTGTGGTTTGATAATTGGTCAGATGATCTCCTGCGAAATAAGATGCCCCATCTTTGCTCATTTGCGAGGAGTCAGGAGATTACCTTAAAACAAGCTTGTGCTATGTTTAGCGATAAGAATATCTTTGATATGTTTCATACTCCAATCTCTCCTATAGCAGCTCAACAATGTGTTGATCTTCAGTCTACTATTCTGAATAGAGATGACATATCTGTTCCTGATCAGTGGTTACTCTCACCCTCTTTCAAACCTTATTCTAGCAAAAGGGTTTATGCTAGACTCTCAACTTCAGAATTGGCTCCTATACCCATGAGGTGGATATGGAAATCATGTGTTCTCCCCAAGCATAAAATTTTCTTTTGGTTGCTCCTACAAGATAGGTTGAACACAAGGGAATTGTTGGCAAGAAAGAATTTCATCATTGAATCTTATGATTGCATTCTCTGCTCTGATGGTGGTTTTGAGGATTACAGACACCTTTTCTTTGAATGTGATTTCAGCCGTAATTTCTGGTGGAAGCTTAATTTGGAGTGGAATGATGATCTTGATCTGATGCTTATGTTCATGGAAGCCAAAAGAAGATACAATTTGATTTGCTTCAAGGAAACACTAATTGTTGGATGCTGGGCGATCTGGACGCACAGAAACAGAAGTATTTTTGATAATCAGGAGATCGACCTGGATGTTTGCTTCCAGGATTTTATTTGTTGTTTTAAGCTTGTGATGCACAAAGCTAAACCCTCTCTTAGGGAGGGTATGACCCAATGGGTTGATACCTTATGAACACCTACTTCTGTATTATTTTATTTGTTGTGAATGTGAAAATAGAAAATGAGGCAGTAGGGGTTTACCCTACTGTTTTGCGCTTCAAAAAAAAGTTGACGTTTAAATTTTTATTCAAGCGTAGACATGGAAAATCTATACAACAGACGCCTTTTACCGGGCATACATCCACGCACTGGTCTCAGCTTTCAACGTTTTGCATACATGCTCATCTAGCTCAGCCCATGTGTCCCTATATGTCTATGCATGTGACAACCGAGATGATGTCATCTCACATTAATTCCAAAATTCGGAAATTTAAAATGTTTTATAGATCAACCCGTTTGTCCGATTTAAAATCCGTTTTCACCGCTAAGCTAGTCGCGACGAGATCTTCGAAACTAGCTCCCATGTTGGCATACTCTGAGAACATTTTATTTGGCCCAAAAGTTACCATGTCCGTAACACATAAGTTACCATACTATTTCAGTAATATTTACCATACTTTTTTGATAGATAAACTTATCACTCGGTACACAGAATCAATATAGTTACCATACTATTTCGATTTTTTTATAATACTGATAAACTTACCACCCGATACCTATGAATTTTATCTATTCATGTGTTTGTTATGTACCGATAAAGTTACCTTCCAGTACAGATAAAGTAATGTAATTATCCATCACAAAATTGATATAGTTACTATGTCCTCTAAATATAATAGGTATGAACATAATGTCCATCTGTTTCACTATAAAATCGATAGTTATCATCATAATATTTATGCATGCATGATAACTCTACCATATCAAAGTAATGTGGTAACTTTAAGCTTGCAAATATCTAAAGGAACATGAAAAATAGTTCTATTTCAACCTAAAAACTAATCACAAATATGGTTGATAACTTAAGTATACAATACCTGATAGCTTATACGTTACGGGGGTGGTAACTTCTGGGTAAAAAAGAAAGTTGTCGGAACATATCCACATGGGATCTAGTTTTGAAGATCTTGTCGCGACTAGTCTAACGGTGAAAACGGATTCTCAATCGAATAAACGGTTTGGGCTACGAAACATTTTGAATTTTCAAATTTTACATTTAATACATGATGATGTGAGCAATTTCAGAATTGTAGTGCATGCATGCAAACACTTCGGATATGCGCAAGTGATGTGCGCAGGTGATGTGCGTAGACTTTCACCTACTAGCAGGCGTCTCCTACATAGTGAATATATTTCACCATAGTTAAGCCATAAAATCACATTATTCCATCGTACACATGGAGGATGATGCGATTGGGCTACCACTACTATTGCACAAGAACTAACGGAGGGATAGTTCAGTCCATGGAAAAAAGATTGACATCCTACAATAGCATAATGGATGGTACGGTGTTTTCATATAAAGTAAAAAGGAATTGATCAAATGTTAACTAGGGAAGAATTTTGTTCTCATGTCAAATAAGCATCACATTTTTCAATTGTGTGAAATAAGGAATTTTCTTGTCATTATGTTATGCTTGGAGATAACTTTTTCCTACCATATTTATGTGTGTTTTGTCGTCGAATTATTATATCATGCTAGGAGACAACTAATGCCTATCATTTAATTCATGTTTTCATGAGATATCTATTTGCTAACATTTTTGTCCGACGTGCCCAGCCCACGTCCTCCAAGTGGAGTCGATGGGTTGCGCTGGAGAAAACGAAGCGCGTCGCAAAGTCGACCTCCAACATACATGCCACGTCTGTCATTGAGACGTCAAAGCCGGTCATTTTCTAGCCGGCTACCGCGCCACTTCGATGCACCTCTGTGCAGGGACAAAGCGTCTGCGTGGTGACGTCAATGAAGGCGTACATGGCAGAAAATAGGATGATTTGCTCGGCACACGCATGCATCCAAGATAGCTTTTCACCCATAGTCATGAATGAATTGTGAAGCTAGCTTGCTAGGTAGGGACGTACGTAGCTGCACGTGAGATGGAGGAGGCCCTGGAAGGTGGTCTGTGTGTGCGACTCTGCGGCGAGTGACGTGGCAGTGGTGGTGGTCGTCTTCTCGGATCGCGTAGGTGGCATGGAGTTGGCAGATGGAGTCCCTGGTGCTCTCTTCGCTTCGGCTTTGGTGACGCCCAGATCGTGTCTTGGTGGCCTGCCTCGAGACTCTTGGCGTTTCGTGGTATCGTTGTGGTAGAATGGTGCTCCCGAGCGAAAGCTCTCTGCTCCGGCGCCAACGGCGACGACGCCCGTGGGTGTCGTAACCCTCTTAGGGGCGCTGTTGTGGGTGCATTCTCCACACTAGTCGTAGGAAGGTGCTTCCGAGCGAAAGCTCTGCGCCTCGCGCCAGAAGCGTCGATGCATGCGGGTGTCGTTACCCTCTTGGGGGCGCTGCTGTGGTCGCCCTCTCCGCACTAGGGATCCAGGTGAAAGCCTTGACCTCTTGGTCTAGACAGCGGTGGCGCTTTGCGTCGTGACGCTCTTGGGGGCGTCGTCATGGAGCCTCGACACTTCTCGATCTTCTGTCGGAGTCTTCGGTGGCAAGTCCGGTTTTCTTTTTCGTTTTATTGTTTATCTTTGATTTGACTTATAAGAGGGTTTCTTCATCACCTTGTATCGGTTCGGTCGTTGGGATTTATTTATAAAACGGGGCGAAAGCCTATATCATGGAGTGTGTTTGTGTTGAAGGACTCTCTCGCTCTAGGTACAGCTGGGTGTTGAAGGCTCGATCGTAATTAAAAGAAACGAGACCTCTGTACATGGATCGGAGAAAAACGTCACCCTGGTTTTGTGTTGACGGGAGAAACACTGCTGCTAGTGCTAGCGTACATTACATGGATCGATCGACCCTTGTAAATGAATTGTGAAGCTAGCTTGCTAGGTAGGGACGTACGTAGGTGCACGTGAGACGGAGGAGGCCGGCAGCTTAATTAATTTGCTGGAACAATCCATCTCTTGGATCCACTAATTAATTAATTAATTAATTAATTGCACATGTACTACGTTCGTGCTTAGAATTAATACCAGCTTGCGGAACGAACGCGAACATCGCGAGCAGGTGGGCGGTCGCGTACGTCATCTCGTTGCATGCTTTGGTCGCCAAGGAAGGAAGGAAGGAATTAAAAGCGCGGAAAGGTTCCTCGCCCGAAACCAACAGATAGATAGTTTCTGCTCCCCTAACGCTCGTTTAGGGTTTCTCTGTCCTCCGGCGGCGGCGACGCTACCGTGAGTCTATCCTTCCGATCGACGTCGAATCTTGATCCCCAGCCTACCGCTCCTGTTAGGGTTTCTGTGGGAGGTGCCTTCGTATCCTCACACGGCTTGGGCTGGGATCGGTGGGATCTAGGGTTTGCAGAAAGCTTCGTCCTTGGACATCAATGGCGAATTCAGATGAGGCTAGTGGATCTTCGAAGGGGAAGAAGGAATCGGTTGAAAAGCTACTCGAACGATTGAACTTGCTGGAGGATGAACAAGATGATTTCATCTGGGAAGATGAGGCGGGTGATCCACCTGATGCGGCAAAGTGGCTGGCGATAGCTAAGGTACACACTTCAAAGGGATTTAGCCCTAGCGCTTTATACAGTGATATGCGATCTGCTTGGAATCCGGCAAAGGAGATCAGATGGAGAAGGATTGAGGATAACTTATTCACGGCTCAGTTCGGTTGCCTAGCTGATTGGAACAAGGCGATGCATGAGGGGCCGTGGCTGTTTCGTAATCAAGCGATCTGATGGAAGAATATGATGGGTTTAAGAACCCGAGTCTGGTGGTGCTAGATAAATTAGATGTCTGGGCACATGTTCTGAAACTGCCTGATAACTACCTAAAGGAACATGTCATCAAGGGGATGTGCAGAACTATTGGACAGGTCCGTGAGGTGCAAACAAAATTACCTGCAGGATATGCTGGTGAGTACGTTAGATTTAAGGTCCGGATTGATGTCAACAAGCAGCTTTCTCGGTTTGTATCCATTACAAAGAATCAAAAGAAAGATTACGTTCAAGTGCAGTATGAAAAATTGCCAATGTTTTGTGGGCATTGTGGGCTCATAGGACACTGGTACCCAGAATGTGGTACGGGTGAGCATGAAGCCTCAAGTCTACAATGGGGTGATTTTATGCTAGTGAATTCTGATAGAGGACGTGGGCGAGGAAACACTGGTCCTGGTCGAGGTGCAAGAGGTGGCAGAATGCCGTTTATGGGAAGGGGCCGGGCTAGATCAGGCTTTGCAAGCCAAAACATGTAAACAGAATATGAGACAAGGCATGCTAGTACACACATGAATGAAGATGCTGATGGGGTTTCAGATAAAGACTTTCTAAGTAGGAAGAGGCTTAATTTTGGGGACTCTCCAGCCCCAAAGGAGCACCTCGCAATAACTAGCCCTTCTCATGAGCTAAATACAGAGGTTGTTGATGCAGAGAAGGAGGGTGGATCTCAGGTTTCTGACCCTAATGGTACCCCGGGGAAAGTCCAACACGTAAAGAGGACTAAGAGAACTGGTGAAGAAATTAAAGAGCTGATATCGGCAACTCCCTCGGCGGGGGTTGACCGGACGCAATGAAAATCCTAGGATATAACTGGCGTGGCCTCAAAAAGGCCACGGCAATCCGGGCTCTGCTGAATCTCATTAAGCGGAGTTGCCCGGATATTGTTTTTCTGTCAGAAACTCATCTGGATGAGTGGCCGGCAGAATGTTTGCGTAGGAAGCTCGGAATGGATTTTAAGGAGGTGGTGGGAAGTGATGGACGAAGTGGAGGTCTGTTGATGTTCTGGAAGAGAGAGGTGGTAGTGACTCTTAGATATAAGACGCCAAATTACATTGACGTTTTTGTCGGAGAATCGCAAAGTAGTGTTTGGAGATTCACGGGGGTGTATGGGGAACCAAGGTGGCAAGACAAACACCATACATGGAGGATGCTGCGAGACCTTCACGCAGCTTGTAGTCTGCCTTGGCTAGTTATGGGTGATATGAATGAAATCTTGTATCCGTTTGAAAAAGAAGGGGCAACCCTAGACCGCAACATCTTATGCAGGGTTTTAGGGAGGCAATTGAGGATTGTAATCTGTCCGATTGTGGATATACTGGCGAGAAATTCACGTGGCACCGGGGCCCCATCCGGGAAAGATTAGACAGAGCCTTAGCAAATGATGCATGGAAAGCTCGGTTCGGTGATGCTATCTTACAAAATATGGATTATGGGCGGTCTGATCATAGACCCATTTTAATGAGTTGCGACTTGGAACCTGATCTGGATCGACAGGGCCGACTTTGTTACGGTTCGAGGCAAAATGGCTTAAACGATCACAGTTCCAACAGGTGGTAGAGGACGCATGGGCAAGATCTAATAACCGTGCTACAGACCTGGCGGGGAAGCTCACAGTAGTTCATGAGTTGTTACACAAATGGGATAGTATATCTTAAGAAAACAACAAAGCAAATGAAGTCAGTACAGAGAAAACTGGAAAAAGTTGCTACAGCTCCGCTAACAGATAAAAATGTTCAGTTACACAAAGATCTGGCGAAGGAAATTGAGTTCTTACTGGAACAGGAAGAGATCAGTTGGGCTCAACGTAGTAGACTTAATTGGCTACTTCTTGGTGATAAGAATACAAGCTATTTTCATAATTTTGCTAGTGCTCGGCGCAAAAGGAATCTCATCAAGAAACTCAAACATAATGATGGCACATGGAAAGAAGGGTGTGCGGCTTTGAACCCTCTCGTGTCACAATATTTTGCTGGCTTGTTCTCCACGGAGGTTGATGAACCAGATCCGAACCTCTTGGAGAAAGTTAATCCAAAGGTATATGGGCACATGAATGAGGAATTACAAAAACCTTATACGGGAGAAGATGTGAAAAAAGCTCTTTTCTCGATTGGAGATATGAAGGCTCCGGGTGCTGATGGTCTCCATGCCATATTTTAAAAAAAAATGCTGGAATATTTTAGGTGGAGAATTGACATCAGAAGTTCTTGAGGCAATAAATAATAAATCTATTCCGGATGGGTGGAACGACACAATTATTCTTCTCATACCTAAGGTTGAGTCTCCGGAGTCTATCACGCAACATAGACCCATCAGTTTATGCAACGTCCTCTATAAGGTAATTTCCAAGATGGTCACTTTTCGCTTAAAACATGTGTTGGATGATATTATTGCTCCGGTTCAGAGTGCATTTGTGCCTGGGCGTATGATTACTGACAACATACTTCTAGCTTATGAGAGTCTGCATACGATAAAAAACAAGAAGAAAGGCAAATGGGGTTATTGTGCGGTAAAACTTGACATGCACAAGGCTTATGATCGGGTAGAGTGTAATTTCCTGGAAAG
Organism: Poa annua; assembly: GCA_026929855.1. Taxonomy (NCBI): domain Eukaryota; kingdom Viridiplantae; phylum Streptophyta; class Magnoliopsida; order Poales; family Poaceae; genus Poa; species Poa annua. Next base: position 30,137,498 of record CM049427.1, on the reverse strand, counting down.
TATGCTTCTGAGGCTTGGTTTTCATTCAGAATTTGTTAATCTCTTGATGGTTTGTGTTCGATCGGTGAAATATAAAATCAGATACAATAGCCAAGAAACCGAATCCTTCACTCCTTCAAGGGGGCTTCGACAAGGGGATCCTCTTTCCCCTTACTTGTTCTTGCTTTATGCGGAGGGTTTATCAAGTCTTCTGGCTCATAGAGAGGAGGTTAGTGGTATTGAAGGTGTTAGGGTTTGCAGAAATACACCATCAGTTTCTTATTTACTTTTCGCTGATGATTCCTTAATCCTCATGAAGGCAGATATGAATAATGCAACCTCATTGAGACAGGTCCTTGATCAATACTGTGCTAGCTCGGGACAGATGGTGAGCAAAGCAAAGTGTAGTATTTTTTATAGCCCTAATGTACCGGTGGACACAAGGGCAAATATTTGTGCAGAGTTAAACATTATGACTAAGGCGATATCTGATAAATACCTGGGTCTTCCTTCAATGGTGGGATTGGACAGAAGTGATAGTTTTGTTCATCTGTTGGAACGGATCATCAAGAAATTGGAGAATTGGAACGAGAAATTTCTATCTTTGGGGGGTAAGGAAATCTTACTAAAAGCTATTATCCAATATATACCTGTGTTTGCCATGTCTGTCTTTCAGCTACCAAAGAAATTGTGCAAGGAAATGACGGATGCTATGTCGGGATTCTGGTGGGGCAGACACTAATGATCGTCGCCGAATGCATTGGATGGCGTGGTGGAAAATGTGTATACCTAAAAAAGATGGGGGCATGGGCTTTCGTGATCTTCATTCTTTTAATTTGGCCATGTTAGCAAAACAGTGTTGGAGACTCATTTCTCAACCTGATTCCCTTTGTGCGCAAGTGCTGAGAGCAAAATATTACCCTCATGGTAATCTCCTGAAGGCTGGACCAAAGAAGGGGTCATCATATACATGGCAAAGTATCATTGCAGGGTTAAGTACCTTCAAAAGAGGATTTATCTGGAGAGTTGGTTCAGGCAGCTCTATTAATATTTGGGAGGATCCCTGGATCCCAGGAAGTCCTACGAGAATGATTTTAACTCCAAGAGGCCAGATTCTCGTGAAGAGTGTTGACGAGTTGATTGACCAAGATACGCACTCATGGGATGTTCAGCTTCTCTACGATCTGTTTAATCCCATAGATGTGGCCAGAATCATTCGTATTCCAATAAATGAACATGTCACAGAGGACTTTATTGCTTGGAACCTGACCAAGAGCTACTCTTTCTCGGTTAGGTCTGCCTATTTTGCACAATGAAAGCATACTTTCGGCAGGGGAACCACGGGACATAGCGATCAAGGACAATCTGATAGAAATCCAGTGTGGGAGATTTTATGGAAGCTTCGAGTTCCAAGCAAGGTTAAAATTTTCGTTTGGAAAGCTTTGCATGGTACTATACCAGGTTTATGTATCCTTGCTGATCGGCGTATTAAAACAAGCCCGCAATGCCCGTTATGCACTATTGAGCCAGAGGATATTAGGCACCTGATGTTTAAATGCTCCAGAGCGAGAGATGTTTGGAGATCTTTGAGTGTGTTGCATGAAATTGAGGCCAAGCTCCAGGAAAGATCTGGGTCCGTAATTATGGAGGAAATTCTCCGAGACAAAAGTCCCCAAGTGCCTGCGCTTGGAGCGATAAATTTTAAAGAACTAATTGCAGTCGGTGCTTGGTACATATGGTGGCAAAGAAGGGAAGCTGTGAAAGGAGAACGTGTGGCTACACCTGCTCGATCAGCCTTCGCGATCCTGCCTCTTGCGTCGAATTACGAGGGAGCCGAGGCGGGGAAAGTACCACATGAAATGACATAGACTAAACCCCTAGCAAACACTTATAAGCTTAACATTGATGCTACTTTTTTTGTGAATGGATCAGGTGCAACAGGAGTCGTGTTAAGAAACTGTAGGGGAGATGCAGTGGCAGGTGCGTGTTGGCCTCTTACAAATGTTTTGGACGCCGCTACAGCAGAAGCCTTGGCACTTCAAAAGGGCTTGCTGCTTGTAGAACAGTTGGGTTGTGCTCCTGTTACTATTGAAACGGATTGTATGGAAGTTTGCGAAGCTTTCAATGGAGTCACTGAAGTCTGGAGTCCCTATGCGGCAATATTACCGACTGTTTCCTAATTTCCCAGAGAATTGGAGCTGTTTCGGTAAAGTATTGTAGTAGAGAAGCAAATTTGGTTGCCCACAAGCTAGCTAGGTTTTGTTTTGAGTCTAACTCTTCTATTTTTTGGGATGATGATCCCCTAACTTTATTTTGCCTGATGTAATAAACGATGTAACTATGTTTTGAGAAAGGCGGCAGGTTGGTGACGCACTCTTTTCCTATCCAGGGTATCGAAAGGGACTAGAAGGGTTTTAATGAGTCGGCTTGCTGACCTAATATATGTGGTGGTAAATTTCAAAAAAAAAAGATAGATAGATAGTTTCCTCTGCTCGGCCGAGGGGAAGAGAAAAGAAAATAAAAGAAGAAAAATCCTCGATCGCGGGTCGCCGTTGGCGGAGTGCGTGCATGCCCAGAAGCAAGCAAAGAGAAGAGGCCCACCTTGCTTTTCCTCACCTTCGCCGTGGCCAACAGCCCAGTAGCTGCGGAGGGCCAGTCATGGTCACGTACTTCCTGCATGCAGCTTGGGTAGCTGCTGAGGTTGCTGTTGCACCGGAAAGCTTGAGGGGTCATAACCGGCGGCGCCACCGCCTTGAGAAGCTGGAGCTGCAGGTTGCCGCTCTCAGCGCACCGGCCGGCGGGTGTGAGCAGGGCGCCCTTGGCGTCGCTGCGGCAGATGTAAGTGTCCTCGAGCCGCTCCACGCTGTCGTGCAGGTTGCCGATAGAGCCAACGCTCCCTTCGACGGAGCGGAGCAGCCTGTCCGCCCTGCCGATCGAGACCGAGAGGCAGGGTGAGCAGGGTGAAGAGGAAGTCGACGACGTCCTTGCCGGCCTCCGCGTACAGCACCCTGTTGGACTTGGTGTCCACCAGCAGCTTCATGGTAATTACCTTGTCAGTAGAGGCCATCTTGATCAGTTCTTCACAGCTTCAAACGAGAGCTCGGCATGCAGCCAGCAGGTGATGATCAGCGCCGATGTGGACAGATGCTTCTGCTGCTAAAGGCTGAGCGTGTGTATATATAGAGTAAGCATTTCGTCTTCAAGACAGAATATGTGCGTGCATTGAAACCAAAGAGCAGTGGGAAGAATCTCTACGGTCATTTGCATGCTCAACGAGGAAGACGAATGCGTGCGTGCGCAGCGCAGTAGTAACCGGTCTGCAATTAATCTTGAATGTGCGCACTTGGTTGACGCGACGGATTGAGCCAAGCGTACGCGACCGTTTCGGCAAGGTGCAACATCGTTTCGGCAAGGTGCAACGGCGCACGAGCGCGTCTAATTTTACATACAGAACACAGTAAACACTATGGGCATCTCCAGCCATGCCCCCAACAGGCTCCCCAAGCGGTTTTTTTTAGCGCTGGAGGTGCAAAATAACGCCCTAGCTGGCCCCAAAATTTGCCCCAGGCGTCGATATAGCTCCAGCGCACCAAGGCCAAACCGCCGGGTGCGCCAGAGAAAGTGCGTCCAAACTTTCGTCTCTCCTCTATCCTCTGTTGACGCCCGTCCTAGCTCATGCGCTTCATCTCGCCTTGGGGTGGGGTGCGGCTTGGGACGGGTGTTTTTCCTCTGGCGGTAGTCCTGGGAGGCCAAAACGGCTGAAGATGCCCTGAAGCGCCTATCGTTTTGATGCACACGTACACTGTCTGTCCGGATTTCGTTTACATGTTGGAATTTTTTGACAAATTAGGCTAGCATTTATGTACTCGGACATAACACTTAAAGAAACCCTAAGATATTTGTTAAACCATGTGTCTTAGAAGTCACAGCTATGTTATTAAAGATATTATAACTGAGCTAAAAAGGAGATCTTTCGTACCACTTTCACGTTCTCGGTATTTTCGACCGTCGGATTGCTCAACATTGGCAGTTTCAGGCAGCCCTCTCGTTTGATCTCGCGAGTGGACGGTTCAGGTAGGGGCACATATGCAGTAGCAAACCCCACCTCCCCGCACCTCATCGTGTACGCATAGCGCTTCATCATGGGGGATAGGAGGCGACAACCTAGAGGGCGGAGGTAGCCACGCCACCGCCACCCATCTTCGCCGCACAAGTTCTGCATGCGAGGAGGTCTACGCAGCGAAGGCAAGGAGGCGTCGCCCCGCGTCCAGCCGCCTCCTCAAGGTTCCGAGCCTGCAGCCAACCCTCTCATCCCTGTCTTAACCCGCGGTTGCCGCCGTCATCGTTCCATGCTCCTCACCAGTCAAGTTTTTTACCGCCGACAATGACAAGGTCCATCCATGGAAGCTCGGCCCGTTTGTCGGCCTCAGGGGCGTGCCCAGGCTGCTGTGCTAAGACAGCTCCAAGGGCGTCGTCGTTGGGAGTCTAGACGACGACGATGCCGACAATGGGACAAGATCGAGGCCCCTGCTTACGGTGGATCATCATGGAGGGTATGGGGGCTAGAAGACGACACACAAGTATAATGTTCTTCATCACTAACCACTTTGAAACTTTTAACTCTTAGAGGGATTTTAACTTTCAATGAGAAGTTTTACGAGCACACCCCATGAACCCTGAGCTGCAGGTATGAGCACTTGACCTGCAGTTTTCTAGAAGCTCGTTTCTGTATTCTGTGGCGTTCGATTGTATTTCAAGATTGAAAAAAATCTCTTTTCTTGTTTCAAATATAATGTCTCAAATTATATTCCGTAAAACAATAATAAAACAAAATTCAAACAATTGAGGAAAAGTGTTTAGAGGGTTCAAAAATATTTGTTAATGTTTAAGAAAACATATTCGGAAAACATTCTTTATGCACTTTAAACTTTAAAGTAATTGTTTTCAATTCAAAATCATGTATTAGTACTAAAATTGCTCGATCATTAGCTCCAGCTGTGAGCACCGGAGCAACCTGGGCTAGCGAACTGAGCCAGGCTGGCCGGTGTTGATACCTGAAATTATAATTGAATCATTTATTACACACAAGTAGTGCGAATAGTTTCTCTTTGTGTTTTCTTTCAAGGACATGACAAGCGCCGCATAATTAATGTGACAATGCCATCTACATCGTTCTCGCTATAGGAAAAAAGCTACACTTTTTATCCGCCGCATGGGAACCTCTTCCGTGTGGCGCCTTATCCTAGATTTTCCCTTCTTTCAATATATATTATAAAATCGTGTACTACATATTTATATTTTTACATTGACTCATTCGTGATGTCATTTTCAGCTAGAAACCGCTAACTGCCATCAGAAAATGGACGTGTTTTGACGGATTGTAGCGGCCCTCATGAAGATGTTCTCGAGCCGTCGTGGCAGCGGGGGCACGTCGCAGTCCAACACGCCCTCGAGAATCTGCACCACCTGCCCCATCGCCGGCCGGCCCGCCTCGTCGTCCTGGATGCACCAGCAAGCAACCTTGCACGCCCTCTCCACCTCCTTCAGATTTGCATCACCACGTAGCCCCTCATCCAGCAGGCTCATCACGTCTCCCTCCACGAGCTTCCTTGACGCTAGTACGGGGAAGTAGTCGACATGGCCACCACCGCCTCCGTCGTCGTCCGTCCACAACGACCCTCCGCCGGCGTTCCGCCTCCCGGAGACGAGCTCCAGCAACACCATGCCGTAGCTGTACACGTCCACCTTCGGTGTGATGGGCGTCCCGCTGATCCACTCCGGCGCGAGGTACCCCATGGTTCCCCTCATCGTGGTCAGGACGCGGCTGAAGTCCCTCCCGACGAACTTGGCCATGCCGAAGTCGGCGATCTTGGGGCGGAGCGACGGGTCCAGGAGTATGTTCTGCGGCTTGACGTCGCAGTGGATGATGCGATCGCGGCAGCCCTCATGCAGGTACGTCAGTCCTCTTGCGATTCCGACGGCGATCCAGTACCGGGCGCTCCAGTCCAGGAATAAGGCGCCACCGGCATCGCCGTGGTTGTTGCGGGGGCGGAAGAGGTGGATGTCGAGGGAGCGGTTGGGCATGTGCTCGTAGACGAGGAACTTGCCGTCGCCCTCGCAGCAGAAGCCGATCAGCCTCACCAGGTTGACGTGTCGGACGACCCCGATCGAGCTCACCTCCGCCCTGAACTGCTTCTCCCCCTGGAAGCTGCCGTCGAGCCTCTTCACGGCGATCTCCGTGTCGGCAGCGTCGCGCTGCTCGCGCAGCTGTCCCTTGAAGACGGAGCCAAAGCCGCCTTCTCCTATTTTATCGGAGAAGTTGTTGGTCGCAGAGCGAAGATCTCTGTATCTGAATGCCACAAGTCTATCGCTTTGATAGCCATACTTGGTCTTGTTCCTCCGCATCATCAGTGCTGCTACGACGAGCACGGCAGCAGCAGCAGTGGCTCCACCAATGGCGGCACCAATGATCACCCTTCTTCTCTTGCTTCTGGCTTGGCTTATCATCTCACTGGCAGCGAGACGAAGATATAGAGTTTCTCCACCACCGCCAGAGACACTACCAGTTCCACCACCATTACCTTGCTGCAATTTTGCATTGATCAATGCGTCCTTCCACACAAGGCATCCCTCACCGCCATAGGAATAAGCAGAGCAAGAGCAGTTGTTCAGACAAGCCTCCGAGCACTCTTCGGCCAAGCTGCCAGCAGCAACTTGTACACTGTTAGCTTTGTCGGGCAAGCTAACACCGGTCATGGCGTAGAACTTGTCACCTGAATCTGCTGCACTCGTGTTGTTGTTATTATTCCTAGTAGTGGTGCAGTTCAACGGAGTGTCCCTGACACATCCGCCTGTCCGGTCACCCTGGTCCCAGTCCTCCGGCGACCTGACGGAGAAGCCCCTCATGCAGCTGCAGAGCGGGAGAATGCTGTAGCTGCATACCGTGTTTGGTCCACAGACCCCATACACGTCGCACTGCGCCTTGGGGTTGGCCTTGAGTGTGAGCCAGCCCCGGCCGGCGTCGAGCCAGACCTGGTGCAAGTTCTGCCCGGCGGCGTCGACGAAGTTGCGCGTGACTACGGCCTCGTCCGTCACGTTGTACTGGAGATACTCCTCCCGGTCGTCGTCGACGAAGGCGAGCTTGAACGACGGGATATTGCCGGAGAGCTCTGGAATGGCCGTGAAGTATCGCCCGTTCCATGGGCCGCTTGTCCAGTACGGGGTGGCTGAATCACAGAGCCTGAGGACGAGCTGGGGAGCGGCGTCGTCCACCTCGAAGCAGTAGGCACCGGGGGAGGGCGGGCCGGCCGGCGTCTTGTTGGAGACGAGTCGGCGGTTCAGGCCGGTGAGCTTGTCGCGGCCGAGCTTCGCGCTGGGGAGCAGCGTGTCGGTGGGGTGGTCGAAGCTCTGCCACATCACGCGAGGTTGATCGGCGGTGTCATTGTCAAGCAGGACGAGGTTGCCGGTGTTCAGGAGCACGGCGGAGGTGTTCGTGTTGTTGCTGCCGTTGGATGAGTTGGTAGACCAGGTGGTGGTTTGATCTGCTCGGTTGAAGATGATGAGGTCGCCGTTGGCGGAGATGGCGAGCTCCGGCGAGGAGGAGCCGTCCAAGACTGCGTTGGCGCCATTGGCCACCCATACCGTGGTCAGGTCGGGGACCGCGCTGAACCATATGCCCAGGAACCAGTCAGAGCCGGCAGGGGCCTGGAAGAATCCGAGCGTGAACTTGCCGTTGCTGGAGACGATCCTGGCGTCGCCGCCAACGAGCGGTCGGTCGGCCAAGACGCTGTCCGTGGTGGCCGCGCCACTAACAGCTGCAGTCCGGATGGACACGATCAACAGGAGCACGATAAGGGCGGAGGCCGCCATGGCAGATCACGTACTAACCGAAGGGGTTGCAGAGGGAAGCTAGGAGCGGTGGCGCATCGCAATAGCCGGCCGGCCGGGCAGAGATTAATCTTATAAGCGCAAAGAAACCATGCGCATGGCCTGAAATGGTCGGCGTAAGTAGTCGACGGGGAAGACACGGCGAGGACGGGGAAGTTCATAACCCGCGGTGTCGAAGCTTTCTTTGAATTCGCCTCTGGAATTCAATGGCGCGTAGCAATGAATGTTTCCTTCCCCAACTAGTAAAAAGTTGTGGCTGCTGTGACTTCTGGCTCCCATGGAAGCGGTTAAGACACGAGTACACGACTGGTCTGGCCCATCTTTACCCCCCACAGCCACTGGGCTCTGGGCCACAGCAAGGGCCTTGCCCACAAAGATTTGTAGCACGACGCTATATTCGCATAATCTATTTCGTGCCTAGGCACCGCTTGGGCGTTACAGAGTGCTCACATGTTCACGCGTCCGATTGTGATCGTACGACTCTTTGCTTACGGACGATGCTGAAGACCGAGTCAAATTCCCCATTCTCGTAATTACGCAGCTCGCATTCCATCCCCTCTCACTCCCCAATCTCATCGGCGGCGTGCTCTGCCGGCCGCAACTTCCATCCCAGCGCCTCAACGGCTTGGCCGAAGCCGCCCCCAATCACCATAGCTCGATCTCCGCCGGCCACCGCCGCTCCTGGAGAAGACCCGCGCCGCTGCCCCCATCCGTGGTAGCCATATCTCCGCCGGACGGCGACCAACCGTTGATGGAGGCTACACAGGACGTTGGGCCTCCTTCCACCACCTGCTTCTAGGCGGCGCCGGCGGACGCTTCCGAAGAAGCTGAGCAATCTCGGCCGCTGGTCTCCCCCGCGCAACATCGATCTCCTTGCCTGCTCAGGGTTCAGGTGGGATCGATGTGGCTAGTGGTGAATGCTAGGGGAGGGCCTGCACGCAGAGGGTGGAGCCCAAGATGGCGCTGGTCTAGGTGGAGCTTCCGCCCGAGAGTTTCCACGAGGACTAGCAGATCGTTTTTGCCATGTTCTTTTTCAGGCTGCATGGTTCTCAATCAGGTAGCTCACTGATTTGCAGCCTTGCTAAGTAGGTTCTCCCTGTTTATTGATCTGTTACAATGAAACTGAACTACTTCTGTACTTCTGTACTACTGCAGAAGATTTATTCAAGTTTTCTTGCAGAGCTGTTTCGTTGTTGCTACTTTCAACTCACTGTATGTTTGCGACACTGAAAGTGCTGCTCCAGTTCTTATACATAATAATCTATATTAATGCCGCCATTACAGATATTGCATGGTGATATTTATACTACAATAGTTTGATCCTTGCTTGATCCAAGTAGACCTCTGTTCATGGAATGCTTGTTGTATATGATTAGTGCTTGACTGGCTTTCTTTTTTGTGATGGTAGGAGCAATAATTACCGTGGAGGATGTTGTTCACATAGTCTTTTAGTTTTTATTTATTTAGTACTGCATGTACTTCTCAAAATAGTAGATGTAGTTTTGACATCTTTCGCCCCCATGAATCAGTGTGTTTTTTCATTCTCAGGTGCATTTACTCATATAGCTGCCTAGATTGCTTTAATTAGGTTGAAATGTAATTTATCAAGTTTGAGATATAATTTTCATTTTTCGCCAACTGCATGTAGTTTCGAATAGTAGATGGTATTATTAGGACTGTTTCGCAAGATGTAGTATCTGAATTTCGTGATGTAACTTGAGGTTATCAAATACATATGTTTTATCTAGCTGTCCGGTAGTTTTCAATTTGGTGTTAATGTAGTTTTATGGAGTCTGAGATGTTTTTTTCTTGCATCGTGACCGGATACTATTTTAATGATCTCACTTTTTTTGTGTGATCAATCTATTACATGTTCAAGATGTAATTTGTAGTGTTTCCCAGGAGGTGGTCCTTTGGATCCAAGCTGAAGGTGGGTGGCCCTAGTGGGCAATACACGGGTGCGCCTCTCACTCACTGCAAAACGTGAGTGGCTGCGCTGCTGCTGCTGCCACGACCTTCTGCGGGGTGGCTATCGATGGCGAGTCCTTTCATCCTCCATCCTTGGTGATTTCAAGCTGCTTCTTTCCCGCAAGCTCTGCCCGGTGAGTCTTTCCGGCTACTGCCAGTTTGATGCTCTCCCTGTCAATCTTTTGGTAGCTGTTCATGAAGAGGCGCTCTGTATTGCCATTGGATGTGACGCTAGTGCGCACAAAAAGGGGTTTGAGCATGGTGTACAGAAATCTTTACATATGGGGAGAGGAGTCTTGCCCTATTTCCTCATTATTTCGTTCATCATGTTGGTGTCGTGTGTGGTGTTTGTTATCGTGGGATCATATATGCCATGTATTGGTTGTGGGGTAATCCTTTTATGATGTGGTTTTCCAACTACAGTTAGATGTAATTTTGAGTGCAATCGTACGAGATGTAATTCTGAGTTGTTTGGCGCAGGATGTATCTGTTTTATCTAACATGCTAATGTTTCTATTGCACTAAAATTACTAGACAATGTCTTTGTACATCCTTGAGGCATAGGTCATTACATCCTTTAGGGTTGTAACATCAGTTTTGCATGTAATTTCAGCTTTATAATTTGTATCACGGTTACAACTATGTCCATTCTAACACAATCATTGGGGTGTAGTTTTTTGTAAATCGCTGTGTAGCCAGGTCCGTATGTTTATATGGTTTTATTTGTGTTGATGTACTTCATGCACTGGATGATGTAGTCCTTGAACTTTTCGTATGTAGGTACTTCAGTTTTCAAGATGTAACTCATGAAATTAAGATGTAGTTTCCCTTTAGAATGTACTTCATGTACCAGAAAATGTACACCTTCAAGTTTCAGAGATTCAGTTTTCTTAATGTGTAGATGGTAGTTTCATAAGGTCTGGATGCAGTTTCTGAAGGTGTAGACTCTTACATCCATCAGGAAAGGTGCTTGGGGTTGATATTGTGGAACATTTCAGTTACAGGGGCTGGAATGGAAGGGCCATTAGGTGGTAGAATGGTGCTAGAGTTTACAGGGGCCAGGCTTCTTATTGTTGCTGACCACAGATCTGGGATGTACAGTACTTGTCCAAGGATCAATCTGTGCATTTCTGTGCTGATGCAACTCTGTGATGCTAAAGATCTGTGTTTGCCATATACGCGTGGGATGTTTGGGACAGATTGAGAGTGGGAAAAAGGTTTTTGGAGGCAGGAGGGGGCACCGCGTAAGAGTATATTAGTGCCCGCGCACTGTGTAGACAAGTCCATATTTTTTTCCTTTACTTGTTGCGTGTAAATCAACTGATTAGCATAAAACAACTGCATTTCTAGCAAAATTTACGGATTCAATCTCATTCTCATAGGAATGTTTTAGCTACAATTGTCTCACTTGAATATATATGATTATGATATGTGCATTGTAAAATGCATCACCTATAGTTGTTCTATTTTTATGATAAACCAATGGTAGATACAAGAGTGTCGAGCATAGGGCGCTCGTCCGCCCCGAGAGAGGCCGCACCACCATCGTCACCTTCCAAGATGCTTGTGTCAATGGGGTGTTGAGATTCGCTCCCATAGTTAAGAAAGGAGGCAAGGCCATCGAGAAGGATGACTATAGGCAACGCAAGCTTAATTCAGGCGCTACAGGATAGGGTAGGCTTCATGGATAGCCTTAAGAAATAATCCTTCACGACATCATCATCTGGAGCGAGAAGTGTGGCAATATAATATGTTTGGAATATTTCTACGTACCTACTTGGTCGCATGTTTCACTTTTCGGTTTTAGTTGTGTACAAAAGATTGTATTTGTATATGCCATTGCTCCCCACGACATGACACTGTCGTCATGTTGTTTTATTTTCCTTCTACTATTTCGTGATAAATCTTGTTGTGCGCATCTTTGATGATGTGCTACTGCAAATGTTGATTGCATTTTGCATTATCAACGATGCATTACCGCGGACACCATAAGAAAACAATTACAACTTTAGATAAAATAGTTAGTCCAGCCTGTCTACGGTAAAGCATCTTAAAATAGTTTATTTGACATATATAAATAGTTTTGGCCAAGATCTTTTCCCTTTTCCTTGGCACTCACAAGTCCCATCAGGGTCAAGTGGACATATAAGCCAAATGAAGAGAAAACCAAGTCTGAAAAAATAGACCAATCTGAATTTGTTCTCGATGGTCCTTTATGTCTTTCTCATATCTGCATGAAACCGAGCCACAACTTAGCAAATCCCACGGCAACAATCACACGGGCAAGAGGATCACTACACGAGGCGAGACACTGAGACCCTAATTTTCTTTCATAAGCTGAGTATAAAATGGTCAAATCATCCGTCACCCGCCAGCTTACTTGAGTTTTCAGCAAGAGTGCTGACCAACAATTTTGACTGCTGCATATATATGTAGACTACGGGAACGACTTGGAAAATGTCAACAAATTATACGCAATCTCGATGCCGTGCCCTGTGCTGATTTGCTGTTTTAATAGAAGGCAGGGCTAATTTGTCGAAGCATATGACATTGTTAACTCAGGAATTTCTATTTTTTCGTAGTTTCAAACCGAAGGACCTGTTCTGGTCTTCCCGCCTTCTAAAAAAATACAACGTCCAGTGCAGATAAATCTACCCCCAACAATCAGTTCAGAAACCGCGACGATCGACGACCTGCACGGCATCGGCAACTGTCGACCACACCAACACACCATGTCCGGGGGCGACACTGCACCGCGCGTCGTGGAGGACTTCTTCGGCGTCATCCAGATCCTCAGTGACGGCACCGTCGTCCGCAGCGACGACTCCGTGCTCCTGTCAACGGAGAAGTTCCCGGACGGCCCCGGCGTGCAGTGGAAGGACGTCGTGTACCACACCGCGCACGGCCTTCGCGCCCGCATCTAAAGGCCGGCGTCCTTGGTCGGCGGCAGCGGCAAGCTCCCGGTGCTGGTGTACATCCACGGTGGTGGCTACTGCATCGGCTCCTTCGCTGATCCAGGCTACCACTCCTGATGCTTTCTGTGACTGTTTGGTGCTTGCTTGGATTTTACATGGAAATCTTGTACTCCCTCCGTCTAAAATCATCCGAAAGTGGATGTTTCATGTCAACATACAACCACTTTTAAACAAGATTAAAACAGTTATTTTGGAACGGAGGGAGTAATAGATTTGTACTTGTGATACTTAAATTTGTAGTTGATATGTATTGTAATAAATTTATAATCATGATTCATTTTAATAAATTTGTACCAGTGATGTCATGCTTTATTTGTGTTGTAATAAAACGAAATTACCTGCTTGAGAAGTGATAACGATGAGACTAATTTTAGTGGGAGTAACATATGTAGTAACATCAGTGTCAACATAGGCAAAACTAATGATGTGACAAGTATTTAATGGAGAGAGGTGATGTTGGTATCATAGGTGTAGATACTATAACATAACGAATTTCGAGACAAGATGAGTCTATAGACTAATAAATACATGATTGTATGTACTACACATATGTTACCACCCACTATTGTGATAGTGATATAGACTAGTATCATATGCATGATACAACCATATGATACTTCCCACAATAACCAGTCTGAGGCTCCATGTCAACCTCGTGGTTTTTCTCCTCGATGGCATTTGTATGTTGCATGTCGGTAGGCATGTTAGATGGTGTTGTCCTACATGTTGTGTGCATTTGCGACGATTTTTGCCTATTCCCACCTAATTAATTCCGTATTTATCTTCTTAATTAATTAGACGATGCAAAATCTTTGTATCTTTAGCTTGTTTCGTAGTCTGCATGTGCTAAAATGTGTTTGAGTTGAGGTCGCTCTGGTGTATGTGTTGCACTATGAGGAGTGGGGACATTGTTTGGTAGATTGCTCTGTAACAACTATGCATTGCTTGTTTCGTACGCCAAGGGTTTCCTATGTAAGCCCGACGGCATTTACCGTCGGACTAACCTGTTATTTATGTAGTAAGTGATTCTCTTACCCGTGTGATTGCAGCCGTAGGATTGGTCGGGCTGAGCTGTTATTCCTATAGTGAGTGATCATCTTGCCCGTGTGATTGCAGCCGTGGGATTGGTTGTGGCTTGGTGTCATGAACTGATGGACATATGAGACAGACAGAGAGGACTATCTAGAAGAAATTCAGATTGTTCTATTTCTTCAGACTCGGTTTCTCTTCCTTTAGCTTATATGTCCACACATATGACCCCAACGGCACTTATGAATGCCAATTAAAAGGAAAATTATCTTGGTAAAAACTATTTATATATGTCAAATAAACATTTTAAAGATGCTTTAAAATAGACAGGCTGGACTAATATTTTATCTAAAGTTGTACTACTAAAATTTGCAATAGCACAGCATCAACGATGCGCAAAACAAGATTTATCACGAATGTTCTATTATACATTAAAAGCAAAATGAGTTAATTTTTCGAGACATCACGTTAATCCACATCATCTAAATTAATTATAGCAGTTGGATCTAAAATATGGTTGAGATTTTATAAAAGTTAATAGTTACGTAACTAATTGAAGATATTTTATGTTCTGTTAACACGTATACTACAAGAGCTAGATGTGTCTATTTAAAAGGCCAACCGTGTAAGATAAGTAGACCTCGCTGGAACTGAGGCTGCAAGAAATAAAATTTCTTGCGATACAAATACTTTGGCTGGAACGTGATGTCTGGATTTTTTTTTTGCTCAATCGTGATTAAAACTGTGTGAGACTACCTACCGGATGTTACGTGATAGATGCAAGCAACAGAAGAAAAAACTGAAACGTACCGACTAAGGATTAGAGCTACCGATAAAACAGTACTTCCTTTCCTCTGGAATACTTAGGCCGCATTATAAATTTAATCAAAATAAAAAATTATAAGATCGAACAGGATAGGATCTACCGGGACATGGACAATTCAGAAAGAAAAATAAACCGATCAGTACGTACATCCTCTATTATAAATTTAATCAAAATAAAAAATTATAAGATCGAACAGGATAGGATCTACCGGGACATGGACAATTCAGAAAGAAAAATAAACCGATCAGTACGTACATCCTCTCAGCTTTATTTAGCCCGCGTTATAAATTGAACCAAAATCAAATTTTGTAAAGATGTAGCAATAAACATGAACATTCATTATACTGTATTTGTATAATGTAAAAATTATTTTTACGGCGACTCTAAAATAAAGACACCAAGAGTGAACATCTTCAAAATTGAAAAGATGCAACATTAGTCGACATACTATCGACGAGAAAGGCCATTAAACTATTAAAAAATTTGGCTTAATGATGCAAACAGGGCTAAGTCACCACAATTTTCGCTTGATATCTTTCATTTAGTATCCACGCCGTGTGTCTATACAATTTTTAATCTAAGGTCCTGAAAAGCATACACTTAATTTTGACGAACTGTTTTACATATATTGCTTGGTTTTACAGTAGACATATTGGACTATTTTATATGTCTTTATCCCATGTAACCAAATCAACATAACATCGCATGTCATTCCAGTTGTACATTGATTAAGAGTAATGAATTATGATATACAAGCCGAATAGTCATTTGCATAACATAAACAATAATCTGACGGGGTGTGTAAAACCATTGAACAGAGATCATGATAAGAGAAGAGTCTGGAGAACTTAAATTCTTACTTCTCAAACTTTTCTTATTACTGTATAAACATGTTAAAGATAGACCTAGAGGAAAATATTTTATGTTTAGCAGTATATTAATGCAAAAACAATGGCCAAAGTTTAGCACATCATGTTTGTAGAATGTTGCACCTTGTGACATGGAGTGTGTAAATGAGAGGAAGAAACATTGGACCAAGATAATTCACATCAGTAGGTGACCTACCTACTAAGCGTGATAGAGTGTTTTTTTTTATTTCTTATGAATTGTTTGGTGAATGCCAAGTATATACGGTGGATACATTTATACTATTGTATGTGTCTTAATCACATGTAATAAAATGAACATAAGAGCACATGTCATTCCAGTTTCACGGTAAAATTGACGACTAATTAAGAGTCGTGAACTAAAATATCAAAATAGGGTAGTCATTTTGCATAACATGGAAAATAAATGTGACAGCGTCTGTAGAACTATTAAACGGAGATCAAGATAGTTACGAGTTGGAAACCATATAGTTTTACTTCTGTAGTTTTAACTATATAGATGTATAAACATGTTAACGGATATGCCTAGAAGAAAATGATGTATAGTTACCATTATTTTCATACAAAAGTAATGACCAAAGTTGCGCCATATTTGTGTTTCTAAAACGCTGCACATTGTCACATGAAGTACATAAAAGAGATGAAAAAAAACATCGAAACAAGCTGACTCACACTTTTTAAATTGACATACTATAAAGGAGTATAAATCGTTTTATATTAATTCAATGATTTCTATTATCAAAGATAACAAATCTGGCGCACACTATCCTAACATAACATAAAAACTATAGTAAAATTTACGGATTCTAAGTCACTAACATGGGTGTTTCAATATATGGGATCATAATCATTTTCCCTCAAATTTATATTGCCAAAGATGTTACTCGCATACGTCACATTTTCCTTACCACACATTTGCCATAGTTGTGGACAAACTATATATTAACACATAGTGGGAAATAGTGATATCAAAGAAACCATATTATTTTGTTTTTGCTTCCAGCCAACCACCATGCTAGTTGAAAGAAAAATAAAACAAGATGACGACAATGTCATGTCGTCGGGAGCAATGGCACATACAACTGTACCTGGGCATTCGGTTTAACCGAACAGATTGGCTTGGTTTCTCGGTCTTTAAATAATTTCGATTTTGCAATTTTGATGACCGATCGGTCCTGGAAAGAAACTGGAACCGAGAGTTCGGTGCACTGGAAATTTCGGGTCGGCTTCGGTTTTGACCGAACGCACCGATCATAAGTGAATCTCGGAAGAAAAATGATATACGCGAGGACATCACCGCAAGAGATTGGTCAATAGCGAGAGGAGATGCTAATCAGGAAAAATGTCACATGGAAGAGACGCCGTTCACTTTCAAGTTATTGTGACCGGCGCCCGGCGGCCGGCTGGCGGAGAGAATCGAAGGAATCAAGGAAGGGTGGGCGACGGGCGGCTGAGAGAATCGGAGAAGGAGCATGGGCGGCCGACGGAGAGAGAAAATAATGTGTGAGCGGCGACCGGCAGAGCATGGGTCGGCAGTTGTGTTTGCTAAGGAAGAGATAATGAGATCGTGATGTTTTCCTTGCTCGTGAGGGTTGTGGTATGTGGGAGAGCTTCATGGTCCTTAGAAAGTGAGATATTGGGCTGGGCTAGTAATCGTATTTACTTTTGTGTATGTACTGCATTCGGTCAGTTCGATAGTTCGGTCAACCGAGAGCTGAAACCGAAAGAACCAGAATAAATTCGGGTTTTATGAACTGACAACCGAATAAAAATCCGAATTTCTCGGTTTCGGTCAATTCGGCTTCAGTGTCGGTTATATTGGCTCCGGTTTTTGATCCTCGGTTTATATGCCCATACAACTACAATCTTTGGTACACAGCCAAAACCGGAAAGTGAAACATGCAAGCAAAGTAGGTACGTCCAAATATTCAAACATGTTCTATTGCCACACTTCTCGCTCCAGATGATGAAGTAGTGAAGGATTATATCTTGAGGCTGTCCATGAACCCTACCCTATCCTGTAGCGCCTGAAGCTTGTGTCGCTTGTAGTCATCTTTCTCGATGGACTTGTACCGTGGCTCCTCCCCTAGCTCTGGGAGCGGTCTCAACACCCCATTGATACAAACATCTTGGAAGGTGACGATGGTGGTGCGGCCTCTCTCGGGTGTGGACGAGCGCCCTGTGCTCTATATGTACCATTGGTTTATCACAAGATAGAACAACTATAGGTGCTGCATTTTACAATGGACATATCATAATCATGTATATTCAAGCGAGACAATTGTACCTGCCGTTGGTGAGGACCTCAAGGATGTCTCCCACGATTATGGTGAAAGAGCCTGGTAGTGGCCGAACAGGGAACCACTTGTCGTCCTTGCTGACCTGAAGGCCAGGCGTGGTGTCTACTTGTAGCAACGCCGTCAGACAGAATCTATCTGTGTGCGGGGCGAAACCGAGCACCTTGTCCGCACCGTATTGGCACGGAGGGTAGTGGTGGCAGCTACAGATTTTATATTTTCACCAAGCACAACATGAATAAGCAGGAAATAACATGAGCGTTAAACCCTCAAGCAGGCTTACCGGCCGGCTGCTCCCGTGCTGCAGGGGCAGCGCTGCTCCTTCTAAGCTGCTGTGGTTGTACTGCCGCGGGGCTGAGCGGGCGACGAGTTGGTTCGGGGGCGAGCCGGACCGCCGGATCTTTGACATGGATCAACAAGATTATCAAGCTTCGCTGCCAATCTACTGTAGTTGCTTGGATCTTTGAGAAGAGCTCGACAATGCTATGAATCAATGATATGGGTCTATAGTCTCGGAGAGCAGACACATACGTCAATTTAGGGAGCAGAACGATCAAAGACGTGTTGATCCTCTTGAGGCCTCTCCGATCCATGTTCAAAATCTGAGTAATGGCAGCATGTAGATCGGTTTTCGGGGCTTTTTACGGTACGGACTAACAAATACCAACCGTCAAACCTGACTCATTGGACGTCCCAGATCTGCCAATACTTGGCTAGCACTAGAGTAGTATTTTTTCTATCAAAGGTCATTTTTGGTATGCAAAAAAAAGACAATAAAATAACCCGCACATACAATGGACAAGATCAGGGGCCATCTATACTTTTCATATCTTGACCCTTATGTTTTCTTAGCTTAATTCTCTCATACTAATAACTTACTTATATTAACCTTTCCGTGTATATATATTACTAATTTCACGTCAAATCTGATCAACCCATTAGACGTCGTGAAATCCAATACAAAAAATGTTGACAGCAAATACTAGCTTGCTTATCTCAAACAAACAAACACGAAGAAATGTGTGCGCAAACCATCAGGCGACTGATATTGGGGAAGATTGGTTGGCTGTTTTGTCGTATGGTCATCTATTACTAATGTAGATTCAGAAAAATTATCTATTATTTGCAATAAATTACCCACCAATCTGTATTACTAATGTGCATACAGCGCCAACCAATCTGTATGTGAACTTCGCTTTTAATCTTTCCGGTGGCATGGAGGCGGTCACACGTCGGCCAGTGTTCGCGCTCGAGGAGAGCCCGACGACATATGTGAAGCGCGGAGGTTGCTGCCCGTCATCAGGGGCGTCTCCGCCGTCGCGGTTGTCGATGGCCGCCATCTCGTGGACGGCGAGGAAGTGGGCAACGGAGGTGAGATGTGTTGCGTGTGGGAAGCGGAGATGAGGTGAGATAGAGAGAGGGTGCTAGGTGGGTGTCTGGTGGACCTCGTGAAGTCAGGAGCGAGATGCATTACGGCGCCGGGCATAAAACTTGTGTCTGACACACTTAAACGGCGTCTGTGGGATAGGGCGTTCATTGGTGTAGCAAGACGGAATTTTATATCTGATTTTGTCGTTGGGATGCGAGCGGGTGCCATTTTCCAACCAAAATCCTAATTTATGTCCGATTTTATTATTAAGGGGGCTATTTAATTACCCAGCCAATAGAGATATTCCTAGCAGGGGAGACATCCTAGCTAGTTCTACTCAACGGGGATTCGAAGAGCCCGAGTAACACCAGCTCAATGTCCTTGCCGTGCTCATCTGTACTTTGACTGCATGTTGCACCACCAGCTCCTTTAGTTTAATCAGTACACAGGCAAAACTTAATTCATTCACTTAATAAAATGAAACACTGTGTAAAGAAAAACGTGATAAAGAGAGTGTCAGATGCATTTCTGGAGTAACCGATCCAATCAAATCTCTCCCCTGATTTCGGAAATAAAAGTAAAATCAAAATACCAAAAATAGCTACCCAGAATACTAGTAGCCCATGTGACAAGTAAATTGTACCGTAAAACGCCCCCGGTTTTCACTATGTCCCAACAGCTACGGAAGAAACCTCAAGAAAAACCGTTAGGTCCGGGGCTTTTGTCTTTGGGCATGGCGCGCTTGATCTCATCGTGGGAAATAGGAGTTTCCAAATCGGACAAGTCAGGAGGGGACAGACCCAGGGTTTTCCCAATTCAAGGTAGATGTGGCAATGGAGGTCGTCCCCAAAATCGGATCAAAGTGGCTATAACACTACAATCCTATACAAATCCTTTCATGAATCTAAAGAGCCCTTAATAGGTTGACACTAGACCCACTCATTGAATTTTGGAGGCAACCATGTAAATAATTGTTACATAGAAGATATAACTAATTTTTACAAAATATTCGATGTCTTAGGCACAAATACATTAAAATGTTGATGCTAATTTCAACTACTTAAATCAAGTATTCCAAGCTAAAAACAAAATTGAAGTTATATGATTGAGCGATCAAGTTCACTATTCAAGTTTGTATACTTCATTCTTTATAGGGCACTAGCCCGACCATAAAATGTTTGGTAACCCCTAATGAGGGTAATCAGAATTACATAAAACTTACATAACTCGACAAAATAAGTAGTTATTACAAGCAAAGTGGTGTATGTGTCTAGATAATTCAAAACCTATTGTTATCCAAGGAACAACACGCGTGTTGTGAAGACTTGCAACAATATAGTTTATTTTCACCACCAGAAATTTTTGAATTTTTTTTCATGAAATGTTTTGTACCCTTCCGTCCACACAACGATTTCTCAACTTTATCCAAATTTACATGTATCTATACACTAAAACATGTCTAGATGCATGTAAATTTGGACAAAGTTAGATGCATGTAAATTTGGACAAAGTTAAGACATACTTTTATGGATGGAGGGAGTACAGTATTAAAGTCAACACGTGCGGAAAAAAATTCCTATATTCTGCCTCATAAATTTTGCAAATCAAAGAAGCATGTATTGTAGCGTTTCCGTGCCTCCGATATGTCAAAACCGGACCTTGATAGCGATCCAACATTTTCTAGTGAACTGATTCTCCATATCGCTTTGGACAGCGGAATTGGCAATAAAATTATGCCACGCTTTGGCGATCCAAAGACTGTTAGAGACCAGATGAAACGGACTTAGTACACTGCCCGGTGTCACAGTTTCACTACAATAAAACAGCAGCAGCTCCAAAGGTAGAAAAAGGAAAACGAAAGTTTTTTATTGTTGGAGACGAAAACGGAAGTGCAAGGGGTGATTTAACAAAAGCAGCCCAATGGCGGAAATCCTTATACTACTGGAAACCCAATGGGCTGGCCCATAATAATCGGCCACAGTTTAGAATAGGTACTGTATTATAGTTTCTCCTGCAGTCCTGCTTGAATCTAAAAAAAAAGTTTCTCCTGCTTCACCTCTTTCAGTTTAAATCACATTTTTAGTCATCAGTAGTCCCATTGGAAGGGAAGAAAGAGCCTTTCACTCCATTTCAACTACTGTACTAATGATTAACAGTAAATCTTTTGCTCACGACCACGAGATACAACAAAGGGAGGGGCGTCCGTGAGTCAATTCGCCAGTCCCAATGAAATGTTGATGAATGCATAAAAACTACTAAAAAGGGTTTTAAAAAAAGGCGTGCGCTGACTTTGCAACAAGTAGTCACGTTTCTCTTTCCCATCCGGCCATGCCCAATTCCCCATAGTGGATCAGGCACCACCAGTCGGATGGTTCGATTCGACGAGTTGCAGTTGCAGATGCCTGAATTATAATTCGAGTCGGAGGCGGAGGCGTATCTTGGTTAAAAGTGTTTCCCGGGGATGATGCTGTATTGCTGTTACTGCTGCTTGAGTGATGGAACGGAAGATAGCAACAGAGACGCAGCGATCTGTTGATAGTGCTGCTATCAGTCTGTCTAGCACATGCAGGGGCCAATAATTGCACACTCGCCGCCAACAGACGCACTGTTAGCCAGTCCAATTTCCAAACCTTAACAACGTCTTTGCATTCCACTGATAACATGACCGGCAATTCTCTGAATATATAAATGAATGAACAGAGACACATGACTATCAAATCACCGCAACACACATTATTGGCGCCATGTTTCATCCACCGATCGTCCTCCTCCTCCGATCGACGACAATGGCGGAAAGAGCAAGGCCCATTGATGGATGCCATTTCGAACAGGGCCCCCCTGAACGCAATTTGGAGCACACAGTCGAAAGTATGGCGGAAGCTTTGCCGGATTCGTCGTGGGTCCTGTCCTCGATCATATCGGCCTTTTTGCTCGTCTTGGCAAAGAGATAAAAGAAGACGTATCGAGATCTCGGCGTGAGATCATTGAACCGTGCACAATAATTCCTGTCCCGCCTACCCGCCTAGCTACTTCCGCTCGCTCGTGAATATGCTGCTGCTGTCCTTGCTTGCAGCGAGCCTTTCATTGCCCAGATGCAAATCCTTGGGACAGGTTCAGAACACGGCCAAAGCTGCGTTTGTTTTCCGGGCACATATGTTTGGCACAGACTATTTTCGGCAAAAGTCGTTTGGTATCTGTGCTATGATTTATCTCAGTCGTGAAAAATAGTTAAATAGGCAGTGAATATGTCGAGAGATAAGTATGGATTTTATGTATTCACTGCGACATGGGTGATGGCCATGACGTTGATGGGTGATGGCGATGTCAATTGCTTTGTTTGTCCCTTTTGAATTTATTTATTTATTTGTTTGTCAATGTGTGTCGTGCTAGATTCGTCTTTTGATGGTATTTTTGTTTTGTCTAGCGATGCTAAAAAATCTGGTGTCTTGTTATCGTGTTGTTGTACGGTCTAAATGTTACCGGTATCATCTTGTTATATTGATATACCATCTTTTGTCAAAGTAAACGATGCACTAACAACTGATATCTTGCAGTTTGCATCTGATATTACTTTACTTAGCCGAGCTATGTGTGACACTATTGTATGCTTGTTCTTACAATATGAAAAGGTGCATTTCTATTTTCTATATAGGAGAAAAAGGTATTTATGAGAAGTGCCATGTAGCTAATACGAGACATGGATGTGTCTTTTTTTCCCAATAGATATAGATTTACCTAAAGATACATTTTTTGATTGGTCACCTGGGAGAGCACAAAGGCTCCCAGTACTGAATTTTTCATTTTATCGTAACAAAGGATCAAACCCCAAGTGGGCAAATATAACGAGAGATAAGTATGGATCTATGTATTCATTGCAAGATGGATGATGGCCATGACGTTGATGTGTGATGGTGATGTCGATGTCTTTGTCTATGTGTGTGGACATGTGGTGCTAGATTCACCCTAAATTTTAAACCCTAAAACCTCAAACCCCGAAAGATCATCATCCATTATACATAGAAGGTTCTCCACATCGACGGCAACCCATTGGACACGAGTATGGATATCGGTCGGTCAAGACATCATAGTTTGCTTCATTTTCTCATGAGCATCAGTGTATGTCTTGTACACCTCAGAACGCATTTATGCAGTTCCCTTATTTGCGCAACTGGTTTCGACCTGATGAACGATAATCGTATCCGATGTACAGTACTCCATACTACTCTCTCAGTTCTGAATTATTTGACTATGTACAGTACTCCGTACAACTTGTACTAAATCTGAGTTAATTAATTCAAAAACAGAGGAAGTACTAGCTGGCTAGTCGACATCCGAGTCCTCATTCTTCTACGTTCTCCCACGGAATCATCAGCAGCACAAATGTAGCTTGGTCGATCTCGATCAAAACCAAACTCCATATAACCGGGCTTTTCCATGCCCTTTTCTCATCCACATTTCGTGCAGTAAAAGGGAAACAAGTCACCCCATCATGATGCGCGTATGACTTATCCGGTGAAAGCTGTCACAAGCAAGCTATAGCTCCGATCCGGCCGGCCGGCACATATTTTCTCGTTCGTGTTTTACGGCACCATCATGGCGCCGCGGCGGAATTTTTATCCTAGTCTTCCGTGTGGTATGATGAGGAACGGATGGACGCGGCTGCCATCGTCTTCCCAAGTGGTGAAGTGGATGTCAGTGTTCAACAGGAGGGGTGAGACGTTTTCTCCTTTTCACGTGCAAGGCGCAAAATCCACAAAACTAACACTTGGATGAAATTTCAGCGGAAAAAATAATTATTCCGAGATGCAATTGTCTTCCCAAGTGGTGCAGCGTGTGGTTGACGCAGCGGATGATAAATGATTATTCCGAGGGCAGTAGTATCTCTGTTCTAAGTCGGATCGGCAATGTTTCCACCGACGATTTGGTCAGGCAAGGCAAGAGTCGACTGAAGCATGCCAACAAAAAACCGGCACAGCCGTGCCGCGCACAGGGGCACGGTGGGACCGCGTGATTGTGGCCATTTCATTTCGGCTTTCACGTGACACCTTACTCTGTATCCATTCCTGTCGTGCTGCGACCACCAAGGCCACTTGTGTCTGATGCGTGCCTACTGTCCGTCCGTCCATCGGCGTAGTGGAACAACCCCGCTTTGGCATGCCATTTCCTGCGTGTCGTACGGATGGTCGCCCCGGCCGTTGAGGTGGGTACAGATCAAAATCTCCACAGGCGCGCGGGTGGTTTACGTGCGTGTCTCATACGACCACATTCTTGCGTTTTCTATGGGGCTACTACTCCGTCTCTTACAAATGTCTAACCGAAGAAGATAATGACGTTTTACAGTTTTTATCAAGTTCCCGTAAAATGGTCTAAACCTAGAGAAACCCTAAATCACCGCTAGGTACCGCATATCTAAGGATTATTTATCTGTTTTTGCGGTTTTCTCAGCCACAACCTTTCCCTCCCGCTTCCTTTATCGCCTTCATCACTGACCGTTTTGATGTACTCTCCTTCCACTCCGGCCACCGCCATTTTCTCCCCCCACCAGATGCGAGCACGTCGTGGTTGGATATACCTTGTATTCATTTTGTATTCGATTACTGTGCAGCCAACCACTCTAGTTGTTGATAGCCCGAATAACCGTCATCAACATGAACTGATGTATACCCGGTATCCGTACCGCCCTGTTGGTCTACATGTCGAAGGAAGACCACATGTGTATCTAGTAAGCATCTATGCGTATTACCTGTAAAGAATTAGCATTGGCATGCAAAATTGTTAAAAACAACATCATAGCGATAATTTCACAATGCGAAAAGCAAAGCACATATACCGATTCTAATGTGCACCCTGGTTCTGTTGTTGACCCCATTCAACTAGTTTCAAACATGCTGGTTACATTCATAGACGGTAAAATATTAAGGTAAACCAAAAAAAAACTCCAAACAAAACGTGTGAACCACATGTGTTAAAAATGATGTTCTTATGTTGTACAATGTTAAACATGGATGGGTATTGGGAGGACAATGGGATCACACCGGTGTAGGTTTGCAAAAACGTATATTACTAGCAATCACCAATGATGAGTGATTCTCGACTAATAAAAATCATCTTTAACTCCCATTATTTCTCTCCAAAAGAAGAATCAATCGGTTTTGCAGCAGCTTGCGCACGCCTTTTTCATTTATAAGAAGTTTAAACACTCACTTAGTAAACATCTATCTATCTATATATCAAGTATTTCATTTCCCAAACCGCCCTGATATCTTTGATACGTTCATTTCGTTAAACTCTTTCTGATCATCGATTTACCAAAAATGGAAGAGTCTATGTATAGACACGTTACACAACCAAAACCTAGCCCGGATCTTACGACAGCGACGAAGACGGTGACATTCCTGTCTAGACGTTAACATACGGGGTCGTATTTCCGTAAACGACAGGCATCGTGTGAATATTTATATTTAACGTATGGACGACGGTAAGACCCTGCGTGCGCAAGTGTAAACCAGAACAAATGCTTAGCGGCTCACTACGTGTGCGGTAGCTTAGCCAATACTTACGCAAACCTGGCTAGTAGTCAACGTGCGTGAAAGTTAATGGACTAACATACTGTAACCCTTTTTTTTCGTTAGACGCTAGAACCGCAGACGCCCCGGATCGAGTAAGTTAAAAAGAAGGCGCCAACATGTTTAATTACTTTAATCGATTGCTTAGGCATGTGTGCTAAACAGACACGTCCTCCCCAAAATAATGCGTCGTCGAGATGCTTCGGCGCTTATAATAAGTTACCCACCAAAACAGTACTGTACTTAGTAGGATAATGTTAAATCCAACACGGCACTGTGCGTGGCGCGTTCTTTCGCGCAGAAATGTTCGGGCCTTTTCGTTATCTGATCTGTAGATGATCTGCTGACCATATAAAAATGCGATCGTGTTCTCCGTATCCCGCCGCGCTTTCGGACATTCTCAAGAACTTTTTCATGGTCCGGATGCATAGATTAATCCGGATGAGATCGCCCGGTCGGTCGGTGTGAACTGCGGTTTATGCAGTTGTTGTGGGCATCGCACGCGGCTGGTGAGGTGAGCAAGGCAGGTTTCTGCTAGAGTAGCTCGCTCTTTGTCAATGAAGTGATTGCATAACTACGTATGAAGCTATCAATAATCATAATTGTTGGTTGTGCTTTACGATTCGTGTTAGTTAGAAGACTTTTAACGGTGTGAACCCACCAACCATCATCACCGTTGGTCCAACAACTTTCGACGATGACGATGTTTGGTGGGTTCGCATGTAGTTGTGGAGTTGAATTTTCGGCTCTTTGCTAAGTTGTGCAGTCAGCTGATTACATAATATTTTGACAAAACTTTCATATGTAGCTTAAAAAGCATAAGAAAAATATACAAAATTTAAATAAATAGATATATTTGACAATTTCAAATTAACAATATCACAGCTTTAATTATAGACTCTGTAGTTGGGAATTGGAGACCTTCGCCGGGAAGGCTCACATGGGGATCGATATGAACGGATCTCGTTATAGTAAGAGGCGTTTCGATTTCTATTTAGCAATAGTTCTGATTTGAATACTACTCCGTACTATACTGCTTGATCACGTACGTAGTTAACTCGGTTTTGTAAGCTGGCACGATCGTCGATCGACATGCAATTATAGGTTGAAAATGATTGGTCTCCCGTTCTATACATACGTACATGTCGTTGACGAGATGCTGCGGCCAAATCACGCAGTCCACACATGGCATACAATCGCAACGAACCAGAGGTTCGGGAAGCTCAGCCATGCAAATCATGCAACGGCATGCGATCTCGAAAGCCTAATCAATGCAGCCCCTTCGTTTATACGCCCGCAGTTGCACAATATAATATGGTTTAACCTTTTTTACATGCACATATTTAAATTTATATCTAGACATATTTTAATACTCGAAAACCAACCTATTTGTGTACACATTTTTTGTTATGAATCTGAACAAAATGTACAAAACCTATACCATCATATATTATGAAACGGAGGGAGTATAATGGAAGAGCGAATGCGCATTTCATCGAAATATAAGTTCATTTGGAAGTCATCAAAGTAAAAGTTCAAAGAACAGTAAACGCATGTCGAAACGAGATACCGTGTCCAAGGTTACAGTTCACTACTGACCACCACGACACCACCTTCTCACCTCTCTCTGTCCACCTCCGATTCTGGGCCGTGTGCCGGGCCTATGCCCCAGATTTGCTTGGTCCGGCCCCACGACACACCCCGGCCCACACAAACAAATTGCACAGACCGAGTTCCTCAACTATTGCTGACGAGGTTATACCAAACGGACCGGTACCCCTTCGTGTGGGTACCCGATGCACGTGATGACTAAAACCCAATTGTTAAAAAGCTGGAAAAGTCCAACAAGTGAAGATCAAGTCGAAAACTTCTACCATAAATAGCATAGTTGGTATTACTTTCCATATTTGTAATCGTAGTCGATTACTACCCGAGACCTGTACCACTATATAAATGACATGAGGGTGGCCGATCAAGTACACGCCCAACCAGAATCATCAAACCCTAACAAGATCGTCATCTTGCTAGACCCCATGTACTCGCCGCATATTCACAATCAATAACAGACAAACATGACGTAAGGTTGTTACCTCACTCGAGGACACCGAATCTGGGTAAATCCCGAGCCGACGAATCTACCAACACTACGCGTTCTCTACCTCATAACTCTTACCTTAGGCTAGTAACCATGTGTATTGATGGGGGCATCACTCGTCAATTGCCTCCACTTGGGAAATCCGTCGGGTCAGCTCCCGTCTGATGTCCCGGATTAGCTCATCATCGTCGATGATTGCGTCGAGTCCTTGGCATCGTCGTCAACAAAGTTGTTCTTGGTGGGCGGAGTACGAGCCTAGGAGTGAGAGGAGGAGTACTCATCGTCGTCAGAGGTGTAGAACAAGGCCGACTACGACGACCACGCCTATGCTAAAGACGCAAGGTAGCTCCCCGTCTCCACGGTTGGGGACGCCTCCACACTCCATTTTCATGACCAAGGTGATCGAGAATTGGGTCGCATGATGTTTTTTTTAAAGAACGGTCATGAGATTTTTTTTATATAAGATAGAGAAAGAAACCAAAGATACAACTTGAGAAAGAAATAGTAACACATGTCAGAAGCGGTCTGGTTCCACCGTCAACACAACACATGCTAACCCCAAAGATTAGCAATCTCTCAAAAGAATGACAAATGACACATGAGTTACTTGTCTGATCCTTAGCCAAAATGGCAACAAAAAAAACCCGGAGCTGCCGGTTTAGACGCAACATATTTTGAGGCCACCAAAATGATCCAAAACCCATATCGCCATAGGGTATCTAAGAGATGCTCTTATCTTATCCCGGATAATGGAAGAGCGAATGCACCTTTCGATCTGATAAATGGGCGATAGAAGTGGTAATAAAAGTTGAAAAAGAGTAGAAGCAAATCGGAACGAGATACGTCGGAGGCGAGACTGGGAGAGAGCACTGTTGACTGCTGACCACCACCTTCTCTATCGCCTCTCTCTGTCCATCTCCGATTCTGGGCCGTGCGCGGGGCCCACGCTCCAGATTTGCTCGTCCCGACCCCACCGCCACACAACAACAACAAATCGCGGAGACCACGACCGGGCAGCGTGTCCCCACTCGCCAGAACTCCAGAGCCACTTGGGAAATCCGCCGTATCCCCGGCGAGGAATCGGAATCGCACCCACCCCGTCCCGTCCCCCGCTCGAGTCGGAAGCAGCCATGGCAAACCCTGACCGTTCCCTGTGGGCTGTGGCGGAGACGGTGTGGTGGTGCGGTGCGGTGGGGTTGGGGATAAGGGGGGAAAGCAACGGGCCACCGGCAACGCTGCTGCTGCTGCTGCTGCTCACAGCACAGGCAGGCAAAGCCGCAAAAGGCATACGGGCCCCCTGACCCTGGCCTCGCCGGTGATGAGGATGGGAGAAGGGCGAAAGGGAGGTCCGGTTATTTTAGTCGCGGCGTATCCCGTAAAATCCACGAAATTCGTC
This sequence comes from Poa annua, assembly GCA_026929855.1. Taxonomy (NCBI): domain Eukaryota; kingdom Viridiplantae; phylum Streptophyta; class Magnoliopsida; order Poales; family Poaceae; genus Poa; species Poa annua. The sequence continues at coordinate 30,108,224 of CM049427.1, read as the reverse complement.
CCCGCCCGCCCGCCCGTGCCTCGTCGTCCTGTCGAGACTCTCCTGCCCCTCGTCGCCAAAAGCAACAAACACACAATCACAGACGGAGGACCAAAGCGAGGCAGCGGCAGCGGCCAGGACGACGAAAAAGGCGAGGCCTCCCTCCCTCTCTCTCTCTATCAACCGTAGCAGGCGCCGCTGTCCTGTCCCCTCGCCCTCTCGCGCTCCGGATTGGAGGTTGGTGCGCGCGCGCGCATGTGAGCGAATTGGGCTTGCCGCCTTGCCGGGATGGGGGCGGGAGGAGTAGCGGAGAAGCCCGCCGCAACCGCGGCTCCTGTTGTCCCGGCGGCGGAGGAGGCGGCGGGGAAGGGGGAGGTGACGCTGTGGCTGGTGAAGCTGAAGCTCAGCACGGTGGTGGCGCTCTACGTGCTGGCCGCCTCCGCCGTCTGGGTCGCCGTGCACTGGCACCACCGCCGCGGCGCGCTAGGCAAGGCCGAGGAGGGCGTCGTGTGCATGTGCGAGGAGAGGGCGAGGATGCTGCAGGACCAGTTCGCCGTGTCCGTCAACCACGTGCACGCGCTCGCCATACTCGTCGCGACCTTCCACTACGAGAAGCAGCCGCCAGCGCTCGACCAGGTACACGCCCCGGCTTTCCTGTTCTCTGTTCTCTCCTCTCCTCTACTCTGTGTCTGTGTGTTTGTACGGCGGCTTCTTCAATGAGTTACTGCTTCCCAAGTCAGTTCCACTGCTGCTGTTGCTAATTTGATCCTCCTGGTTTCGCGCTTCGATTCCCTGCGGATTTAATTACTACGCTCGCTCGCCCGCTCTGCGCCCGTAATTAATCAGCTCTACCATGGATGCACTGCTACTTGCTCTCACTGACTCTGCTTCCCCCCTTCAATTACTGTGTTTGAAATTGACTGATCGCCGTCGCGAGTTTGCTCCGTCTCTAACGCGTGCGGTATATATCCTGGATGTGGAGCAGGACACGTTCGCGGACTACACGGCCAGGACGTCCTTCGAGCGCCCGCTGTTGAGCGGCGTGGCCTACGCGCAGCGGGTCATGCACGCCGACAGGGAGGCCTTCGAGCGCCAGCAGGGGTGGATCATCAAGACCATGAAGCACGAGCCGTCACCGGAGCAGGACGAGTACGCGCCCGTCATCTACTCGCAGGAGACCATCTCCTACATCGAGGGGGTCGACGTCATGTCCGGCGAGGTCTGCACCCTTGGTTTTCATTTCTTTCCTTCCTGAGGTTTCAGTGTTGTTGCCGCGATTCAACTGAAGGTAACTTTGGTGTTTCCGTGTTGTTGTTGTTGCAGGAGGACCGGGAGAACATCTTGAGGTCCAGGGAGACCGGGAAGGCCGTTCTGACGAGGCCATTCAGGCTCCTGTCCAATCACCTCGGTGTTGTGTTGACGTTTCCTGTCTACCTTGTGGATCTTCCTCCGGATGCCAGTGAGGAGGATCGTGTTGCTGCTACCGCGGGGTGAGGTTTTTCATCAATCGACCATTCCCTTTTTATGTGGAATCACCACCTCCACTGGCTAGCTGTTCAAGCAATCATAGTGTGTGCTACTGGCAGAGAAAACACAATGGCTATGAGAGCACATTTACATTACGACTCGGTGCTCTCACTTGGCACTGAGCTTTTAGAGTTCGATTTGGCCTAGTCATAAACAATGGCTTCCGCACTTCTTTTTTTGTAAAAATCACTGTAGTGATGTTCCATGTTGTACTGCAACAGAGACTGATAGGTTTAGGCACTGATCAAAATGGCTTCCTTTACATCTTACCGTGTAGTGGCATCTTCTAATGCTCGATTTTTTTTTTGTTTTGAAACAAGGCAAAAGCTTTGCCTTTTATATTGATAAAGTAGAAGCAAACACGTAGGACAAGGCCTAAAAAAGAAAAAAATACAACTCCATCCACGCCGGCCCCGAGGCCCCGCCCCGATTTTGGCGTTGTGTCAGCTTTTTAAAAGCACTTATCAATTCCTATTTGTGGATATAACAGTTAGGTGGAACTTGGAAGGGCCTCTTTTGAGGTGTAACAGAATAATCTTACTGAAACCAGCAAATATTCCTCTAAAATAGCTAAACTCCACAAGTTCACCGCAGCCCAGCAGCTACAATAACAACCACAAAATGAGTCTAAATTTAAATGTTATTCGGCAGATACCTTGGAGGAGCTTTTGATGTGGAGTCACTAGTGGAAAATTTGTTGAGACAGCTAGCTGGCAATGAGGAGTTGGTGGTAAATGTTTATGATGTCACGAACCATTCAGACCCTCTTGTCATGTATGGGTCTGAAGTTCCTCTTGGTGCCCCCTCACCCTCACACATATGCATGCTGGATTTTGGTGATCCGTTCAGAAAGCACCACATGATATGCAGGTACTTATGTGTACATTGATAGTTCATTTTCATAATATCTTTTATACTATATTTTCCTATCTGACAATGTTCATAAATGTGTCCAGATACAGAAACAAGCCTCATGTTCCATGGTCCGCTATTACAACTCCATCTGGCGTCTTTGTTATACTTATGCTTATTGGCTACATAATGTATGCTGCCTGGACTCGCTACGATAATGTTAAGGAAGAATATCTGAAAATGGAAGCGCTGAAACAACGTGCAGAAGCCGCTGATGTTGCTAAATCTCAGGTCCGATTTATTTGGAAATTACATGCTGTTTCAATATTGCAAGTTTTATATGATCTAAAGTACTCTTGTTTGTCAATGGCAGTTCCTTGCAACTGTTTCTCATGAAATCAGGACACCCATGAACGGAGTGCTAGGTGATTCATCTGTTAATGACCATGCATTCCTTTCCCACAGCTTATTGTTTATGCAATGCGTTACGAGGGAAGTTGTATGATTTATGCTTTTCTTTTTTCGTAGGGATGCTTGATATGCTATTAGACACAGAGCTAAAGTCAACCCAGAGGGATTTCGCCCAAACTGCTCAAGTCTGTGGAAAAGCATTAATATCCCTGATTAACGAAGTTCTTGACAGGGCCAAAATTGAAGCTAACAAATTAGAGCTCGAGTCTGTACCTTTTGACCTTAGGTCCATCCTTGACGATGTCGTCTCACTATTTTCCTCGAAGTCAAGAGAGAAGAATATTGAGGTTAGTTCAACCGCTTTCAATACTGATTGGAAGCAGATCACCATCCATGTTGAAGTTTGATCATACTATACATTATTTCTGCTGAGGTCTCTTTATTTATTTGCTTTCATAAAGTTCTCTGCATTTCAGCAATGCTCTTGCACAGTAAATTCATTGATCGGTCTACTAATTTCAGTTTACTCCTTTTCAACGTGTAGCTTGCTGTATATGTCTCTGAAAGAGTTCCTGAAATCTTGTTGGGTGATCCTGGAAGGTTTCGACAGATAATTACAAACTTAGTCGGGAACTCAATTAAGGTAAGTGTGCACTGAAGCGCACAACTACATAGGCTCCGTAGAAGGAAAACTTGGTTTTGTCAATGACATACTTCGTACGCTTAAATCCAATTCCAGCATAGCTTACGCTGTATTTTGTTCTCTATGTGTCTACATTATGACAGTTCACAGAACGGGGACACATTTTTGTGCAAGTTCACCTAGCGGACCACTCAAATCTTGCAACCGAAGCAAAAGCTGAACCAGTTATGAATGGTATCAATGGACATAATGATGAGACAACTGCTATATCCTCGAGTGTATCCCACAATACGCTAAGTGGTTTTGAGGCTGCGGACACCAGAAATAGCTGGGAAAACTTCAAGGATTTGCTTACTTATGAGACAAATGAGGTGCCATATAAAACTGATTCTGACAAGGTTACTCTTGTAGTAAGTGTGGAAGATACAGGGATAGGTATACCGGTTCAGGCCCAATGCCGGGTCTTCACACCTTTCATGCAAGCTGATAGTTCAACATCAAGAAACTATGGTGGGACTGGAATTGGATTAAGTATCAGCCAATGTCTTGTTAAACTAATGAGTGGTCAGATAAACTTTGTTAGTCGACCCCATGTTGGGAGCACATTCACATTTACTGCGGTTCTCCGACGCTGTGAGAGAAATGCTGTTAATGTCAGCAAATCTGCTTTGCTGCATCCTCTGCCATCCAATTTTAAAGGTCTATCATCACTGTTGGTTGATAAAAGACCAGTAAGAGCAACTGTAACTAAGTATCATTTGCAAAGGTTGGGAATTTCCTCTAAATCTGTATGTACCGTTGAACAAGCACTTGGTGAGTTATCTAGGAGAAATGGCACTGTGCTAAACAGGTACTTAACTCTTACAGCTTACATCATCGCTGCTCTCTAGATTACAATATTAAGTGATACGTAAACATCTTTGGAGAAAAGAAAAATGAAGCATTCTTAAATAAATGTTCATGCTAAACTAATTTTGATGAAAGATGGTTATGTAATAGTAGCTCTAGGCAATAATATTGATCTCCTCACAGCATTACTGCTTGGTCCATCGTATTTCTGTTTGTTCGGTAGAGTGCATTGCTTGATTTAATTTCATGTTATACCATCATTACTACTCTTGAGTCATTTTATTCTTGCTTTGTTGAAATTATCTTATTTATAGACAAGTTTTTACATCCAATTTTTTCCAATCTAACTCAATCTGTTTTGAATTTGTTGTGCAGGGAACAACCCTCCATGTTACTAATTGAGAGTGACTCATGGGGCTTAAAGGACGTCCCCTTACATACTAGATTTCTGGAGATGAAACAGAATGGATGCGAATTGATTTTCCCGCAAGTTATCCTCCTTGCCTTGGAAGAATCAGACAAAATGAAAGCAAAATATGTGGTTGATTCTGTCATCACAAAGCCTTTGAAAGCAAGCACACTTGCAGCTTGTCTGTTCCAAGTACTTGGTATTAGTATCATACAAGCAAATAAAGACAAAAATCATGGCTCAGATTCGCTTTACGGTTTGCTTTTTGAAAAGAATATATTGGTGGTTGATGACAACAAGGTAAACCTTAGAGTGGCTGCTGGTACACTCAAGAAATATGGGGCAAAGGTGAAGTGCGTGGAGAGTGGCAAAGATGCTCTGGAGCTTCTACAAGTCCCGCACAATTTTGATCTTTGTCTAATGGATATTCAGATGCCAGAGATGGATGGGTAAGTTTACATGCTATCTAATCTTTTCTCGTCGATTTAAGCAACATTTTATTTTGGATGTTAAGTGAGACATCATATAGGTCAGTGCCACATGTACGAACTCTTTCACACAACAGCTTGTTTGTGTAGAGTAATGTATCTGTTTGTTCCTATATAAAATATGTTTTTGTTTTGTTCTTTCTTTGGCGGTTATAACATGTATTGTTATGCCAACGGCTTATTAGAAATCTTACTAAATGTCAAGCTTCCATTTGAAGACCGGGTTCAAATCCCAAATTGTAGGCTTGTGTTCAAATACTAGTAATGACAACATTGGTGCAAGTGCTTTAAAACCCTGCGATGATTATCATACCTAAGCTAGTGTTGTTCCTGGTAATTTTTTACGCAAAGTGTGTAGCAATGGCCTGATTAATTTGAGTCAATATCTCTTGTGTAACCAGTACAGTTCATGATTGCACATAGATATAGGCACACATTAATAGCAGCAAGTAATTATAATTAAGTAATTTAAAAGGAGTAACACCTGTTTTATATGGTAGGTTTGAGGCAACCCGACAGATACGGGCAATTGAAGCAAAGGCACACGAGCAGGCAGGCGATGCTGATAATTCAGAAGCAGACAGTATGGCAAAGAAGACCAAACTGCATCTGCCGGTCTTGGCAATGACCGCTGATGTTATCCAGGCCACTCATGAGGAATGCACAAAGCATGGGATGGATGGCTATGTCTCAAAACCCTTCGAGGAGAAGCAGCTCTACCAGGCCATGAAGAAGTTCTTGGGACCTAGCACTTCCAGCTGACAAAGGTCTGCACATTTGGATGTACATTGATTGGAAGGAGCTCTGACTGAACGGAGGCAGCTATGTTTCCTGCAATTCTTGAACCGAGGATGCATTCTGCGCTGCCCGTAGGCTGTCGCTTCTCCGAAGTCCGCGCGGCGACCAAGTTCGTGGCGAGGCTGTGCAACCAAGGTAACTGAGGGGTACATGTATTGTATTCGCAGCAGGCTCTGTTTTATATCGTAGTCTAGGAGAAACAAGTGTCAAAGGATGCATAGGCCTTCGGTGCTGTTGGAGCAGGATGTGTACTGCATCGTCTTGAGCTTAGTTTTGATGTACAGCTTGGATGTTTTTTTCTGCTCCAATCCGCTGTTGAGCCCATGGGAGACATGCCTGCTAGGTTTAAGATTGGGAAAAGATGAGGTTAGTTTTTGGCTATTTTACACGGTACGGGAAAACTTCCAGTATGTGTAGATCACGCTGATGTAAATGGCTCGATCGCATTTCCACCTGGATATGTATTGGGGAGGAAATGTGTGATGGAATATGGAAATGTAGTACTAGGAAGGAACTGTTGGATCGAACTCTCAGTGTTTATATCTCCTTTCATCTGCGCGAGTTACAGTTCGGAGGAAATCTCTCCCTCCAGGGTAACCATTTGTAAAGTGAGCCTGAGCCTGACTTTTCCCTTTACACATAACTAAAACTAAGCCACGCGACGGCCTCTCTTCTGTGGGCTATGATGTCTACTGTGTAGGTAAACTTGTGTTGTTTGCTTTCCTGCTGTTTCCCTTCTCTTCAAACATACAGGTGCCTGCGTTCTTACTGCATGTTGCTGTTAGCTCGTTTTCAATTTCAGTTAGGTGTATCAGGTAGAGCTGCAGAGGTAGAGCTGCTCGTCTTCAAACATACAAACCCTAACTCACTGCCCCCCTGTACCCTATACGCTTCACTCTATTGTCCTCCCCGTCATCTCCCCTCCACCTCCACTTGACCATAGTCGGCTCCGTTAGCACTTAGCGACGGATGCGCTTGTGGTGGAGGAGGTTTCTAACCTTGCGACGGACGATGAGGAGCTCACCGAGGAATATCCGTCATGGTTGGGCATGCATCATAGACCCCATTAACAAGTTCACGGGCCCAGATGGGCAACATAAAATTTATGTGCTTCATTTTTGTTGTTCACTAGTACGCATATGTTGAGTTTTTATTTTATTTTAGAAAAGGGGCAAACCCAGCCTCTACATTGATTGATACATGCGGCCTTTATTTCATTATTAAATCATCAATTATTAACAAGTTTAAAAAAAAAAGGAAGAGTCCTCATGGATCACTCAAAATCTCAACGAGAATAAGCCAACTAAATAAAAGAAAAGACATGAGAGAAGTCGGCCAAACATTTCTAAAATCAACTTGAGAGAATGTCATGGTTGTTGAGCCATTGTCGGAACATACTAAAGGGATAGTCGCTACGGAAAATGACCAGGGGGACAGGGAAATTGGGTGGCAAATAGATTCGCCATAACTAGGTTATATATTCATTCACAAATTAAGGGTGAATTTATTATAACTATGTGATATATTTTTGATAAATATGTCATGAATTTGTGTTTAAACTCTACGTGCATGTGTTTGCATGTTTTTTAGGGTTAGAAATGGAGGTTGTGGTTGAAGGAGGAAAAAAATGGGGGATGTCTCGGCCCTATCCATGGACACGTCCGGACGCGGACATATAGGGGTCAATTTTTGTGATGACTATGTGATAAATCTGTGATAACTATGTGATGAATTTGTGTTTAAACTCTAAGCGCATGATGTTTGCATGTTTTTAGGGTTCGAATTTGAATTGGTTGCACGAGAGAAAAAAATGGGGATTAGGGGGGGCAAATTTACTAGTTCATATGAAGTTGCTGGAACTTTGGTATTAGAGCGAAAGTGCTAGTTCCTATGAATATGTCTGAGATTTCGAAAAAAGAGTAGAGGTAGCACGCCGCACGCCAAAGTAACCGATGACAGCGAAGATCAAGGAACTGAGGTGGTTGTCCATCAGGTGTAGTGGCAAAGCTTCCGTTGAAGAATAAAATCATTGTTATATTTTCTCCTTTTCCTAGTTGGCGTCTTGGAGAGCTTAGATTTGTTAAATTTACCCCTTCCCCTCGAATATATATATACCGTATTTTGTCTCCCTCCGCCCAACAAACTCTGGCAAGCTGATGACAACCTTATTTCCTTGCCATAGGAAAGAATTCGGGAGTGCTCATTGAGGAGAAAGTTGGTCCCGTAACCCTAGCCTCCCGCGTCGCCGTCGCGGGCGACCGGGGGCTCCCTTCGCCGCCACCTTCTCCCTCCCTCTTCTCGCCCTCCTCCTCCTCGCCGCCGCCGGGGGGCGCCACCGGGCGAAGCCCGACAGCGTTGGCGGCGGCGAGGCCTTTCTTCTCCCTTGGCCAGTGGCGGCGGCGCGGAACGCGGCGGCTGGGCAGGGGCGCGACTCTCAGCGTGGGGAGCAGCGGCGTGGCGGCGCGCTCGTGCGGGCGGCGGCGTGGAGGCTGCGTGGACCTGCGCGCACGGGCGACGACGGCGCTTCACGGCGACGTGCTCGGGCGGGGCAGCGGCTCCTTTCCGATGGCGGCCATCCAGGGCCATGGGTGGGCGCTCGCGTCAGCCGTGGCGGCGGTGGTTCAGCGGCGACATCACTTAGGGACAGCACGGGGATAGGGCTAGGTGGAGCTCGGGTGTTGGCCATGGCTAGGGTTCCTTGGCCCAGATGCCAGTGGGCCTGACCTGGGCTCTACGGGCCCGGCCGGTGCACATGCCCTGGCCCCATATGCAGGTGGGACAACTACAACCATGGCGCTGCAGCGCGGCGACGGGACTGGTCGAGCCTTATCTGGCCCAGGTGGGCTGATGTGGGCTTGATCGGACCTGTTACTGCGTCCGGTCAGGGCCGTCTCGGACGGTGGAGGAAAGGTTCTCCTCTCATATATAGGTTGTGGTTGTCGCCATCGCAAGCCTAATTCTTTCACCGGCCCCATTTGCTCATCACGATGACCCTGCGACTTGCTGGTCCATTGGTTTGAGGTCGCGGACGCCGGGGCGGCGGCCCTAGAAGGTGGACTGCACGGGCGTCTCTGCGGCGAGCGACGTAGCGGTGGTGATGGTCTCTCTCCTTCGCTGTTTGGATGGCGGGGAGCGGACAGTAGGGGTCCTGGTGTTGCGACGCTACGGCTTTGTCAACTCCCATATCGTGTTTCGGAGGCCGAGCTTGGAGGCAGTGGATGAGTCCTCTATACCGGGCGTGATGCGAAGGGTCTTTCGGGCGAAAGCTCAGGACTTCGGTGCCAATGGCGACCAGGCCTGCGGGTATGGTTACCCTCCTGAGGGCGCTGTTGTGGGTATCTTCGACACGCCAAGTCTCGGGTGAAAACCTTGACCTTCGGTCTTGGCAACGGCGGCGTGCCACGTCGTTACCCTCTTGGGGGCATTGTCGTGGAGCTCTGGTATTGTGGGCTTGTTCCGATGTTCTCCGGTGGCAAGTTTGGTGTTCCTTATTTTTCCTTTTTACATCTTTGATATGCTTTGTACGAGGTCCCCTGCTTACTTTGTATCTGTTTGGCCGTTGTGACTTTATTTATAAAGCGGGGCTACGGACTGATCGTGCCGTGTGTGGGACTCGAGGGGATCGTCCCATTGGTCCATGATCACCAAAACCAACTACGCCGACTAGCCTTCTCATGTAGGTCATGCTCGAAGCGCGCCGACTCTAGAGCGTCGTCTGCAATGTCACGCTCACTATCGGCAAGCGATATGGTGTCAATGAAATATACAGAAATATTTCGGTGTACAAAATATTTCCTATCTAAAGTTTGAGTGCGCATGGCCTGGTTTGGGTGACCAAACATGCCCAGTCCTAGCTGCTGATCTCCCATCTACATTCTCGACCGTTGGATCTCCTTAACTGTACAGAAAGAGGTAGCATTTGGTACTGTAGATTGGTTTTTTTTGTTTGAAAATGGTACTGTAGATTGTTTAACTGAAGAATCGACAGTGTCGGCTGGACTCAGGAGAGCTCTGTATTTCCAGATCCGCCGCACGTTCCCGGCGCCCGGCGCCGCCGAAGCATCTCCCTTCTTCGGCTCACCGGCTCCACCTCCCAATCCCACCGACGCTCGCGTGCTACCTCGAAGCGGAGGAACTCGGTTCTCCCGTAATCTCCATCATCCGATCCCCTCTGGACTCTGGTGCTCCTGGGGACGGAACGGAGTGGCGTGGCCCGGACGCCAATCCTTTTGCTGGTAAGGAAGCCCTACCTTCCTCGGATCGTTGTACGTTTTGCCAGCAGTTCATGGCCTGAACAGTCAAATCCGATCAGACCCCTTTCCTCCAGGGCTCCCGGACGTTAAGGTCTGCCCCTGTCCGGGACAAACATCAGGGTCAAGTATTCAAGTTTGCTGAATTTGGCCCTGTCCATGCTTTCGAAAATTCGTACTGCTCCCAGTGAGCGGATGAATACATCCCGACATTTCTTGCATCTAAATTGCAAACTATTTTCTTGCATCTGAGTGGAAACTATGTAACTTCTGCATCATTGTGCACAGTTGTAACCTCACTGGTGTGGGTGATTATATATCCTGCTGATGGGCTACACTACACGTACACAGCCATCTCGACTCCCAGTGCCTTTTAGCTATATTATATGGGAGTGCATATGTCTCAGGCGCCTGATTTTTTCTTAAGTCTCAATCGACTCAGAAAAGTGCAACTGCAGTTCAAAAAAAAGTGCAACTGAACTGGCAAAAAAGTGCAATTGCATTTTTCTGTCAGAAAAGTGCAACTGATGCATATTTTCATGGGTGACTGAGACTTAAGAAAATCTCAGGCACCTGAGAATTAGCAAAACCGATATTATATTTGTATATATATGCACAATTGCAGATTGAACGGAAAACTAGAGAATGCGTAAAAGATAAGAGTGTAGGGTGGTGGAACTTGCAGATCTAACCACATGCTTTTGAGCTATGCCCGTAACAGCGCACCACCTTTTGTTTATGCATCTGGAGTCTAGACTCCGGTGCTAAAGCAAAGAGGATGGTGGTGTGTCATGGCCTCATGGGAACCTTTTTTTCGGTTGATTGATTAATGGAAGTCCGGTGGCCTCATGGGTGGCATGAGAGCACTTTGCCGTAAGATGCAACTCACACCTGCTCACCTGTCATGATGTCTTACCAACCTTGACACGTTTTATTTTTTTTCCTGAGGGGGGAGTGGGGAGGGGTAGATCCAACATGGTGGGTAGTGTGGAGAGGGGTATATAAGGAGTTGCAGCCTTCTCTCTGCAGACAACCATTAGGCAAACACCTTCTTTCTATACGCAAGAGGTTTTCATCTCTTGCAGTCTCCTTGTCAAGATCTCCCCCCCTCGAGCTCCTGAGATCTGGTGAGGGTCGTCTCCCTGATCCAATGCATCACTTTTGATTTAGTTTGTTGTCTGGTACCTGATCATGTAAGAAGTGTGGTTTCATGTTGTAGCTGTTCTTTCTCAAGTTGTCTGAACTGAATATCGTCTTCAGATCTGAGAGTTCACTTGAGATTCATTGTCTCTGTCTGATTTCTTATCTAGTTTGATTAGTATTTTGACCAGTATGTCTCGATGCCATCAATTTAGTTTACTGCCCCCACTTTAGATAGCATTTATTTTTTGTGATTGCTGCTATGGCTGGTGAATCAGATGATCGTCGTGATATTGTTTCAGTCTTTCATCCTCCTCAAATGTGGTCTGTCATTTACCTTGCTTGTAGTCTGCCGTGCAAGGTTCATTTTTTTTCCACTTCAAGTTAGCTGATGCTGTGAGGTTGTCAATATCTGAGTATTCGGAACTGTTCATGATTGTTTACATTATTACCATGGGTAGTTTTCTTATAACCTGGGTCCATATGTGTCTTTTGTTAAGTTTCTGTTTGTGACATATTGCCTTTTCGAGATCTAGATCTTAATTACTTCTGTTGACTCTGAAATGGACTGTGTCTGATGGAAGCAAAAGTTACCACTCCCCTGTTTTTCAATCCTCTGAAATACATTGTGTGCTATCGCAGGTTATAAGCAGACAAGATGGTTAAGATCTGCTGCATCGGAGCTGGCTATGTCGGCGGCCCAACGATGGCTGTCATTGCCATCAAGTGCCCATCAATTGAGGTTGTTGTTGTAGACATCTCCAAGCCTCGCATTGACGCTTGGAACAGCGACACGCTCCCGATCTATGAGCCTGGCCTTGACGATGTTGTCAAGGCGTGCAGGGGCAAGAACCTCTTCTTCAGCACTGACGTCGAGAAGCATGTCGCCGAGGCGGACATCATCTTTGTCTCAGTGAACACCCCAACCAAGACCCGTGGTCTTGGAGCAGGCAAGGCTGCAGACCTGACCTACTGGGAGAGTGCTGCCCGGATGATCGCCGATGTGGCCAAGTCTGACAAGATTGTCGTTGAGAAGTCCACTGTCCCTGTCAAGACCGCAGAGGCCATTGAGAAGATCTTGACCCACAACAGCAAGGGTATTAACTACCAGATCCTCTCCAACCCGGAGTTCCTTGCCGAGGGAACAGCGATCGACGACCTGTTCAAGCCTGACAGAGTGCTTATCGGTGGCCGGGAGACCCCTGAGGGCAGGAAGGCGGTTCAGGCTCTCAAGGAGGTGTACGCCCACTGGGTTCCTGAGGAAAACATCATCACCACCAACCTCTGGTCTGCTGAGCTCTCCAAGCTCGCTGCCAACGCGTTCCTGGCCCAGAGGATCTCTTCCGTGAATGCCATGTCTGCGCTTTGCGAGGCCACTGGCGCCAACGTGTCCGAGGTGTCTTATGCCATCGGCAAGGACTCCAGGATCGGCCCCAAGTTCCTGAACGCCAGTGTTGGGTTCGGCGGGTCCTGTTTCCAGAAGGACATTTTGAACCTGGTGTACATCTGCGAGTGCAACGGGCTCCCCGAGGTGGCCAACTACTGGAAGCAGGTCATCAAGATCAATGACTACCAGAAGAGCCGGTTCGTGAACCGCGTCGTGTCTTCCATGTTCAACACCGTCTCCGGCAAGAAGGTCGCCGTTCTCGGTTTTGCCTTCAAGAAGGACACCGGCGACACCAGGGAGACCCCAGCGATCGATGTGTGCCACGGCCTGCTGGGTGACAAGGCTCAGGTCAGCATCTATGATCCCCAGGTCACCGAGGAGCAGATCCAGCGGGACCTTGCCATGGGCAAGTTTGACTGGGACCACCCGATGCACCTTCAGCCCACAAGCCCCTCGGCAGTGAAGCAAGTGAGCGTTGTGTGGGACGCATACGAGGCCACCAAGGGGGCCCATGCCGTCTGCATCCTCACCGAGTGGGAAGAGTTCAAGAAGCTGGACTTCCAGAAGATCTTTGACAACATGCAGAAGCCGGCCTTTGTCTTCGATGGGCGCAACGTCATCGATGCAGAGAAGCTCAGGGAGATTGGCTTCATCGTCTACTCCATCGGCAAGCCGCTCGATGCGTGGCTCAAGGACATGCCCGCCGTCGCTTAGTTCTCTCCACCAGAGTTCATGTCGTAACGGGAAGAGAACTGGTTGACCATTCTTTATAGTTTTGCTTTCGCAGGAGACCCCTACATTTTCTGTCAGGCATAAAGCTGGCTTGTGTCGGTATATTTTGTTTCAGTTTTTTTCATGCTTTCACTGTGGTCTGTAGATTATATGTTCCTCAATCCTTGTTCTGTCTGTAAGAATGCTTCTGTATCCAAATGAGCTTATAGCAATTTGATTTTTCCCACTGCTCTCGTAAACATTTTACTGAGCTGACTGATGTGTTCTCCAAATAGCAGACATCATTCATGTTACTGTATCATTTTTATCTGGACAGCTGATGGCATCAAAATAGCGTACACCTTCTATTTCAGAATCCAGAAAGAACGGAAAACAACCTTCAGCATCATTCGGTTAATCTTATTTACTTTTCATCCAGATCAAACTAAGAAGGAACACAGGTGAGTACTAGATTACTACTACTTTCATCATCCATATCTTAGAAGAAATGCAGGCTCAGGTAAAAATCTGGTCAGGAATTACACCGATCGCGAGCGGTGGAAAGAAGAACACGGCTCAGGCGTCCCTGACGACTGACGTCCACAGAAACGGCAAATGGTTCTTGCTCTCCATTTCCACTCTATGCGTGTGTCCAGATGTCTGCCTCTCGAACTGTTCCTGGCACCGGCAGCTTGGCCCCCCAATCGAGCTTGCTGTCAAGAATATCCCACGGGAAGCCAGCCCACGTCTCCCTCTCCTGCTCTATAGTTTCAGGTCCAGAGAAACACGAGGCGATTAATGGAGTGCAGTATCTTTTTTGTGGTGGCGATCGCTCCTGTCGGTCGATACTTCTTGTCAGTTTCTGAAAGGGTTTGCGTGGAAGCCGATCTTTCACCAGCGCCACAGGGTCTCGGAGAGACGTGCGGCGGTGGCGAGTTCGCTTCCAATGGGAGGGGCCGGGCTGGTGGCCGGCTGTGGAGCTGCCAAGTCCAGGGGACGGCGTCCATGTCTGGGGGACGCCTGCCTTGTCTTGGCATCGTGCGTCGTTGTTGTAGACTTGTAGTGCAAGATCATCATCCATATGGCTATTCCGGGGAGTTCGTTCCGTCGAGTGGAATCTGAGTTCATCAACAACTTTGGGGTGAGCATGGTGCATCTCTTTTAGAGTATACTATGCTTTTGTGTTTTCGGTGTGGAGTGTGTCCGAAGAATGGAATCTATTCGTCTAGATGAGCGTTCACGTGTCTTTAAGGAGACCGCACATGGAGCTTCCACTGTTCAAAGAGAAGTTTAGTGCTTCTATCAGTTTAAAAAATCCATTGAAATGTTAGAGGATTATAACCTTAGTAATTTTTTTTCTATATATGTTGTTTTATTTGTATGGTGGATTTCTACTAGAAGTTTTCTTGAGGGTATGCACTTTGTTTCATACAAAAAATTCAAATTCTCAACTCTTTTGGAACTTTTTTTTTGCTTCTCACATTATTCATTTAAACAAAGTCTTCTAAAATTTCGAGCGGGTACAACATTGCAATCCTGACATTTCCCACATCTCTACATTGTCGGAGATCCTACGGATCGAAGAGGCTTTTAGGGGTGTTGTCCTCACAAGTCACGTATCAAAGAGATTAATTCTACGCCCGCGTCGAAGCCTCAGGAAAGTAGGTCAAGGCATAGTTCAGCCCACCCGACAATGGATGAAAGAACACATTCAAAACTATTGATATTTCTTTAACCAAGTATTTGAAGTAAGAAAATGACTCAAATGCAAGTGTTCACCCAATTTGGCTCCCTCGACCATTAGAAGCAAAAGGAAATTGTCCAATTAACTAATGGAAAATCATGCACAATCGACTAAGCGGTACACACACAACCTATTTTTTTACACTTACTACATGCTTTTATTCAACATTCTTTTTTGCATAAACAAACCGGTACAAGTGGTCTTATGATTAAAAGGAGGCACCCCCCTCTGGTAAAGCCCTCCTCGTGACAAGCCTCAACACATGGATCATCATAGCATGGATGCTCGTGATAACTCGTGCTCCTTTGTTTGCAGGTCTTGGCTTCTGATCCAGGAACAAAGAGAAGTGGCATGAACAGTAGCATGCATAGCAAGATTGTCACCTTGACGACTGACATGTCTTCGAGAATAAACAGTCACGAAGGCTAGTAACGAGCGGTACAATATGCATATCAGAACAGGCTACACCATCTCTCTTATAGCCACGGAATATGAGTCTAAAAAAGAAGTCGTACACACACAACCTATTGGTTTATGCTATAACCATTTTTCTACTTTCTTTACTCACTGAAGACGACGTTGTTTCGGCCATGCTCAATCGTAGGACGATAGGACATTAATGGACAATGTGATGCTGAGGAGAGATGGGAGGAAAATTCGTTCCTTTTAGCTCCCCTTATCCCCCTTATGTCCACCCTTGAGTCTTTCGCCATTATTTGTTTGCCCTAAGTTCTTATTGCCCAACAAACTCGATTAAATCACGTTCATCACATATGGTCAACAACATATTATGCAAACAATTGCGTTTTCTAGTCCTGCAATTGACTAAACATATGGTAGGTCCAAATCAGTTAAGTTTTCTAATGAGATCAGGGCCGGTCCAAATAAGTTTAATACCCGGTGCGAGTTAAGTCAATATAATTTATAGAAAACTCTTATACATTCATATAACTTAGTTTTATTATATTTCAATCTTATAAGTATATCACCCCATATATAGTTTGCACAGTTAAACTAAATATAAAATGTTACTAATATTGTATACTTTTTGTACCTTACGTACATTTAAAAATATATTAACTTCTATTAAATCTAAATATTTTTGTAACCATTTTTTTTGTTGTATACGCTTAGGCTAAAATTATATATAAAAAATTATGCCTCCTTTCACAGTTGAGCTAAGACATAATTATATATAATATTTTGGGACGCATATCTACTGACTATAATCTAATGGATATATAGATGTTTCGAGTGTATCATTACATCAGAAAATTTAGAAAACTTCTATAGCATAAATGAAACTACTATCTTACAAGTAACATTGTGTTCAATAATGATCACACGACACATGATTCTATTAAACAAAGTCCTCTAGATTTTCAGGCGGGCACAACATTGCAATCCTGATATTCTGACTTCTCTGCATTGTCAAAGATCCTACGGATGAAATAGCACATTCAAAACTATTGATATTTCCTTAACCAAGTATTCGAAGTAAGAAAATTACTCAAATGCAACTGTTCTCTCAATTTGGTTGTCTTGTCAATTAATTAAGCAGAAGAGAATTGCCCAATTAAATAACGAAAAATCACGCAACAACATTATCAGAAATAGTCGTTGGCGGCAAAAGTTAAAAAATAAAAATTTATTGCAATGGTCATCGTAGAGGAATAAAAATGAGAGAAAATAATTATTAGCAATCGACCGTCTCCACAAATATACAAACAATTGTGTTTTGCTATCCTTCCATTGACTAAACATATGGTAGGTTCAAATTAATTAAAATACTAGCAGTAGTAGTAAGTTTTCTAATGAGATCAGCTAACGAAACATCATGTTCCCTCTACGGCTATAACCAATCAACTCCCAAGAGCCGTAATTTTTATGCTCTTACGTACGTTTGACGCCTAAAGAAAATATACATGCACCCTTCTAGAAAAGAAATACCGGATTCACACGTCAAAGCATGAGATAGCTATGCGACGCAAAATATAAAAATGGAACAAAAACGTAGAACAAAAATGTGATGTGGTTCCTGTCAGTCACACGGAGTATAGAATTCGCACTCTGTTACGACACGGGAGAGAAGAACCCACGGTATATAAATACAGACTCCCAGTCTCCGAAACCTCTCATCCTCGCCTCACAACCCATTCAACCCACCTCGCGTCGCCAACAACCACCGTCCGCCGGAGAGCAGCAGATCCCCATTTCCGCCCTCCCTCCCCACGAGCTTACCGGAACCCCGAGCAGATTCGTGCCTGAGGGATGGAGGCAGCAACAGCAGCGGCCGCCGCGGCGCTCAGGTCGCCCACCGCCGCCGCCGCGCCCTCGCGCCGGGTCGCCGCCGCGAGGTCGCTCCCCTTCGAGCGGAGGCGCACCTTCGCCTTCGGCTCCATCAAGGTAAACACACCAGCTTCGGGTCATTTGTGTTTCATTGCAAATCTTGGGTCTTATCCCCTTCCAGTGATCTTATCCATTTTATTTGATTTTGTTAAGTATTTTCAGTTTTTTTTCTGGTTCATTGATTATCGGCAACTTCCAAGTCTTGTATGCTGATTTTGCTTCCTTGTGGTCGATGCTATCTATCCTCAGGGTCTCGGGCGGCGGCAGCAACTGCCTTCGAGAAGTCGAAGCAGCGTGGTCCGGGCATCTTCGTCTCCGTCGGAGTCTTCGCCGTCTTCTTCCCCAATCGCGCCGCTGCAGATGGAGTCGCCGATAGGGCAGTTCCTCTCGCAGATTCTGGTCACGCACCCACACCTGCTCCCCGCTGCCGCCGAGCAGCAGCTCGAGCAGCTCCAGAACGTACACGAGGCTGCCGGGAAGGAGGGCGGCAGCGACAAGCCGGCACCGCCGCCAGGTGGCGACATCGTCCTGTACAGGTAAATGATGTTTGGAACGGTTGCTTCGTTATTTTCGATACATCCGGCTGTAAGAAGATAAGGTTTTGGTAAATAATTAGATTCAGTGAGAGGGTATGCCAATTGTAGAACTATCATCAAGCTAGCAAGACCAGCTGGCATGCTATTGCTACCTCCAAGCAAAGATAGAAAATCTTTTTATGGGCTCTTGCCGACATGGTTAAAAAGAGATTAGTTTACATAGCAGATAGAGATGTTATGAATTGTTTAGCATCTGATTTCGGATGTGCTGATTTTGTTTACGTAACAGTTATTTCTAGCATGTTTGATTGGGATAGAGCAATCACGTTCATCTTAGAATTGTTTTGTGAGTCGGAGTTCTGTGTTGAAAATGACAGAGTATTCATGGTTTGAGTTGTAGGATTTACAAGACTAATTGTACTCATTGCTCACAGGAACTTTAGTCTTTCATTTCATAATCAATTCTAGTAATCCCCTGTATGTTAGAAATCTTGGCTAATTTCTCTCTCTTGATTAATAGGCGAATTGCTGAGGTTAAGGAGAAGGAACGGAGAAGGACTACGGAGGAGATACTGTACGCGCTGGTTGTTCAGAAGTTTGTTGAAGCTGGCGTCTCTTTGGTCCCAGCTCTCTCACACTCTATTGATGCTTCTGGTAGAGTTGATCAGTGGGCAGAACATGTGGAAGGGAAGCTTGAGCGTTTGCACTCACATGAGGCTTATGAAATGATCGAAAACCACTTAAATCTCATATTGGGGCAGCGGCAAGCTGATGCCACCGTCGCAGCCATAAGCAAGCTCCGAGTTGGCCAAGTCTACGCTGCATCAGTGATGTATGGTTATTTCCTCAAGAGAGTTGATCAGAGGTTTCAGCTCGAGAAGTCAATGAAGAGCCTCCCTTGGGGGTCCGAAGACGATGCGCTCAATCAAGTTATGACGACTGACTCACGGCCCTCAGCTCAGACTTACAGTTCTCATCCAGAGGTGGAGTCCTGGACTTCCTCTGACCTTAGCGCCGAAGGGCTTGGCCAATCTGTCAAGCCTTGCCGTCTGAAGTCGTATGTCATGTCATTTGACCCAGACACGTTGCAAACTTATGCAACGATTCGGTCAAAGGTGGCATTTGGCATCATAGAGAAGCACACAGAGGCGCTATTTGGGAAACCGGAGATTGTGATCACTCCGGAAGGAACTGTCGATTCTTCCAAGGATGAGCATGTCAGGATAAGCTTCTCAGGGTTGAGAAGGCTGATCTTAGAGGCTGTTACTTTCGGATCCTTCCTTTGGGATGTCGAGAGCTATGTGGATTCCAGGTACCATTTTGTCACCAACTAATTGGATCCAAGTAGTATAGATTCATGGCATGTGTATTTGGTCTGAAGTTCACTGCAGACAGTTGTACAATGGTAATTACCCCGTGCTGTATGCCGAGAAACCTTTGATTCTGGCATCACATCATTGTAAAGTGGAAATGTCATTAGACTGATATTTAGCTACTAAGATTTATTAGCACTTCTTCTGCCTTGGGTGGTTGCTGCTTTATACGACTTCTTCTTGTGAAATTTCATCGAGGAGTCCTAGCAAGTTCCTTGTCTGAACCTACTGTTGATGTTGTGCTATCTTATCATGTTTTGAAATTTCAACTACGCTAGCATATTGCGCATCGTGGATGATAGTATTTTAAGAATGGACTTCTCCCAATTTCATTTACGAAATCATAGAGGTCCATCGGTAGAACGTGGAACACAGTTGCGACCGCTATTATTTGAGGGGTGAATGTGTATTTGCAGACAATCGAGTTGAGCATAATTTGCTGAAGAACAAGTTAAGTTTTACATAAATCAACTGAAGTAGTCGATTCATGCAAGACATAGCGTAGAGAGCAATCACCAGTCCGCCACACATATAACTGGACCTTTGTCGAATGGAATCATCGGACTCAGTTCAAGGCATCTTACGTAGCTTTCGATAATTTTGATGGGAGTTGTTTTACCAGTTTAACTTATCCCCCTGTGTCGTTACATATAAACTGTGACTCGACAGCACTCCCATCTTCTGACCAACTTGACTAAACGACGATACCTTCACAGGAGGAATCGCTTATCAACTGGTTTAGGAATGTGTTTGATCCTGGACAGAGTTATAACCATCCTGGTGTTTGGTTAGGGCTTCAGGGGCTGTAATCCCGGATAAGTGACGCGGGATTGAGTCGACACATAAGGCTTTGTTCGGTTCCGCCCACCCCGACCGGTATTGGCGCAAAATCCCCGCGCGTCATCCGGAATCGGACCCTCGGGGAATAAATTCCGCGACTCTCACCTGGCACGTTCGGTTACACCCGACATGGTTTAGATCCCGCACAAATCCACCCCGACCCCGGCTATTTGGGGGGGGGGGGGGGGAATAAACCACGAGGCTTATCGCGTGGAACGAATCCACGAGACGGTCGCCGCACGCGTCTCTCAGAGGCTATCCTCCCCAATCTTATTTTCTGTCCGGCGATTCCAAGGGGCCGGTGGCGGCGGCGCGGCGGCGCAGGGACGGCAGCGGCGGGGCGGCGCAGGGACGGCAGCGGCACGGCGGCGAAGGGATGGCAGGGGCGAAGCAACTCGCCGTCTCTCTTCCTCCCAAACCCTTTCTACCTGGCGACCCACAGATCCCACCTCCATCCGAGCTTGGCGACGCCACCGTCCTCTCCATCTCCGACGGCTGCACAGGTAAGGGCCTCCTCCTCCCCCTCCCCCCTCTCTATTTCTAGATTTTGGCATGTTGGGTAAGAAGTTCTAGGGTTCTTGGCATGTACCGTAACAATTTGACGAGTTCTTAGTGTGTTCTGTAGTGTAGGTTCTTGGCATGTTCTGTTAACCACTGTAGACACCATTTCCATGTGTAGGTATTGATCCAGTTCGTCGTGTATATTAACAGTGGCTCTGCCTATATGAAGTCAGCTGAGATATATGTTAGGTAAAGCCGCCGCAGCAGCAGCAACAACAGCTGCTGCTGCTGCCCTGTTTGCCATGCCATGCATGCAGCTGCTGGCAGCACATCACATTTCACAAAAGAGTCAAGCCCGTAGTAGCTTTTAGGAACCAAAGAGCTGAGCTAATTGAAAGCCGGCCAGTATCTGTCTCTTTTGGATTAATTTCCATCGAGAAATGTCATATAATGTACAGTACTCTCTAGGATTTGGGTGGTGATGGTGGTAGCTTTCACTGATACCAAAAGGAGTTTCTGAAACAGTGTGCAAATAACATATCTGGCTGGTGACATGTAGTTGTTGTTGTTGCTATTGTGTTTTAGGAGCTGTAGGTGTCCTGACATGTAGCTGTAGGTGTAAGGTTCATGCTTTGGTTCAAATAAGCTAATTACCTGTTCTAATATATCTGTTATAATATATCTGATTCCATTGTATGACAGTAGCTTTTTTTCCTTAGTCCTGGAATGGATTTGAGAATGAGGGATCTTATTAGGAAGAGAGAGGATGAGGATGAGGATGATGATGATATGATGCTTTTTCTTTTACCCGCACTACATCTGTTGGGTGCAAGTGAGCCAAGGGTAAGAGAGCCGCGACATACATTGATGCGAACAGGCGAGGAGGTTGTAAGGGAGTTGCTTGAAGGGCACGTAAAAAGATGTCGAGTAGCGTTTAGGATGGAGCCCCATATCTTTAGGGCTTTGGCTGGTTTTCTTCGACGAGAGAAGTTGGTAGGTGACAGCCGACTTAGCGTTGAAGAGAAACTAGCAGCCTTTCTATGGATGTTGTCCCATAACTCCTCCTTCCAAGACCTCGAACTCCAATTCAACCGGCAAAATCTCCACACATGGCAAGGTGTGGGACTTTTCTCAAGGTAGAACCGGCAATATTTCCGCCACCGAAAACGCAACAAGTTGTCCAAAGTAAAACCGATTTCGATGAACAAGAGCTTGACATGGAGATGAACCAAGCTCTAACTCCTCACCAACATAAAAGCCAAATAAGAACCAAGAAACATGATATGTCAAGTATGCAAAGGTTTGAGC
This sequence comes from Poa annua, assembly GCA_026929855.1. NCBI lineage: Eukaryota > Viridiplantae > Streptophyta > Magnoliopsida > Poales > Poaceae > Poa > Poa annua. The sequence continues at coordinate 30,086,129 of CM049427.1, read as the reverse complement.
TCTCCACAATGATGCGATCAAGTTACCAACTTGAGAACCCCTTTTGATAGTACGTCTATCTATCCTATAGCCCTATCAAGATCATACATTTGCCTTGAGCATTCCACTTGAGTTGGATGATGACTATCTTGATCTCTTCAAGTGGTTCATCTTTCCTTGATTGCGCGTCCAAGCACATGCTTGATGAAGACTTCTTCAAATACTCCCCCATGCTCACAATGGGAGAGTCTCGCTTAGCTCCATCTTCATGTATCCATTGCAAGCACCAAGCATAGGATCTCTTCAAGAAGCTTCTCTTGGTCTTGGTCTTGCACATCTCACCTTGATGACGATCACCACATGACGTCATCCTCCATGAGCTATATGAGATCTTCATTTGATGCAAGCCCAAGGGAAGATACCTAACCTCATATAATGATACCACACACACATATATCATGGGTTAGTTCACAAAGCTATGCGGACAAGTGTTTACCATCCCAAGAGATACATGATCGCTCTTGGTACATCTTGTAGCTTTGTGTGTTGATCAACATCTTGATCAACCTTGTCTCTTCCAACATTTCTTCACTAATATGATGTCTTGAATCCTTCAAGACATACTTGCAATATGCTCCACTCAACACATAAGCTTCAAGAGTCCAACACATGAACTCCACAATTCCATGGACATGATCTATAATGATATCTCAATACAAACATTAGTCCATAGAGATTGTCATTCAATTACCAAAACCACACATGAGGGAAAATGCTCTTTCAGGTGTGTGCCCCAAGGTTGTTGTACGGGATTGTTCTCCGCCCCAAAGGAGTTCATAGTGGAAGGTGGACTCGGACCTTTGTGGTCGAGTTCATCGGAGAAGAAGGTGAAGCCTTTGTGGCGTTGAGCAAACCTGTTGTGGTTGCTCACACCTCTCCAACGAGACGTACACCTTTTGTGGTGGAACTCGGGAATACATCCTCGTCTCCGTGTGCCTCGGTTATCCCTATACCCGAGCTCTTTACTTATGCACTTTACTTTGTGATAGCCATTGTGCTTGAAGTCCTTTACCTTGCTATCCCTTTGTTGTTTGTCTTGCATAGCATAAGTTGTTTGTGCACATAGGCTAACCTAGTATATTTAGCTTGTGTCATTGATAAGTTAAACACTAAGTTTTATTCCGCATTTATCAAGCCTAAATTGTAAAAAGTGTTCCTCGCCTATTCACCCCCCTCTAGGCGACATCTTTCCTTTCAATTGGTATCAGGTTATCTCATAATTAGGTTTTACCGCCTAGAGATAAAGATGTCGTTTAGAGAATTAGTGCACAATCCCACTTATATATTCGATGGCACTAATTATGATGTTTGGAAAATTCGCATGCTTAATATCTTTAGGGACATGGATCCTAATTTATAGAGAATTGTAGATATGGGTTTTTCTCCTCCAAAGGATTCCCAAGAATTATCTTTAGAGGATGAGAAAAACTCTTATCTCGATACTCTAGCTTGTAATGGTCTTATCTATGTTTTGAGTGATGTAGTTCTTGCGTCAATCATGCCTTGTCGGAACACTCATGAATTATGGACAAAGATTGAAGATATATATGATGTGTCCAACACTACCAAGGATGATTGTCCTCCTTCCACCTCCAACCGGGATGAGCTCATGTCTTCTTCCACTTCACAAACATGTGGCTTGCCACAAGGTAATGATATGGTGAGTGGTGATAGAGATTGCATTATTGATGGTGAATCTACTATTGATCATATTTCTCACCCATCTTATTGCAATGCTCTATCTTTGAACTTAAACTCCTCTAGCACCATAAATGCCTTACATGCTAGTGTCTATAGTCCTTGCATATCATGTAGTAGTTTCTTAACTAAATCACATGATGATATGCTTTCCTTGTCTTGTTGCCATGATAAAAATGTTTCTATTTCCTCTAGTACTTGTTTGACTAACAATGTAGAGGAATCCAAACAATTGTTGGAACAAGACATGGATCTCAATGGTGCTTCAAGTAATTCTTCATCTTCCTCATCCATTACTCACTTTTGCCTTATGGCTAAGGAGTCTAAGGTATCTCCTACCTTAAATTCCAATATATCTAATGATGATGATATTAATGATGAAAGTGATCATGATGCCTCCATTGAAAAGAACTTTGATATTGTCTCTCATGCTCTTTTAAAGAAAAAACATGCCCATGATAGCTTCTTAGAAATCATGACCATTCTTTTTGAGAGCAAGGAGACAATTGAGGCCTTGGAGACTCGTTGTGATGAAGGATGGGGTCTTGCTCGTGATTCCGCGGGTGAGATCCACAATCTTGAGATTGCTCTTAAGGAAGAGCAAGAAACTCGAGTTTCTCTTGAGGAGAAGCTAGAAACTAGTGAGGAGTTAAATAATGAAATGATTGCTAAACTCACTAAAAAATGTGACCATGCTCTTGCCAAACTAAAAATGGGCAAATCCAAATCTCTTGAGGAGACTCTTACTTTACAATTATCTAAAGTAAAAGAAACCCGTGATAGAGCTCTTGAGGAAGCCATCAACTTAAAAAGAAAGTATAAAGAGCTTGTTAAATTGTCCTCTTCTATTCCCAATGATAATGATGCTTGTGCGACTAACTCCATTTCTTGTGAAGCATCTATTTTGAAGGAAAATGTTGAGCTAAGGGCTCAACTTGAGTTGCTATCTAGCAAGTATGGGAAGTTGGAGGAAAATCGTGAAAATCTTTCGAGCTCTAATGATGATCTTCTAGCATCCCATGCTATGCTAGAGGTTGCTCTTGAGGCAATCTCTACAAAGGTAAAATCTTGTGAGCCTCTTTTGATCACTAGTACAATTTCTAGTAAAAATACTTTATTGCCATATGCTAGTTCTAGTAATTCATCCACTCACAACATTGTTACATCTTGTGATGAATTACTCTCCGTGCATTGTTGCTCTAACAATGTAGCATCTACTTCCTCTAGTATTTGTGTTGATACTAACCATGTAGAGGAAACCAAAGAGCTCAAGGCACAAGTCACTTCTTTGAAGAAAGACTTGATCAAGGGTCATGAAGGGAAGTCCACGCTCGACAAGATGTTGAGAGCGCGAAGACTTCCTCATGACAAGAGTGGACTTGGATTCAACTCCAATATCAAGAACAAGTCCATTGACAATATTGATCACAAGTTCATCAAGAGTGGACTTATATCAAGCTATTGATTCGGCCAAGATTGTGTGCTTCAAGTGCAAGGTCGAAGGGCACCATGTTAGATCTTGCCCCTTGAAGAAGAAGAAGCCTCTTAGTGAGAAGCAACAAGGGAAGCAACCTCAAGTTCAAACTCAAGCTTCACAAGTTAAATGATCTTCACTCCCAAAGAAGAAAAGAAAAGGCCGAGTGTGCTACACATGTCGTGGGAAGGATCACTTAGCCTCGTCATGCACTCATGGTAACTTATCCAACCCCACTATACTTGATCATGCTTATTTGCTTCGGAAGGATAAGGTTGGCAATTTGTTTGCCAAGTATGTTGGTACTCAAAGTGGTGTCAAGAAAAGAACCATTTGGGTTGCCAAGCCTATTGTGACTAACCTCTTAGGACCCAACTTGGTTGGGGACCAACAAGATACAACTTGATCAATAGGTGGAGTCGGAGGACATTGGAGACTTGGCTACATCATGAAGAGCTAAGGGATCTTCATCAACCATATTCTCTCAAGCCAAGTCAATTGGATTATACTGGCTCATCTTATATCCAATGTTCCTCCTTGCGGTAACTTGTGTTTAAATTTTATATACATTGAAAGAACCTTGCATGTGTTTGGTTTTGTACCTTACTAGTGTTTTATATGTGTTGTGCACTCTACTTACTCTATGCTTTTGAGCCTTTTGTCTATTTGCTTTCATCTTAATTGGCTCTTTTAGGAATTTTAATGGACTATCTCATTTTGGGGAGTGATGTGCTTTTTGGTAACTCATTATCCTAAAAATGTGTATGCATGAGGAATACCACTTAGTGGTGATATTTCAACATTATCTTCTCTCTTTGTGGTATGTCTTACTCATGAGAAATTCAAATTCTAATGTCCATTAATTATCTCTTGTTGGATTTGTTTTGCCTCTTGTTACCAAAGAATGGATTATCACATTATGGGGGAGTAATAAGCTATGTGCATATTACAAGCCTAGAAAATGTGAACATGTGAGGTAGTGTCATCTAGAGGTGATATTGTTGATTATCTTGTTCCTAGGTGGCATGGTACTCAAACAAGTTCCATTTTTGCTTAAATGCATTTGGTTCACCCATCTTTTGGTATCTTGTTTGTGAGAGAGTTTCTTGATGCTTAGTATGATCATTGAATATGTGAAGTCATCAAGAATCTCTAGATAAACATGTTTTTCAATGTTTATATTTATCCACATGCTTATGTTTTGTGAATATGATCTTGAATACATATATATGTCATGAACCACCGAGAACTATCTATATACAATCATTGTCTTTGAAAAGTGATAATTATATTTGTGGTAAATGTATTGATCATATTTACATTGGCTTTTGTTCATAAATTGTCTTATTCTATCGCCAAGTTTGTTTTGGTCTAACCACCCTTTTGTCATCCTTGCTTCATTTGGAACTTTTTGTCTCTCTACTCATTTTGTGTTGTGCTTTCTTGAGTTAGGACAAGCAAGGATCCCATTGTTGTGCATTTACATTCGAAGAATCATTTCTAAGTAATGCACTATCCTTTGGGGAGCTATCCTACATTGAGTAGAACATCATCCTCTTAATTGTTATCGGGTCTTATTGCTTTTCTTGAACTTTGTGCTCAAAAGGACATATGGAGGGTAATGATCCCACTTGTGTGCATTTTGTATTTACATACAAGATCTCAAATAATGCACTAATCATGGGGAAGCTACTCTATACTCTTTAGGACACTATTCTTTAAATTGGTTTGGTATCTTATTGCTCTTCTTGAACATGATTAATGCTTTAACAATATATATGGAGAGTGATGATCTCATTTGTGTGCATTTTGTATTCAAATACAAGATCATAAGAAATGCACTAATCTTGGGGGAGCAATCCTATACGTTATTGAATATTAGTTATGTTCAATTGGTATTTGATCCCGATGACATGTCTCTTTGAAAGACAAACATTTTTCATCTTGGTTTGTGCCATAATGAAAATTGTAGAGGGCTTGGTTTATTTGTTGGAACCTTACTCCTCTTTGTGGAGTTGGCTATCTCATCCCACGGTTCTTAGTGTACCTTCTTGGATGAGATGAAACCCTGGAGCATGTTTGCTTGTTTTATTTCTTATGCTCAATGGTTTAGCCTTGACCTTGTTTTCATTTGATATATTGTCTTATTGGTTTCTACAATCATGTGTTGGTTTGAGTCTTTGATACAATGAGGACAAATCCTTCTCTTGCCACACTGTTGTGTAGCTTCTTGATTTATTTGGTGTTTTGTCCAAATTGTATCTCGTTTGGTTCTTGAAAGTTTTGTGCATGGATATTTACTATATACATCTTTTGTCATGCTTACTTTCCTTGTTCCATTATATAGTATAAACTCCACCAAATCCTAAATGGCTAAGATGTGCTTGTAATTCAATTTAATATCAATAGGCACATATTTATGTGGAGTTTGTCCTATGTATTGTAGTTGCTCTAACTACTTTGGACCCAATGAGTTTGGGTACCACTTTGTACTTAAATTTGTTTTAGGTACATTGGAGATGCATTGGAAGCTTGTCTCGATTACAAGGAGAAAGTCCTTATCATGTGCCTTTTGAGCCAAACTTGGATGATCATAAGCACCTACCGTCTACTTCTACAATGCTATCTCGGTAACAAGTATCTATCTCATGCATACTCTCCTAGCCCTCAACCTTGTGTAGGTTGTTTCTTGGCATGAGTCTCTCGAGTTGCTTTTGATATGGTTTTTGCAAAGTTCCCTTCAAATCGTCTTTATTACAAATATGAGCAAGCCGGGATGATTACATAGTAAAGGGAACATACTTGATCGTGTTCATGATTCATCAATTCCAACTATGTTAATCTAGCAGTTCTTCTTATTTTGTCTCATATGCAATATGGATAAATTTTCAAAATCATTTGCCGCTTGAGAGAGTGTTTACCATTCTCAAAGCATCTCAACTATCACTTATTATTTTGGGTATTTGAGATACTTTGAAGAGTGTGTGTTGGAAGTCTTCCTAGCTTTGTGCTATGGGTGTAGGCAAAATTCTTATTGGTTTATTTAGACTTCCAAGTGAATATCATGTTCTTTATCTAGTACCTATTTTGTGTGTGCATGTTTCTTTGTGGACTTAGAGTGCCTACTTAGAAACTTATATACATGAGATTAGGAACATCTTTAATTGATATTCAAAATCTTTATTGATCAGCTTTATTGCTCTCTTGATCCTTTTGTGATCTCTAAAAGGCACAAACTTTGAATTTGATTTGGCATCCTCTTGCCTCTTAATAAGCTTGTGAATCTATCTGATGTGTTTTCGTTGGTGTGCTTGTATGCGAAATACATGATATGCACTATGTGCCACATAACTTGAAAGACTATGGGAATGCCTAGGCTCATCCTTCTTAGTCTCCTAACATGTGTTTCCATATTACATCCATCCTTTCTCGTTTGAGCAAGTCTTTGATTGTCTCGTTTCTTTTCGTTTGCTCAACATTTGTTTGTTGCAAAGTGCATTCTTTCTTTTTCCGTCTATGCACTCTTGCACTTATTGTTCAAATTAATCTAGGAAGGAACGAGGATTCCATGTTGCCCAACCTTTATTGAATTACAAATTCTTCATTGTGTATGTACCTTGCGGAGTTCCATCTTGATTCATTTGAACACTTGATTGCTTTTATCATAACATCTTCTTGTGTCCAATTGGTTTTCGGATCCTTTGATTGCATCTTTCGAGTTGCAATTGGTATCTTTCTATTTTATTTTTTGATTGATATCTTTTCTTTTGCATTTCTTGAATCCTCAATATAATTTGATCCCCTCCATGTATTCGTTATTGGATATATGCATTTGATTTCACTCATATCATGAGAAATGCATAATTTATGGGGAAGCTCTTATTATATTGGCCTTCTAGATTTTCTCCCATTCCGGCAATGGATGCCAATGGGGGAGAGATTTAGAGGGCTTTAAGGGATTTAGTTCTTTTCTCTTATAACCTTGCTTTGCTTAGTGTGTTGCATGGTTGTTTTTAATTCCTTATATAAACCCTCGTAAAAGGTATTGTCATCAATTACCAAAATGGGGGAGATTGAAAGGGCATGTGCGCTCATGTATGGTTTTGGTAATTAATGACAATCCCTAAGGACTAATGTGTGTTTTGAGCATATTGCAAGTATGGCTTGAAGTTGTTAAGCCATCACCTATATGAAGAAAGATGGTATCTTCCATGGGCTTGCAACAAGAAGATCCATTAATTTAGCTCATGGAGGAAACTAATGTGTGTTTTGAGCATATTGCAAGTATGGCTTGATGTAGCACCCCAACTTTTAATAAAGTTGGAACACCTGTGTTATGTGCTAGTCCCTGGATCACTGCCAGCACCACAGTACAAAATATAAAGTACCATTGCATAAGTATTAAAATTGCTACAACGAGATCCAAAATAATAGCCAAATATGGCTTTATTACAATTTGCATAGCCATGAAGGCTAGCTAAAGTTCAAAGTTCACAGCGAAAGCGAAATAACAATGAGCCTCATCTTCAAGCATGCGCCACATGCAGTCATGTTGGGTGTAGACTCGAGCCAAAATCATTCAGCATCAGAATTACCTGCACATTGGAATATGCAGCCCCCGAAGGAGGTCAATACAATGATGTATTGGCAAGTGACTATGGTGGATATATACTGGCAAGTCTAACATCTATATGCATATTTGGCTTGGTGGGGTTGAAGGCTATTTGCAGAAAGAAAGTTTTCTCCTATCATTTTGTAAAACACTTTTATTTCTCGAAGACTTGGCACCGAGGGATAAGGCCCAAGTGCACCAACAATTCTTTCCTTAGTCAAATTTTACTTTATGAAAACAGTGTTGAGATTCTTCTGCCCATCCTTATCCAGTTGCTCGAAGTAGTCCATTTCCGGGGACACGGCTGAGAACTCAGATTATCGACTCTACAGAGGGTGTGCACTTTCACCTTTAGACTCAATTTGTCCGAGAAATCCTATACACGCGGAGTGTATTATGGAAAGGAGAGAATTGAGACAAGAACTTTCAGAAGAAGAATGCAACCATACTAGCAAGACCCGTTCCACCTATCATCTCTACATCTGCTTGTCAAGCTGACAAGTTGCACTCCCACAACTTAATCATTCTAGACAGAGCCCATTGTCAAAAGGTTGCACAGGAAGCTTCTAAACTTGGAGGGACTTAGTAATCTCTTCGTTCCTGGGTGGCCATCCACAAGTGTACTTCTCGGTAACAACCACCATACTCGTGGCCCTAAGTAGCATTGTAACATCCCAAATTTATCAAAAATTTAAAACTTTGCATTCATGCATCATGCATCATAAAAGTATGGCATTGAGAACACATAAGGAGTAAATTGAATTTTAATTATAAGGTTAAATAAAACTGTTTTCATTAAAAAGATCTATTTGAACTCCTTATACAAATCTGTGTTTATTTATTTTATTTATTTAGCAAAATGATATCAAAAAGTTATAAATTAAATTAGCTTTTCAAAACATATTTTTATGATTTTTTCTGAAATGTTTTGATAAGTTTTAAAAATCAAATTGAATTAAATGTTTGAAAACTGAAAATGTTTTGTTAAAAAAAAAGAGAGGAGAGAGGATCGGCCCGACCCAATCTGGGCCGAAGCCCACTTCGTTCCCTCGCTATCTGCCGCGCGCGCAGCGCAGAGGCCCACGCCGCAGCCCATCTCCCTCCTCTCGGTCGCTGACAGACGGGGCCCGCACGTCATCCCCCTCCCCAACTCGTGACGAACACGAACACGATTCCACCGAAACCCCAGATTTTTGCGGATCGAAATCCGTTGGGAAAATCGCGAGGAAATCGCTCCCTACGCCCCCATATAAACCCCCCCTCTGCCGCCTCCTCCCGAACCCCAAAACCCTAGAGGATAGCCTCCAGGCCGCTCAGAAACTGCCCGCCGCCGTCCGCCATTGCCGCCGCCAAAATCCTCGATCTTCGGTGAGTGTAGAGCTCCTCGAGATCTCCCACGACTCTCTTTCGACTCCTGGTTAGCGCGCGCCCGTCATTGACATCTCCCCTGCTATTCTTCTGCTCTAGATCGCCGCATCCGTGATCGACCGAAGCAAACCGCCGCCGTCTCCATCTCCGGCGAGCTCTAGGAGGAGAAGGGAAGCACACCGAAGACCCCCGTCGCGCCAACAGCTCCGCCTCGACCTCCCCTTCGTTGCGGTACGTTCCGTTCTTGCTCGCACATCGTAGATCGCCGGAAACGCGTTTGCCGACGATGGCGCCGCCGCGGGCACGGGATCTCCGGCGAACCGCGCCGCTCGTCCGCCCCCCTTCTGATCCTGGCCGTCGGATCTAGATCCAATGGATCTAGATTGGGTAGATCTGGAGCGTGCGATTTAAATTAGATCGGACGGTTCGCGTACGCGATCCGCGCCGAACAGGTATCGGCCAATCAGCGAGCGCCGCGTGGCATATTGATTTTCTATTTTCGCAGAGAAATTGTTTTAAAAACAGAAAACAACACAAACTTACAAAATTCATAACTTTTGTTCTGTTCATCCAAATTTGATGAATTTTATATCCACGTGAAGCTCTGCTCGTGTAGTTTAATATGGTTTCATTAGTTTATCCTTTTAGTGTATATTAAATTGCGGAATTTAATTATTTAGCTTTCGGATGAATAAATCTATAATTTAATTAATAAAATTTCTTTCCAAATAAATCCAATTGTTTTAGAGATTTATTAATGCCCTCTGTCCAGAGAGTGCAATCTGGGATTTATTTGAAATTTCTCATAATATAATTAAGGAAATTGGTTTTAGAACTTAAAACTACTATTATGCTCAATAATTTAAATGATTAAATAAAATAGTAAAATATGGATCATTGTAATTCATGCATGAATAACAGAGAAATTAAAATAGTAATTATTGGGTCTTGTTAAGTCCATTGCATATTAAGCATGCATACATATTTTTGTATTGAGATTTTAAGTGTTATGCTTGTGTGTTATTCAGTTTTATTGTTTGTCTCTAGATTGTGAAGAGGAGGAAGGTCCTTGTGATTGTTATTCTTGCTGTGCTTGTTCCCTTTGCTACCAAGGCAAGTGACATTCATAATCCATCCTATGTTTTCTATATGCATTATTAGTAGATTTTTGAGTAGTACATGATAGGGAAATTGGAAATATTTTATAATGCCAAGTTAGTTTACACTTTGAAAATATCCTAGTAGTGTGTAGCCATCCCTCCCCATGCAGCCACCAAAAGTTTTATTAGATGCTTAGCTATGCTTTAAAGAAATTTACTTATCATGTTATAGAATTATTGCTAAGTGTTAAAACATTGAATACACTTCTGGGTGGAATTGGTTGTTTGGTTTATGTTGAGTGGCTTTTGGGACCATGCTTGTGGTTGTCTTTGCCTAGGATGAATTTCTATTCTACTTAGGGCCATGAGTATGGTGGTTGTCACCCAGAAGTACACTTGTGGACGGCCACCCAGGAACAAAGAGATTACTAAGTCCCTCCAAGTTTAGAAGCTTTCCGTGCAGCCTTCTGACAATGGGCTCTGTCTAGAACTACTAAGTTGTGAGAGTGCAACCTGTCAGCTTGACAAGCAGATGTAGAGTTGATAGGTGGAACGGGTCTTGCTAGTATGATTGCATTCTTCTTCTGAAAGTTCTTGTGTCAATTCTCTCCTTTCCATAATACACTCCGCGTGTATAGGATTTCTCGGACAAATTGAGTCTTAAGGTGAAAGTGCACAACCTCTGCAGAGTCGACAAACTGAGTACTCAGCCGTGTCCCCGGTGATGGACAACTTCGAGCAACTGGACAAGGATGGACGGAAGAATCTCAACATGGTTTTCGTAAAGTAAAATTTGACTAAGGAAAGAATTATTGGTGCACTTTGGCTTCATCCCTTGGTGCCAAGTCTTTGAGATACAAAAGTGTTTTACAAAAGATAGGAGAAAACTGGCTTTCTGCAAAATAGCCTACAAACTCCACCAAGCCAAATATGCATATAGAATTAGACTTGTCATAATTTTTCCACCATAGTCACTTGCCAATACTTCATTGTATTGACCTCCTACGGGGGCTGCATATTCAAATGTGTAGGTAATTCTGATGAGGAGTAAGTTTGGACTCGATTCTACACCCAACATGTCTGCTTGTGGCGTATGCTAGAAGAGGAGGCCCATTGCTTTTATTTTCGTTGTGAACTCTGAATATTTTAGCTAGTCTTCAAGACTATGCACTTTGTAATAAAGCTATACTTGGCTATTTTTGGATCTCGATGTAGTATTTTGATACTTATGCAATGATACTATATATTTTATACTGTGGTGCTGGCAGTGATCCAGGGACTAGCACCTAACACAGTTGTTCCATCTTTATTTAAAAGATGGGGCGCTACAAAATGGTATCAGAGCTAAAGTGTTGCCTGTAGGTTCGAGCCCTTAGGATTGGTTAAGCCTCCTTTTTTATCATAATATTACCATCTTTGAAGTATGTTGGATCCTAGCGGCATAGTGGGATGAAGCGGCCCGGGACTAACCTTACATGTCCACGTACATGAGACATGTTCCACAATTATAAGTGGCTGGCCGGGTGTCTGTCTCTCTCACTATAGTGAATATCCGACTTACAAAGAGTTGATAATAGTGTTGATCACCTGTTAGAAAAGAACTCCTTTTTCTCTAAGTACTTAAGTACACCACAATTAGTATATCTTACCTTTGTCTTGTGTTAATAAACTCTACCTTTATCACTTAAGGATGTCGTTCTTCATGTATCAAACCACGGAGGACTTCAAGGACATGCGCTTTGGAAGATATCTTCTAGAGTTGATAGAACTGTTGGCACTTCCAACACCCATCATCAAGGCAAGCCAGCTGAAGCACTTCAACAAAGAAGACTTATGGGGAATTCGCCTTTACCAACAAGGGCGCCAGACTGAACCCAAGACCGAAGACATCCAGTACAAGTCGATTAGTGACTCCTTGGAGAAAGGGCTGAATCTCGTCACGCAGGAGCTAATAGGACGTCTTTGCTTGCAATACCAAGAAGAGTTAAAAGACCACTACTTTGCTCACCTTGGCCAATGTGACGAACATGGGATTCCTTACTGTGTTAGCGAGGAAGACAAAAACAAACTAGAAGCTTTGTACCCATATCTCCAAGACTTAGAACTTCACCTCTGGCAACTAGAAGAAGATAGACGCAATGAGCTGCTGAAGAATGATGAAATAATGGCACAAGTCAAGGAGACTCAAAAGAAGATTGAAGCCCAAGAAGAGGTGGCCAACGCTCAAGAGGAGAAGTTCCGAGCTCAAGAGAAGAAGTTCCAAAACCAAGAAAAGAGAATTAGAGACAAGAACAAGGAGATCAGGACCTTGAAGGATGAAATTCTGAGCAACGACGTCGAGTTCGAAGCTGATCGAGATTTGATCGAGACTCTACGCCGTGAGAAGAGAATGTTACAAGAGAAGATTGAAGTCCTGGAGAAGGAAGCAATCGAGACTCTGCACCGTGAGACGACAATGTTACAGGAGAAGAACGAGGCCTTGGAGAAGGAGGTGAATGACTACAAGGAGATCCTTACGAAGGAAGGCATCACCATCGAGGAAGTCGAAGAAGATGAAGGAGATGTCATGGACGAAGTTTAGACGTAGTAGTTGGACCACCATATTCTCCCTCGTTTAGTTCGTCGTTCTTTTTAAAACATTGATCTCCAACTTGTGGTGTGACAATGATAAAATTGTGTGGTTTGCAGACTCTGTTGTTTTATTAAATCATTTTAGACTACTTGTTTTGTTTTGCTAAGTAGACTTTTTCTTAGTAAGTTGTCTTATGAGTGTTGATTGTGTTGACTTGGTTGCTTTGTGCATGGGTAGGATTTTTCTTCTTTTAGTTCTGTCTATCTTTCACTCATCTATGCTGAAAAACCCTACAGATGCCTCCTCGTCGTGATACCAGCAACGACGACGTCATGCAACAACTGATGGCCGCTCAAGCTCAGTAGATGAATATGATGACTCAGTTCATTGCAGCAACCAACAACAATAACAACAACAACCACAACAACAACAACCCGCCACCTCCACCCCCACCCCAAGTGGACAGACTTGCTAGATTCCTAAGGCTTAGGCCTAATAAGTTCTCCTCTGCTACTGAATCAATAGTGGCGGATGATTGGCTCCGTTCAGTCAACAAGGACTTAGTAACTTGTGAATGTTCTGAGGCAGAAAAAGTGAGGTTCACTACACACATGTTGGAAGGACCCGCATCATTGTGGTGGGAGAATTATCAAGTGACTCATCCCTTGGATGGCATGACTTGGGATGCGTTCAAGGAGGGCTTCCGGAATGCTCACATCTCCTCAGGTATAATGAACCTGAAGAAAGACGAATTTCGCAGCTTGAGGCAAGGAGGTAGAACTCTGAAGGAGTATATGGATGACTTCTGTATGCTATCAAGGTATGCACCAGAGGACATTGATACTGATGCAAAGAGGAAGGAAAAGTTCCTCAATGGACTTAAGGGTGAACTGAAGATACCTTTGTCTGTGGCATATACTCCAAACTATCAAGCTCTGCTGGATCAAGCTATCACCTTGGACAACAACATAAGAAAGGAAGAGAATAGGAAGAGGAAGTTCAGTGCAAGTAAGGTTCATTCTGAAGGGACATATAAGAAACACACCTCTGAAGTCAGTAGCCATAAACCCTGGAATCACTCCAACACTGGTAGTGGCCAAAAACATCATGGTCATAACCACAATGGAGGGAACAAAGGAAGCAATGGAGGATACAATGGAAATAATGGTGGATCCAGGGGAAACCATCATCATGGCCATAATCATGGGAATGGTAATCATCGTCCTAACCATGAAGGGAAGAAAGACTTGTCTCATGTGACCTGCTACAAATGCAAGAAGACAGGACATTATGCAACTGATTGCCCAGAGAAGAAAGCTGATGAAAATTTCAAGCCCAATCCTTTCCAGAAGGGACAAGTGAACCACATCAATGTGGAAGAAGTTCATGATGAACCTGATGCTGTGACTGGTACGTTCTTGCTCAACTCCTTTCCAGCATTAGTTTTATTTGATACTGGAGCATCTCATTCATTCATATCAAGAGCTTTTGTTAACAAACATGGGTTAGCTGAGGAAAGTCTAGGAAAACCTATTAGGGTAAGTTCACCTGGAGGAGAGATGCTAGTAAATTCCGGGTGTAGGCAGTTAGACTTGCAAATTGGAAAACACACCTTCCCAACAGACTTAGTCATCCTAGAAACTCAAGGTTTGGATGTTATCATCGGAATGGATTGGATGACTCGTTTTGAAGGAATCATAGATTGTGCAAATAGAGCAATCACCCTCACCACCCCAGAGAAAAGGAAGATTAAGTTCCGATCAACTTTCGAACTTAAGAAGGTTAGGCTAAATTCTCTTAAGGGGGTTAGCCTTGGTGATGTGCTTATCGTCAAGGAATACCCAGATGTTTTTCCGGAGGAACTACCGGGAATGCCACCCGATAGAGATGTAGAGTTTCTCATCGAACTTAAGCCGGGAACATGGCCAATAGCAAAAAGACCTTATCCTATGGCCGTCGATGAATTGAAAGAGCTCAAGAAGCAATTAGAGGAACATATCCAGAAAGGATTCATTCGCCCAAGTTCATCGCCATGGGGAGCACCAGTCTTATTTGTTAAAAAGAAGGATCAAACCCAGAGGCTAGTCACGGATTACAAAGATATAAACGAGCAAACTATCAAAAACAAGTACCCGTTACCCAAGATAAATGAACTATTTGATCAACTGGAAGGTGCTTGTGTTTTCTCAAAGATCGATCTTCGATCGGGGTACCTCCAAATGAAAGTTAGAGAAATGGATATACCCAAAACTGCATTTGTTACGAGATATGGCTCTTATGAGTACACGGTAATGCCTTTTGGATTAACCCATGCACCAGCCTATTTCATGAATATGATGAATAAAGTGTTCATGGATTTTCTGGATAAGTTTGTGGTCGTGTTCATAGATGATATTCTAATCTATTCCAAGAGTCACCAAGAACATGAAGAGCACTTGCGTCAGGTATTGCAGAGACTACGTGAACATAAGTTGTATGCCAAGTACAGCAAGTGTGAGTTTTGGTTAGAACAAGTCGGATTTTTAGGCCATGTGGTGTCCAAGGAAGGTATAGCGGTGGATCCTGAAAAGGTTTCAGCTGTAACTAATTGGGAACCGCCGAAAAATGTTGGTGAATTACGAAGTTTTCTGGGCCTAGCAGGATACTACCGACGATTCATTGAAAACTTCTCCAAGATTGCCAAGGCCTTGACGGAATTATTAAAGAAGGAGAAGAAACTTGAGTGGACAGAGGCATGCGAAGCCAGTTTTCAGGAGTTGAAGAAACGTCTGGTTTCAGCCCCAGTTCTATGTTTACCTGATTTAGAGAAGGAATTCCAAGTATACTGTGATGCTTCACGCCAAGGCTTGGGAAGTGTGTTGATGCAGGAAGGCAGAGTGGCATCTTATGCCTCTAGACAACTCAAGAAACATGAAGCAAATTATCCAACACATGATCTTGAGTTAGCATCAGTAGTGCATGCCCTGAAAACTTGGAGACCCTATCTAATGGGAAAAAGGTGTGAGGTATTCACGGACCACAAAAGTTTGAAGTACATATTTACACAGAAGGAATTGAATATGAGACAAAGAAGATGGTTGGAACTTATTAAAGATTATGATCTAAGTCTTCAATACCATCCGGGAAAAGCTAATGTGGTAGCAGATGCTCTGAGCCGAAAAGTGTATGTGAATGGCCTTACAGCAGGAGAATTACCCGAGGAGTTATGTAAGGCATTTAAGGATCTCAGGTTGGAAGTAGTACCTGAAGGGTTTGTAACCGCATTAGTCGTACAGCCCACTTTGATGGACAAGATACGTGAAACTCAGAAAGGAGACAAGGAGATAGAAGAGATCAAAGTCAATTTAAGAGCTGGAAAAGCTAAAGGATTTCATGAGGATGAACAGGTGATTTTGTGGTTTGAAAAACGTGTATGTGTGGCCAATGACCCGGATATTAGGAAGTTAATTCTACAAGAAGCTCATGAAACACCTTATTCAATTCATCCGGGAAATACGAAGATGTATATGGATGTGAAAGAGAGATTTTGGTGGAATAATCTGAAGAGAGAAATAGCCGAATACATCGCTAAGTGTGATGTATGTAGTCGAGTAAAGGCAGAACATCAGAAACCAGCAGGACTCTTACAACCTTTGAAAGTACCGGATTGGAAGTGGGATTCCATTGGGATGGACTTCATCACTGGATTACCAAGGACCAGATCGGGTTATGATTCTATTTGGGTTATTGTTTGTCGTCTAACCAAAATAGCTCACTTCATACCCGTGAAGACCACTTATACTAGTGCAAAGCTAGCTGATATTTACATGAAGAGAATTGTGTGCCTTCACGGCGTTCCTAAGAGTATCGTGTCTGATAGGGGGACCCAGTTCACTTCTCATTTCTGGAAGCAGTTGCACGAATCTTTGGGAACCAGATTGGAATTCAGTACGGCTTTCCACCCGCAAACAGATGGTCAGACTGAAAGAGTGAATCAGATTTTAGAAGATATGTTAAGAGCTTGTGCGCTCGACTATGGATCTAGTTGGGATGATAATTTGCCATACCCTGAGTTCTCCTACAACAATAGTTACCAAGTTAGCATTGAGATGGCACCGTTTGAAGCCTTATATGGGAAGAAATGCACAACCCCACTGTTGTGGAGTGGTGTAGGAGAACGGAGTTTCTTTGGGCCTGATATAATACAGGATGCTGAAGAGAAAGTCAGGCTGATTAAGGACAGATTGAAAATAGCACAGTCACGTCAGAAAAGCTATGCAGATTCCAAGCGTAGAGAAGTCACCTATGAAGTGGGTGATAGAACCTATTTAAGAGTATCACCACTTCGGGGTGTGAAAAGGTTTGGAATCAAAGGAAAGTTAGCACCTCGATTCATAGGACCATTCAAAATTCTGTCTCACAAAGGTGAAGTGGCATATGAGTTAGAACTACCTGAAGTACTGTCTGCTGTTCATAATGTGTTTCATGTCAGTCAGTTGAAGAAGTGTCATCCCGAGATGATGGGAGTTCCTTTAAAGGATACTGTACCCCTCGAGGAGGTGCAGTTGGAAAGTGACCTGACATACGAAGAGAAGCCCATCAAGATATTACAGACAACGGAAAGAGTCACTCGTACCAAAACCATCAAGTTTTGCAAGGTCCAGTGGAATCATCACACCGAAGACGAAGCCACCTGGGAACGAGAGGATGACCTCCGAGAAGACCACCCACACCTATTTGCTGACCTTTCCGAAGCTCGAGGGCGAGCTTCTTCTTAAGGGGGTTAGTCTGTAACATCCCAAATTTCTCAAAAATTTAAAACTTTGCATTCATGCATCATGCATCATAAAAGTATGGCATTGAGAACACATAAGGAGTAAATTGAATTTTAATTATAAGGTTAAATAAAATTGTTTTCATTAAAAAGATCTATTTGAACTCCTTATACAAATCTGTGTTTATTTATTTTATTTATTTAGCAAAATGATATCAAAAAGTTATAAATTAAATTAGCTTTTCAAAACATATTTTTATGAATTTTTCTGAAATGTTTTGATAAGTTTTAAAAATCAAATTGAATTAAATGTTTGAAAACTGAAAATGTTTTGTTAAAAAAAAAGAGAGGAGAGAGGATTGGCCCGACCCAATCTGGGCCGAAGCCCACTTCGTTCCCTCGCTATCTGCCGCGCGCGCAGCGCAGAGACCCACGCCGCAGCCCATCTCCCTCCTCTCGGTCGCTGACAGACGGGGCCCGCACGTCATCCCCCTCCCCAACTCGTGACGAACACGAACACGATTCCACCGAAACCCAGATTTTTGCCGATCGAAATCCGTTGGGAAAATCGCGAGGAAATCGCTCCCTACGCCCCCATATAAACCCCCCCCCCTCTGCCGCCTCCTCCCGAACCCCAAAACCCTAGAGGATAGCCTCCAGGCCGCTCAGAAACTGCCCGCCGCCGTCCGCCATTGCCGCCGCCAAAATCCTCGATCTCCGGTGAGTGTAGAGCTCCTCGAGATCTCCCACGACTCTCTTTCGACTCCTAGTTAGCGCGCGCCCGTCATTGACATCTCCCCTGCTATTCTTCTGCTCCAGATCGCCGCATCCGTGATCGACCGAAGCAAACCGCCGCCGTCTCCATCTCCGGCGAGCTCTAGGAGGAGAAGGGAAGCACACCGAAGACCCCCGTCGCGCCAACAGCTCCGCCTCGACCTCCCCTTCGTTGCGGTACGTTCCGTTCTTGCTCGCACATCGTAGATCGCCGGCAACGCGTTTGCCGACGATGGCGCCGCCGCGGGCACGGGATCTCCGGCGAACCGCGCCGCTCGTCCGCCCCCCTTCTGATCCTGGCCGTCGGATCTAGATCCAATGGATCTAGATTGGGTAGATCTGGAGCGTGCGATTTAAATTAGATCGGACGGTTCGCGTACGCGATCCGCGCCGAACCGGTATCGGCCAATCAGCGAGCGCCGCGTGGCATATTGATTTTCTATTTTCGCAGAGAAATTGTTTTAAAAACAGAAAACAACACAAACTTACAAAATTCATAACTTTTGTTCTGTTCATCCAAATTTGATGAATTTTATATCCACGTGAAGCTCTGCTCGTGTAGTTTAATATGGTTTCATTAGTTTATCCTTTTAGTGTATATTAAATTGCGGAATTTAATTGTTTAGCTTTCGGATGAATAAATCTATAATTTAATTAATAAAATTTCTTTCCAAATAAAATCCAATTGTTTTAGAGATTTATTAATGTCCTCTGTCCAGAGAGTGCAATCTGGGATTTATTTGAAATTTCTCATAATATAATTAAGGAAATTGGTTTTAGAACTTAAAACTACTATTATGCTCAATAATTTAAATGATTAAATAAAATAGTAAAATATGGATCATTGTAATTCATGCATGAATAACAGAGAAATTAAAATAGTAATTATTGGGTCTTGTTAAGTCCATTGCATATTAAGCATGCGTACATATTTTTGTATTGATATTTTAAGTGTTATGCTTGTGTGTTTATTCAGTTTTATTGTTTGTCTCTAGATTGTGAAGAGGAGGAAGGTCCTTGTGATTGTTATTCTTGCTGTGCTTGTTCCCTTTCCTACCAAGGCAAGTGACATTCATAATCCATCCTATGTTTTCTATATGCATTATTAGTAGATTTTTGAGTAGTACATGATAGGGAAATTGGAAATATTTTATAATGCCAAGTTAGTTTACACTTTGAAAATATCCTAGTAGTGTGTAGCCATCCCTCCCCATGCAGCCACCAAAAGTTTTATTAGATGCTTAGCTATGCTTTAAAGAAATTTACTTATCATGTTATAGAATTATTGCTAAGTGTTAAAACATTGAATACACTTCTGGGTGGAATTGGTTGTTTGGTTTATGTTGAGTGGCTTTTGGGACCATGCTTGTGGTTGTCTTTGCCTAGGATGAATTTCTATTCTACTTAGGGCCATGAGTATGGTGGTTGTCACCCAGAAGTACACTTGTGGACGGCCACCCAGGAACAAAGAGATTACTAAGTCCCTCCAAGTTTAGAAGCTTTCCGTGCAGCCCTCTGACAATGAGCTCTGTCTAGAACTACTAAGTTGTGAGAGTGCAACCTGTCAGCTTGACAAGTAGATGTAGAGTTGATAGGTGGAACGGGTCCTGCTAGTATGATTGCATTCTTCTTCTGAAAGTTCTTGTGTCAATTCTCTCCTTTCCATAATACACTCCGCGTGTATAGGATTTCTCGGACAAATTGAGTCTTAAGGTGAAAGTGCACAACCTCTGCAGAGTCGACAAACTGAGTACTCAACCGTGCCCCGGTGATGGACAACTTCGAGCAACTGGACAAGGATGGACGGAAGAATCTCAACATGGTTTTCGTAAAGTAAAATTTGACTAAGGAAAGAATTATTGGTGCACTTGGGCTTCATCCCTTGGTGCCAAGTCTTTGAGATACAAAAGTGTTTTACAAAAGATAGGAGAAAACTGGCTTTCTGCAAAATAGCCTACAAACTCCACCAATCCAAATATGCATATAGAATTAGACTTGTCATAATTTTTCCACCATAGTCACTTGCCAATACTTCATTGTATTGACCTCCTACGGGGGCTGCATATTCAAATGTGCAGGTAATTCTGATGAGGAGTAAGTTTGGACTCGATTCTACACCCAACATGTCTGCTTGTGGCGTATGCTAGAAGAGGAGGCCCATTGCTTTTATTTTCGTTGTGAACTCTGAATATTTTAGCTAGTCTTCAAGACTATGCACTTTGTAATAAAGCTATACTTGGCTATTTTTGGATCTCGATGTAGTATTTTGATACTTATGCAATGATACTATATATTTTGTACTGTGGTGCTGGCAGTGATCCAGGGACTAGCACCTAACACAGTTGTTCCATCTTTATTTAAAAGATGGGGCGCTACATAGACATTCATCCTAGGCGATAACAACCACAAGCATAGTCCCAAAAGCCACTCAACATAAACCATAACAACCAATTCCACCCAGATGTATATTTTAGATTTTAACACTTAGAAACATTTCCATAACATGGTAAACAGTTTTATAGCATGGCTAAGCAACTAATAAAATCTTTTCATGGCTGCTTAGGAAAAGGGTGGCTACACACTACTAGGATATTTTTTTTAAAACACAAACTAACTTAGTATTATAAAATAAATCAAAAAAAAAACCTATCATGCACACTACTCAAAATATACTACTTATGCATATAGAAAATATGGGATATTGTATGGATGTCACTTGCCTTGGTAACAGGAGGAACAAGCACAGCAAGAATAACAATCACAAGCAATTCCTTCCTCTTCTTCACAATCTAGCACAAACAACGAATAAAATAAATACCAACACAATACCATCACAACACTAAATAAAATCATGTATGCATGAATGATATGCTATGATAATAGGACACACTTATTAATACTTCTTATTTTCTGTCATTAATAAATGAAATATAATTTTTAGGTATTTCTTATTTTATTTATCAATTAAATAATTTTAAAATAATATAGTAAAACTTTGATTTCTATAATTACAACTTTTATTGTTTTTATGACATCTTCAATTTGGACATTTATTAATATTGCTGGACAGAGGGAAATAATACAATCCTAAAACAATTACATTTATTTCTAAATCATTTTTATTATTTAAGTTATTATTTTAATGGCCGAAATACTCCTCTGATAATTATACAAATTATAATTTGTCAAAGGGAAAAACAAATGATGTAGAAATAAACTACATGAGCAGAGCTATCCGTGGATATAAAGTTTATCAAATTTGAACTTGTAGATCAAAAGTTATGAATTTTCTAAGTTTTGCATATTTTCTGTTTTATTTATAAAAAATTCTGCGAAAAGAATTACCAGGGGCTACGTGGCGCGATCCTATTGGTTGGTACCGCTTCGACGCGGATCGGCTGCGAGAGCCGTCCGATCTAATTAAAAATGGACGCGCGAGATCTAATCGATCTAGATCCATTGGATCTAGATCTAACGGTCCACGATCCGTTGACCAAAAACGGGCGGCGCGGTCGCCGGAGACGCAAGGGGCGCGGCGGAGCCATGGCCGGCGTTTGCGCCCGAGGCGTTCTACGGTGCTAGGAGGAAACGGAGCTCACCAGGGGATGCACGACGTCGAGGGGAGGGCGATGGCGCGGTGGCGATGACCGGTGCGTCCTCGTCTCCTCGGAAGAGCTCGCCGGAGTTGCGCACGACGGCGGTTCCTCTCGGTCGTGGACGGAGGCGGGGTTTCGCTGCAAAAACACACGCCCCACCGTGTCAAATCGATGCGCACGGTTCACAGGGAGGGAAGGGAAGTGGAGAGGAGGTCCGAGGTGGCCGGAGTTGCTCGGGCGGCGGAGTTCTTACCGACGGCGACGACGGGATTGCGTGAGCTCGAGCGGGCAGCCTAGGGGCTCTCGGGAGGTGTGGTTTGGGGCAATCGGACGAGAGCGAGGAGGGCTATTAGTAGGGAGAGGATGCGAGATAAATGGAGCAGTAAATCGTCCATAATCCTGCGAATCAAATCGGCGTTTTCGGTCGGGGTCGGGGGCGTGATTTGGGGACGAACGTTTCCGCGGGGGTGATGACAGGTGGGTCCCACCTGTCAGCGACTGCGAGCGAGAGCGCGGGGCGCTAGGACGTTGACGGGCTGATAGGCTACGCGCACGCGGCAGATAGCCAACGGGCCGGCCCGATTTCCTTTTCATTTTTTTAAAGAATTATTTCCTGTTTTAAACACTGATTTCAAATATGATTTTTAAACCTATTCAAAATATTTCAGAAAAATTCATAAAAATATGTTTTGGAAAGGTTATTAAAAATGGGACCTTTTGATATTATACTTACCCATAAATAAATTGATAATATTTTATTTATTTAAGGAGTTTTAAGTAAACACTTTAGGGAATTATAGTTTATTCAATTTAAAATTTGGAGTTTTATTTAATATTTTTGTGATGTAGTTTTATGCTTAATGTTGAATAATGCTTGAATGCAAAGTTTTAAATTTTCGCAAAATTTGGGATGTTACAGACTAACCCCCTTAAGAGGAAGCTCGCCCTCGAGCTTCGGAAAGATCAGCAAATAGGTGTGGATGGTCTTCTCGGAGGTCATCCTCTCGTTCCCAGGTGGCTTCTTCCTCGGTGTGATGGTTCCATTGGACTTTACAAAACTTGATGGTTTTGGTACGGGTGACTCTTTCTGCGGTCTGCAATATCTTGATGGGTTTCTCCTCGTAGGTCAGGTCACTCTTCAATTGTACTTCTTCGAGGGGTACAGTATCCTTTAAAGGAACTCCCATCATATCGGGGTGACATTTCTTCAGCTGACTGACATGGAACACATTATGAACCGCAGACAGAGCTTCTGGTAGTTCTAACTCATATGCCACCTCACCCTTACGAGACAGAATTTTAAAAGGTCCAATAAACCGAGGTGCTAATTTTCCTTTAATTCCAAACCTCTTCACACCCCTGAGTGGCGACACTCTAAGATAGGTTCTATCGCCCACCTCGTAGGCGACTTCTCTACGTTTAGAATCCGCGTAGCTTTTCTAGCGTGACTGTGCTACCTTCAATGTATCTTTAATTAATCTGGCCTTCTCTTCAGCTTCTTGGATTATATCAGGTCCAAAGAAACTTCGTTCTCCTACACCACTCCAGAACAATGGGGTTGTGCATTTCTTCCCATATAAAGCCTCAAATGGTGCCATCTCAATGCTAGCTTGATAACTGTTATTGTAGGAGAACTCGGCATAGGGTAGATTGTCATCCCAACTAGACCCATAATCAAGCGCACAAGCTCTTAACATATCTTCTAAAATCTGGTTTACTCTTTCAGTCTGACCATCCGTTTGCGGGTGAAATGTCGTACTGAACTCCAATCTAGTTCCCAGTGATTCATGCAACTGCTTCCAAAAATGGGATGTGAACTGGGTCCCTCTATCGGACACAATACTCTTGGGGACGCCGTGTAAGCACACAATCCTCTTCATGTAAATTTCAGCTAGCTTTGCGCTGGTATAGGTGGTCTTCACGGGTATAAAGTGAGCTATTTTGGTTAAGCGACAAACAATAATCCAAATAGAATCATACCCTGATCTGATCCTTGGTAACCCGGTGATGAAATCCATCCCAATAGAATCCCACTTCCAGTCCGGTACCTTCAAAGATTGCAAAAGTCCTGCTGGTTTCCGATGCTCAGCCTTTACTCGACTGCATACATCGCACTTAGCTATATATTCTGCTATTTCTCTTTTCAGATTGTTCCACCAAAATCTCTCCTTCACATCCATATACATTTTTGTATTTCCTGGATGAATGGAGTAAGGTGTTTCATGGGCTTCTTGCAGAATTAACTTCCTGAGACCAGGATCATTTGCCACACATACACGTTTTTCAAACCACAAGGTTCCTTGCTCATCTTCATGAAATCCCTTGGCTTTTCCTGCTCTCAAATTGGCTTTGATTTCTTCAATATCTTTGTCTCCCTTCTGAGCTTCACGTATATTATCCATCAAATTTGGTTGTACTACCATCGAGGCTACAAAACCATCTGGTACCACTTCCAATTGGAGGTCCTTGAATGCCTTGCATAAATCCTCAGGTATTTCTCCTGCCGTGAGGCCATTCAAATAAACCTTTCGACTCAGGGCATCAGCTACTACATTAGCCTTTCCAGGATGGTATTGGAGACTTAGATCATAATCCTTGATAAGTTCTAACCATCTTCTCTGCCTCATGTTCAATTCTTTCTGAGTGAAAATATACTTCAAACTTTTGTGGTCAGTGAACACTTCACATCTTTTTCCCATTAGGTAGGGTGTCCAAGTTTCTAGGGCATGTACTACTGAGGCTAACTCAAGATCATGAGTGGGATAATTTGTTTCATGCTTCTTGAGCTGTCTAGAGGCATAAGATGCCACTCTGCCTTCTTGCATCAACACACTTCCGAGGCCTTGGCGTGAAGCATCACAATATACTTGGAATTCTTTTTCTAAATCAGGTAAGCATAGAACTGGGGCTGAAACTAGTCGTTTCTTCAATTCCTGAAAACTGGCTTCGCATGCGTCAGTCCACTCAAATTTCTTCTCCTTCTTTAATAATTCCGTCAATGCCTTGGCGATTTTGGAAAAGTTTTCTATAAATCTTCGGTAGTATCCTGCTAGACCAAGAAAACTTCGTAATTCTCCAACATTCTTTGGTGGTTCCCAATTGGTTACAGCTGAAACCTTTTTAGGATCCACTGATATACCCTCCTTGGATACTATGTGTCCTAGGAATGCGACTTGTTCCAACCAAAATTCACACTTGCTGAATTTGGCATATAACTTATGTTCACGCAGTCTCTGCAATACTAGGCGCAAATGCTCTTCATGTTCTTTGTGACTCTCGGAGTAGATCAGAATGTCATCTATGAACACTACCACAAACTTGTCCAAAAAATCCATGAACACTTTATTCATCATATTCATGAAATAAGCTGGAGCATTGGTTAATCCAAATGGCATTACTGTATACTCATAAGAGCCATATCTTGTAACAAACGCTGTTTTTGGTATATCCATCTCTCTAACCTTCATTTGGAGATATCCTGATCGAAGATCAATCTTGGAGAACACACATGCACCTTTCAATTGATCAAATAATTCATTTATCTTGGGTAACGAATACTTGTTCTTGATGGTGTGTTCATTTATATCTCTGTAGTCCGTGACTAGTCTCTGGGTTTGATCTTTCTTTTTGACAAAAAGAACTGGCGCTCCCCAGGGCGAAGAACTTGGACGGATAAATCCTTTCAGAAGGTGTTCCTCTAGCTGCTTCTTGAGTTCTTTCAGTTCATCGACGGCCATTGGGTAAGGTCTCTTGGCTATTGGTCCGGTACCCGGTTTTAGTTCAATGAGAAATTCCACATCTCTATCAGGTGGCATTCCCGGTAATTCTTCTGGGAATACATCTGGGTACTCTTGGACAATCAGCACATCACCAAGGCTAACCCCCTTAAGAGAATTTAGCCTAACTTTCTTAAGTTCGAAAGTTGATCTGAATTTAATCTTTTGTTTTTCTGGGGTGGTGAGGGTGATAGCTTTGTTTGCACAGTCTATGATTCCTTCAAAACGGGTCATCCAATCCATTCTGATGATAACATCCAAACCTTGGGTTTCTAGGATGACTAAGTCTGCTGGAAAAAGGTATTTTCCAATCCTTAATTCTAACTGCCTACAGCCAGAATTTACTATCATCTCACCCCCAGGTGAACTCACTCTAATAGGTTTTCCTAAGCTTTCCTCGGCTAGCCCATGTTTGTTTACAAAAGCTCTTGATATGAATGAATGCGATGCTCCAGTATCAAATAAGACAAATGCTGGAAAAGAATTGAGCAGGAACTTACCAATCACAGCATCAGGTTCATCATGAACTTCTTCCACGTTGAGGTGATTTACTTGCCCTTTCTGGAAAGGATTGGGCTTGGAATTTTCATCGGCCTTCTTTTCTGGGCATTCAGTTGCATAGTGTCCTGTCTTCTTGCACTTGAAGCAAGTTACATTAGACAAGTATTTCTTTCCTTCGTAGTTAGGACGGGGATTACCATTCCCATGGTTTTGTCCATGGTGATGATTTCCCTTGAACCCACCATTATTTCCTTTGTACCCTCCATTGTGGTTATGACCATGATGCCTTTGGCCACTACCATTGTTGGGGTAGTTCCAGGGTTTATGGCCACTGACTTCTGAGGTGTGTGGTTTCTTGTGAGTCCCTTCAGTGTTACCTTTACTTGCACCAAACTTCCTCTTCCTATTCTCTTCCTTTCTGATGTTATTGTCCAGGGTGATTGCCTGATCCAGCAGAATCTGATAGTTAGGAGCATATGCCACAGACAAAGGTATCTTTAGCTCTCCCCGAAGTCCATTAAGGAATTTGTCCTTCCTCTTAGCATCAGTGTCGATGTCTTCTGGTGCGTACCTTGATAGCGTACAGAAGTCATCCATATACTCCTTCAGGGTTCTACCTCCCTGCCTCAAGCTACGAAACTCCTCCTTCTTCAGATTCATTATGCCAGAGGAGATGTGAGCATTGCGGAAACCATCCTTGAACGCATCCCAAGTCATGCCATCCAAGGGATGGGTCACTTGATAGGTCTCCCACCACATGGCAGCAGGTCCTTCCAATAGGTGAGCAGTGAACCTCACCTTTTCTGCCTCAGAACACTCACAGGTTACCAAGTCCTTGTTGACTGAACGAAGCCAGTCATCCGCCACTATGGGTTCAGTAGCAGAGGAGAACTTATTAGGTCTAAGCCTTAGAAATCTTGCAAGTCTGTCCACTGGAGGTGGGGGTGGTGGTGGTTGGTTGTTATTGTTGTTGTTGTTGTTGTTGTTGTTGTTGTTGTTGTTGTTGTTGTTGTTGTTGTTGTTGTTGTTGTTGTTGTTGTTGGTTGCTGCAATGAACTGGGTCATCATAGTCATCAGTTGGGCTTGAGCTTCCATCAGCTGTTGCATAGCTTCGCTGTTGTCGGTATCACGACGTGGAGGCATCTGTGGGGTTTTTGCAGGGATGAGTAAAAGATAGATAGAACTATAAGGAGGAATCCTACCCATGCACAAAACAATCCAGTCAAGCACACCATCAACAACACACCAATTATAAAACAATCAGCAAACAAATCAAAACCTTTGGTTTAAGGAAAGCGATATAAAAGTTTGGAAAATAAACTCGCGAGGTTCCGAGGATACAAGGGAATGTACTGCCTTACCACAAGTTGGTAGGTCAATACAAAGCCAAGACAATGTGGTGTATGATAAATGGTAGTCTCACTAACTAACTACTCGACCATGTCCTCTTCCTCCTCTTCAATTTCCTGAATCTCAATTCCTTCATTAGCGAGTACATCCTTGAGTTCCTTTACTTCTTTCTCCAGGGCAAGGTTCTTCTCTTGCAGCTCTCTCTTCTCAGTACGAAGTCTTTTGATCAAGTCACTATCAGCCTCAAACTCGACTTCATTGCTCTCGAGTTCTGCCTTTTGTTCCCTGATAGTCTTGTTCTTCTCTTGAACTCTTTTCTCTTGTCTCCTGTACTTCTCCTCTTGTGCAGCGAATCTCTCTTCCTGTGCCTTAGTCACTTCCTCTTGAACCTTCACCTTCTCTTCGTTCTCCTTAAGTAAGGCACATAACTCATCGTTCTTCAGGAGCTCAGTGCGTCGATCTTCATATAGTTCGGTGACAAGGATTTCCAGCTCCTGGAAATAAAGACTAAGGGGTTTTGCCTTGCCTCTTTCTCCGACATCATACAGGTAAGGTTCTCCATCCTCGTTTCTCCTTCCAAAGAAAATGGAGTAGTGGCCCCTCAACTCTGTGCTGTAGCGTCCGCATAGGCGCCCAATCAAATCTTGCATGACTAGATTGAGCCCTAAGTAGAATAGACATTCATCCTAGGCGATGACAACCACAAGCATAGTCCCAAAAGCCACTCAACATAAACCATAACAACCAATTCCACCCAGATGTATATTTTAGATTTTAACACTTAGAAACATTTCCATAACATGGGAAACAGTTTTATAGCATGGCTAAGCAACTAATAAAATCTTTTCATGGCTGCTTAGGAAAAGGGTGGCTACACACTACTAGGATATTTTTTTAAAACACAAACTAACTTAGTATTATAAAATAAATAAATAAAAAACCTATCATGCACACTACTCAAAATATACTACTTATGCATATAGAAAATATGGGATATTGTATGGATGTCACTTGCCTTGGTAACAGGAGGAACAAGCACAGCAAGAATAACAATCACAAGCAATTCCTTCCTCTTCTTCACAATCTAGCACAAACAACGAATAAAATAAATACCAACACAATACCATCACAACACTAAATAAAATCATGTATGCATGAATGATATGCTATGATAATAGGACACACTTATTAATACTTCTTATTTTCTATCATTAATAAATGAAATATAATTTTTAGGTATTTCTTATTTTATTGATCAATTAAATAATTTTAAAATAATATAGTAAAACTTTGATTTCTATAATTACAACTTTTATTGTTTTTATGACATCTTCAATTTGGACATTTATTAATATTGCTGGACAGAGGGAAATAATACAATCCTAAAACAATTACATTCATTTCTAAATCATTTTTATTATTTAAGTTATTATTTTAATGGACGAAATACTCCTGTGATAATTATACAAATTATAAGTTGTCAAAGGGAAAAACAAATGATGTAGAAATAAACTACATGAGCAGAGCTATCCGTGGATATAAAGTTTATCAAATTTGAACTTGTAGATCAAAAGTTATGAATTTTCTAAGTTTTGCATATTTTCTGTTTTATTTATAAAAATTTCTGCGAAAAGAATTACCAGGGGTTACGTGGCGCGATCCTATTGGTTGGTACCGCTTCGACGTGGATCGGCTGCGAGAGCCGTCCGATCTAATAAAAAATGGACGCGCGAGATCTAATCGATCTAGATCCATTGGATCTAGATCTAACGGTCCACGATCCGTTGACCAAAAACGGGCGGCGCGGTCGCCAAAGACGCGCGGGACGCGGCGGAGCCATGGCGGCGTTTGCGCCCGAGGCGTTCTACGGTGCTAGGAGGAAACAGAGCTCACCAAGGGATGCGCGACGTCGAGGGGAGGGCGATGGCGCGGTGGCGATGACCGGTGCGTCCTCGTCTCCTCGGAAGAGCTCGCCGGAGTTGCGCACGACGACGGTTCCTCTCGGTCGTGGACGGAGGCGGGGTTTCGCTGCAAAAACACACGCCCCACCGTGTCAAATCGATGCGCACGATTCACAGGGAGTGAAGGGAAGTGGAGAGGAGGTCCGAGGTGGCCGGAGTTGCTCGGGCGACGGAGTTCTTACCGACATCGACGGCGGGATTGCGTGAGCTCGAGCGGGCAGCCTAGGGGCTCTCGGGAGGTGTGGTTTGAGGCAATCGGACGAGAGCGAGGAGGGCTATTAGTAGGGATAGGATGCGAGATAAATGGAGCAGTAAATCGTCCATAATCGTGCGAATCAAATCGGCGTTTTCGGTCGGGGTCGGGGGCGTGATTTGGGGACGAACGTTTCCGCGGGGGTGATGACAGGTGGGTCCCACCTGTCAGCGACTGCGAGCGAGAGCGCGGGGCGTTGGGCCGTTGACGGGCTGATAGGCTACGCGCGCGCGACAGATAGCCAACGGGCCGGCCCGATTTCCTTTTCTTTTTTTAAAGAATTATTTCCTGTTTTTAAACACTGATTTCAAATATGATTTTTAAACCTATTCAAAATATTTCAGAAAAAATCATAAAAATATGTTTTGGAAAGGTTATTAAAAATGGGACCTTTTGATATTATACTTACCCATAAATAAATTGATAATATTTTATTTATTTAAGGAGTTTTAAGTAAACACTTTAGTGAATTATAGTTTATTCAATTTAAAATTTGGAGTTTTATTTAATTTTTTTGTGATGTAGTTTTATGCTTAATGATGAATGATGCTTGAATGCAAAGTTTTAAATTTTTGCAAAATTTGGGATGTTACACTTGAAGTTGTTAAGCCATCACCTATACGAAGAAAGATGGTATCTTCCATGGGCTTGCAACAAGAAGATCCATTAATTTAGCTCATGGAGGATGATTTCATGCCATGATCGTCATCATGGTTGACAAGTGCAAGACCAAGGGAAGCATGTCGGAGACATGAAGACGAAGCTAAGTGAGACTCCCCCATAATGGAGTATGGGGGAGTATATATGGAGGAGTCTTCATGAAGCATGTGCTAGCAAGCGCAATCAAGAAAGGTGGTCCACTTGAGAGATCAAGATCGTCATCATCTAGCTCAAGTGGAATGGTCAAGGCAAAGGTATGATCTTGATAGGGCTATAGGATAGATAGGCGTACTATCAAGGGGGGCTCTTGAGTGAGTAACTTGATCGAAACTTTATGGAGAGCTCAAACCTTTGCATACTTAGCATATCATCTTTTTTGTTTCTTATTTGGCTTTTCTCCTTGTGAGGTTTTGGAGCTTGTTGTGATCTTCATAACAAGCTCAAGCTCATCAAAAACAAAGTTCGTTTGAAAAGCTTCTTGGTTTTTTATGTTGGAGGTTTGACCGGTTGTTCCTTTTTCGAGAGGTTTTATGTTTCCCCATTTGGTTTTAACCTCCCATCTTGTACTATGATGTTTCTCTTCATTATATTTTAGAGTTCTTCGTTGTGATTACAACGAGCCAAAAATCATCGAAAACGGAGTTCGGATGGTCAAGATATTGTCGTTTTCGTGTTGGTATTTCTGCAGTTTTCGGGTGCTCGGAAATCTCCGAACCGGGCTCGGAGATTTCCGAATCGGGCGGATTTCAGTACTGATGTCGCCCAGAAAACTTCGGAGATCTTTCCGGAAATCTCCGGGGGTCAGAAATCTCCGGCCCTAGGCCTGAAATGTCCGACCTGAGCTGCTGTAACGGCTAGATTTGTGGGAGGGGTATAAATACCCCTCCCCTTCTTCTTCCTTGAGGCAGCACGACTTTTCCCTCTCTCTCTTGCCATTGTTGACCTTGGGAAAGCTTGCCCCCTCTCAAATCTGTAACATCCCAGAACTTAGGGTCCAGAAATAGAGTGGACACAGGAGTGTGCATTGCATTCATGCATCAGAAAATCCGGATAATTTTCGCGCATTTAACTTTCAAAACACTAAGTGATTGAAGTTTCACTTGAGTTGGTGGAATTGAAGTAGATCATCAACTTGAGCGTTATAAACTTTGATATGATCTTGGCTTAAACCTTATTTAGGGGTAAAGAGATACACGATGAGAGGTTACACTAAAGAAAACAAAACTTGTTACATCAACACAATATTTAGGAGTTAATGACCAAAACAACTATTCTTAGTTATTCTCTGATCATCTATTCTTATCAATTATGCTAGACATATTGCTAGTACATGGAAACCATGACAATCTTGGAGACCAATTGAATTACCTAAAGCTTAACCTAGATCTTCCACTTTTATCTTGACATCATATTTCCTTATCTCCCAATCTTCTCGAAGGCATCAACAAGAGAAGATATTAAGAAGGGAAGAAATACAACAAGAAGACATAGAGAAGCATTCCTTAGATGGACATAGAAGTGTTATGTCAATCTATCCTGAAGAATTGGAAACTCTTTCATCTTCAACCATCTTTATTAATTTCTCAGGAAATGGTATGACATTACAATGTTAGTGTGATATAGAAATAGGTTGATGACAAGCTTTGCAACCTTGTTGACAACTCATTTTGGTATGCACATACAATGGAGTGCCATATACACATGTATAGTAGGATAGATCATCCAGTACATCAAGTTCTTGGATGTCATAAATACACATACGTTCTTATACCACCAACTCAAGAAAGTTGGTTTGGTTAAATTGAATTGTTTCCACCACAAGGGTGAGACAAGTGTTGTTGGAAATGCAATACAGGACAAGAAGAACTTGTCTTGAATATATACTTCTTGTTCAAAAGGATCAATGCCAAAGTAAAGCCACATATGGATTTATGGTGTTTCTCCAAGGGGATCATAACCAAAGAGAAAGTAATGCCAAATCATAAGAGTATATAATCAATATACATATATCAGAGTCACATGTATCATCTCTCATGACCATGTGAATGAAGAATCATATGAGAGAGGAGCCACTAGATCACTAATGGATAATCATCCATTGGTTGAACCAAGAATTCATTCTCAATAAAAGATAATCTCGGACATATGGCAAATTAATCATCTGGAAGCATTAGTTGATATATGTTCAAGGATACCCATTTCACAAACTCAAATATATATATTATTAGATATATTCCTAATACATTAACTCTATCAAGAAAGAATGTATCCTTCTTACTCCATCTTAACTGGAGGATGGAATGAGAAGAAGTATAAACCCATCATCTTATCACCATACGACCTAACCTTAGGCAGCAATTCCTATCTTGTGCTTTCATAAATAATTGATCATGTTTCCACCTGATTTATTTGTTAAGGATCACAAATAAAAGCCATCTGGCAATATCTCATGCTTAGCATGGATTTGACATAAAGCATTGTGTATACCATCTTAGGAATCACAATGACCCATTTTGTTATTTCCATCAAACCATAATTTGGTGTGGTATGAAATACTTAAATCCCCATACCACCAATTGGTGTACTCCAATAGTTCAATATTTTAAAATCCATAACCTAGATCATTTTAGAAGTTGATGGAAAGAAATTAGAAATAAATAAATAAATAAGGCCATAGAAATAATTTCACATGGTTATAATGCACCATAAAAACAAATAAGTGAAAACCATGAATAGAAACAAATTGGATATTTATTTTATCTATAATCTTTTAGCAAACACCTCAAATCAATTTAATTGGAATTTTTACATATAAAATATTTCCATGTGCGTAATATGCACTACCAAAAAATTATTTAAGTAAAAGATATTAATGAAAGAAAGATAGCAAATAAGGCCAAATTCAATTTAGGTGATAGAAGAATTCAAAAACTACACCAAATATTCAAAATATATCAAATATACAAATGACTTAATGTAAATAAACATTTTATTTCAAATATAAATTTCTCTGGACTTGTTTGCAAGTTTAAGAATCTAAAACAGATCCAAAAACATAAACCAGGGGCCTGTTTACACAGGTTTCATAGTTTCTCAAGAACCCAGGGGGTTTTCCGCAAAATGGCTTTAAATAGTCGGCCAGAAAGCAGAGGAGAGCCGTGTCGTCGCTGTCGCGTTGCCGTGCTGCCGCCTCCCGCCTCTCTCGCGCAAGGATAAGGACCGGGGAAGACGTCCCCAAGTCCTCACCTCTCGCTCGCAGCTCTCTTCTTCCTCTCTCTATTCCTCTCCAAATCCTAACCCTAATTCATCTCGGCCGCCACCGTGCGCCGGCTTTCGTCATCAACTCCGGCCGCCCCTCATCATTCGGAGTAGCCGGGAAGCTTCGACCTGATGCTAGATTCCTCCTCGTCGAGTATCTCCTGCAGGGATGGACTAATGCGACCGAATCGACCACATCTTTTCCAACTCCGGCCGCCGACGCCGCGGATGAGTTCGCCGCCGTCAGACCACCTCCTGCTTCACCGAGCCTCGCATCGCACTTAGGGTGAGCTTGTGCACCTCCCTGCATCATCCGTTCATCCCAATTCGTATTGAGTTTGTGGCCCGACGGGAGCCGAGCGCCGCCGCCGCAAACCTCGCCGCCGGCGATGCTCCAGTGACCATATGGTCCAAGCGCCGCCACCCTATGGTTCGCTTTGTTGTTCTCTATCCGTAGGTAGTCTACGTTCTTGCCAATTTGGTCGAAATCGAGGAATTCGAATTCGGTGGAGAGGAGTTGCTCCGGTGTGACGTCAGCTGACGCCAGCACCTGGATTAAATCATTTTCTTTTAATTTAATTCAAATCTTTTAAATTGAGTTAAACTTTTTAAAATCAGAACTAAATCATTTCAAATCAGAAAAATACAAACTTTATATCAAAGTGATCAGAAAAATAAAATCTCAATAATTATATCATTATAGTTTGAATTTGAATAAAATTTAGATAGAGTAAATTTAAAATACAAATTACTTGATATTTTAAATATGAAGATATTTGAAAGGCTATTTTGGATGCATTTCAAACTTTATTTAAATTATTTCATATGCATAACTTTAAATTGAAAATAACTTTTCATTATAAAATGTAATATTCATATTACAATAATTGCTATATAGAATAATACTCTATTTTAGAAAATAATAAACAAGTTTTATTTTCAAATTAAAAAAAAACAAAACAAAATAAAGTGTAATCTTATGGAAGCTATTCTACTACCAACAAGTAACCATTAAGATAAACAGAAATCTAATAACACTTTAAATTACTAAGTCTTATTTGAATAAAGGTTTTACTTATTCCCTCAATTACTTAACTCATGTTTATTTATAATTGGTAAAGTAAAATAAGTAGGAAATAACTCTAAGGCTCCTAACATTAAGCTAGCAATGCAACTTGTTTTATTCTATAATAAACACATCATTCATTCATAAGAAACTAAACTATGTTTAAGTTGTTAAGTGCTTAATTAAATAAAAATATGGTTCATATGCAAAGTCTTGGGTAAAACACACAAAGAGGAATAATGTTAAAACTCACTGTTAACTACTTCATATAATACCAACAATTGTTTACATGATTTATGTTCTTCAAAAGTTATTCTTTTTGCCATCATAAAAGTTAATACTACTAGCTCTAGATTAATTAAAGTTCATACATGTCTCCCACCAACATAAGATGAACACAAACTAAAGCAACCATTGAGTATTTATATGTGGTTTTACTTTACTCTTCAGCTTAATATGATACATGAACATTAATGTTAAACAACTCATCTTACTTGTGAAGTAAACTTGAAGACAAAACAACTTTAAATGAAAATATCCAACTCCAACAACACACAATCTCCGAGAATGAGATACGGGGTACTTTACGATGCATCTCATACTTATGCATTAAGCATGTTGCTTCTTTAAACATTAGTCCTTACCGGACCAATGATGCTGATTTCAGATTTCTCAGAGTTTATATTATATCGAAGACCTTGGCTGCATAATCTTGCAGTCAAAAAGGCAAGTTCATCCCTTTTATTCATGTCCTCTTGAAGTATTTGATAAGAAACTATTTTCAAAATGTTAGTATTGCACATCACACAAAAAGGGCAGAAAACTTATTTTATAATAATATGACTATGATTATCCACCAGTGAGGTGATAATCTCATATGGCTGGCAGATGGGACCACGGTAAGAATGTTTTGGTGGAGGTTCCATTTGCACGGGAAAGTATCACCTAGGACTTAACAACAAATGTCGCCAGTGATTCTTGCGCCGAATATTACGCGCAACCATGAGATTTGGAATGGGACGGAGAAGTCAGCTGTACCCTTTTCCTCCCGTACACCAACGGATGCATAGTACAAGCCAGGCGGTGGTAAATCCTCTCATGAGCTTGAGATGGCTCGGATAATAATCTCACCTTCGGGTTGTGGCTTCTAGCATCTATTGAAGGTTGGCTTCAGGACTAGCTTGGGACGGTGCCCACTGGTCAGCAAGTTTTAGCATGGGACGGTGCCCACTAGCTTGCAACCGGAGTAATGGGGGGTGTGCGGGGATGGTGGAAAGGCGCAATGATTGGCTTGGATTACTGACTGGGCCCCACACCAAGGAAGTGTGGACGGGAAAGATCACCCGGTTTTGCAACAAAGTCTTGATATCTTATGGGTAAAGCAGCACACCTCTGCAGAGTGTATGAATGTGACATGTTACTCCACGTTCCAGGACGGAACGACGAACGCAGCAGGAAAGGAGGCTCCTCAAAGCCCTAGCCCTGTGACTCCTGACGAGCATAGTCTTCAGAATAAAAGCAACCTTTTAAAGAAATGTTTTCGAAAACTTGTATTAGCCTACGACAATCCATTGTCTGTGGCTGTATTTATGCAACAAACTTCCCACCTTGCATAATGAACTTGCTGGGTAACGCTGTTACTCACCCTTGCCTCCTAAACCCCTGCTAGACATGAAGAACCACAAGAAGGCAGCACTTTAGGCTATGAAGACTATGAAGACGGATGAACTCAAGATACCAAAGAAGGCAACTACATCAAGTTGAAGCAATTGAAGGAAGACGGAGGACAAAGGAAGGCGTAGAGTAAAATAGGATAGATTCCTAGTCATAGAACCTATCTCTGTAGGCGTTGCTATAGCGCAATTGCAAGCCTAGCCGTATTAGCAGTAGGCTTAGTTTAGGTTAGTTCCTCCGAGATTTTCCATTTGATGTTCTTTTATTAGGTACTTGCCTCATTGTTTCGAGGAGGTTCTAAAGATTTGTTGTTTTGGATCTTCTGTTTGTAATCTATAGTCATGCCTTGGACCTGCGATGTTTCTGGTGTACCACTCTGATGATGCAACACTGGTGGACAATGTTTCATTGGTGCTATGTCAATGACTATACCATGCAGTGGTATGCTGGGTCACCACAAAATCCTCCCATGATTCTTACATATCTTTGATGGTAAAGTGAGAGGAGATCTAGATCTATAATTCTACCAATTCATCTCTCCTCTAAGTGAGGGGAACATAGTGGATCTAGATCTTTAAGTTCCTTTGTGGTTCTCCCCCTTTGTTCTTACTCTCTCTTATCCCCCCATAAGTATTAGTTGCTTGTGGTGGGATTTGGGAGTGTAGGATTTGTCTCCTTTGTGGTTTCTTGGTTCTTCCTCTCTTATTCCCCCATAAGCATTTGTTGCTTTGTTGGAATTTGAGAGTGAAGGACTTGAGCACTTTGTGTGTTCTTGCCATTGCATCTTGCATCGGTTTGAGCCCTCCACGAGGATTCGTGGTGGTGAAATTCGTGAGCTTGTTACTCTTGGGTCTTGGACCCTAGACGCCTTAGTGCCGCCTTTGTGGCATATGACCTTTTGTGGTCAAGGCCTTTGTGGCTAGTTGGGACCTTTGTGGTCAAGACCTCTTGTGGTCTTTTGGGAGCCCCCAATTCGGTTGTGGGTGTGTGCCCCAAGGTTGTTGTAGGGGATTGTTCTCCGCCCCAAAGGAGTTCATAGTGGAAGGTGGACTCGGACCTTTGTGGTCGAGTTCATCGGAGAAGAAGGTGAAGCCTTTGTGGCGTTGAGCAAACCTGTTGTGGTTGCTCACACATCTCCAACGAGACGTACACCTTTTATGGTGGAACTCGGGAATACATCCTCGTCTCCGCGTGCCTCGGTTATCCCTATACCCGAGCTCTTTACTTATGCACTTTACTTTGTGATAGCCATCATGCTTGAAATCCTTTACCTTGCTATCACTTTGTTGTTTGTCTTGCATAGCATAAGTTGTTGGTGCACATAGGCTCACCTAGTATATTTAGGTTGTGTCACTGATAAGTTAAACACTAAATTTTATTCCGCATTTATCAAGACTAAATTGTAAAAAATGTTCCTCGCCTATTCACCCCCCCTCTAGACGACGTCTTTCCTTTCAGCCGCCGCCGACCCCGTCCGAGCAGAGCTCGGCGGCCCGCGCCGACGGCGGCGGGAGGAGAGAAGAGGGTGAGGAGGGCTCTAGGAGGAGTCGGACGACCGCTCCGACCGCCGTGGGGTGGCGCAGGGCGGGTACGGGAGGCTGTATCTTACTCCTTCAAGTGCTTGGGGGAGATGGATGAGGCGGCTAGCTGTGTACCCGTTTCCTAGTAGGTTTATTTACACGGTTTTGCTAAGTCACAGGTGACTGATTATTCGTTATGTCACAGTTGATTTGTCCACCGTCCAATCAAAAGTGTTTGATCGTCTCGCTCCTTCGTCTTCGTATGATGGTGGTCAGGCTGGCGTTGAGAGCTGTTGCTCCAGCACGTTGGCCATCTGTGGGCTTTTCTGGGTTTTTTTTTGTTTGGCGCAGTACCGGAGCGCTCTTTTCTTTTGTTTCACGCTTGTCCTTTCATTTGACAAAAGGAAAAGGGGTTCATGGTGTATACTGCACCTGTATACTTATGGGGACCATAATGTTTTTAATGAGACAACTTGCTATCTTAATATATTGGTATTTTTAAATAACTACAACTGTGTGTTGATTGTCCGTATTCCATTCATTTTACTCTTTTTTTTTGTTGTTTTATTTTTTACGGATAAGTATTTTGTTGTGTTATGACTTGTATTCTTTTTCCAACTCGATTCACTTTGCATCTTTTTTTCTCTGTCGCCAAGATATATACAGTACTAGGTTCTTTTAATTCCAATTTCACCTAGTTTTTCTGAATTGTGCAATTTCAAGAAGCCTCGATCTGTCCAATTCAACAATAGATTAACTTTTATTTCTTATAGAAATAGAGCAACTATGTCTGATCCCTTCTTATTATATTTTTTCCACTATCCCACCAGTATCTTTACTCTTTGTAAAGTTCAATAATCGGGGATTATCACTTGCCTATCCACCCTTGAGTCAAAAACACATATTTTTCTTGCATCAAGAATATGCATTGCACGTAAAGCTAATTGAGAACCACGACATAGCCGGGATGGTAGGCATGGTTTGATGCATGCTTGCCGTGATCGCAACACCAACGTGTACTCATCGGTGCTCTCTTGCACTCTTCTTATTTAAGAAAAAGAACTAAATTTAATTTTTGTTACATAATAATTAAGATGTAATGTCTTATATGTATATAGATATATGTACTTATAGGTCGTGTTTAATCATCTTCGTTGTACTATGTAACATTACCCTAAAGACGCATAGTTAATCAAGAGGGAGATTCCTGACTTCTTGTGGATGTTGATACTATGGGGTAAAGCACCCAAGAGGCGTCCAGCCATAACTTTCTACGGTGATGAAATCAAGGGGGTCTTGGAGTAAAGATCTGACCCAAAAACATAGTCTGTTGGATCTTCAGGTGCACATAGATCATCAAAGAACACATTTGCCGTTGAGGAGAACAATGATGATGACTTCATGCCTTTTATGCAAGCACGTACCAGATCCAAGTCTAAGAGTATCGTTGGAGCATTGAACAGGGCAGTCGTTGCTACTGAAAACAGTGATCATGACTTCATGTCTTCTATGCGAGCACAAATCAAACTCAAGTCAAAGAGTGTCATTGGAGCATCGAAAAAGATATTCGTCATTGAGGAGAATGCCTCCTCAGCGAGCGATGACCAGGCCTAATAGGCACAATTAGTGATATGTAATATTGATAGTTTTATTTTATAGTAAATGTACCATGGTCACTCATGCACCGCGATTTTACAGCGATTTGGAGGTGGGAATTTTGGTTGGTACAGTCTTCTCCTCAACGATTGGCCATCCTGGTCTGTTTGATCCACGCATCATTTCCGCGTCGATGTGATCCGTCCATGTTTTTAGATAAAACACCCCAGTGAAACCCTAGGCACCACCCCTATTTTTTCTTTCCTTTAATCATTGGCATAGTTTAAATCACCGGCCTTTCCAACATCAACATGGATAAAAAAGATGCCTCGTATAAGGAGTGCACACCATGAATTTCCAAAGTGTCGGAACTAAAGGACCAAGAGAAATGTATAACAATTTTTTTTATACATGTCAGTGGGTCATTCGGACCAACACTCGAAATGATAAGGCACCAAAAAAAATTAATCATTGGTATCTATAATTAACATCTAAAAATCTAAAGCTAAAATAAAAACAACATGGATTTAAATAACATATACAATTCATCAATAGAAAAATTATCATAAACAAGCTAAACTAAAAACATGCCCCATATGAGGAGTGCACACCAGAACTTCCAAGTGTAGGAACTAAATGACCAAGAAAAATGCATAACAAATTTTGTTATACATGTCAGTGAGTCATTTAGACCAATACTCGAAATGATAATGCACAAAGTTCAATCACTATTAGCATCTAAAAACACTAGTAGTAATTACAAACACCAGCTAATTAAAAGCACTACTAGTAATTAAAAACACTAGCTAATTAAAAACACTAGTAGTAATTAAAACACTAGCTAACAGTACCCTAATTATCTAACCCTAATTACCTAAAACCTAACCTAATAACCTAACACATGAAAAGGACAAAGAGGAGCAGTAGGACTACCTAGGGCTCGGTCAGGGGAGGGCTCGGGGGAGGCGTTGCAGCTGCGGGAGGCGCGTCGGCGGCTCGGGTTCGATGGTAAGGAAAAATGGGAAAAGAGAGAGGAGGGGGCCTAATCGATCGGGCGAGATATTTATCTCCCCGGAATTACCTATGGAGCACACAGTTACATGTGTGCCACATGTACAATTTTATCCGTTGCGCACATAAATTTGGTGCCCTATAGGTATTTTTCCAAAAAATGTTCAAATTCTGGAGATAATTATCTATGGCACACTCTACTTGTCATGCGCCACACGTATTCTCTCCAGTCTTGGCCCTCAGAGAAATATTACCTGCGGATGCACACATATTTTTGTACGCCACATGTAAGTTGATACCTATGGAAAATGTGCTTTTTTGCGCGCCACAACTATTAGCAGCGGCGCACGCAAAAAAATGGGCGCCACAACTATTAGCAGTGGCGCACGCAAAAACGTGGGCGCCACATGTATCCATCCCCATACCAGTGGTAGATTTTAGCGGTTACGTGTGATTTTTTTTAAGATTCCTACATGTTACCCTTTGTCTTCGGCCTGCCGTCGGAGTCAATTCTTTCCATCTCCTTCTCTGCAACATTCAGTTGCCTCCACATGGGCATCACCATGGAGTATGTTGTGCTCAACAAGGTAGCCAACATACTCCAACCCGCATTGCCACCACAAAACAAGAACAAAGTCGAAACTCAGAAATCCAGAAACAAAATTTGTTCGTTAGAACAACAATGTGCCAACTCCACGTCCCCATGGTTTAGACATATGCCCATTGTTTTGCTCCGTCATTGACCCGTACCACTCCACCCTTTTGTCACAACCAGGGCAGCAAATGGAGGGACTAGGGGCAATAGGGGGGTAACATGAGTGTCGGGGAACTAAAGCAAGTAGAGGTACCAACAAACATGGCGACGATGAGTAGGGGATTTGGGGGAACTGGTCGAGAGTGAAATATAGGGTCGCCGAGATTGAAATTTAGAGTAGCGCGTAACCGTCTGTATTCATGAGTACAGTGATAATGCCATGTTTTCTACCTACCTATAAGTAAGTACGAGTACTGCCAGGGTATTTATTTATAATAACTCTAAAAACAAACAAAGCAGTGCATGAAACATAGCACCACCACCATGATCGATCCAACCCAGTCCCAGTCCGGCCATCCAGGCTGCCGGTGCCAGCCAGCCAGCACCCCACGCCGTAGCTGGGCGTGAGCATGAGTTGTCCGCACGCACGACCACGGGCACCGGGGCGCACGTCGCCGGTCTCGGTCAGGCGGAGGCGAGGGAGGCCACTTGTTGGTTGGTTCCATCTCCCCCAAAAAACAAACGCTGGCAACACCGCACGGTCACCGGGTCGTGGGGCCGGGCCCGACGGGCGCGGCCGTCCCCTTCCAAAAACGCCCGCTGCTGCGCTATACATACCCTCCTTCCTCCTTCCTCCCCACCCCAACCCTACCGCTCAAACTCGCCTCCCCGTCGTCGCACCACCCACGACCGCTGCCGCAGCCCATCCTTCGGATCCCGCCGGTACGTGACCATCTCCTCCCCCGCCCAGACACGGCCGATCCCGCCGTGCTCCAGATCCGCCTCGCATTGCTCCTGTCATCAGTTATCAGGCCGATCTGATCTCGCGGCGCCCCTCTCCCGGTGCGGATCCGACCGGATCTCGGGAAATGGGAGCGCCCGCCCGCTCTGTTTTTCTCGCTGCCGCAGGATTGTACTGTAGTAGATCTGCGATGCGCGCCGCATTCCGGGCGTGCGATCTAGAACACAGCCGAGGCCGTTTCGGATGCCGAAATGGTCCGATCTGTGCCCTGGTAGATTTTGGCGCATTGTTTTGTTTCGAAGAATTGGCTGTCTCATCATCTCTAGTTACTTGTATTAGATGTGCTAGCTAGATTTAACCGCCTTGCTAGTCTGTTCTACTTGCTTTGATTGACGGGTAGCCTTGCGCGAGCGTTCCCTGTAGGTGAAAAATGGCTGACGCCGAGGACATCCAGCCCCTCGTCTGCGACAATGGAACCGGTATGGTCAAGGTGAGCCATCACATCCCATCCCACAACTCCTATGCATCGAAATGCAGCCCTCTTCCTAACACCCCGCTTCCCGAAATGTTCGTAGGCCGGGTTCGCCGGAGACGACGCTCCCAGGGCCGTCTTCCCCAGCATCGTGGGCCGCCCGCGCCACACGGGCGTCATGGTCGGGATGGGGCAGAAGGACGCCTACGTCGGCGACGAGGCGCAGTCCAAGAGGGGTATCCTCACCCTCAAGTACCCCATCGAGCACGGCATCGTCAGCAACTGGGACGACATGGAGAAGATCTGGCATCACACCTTCTACAACGAGCTCAGGGTCGCGCCCGAGGAGCACCCCGTACTCCTCACAGAGGCGCCGCTCAACCCCAAGGCCAACAGGGAGAAGATGACGCAGATCATGTTCGAGACGTTCAACACTCCTGCCATGTACGTCGCCATCCAGGCCGTCCTATCACTGTATGCCAGTGGTCGTACCACAGGTGAGCCCCTCATTATACTTTGAAGGGTTGCCTTCAGAATTATTAGAATCCTGGAAATTCAGCATGCTTACATGTAGATGAATTTAATTATCTGTAAATGTTCCAACTTATCTTTAGGTAGTGGTAATTTTATTCTAAAATATTTACTATTAACCATGGGTGAGCTAATTCTATTCTGCCTTTAGACTTAGGACTCCTGGAAGTTGGCAAGCTTACATGTAGATGAGATTAATTTGTACATGTTGCAACTTATCATGAGGTAGCGCTAATTTTATTTCATGACATATCGTAAATGTATATTAACCCTGGATGAGCTAATTCTATACTGAACTGTAGCCTCCAGAATTCGGCATGCATATATAGGTGAAATTAGTTTGTGAACCTTACAACTTACTTTGAGGTATCACTAATTTTGTTGTATGACATGTTGTATATACTTTCCAAACTGAACCTGCTTCACATGTGTTGCATAGCTTATGTGGGAACATGGTCATGATTTTGCTGCGGAATTGAAATTGTCTTTTGGTTGGTTTCAGTTTTCAATAACTAAATACACCCTCTTGAACACCTCAGGTATTGTGCTGGATTCTGGTGATGGTGTCAGCCACACTGTCCCCATCTACGAAGGATATGCTCTACCCCATGCTATCCTTCGTCTTGACTTGGCTGGTCGTGATCTCACTGACTACCTCATGAAGATTCTGACTGAGCGTGGTTACTCATTCACCACCACGGCCGAGCGGGAAATTGTGAGGGACATGAAGGAGAAGTTGTCCTACATTGCCCTTGACTACGACCAGGAAATCGAGACCTCTAAGACCAGCTCTTCCGTGGAGAAGAG
The DNA here is from genome assembly GCA_026929855.1 of Poa annua. Taxonomy (NCBI): domain Eukaryota; kingdom Viridiplantae; phylum Streptophyta; class Magnoliopsida; order Poales; family Poaceae; genus Poa; species Poa annua. The sequence goes on along the minus strand of CM049427.1, from coordinate 30,042,211 downwards.
CTACGAGCTTCCTGATGGACAGGTTATCACCATTGGTGCTGAGCGTTTCCGTTGCCCTGAGGTCCTCTTCCAGCCATCCTTCATTGGGATGGAAGCTGCAGGTATCCACGAGACCACCTACAACTCCATCATGAAGTGTGACGTGGATATCAGGAAGGATCTGTATGGCAACATTGTTCTTAGTGGTGGTACCACTATGTTCCCTGGAATTGCTGATAGGATGAGCAAGGAGATCACTGCCTTGGCTCCCAGCAGCATGAAGATTAAGGTTGTTGCTCCTCCTGAAAGGAAGTACAGTGTCTGGATCGGAGGATCCATCTTGGCATCCCTCAGCACCTTCCAGCAGGTACATAAACATTGCAGCATTGTACTGAATTCTTTCATGGATTTTGATTTGCTCTGCTTAATGACGTTGCTTTGTTCTTGCAGATGTGGATTGCGAAGGCTGAGTACGACGAGTCTGGCCCATCCATTGTGCACAGGAAATGCTTCTAATTCTCCGGACCCAAGAATGAGAGCCATGAGGAGCCCTTATCGCAACCCTCCTGCTTCGTTTCTCTCTCTTTTTTGTTGATGTTTATTCATTAGCGTGGACAAAGTTTTCAGCTGGCCTACCGGTTACCGATTTCTTCTATCTATTCAAAAGACTGTAATATCTATTGCTACTTGTGCTTCTCACTTGTGATTTTGGACAAATATGTTCGGTTCATTCAAATTTAATCAGATGCCTGGTGAGGCTACTAGAGAAAATACGGATGGTGTGCTGATTTGTCCCGTGTCATCTGTATCTTGTCAAATGAATAATATGAAGTGTCTTGATACCAGTGTTGTTACTTAAAGATTTGCAACCTGGCAATGGAAATCTTAGTTAGTTCATTCATGGATCATACGACATTGGTAATCACTTTGCTGCCTGAGTTTCCATAATGATTAGACATACTACACGTAACTTTGTTCTTTTGCTATGCAGAGCTGCATTTCTTGTTTAGTTCATTTGGACCTACAACTTTGGTAAATGATCTGATGTAGCGCCTATACACCGTCTGCTTTTCATCTACGTGTTCTATGACCCACCTGATCTGATCCGCTGTCTTGGTTGCCGTGCTGCATAAAATTCTCTTGTTCAGGCTTTAGCGGCACATGAGCATGCTTTGCTGCATGAAGTGGTGTCGTACATGACATTCCTGTAAAAGGGAGAATCTCTGGGAGGAATATAAATGACAAAAGTATAAATCTGAATATGCATATTTTTAAATCTTCCAATTTATCAGATTTTTTCATTGTTGTGTACGTGTGGTCTTGTGTAGCCCAGAATACGACGTATTTGAGTTGATGTTTTGTGTTTGTGAGATACATCATTGGCAAGATTTTTGTCAAAAAATATTGAAACACAATTTTTTTCCATTTCTACTCTCTCCGTTCTGAATTAGATGATTTTCATTTGTCAAAAAGAACATGTATCTACATGTTACAAGTTAAAGTCATCTAATTTAGAACAGAGTAGGGAGTAGGAGACAAGAATCCTCTCTGTTTTTCTTCAAGCAGGATTCGAGTGAGAATGGGACCATCTGAACGTGATGGCATGATGGGCGCCCGTTGCAAGTTTATTAGGTTGGTTGTGATGGCATGATATGCAGACGTTGCAAGTTGATTAGGATATACTATTTGGAATCTCACAGGTTGGTGCCATTTGTGAAGATCGTGCGCAGCCGCTTTGACAGGTAAGCTATCTCTTCAGACCTGATCTGGTCCAGTGTGGACGGTTTTTGCCGGCCTTGTTCTAAGAAAGTGATTTAGACCTTGTTTCATTAGTAACCGACGATGATCGTAATTTGCAACAAAAAAACAGACCATGATCGTGATAATTGGGTATATTCATTGTTTTCTACGGAATATTGCAATCAAGGCAGGATGTAGCATGATTCATTTGAATTATAACTATTCCGACCGAGGAGAACATGCCATTCTACAGGGTTCTCCGCCCTTTTTTTTAGTTGAAGACTATCAGACCTGGAAATGGAAACTGTCATACTCCCATCTTCAACAATATCCTATAAATCACGAAAAATTCTACAAAAAAAGACAATATATGTCAATCATGAAAATTCGAGTCTTTATAGAAAAGAAAAGTCCAGTCCAAGTTCCAAACACATATAGAAGTGAACAATAGCTGCTTCAGATTGGGCTTTAAACTTGGCCCATTGACGGTATCAAGGCTGAGTTTTCTTTTTCGTTTCTCAAGCTACATATCGAATCTTGTATTGAAACTTTGTGATGTAATCCATACATGTAACAGCAATATTATGAATTTATTTTCAGCTTATATATTATTAAATAGGACAAATAATACGAGTACACCGACCAGGAGTGCAAGATATATCGTATCCAGCTTTTAGGAGCGCTTTTAAAGTTTCAAATAAAATCTGAAAACAGTTCTGCATGTATTTAGGGATGGATGCTACAAGTGTGTTAAGTTCCAATACTAGAAACATCATACTGTGGGTTACAAAATAAAATAAAATTGTGTATATGAGTATAGTGAATAGTACAGATTTTCAAAATAAAAAATGATGTCCGAATTGTTTTGTGTATCTCAGAGTTTAATGAATTTCGTAAAACTTTACGTGCTTGTAGGATAACTTACCTACATCAGATGATTTTTCGGATTTGTTTCATACTTTGAAATACCGTTTTTTGACCTTTCAAAAAACAAAGAGCTACCTCTAGCTCAAGTTCTAAAGCGAATTTCTGATCACTAGGTTAACATCATTTAAGTAAACAATAGTAAACTAAAGTTGCCTGGCAGCTCCTATAGCTGTAAACCAGGAATTCCTGCAAACCATTTTCGGGAATGAAACAAATTTGAACTAGAATAGACAACTCCCCATTTTAATATTTGTGGCAAAACGTATACATTTCAGTACCATGTTCATTTCAATGTATAAAGATTAACAATTCATTGTTTCATTTCAGCAACTTCAGAAATGGTGACCTGAAGAGTTTGTTCTGAAAAGGTAAAATTCACTCTTGCTTGTTTTCGGACAAGATAAAGATAAAGACTAAACAACATACTACCCCCACCCCTAGCAAGGGGCTCCAACAAATATATTTTCTCTCTTTTCCGGAGGCAAACTGTTCAGCAGTCGATTTTTCCGTGGCGTACTGAACCAAAGATTTTTTTTTGAAAATCTGAACCAAAGATTTGTTTAGCACAAAGGAACTTTTAGCTTCATTACTCCATCTTTTCAGTCTTCAATACTTCTGTATGAGATGCACATTAAGAGCTATACTCCCGATAGACAAGGGATGCCTGAACTTCTGAACTTACAGCAGTCTGCAATACTTCTGTATGAGATACACATTAAGAGCTATACTCCCGATAGACAAGGGATGCCTGAACTTCTGAACTTACAGCAGCTACATTCAGCTCTATTTCTAAATTTTTATCGTAGCTGACCATGCATGTGGCCCTAGTGTATTTCTTTTTTGTGCCTTTACACGCTGCAATAAGGCCACCAATATCAATATCAAAATATAACAGCCTAATAATTCAACGAATTATGTTCCCCAAACATGTTAAAGTTGTGCTTGTGTATATGTCCCGCACCTCTTTGTGCATGTTTGAGGGGGTTCGTGGAACAGGTGTGATAAAATGTGTGGCTAGATCTTTTAGAGCTTCCCTTTCTGGCTAACCTGTCATGACATGTTCAAACAATGACATGAAGACTGGCAAAGTTGTCCTTGTGCTGAAGTACTGCTGGAAGAGGTTTCAAAGGATTTCAGGTCTCTTAGTTGCTGAAAGATCAGCTGTTAATACAAGTCTGAAATATACCGTCGAGTACTGTATACAAATTGGAGACATAAGCTGTCATTATCAAGGACTTGCGCCGAACCCTGACTCTGAAAGTTTCACCAGTTCGAGGCAAAGAATCCGTCTTCAAAAGTAGTGCAGCCAAAATAAATAATGGCCAAATTTTGCTTTCATCTGTTTAGCACCTGAGAAATACAACTCCAGACATAGGTAGCCTCAGTGAAATCTGTTAGTAATGCATAGCAAAACATGAATTAAGACTGGTGACCATTGGTAATAGCAAAAAGTTCTTAATTTTCGGTAAAAGCATTATGAAGTTTTGCTTTGCCGCAGCCCAGAAAGATTCGTGAACTTGAAATGCATGTGAAATTGTAGGTTTTTCAGCAATCAGCCGATTGAAGTGTTACCACTGTTCCAAAATATAGAACGTTCTGGTAGGCTAGAATGCCCTACCAAAACATGTTATAAATTGGAACTGAGGTAGTACCCAAGAAGCTTTTGAGTATTATCCACCTGAAAAGCACAACACGAAGGCTCCGTTACTCTCTTAGAGGCGCCAGGCCTGCTCAATAGATGGAGAGCAGAAAAGTAGGGAGTGGTAGCGATGAAATAGTGTTATACAATTTACTCCGTACCTTCCAAAATAACTGCATTTCTAGATTTTTGCTTAGTCAAACTATTTTTAAGTTCGACCAAGTTTATAGAAAAATACATCAACCTCTACCACACCGGTCTAGTTCTATTAGATTTATCATACAATATATTTTCATGTATATGTATGCCCTATGTTCTTATAATTTCGGTCAAACATAAGAAAATCTAGAACTTGAGTTCTTTGGAATCGAGGGAGTGGATTTTTGCTAGGACAGTTTTGTGCATGGCGTTTGGATCATATCTTTTTGGCATTGGCGTTTGGATCATATCTTTTTGGCATTCTACGGACTGTTCTTTCAAGTGAACTAACCATCAGGGATATTTTTATTATCATGTCTAACATGTTGTCATCTAGAATGGTTGCATCATCTGCTGATTCTTTCTAACCAGTTTGCACATCGAAATCAACGACAGGAAGCATACTCTGACTGGTGTAGGGCTTACTTCCCCCTCTTTGTTGCAGGCTGTGTTCTCGGTACTCTAGCAGTCACATGAGTAACATCAACTGTGATAAGAAAATATGATTACCACACTCACCTTCAAATATGGATTCCACTTCATATGATGGAAGGTGTTTGACCAGCTGGTGCCTTGATCTATCTCTTCTTCTCTGAGCTCTCCACTTACAAACAAGACTTATTTGAAATAGCAGGAATAATCTAGTTGGATCTTTTGAATGTGGTGTGGACTCTAAAGTTGCGGTTCTGAACTATAACTTGAAGAAGCGTATCAATTAAGTTGTTCTTCCACATGGGTGTGGATGCTATCTTCCAATAACTCCCTCCCTAAACTTTTTGACAAGTTCAAAAAAGAGGACTCTCATTGTCTGAAGCATTTGGACAACATCTACATCGTTCTGGTTGTAGATGTAGTACATATAGCAATCCTTTCCTGATCTTGGAGCTTGGCCCAACAACCATACATGACTCTAGAATAGGCAGTGCGCCTAACCGTAACTTTGCGAATCAGTAAGATTCATGCATGTATCACAGCTATTGATATCGTTGTCCGATGGATCAGATTTATCCCATCGTCTTGATAAATGGACCCTAGATGATATCCACCAATGGTGGGGACAAATAGAGTGGTCTACATGCACCATGGAGATAACAGAGAGGAACCAGGATCTGAGAAGAGCCGTCTCTATCATCGGTGACGGAGACGATGGTGCGGACCCGTGCCAGAGACAAAAGACAGAAAGAGATGAACTACTATCAGAGACAAGGGCAACACTCCGATGCCTGAATAGCCGCTGGGAAGATCTGCTTGGCTACCGCCACCGGTGACGATTGAAAATGGAGATTTTTCTTTTTCGCCACCGTCAGGAGGTGACCAAATAGAGAAGAGAAAAAGGTGAGATATCTTTCCCATGAAACCGAGGCAAAATTTTGGCATTTCCCGTCATATTGCACCTTTCTCCATGTTGGTGACGCTTTTTGTAGCGTCAAAGTCAGGCTCCATGGAACGAGCAATTCGACAGTTCACAACAGGCTTGACCTTTTTTTTCTTTTTATTTTGCTAAAAATAGCCGTTTAGTGAAACTATAGATACATATGACCGATCGGCAAAACTATTTTCAAATCATTAGTCTAGCCGAGAGGCTATTTTTGATGAAAAATACGGCTTGACCGGAGGCTGCATCAATCCACGTGTTGACCACATAACGCTCCTCATAGGAACATCCAATCAATCATTTTTTATAAATTTTTACATCGAGTGAACCTGTTCGGTGGATGCAGCCTACTAGTCTAAGTTATGCCTTTTTTTTAAGGTGGGGCCTTGTTTTTGTTCGTTTGAGACATTCTTGGTTTGTTTCTCAAGTGTGACGGAAACCCATCCTTATACCCTTGTAGCCCATTTAAACCAACAGTGCATTTTAGAGACCCATGTTGCAGCAAGTGGTTAAGGCCCAACTACCTTACACATGGGCCATGTCCGCAAGTTCAGAAGTTCTGAATGGAAGCTCACTGATCCGGCCTGTTGTCAGTAAGCTGAAAAACAAAATACTCCGCTGATCAGGCCGTCCACAAGTTCTTAATGTTATTCTAAAAAAAAAAAGTTTTGAATGTTACAATTGTCTTGTTAGACGTAGAAACTTGAGCGACTGCATCTTCGTCCACAACTTTGCTCGAAGCTCCATCACTCACGATGGCGATGGCCGTCATCTATGGCTAGGAAACTACACAACTCATCTCTTTAATGATTCAATCAATAAAGCAGACACTTTTTTCAACCAATAAAGCTATGTAACGAGTTTATCCAACGGTCTCGAAATGGTCCATGGCTACTGACTCCGTTGGTTCGAGAAAAGAAAACTAATACATTGGAGTAGTAGTAGTAAGCCGGTTTAAGAAAAGACCAGAGAAGGGGTGGTGCATCATGGCCCATATTAGCTAATTCAAGAACCGTTTGCCCAGTTTCAACTAAAATGCTGATAAGATCCATGGCAAATTTGGCATTAGCAGTCGTGAAAAAGGTGTAAGCTGTTCATGGTGTTCCAGCTTTTCCAGTTCGACCAGCGCGATGAACATAATCCTCCGGTAATCTCGGAAAGTCATAGTTGCTGAAATATTGCCTAAATATTGAGTTGGTCTTTGGCCCATTTAGCAATTTCTGAAAAATCCCTAAATCCCATGTTGTTGTCATGGCAAGTAGTGGGACTTTAGTCCCATACTGCTAGTTGAGTGAGATGCGCATCAGATTATATACTGAGCCATTCTACTTCTAACATGAGTTGGTATGAGGTATGAGGAGAATGACTGTGTACCACACGCGCTCCTCCTCTGACGCCACCCGCCTCGCCTCGTCACGACACGTCACGACGTGCTGCGCCGCAGGAATCTCGCCGAGCCGATGTGTTCTTTTTGTCACGCAGGAATAAAATGTCAACGGCGTGAAACATTTTGTGTTAATGAGATTGATTGTTAGCTGAAACGTTTACGTTTTCAGTCTTAATGACTATTCATTACGGGTGTTTCGGCTGTACGTTTGCCTCCTGCGTCTGTGCCTATGTTAGCGAGAGGTCGCTCCTCTCCATCTACACACAATACACATAATAGACAAAAGAACTCATCTGCCCACAGCCGCCACCGTCGTTCCTCCAACCTGTTGCTGCCATCGTTGATCCCATCTCGTCCGCCGCGTACACGGTCGACGGGAGAGCAGGCCTCCGAAACCCCGCCTCTCTGTTTTCTGTACGGGAGAGGGGCGATTAGGTTTTTGGGGAGCGTCTCCTACGCGACTGCTCGCCAATCTTCATCCACTACGTCGACTACTTCGTCTACTTGCTCTACGTCTACCGCGTCGCCTTCATTGTCATCATGAGCACCGACGCCGAGATCGAGAAGGCTGCTGCAGAGAAGAGGATCGCCGACGAAGCTGCTTCCGATTCGGCCAATTGGCCAACCGCCGGGTATAATATGTTTATACCTCTCCTAGTTATTTACTTATTTACTATACTAGCGATTTGTGTAGATGTATCTACTGTATGTCTAGTACACGATTACACTGCTAAGTTTCAGTATGTCATTAGCACCATATGCGTCATGATTTTAGTTAATATTTGGATTAATATAATCAGAAAATTGCTTATATTCTCAACAATCCAAAAACCTAATTTGTGTAGGCAATTTTCGATTCATGGTTTTGCTGTTGCACTAAAACCAACCCCGTTTACGGGGACATATTTTAAGCGTTGGCAGAACCAAAACCACTTTATGACTCACTGCGATGAACAGGTTTTGGGTCGCAAGTGTCACCCTGAAAGAGCATTTTCTCTCATGTGTGGTTTTGGTAATTGAATGACAACCTCTATGGACTAATGTTTGCATTGAGATATCATTATAGATCATGTCCATGAAATTGTGGAGCTCATGTGTCGGACTCTTGAAGCTTATGTGATTAAGTGGAGCATATTGCAAGTATGTCTTAAAGGATTGGAGATATCATATTAGTGAAGAAATGTTGGAAGATACAAGGTTGATCAAGATGTTGATCAACACACAAAGCTACAAGATGTACCAAGAGCGATCATGTATCTCTTGGGATGGTAAACACTTGTCCGCATAGCTTTGTGAACTAACCCATGATATATGTGTGTGTGGTATCTTTATATGAGGTTAGGTATCTTCCCATGGGCTTGCATCAAATGAAGATTTCATATAGCTCATGGAGGATGACGTCATGTGGTGATCGTCATCAAGGTGAGATGTGCAAGCCAAGACCAAGAGAGCCTTCTTGAAGAGATCCTATGCTTGGTGCTTGCAATGGATACATGAAGACGGAGCTAAGCGAGACTCTCCCATTGTGAGCATGGGGGAGTATTTGGAGAAGTCTTCATCAAGCATGTGCTTGGACGCGCAATCAAGGAAAGATGAACCACTTGAAGAGATCAAGATAGTCATCATCCAACTCAAGTGAAATGCTCAAGGCAAAGGTATGATCTTGATAAGGCTATAGGATAGATAGGCGTACTATCAAGAGGGGCTCTCAAGTTAGTAACTTGATCGCATCGTTATGGAGAGCTCAAACCTTTGCATACTTGGCATATCATATTTCTTGGTTCTTATTTGGCTTTTATGTTGGTGAGGAGTTAGAGCTTGGTTCATCTCCATGTCAAGCTCTTGTTCATCGAAATCGGTTTTACTTTGTACAACTTGTTGCGTTTTCGGTGGCGAAATATTGCCGGTTCTACCGTGAGGAAAGTCCCACACCTTGCCATGTGTGTCGATTTTACTCTATTTATGGGATGCAATATTTCCAACAAAATTGGTCTCACCTCATTTGAAGTTCATTTGCAAAAGTTATAGCAGTTTTCGTTTTGGTGTTTTGCTGATTCGGATTATTAGGGCCGGATATTTCGCTCTACCGGAATTTCCGGTTCCCCAGCTGATCCAAGAAAACGGCTGAGGAAAGGAGAAAAAGGGTTCTGACTCCAGTCGGAAATTGTGCTCGGAAATTTCCGTCTACCGGAATTTCCGAGTGCTCCCAGAAAGCCCTCCAGTTTTGGCTAAAAAAAGAAGGACTTTTGGTTCTGACTCGAACCGGAAATTGTGCTCGGAAGTTTCCATATACCGGAATTTCCGAGTGCACCCAGAAAAGCATTCCAGAAATGGCTAAGGAAAAGTTTGGTTTTGGTTCTGACTCCAGCCGGATTTTCAGCTCAGAAATTTCATGGACTCGGAATTTCCGGTTGACCGGAATTTCCGAGTCTCACTTATACCGGAATTTCCGAGTGGCGAAACAGCCAACGGCTATATTTCCTGGAGGGGTATAAATACCCCTCCCCTTCTTCTTCCCCAGCCAATCTAAGGCAGCACGACTTTCCCCTCTCTCCTACTCCATTGTTGACCTTGGAAAGCTCACTTCCCTCTCAATCCCTCCATTGAATCTTCCATATTCTTTAGTGAAAGTTGAGAGGAGATCTAGATCTACAATCCTACGAATCCATCTCTCCTCTAAGTGAGGGGAACTTAGTGGATCTAGTTCTTGGAGTTCCTTTGTGGTTCTTCTTCTTTGTTCTTCCTCTCTTCTCCCCACATAAGCATTAGTTGCTTTTGGTGGGATTTGGGAGTGAAGGATTTGACTCCTTTGTGGTTTCCTTTGTTCTTCCTCTCTTATTCCCCCATAAACATTTGTTGTTGTGTTGGAATTTGAGAGTGAAGGACTTGAGCACTTCGTGTGCTCTTGCCATTGCATTTGCATCAGTTTGAGCCCTCCACGAGGATTCGTGTTGGTGTTACTTGTGAGCTTGTTACTCTTAGATCTTTGGACCCTAGACGCCTTTTGTGGCCAAGACCTTTTGTGGTCACTTGAGAGCCCCCAATTAAGTAGTGGGTGTGTGCCTCAAGACTTGGGAGCCCCCAATTAAGTTGTGGGCGTGTGCCTCAATAGTTGTACGGGATTCGATCTCCACCCCAAAGGAGATCAATAGTGGAAGATGAACTCGCAACCTTTTATGGTTGAGTTCATCAGGAGAAGAAGGTGAGCCTTTGTGGCGTTGCGGCTAACCTGTTGTGGTTGCGCACACCTCTTCAAACGAGACGTACATCCTTTGGGTGGAAATCGGGAATACATACTCGTCTCCGCGTGACTCGGTTATTTCTATACCCATTTACTTATGCACTTTACATTGTGATAGCCTTCGTGCTTGAAGTCATATATCTTGCTATCACCTTGTTACTTGTATTGCTTAGCATAAGTTGTTGGTGCACATATGTGAGCCTAGTATTTATATCTAGGTTGTATGCTTGTTAAAGTAGACCTCTAGTTTTATTCCGCCTTTATCAAGCATATCGGAATTTCCGGGTCATTCTTGGACCGGATATTCCGGCTCCTCGGAAAAAGTTTTAAATCGCCTATTCACCCCCCCCCCCCTCTAGGCGACGTCTATCCGTTCACACCCCCACTGAAACGATTACTCCTGAACAGGAGAAGGCGTTTAGGGAGGCCACTGTCGTCTTTGTTGGAGCCGTTCTGAGCATGATCGGAGATAAGTTGGTTGACGCATATTTACATGTGCGGGTTGCCAAGAACTTATGGGAAGCGATCAAATCTAAATTTGGCGCAACCGATGCTGGAAGCGAGATGTATACCATCGAGCAATTCCATGATTACAAGATGGTTGAAAACCGTCTTGTATTGGAGCAGGCCCATGAGATACAATGCATTGCAATAGAACTGGAGCTTCTCAAGTGTGATCTACCGGACAAATTTATCGTGGGATGCATAATCGCTAAGCTGCCTAATTCATGGAGGAGCTTTGCCACTACTCTGAAACATCAGAGGCGTGAATTCTCTATTGAGGATGTCATTGGCCATTTGAGTGTTGAGCAGAATTCAAGGGCAAAAGACCCGCATGGAAAAGGCGAAGGTACTTCTGCTGCCAATATGGTACAGAAGAACTTCAACTCCCACAAGCATAAAGGGAAAACTGTTGTCCCACAGAATACCGACTTCAAGAAGAAGTGTAACAAACCCTTCAGAAAGGATAAGAAGAAAAGTGCATGCTACACATGTGGTTCAGAGAAACATTGGGCTCCTAAGTGTCCCAAGAAGTTCAAGAAACCAGGACAAGACTCCAAGTTTGTCAACATGATTTTGAGCAACAATGAGAATGATGTATCCGTGTACGGTAATTTGTTTACTGTATTTTACGTTATTCAGTCTACCGAATGGTGGATTGACACATGTGCAAATACTCATGTGTGTGCTGACATTTCATTGTTCTCTTCTTATCAGCCCACAGGAACAGATCCGCATTGATGGGAAATGGAGCTAGTGCTTCTGTTCTTGGTGTTGGCACGGTCGATCTGAAGTTTACTTTGGGACGGATCGTGCAGCTCAAGAACGTGCAACATGTCCCCGCCATCAAGAAGAATCTCGTTAGTGGCTCCCTTCTATGTAGAGAAGGGTTTAAGTTGGTATTCGAGTCTAATAAAGTAGTTGTTACAAAATATGGACTGTTTGTTGGAAAAGGTTATGAATGCGGAGGCATGTTCCGCTTTTCTCTTGCTGATTTCTGTAATAAAGTCGTGAACAATATTCATTCGAATGTTAATGAAACAGAAGTTGGCATTCACGTCTTTGTCACATTGGTTTCGGTTGTATGACGCGGCTAGCAAAACTTAGTTTAATCCCATCTTTCACTTTAGCCAAAGGTTCTAAATGTTTTTTGTGTGTTCAAGCAAAGCAACCTCGCAAGCCTCATAAAGCTGCGGAGGAAAGACACTTGGCACCGTTAGAACTTATACATTCTGATCTTTGTGAGATGAATGGTGTTTTGACTAAAGGTGGGAAGAGATACTTCATGACACCGATAGATGATTCCACTAGATTTTGCTATGTATATTTGTTAAGTACTAAAGATGAGGCTCTACACTACTTTAAAATCTATAAGGCAGAAGTTGAGAACCAACTTGAAAAGAATATTAAACACATCCGGTCTGATCGTGGTGGAGAGTACTTCTCTAATGAGTTCGACTCTTTCTATATGGAACATGGCATTATTCATGAGATGACGTCTCCCTATTCTCCCCAGTCAAATGGGGTTGCCGAACGGAAAAATCGTACACTAACTGATTTGGTTAACGCCATGTTAGGTACATCGGGATTATCCAAGGCGTGGTGGGGGGAGGCACTATTGACGTCATGTCATGTCCTAAATAAGGTTCCAACAAAAGATAATTAACTCACTCCCTATGAACAATGGAAGAAGAGAAGGACAACACTCTCATACTTACGTACTTGGAGCTGTTTGGCGAAAGTGAGTGTGTTGATCCCCAAAAAGCGTAAGCTTGGACCTAAGACCGTGGACTGTCTTAATTTGGGTTTCGCTAAGAATAGCGTTGGCTATAGATTCTTGGTAGTGAAATCTGATGTACCTGACGTGAAGGTCGGTACGATTATGGAGTCTAAAGATGCTACTTTCTTTGATGATGTTTTTCCTATGAAAGATATGCAAAGCACTTCTAGACATGAATCTAAGGAAACTCTTGAACCTGCCATTCCTATGGAATATTATGAACAAACCCATGATGAAAATCCCGAGAAGGATGATGAGGAAACCCTTGGTAGGGGCAAGCGACAAAGAACTGCAAACTCCTTTGGCGATGATTTCCTTGTGTACCTTGTGGATGATACTCCCACTTCTATTTCAGAAGCTTATGCATCTTCGGATGCTGACTAGTGGACAAAAGCAGTCCGTAGCGAGATGGATTCCATCATGGCTAACGGGACGTGGGAAGTTACTGAACGTCCTTATGGTTGTAAACCATTGGGATGTAAGTGGGTGTTCAAAAAGAAGATTAGGCATGATGGTACGATTGAAAAGTACAAGGCTAGGCTTGTGGCCAAGGGCTATGCCCAGAAAGAAGAGGAAGATTTCTTGATACTTACTCACATGTGGCCAGACTGACCACCATATGAGTCTTACTCTCGTTGGCGGCCTCGCATGGTCTTCTCGTCCATCAAATGGATGTTAATACGGCTTTCCTAAATGGATAGCTAGACGAGGAAATCTATATGCAACAGCCAGATGGCTTTGTATTAGATGGTCAGGAAGGAAATGAAGGAGATATGCCCTAGAGGCAAATAAATAAGTAGTATTTATTGCATTATCTCATAAGTTTATAATAGGTTTGTGTATTATGCTATAACTGTATTAATCGGAATTATTAATACACGTGTGATACATAGACAACCAGGTCCCTAGCAAGCCTCTATATGAGCTAGTCCATTGGGCAACAGTTGATCGAGATTCCAGATCAAGGACAATGACGTCGGTTGACAATGGGGTCATCTTGTTAGTTGAATAAGGTGGTGGACATACGCAAAGTATTGCAATAAGATCGTATTACGATGTTTGTCATTTGCAATAGATAAGAGTATGATAGCTTATTCCTTAGACCGTGAGACCGTACTTATTGTTGCTTCGTAGGAGTGCTTTGAGAGCATCAAACGTTGTGTCTTATATAGCATGACAATAACGGTGTCCATCTTGGGTATTCCGAAAGAGCATCAAGACGTAAGGATCAAGAGCGGGATTTGTTCATTCTTGTAATGGAAAGATACTCTGGGCCCACTCGGTGATATTGCATCTATATAGCTGCGCAGCTTATGACTAGGTCATGGAGATGTAATATCGCAGACGAGTTAATAACCTTCGTCGGTAACGAGATACAGCAGAGGCATCGGTGTGTCTACGATCATATCTCGGACAAGGTAGTATCGCAGATACAAAGGGAATGAATATCATACTTATGGTTCAACGACGATATTCGTGGAATGCACAGGGGTCGTCATATATTTCCAGGTATCCCTGACGATCATTGGTGAGCGGAGTGTCTCGACCATGTCTGGAGTGTTCCCGAACCGTAGCGTAACAAACTTAAGGTCTTAGCGACGCTAGGAGATAGGTTCTGGAATTTTATAGGTTTTTATTGGAGAGAGAGAAATGATCCGGAAAGAGTTCCGGTGGTCCGGAAGGAGTTCCGGAGAGATATGGAATGGTTCCGGGAATGTCCGAAAGTTGTTCGGGTGGTTCCGAAATAGTTTCGGAGTCATGGGATATTGAATTATATATAAATATATTAATTATGAATTAATGGGATTTTTATATTAATTTAATATTGATTAAATAAAGGAAAAAGGGGGCTCCCACCTAAATGGGCCCAAAGAGGGCCCATGAGGGGGCGGCGCACCAAGCAAGGGGGCCTCAAGCCCCCCTAGTCCGAATTGGACTAGAAGAGGGAGAGGCCCAAGGGGGTTCGGCCGAACCCCCCTCCCCTCTCTTCCTTTAGTCCCACATGGGGGAGCCAAAGGGGTTGGCACACCCCTTCCCCCTTTATATAGCAAGGCATATTAATTGATTTAATACACAGGAAATTCAATTAATTCCCAATTTCTCTCTCGATCCCGTGGTTCCCAAGTAGGAGCCTCGCCGAGCTGAGGAAGGGGGTCTCTCTCCACCTAAGCCATACCGCAGAGCGCCGTTGCTCTGCGGGATTCCAGATAAGATCTACTCCTGCGATTTCAGCTGGATCTGAATGACCGGGAGTTGTCGCTAGGCTCCATATGTTTGCGAGTGCTCGGAGGCTACTCTATTGAGGAGCTTGGGCGAGGTCGTCTCGCCCCCTGCAGCCGCCGCGCCTCCCCCCCTGCTACCGGCGCACCAGCCCTGGTGCTGGCGCTCTGCCTTCTTCCGCCCGACGCCCGTCGACGCAGATCATCGTCGACAACCCGGCGTCATCGACTCCGACATCGCGGCAAGTTCTCCGCGACCTCGAGGTCGGCTACGTACGACTTCATCGTCAACGCTTGTGCGGGAGCGTAATCCCCGCTATCGGTCTACATGGAGGTAATGTAACCCGTTCCGCCACCGTTATCGCATGTACTAGATAGATAGATCCTGGCTAGTTAGGGTTTCGTTCGCTAGAAAATTATTGTTTTCTGCACCGTAACCCCTTCAGTGGTATCAGAGCCGATCTATGCGTAGTACTGCTGGTACGGTTAGAACTCATGTTGAATGAGGGCGTCTTTCTTATATTTGCTACCCTCTAGCGTGCACTTGCGATGCCTTCGGTATTGAGTTGATGAAGCGGCCCAGACCGACTTTATGCGTACGCTTACGCGAGACTGGTTCCACTACTGACATACGGCTTGCACCGTATCTGTGGCTGGCGGGTGTCTGTTTCTCTCTCTCTAGTCGGCGAAGCATTTTCAATGGAGGGCCCGAAAGGGATGCTTAAACATGCAATTATACGATTGACGTTGTGGTACAAAGTTCGTAGGTAGGGAAGCGATTCTCTTACGAATAAGCCTATATGCCACGTAAAACTTGCAAAACTAAATAAAGCTAGAGGCGTCTAACTTTGTTTTGCAGAGGCGTTATTTCATGTGACATGGTTACGGTAAGTTTTTGATATTACTCGTACTGTCGGAGGCAATGGAGGGCTCTGTAGACTCGGAGTCATGCCGGGGCGCCGGGGGGCCAGGCACATGGCGCCATGAAGGTCCAGGCGCATCGACCATGTCACATCGCACTTCATTGCATCATTATTGTGTGATGTTGTGTGTGCATCCTATTGATTGCTTATATACTAGATATACAACGGTAGCATCATAAATAGGATGATCCCTAACAAAATACCAAAATTGTGTTATCCCTCGTTGCGCACCACCAAGAAAGTTCTACGTTATGAGGCATGCCGTGATGATCGGGTGTCACACATCTCGTCGTTCGCATACAGTGGGTGTAAGCCATGTTGCACGCGCAGGGTCTTCGAGGTTTGATTGGCGAGCCTAGCATACTCAGAGGTATGGCCTCGGAACACGGGAAGATCGAAAGATCGAGCACGAGTCATAGAGTTGTTATGATCGACATTTTATGTCCACCTTTGAAGATGTGCTGCCGGCCGTGATGATCGGGGGTAGTATGGTGGATGAGGGCCGTGTCATCGCCATTATTATTTTAGGGATAATAATCTTGGTGAGGTGTGTTTTTTGATAATGAGATTATAGGACTAAAACTCACCTACATATTATAAACTTAACCTTACCTCTTTTGCGATCACATCTGTAGACTACGCAACTATACTTCGGTTACTTCCTCAAGAGCCCGGATGCTACATTAGAAGCCGACGGGTCCAACTTCATCAGATGGTACAGGGGTTTTAGAAACATTCTCGAACACAACAACATTCTATATGTTCTCGATGAACCATTAGGAGAAGGACCAGGAGATTCTGCAAGCGAGGAGGAGGAAGATGATTTCCGTAGGCGTCGAGACATATTCATTGAAGTGGAGATCACCATGACCGTATGCCTGGCACCCGAGTTGAAAGAGATGTTTCGACGCAAGGAGCCAAGCGTCATGATGGATGCGATAAAGACACACTTCGGGGATGAATTAAAGCGTGAGCAATTCAGGCAGCTTAGAATGTTCCAGACCATTCACATGGAGGAGCATACCTGTCTGAAGACACATTTGAAGAGGTTGTATGACATCTACTTCCAGCTGACGATGGTCTTCGATTACTGGATGGCGGATTCTTGCGCCATTCGGACTGTCCTGATATCTCTACCTCCTAGCTATGAGAAGCATGTACGTAAGTACATTTTGAAAGCCGACGATATGAACTTCTACGTGTTCATACGTGAGTTCCAGTCTTTGAAGGTTGATTCCATCGAAGGAGAGATCTTCGATGCTATAGGTACATATATTTGATATATGCAAAATTATGAATTCGCCCATGGAATATGATGAAATTTTTGATAATTGCTCTGTTTGTGAAACAGGTCCTGATTATCACATATATGCGGCGCAGTTTGATATGACCTGGCGCTGAAGCTGGTAGTCAAGGAGTTGATGGCATTTTGGTGTTCACGTCCTCAAGTTATCATAGTTATCATTAATAGTTTTTGATACGATCTTTTGTAATAGTGAGCGAGTGTGTGTGTCTTGATTGTTGCAAGACAAAGTTATTCATGTAATAAGACAAGTTCAGTTGTTTTATGTTATGGAACAAGTCAGTTGTTTTATCTTATGAATAAAGTTTCCACATCTCAGTTACATTGATTGTATGATAAGTATTCATAATTGTAGATATGACAAAATAGCTAGTCCCATGAACAAAGGTTCTATTGCTAGAACAAACACCGTCGAGTTTAGTCATAAAAGCAATGAAAGAAGTAATGGATGTTTTGGTCCATTTAAGTATTTCAAGTGCTGAGTTGATTAAGCTTGAAATCAAGTATTAAAGTTGCAATACTAGCGGAAATTAATTGAGTGTCATTTTAAAATGATTAATTAATGGTGTTTATTGTTTGATCCGAATTCCTCCATGACTTTGGCAAATAGGAGTATTTGCCCGATAAATTGTGGAGTCTGAGATTAATTTGATAATAGATCAAATGGGGTTTTTCAGAAGAAAGATTAGTGAACATTGTATTCACAGAATTCGACCAAAGGACAGTATTTTTGAGTTATGGTTTCAACACAAGAGACTTGTGGAAATTTGCTTCACAAAATTATAATGTCATATATAGTGATATGTGGGGAATTATAATCATGCTCTATTTTAAATAAAGTGTGGCCTGTCAGAATCAGTCTTAGAATCTCCTAATACGTTCGAAACATTATAGTCGATATCCACTTTAGAAAATAGATATTTTTCTCAACGAGAATCCGTAGGATCGACAGTAGTGTCGACATGTATATGATTATGCGATAATTCGGAATATACATGAGTGGTTCTTTGTAGATTGCTCGCATTGGATGAGAGTGTATTCCAAAACCAAATAGAAACAAAGTTCAGTTTGTTGTCTATGTAATTCCGAGAAAAGATGACTTTTCGAATTATGGTTTATGGATTGAAATTAGAAGTTTGGAATAAAGTGTCAGACTTATGTTGGAAGATGTTCCAAAGAGTATATGTCTGCTAATGAAAGTTTAGTGATTAAGAGTGAGGGAGACTAGAAAATTATTTTCTGCTTGCAATCCTCTTCATAAAGATCATAATATTTTCATGAAAGAAACTTCTAAATAAAGTGCTGTTATATTTAATATTGCTGTCAGGTCACAGCACTGTATTAAGTATTTCAGATCTTGTTGACAGATCAAGGTGCACTTTATGAATACAAAGAAAGTTGAGAAAGTATCAGAATACGAACAAAGGCTCTTCAGCCTGGAAATCCAAGTTACGTTTAAAAGGATTAAGAGAGTAATTGTTGCTGCAATTCTTATTAGAGGAATAAGATTGTTTAATCGTCATATAAAGTGTTATATGAAAATGTGACTATAAGAAAGACGCAGGTAGCAAGTCTTGTCAAGAAATGTGTCTTGGACAAGATCAAATTTGTTGACTACATTTATGTTGACATGCTTGAAGTCTGAGGGATTTGTATTAATGTAATACTGTAGTTTGTATTAAATTCGAATTGATGATAGATCAATGATTTTGGTTTGACCTAAATGTCGAATTAAGTGGGAGTCGTAGTTAGTTTACTCAGGTGGAATATGTATGGAACATATTTTTGAGTGGGAGCTCAGGAACTCAAATATGTGGATAACACGTTTTTGAGTGGGAGCGTGTGTTGTCAAATATGTGGAGACATAGTTTGAGTGGGAGTCGAATTCATTTTGTGTAGTTAACACATTGTGAAACTGTACCAATAGAATAGGATGAAGTTGTGAAACTATTTAAAAGTTAGTATCTATTTTGAAATAGAACGGGAAT
Source organism: Poa annua (assembly GCA_026929855.1). Lineage (NCBI taxonomy): Eukaryota > Viridiplantae > Streptophyta > Magnoliopsida > Poales > Poaceae > Poa > Poa annua. The sequence goes on along the minus strand of CM049427.1, from coordinate 30,023,011 downwards.
TTTAAATAGTTAGTCGAGTTGTTTTGGATTATATCTGAGGAGTCAGAATAGAATCAAAAGGATGATCCTTTGGAATCCAATTGATCATTAAGAGTGATGATGCATGAAAGTAATGGTTGTATGACATGTGGGTCTATTATGTAATATTAGACATCGTACAGAAACCATATTATCTGCTCGATGAAATATAACCGATGTTCTTCGAATAAGAGCAGTTATGAAAGTAAGTTTGGAATTTACTGGAAGTAGAAGTGCGTTAGTTAAGGGATTGACATTTGAATGTCAAGTTTTCTACATTGGTGTGAAAGTATGTAGATATCGCGAGTTTGTAATTGTTACAAGGGGCTCTGCATGGCTGAGTGTGTTTTTCAGGGCAGTTATCTCGTTAGTATAATCAGAGTAAGCGCTGGGAAGCAGAAGTCTCACTTAGTTACGGTATTTACATATATGTTGTTAGACAACATGGTGATATCAAGCAAGTTGATGCCAGTGAATCGCAAAAGCATGTACAATCATGGATTGTACAGTAACACTTTTCCACGAGCAAGCATTATCAAATGATTCTTATTTGATAAGGGATTCTGATAAAGTATGCAGCTAGTTTGTTTGTACTCTAGTGCAAGTGGGAGACTGAAGGAGATATGCCCTAGAGGCAAATAAATAAGTAGTATTTATTGCATTATCTCATAAGTTTATAATAGGTTTGTGTATTATGCTATAACTGTATTAATCGGAATTATTAATACACGTGTGATACATAGACAACCAGGTCCCTAGCAAGCCTCTATATGAGCTAGTCCATTGGGCAACAGTTGATCGAGATTCCCGATCAAGGACAATGACGTCGGTTGACAATGGGGTCATCTTGTTAGTTGAATAAGGTGGTGGACATACGCAAAGTATTGCAATAAGATCGTATTACGATGTTTGTCATTTGCAATAGATAAGAGTATCATAGCTTATTCCTTAGACCGTGAGACCGTACTTATTGTTGCTTCGTAGGAGTGCTTTGAGAGCATCAAATGTTGTGTCTTATATAGCATGACAATAACGGTGTCCATCTTGGGTATTCCGAAAGAGCATCAAGACGTAAGGATCAAGAGCGGGATTTGTTCATTCTTGTAATGGAAAGATACTCTGGGCCCACTCGGTGATATTGCATCTATATAGCTGCGCAGTTTATGACTAGATCATGGAGATGTAATATCGCAGACGAGTTAATAACCTTCGTCGGTAACGAGATACAGCAGAGGCATCGGTGTGTCTACGATCATATCTCGGACAAGGTAGTATCGCAGAGACAAAGGGAATGAATATCATACTTATGGTTCAACGACGATATTCGTGGAATGCACAGGGGTCGTCATATATTTCCAGGTATCCCTGACGATCATTGGTGAGCGGAGTGTCTCGACCATGTCTGGAGTGTTCCCGAACCGTAGCGTAACAAACTTAAGGTCTTAGCGACGCTAGGAGATAGGTTCTGGAATTTTATAGGTTTTTATTGGAGAGAGAGAAATGATCCGGAAAGAGTTCCGGTGGTCCGGAAGGAGTTCCGGAGAGGTATGGAATGGTTCCGGGAATGTCCGAAAGTTGTTCGGGTGGTTCCGAAATAGTTTCGGAGTCATGGGATATTGAATTATATATAAATATATTAATTATGAATTAATGGGATTTTTATATTAATTTAATATTGATTAAATAAAGGAAAAATGGGGCTCCCACCTAAATGGGCCCAAAGAGGGCCCATGAGGGAGAGGCCCAAGGGGGTTCGGCCGAAACCCCTCCCCTCTCTTCCTTTAGTCCCACATGGGGGAGCCAAAGGGGTTGCCACACCCCTTCCCCCTTTATATAGCAAGGCATATTAATTGATTTAATACACAGGAAATTCACTTAATTCCCAATTTCTCTCCCGATCCCGTGGTTCCCAAGTAGGAGCCGCGCCGAGCTGAGGAAGGGGGTCTCTCTCCACCTAAGCCATACCGCAGAGCGCCGTTGCTCTGCGGGATTCCAGATAAGATCTACTCCTGCGATTTCAGCTGGATCTGAATGACCGGGAGTTGTCGCTAGGCTCCATATGTTTGCGAGTGCTCGGAGGCTACTCTATTGAGGAGCTTGGGCGACGTCGTCTCGCCCCCTGCAGCCGCCGCGCCTCCCCCCTGCTGCCGGCGCACCAGCCCTGGTGCTGGCGCTCTGCCTTCTTCCGCCCGACGCCCGTCGACGCAGATCATCGTCGACAACCCGGCGTCATCGACTCCGACATCGCGGCAAGTTCTCCGCGACCTCAAGGTCGGCTACGTACGACTTCATCGTCAACGCTTGTGCGGGAGCGTAATCCCCGCTATCGGTCTACATGGAGGTAATGTAACCCGTTCCGCCACCATTATCGCATGTACTAGATAGATAGATCCTGGCTAGTTAGGGTTTCGTTCGCTAGAAAATTATTGTTTTCTGCACCGTAACCCCTTCAGGAAAGGTATGTAAGTTACTGAAATCTTTATATGGCCTGAAACAAGCGCCTAAGCAATGGCATGAGAAATTCAATACAACTTTAACCTCTGTTGGTTTTTTTGTTAATGAAGCTGACAAATGCGTATACTATCGCCATGGTGGGGGCGAAAGAGTTATAGTGTGCTTGTATGTTGATGACATACTGATTTTTGTTATCAACCTCGAAGTCATTGAGGAGGTCAAGTCTTTTCTATCTCAGAACTTTGAGATGAAGGACCTTGGTGTGGCTGATGTTATTCTGAACATCAAGCTACTGAGAGACAATGAGGGTGAAATTACACTTTTGCAATCTCATTACGTTGAGAAGATTTTGAGTCGATTTGGATATTCGGACTACAAAACTTCTCCAACGCCTTATGGTCCTAGTGTGCAAATTTGAAAGTTTAATGGCACAACTAAGGATCAATTGAGGTACTCTCAAGTAATTGGTTCTCTCATTTACCTAGCTAGCGCAATAAGGCTTGACATCATGTTTGCTGTCTGTAAACTTAGCCGGTTTGTTTCCAATCCGGGTGATGTGCATTGGCATGCTATCGAAATAATTATGCGCTATCTGAAAGGTACTGAGAACTACAGACTTCACTATTCTGGAAGTCCGTCAATGCTTGAAGGGTACTGTGATGCGAATTGGATCTCTGATGCTGATGGGATGAAAGCCGCAACAGGGTATGTGTATACCCTTGGAGGTGGTGATGTTTCCTGGAAGTCTTGCAAGCAAATTATTCTGACGAGATCGACAATGGAAGCAGAATTAACAGCATTGGACATATCTGGTGTCGAAGCAGGATGGCTTCGAGATCTTTTGATGGACTTGCCAGTGGTTGAAAAGCCAGTTCCGGCTATCCTTATGAACTGTGATAACCAAACAGTGATTGTTAAGGTTAAGAGTTCAAAGGACAACATGCAGTCCAACAAACACATAAGAATGAGTTTAAAATCTGTCAGACATTTAAGAAACTCCGTTGTTATAGCGTTGGATTATATCTAGTCGGCTAAGAACCTGACAGATCCCTTTACTAAACGGCTATCACGTGTGGTGATAGAAAATGCATCGAGAGAGATGGGTATGAAACCCACATGAGTTGCCATGGTAGTAACCCAACCTATGTGATCGGAGATCCCGTGAATTAGGACCTGGGAAAACAAGCTAGTGGTTAACTGAATAGAGTAAAACTTTACTAACCCACTCCGTTGAAGATGCAATACTCTCGATAACTGTATGACAGGTTGACGTATGTCTTAATGTGTTCCAAAGCTTTGTATAAGCAAAAAGCTATCCTACAGAGCGATCTTTGGAGGAACACACCTATATGAACCTGACTGCTGGTCACAGTCTATGAGATTAGGGTGGTCTCTAGTAAGTTCATGAATAGGTCAGGATTGACCAATATGATCCACCCGAGGGGTCAGCCTTCGGCAACCTAGTACTGGTAAGACAGTTGGTGAAACTACTTTACGCCAAACTGACAATTCAAGGCATAGTCCATTGTCAGTTGCGAAGGAGTGTAGCTGATTGCTCGAGGTAGAGTTCAACCTTAACAGGTCTCTACTGAAAATACTGGTATATCAAAACAATGTTTGGAACGGATGACAAAGATCATGTACTTTGGGATCTGGTGGGAGATTGCTGAAATATTGCCCAAATATTGAGTGGGCCTTTGGCCCATTTAGCAATTTCAGAAAAACCCCTAAAGCCCATGTTGTTTTCATGGCAAGTAGTGGGACTTTAGTCTCATACTGCTAGTTGAGTGAGATGTGTGTCAGCTTATATACTGAGCCATTCTACTACTAGCACGAGTTGGTATGAGGTATGAGGAGAATGACTGTGTACCACACGTGCGCTCCTCCTCCGACCGCCTCGCCACACCTCGCCTCGTCACGACGCACCGCGGGTTGCGGGAATCTCACCGAGGCGATATGTTGTTTTTGTCACGCATGAATAAAATGTCAACGTCATGATATGTTTTGTGTTAATGAGATTGATTGTTAGCTGAAACGTTCTTTATATTTTCTGTCTTAATTACAATTCATTACGGGTGTTTCGGTTGTACGTTTGCCTCCTGCGTCTATGCCTATGTTAGCGAGAGGTTGCTCCTCTCCGTCTACACACAATACACAGAATAGACAGAAGAACTCATCTGCCCACAGCCGGCACCGTCGTTCCTCCAATCTGTTGCTGCCATCGTTGATCCCATCCCGTCCGCCGCGTAGACGGTCGACGGGAGAGCAGGCCTCCGAAACCCCGCCTCTCTGTTTCCTGTACGGGAGATGGGCGATTAGGTTTTTGGGGAGCGTCTCCTACGCGACTGCTCGCCAATCTTCATCCACTAGATCGGCTACTTCGCCTACTTCCTCTACGTCTACTGCGTCGCCTTCATCGTCATCATGAGCACCGGCGCCGAGATCGAGAAGGCTGCTGCAGAGAAGATGATCGCCGACGAAGTTGCTTCCGCTTCGGCCAATTGGCCAACCGCCGGGTATAATATGTTTATACCTCTCCTAGTTATTTACTTATTTACTGTACTAGCGATTAACATAGATGTATCTACTGTATGTCTAGTACACGATTAAACTGCTAAGTTTCAGTATGTCATTAGCACCATATGCGTCATGACTTTAGTTAATATTTGAATTAATATAATCATAAAATTGCTTATATTCTCAACAATAGTCAATGACATACACATACTTCACATCCTTAACATCTGTTTCGAGGTAGACATAACATATATCAGTTCCCATGTGGTACATAATTAATACATATTGTATCTGAAAGATGTGATAAATATATTAGGAAAAATCGTAAGAATATCACTTTCAAATATCTTTAAAAATATTGATACGATGTTACATCATTTCATTCTAGTGTAGACCTAAATATGTTTAATCATCTAGTAACTTCAGAACTTAAAACAGCAGGTAAGGTGGCTTAATCTTCTCATACAAAACCAAGCAGAACAAAGATTTGATTTTAATGATAGAACTGAGCATGAGAGCATCTGCATGTGAAATATTTAGCTGCAGTTTCCATCAAAGGTGAACAATGGCGCAAGACTAAATTTAATAAGGCTAAAACTTGCTTAAAACATGTACATTCAAAGAATTCTGAGAAAAGGGTGAAAAATAAGAAATGCTTAAGCTACTGGATATCTTATAGGCATATGAACTTGGTTATCAACAAACATTCCTTTCTTAGGGATAAATGTGAACATGTGAGATCGGAAATAAAGAAATGGTTATGTCAGGCCAGCAAAACTTTGTAGCAATGACCATAAATAAATTTGTTCTTTAACGATCTGAAATGAGCACAGTGCCTGTAAATATCTCAGCATATGACAGTTGTCTCACTGATTGAACATGAAATGCCTGCAAAGAAGTGATTTTTTTTTTAGAAAACGGTGAAGTACTAACAAACACATCTCATATATGTCAGGAAAGAAATGAAGTTAAAATCATTAGAAAAAAACAGAATAAATACATCTCTGGAAGTGGAGAGAACAAAAATTAAAATGTAAAGGATTGGAACCGGAACAAACTGCATCAAATGTTTAATTGTCGTAGATTCTTAAAATTTACCACGCACCTATATAAAACCATCCTGAAGCAAAAGAAAAGAGCAACAACACTTAGATATATATTAGAGAAGGTATAGACAACCTTAAGAACAAAATGACAGAGCACCAACGTCACCTCCATTGCGCCCAGACACGATGTGCCGTGAAATATTGATGATCTGAGCCAAGTTAGATACATTAGTAAAGATGAAAGGCAGGCAAACATTCTCCTATAGCTTACTAAATCATTACGCCCTTCAACCTTCAATTATCCCGTGATAAAATTCAGTTCAGCTATATAAAGTGTTGACAATTAGAGCAATTGCATATAAAGAAAGCAAGAATGAACTCTGATAAGCAGCTTGCATAAGATGTAAACAAAAATACTTTAGTGTCCAATAAGGTGAAACTACCACTGAGGCAAAAAAATTGCTGGCCAAATACAAATATTAGATTATAGTCTAATTTGATCGATATAGAACCTCTAATTGCATAACTGAATTTGTCAGTGTCTCTCTGAGCATTCTAGACCGAGAACGAAAATACATAGAGAATATAAGAACTCGCAGAAATTGACAGGATGTAACTTAGACCACAATTTAGGAAATATCCATAGACAGATTTAGAAACCCTAGCTAGGCCGGGTGCAGAGAGAGGGGTGGGGTTTTTAGGGTTAGGCTATGGACTGACCATGCTTGTGCATCTTGAAGAGCGCGAGGAGTTGAGCAGCAACGAGTCGTTCCCCAGCTGCCCCATCCCACCGGAGCCGAAGATTCTTAGCCACTCGTCCGCTCCATGGCTTCTCCTCGGATGGCTCCTCCTACTTTGCTCAGATTGTCACGGTGGGCCACCTTAGGTGGAGCAGAGGAGCACGATGCGGCGTCCTTGCCGCTGTCCCCGCCGCAGGGGTGGTGAATAACAGGGAGGAGACGGACGCGGGCGCGGCCTCACCGTCGCGCTTGCCGGGTGAGATGGAGGCTCGAGGTGGCAGGAGAGCTCGAGGTAGCAGCGGCGGCGAGGTGGCTCGAGCGCATCGAGCGGGGGCGTGGAGGAGGAGCGACATGAAGAGAGGAGGAGGGCTGAGGTCGGGGCGGGGTGGTAGCGCGGCGGAGGAAGGTCGATCGGCGGCGAGCGGCCGGAGCGTGGCCACGGGCACCTCCGCTGTGCGGGAGAGAGAGAGAGAGAGGATGAGAGGATAAGGAAGCTAGGGTTACGCATTGGGTCTTACGTATAGAAGGACCGTTTAGAAAATTCAAAAACTCGAAGGGTTTTTGTGTAAAATAGCTTCGGGGAGCGGTGGATCGGGAAGCGACGGCGCGGGATTAAAACACTATTCATTACTGCTCATAGGAACAGTGCTCGATCATTGTGAAAGCGTAAAAATCTGCCACCTTAATATATTAATATTAATATATATAGGGGTAATACAATGCCGAGTCAAAGGAAACCATACTGGTCGGTCGTGGATCGGGCGGCAGTGATAGTTCCAACAAGTTCTACAGCCTGGAGTAGCATCTCTGGATTTTAATCTACCGAATCTTTGTGCGGCTTGTACCCTTGGGAGGAACCTACGTAAACCATTGATCCATTGCTCCAGAAATTCTCGACAGGATCTATGCTATGCATGACGAGCACGTCTACTTACAACACATGCGATCTATCTACATATTCTTTTGTATGTATCCAGTTCTTCTGTATCCAGAAGGTGTAGGTACGAGAATTGCTCCACGACCTGACAATCTTCAATCGCGAAGTGGTGGATGCATTTTTTTCTTCTCGGCAGAAACGGCATTCTGAAGTCAACGGTCGTATGCGTATCGTGTCGAGATCTCTGGATGTACGTCGGACCACGTGGAGCAATAACCAAATTTTAAGATTGTCCATATCGTAGTAGTGGCAAGAACGTTTCATGGTCCCTTTTTGCCTCTACTACCGTGAAACCGCGAGAATGAGATCCCAATTTCTTTTAGAATGAGAGATCACAAGCAAAGAGAACACATTTGCTGCATCTGGCTTAAGCTAGTGTGGTTAATCAATTACTCATGCTCCATAGTAGTGTACCATATATATGGATTAATAGTTTAAAGAAAAGGTCAAAAAAAAAGAAATAAGGAAAAGGTCAAAGTTTTATCACCTAAAACCTAAGCGCTAAACCCTAAGTTCATGGAGTTACTCGTGTTTCGTTGTAGCGTACTACTCCTTCTGTGTTTTAAATATAAGATGTTTTAGATGTTACATATTTTGTTTATATACATACTAAAATATGCCAGCATAGAAACTAAATTATGTATAGATATATTAATGTACATGTTAGATTTAAAAATATATAAAAATAACTAGATCATGTGTGACAGCAACCTGGAACAGATGGTTGGATCAGATAAAAAAACTAGGGGATACACATACAAGTTATTGGAGTACATGGTATTGCAAGCTTGATGCATGCAGTGCTTAGGGTTGTTAAGTACGAGCTGCAGATCGAGATAGTTGTCGTGGATCGCCGACATCACTCCTTGGTGGTTGCCGGCAGTGGCTTTGGTCTTCTGATCTCTTTAGCACCCTTACGAAGGCTAAAACATTTTATATTTTAAAATGAGGAAGTATATCTTAGGCTACCGAACTAAATTTACCCAATAACGTGAAAAGGTCGGTCAAAGTAAGAAAAACAGGAAAAAACATGAAAAGAAGAGAACTAGTAAAAAGTAAAATTTAAAATATATAATTACACATATTTAGATGTTTAAGATTATCGAGAAAGTGACTAGTATATTGGTTTTTCTAAAAAATGTCAAATTCACTTGAAGAAGATAGTTCAAATGTATATTTCGGTAAGACCGGAGAATTCAAAAAAAGTCACATACAACTTTTAAAAATATCGTGAAATAACTAAATGTCCTTGAGTATTTTGCATTTTTCCTAAGTTCACTTATTTTTTCTAATACTTTGAACGTTTCGGTTGACCTTATATTTCTTACTATTACATTTCTTAAAATACCTTGAGTTTCAAAATATATTTTTCTAGATTTTATATTCTTACTTTTTTTGTTTTATAATTATATCTTACATTTCTTACTTTACCATTTTATGTGATGGGCAAATTTTCTATTTTTCCTAAGTTCACTTATTTTTCCTAATATTTTGAACGTTTCGGTTGACCTTATATTTCTTACTATTACATTTCTTAAAATACCTTGAGTTTCAAAATATTGTTTTCTAGATTTTATATTCTTACTTTTTTATTTTATATTCTTACTTTTTTATATAATTATATATTACATTTCTTATTTTACCATTTTATGTGATGAGCAGGTTGTCCTTAGTGTGTTTGATACTAACTCATACTCCCTCCGTTTCAAATTAGATGACTTCTTTTTATCAATATGTGGATATATTTATATTTATACGTAGGCAAATGAAAATTATCTAATTTAAAGTGGTGGGAATAACTTTATATAGATCTTACTGGCGTAAAAAACAAAAATCTTAGTACCGGATTGGACAAGATTAACTTTTCGAAGTACCGCGACTGTACGGGTGGTGAGTAGAACTGTGTCGAAGGTAGCCAGGAGAATAAACATTCTCCCCACAAATTTCTGGCCTCTGGTAAATTCGAAATAGGGGGCCAGGTAAAAAGCTCCGGACACAAACAAAGCTCGCACGTACCGTCAATTCTTGCCCATGTTTAAGCGTATCTTTCCAGCTAGCAAAAGCTGAGTCCGTGCAGGCCGATAATGTCCGGCCATGAGGGGAATCGGACAAGACACGCACAGATGCACTTGGTGGCAAAGCACTACCGTCGTTATTATCTCCCAAGATAACAAGATAAGATCCTAGCTTAGCTAATAACGACACACTGCAGTGCATCATCTCCCTCGGTAAGCTAGTTGCCAAGGCGTGCGTGACTCCGTAGTGAATGCTAGACAATTTCCGTATGAAATCGAAAGCAACATCACAACATGCTAGTGAATCTAACCACATGTAACATACTAGGCATAATAATAGTGTAAACAGCGACATAAGTAACATATAGGTGTCGACCGGAAATGTCCTAACTGCACCGTTATTACAATCGATCGGCCATGGCTGTGACGAGGAGTTAGACGTAAAGTCGGTTTCAGAGTTGGACAATCGGTAACTAGAGTTGAACATAAGCGAGCGCAAAAACATTATCGGATCTCTCTCTCCCGGTGTAGAATCTCAAGAGATGTGGTTTTTGAGGCCCACTTTTTTATAAGAGTTCATAATTGTGCAAGATCTCCGGACGAAGAAGTCTATAAATAACACAAGAAAAATTGTGGCGTAGAGAGGCACGAGTTAAGTGACCTCTCTGTTCTGTTGCGTGTGGTTATCATTATATCCCTGGGACAAGTATAGAGTATAAACGACACGCCGTAATACACGCCACTTGGAGTGTCATCCAGTGAAAAAGTCATGGATGCAATGTATATGTTGACTCGTACATACTCCATGTGTAATCAAAATCGAGCAGGTTTTCATGAAGAAGATCTTAGATTGGATTTAGTACCACAAAACTTAATGGATGTTTGAGAGATTTCAGGATTCGTTTGAATCAGATGGACCAATCCCATAAAATCAAACAGTGCACGGGCTCTTGTCGCGCGCGGCCGGCGTCGGCATGGGCGCATCGACCCGCCCGGTGGGTGAGCCGTTTCCGGCACCAGCAAGCAAGCACGTACGGGGTCGTTGGTGGCGCGAGGAAGATCTGCCTCCCCTCCCCATGCCCGCGCGCTGGCGCCCATGCCGGCGGCCGCGACACGCCGGCATGGCATGTGCCGACAGTCGACGACGACTCACCGCACGCGCAGCTCGCCCGTGGCCATCGTCCCATGCCTGCATGCAGGGCACCTCACCACGCAGCGAGCGCGCCCAGAAGGATTGAGTGACTTTGGACGGGGAAGCGAGAGGGTGATCAGTGATCACTGTCACTGGAGGTCCGACGGGTCAGTAGCGTGCTGATTGCTCTAGATTGAGGGCTTTCTCGCGTTGTTTTGCTGCTGTCTGTCAATCCATCTTTGGTGAGTTTGTCGCATCTGGGTTGGAGGCATTTGCTGCTAACAATGCCTGCCTAGCGCCCTAGAGCCGAAGGACGGACGTACGGGGGCTATGTATCTGGCTCAAACATCAACATTCTTACACTATATGGCCATGGGTGGGGTGGGATCACTTGGCTGGCGTTTGCTCACGGAATGTCAGGTTACCGAAATCTTGTCTTTTACGACTACTCAAATTAACACTCGATCGATTTGACCCCGATTATGATTGGCTCCCTCCATCAAGATAAAGAAGTGTAACATATGAGAGAGAGAGAGAGAGAGAGAGAGAGAGTGAGTGAGAGAGAGAGAGAGAACGTGAGGTAGTTGCAGTGGAAAAAGTTTTTTTTGTCAGGGAAACATAAAAAGTTGTTCGTTTTAACCCATCGGGCCATTTTTGGTACCAGGGTTTTGAGGGGGTTAGTAGGGTCAATCATCATATGGATTGTATGAAACCCCAAATTTCACCTAACTGTATCAAATCCCCATTACTTTCTTAATTACATATATGGTAATGTCTATTTGGGCGTTGAAGAAAAAACACTACTATTTAGAAAATTTTGGTGCCGTAGAATACAACTCAAATACATTAGAACCAAACAAACATTTTATGAATATGTGGACACTTAGGCCCCGTTTGACAGCAAACTATTTTTGAAGTACACAGAAAATACTTCGGTTTCTAAAATAGTGAAGTATTAAATACTTTAAGGTGTCTGGATCCAATAAATAATGTGGTTTTAAACTGAAGTATTCTATAAAAGTGTAGTATTTTTTAAGTACTGTAGGAAGAGGTATGGACCTATTTATTTCCAAATTGATAAGTGAGAAAAACTGAAGTATTTGTTTGCCAGGTGTTGGAATACTTCGGTTTTGAGATACTTCAGTTTAGAAAATACTGGAGTACCAAACCAGGCCTTAGGGTTTGAGTGGAAGTTTAAGCACATATACATTCTATAATTGGGGCAAAAGTTACTCATTTTGAGATGGAGACAAACCCATGTTGAGGACTTGTGGATGCCATTGAGTGTAATCTTTGCAGGGCTCAAGTCATGCCAGCAATGATCTAAGAACTTGTCCTTAGTGACATTGCATTATAGAGCATCGGTATAATGCAACAATCATAGTTTAATGCACCTTGGTAGGCCACGTAGTAGTCGCTCCTCAAGACTTCATCGTAGTCGTGTCGGTCGGATCTTTGCATTGTATGCCACTTTTTTTCTCGAGGAAACGTTTGTATGGCACTGTAGATGAAATGTAAGACATACAAATGCCAAAATTCCCTCTCGTGTGACACTAGCCACACCCTCTAGATACAGTTAGCCCGAGATGTCATGGTTTGGACCATAATGAGCCAAACTCAAAAGCCAAATCTTTGAACTACTCCCTTCGTCCTAGTTTATAAGTCCTACGCGCAATCTAAGTCGTGAATTTGACAAAGATAATATGAAAAAATACTATAAGAATACGTCATTTGGAAATTCTGATATTATAATTTCTAATGGTATAGTTGTTGTGCTAGAAAATATTTTATATTGATTAGATGACGACCTATTGATATGCGCAAGACTTATAAACCGGGCGGGATTAAAACATTCATTTTCCCAACTCGTGAAAATAAAGGAATCCACAAATGCGCGCTTGCATATCCTATGCAATCTAGCGTCCAGCGTGGAATTGAGATATTAGTATGGTGATGCCTGCAAAAAACAAACCGTCGAGATTTGTTAAGTCATAACACGTGGAGAAATGCTGGGCGCCCACGTAGGGAGTGCAGAGTACCACATGACATGCATTTTTCTATTCCATTATATGAAATGTAGAGTATTGCTTGGAGTACTTTCTAGAGACAACAAAAAACACGTTATTCAAACCACTCCAGCTGCAGGGTGGCAGCATTTATATATCACTCTTTGGTCTTACGACACAATTTCCAATGCGGGTTAGTTATTTGTCTACTCTAAATTATCTCTCATCCTAATCTGTGCACACACTTAGTTTAGTATCTTGTAATCAGTGCACTCGATCCAAGAGCTAATTATTCAATCCCCAGCCACCGGCTCCTTTTGTCCCTCTCAAAGAAGCTACTATCCGTTATACCACATTAGGCAAGATCCTATGAGAGCCCTGCCCTACTAAACTCGGTTTATACAAGTTTGCACTTGTTGTATTCCAGTGTAGGCCATTCCTGGCATAATAAAGCCGCCGCAATGCCGCATGATAACACTACAGTGTAGCAAGCGAAAGGTCCCCACATCAACTATTATCTCTTTGCGGGAAGACCACGCTTCAATTCTTAATACCATAGGAAGTTCTTGTTTAATTTTTAGGAGTCGAAGCACTAAGATCAGGTTAAGAGTTCTACTACTTATATTGACAATGGTCTTTCTCATAAAACGTTAAGAGCCAATGCATTGCGTCTTGCAAACCAAAACCTAACAAGCTAAGACTTAATCTACAAATTACGGTTTTATTAAGAAGTTCCGATATCATATTCAAATATTCTATTAACTAATTGCATATTATTTGATATTTTGATAGGTGGAGGTGATCAATTGTATCTATTCAATTACGAGAACGATGGAGTAGTACTTTTACGATATAAATGTTTTTATCGAATGAAAATGTCTCACATCATTCTGCTATGAAAAATCTCAATCGAAAATGGGAAGAAGGACGGTGTCTATCACCTACGTCATTTCGAGAGCGTTGAAGCATTAAGTCATCGGATAGTTATACAACATCCTTCTACCTAAGTGATTTCATCCCGAACAACTTCCCTACATAACCCTTCTAAGCTCCTTTGCCCTATGACAAAAGTCTACTTTGAGTGATCATTTTACCAAATCTCTCTACATAAAAAAGATGCACACAACTCAAATAACCCAACGCACGTGGTATCACCGGAGTAGAAAAAAATGTTTTCATTAGAACATGGAAGGAAGGTACATTAGGCCCCAGACTCCGCTCATATATACTCCCGAAGTACATAGAGATGCATAAAACAAAATAAATTCTTGGTGAAATTAAATATTTATACATTTGTTTGTACTGTACTCAAGGAGCATAAATGCAGAATTACGTTGAGTACAACATGCACGTCCTAAATTTGACATGGGAGGATGCTCCATGTGTATGTGTACCTTGAGAAGATTCTGGCCAAGAACATTGCACCTCTCCAACTACTATCCTCCAAGAAGGCCATAGATGAAAGTCAAACTGAACAGTACCCTGTCTGTCTGTAGTCTGTACTATAGTTTGCAGCTTGCAAGCAAGTACCCTAAGCCCAAATTCCAGGATCACAAGAATATCTCAAGAACCGAGAATAAACGAGGCAAATCGGCCACCATCTCGACGTGCGCCGAACTGCCGAGCCACATTATGCTTCAGTACCAGCAGTGTAGCACTACCAAATACACCCACCACAAAGGAGCCACAGCTCACATTGACTCTTACCAAGCTCCCGCGTAGCATGCATAGAAGAGCAAGCTGCTCCTGAACAGCCACATAGTAGAGAGAGAGAGAGAGAGAGAGAGAGAGAGAGAGAGAGAGAGAGAGAAGAAGAAGAAGAAGGAGGAGGGGGAGAGAACAATGGAGCAGCTACAGCAGCAGGAGCGAGGGCGGGAGGTGTACAGGGAGTGCCTGCGGAACCATGCGGCGAAGCTGGGCACCTACGCCTCCGACGGCTGCTGCGAGTACACCCCCGACGACGGCCACCCCGCCGCGCTCCTCTGCGCCGCCTGCGGCTGCCACCGCAACTTCCACCGCAAGGCATTCCTCGACGGCGGGGCGGGAGCTGGGATGCCGGGCGCAGCCAGCCCGCACGCGCCATTAATGCTTCCCTCTTCCGGTGGGCCGCCGGGCTACATGCACCATTTGGCAATGGCCGGCCCCGCGGGGGGCGGCATGGGTGGCGACGGTGGAGGTGGCGGAGGCGGCTCGCACAGCGGCGGGGGCAGGAGGCGGACGCGGACCAAGTTCACGGAGGAGCAGAAGGAGCGGATGCTGCGGTTCGCGGAGCGGCTTGGGTGGCGGATGCCCAAGCGCGAGCCCGGACGCGCACCCGGGGACGACGAGGTCGCGCGCTTCTGCCGGGAGATCGGGGTCTCCAGGCAGGTCTTCAAGGTCTGGATGCACAACCACAAGGCCGGTGTCGGCGGCAGCGGTGGCGCCGGCGCCCAGACGTCGTCATCGACCACGCGTGGCGGTGGCGGGGGAGGCGTTGGGGGCATGTCACCGGCGATGGGAGTTGACGGGGAGGACGACGAGGAGGTGAGGGGCAGCGACATGTGCATGTAGAAGCTCTTCTTACGTCTAGTGGATGGCATGGCTAGAATGGGATAATTTAACTCACTTTTTTGGCTAATTTCTTCGGCATTTTTGCTTCCGCTATTGATTCTTGATTATGAGATTGACTGTCTTAACAGTGATCCTAATGATGTGTTATTTGATGATTGATTAATTGAATGTTGTTGGTACCATATCAAAGGAAGTTCCTGTTTTTTAGTTCATATTTTTGCTTGTCGTTTTCAGTCCTCACCATATATATAACATGATATCTAGCTTGAAACGCACATGTACTATGCCTATGGAGCACAAATGAACCATGCATGCTTAATTTCCTCTTTTGCAATTAATCACATGTCTTGTCCTTCTGGCAAGGTCTCAATGAGTTTATTCATGCAAGGTGAGGAAATATGAAATGGCTTTAGAAGACTAGCTTGCTTCATTGGGCTCGTTTCAATTAAAGGGTTTGCAATAATATTTATACTTAGTGTTTCAATCCATGGAAACTTGTTCATATATGGTGCAAAATAATTGAACCTTTAAAATTCTTTTAGATTCCCTAAATTCCAATTCCATACTGTTTTTTTGTCAAGAGGTTACACCTCTTAGAACCCAAAATTTATGCTGTCATGATGTCGTTATGTTTACTGTATTTTTGTATGGTTAAACCAGCCAGCTCCTTTGGAAAGCAGGAACTTTAAATGTAAGAATATATTTTAAAAAGTGGAAATTTTTAGTCATGTATCTTGGATTCCAAACGGTAATCGAAACCACATAAAGATTTAAAACTATCCTTTGAGTGTCCCGGGAGAAACATGGGATTTGTACACACAAAGTTAGAAAAAAAAGAGATACAGCCTCATATTTGTCTCATAAAAAAATTCCACGGAATAACCAATTTCATAAGAATTTCGAAGAAATATAGAATACCAATTTATTCATGGATTTTGTTCAAAACGTAACCTTGGTTATGGTTGTAATTTTGTAGTACTGAAGATATCTCCATGACTATTTATTCATGGATTTCAGTGAGACCCCAGGTTTACTAGGATTTACTCCACTATAAGGGATCCACTATATTCCAAACATCCCGATCCAAGTGCTCCTACGTTTATATGGACATAAGAGATGGCATTGCAGACCATACTCGAGACGCAAATGTAAACATATGTACAGTAGAAATGTCGAAATTAAGAAACCATTTAGCTGCATAGTATATCGTCAGGCTACACAAAGGAATGCTCTTAAAGCAGTCAGAGATATTTTGATATATTCAGAGCTCAGCTTACCAGATACTCTAGCCGGTTTTTTAAACTACGAATTTCGCATAAATAACGGGGAGTGCAAAATTTACTGACTAGTGATGATCCCGACAAACCAACCGAAAATGACTAAAGATCGTTCAGTACCCCGTAAGATAAGTACTTGATTTAGACAGCCAGTGGTTTGTCAAACGAATTAACTCATGTAGTCCAAAGGGAGACGAACCTTCTCGTATTGACGATCAAGTAGCGCTGGATGTAATTGGCCATGTGAGCTGCAACTGCTATGGTTAGCTATTGTATATAGAGGAGTACTACTGATAGGGTAATATGTGGATAAGGTGAGCTTACAATGGCGATCAGGTAACTCGAGTGTATGTCCGTATTCAATGATGCACTCTGACCTCATGTGGCAAGCCTCCACTAGTAGAAAACAGGATAAAGACCAAACTCCAAAACCCTATTTGTCCCGGTCGTACTGTAAACCGGGACAGATGGGGCATAAAACGCGCCAAGCGCTTCAGGCGACACCCATTTGTCCCGGTTCCAGCCACGAACCGGGATAAATGAGGTAGCACCCGCCGAGCAGTTCAGGCGACACCCATTTGTCCCGGTTCCAGTCACGAACCGGGACAAATGTCATGGTTTCAGTTACGCGCCCGAGCCATCGCCGCGTTTTTTCGACGCGCACGGAAGACGAGCGGAAATACGGCGCCGCCGGCGATTCCTCTGCCCTCCGGCGATTAATTCCTCTGCTCTCCGCCGGCGATTCATCTTCCTCTCCGGCGCTATAAAATGCACTGCACAATACGACTCCTCCACACACCATTTCTCCAGCCATCTCTCCTCTCTTTTCTCCGTCCCTATGGAGCCACTCGTGCCTCGGTCCGATGAGTTTTACGACTACGAGAAGGAAGGCATGCGGTTCAAGGTGTGGGTCACCCTTCGTGCATGGCGCGTGGAGAAGTGGATCCGCGACGTGAAGAACAACTTCCTCGACGCCGCTCCGATCAAAGCCGTTGGACTCGATTGCGAGTTCACCGACCCTCGACGGAAGGATACTCCGCAGTGCGCCGCCGTCCTTCAACTCTCGGTGGCGACCGAGACTCTTGTCTTCCAAATTTGCAAAGCTGATCGGGTGCCACAGGTCCTCGTGGATTTCTTAGGTGACGAGACAATCAAATTCTACGGCGTGGCAATCCATAATGACATGAAGATGCTAGCCTACTACGGAATTATTATTCGGTCCGCGGTCGACCTGCAGAGGGATCGCCGAAACCCTATCGGCAATTTTACTCCTAATCTATATGCTCTCTCTAATGCGGTCATTGGGAAAAATCTTGAGAAGAAGAAGAAGAAATACAAGAAGAAGAAGAACACGGACGACGACAAGGAAGACACGTTACAAAAAGACCTAATTTTCGGATGGGGCAACGTTCCATTGAGCTACGATCAAGTCGTATATGCTGCTTTAGACGCTCGCCTTGGCTTCGAGATTGCACGGAAGTGGGATAGTCTACACGGCTATAATACGGACAATGATCATCTTAATGTCGTTGATGAGTAGACTATCTATGTATTCCGTTACGCAAATATTCGGTGTGCGCGTGTTCTCTTGTATTGACCGAAATATATCTAAAGTTTGCAAAAGTGTTTTCAAATTCCAAAGTTTGCAAAAGTTATTTAAAACAGAGAACAGAAAATGGTTTTGTATTAGTTAGTCAAATTCAAACATTTTTCATATTCATAGTTTTTCCAAAATCCAAAGTTTGCAAAAGTTATTTAAAACAGAAAACAGAAAAAGAAAATAAAAAAATGAAAAAACCTCCATCTGTCCCGGTTTCAGTCACAAACCGGGACAAATGGGGGGGGGGGGTGCTTATATATACTGATCAGCAGCCCCCTCCCAAAACCATTGGAGGCATTTTTTTTTGAAATGGAAGGAGGGGGTGTGTGCTAGTCTGTTTTTTTATGCATGCAAGGTGTTTGATGAAATGCCCGAGAGAGTTCACGAAATGATTTGATGTACACTTAAAGAAGTTTATTCTTCTTTTCGATCAAGGTTAATTTTTCTCTCATTTCATTTGTAATTAATTGATACCGTGCATGTTCAGTGTTTATTTGTCGATGTTCTGTAATGGTTATTGATGTAGTCATTATATAATGCAGATGGACCGACAATGGATGTATGGTGACCGACGCACTGCCGAGTACATGACAGGTTTGAGGAAATTTCTAGAGAAAGCCCAGGCCCACAGTACGAATGGTTTCATGTGTTGTCCATGTGTCAACTGTCAGAATAAGACAGATCACCCAAACGTGAGAACCCTTCAAAGTCATCTTATTCGGCATGGTTTCATGCCCAGCTATAATTGTTGGACGAAGCACGGAGAAAAAGGTGTTATGATGGAAGACAATGAAGAAGAGGAAGATGATGACAACTATCCTATGTTCCCGGAGTACGGAGATTCTGCAACGGGGGAAGCTGAAGCTGAAGAGGCACCAGATGAGCCCACTGACGATCTTGGTAGGGCCATTGCTGATGCAAAGAGAGAGTACGGAACTGAAAATGAGAGGTTGAAGTTCGACCAGATGTTAGAGAATCACAAGAAATTGTTGTATCCAAGTTGCGAAGATGGTCAGAAAAAGCTGGGCACCACACTGGAATTACTGCAGTGGAAGGCAGAGTGTGGTGTGACTGACAAGGGATTTGGAAAGTTGCTGCAGATAATTAGGAAGATGCTTCCAAAGGTCAACGAGTTGCCCGACAGCACGTACGAAGCAAAGAAGGGTGTGTGCCCTATAGGATTAGACGTGCATAAGATACATGCCTGCCCTAATGACTGCATCCTCTACCGCGGTGAGTATGAGAATTTGGATGCATGTCCAGTATGCACTGCATTGCGGTATAAGATCAGACGAGATGACCCTGGTGAGGGTGAGCGTCCCCGGAAGAGGGTTCCTGCCAAGGTGATGTGGTATGCTCCTATAATACCACGGTTGAAACGCCTGTTCGCGAATAAAGAGCATGCCAAGTTGTTGCGATGGCACAAAGAGGACCGTAAGAAAAACGCGATGTGTAGACACCCCGCTGATGGGTCGCAGTGGAGAAAAATTGAGAGAGAGTTCCCGGAATTTGAAGATGACGCAAGGAACTTAAGGTTTGGTCTAAGTACAGACGGTTTCAATCCGTTTGGGGAGCAGAGCAGCAGTCATAACACATGGCCTGTGACTCTATGTATTTATAACCTTCCTCCTTGGTTGTGCATGAAGCGAAAGTTCATTATGATGCCATTGCTCATCTAAGGCCCGAAGCAACCCGGCGACGACCTTGATGTGTACCTCAGGCCATTATTTGAAGAACTTTTACAGTTGTGGCGGGAAGAAGGTGTACGGGTGTGGGATGAGCACAAACATGAGGAATTTGACCTACGAGCTCTGCTTTTTGTAACAATTAACGATTGGCCTGCTCTTGCTAACCTCTCAGGGCAGTCGACCAAGGGGTACAATGCATGCACACACTGTTTGGGTGAGACTGAATGTTTATATTTGGATAAATTTAAGAAGTGTGTGTATCTGGGGCATCGTCGATTTCTTCCGATCAGGCATACCGCAAGGAAGAAAGGCAAGCATTTTAAAGGTGAGGCTGATCACAGTAGGAGGCCTGTCAACCGTACTGGTGAAGAAATATTTGATATGGTCAAGGATCTAAAAGTAATCTTTGGAAAGGGTCCTGGAGGACAACAGGTTCCGAAAGACGCTAACGGGCACGCACCCATGTGGAAGAAAAAATCTATATTTTGGGAGCTACCATATTGGAAGGTCCTAGAGGTTATATCTGCTATCGACGTGATGCACGTGACGAAGAATGTTTGCGTGAACCTGCTAGGCTACTTGGGCGTGTACGGGAAGAAAAAAGATACAGAGGAAGAACGGGAGGACCAGAAACGTGTGAAAGAACGAGACGGCCTAAGTCCTGAACACTACGAAGGTCCTGCCAGCTACGCTCTTACCAAACAAGAGAAAGTAATATTCTTTGAATGCCTGAGCAGTATCAAGGTCACGGCTGGGTTCTCGTCGAATATAAAGAGGATAGTAAATGTGAGACTCCAAAAATTTCAGAACCTAAAGTCTCATGATTGCCACGTGATTATGACGCAATTGCTTCCGATTGCACTGAGGGGGCTACTACCGGAAAATGTTCGAGTACCCATTGTGAAGCTTTGTGCATTCCTCAATGCAATATCTCAAAAGGTAATCGATCCGGCGATTCTACCAGGGTTGCAAAATGATGTGGTCCAGTGTCTTGTCAGTTTTGCGTTGGTGTTCCCTCCATCCTTCTTCGATGTTATGACGCATCTCCTGGTTCACCTAGTCGAAGAGATTCAAGTTCTCGGTCCTGTATTTCTGCACAATATGTTCCCATTTGAGAGGTTCATGGCAGTCTTAAAGAAATATGTGCATAACCGTGCTAGGTCAGAAGGAAGCATCTCCAACGGCTACGGTAACGAGGAGGTCATTGAGTTCTGTGTTGACTTTATTCATGACCTTAAGCCGATAGATGTTCCACAATCACGACATTAGGGTAGACTTAGTGGAAAAGGCACACTAGGAAAGAAAACAAAAATTTGTATGGATGGACATTCTTTCACTGAAGCACACTATACAGTTCTACAAAGTTCTACCTTGGTGTCCCCGTATATCGATGAACACAAGAATTTTGTACGCTCTCTACACACGGGGAAGTCTGACAACTGGATTGTACGTACACACATGGCCACGTTCGGCGGTTGGTTGCGAGCACATCTTGAAAATAAAGACAAGGTTGATGAAGAGTTACACTTGTTGGCCAGGGCACCATCTACAACTATATGTACTTTCCAAGGGTACGAGATAAATGGAAATACATTTTACACGAGTGTCCAAGATAAAAAGAGCACGAACCAAAACAGTGGTGTTCGCATTGATGCAACAAACAACAATGGGCAGAAGAACACATATTATGGTTGATTATAATAATTTTGATGAAATTCCGCCTTTCGTAGTGAACATTGACCCAATCATCAAGTTGATTGAAGAAGATGCTCCATGGTTCCGACGCAGAAGAACTGGCGGTGTTGTGTGATGGAGATGTTGGTGCGATATGTAATAATTAATATATTAAACTTTTGATATGAAGAAGATGCTCCATTTTTACCTGCATATCAAATGGATCCGTCGGCGTTGATAGAACAAAACACACGATTTCACCTGCATACAGCCCCACGGTGGCTCTTGATGAGTGCCTGCATATCAAATGCACCGTGGGGCGTATGCAGGGAATCCGAGTAATTTGTATATATTCCTCAGTAGATGAATTGAACTATTCTTTTGATAGAACAAAACACACGATTTCACCTGCATACAGCCCCACGGTGGTTCCTGAGTGCCTGCATATCAAATGCATCGTGGGGCGTATGCAGGGAATCCGAGTGATTTGTATACCACACACCACCCGGCTAGGCACTAGAAGGAGGAAACACTGAGTGCTCGCCTCGTCCGAGAGGGGGCTATATATAGGGTCACGGGCTCAACCAGTGGTACTGATAGTGTTGATCCAACAGCTCTCAAGTGCTCAAAAGAAGCACACCCCTGATCCAACGGCTAACAAGTGTTTCAAAGAAACACACGATCTGTGTGCTTCTTTAGTCCCGGTTTGAAACTGAAAGCGTTAATCGAACAGCTCAGAAGCAATCAAAAGAAACACACACCTGATCAAACGGCTTACAAGTGCTTGAAAGAAACACACGATCCGTGTGCTTCTTTAGTCCCGGTTTCGAAGTTAAAGTTTGCAGAAGTTATACAAATTCACATTTAAAATAGTTTTAAACTAATTTAAATAATGTTTATAGAAAAGAGAAAATGTTTTTGTATTAGTTAGTCAAATTCAAACACTTTTCATATTGAAAGTTTTTTCAAATTCCAAAGTTTGCAAAAGTTATACAAATTCACATTCAAAATAGTTTTAAACTAATTTAAATAATGGTTATAGAAAAGAGAAAATGTTTTTGTATTAGTTAGTCAAATTCAAACACTTTTCATATTGAAAGTTTTTTCAAATTCCAAAGTTTGCAAAAGTTATACAAATTCACATTCAAAATAGTTTTAAACTAATTTAA
Source organism: Poa annua (assembly GCA_026929855.1). Lineage (NCBI taxonomy): Eukaryota > Viridiplantae > Streptophyta > Magnoliopsida > Poales > Poaceae > Poa > Poa annua. Next base: position 30,000,188 of record CM049427.1, on the reverse strand, counting down.
ATAATGGTTATAGAAAAGAGAAAATGTTTTTGTATTAGTTAGTCAAATTCAAACACTTTTCATATTGAAAGTTTTTTCAAATTCCAAAGTTTGCAAAAGTTATACAAATTCACATTCAAAATAGTTTTAAACTAATTTAAATAATGGTTATAGAAAAGAGAAAATGTTTTTGTATTAGTTAGTCAAATTCAAACACTTTTCATATTGAAAGTTTTTTCAAATTCCAAAGTTTGCAAAAGTTATACAAATTCACATTCAAAATAGTTTTAAACTAATTTAAATAATGATTATAGAAAAGAGAAAATGTTTTTGTATTAGTTAGTCAAATTCAAACACTTTTCATATTGAAAGTTTTTTCAAATTCCAAAGTTTGCAAAAGTTATACAAATTCACATTCAAAATAGTTTTAAACTAATTTAAATAATGGTTATAGAAAAGAGAAAATGTTTTTGTATTAGTTAGTCAAATTCAAACACTTTTCATATTGAAAGTTTTTTCAAATTCCAAAGTTTGCAAAAGTTATACAAATTCACATTCAAAATAGTTTTAAACTAATTTAAATAATGGTTATAGAAAAGAGAAAATGTTTTTGTATTAGTTATTAGTCAAATTCAAACACTTTTCATATTGAAAGTTTTTTCAAATTCCAAAGTTTGCAAAAGTTATACAAATTCACATTCAAAATAGTTTTAAACTTATTAAAATAATGGTTATAGAAAAGAGAAAATTATTTTGTGTGTTTGAATAAGTTTGAATAAACAAAAAAAATGTTGGAATATCGTTGCAAATGCAAATGTGATATTATTTTGTGTGTCATGACAAAATTTGTTGAATTCAAACACTTTTCCAACATTGAAGCAAATGTTTTGAATTTTCATAGCTCAACACTTGGTCATTGAAAAAAAAATCATAGAAAATTGTTAGGTCATTAGCAATTGATGTTTAGTTGTTGAAGTAGTGTAATGTGTTGAATTATTGTAATGTGTTGAAATATTGTAATGTGTTGATACAGGTTCTCTGATTTAACACATTACTATTGCAAATGTAAATGGATTGAAATCCCTTGCAGAAACTATGGACACCGGTAGAAACCTTGAACAAGAAGAGGACATGTTCGGCATCATCCGCCAAAGTGATGGATTGGACCAAAAAGAAGAGGAACACGTAGACGATTTCACGGGGCAATTTCTGAACGAGTCCGGTGATGGACTGGAGGGGCATTCAGACGGAATAGACGTCACCGACAGTTCAGCTCACCGACAGTTCACCGACTCTACTGTTGGAAAGTCGGCCGCCGAGGTAGATATATGCCCTCAGGTTTTTGTCTCCGTTGAAAAGATTTGTGTGTATACATATATTAACTATCACCTTTTCTTGTTTTTAGCCGTCGGCGGGCCATGAACCGGGACCAAGCAAAAAAGCAGCGGTGAAACGAGGCGGGCCACGAACCGGGACCAAAAAGCTCCAAGGGAAACAGAAGTACCACATCGAGGAGATCAATGAAAAAGGAAAACCGATTGCTCCCGCTAACCACGCAAGGAAATTTGTAGCTCAGTGCGGAGTCATCGTTCGGGACAGACTGTCCATCAGGGCTAAAGAATGGTATAAGCCAAAAGTGCCAAAAGAGGGGGTTATTTATGTCTCGAATGCAGACAAACAACTCCTTTGGGACGAGCTCATGCAGAATTTCACTTTACCGGAAGAGGAGGATGTAGAGGAGCCGGTTATAGAGAATCGATGCAAGGCCTGGACTTATATTGAGATGGGTGAATTGTTCCGCAGCTGGAAGAAAAGGCTAAACAAGTTCATAAAAGAAGGTAAAACTCCAGAATTTGTCGGAGTCTATGAAAAGATAAAAGATGAGTGGCCCGAATTTAAGCCGTACAAGCAATCGGAAGCCGCTAAGGCCATGTCAGAGAGAAATAAGAAAAATGCAGACAAACAGATATATCACCATAACATGGGGTCAGGTGGCTACCTGACGGCCCTGCCTAAGTTTCTGAAAATGGAGGAAGAGTTTTTGGCTAAAGGTATACAGATCGAGACATTTGACTGGCCAGACCGGCTTAAGGCTTGGTTCTATGGGCATGGTGGAAAGTTAGACCCTGAAACAGGTGACTGTCTTTTTACCAAGGAGCACGGACCTGACCCTATTGAAGCTCTCAGAGAGGTATGGAAGGAGGTCACGGAAGGCAGGTTCCACCCTAACAGAGAGAAGGACGAGCTATCGCGAGCCCTTAAGAATCATGAACACAGTGGACGAACAAGAGGAACCGTCGGCTCTGTACCGTGGATACTTGGGTTTCCCAAAGATGTTGGCACTTACAGAAGCCGATCGAGAAAGAAGAAAGAGATTGCCGACCGGGCCCAGTGGATGGAAAATAAATTACTACAACATGAGAAGGAGATAGCAGAGCTGAAGGCAGCGCAGACTCGACGGATGCCCTGCGAATCTGAGACGCCCGAAGATCCTTCTCCTGATCCAAAATCAATGCGGAGAAGCAGCGTGGCTTCGACGGAGCTCGATCGCCACAATGATATGCCGGTTCCTCGTCACCCCGTGGATAATATCGTGCAGCGGGAACTTTGCGACCTACATGTGCCATGCTTGAACATAACCGTGAAGGTGGCGCACGGCTTTGCCCTACCGCCTAGCCCAAATGGAACTTACCATTGTCGCCCTATTCCAGATGGCTATGCTGTTGTCGGGGTTGATGAGGTTATCAAGACATATGAGGGAATTAAGCTGGACTTCCCTACGGGTGAAGACGAGGTTGAGTTGAGATTTGCCCTCAAGAGTACCTGCTTATGGAAAAAAGAATACATCGTGTTCCCACACATGCAGCAAAATCGCCCTCCCAGTCCACAAGCCAGTCCACATAACTACAACAACGACAACCAATGCGCTAGTCCAGACACCCCCCACAACGACAACCAAGGCGCTAGTCCATCTCCGCCGTCGCGTGAGCGTACTCCGCCGCGTGAGCGTACTCCGCCGCGTCAACGGACTCCATCGCCTCTGCAAAAGAAGCGGAAGTGCACCGCTGCGTCGACTAGTACTCAGAAAAGCGAAACGGGGAAGTCTCGCTTTGTGAACTCTCGCAAAGATGTCGATACATGGGTCGAGGAGATCCAGACTTCCCAGAGAAAGAAGGCAAAAAAGATGTCTTTGCCTGTTCCGGTTTATTCTTCGGAAGCGATACGGTGGGCCATAGAATTTCTTACGCATCCGTCGCAATATGAACTAAATATGGACGATGACTACACACGCGTTCTGGTGCGTACATCTAGGAGAGTGCGGGAAGAACAAAAATCTGCTGCCACCCAGAAGAGAGATGTTCCACAACTCGGAATGCAGGCGGGACAATCGGCCCCTCCACTCATATTGGCGCCTTACAACCGGAACCAGGTCGATGATGTACTTTCGCAGCAAGCTAGAGATATGGGTATAACTCTGGCAGAGCTTAAGACATTGCAAGCTGGCGAGAGTGTAACCATACATGAGGTGGTGCGGACATATGTGAGAGGAGAAGATCTTGTCGACCCTGCAATGGTGCGCACTCTACCAGCTAGGTTGCACCAACTAAATGCATGGTACTTGCGTACCACGAAAAGTCAAGACGGAGACTGGCTCTATGGGAGAATTCCAAAGGATTTTTTTGGCCCAGGTGATGATGAGGTTCAAATCGAGTATTGCGAATTATGGCAGTTATTCAATTTTGACGCGCTCGACAAATCTATCATCAGTGCCTTTTGCATGTAAGTAATTAAATTATGTATATATGTCAGTAATTCTTTAGCTCTACTTATTTTTCATTGCTTGTAATTATCCTTATCACTATATTACTTTTGTACTCTATTATGCAGGCTGAAAATTATACAATCTCGAAAGCTGGGACTCAATCACAAGATTGGATTCATTGACCCTAATCGAGTTCATCATCATGGTTTGTTACATTACCAAGATGAAACGGAGGAGCTTTTGCTTACTTATTTGATGGCGCAACATTACAAAAGCACCATAATTTTCCCGTTCAACTTCGAGTGAGTTGTTTACTTTCTTATACATACTCGATGTTAATTAAGTATATGTAATTGATGATTTAGTTATTAACAAATATAAACATATGGCAGATTTCACTGGGTATTATTTGAGATTGATGTTGAAAAGGCAATCGTTGATGTCTTGGACCCATTATCGAAACCTGAAGAAAAGTTCGACGACACGAAACAGATGCTCTAGAGGTAATTTCGTTCATTATCACAATCGACCTCGTCTTTTCTAATAATATATAGTAATTAGTTAACTTCTTTACTAATTTTTCATAGCGTAAACTTCAGGGTTTGGGACAAGTTCACCGGTTTCCACAAGGATGTCGGTATAGCTAAGAACCTCTCTTTTAAATGGCGAGAGGTAAGACGTACTAGCTAGGTTCCACATACGCATATTCTTAATTTCAGTCTCACAATACCATTTTTCAATATTTTTGATTATTTTTTATTAATTTCTTATCTTATTCTATCATAATGTGCGCGAAGCAGCAACAAGGCACCAATTTGTGTGGATTCTATGTCTGCGAGTTCATCCGAATTCACTTCAATGAGGGTGTAGACTGGAATAGGGTACGTTAACAATTCATTCAAACTTGTTCACTTTTCAAATTGAATTATTTTCATAATGGTTGATATATTGGTGTTGATCTCTCCTTTTTAGTTTGAGACGATCCGGAACAGGCTTGATGCAAAAGACCGCCTACTACCAATCGCGGAGGAAATTGTGGGCTTTCTGCTTGACTATGTCATACAGCCAGGCGCAGAATGCAGTATAATCCGGCCGCCAAAAAAGACCATCCCGAGGAAAAAATAGGGTCTAATGCTTCTCTGTCATGTAATGATCTCTGTTTGTAAATATTTAGACATGATCTTCCGGTTGTAAATATTTGTTTGGGAGAACTCGTGTACTAGTAGTATTCATGACTATATCCCGAGGAAAAAATCGTGTATTCATGATATATATTACATAGTAACGTATAATATGCAACTAGATCTTGTTTGAAATGAAACATAAATGAAAAAACACAAACACAAAAGAATCAGTAACATAAATAGAAAACAAAAACAAAAATAGAAAACAGGAAACAAAACAAAAGAAACAAAAAAAGAAAACAAAAAATCATATATACTGTCCCGATTCGTATTACGAACCGAGACAAATGAGTGGGAGCTAGAGGCTGTCTGGTTTGGCCACGTGACCCCCCTACTGGTCCCGGGCCATGGCGTGCTCGGGACAAATAGGGGAGGCTATTTGTCCCGAACACGCTGTCCCGGGCGCGTGACCGGGACAAAAAGCCCTCCCGGCCCGGGACCAGTGGCCTGTTTTGCTCTAGTGCTCTGTCTACAAAAAGATGTCTTAAGTTTATCTAAATTTATATTTATCTATACAGTTGGGATATCTTTATGGAGGGAGCGAGTACATAACTACATGAGACAAATATAACCGTGAATGGAGAGATGAAGGATTGGCCAGGGTTAGATCATACTGTTTCTACCCGCAAGAACAACAAAAAAGATCAGACTGTTTCAACTATCTAACATACATTGATGTACCGGTGTCTCTGCAATTATTTCATGCCTGTTCAACAAAATATCTCAATGTTATAAAGAATATAAGTGCATATGAAGCTACTAAGGGATCATTTGATTAATAGGATAGGGAAAATATAGAAATATGAAACTTGTAGGATTGAGGAGGTATGTGTAATTGATTCCAATGGGAAGAGTAAGTCTTTGCAATTGTGATAAAGGAATTTTCATGTTTTTTCCTATAGGATTTACACTACAAGATTATATCGGATTAATTCCTATAAGATGTGATCATGTAAGTCAAACAACATTCACAGAAATATTTCCGTATGAATCAATCCTTCAAAAATTGTTTGTCATTCCTTTGAATCAAAGAAGCCCTAAGCCATCATTGCGTGCATGTATTCAATCACTGTAGTGGTCAGAGGCCTGCCCTCATTTTGGGGAAAAAGTTGACTATGTTTATAAAAATAAAAATTTGTTTTTGTTTCTGCAAGATGAAGTTTGTTAGGCTCATATGATTCTTCAAATTATTATGGGCCTTGACTTGCATAACTGCAAAAACATGCATGAAGGCATGAAAACATATAGGACTACCGCAACATGTTGACTTTAATCGGAAATTATTAATTTTGCACCGAAGCATGCTACATTACACCATAAATGTGGAACGTCTACAAGAGTTTGAATTGACTATTGTAAAAACATTTTGCAAATTTTTCGCACAATCGACTCACACAAATCAAACAAAGTTGTTAGGAATTCAATAGCACTATGTTTTTTTGCATAAACCCATTGCAGGTTGCATGTAGACTCTATAATATTCTACTACGAGAACAGTATTATGGTACAATCGTCAAAAACACTAGTGCAAACTCACCTCAAGTCTATCGCAAAAAAAAAACTCACCTCAAGTCAAAATACAGTTAACACTACTAGACACTGTAGAGTCGCCTCTACGGCTCTACTTAGGGCATCTCCAGTCACACCCCCCCCCCCCAGCACCCCTCAGGAGGCCTTTTTAGCGCCGGCAGAAGCAAATAGCGCCGTTTTTTCACCAGTCGGCCCCCCCAGAAGCCCAGTTAGAGCCGTTTCGGCGGAAAATAGCGTCGGCGCCTAGGCAAAACCCAGCCCACTGGGTTCGGCATGGGGGCAGCGGCGGAAGGAAAAACCAAGCGTGGGCCAGCGCTGTCGGCGAGACACCGCCTTTCCCCACACATCTGCCTCGCATTTCCGCTCCCTTCTCGTGTCGCCGGCGGAACACTGCCGTTCCCCATCCTTACCTGCACCGCCACGCCCCGTCGGCGCCGCCCACTCCTCCGCCGCGAAAACGCCTCTGGGGCGTTCTTCAGTGTGAAAGGGCGACCACCCCGCGCGCAAGGTGTTCGGCGAAAAGCCGGCACAACAATGGACTCCGACGAGGAGATACTCGCCGAGCTCTTCGACGAGGAAGATCAGGCCGCCGTCGAGACGAAGAACACCTGCTGATCTTGGCCTCCCTCGCCGCCTTGCTCGCCGAGAATGAAGGGAATATGTCCTAGAGGCACTTAATAAACATAGTTTATTGGTTATATTCCAATTGTTCATTGTATGTTTATACCATGCTATAACTGTATTAAGCGGAAACATTAATACAGGTGTGGTAGATAAAAAACCATGTCCCTAGTAGGCTCTACTAAGACTAGTTTCGTTGCGCGATTGATGATCGAGGTTTTCCGATCATAGGGCATGGCGCCGGTCGGCAATGGAAGTCATGTCGTTGGTTGAACGATGTGATGGACATACCCATATTTATATGACGTAGTCATTATGCCTTAAGACCGTGAGATCAACTCTTATTGTTATCTCTGTAAGATACTTTAATCGCACCAAACGCCATATCTTATATAGTGTGGCAATGATAGGTGATATTGAAGGGAATATGCCCTAGAGGCACTTAATAAACATAGTTTATTGGCAATATCCCAATCGTTCATTATATGTTTTATACCATGCTATAACTGTATTAAGCGAAAACATTAATACAGGTGTGGTAGATAAACAACCAGGTCCCTAGTAGCCTCTACTAAGACTAGTTTCGTTGCGCGATTGATGATCGAGGTTTTCCGACCATAGGGCATGGCGCCGGTCGGCAATGGAAGTCATATCGTTAGGTGTAACGATGTGATGGACATACCCAGTATTTATAGGACATAGTCATTACGCCTTAAGACCATGAGATCAACTCTTATTGTTATCCCTAGAAGATACTTTGATCGCACCAAACGTCATATCTTATATAGTGTGACAATGATAGGTGATACTTTTGGGTATCGGAAGGGGGTAGTTGAGACGAGGGGTCAACAGCGGGATTTGTCAGTCCGCATAGCCGGATAGATACTCTAGGGCCCACTCGGTGAGATTATGTCAAATGAGTTTGCAAACATGTGACTAGGTCACCAGCTGACATAATATCATAGACGAGTAGAAGATAGCGATATCAGTACGAGATCATGCTAGGTATGGAGATATCTGAGAATGATGCTCGGACACGCTAAGTATCGTCATGACAAAGGGTTTAAGACTATACGTCCAGGTTTGATAGATGAAAGTCATTTGTTATATCACAGCGATTAATTCATTGGGTCCAGGCCTACGAGTTAGTCGTTGATCATAGAGGAGTCTTGATCGTACCTGTTATTATATCGAACCGCTAGGGTAACACACTTAAGGGGTTTCGACAAGACAACCGGAAAGGAAAGAGATCACCGGGAATGTCCCGGGAGAGGTCTGATGGAGATCGGGCAGCGACGAAAGAGTTTTCAGAGCTAGAATAAATTATATATAATATGTTTGATATTAATTAGTGTAATTAATGTGCAAATATGATTTTATATATTTATTTTCGAATTTAGTTACGCTGATTTCCCTAAATGGGCCTTCTGGTCGAAAGAAGGCCCAAGAGGGGAACATTCCTCAAGGGAATTCGGTGGGGGTCAAGGTGGCCGGCCTAGGTGGGCCAAAAGGGGCCCACCAGGTGGCCGGCGCACCAAGGGAGCCGCACCAGGCAATGGGGGATAGTCCCACATTGCCTGGCTGGCAAGTTGGCTCCCCCCGGGAGCCTTTATATAGAGGGGCACCCCTGGCCTTTTACTTCACCAATTAATTCTCTTATTTCTCCTCGATCTCGTGATTCCCTTTGTCGGAGTTGCGCCGAGGAGGATGAGGGGATCTCTTCCACCATAGTCCGTTGCCGCACTGCTGGTGTTCTGGTCCAAGTCTTCCGCTGCTCGTCCTGGACTGGAGCTTCGGAGGCCGTCGTCTCCATCGAATGTGTGTGACGCCCTGCGAGGTGCTACGCTAGCGACACTCGGAGGCCTACTTCCTCCACCCGACCTCGGGGTCATCTTTGTCGTATTTTTCGCGCCGAGTTCTCCGCGACCTAGAGGTCGGCTACGTCGTCTTCGTCGTCAACGCTTGTGCGGGAGCGTAATCCTCGCTATTCGGTCTACGAGGGTATGTATTCCGATCTCCTCCGTACTACTATATCTGCATAGTGTAGATCTTGGCTAGTTTAAGGATATCGTTGCTAGGAATTTTTTTGTTTTCTGCACACGATCCCCTTCAAATACTTTTGGGTATCAAAAAGGGGTAGTTGAGATGAAGGGTCAACAACGGGATTTGTCAGTCCGTATAGCCGGATAGATACTCTAGAGCCCACTCGGTGAGATTATGTCAAATGAGTTTGCAAACATGTGACTAGGTCACCAGCTGACATAATATCATATATGAGTAGAAGATAGCGATGTCGGTAACGATGTCAGCTAGATATGGAGATATCTAAGAACGACGCTCGGACAACCTAAGTATCGCCATGAGAAAGAGTTTAAGACTTAACATTCAGGTTTGATAGATGAGAGTCATTCGTTATATCACATGGATTAATTCATGGGGTCTAGGCCTACGAGTTAGTCGCTGATCAGAGAGGAGTCTCGATCATACCTGTTATTATATCGAACCGCTAGGGTAACACTCTATAGGGGTTTCGACAAGACAACCGGAAAGGAAAGAGATCACCTGGAACGTCTCAGGAATTGTCTGATGGAGATCGGGCAGCGACGATACAGTTTTCGGAGCAAGAATAAATTATATATAATATGTTTGATATTAATTAGTGTAATTAATGATTAAATATGATTTTATATATTTATTTTCGAATTTTTAAAGGCTGATTTCCCTAAATGGGCCTTCTGGTGGAAAGAAAGCCCATGCGGGGGGAAAGTCCCCCCCCAGGTCTTCGGATTGAGGGAGGCCGCCCTAGGTGGGCCCCACCTAGGGCCGGCGCAAGTCCCCTAGCCGCACCAGGCATGTGGGTTAGTCTCACATTGCCTGACTGAAAGGGTTGGCTCCCCCCGGGAGCCTATATAAGAAGGGGCACCCCTGGCCTTTTAATTCACTAATTAATTCTCTTATTTCTCCTCGGTTTCGTGATTCCCTTTGTCGGAGTTGCGCCGAGGAGGATGAGGGGATCTCTCCACCATAGCGGCGATGTTGGTGTTCCGGTCCAAGTCTTCTGTTGCTCGTCTTGGACTGAAACTTCAGAGGCCGTCGTCTCCACCGTATGTGTGTGACGCCCTGCGAGGTGCCACGCTAGTGGTGTTGGGAGGTTGGCTTCCTTCACCCTGCCTCGAGGTCATCTTCGTCGTCTTCATCGCGCCGAGTTCTCCGCGACCTAGAGGTCGGCTACGTCGTCTTCATCGTCGACGCTTGTGCGGGAGCGTAATCCCCGCTATTCGGTCTACGAGGGTATGTATTCCAATCTCTGCCGTACTTCTATATCTGCATAATATAGGTCTTGGCTAGTTTAAATATATCGCCGATAGGATTTTTTTTCTGCCTGCGATCCCCTTCAGTGGTATCAGAACCGATCTATGCGTAGATATAGTTGTACACTGTTAGAACCCATGTTCTTCACGGGGGCACCGTTCCTGTTATTTGCTACCCTCTAGTGTGCACTTGTGATTCTATCGGCATCGAGTAGATGAAGCATCCCGGACCGACTTTACGCGTATGGTTGCGCGAGACTGGTTCCACTACTGACATACGGCTTGTACCGTATTTGTGCCTGGCGGGTGTCAGTTTCTCTCTCTTTAGTTGACTTTGCATTTTCAATGGAGGGCCCGAAAGGGATGCTGAAACATGCAATTATTGGATTGTTGTTGTGGTCACAAGTTTGTAGGTATGAAGCGGTTCTACTTACGACAGGCCCAAGCCACGTAAAATATGTAAAAGATAAAGTAGAAACTTCTAACTTTATTTTGCAGGGGCAATGTGATATGGTCAAGATAGGTTCATTAAACAGTTTTTGAACTATGGCCGCCAAGAAGACCATGGCGCATGGACCATATCACGTCGCATTACATTTGATGTTATTGTGTGCATCTTATATTATGTGATTATATATTAGAATATATTAGTTACACGGCGGCAGAAATATAAGAAGATACATTCAAAATACCACTAGTGTTCTTCCTTCGACGTGCACCACCAAGAAAGTTGTACGTTATGAGGCAGGCCGTGACGATCGGGTGTCAGACATATCGTCGTTCGCATACAGTGGGTGTAAACCATGTTGCACGCGCGTTCGTTGAAGGTTATTGTGGCGAGCCTAGCATATGCAGATATGGCCTCGGAACACGGTGGCCGAAAGGTCGAGCATGAGTCACAAAGTTATTGTGATCGACAATTCATTGTTCACCCTTGAAGTTATGTCGCCGGCTCTGATGATGAGGGGTTGCGCAATGGATGGGGGTCGTGTAGTCGCTGAAACGACCAGGAGGGATGTTCGTTTGAGTGGGAGTTCTTGGAGTTATTTTCTAAAATACTAGAACTCAAAATATAATGAACAAAGTCTGTTTAGCAAAACCTTTGTAGATATTGACCATTGTGATAGCTTCTTTAAAATTAGGCGCAATCCTACGATTAAGAAACTTAAAAGGTTGGGTCCAAACTTCATAGTTTTATACTTTAGCTCGAGGATACTCCTTGTTTGAACTGTTAGCTCTTTGTGATACAATACCCGCTAGGAGATAAGTCTGCTAACAAAAGGATAATTTGGATTATCAGGTTTTGTGTGGATGATATCATCATAGTCCAGTGTATGCTATGATCTCTGCCATAGAGAATCAACGATGGGTACGAGTTGTTAGATCGCAAACATATGAGATGATCGCTAAACTCGGGATACACCTAAGGTTGGGTTGATGAAGTTTATCAGTACGTTGACCGATTGTCTTCTCAACCAAGATGGAAGAGAATACACACATTGAAGGAGCACATGGCAGTTATACTTGATGACATTGGTCATACTTGATGACGTATGGTCATACTTGATGACATTGAGATGACTCGCTCAGCTCGATCACTGGATGACAAACGACGTTGCCAGGTGCAAATGCTTTGTCGTAGACTATGCCATGCAAAGGGGAATCGTTCACCTTTATGGTTCTTGATTACGTTGGAAGTATCAAGAAGATGAAACAGATCGCCGGGAAGTCATCAATGATGATGGTGTATATATGATATACACATTATGAATGTTTTACCTAAGCAAGTACTCGTAGTAGTGACTAAGTTTTGATACTAGTCATGTTTATGAAAACCAGGTTTACTACTTGAGTAGCTTGGAAGGATGAGGCGACATTGTGTGTTGATAAATGGCAGACAAATTGTTGTGATGGCTATAGACACTCTCCCTCTAGATCTACCATTGAATAAATTGCAAGATAACTACGACACCGTTTTTGGAAAACGGACATATAACTTATTTATAGTCATTCATATAGATGTATGTGTATCAATGAAGTAATTGACGGGTAGTGGAGACCTTTATTTCGTGAACTTCACTAAACATTTTGAGTATAACTTGTTGAGAATCGTGCATATGGGTGTATGTGAATCAATGAAGTACTTTAACATGTAGTGGAAGTCTTCATTTCATAGACTTCATGAATATTCCGAGTAGATATATGGATATCCACTCATCGAATGTTAGTCTGGAAATTTTGATTCGATCAAACAAGTTCAGAATGAAGTAGGAAATAAATTTAACAAGAAAATCAAATTCCTGCGATACAGATCAACGAAATAAAGATTTGAGTTATAATGTTGGCACATCAATTGGAAGACTTGTGAGAAGAGTTCCACAAATTACGTCGCATGAAACACCTTAGTGTTATGGTATGTTAGGACGTCGTAATGACACCCTATCGGATAGTGTCTAGTACATAAATCTCTTATCGAATTGTTGTGATCATTAGAGTCATATGGTAGAAACGCAACATTCACGTTAGATAATAGGGAAACCATTTGAATCCATGAGGACAATACCATATAAGTGATGGCTTTGAGCCTAGATTGTCGTTTCATCAATTTAGTGTTTCGATGTGATCAAACCTAAAATGGATAATCTTTGTAGTTACCGTAACTAAAGAGTTAGTTGGGTACATGTCTCACGACATAGGCAAAATCATTGCTGGGATATACCTTACGAAAGAAATAGTTTCTTGTCCAAGGGTATAAGTGCGAAAGAAAGTAGAGCAAGACGAAGTTGATGAACTTTCTCTCCAGACATCAGAGTGACGCAACCGAAAGTGTTATCAGTTTCATGCTCCACAGCTTGAAAGAATCTGATGATACAAGATCTTGATGCTCTGAGCTCATTCTAAGAACGTAGGTGTACGAGGTTGTGTTCCACACTATGTGTTACGACAATCTTGTTATGAAGGTCATGTTAATGGAATATGACAAACCTATGAACTACGAAGAAGAGATGGTAAACCTAAGTCCGAGAAATGACTATGAGTCATATATGATCCGAGATAAAATCCATGTACGATTACCAGGTAATGACTTGGGAGATCTTCTTGATGGCATCTAGGATGTTAATAGAATATGGAATTTTATGAGAGAGTAGACACTGATAAGGATCGATTTGTCGTGAAACGGTTCCGACAAATACAAAAGTTGACCACAACGAGATTTTGTCTCAAGTGGCGAAGCCTAAATCTATTCTGAATTGTTTAGCAATTACTATAATTTCGAATGAGAAATTGATAGATGGATAAGGAAACCATGTTTCTTAATAGTGTCATTAAGAAAGAGTTGTAATCAGTACAATAATGGTTCGCTAAACATGTATGCAAACTTCAGTTATCCATTCATGGGCTGAAGCAAGCATATCAGAGCTGGAATCTTCACTTTGATAATGTGATCAAAGGATTTTGGAGTTGTCCAAAATAGTTGAAGAAACTTGCATTTGCAAAGAAGGGAGTGGGAGCTAAGTAGCTTTTCTTGATCTTATATGTGAATGGCATATTTGAGTGGGAGCTAAAAGAAATTCCCTAGTCTTATATACGGATGGCGTATTTAAGTGGGAGGTAGGTGTCATTCATGATTTTATATGTAACAACATATTAAACGACACAAATCCTATAGTAGAGTGTAAAGGATTATTTAAGTGATTAAATTTTCTATGAATTAAGTTAGGAGTATTAGGCATCCAATGTATAATTGTATAGATCATAAGGGGCTTAATAACATTAGGTCGGAATATTTCCTAAGTTAAGATTCTGAAGTGTTTCAGAATAGAACAAGCGAAGAAAATTGTTCTTGCTTGTATGACTAGGTAAAATATTAAGTTTATCTTGGCGTTTTCAGTGATAGAAAATGATGTTCCACACTCTCTATGTATCAGACATAGATTCTATCAGACTGAAAACTCGACTTGGTGTGACCCGAGTTCTTGGTTGAAGAACAGGTTCTAGAGTGATCCTTGTGTGGATCAATGAACAAACGTTAAGTATATTTTTCAGTATCTATAAGAGCTGAAGATATGTTTTCTAGTAAATGGTAAGAATAGAAAGACAACTTGCCGTAAAACGGTTATGATGATGCTAGTTGTGACACTGACCCGTACGACTAGAAATCTCATATAGGAGATGTCCTTTGTTTTAAAGAAAGACATGTTTAGTTTGCGAAGTCGCATATGAATGCACTGTTGCATAATCTACGTAGGTATAGAAATATATGGCAACTTCAGAAGTAGCAAGTGTGATTGGACTGTCTGACTCCATCCACTAGAATATATTTCACCGTCATCGTAAGATACGTGATGATGTCAAACTATGTGACATAGAAGTGTTGCGAAGCACATATAGGTCTGAATGTGTGAGATCTATTAACTGTATTCATCTTTCACGAGACGAGCAGGCACCAAGATGCTATGGGTGTTTAGCTTTTACCAAGTTGTAAACTAGATTAAGTGTTACTCTAGTCCAAGTGAGAGACTGAACGGAATATGCCCTAGAGGCACTTAATAAACATAGTTTATTGGTTATATTCCAATTGTTCATTGTATGTTTCGTACCATGCTATAACTTTATTAAACGGAACATTAATACAGGTATGGTAGATAAACAACCAGTTCCCTTGTAGCCTCTACTAAGACTAGTTTCGTTGCGCGATTGATGATCGAGGTTTTCCGATCATAGGGCACGGCGCCGGTCGGCAATGAAAGTCATGTCGTTGGTTGAACGATGTGATGGACATACCCATATTTATAGGACGTAGTCATTACGCCTTAAGACCGTGAGATCAACTCATATTGTTATCCCTGGAAGATACTTTGATCGCACCAAACGTCATATCTTATATAGTATGGTAATGATAGGTGATACTGGGGGTAGTTGAGACGAGTGGTCAACAACGGGATTTGTCAGTCCGTATAGCCGGATAGATATTGTAGGGCCCACTCGGTGAGATTATGTCAAATGAGTTTGCAAACATGTGACTAGGTCACCAGCTGACATAATATCATAGACGAGTAGAAGATAGCGATGTCGGTAACGAGGTTAGCTAAATATAGAGATATCTAAGAACAACGCTCGGACACGCTAAGTATCGCCATGACAAAGGGTTTAAGACTTAACGTTCAGATTTGATAGATGAGAGTCATTCGTTATATCACAGGGATTAATTCATTTGGTCCAGCCCTACGAGTAAGTCATTGATCAGAGAGGAGTCTCGATCATACCTGTTATTATATCGAACCGCTAGGGTAACACTATATAGGGGTTTCGACAAGACAACCGGAAAGGAAAGAGATCACTGGGAACGTCTCGAGAATGGTCCGATGGAGATCGGGCAGCGACGAAATAGTTTTCGGAGCAAGAATAAATTATATATAATATGTTTGATATTAATTAGTGTAATTTATGATTAAATATGATTTTATATATTTATTTTCAAATTTTTAAAGGTTGATTTCCCTAAATGGGCCTTCTGGTGGAAAGAAGGCCCATGAGGGGGGGAGTCCCCCCCCAGGGCTTCAGACTGAGGGAGGCTGGCCTAGCTGGGCCAAAAGGGGCCCACCTAAAGCCGGCACAAGTCCCCTAGCCGCACCAGGCATGTGGGTTAGTCCCACATTGCCTGGCTGATAGGGTTGGCTCCCCCCGGGAGTCTATATAAGAAGGGGCACCCCTCACTTTTAATTCACTAATTAATTCTCTTATTTCTCCTCGATTTCGTGATTCACTTTGTCGGAGTTGCGTCGAGTAGGATGAGGGGATCTCTCCACCATAGCCCGCTGTCGCGATGCTGGTGTTCCGGTCCAAGTTTTCCGCTGCTCGTCTTGGACTGGAGCTTTGGAGGCCGTCGTCTCCACCGTATGTGCGTGACGCCCTACGAGATGCCACGCTACTGGTGCTGGGAGGTTGGCTTCCTCCACCCGACCTCGAGGTCATCTTCGTCGTCTTCGTCGCACCGAGTTCTTCGCGACCTAGAGGTCGGCTACGTCGTCAATGCTTGTGCAGGAGCGTAATCCCCGCTATTTGGTCTACGAGGGTATTTATTCCGATCTCTTCTGTACTTCTATATCTGCATAGTATAGATCTTGGCTAGTTTAAGGATATCGCCGATAGGAAATTTTTTGTTGTATGCCTGCGATCCCCTTCAGTGAATCAGGGTGGGCCGCGGCGTGTTGATCAAAAAAGGGTCGCCGCAAGACCAAGCCGAGGCAGCGGTACGAGGGGTACTGCATCCTCTAATCCGACTACTTCGCCGATGATCCCACCACAGACGCGAAGGTGTTCCGACGCCGCTTTAGGATGAACTGCAAGCTCTTCCTCAAGATCATGCAAGAAATTCGAGAGTTCAACACCTACTTCAAATTGAAGAAGCACTGCACTTGCATGTTAGGGTTTACCTCTATTTAGAAGTGCACGTTGGCCATGAGGTTGCTTGCATACGGTGCTCATGCAGATGCACAGGATGACTATCTGCGCATGAGCGAGTCCATGGCCATTGAGTGCTTGAACAGGTTCTGCCGGGCAGTGGTTGCAGTCTTTGGCCCAAGGTACTTGCGATCACCCAATGCGCAAGACACTGCTCGCCTTCTTGAAGAGAATGCAAAAGAGGCTTTCCTGGGATGCTTGGTAGTATCGACTGCATGCATTGGGCATGGAAGAACTGTCCATTTGACTGGCAGTGGATTTACAAGGGCAAGGAAGGAGAGTGCTCGGTGATTCTCGAGGCCGTGGCCTCATATGATCTATGGATCTGTCATTAATTCTTTGGTATGCCTGGAACTCAGAACGACATCAATGTGTTGTAGTGCTCGGATGTCTTTGCCGAGCTTGTCGAAGGCCATGCTCTCCCAGTGAACTATGAGATCAACGGACACCAGTACACAAATGGCTACTATCTTGCAGATGGCATCTACCCCAAGTGGGTAACATTTGTGAAGACCATCTCCAACCCTGTGCCAGGAAGCGCGAAAGCTTGGTTTTCGAAGTGCCAGGAGGCTTGCAGGAAGGATGTTGTAACATCCCAGGATTTAGAGTCCAGAAATAGAGTGAAGACAGGAGTGTGCATTGCATTCATGCATCAGAAAATCTGGATAATTTTCACGCACTTAATTTTCAAAACACTAAGTGATTGAAGTTTCACTTGAGTTGGTGGAATTGAAGTAGAGCATCAACTTAAGCATTATAAACTTTGAGATGATCTAGGCTTAGACCTTATTTTGGGTTAGAAATATGTACGTGAGAATGTAACACCAAATGAACATAACACCCATACACCAAAACAATACTTAGGAGTTAATGATCAACCTCTAGTTGTTCTCTGAGCATCTATTCCTATCAACTGTGCTAGAGATATTTCTAGTACATGGAGATCATGATAGTCTTGGAATCAAAACAGAGATACCTAAAGCCTAATCTAGATCTTCTTACTTTATCTAGACATCTTATCTTATTATCTCCAATCTTCTCAAAGGCATCCACAAGACAAGATGACCAAAAAGGAGGAAATGCAACAAGAAGACTAAGAGAAGCATTCCTTTGATGGGCATAGAAGTGTTATGTCAATCTATCATGGAGAATTGGAAACTCTCATGTCATTACTCATCTTTATTAACGTCTCTAGAAACAGTGTGATATTCATATGTTTGTGTTATATAGAAGTAGTGTGAGAACAAGCTTCAAAACCTTGTTAACAACTCACTTTTGTACACACAAAACAATTGAGTGTCATATACAAATTAACTAAAGGCCAGATAATCCAGTACATCAAATACCTCATCCACTTGAGTATAAGTAGTAGTTTGGAGACAAGACTGATTACCTTGTTTACAAATTCTTCTTATATTCATGAGGTAATGTGAGGACTTAAAACAAATCAACATTGCATCTATCATATCACCATAAGACCTAACTCAAGGCAGGTTATCTACACTTTGTGTATCCATAGACATATGATCATGTTTTCACATGATTTAGAGGTGAGGTATCACAAGTCAAAGCCAAAATGTCAATACTACATGATTAACATGATTTTCCATTCATCCATTGTGTATACTCTTTGTAGGCATCAAAATGAACAAGTGCAATTACTAATGAAAACAACTTGTTGGGCCTAGAAATTCCTAAAGCACCAAAACATTTGTGTGAATAAATGCATCCATCTGTATCTTCATGAAATCCATCGGTTCAATTTCAGAATGCAAAAATAACATACTATCACAAACAAATAAAGGACTATCAAATATATACAAATAAACTAATATCAACATGTTTTCATGTTGCTCACATGCACATCAAAATAGAAAATTACAAAGCCACACCTTAAATATGTACAAATCCAATATAACAATGAAAAGTACTAAAAATATACAAAATTATTTAAGTGCAAAGTTAAATAAACATTCAAGTGCAATTCTAAACCTTCTAGGATGTCCATGCAAACTTTTCCACTTCAAAACAAGCCCAAAGACAGGAAATAAGGGCCTCTATACACTGTGTCTGTAATTTCCTGGAAACCTAGGGGGTTATCTGCAAAGTTTCCTTTTCCTTTCCCTTTCTTCTTCCTCTCGCCAGAAGGCAAGCGAGCCGTGTCGACGCCTACGAGCAGTTGTGCCCTCTCCTCTCACTCTCCCGCGGAGATAAAGACGCCGAGGAGCCGTCGACATCATTCACTCTCACTCGCTCCTCTCTTCCTCTCTCCATTCTTCTATGAACCCTAACCCTAGCCCGTCTCGGGTCGCCGCCGTTCGCCGTCTATCACCGCCGACTCCGGCCGTTCCTCGTCTCCCCGAGCTACTGCGGAGAAGCACCTGGTCGTCTCATTCCTCCTAGCCGAGCCACGCCTGCGGGGATGGCCGCAATCGGTGGAATCAGAGCCTCTTCTCCAACTCCGGCCACCGGCGACTTTGGACGAGTTTTTCGCCGTCCGACAGCGCCTTGCTTCTCCGAGTCTTCCTTCATGCTCAGGGTGAGCTTGTGCACCTCCCTACATCATCCGTTCATCCCAATTCGTGTGGGATTCGTAGCTCGCCGTGAGCCGAGCGCCGCCGCCGCGGTTTTGGTCACCGCCGGCAACTCCGGTGACCATAAGGTCAATAGCTCCGCCCATTAGACTCCCCACGATGTCCCCTTTCATAGTCACGACACCCCGCCATCCAATTCGTGTCGAATCGATCAAATCGAGCTTGGTCCGAGACGAATTTCAGCCATGACGTCACCGTGACGTCAACCGCCATTTATTTTTTTCCGGAAATTCATTTCGTAATATCTGTGTCTATGACATGTGGGACCCCTTTATCAGAATTTTATTCTTTTAGGAAAATTCTGTAAATATTAAAACCTTGACATGTGGGCCCAACTTGATTTAATAATTATAGAAATTGTTTTAAATTGAATAAACTTTGAAAATTCATAACTAATTCATTTTAAATCAGAAATATATAATCGTTATACCAAAATGATGAGAAAAATAAAACCTATATTGTTGTATTATTTTTATTTGTGTTTGAATAAAATTGAAACATAATAAAATTTGAAACACAAACCACATATTCTTTTAAATATGAAGTAATTTGAAATGCTATTTTGGATGCATTTCAAACTTCATTGAAATTGTCTCACATGCATAACTTTAACTTTAGTAATGTGTTTTTATTAAAATATGAAATATTTTATAACATTAAATCTATATTAAAATGATATTCTATTTTAAAATGATAAATAATAAGAACTATATTTTCATAATTGTAAAAATAAAGTTATAAGCTTACAAAAGTTGTTCTACTACTATGTAGCAACCATTTAAATGAAATGAAAATCTAATAACATTTTAGAATACTAAGTTTTATTTTGTATAAATATGTACCTACTCTATGCGTTAGTTAACTCATGTTTAATAATAATTGGTTAAGTAAAATAAGTAGGAAACAACTCAAAAGTTCATAACACTAGGAAGTAACTTGTTGTACTCCCAAAACAAAACATACATTCTTATAAAACAAGCTAAGTTTAAAATTAGTAAGTGTCTGATTAAAACTAGTATAATGTTCATAATGCAAAGTCTTGGGTAAAACACACAAAGAAGAATAATGTTATAGGCTCTCTCTTAACCATGTGATATGATATCAATAATGTTAGACATTATTTATGTTCTTCAAAAGTTATTCTTTTTTCCATCATGAAATATAACACTAGCTCTCTACTTAATTAAGGTTAATACATGTTTTCTACCAACAATAGATGAGCACAACCTAAAATAATCATTGAATGTTATATGTTTTTTTACTTTACCCTTATGCTTAATATGATACATGAATATTCATGTTAAAGAACTTAGATTTTCTTACGAAGTAAACTTGAACATAATACAACCCTAAATGAAATCACTCAACTCAAACAACAAACAAACATCGAGAGTGAGTTACGGGGTACTTTGCGATGCATCTCATCATTATGCATTAATCATGTTGTTTCTTCAAACATTAGTCCTTACCGGACCGATGATGTTGTTTTCAGACTTCTCGGAGTTATATTATATCGAAGACCTTGGCTGCATAATCTTGCAGTAAAAAAAGGCAAGTTCATTCCTTTTATTCATGTCCTCTTGAAGTATTGGTTAAGAAACTATTTTCAAAATGTTAGTATTGCATATCACACAAAAAGGACATAAAACTTATTTTATAATAATATGACTATGGTTATCCACCAGTGAGGTGGTAATCTCATATGGCTGGCAGATGGGACCACGGTAAGAATGTTGTGCTGGAGGTTCCATTTGCACGGGAAAGTATCACCTAGGACTTAACAACAAATGTCGCCAGTGATTCTTGCGCCGAATATTACGCGCAACCATAAGATTTGGAATGGGACGGAGAAGTCAGTTGTACCCTTTTCCTCTCGTACACCAACGAATGCATAGTACAAGCCAGGCAGTGGTAAATCCGCTCATGAGATTGAGATGGCTCGGATAATAATCTCCCCTTCGGGTTGTGTCTTATAGCATGTATTGAAGGTTGGCTTCGGGACTAGCTTGGGACGGTGCCCACTGGTCAGCAAGTTTTAGCATGGGACGGTGCCCACTAGGTTGCAACCGGAGTAATGGGGGGTGTGCGGGGATGGTGGAAAGGCGCAGTGATTGGCTTGGATTATTGATTGGGCCCCACACCAAGAAAGTGTGGACGGGAAAGTACGCCCGGTTGTGCAACAAGGTCTTGATCTCTTATGGGTAAAGCAGCGCACCTCTGCAGAGTGTATGAATGTGACATGTTACTCCACGTTCCAGGATGGAACGACGAACGCAGCAGGAAAGGAGGCTCCTCAAAGCCCTAACCCTGTGACTCCTGACGAGCATAGTCTTCAGAATAAAAGTAACCTTTTGAAGAAATGTTTTCAAAAACTTGCATTAGCCTACGACAATCTATTGTCTATGTTTGTGTTTATGCATCAAACTTCCCACCATATATATTGAACTTGCTGGATAACGTTGTTACTCACCTTGCCTCTTAAACCCCCTTCTTAGACATGATGAGCTACGAGAAGGCAACACTGGAGGATAAACTCAAGATATCACAGAAGGCAACTACATCAAGTTGAAGCAAATGAAGGAAGACGGAGGACAAATGAAGGCGTAGTGTAGAAGAAGATAAATTCCTAGTCATAGAACCTATCTATGTAGACGTTGCTATAGCGCAACCGCAAGCCTAGCAGTATTAGCAGTAGGCTTAGTATAGGTTAGTTCCTCCGAGATTTTTTTTCATTTGATCTTCTTTTATTAGAGCCTTGCCTCATTGTTTCGAGAAGATTCTAAAGATCTGTTGTTTTGGATCTTCTATTTGTAATCTATAGTCATGCCTTGGACCTGCGATGTTTCTGTTGTACCACTCTGATGACGTAATACTAGTGGTCGGTGATCCATTGGTGCTATGTCAACGACTATAGCATACTACACCATGCAGTGGTATGCTGGGTCACCACAGATGTCGAGCGAGCATTTGGTGCGCTGCAGTCTCGATTTGCCGTTGTCCGGTACCCAGCTATGACTTGGTCGAAATCCAACATGTGGGAGGTGATGCAGTGTTGTGTGATCTTGCACAACATGATCATTGAGAGTAAGCGGGATGACCCGGTGCCTGACAGTGAGGCAAGGATACCATACTACCGTCAGGGTCCTCTTGCCGATGTTGATCACCAGGTGCCGGCATCATGGACAGACTTACTCGCGTAGACGTTGCAACAAATCAAACTTTACAAGATGATCTGGTGCAACACTTGTGGGCGCTCAAGGGAAATGGCAATGTCGCCGATGTTTAGTACTATTTGTTTTATTTTTTTTAACATTGTTAAACTATTTATTTGTGTGTTAATTTGTATGATTAAATGTGTAAATTTGTATGCCAAAATGTTTAAACGTGTAAATTTGTATGTCAAAATGCAAAATATAGCCAAAAATGCGGCTTCGGGGCGTCGTCCTGGGTTCGCGGCTAGTAAACGTGCTTCCCAAGATTTTGGATTCGCATCGTTTCGCGTCACGACGGGCGCAAATCGTAGACGATTTCAGTCCTGTGACACAACGACTGGGATGTACTTACGCCGGTGCACGGCCAAAACAGTGCGTTCTAGCTGGTCAATTCATGTCCATTGTTTCGTTTGGGTCTAACGAAGAAACAAAGGAGCTTCTCTGGAAGCGAAAACCGAGCTCGAGGGACGAGGGTCGCACGACACGCACATGATCCAAACGAGTACCCGAGCGCGCCAGCCAAAGATGACTATGCCGCTGGGGGCGGCAGTGACATAAGGTACGCACGGCCCCATTCCGTGGCGACTGGCGACTGCAAAATGGCGCTAAGCAGTGCTGCATAATGCGTACGGAGCTTGGCGCGACGTGCTCCGTCGGTGGATGCCATGGATGCGCGGCCTTGGAACTCACAGCTTTGGATCGGCGTTCGGCGCCGGGGGAGCTGGAACGCGAGCGGCACGGCGGATTCGCTCGGTGGCGCGACGTGCGCTCCTCTCACGGCCAAACAGTGAGCAAATGAGGCGCCGGTACAGCGTAAACAAATGGGGGTGCGGCCGCGGCCACGTGCAGCGGCAGATCAAATCGAGCTGCAAGGGGCCGTCGGCTACCCTCCAAAACACTGGCGTACCGGCAGCGTTCCATAAGATTCGAGCGATCTTTCATGTGTTGTTGGTGATGATGATAGGCTAGTATAGTATCCGCTGTCAGCACGTCTGATGACACCGGTTTCATATACTAGTACTAGTATAAAACTTTGGGTACGAACGACGACTACCGCACCCGGCGTTGGCGTTAAGCTAGATCTCATCGCCAAAGATCTTTCGTGTTAGACGATCGTAGATTCGGTTCCCAGATATTCAAGCACGTCGGGATAGGTGATTGGAGTACACTTCCGTGGCCACATTTCGACACCGGGCACTAAGAGGGGAAGGGATCTCGTACCTGCGGCGCTATATAAAGATCATTAATGTTAGATCTTTGTTTTGGTTATTTTCTTCTTTGTCAATGGAGAATGGAGATGTGATCGTTTGTAATAAGTGATCTTCCGCGCTTCGGTCGTCAGCGAGATCTCCTTCTCGATGTTAATGGTGGATTTGGAAAATTAAATTGATCTAGGTATAGTTTTTCAGATCTTGCTTCGCAAGATCAATCTTCGATTGTTTCTCATGATTGTCGCGAGAAGTTTTTTCCTCGATTTGTCTATCCCGGCTACTACGTCTTCGGCAATAGTGATTCGTTCTCTCGGCTCCTAGCGTCATCGACGAAGTGTCTCGGTTATTTGTTCCTGAAATATCAGTGGTTGTGCTCTTGCCGATGTTGCTTAATTAATTTAATGGTTACGTGCGTGCACAAAGTCTTGTCATTGCGGCTCAAAATTAAAAAGGGATAATCTTCGGTGGTATTCGCAGGTGTGTGATTTGGTGGTTTTGGCGTTGTTCTACGACTGCATTCAGAAAAGTACAAGATTGTGTCATGGACGAAGAAAGGGATTGAAGATCTCATAGATTTGCTAGTCTATTTTAGCTTTGTTTTTATAATCGATGTATTCGTATACTCTTTCTTGGTTTAATATGTGCGGAAAATTAAAAAAAAAAAGTACATTGATCCCATAAAAACTGTGGCAAAATTTTCTTTATTTTTGAATAAGAGGGAACAGAAGTTTTAAGGAAGAGGAGAGGAGAAGTGCCATTTCCATGTACCTTCATTTTTTTTTGAAATCATGTACCCTTCAAACGTTTGTGTCGTTGATTTCTCTACGACCGACGGGATAGAGACATATCACACCAAATTATTCCCACGCTTTTTATCCTGCACGGCCTATTGCTCCATAGCTCATATTGATTTTGGTTTTTGGTTGCTCACCACCTATACCATGTGGTTCCTATTGCTCGATAGGGATAGCTCGGTGCTACAGGCTACAGCCCAGGGGCGGAGCTCCCCTTAGGGCAAGGTAGGGCATACCTTGATTTTTGGTAACCATATTCATGTCTACATGTTTTTTCTGAACGATTTGAGTGGTTGAACGTAAAAAACGGACTTCGTATACGAAAGTTATGTTTATATCAATAAATATTGTAGAAAACCAACTACTAAATCCAAACTACGACTCAATTCTTACTCTTCACAATAGCTAATTCTGAATCTAACAAAATATGACTCTAAACAATGTCATGTGTAGTATTTATAAAGGTAAAATATCATGTCACCGAGTTGATTTTTTTATCATACGGACACCTTCATTGAAGTTCGCCCTACCTAATTTTTTTTCCGTCCTCCGCCACTGCTACAGCCCATCTCACTTTCTTTTACAAATATGACCCTCTGATTTAATATATTTATAAAAATAACTCCTTTCAATTATTTTTCATTAAAAATAGCATACTATCTCTCGAAAAAGTGACACATTCACTTCCCAACATTGAGCTGGCGGGAAGTCACTTACGACCAAGCAACATGATGAGAAATCATTTCCCCGAGGACTCAGGACTCAACTGTCACGTGGGGAAGTCACTTCACTCCAAGCAACATGATGAGAAATCCCTTGTCATCACGTGACGACACAAATGACTTCCCTCTCCATGGGTTGGCGAGAAGTACACGTGTCAAATTTTCTTTTTCCTCAAAACTATTTCTTATAATAAAATTTATAAATAAATATTTCTTACAATACGATTCAGCAAGGGAGCATACTTATAAAATAATCCGAGCTGAGATGCAAATGTCGGTCCTACCAAGGTGTTTGGTTAGGCTTTACACTTGGCTTTTGCTTTTGGCTTATAAGTCATAAAAGCACCTAAAGTCAAAAGATCTAAGCCATTTTTGGCTTATGTTACACTATAGTATAAGTCAAAAGAAAGTCAAAAGCACAAATTTAGATGTTTATGGCTTATAAGCCAACAAAAAAGTCTAACCAAACACCTGAATGACCTGAGTAGTACTAGCAGAGTGCTCGCTCTCTCTTATTATGCAAGAAGAATAGTCTTCAGTTCAATATACCGAACTCGCCTGATAAGACGTGATGAAAATGAAATATCAAAAGTTTGCATGAGCGATGTACCAATGGCCAATTTGGGTCTGTTTTCCCTTTTGCAGGTGGGCAGCAGGACTGGGCCTGTTTTCCCTTTTGCAGGTGGGCAGCAGGACCTGTCTTGCTGGGCAAACCACTTCATTTCTACTATTTCGAAAAGAAGAACAACACTTGAGGGCTCATTTGATTCATAGGAATTTCTTAGGATTCTTAAAGGAATTTATCCTATAGAAAATTTTCCTACATTGGTCATTTGATTAATAGGATTGATTCCTATAGGAATTTTTCCCATAGGAATCATTGAACTACATCCTAAAGGAATTCTAACATTCACTTGAACCTCTTTTTACAATTCCTTTGCTCCATCAAACACAACTACTCTTCCTATAGGATTCAACTAGACATGACATTTCAATCCTATGGATTTCCTATTCCTACACTTCTCCTATCCTATGAATCAAACAAGCCCTGAATGTCTCAACACACATTACACACTCCATGAAGTCCCCTGATCCATGGCATATCACGTCAGTACATTTCTCCAATCAATTGTTGAGAGCGAACCAAAAATGGTTTCCCCTTCCATTGAACCGGAACATCTCTTATTTGCAAAAACTTCCACAAATCATGTGGAGCTAACTACATAAAAGAACCTAACCTTTTACTCTTTGTGTTTACATGAAGGAATTTGAAGCACATGAACGCGCAAGTATTTTTAATAGAACTAATGTTACAGATAGTTTAAAGTTATCTCTACTCTTTCACCTTGAAGAATGTATAGGAAAGGACTATATTGTTCACCCCGTCCATTTTGGGGTCTGTCTCAAACTCAGGATCAATGTAGAAGAATACCTGAAAATTCCCAGGTGATATTAGAACAACTAGCACAATTACCATGGGTATATGTTAAGATACAATAGTCTCCATTACACAGCTTCAATTCCTATCATTGGGAATATTGTTTAGTACTCCATAAATTTGTTATACATCTCCACAAATTTTCATATTTAATCAGAACTATTATAACAGCCCACACCAATTCTTTCTAGTATTGTTCTGGGATTAGTTTTTGCCCTAAAAGCGGCAGGGGTGAGGAGCCTTTTTTTGTGCAGAATAACAGTCTTGACTAGAAATGCCATCATTGCTCTACCGAATGTTAATTGAACTCACCGGCATGTCAATCTGCTCCCCTGGAAGTAGTGTTTGCTCCTCAAAGCAGAAACATTGTATTTTGTTAAAGTAAATTGCAGCCTGCAGGGTAGAAAGATGGACTTGTAAACTTAAAATATCTGGAGTCAGTATTTGGCTTAGCTAGAATGCCATGGTTACATGTCTCAGTTTAGCTTTAGCTTGATGATTAGCATCACCTCAAAAATGGTTTAATATTTACAATTTTCTGATCATCAATTCATTTCTTGCCACTGTTGCCAAAGTTAACCATGATTTCAAATTTTCTTTGGTAGAAATCTGGTCAGCAATTCATTTATAGGCTAACAAGAACAAAATAGGATGAAACATCTTCAATAACCTTCTCAAATTAACTAGCCTCCACAAATATTGCTTTCCAGGACATGCCTATCAGGCTAAACTTAACAAGTTGTGGTCCATCAGAAATAAGTTTCTTTGATTCACAACAACTGAGTTTAATTGACATCTTAACAACATCAGTACTAGCTCTATGTTTTTCCCTTCCAAGTGGTTGGTGGGAAGGGAGCTTTTGTAACAATAGAGTGCACATAATTTTGAAAGAATGAAGGATATGTACCTATATACATATGGTTATATCTACGCCCTCCGTTCCAAGATATAAGATGTTTTAGCCATTTTCCACATTCATATGTACACACATGTATCTAGACATGTTTGAGTGTACATGTGCACACATTTTAGTCCGAATCTAGGCAACATGTCTTACACCTAAAACATCTTATATCGTGGAATGGAAGGAGTACGAAATAGTAGTACCAAAAGTATGTTACATGAATTTTCAAGGCTTGAATACAAATTCTCATACTCTCCTATTGCTTTAAAGATCCTTTATTGTTCTGAACCATCGAAGTCATCAGAGATTTGTTTAATTTCGTAGTGCATCAGAAAATAATACAGCAATAAGGACAACATATTAAACAAAGATGTCAAAAGGTGTCCAACAAAAATAATAAAACCTGATCAATGATGCAGTGATACTACAATCACCTTTCAAGAATAAACCAGCAGGGATATGAAAACTGTGTTATAGGAATTAATGAAATATGCAAGATTACACTTCTATACCTTCATGGGAGCAACATTATACGTGGATACACCAGTAATTGGAGCTGAACTGTTGTTTTCAGCAGTATAAAATGCAAGAGCACTTTCACCAGGTTTAACCTTCACCTAGAGTTATAATAGATCAAGAATAAATATTCAACAATGAATATATTTCGTTGGCACTTAAGTTCTGACGTTTACCTCTCTCTGCGTAGGGATGAACTTCCAAGGCATTCCATCAGCAACATCAGCATTAAATTGGATAATTATCTCTCTGCAAAAAAAATGGACAGCCGTAATCTGAGAAATTAAGGAAATAAAGTCGAAGCATAAAAATTGAGCTTTGTGCACAACATTATTGCGGATGAAATATAATAGGAAACATCTTTGTTATGCCATTTATGAGAACTACCGGAAATTATGAGCAGTTAGTTTCTTGTTAGTTTGAAGGGTGTGCAATTAGTTGAAATCATGTCTAAACGTGAAGAAGGGACCTATGTCAATACCTTAGTGCTTTTGTCAAGTTCTATGGCATTAATTATGGTCACTCGCACCACAATATTACTGCAGGCATGCAATGGTGGTCAACACTGTACAGAGTAAACGTTTAACAAAGCGTACTCCAGATAACTTCCGCCATATCTACCACAAGATCAAGTGTCATATAAATATACTCAGAAGGATGTATAACATGCAAGTTAAAAGGACTGTAACTCACACAACCACCAGCTAGCAGACAACACATGGACTCTATATGTTTCCCAAACTGACTACAGCCATGTTGAAAGTCACATTAGAACACACTCTTTATATAATACCAGCTGAGAGCGGGGAAGAGGCAGCAAGGATATTCCAAAGAAGTTAGCAAGTACTCACTCCGTTCCACTACATGCACACTGAAATGAGTGAATCTGCACATTAAAACACGTCTAAATATATCCGAATCAGAAAAAAGCTAAAACATCTTATATGAGGTAGTACATTGGAATAGAGTGAATCTTTACTCCCTCTCACAACAGATTTACACCCAAGTGGCTTAATGGTACCTCCAGATGAACATTTTCGCTCCCTATGTCTCAAACATTAACATCTAAGGTGCTATAAAGTTGATCAGGTAAAAAATGAACTATCCAGAGGAAACTCTTCAGTAGGTGGTAGTTTAGTACTTCGTTGTGAGGTACAAAAAGACCTAAACAAAATGGAAGAACCCAGAAACTTAATACCCCATGTTTAGCAAGGGTCACCTTGTTGGCGTCGTTCCAACTTGAGCATGTCGGGAGATCTTCTCTTCTACACTCTGCACAGGACCAGGTATTTTAACTCGTTATACACCATAAACACAATAATACAAGTGCAAGCACAGTGGATAACAATTTAAGACACCTTTTTTTATCCATTGCACACTACAGCACCAGTAACAACTCCTTACCAAATTGTAGATTCAGATTTTTTTCAAAAAGGCTCACATTCAGCATGTTTCCAAAATTTCTAATTTGATCAGCATCCTCAGTGTAAGTCTTTGTCTAGAAATGAATCAGATAAAGTTTGGTGACATCTCCAACAAGATACAGGGAACACTCTTCCGACTCTAATTACTGAAACGTGCATAAATTTCAAGACACGATTAGAAATGACGATGATTAACAACAGATAAAGCCAGACAAGGCTGCATTTTACATAGAGCACACCATTTCTACACAGGAGAACTATTTAATCTCCATGGCATCCTCAAGGATTCTAAACAATTCCAAAGTCTAAATGCATTCCCATGTAAACCTAAGGAAAGAGGAACACAAATTTATGGACTCACCGTAGCCTAATAATCACATCAATTATCGCACATACCATGGACAAGCAGCAAATTTTCAATCTAAACCCTCCTCATTGATGGAGCCGTGCTGTTAGTACCGACCTTAATAGTGATCTCCGCAACAGTTCCAGGACACCGAAGAAGAACCTAATTGCATAAGTAATCGAATGAGGGGTAGTATGGGAGGGGACAAACCTCGCGGCGCTGAACGGTGCCGCCGTACCCCGTAGCCTGGCAGAACCGGCGGTAGAGCGGGACGGCGGCGTAGGAGGCTCCGACCATAGCGGCCGCCACGCCGAGAAGGTACCCCAGGGTCCTCCTAGAGCTCTTCTCCCTGCCAGCCGCGGCGGCGGCGGCGGCGGAGGGGGAAGATGCGAGCCCGCGGCGAAGAAAGATGTCGGACGCGGGTGGCCACGCATGGGGAGGGGTGTGGAGGCGGACGAGCGGTGGGGAGAGGTGGCGCTGGAGGAGCCTGTGGAGCGGAGGCATCGCGTCGGCGTCGGCGCCGGACGGCCGGAGGCGGCGAGAGGTCGCAGATGGTGTCTTTTTTTTTTCAAGACCAGGGGAAAGTGATGCCGCCGCCGCGATGCGCTGCGATATGTTACACGGTAGCTGTACTTCCGGCAAAAAGCCCGAAATCTAAACATATGTAGGTTTCAAAAATTTCATGCTACGAAATGAAATTTCAGTAATTTTCTGAATCCCGATTGATCCAATGGCTAGATCTAGGTCTAATAAGTTTTCTTAGACATCATTTTCTTACCACGTTGCACACGCCCTTATTGTAGGTCCAACTGAGATCGGTGGAAAGAGTGGAGGACGGAATTTTTTGACCATGCTGCACACCTCAAGCATAAAGCAACTTCATCAAGATCGAACAGAGTGCGCAATCCAAAACACCTCGCATATCTCGATTAAGGGCTTGTTTGATGCAAAGGAATTGCATAGAATTTTTTAAAGATTCGGTCTTCAGGCAAAAAAACAATTTTCTATCTTACCTATTTGATTTGTAGGATTGGATACTACAGGATATTTTTCCTATGAATCATTTGTGCTACTTCTCACTAGCATCCACTCTGAACTCCTTTTACAATTCTTTTCACGAAATCAAACAAAGTTTGGTACAAACCAAATCCTATAGGTTTGGAATGGGCATGACATAGCAATCATATACTTTCCCTATTCCTATATATCACATATCCTACGAATCAAACAAGCCATCATTATTGCTTGGACACACCCCCAATTAAATAAGGTAGAAATAAACGACATGCCAGTGATTTTCTATAAAAAATATTAAGAAGGGGTCTGCTTCGAAAGGTAGGGTAGGAATGAAGTCACATACATAAACATATTTCACCCACTAACCTTCATACCGGTGGAGAGGGTCTACCCATGCTTCATTTGTTGCAATCCAGAATTTGTAGGTCGGCCCTCCGGAGATGGCCCAAGAGCCTTTGGAGACAGGAACCTCGGGCAAGCCTCTAGGTGCAATAGAAGGTTGCACTCTTGTGAGCAAATATCTATTTCCTTCCCAAGGTAGCCTTGAGGTTCATCGGAGCCTCCGAAGTTTCGAGTCTCAGGACCTCCTAGGGTGGGCCTCCGGATGCAACAGAAGGTTCGAATGATGCACATCTCTCTAGAGTGCCCCAAAGGTTTGATAGACTCCAGTGCACCTAGAACCTCCAGGCCTCACAAATAATTGATAACAACCTCTAATGCACAACAGTAGGATTTATGGAGTTTCTATATCAACCTACATCTTCCCCCGGAAGGCAACAACTCCATTTTCTCCCCTCCAGTATTGCAAAGTTCAAACCTTTGAGATCTACCTCCCTGGTACTTGGATCTTATTGATCTTTTAGGGAAGAAGAGAGGGATCCAGGTCATCATTTTACCAAAGGAAATACTATTCTCTTTGTTATTGTTGTGGACCTTGTTACTGTTGGGTGTTCCCAAGATGGAAGGAGTTTGTTCGAGAGCCAATCCTTGCT
This sequence comes from Poa annua, assembly GCA_026929855.1. Classification (NCBI taxonomy): domain Eukaryota; kingdom Viridiplantae; phylum Streptophyta; class Magnoliopsida; order Poales; family Poaceae; genus Poa; species Poa annua. Next base: position 29,968,165 of record CM049427.1, on the reverse strand, counting down.
GGAGAGGGATTCGGTAAAGATTTGGGAGTATCCAATGATGTTGTGATTTAGCTCCAAATTGACTTTGTAAAGGTTCAGTGACCGCCTTCAAGAGTAACACTAGGATCACGACACTAACTTTGCGGGAAAGCTTGAGAAGAAAATGTGGTATTTATGATGTTCAGGGAGCATTTTATGTCCGCACCTCTCTAATGAAGATTAGCACCCGAAAATCCATGAACTTGGGGATACATCATCATCTCTTAGTTCTTATCTAGCTTGTTACCTTTTTTTTGTGCGCTACTTGTATCATATCATACATGTTGTTCTCACCTAGTTGCATATGTATAAGAGTTCATTAATTCTTGGTATACGCTTATTTGATAAGAAAAATATAAATTTTTTAATTACCTATTTTCCATCCTCTAGTTGACCTCTTTGATCCTTTTAGACTCTCCGGTCCTCGCATCATCTATAGTCAATGTAAAGCAGACGAAGTATCTTAAGCTGTACGACATCACTGAGTTTGGATTCAGTGTGACAATGTGCATAGACAGTAAGGTCGATTAATAGCTAGATCTTTATGTCTATTTTATTCTCTCTCTTCCTTATTTCCCGTTCGCATAAGGAACTAATCTATGTGGAAGAACTCAGAGTCAATTGACACACGGTTTTATAGAGGCTCTCACGATATCGACCCAACTTGGTTAACATGTTGTTGTATGGTTAGAAAGTTGGTCGTACTCCACCAAGATTCAACCTTACGTTTGAGGCTCTGTGTACCTCTTTGATAATTTTTTTACAATTGGAGTCAGTGTTCATGTTGATGGCGATGTGATTATGGTGAGTTTATCAATCTTAAAACACCACCATAGGGTAGAGATTGTGTGCGCACGCATATTGTGGTGTGACATGCGGTGTGTGTCAATGTTGTACTCGTTTCTGATAAACCTCTCCAAAACAAGACAAACCATGTACTCCCTCAAATCCATTAAAATTCGGGAGAAAACAATGTATCACGTACAAGCCATGTGTATAACCTGCGAGAGTTTTTTCAGACTAGAAGGAGTACTATTATTGTTCAAGGGAGTAGGGAGACCAATATGCACGTGAACACAAATATCTACCCTGGTCTGTTCACATCGTAAACCCTGATCGAGTGGAGCGCTGGCCTCTCGTCTTGATTGACAACATACCACATTGAGCGAGTGGCGAGCAATCAATTCATCTTTGAATCTCCTAAACAAATGGCGATAACGCGGCTGGGTTGTGCATGCGCGCCCGGATGTCGGCTAAGTTGCTTTGGAATGAACCATCGTGCTTGCGCCATTGTGTGGCAGCGTATGTTTCTACCTACAGCCGAAAGCTGTCAATGGTGGACGGTCCGGCCTGTTTTGGCACGTACGTAGTGCTCTTTGAGTTGTAAAGTTTCCCAATGCAGCACTCCATGTCTCCATGTGCAAACACTTAACATCCTTTTTTTTATTTAATTTTGGGTGGAAACCTGATAATGAGTTTCCAAACTCCATGCATGTGAAACACATAAGATGAGTGCTACGTATATGGTGGTCATCCGGGTAATGATGTGTTGAGTGGATATCACTGTTTTACAAAACGCGCAGTCGCTACTCGTTCCATGTTCACACATGGCACTACGAGCTGCTAGCAGAATATCTGGAGGGACACCTTGCATTGCACCACCGGCCGGCCATCAAACCCATATTCATGCAGATAGATTTCCCTATAAATGCTCCACGATGACCATCCTAGAAGAGCCATCCCACCCTGCAGAGCAAAGCTTCATCAGGAGCACCACTCAAGACAAAGAGAGCTACATACAGTAAACTACCTCTCCTTCGGACTGCTTTGCAATCAAGAAATGGCCACCAAATCCGCAGCTTGTTTCCCGGCGCTCTTCCTGGCGCTGAACCTCCTCCTGGTCGTCGGCGTACGCAGCCAGAGCCCGTCGACCAGCGGCAATCCATGCCCGACGAACGCCCTGGCAGACCTCAAGGTGTGCGCCGACGTGCTGGTGCTGCTCAAGCTCAAGATCAACGTGCCGGCGAACCAGCAGTGCTGCCCGATGATCGGGCAGCTCGTCAAGCTCGACGTCGCCGCCTGCCTCTGTGCCGCCATCAAGCTCAGCGTGCTCGGCATCCCCATCAACCTGCCGCTCGACGTGCCCCTCGTCCTGAACTACTGCGGCCGGAACGCCTCCGCCGCCGGGGCCAACTGCTCGTGAACGATGCCCTAGCTAAATTATATACTCCGTACGTACGCGCGGCGGCGGCAAATGATATGCTCGTGTGACGTGCATGCCTACGCACGCAAATAGTGTTTAATTGCTTCACTCGTCGTATGAAATAATGTGTTTGTATCTGTGTGGATGCTTTATGGCTTCAGGTTATATCTGCTGCATTATAGAGGCTGGAGCCTTCATCATCATCATCTGAAAACAATTTTATTTTGAGCTGTTAATTGTAACTCTCGTGTTTCAGTTGCAATAAAACGTTTCTTCAGTTTGTCAACTGAGTGTCACTGCCATTTGTTTTCAGTTTAAGGTGGCCGATATTCCGATCTAGTTTTCGGGGCAACCAGAGCAACCACATTGACTTTAGATTATACTTTCAATTATTTCACATTATTACAAGTTTTCTTAGATTCTACTTTATTTCTAAGAAAAATTCATTTTCTTTGTTAGTAAAAAAAGTTGCAAGACCTATTTTTTCAATGGTTCAATATAGTCTAGAAGTTTTTATAAGCATACTTAGCTAAGAGGGACAAGATATTTTGACTGATAGATCTACTTGCACCATTATGAAAATATAGTTTAAATACATTTTGAATTTTCAAAAAAAATGCTAAACAGAACTTTATGTGTAAATCAAGACACTCTATGTGCGCACAAAAAGTTTTGCCAAAACAAAAGACACGTTTTCTGGCCTGTGTAAAACAAAAAAAACTATATCGTGGAAATCATTTTGTAACACCGGAATTTCTTTTATTTACATAGACCACAATAATGTCTTTTTTCATGAAACTTTGTGTGCAAACATAAAATGTCCTTATGCGTATAACTGAATTGTTTTTAAATATTTTTGACATGTTGAAATCTGATTGTTGACGGGTGTGTGCATCTACATCTACAAGCCAAAACAGTTTCCCACCTAAGATCTACTATACTAGAACCACTACTAAGATATTTTTTTGGATGTACGCTTTAAATTTACACGCTAACACTAGTAGAAAACAGGCTAAAGGACCAAACTCCCAAACCCCATTTGTCCCGGTCGTACTGCAAACCGGGACAGATGGGGCATAAAACGCTAGTGGAGGACCAAACTAGTTCAAGCGACACTCATTTGTCCCGGTTCGTGGCTGGAACCGGGACAAATGATGCAGCACCCGCAGGCGACACCCATTTGTCCCGGTTCCAGTCACGAACCGGGACAAATGGGCATGGTTTCAGTTACGCGCCACCGCCGCGTTTTTTCGACGCGCACGGAAGACGAGCGGCGCCGGCGATTCCTCTGCCCTCCGGCGATTCCTCTGCCCTCCGCCGGCGATTCATCTTCCTCTCCGGCGCTATAAAATGCACTGCACAGTACGACTCTTCCCACACCATTTCTCCGGCCATCTCTCCTCTCTTTTCTCCGTCCACGTACACCATTTCTCCGGCCATCTCTCCTCTCTTTTCTTCGTCCACGTACACCATTTCCTATGGAGCCACTCGTGCCTCGGTCCGATGAGTTTTACGGCTACGAGAAGGAAGGCATGCGGTTCAAGGTGTGGGTCACCCTTCGTGCATCGCGCGTGGAGAAGTGGATCGGCGACGTGAAGAAGAACTTCCTCGACGCCGCTCCGATCAAAGCCGTTGGACTCGATTGCGAGTTCACCGACCCTCGACGGAAGGATACTCCGCATCGCGCCGCCGTCCTTCAACTCTCGGTGGCGACCGAGACTCTTGTCTTCCAAATTTGCAAAGCTGATCGGGTGCCACAGGTCCTCGTGGATTTCTTATGTGACGAGACAATCAAATTCTACGGCGTGGCAATCCATAATGACATGAAGATGCTAGCCTACTACGGAATTATTATTCGGTCCGCGGTCGACCCGCAGAGGGATCGCCGAAACCCTACCGGCAATTTTACTCCTAGTCTATATGCTCTCTCTAATGCGGTCATTGGGACAAATCTTGAGAAGAAGAAGAAATACAAGAAGAGGAAGTACACGGACGACGACAAGGAAGACACGTTACAAAAAGACCTAATTTTCGGATGGGGCAACGTTCCATTGAGCTACGATCAAATCGTATATGCTGCTTTAGACGCTCGCCTTGGCTTCGAGATTGCACGGAAGTGGGATAGTCTACGCGGCTATAATACGGAAAATGATCGTCTTAATGTCGTTGATGAGTAGACTATCTATGTATTCAAACATTTTTCATATTCATAGTTATTTAAAACAGGAAACAGAAAAAGAAAACAAAAAATGAAAAAAACCTCCATCTGTCCCGGTTTCAGTCTCAAACCGGGACAAATGGGCTCCTTTTTGTCCCGGTTTGTGACTGAAACCGGGACAAATGGGGGGGTGCCTATATATACTGATCAGCAGCCCCCTCCCAAAACCATTGGAGGCATTTTTTTTTGAAATGGAAGGAGGGGGTGTGTGCTAGTCTGTTTTTTTTGTATGCATGCAAGGTGTTTGATGAAATGTCCGAGAGAGTTCACGAATTGATTTGATGTACACTTAAAGAAGTTTATTCTTCTTTTCGATCAAGGTTAATTTTTCTCTCATTTCATTTGTAATTAATTGATACCGTGCATGTTCAGTGTTTATTTGTCGATGTTCTGTAATGGTTATTGATGTAGTTCATTATATAATGCAGATGGACCGACAATGGATGTATGGTGACCGACGCACTGCCGAGTACATGACAGGTTTGAGGAAATTTCTAGAGAAAGCCCAGGCCCACAGTACCAATGGTTTCATGTGTTGTCCATGTGTCAACTGTCAGAATAAGACAGATCACCCAAACGTGAGAACCCTTCAAAGTCATCTTATTCGGCATGGTTTCATGCCCAGCTATAATTGTTGGACGAAGCACGGAGAAAAAGGTGTTATGATGGAAGACAATAAAGAAGAGGAAGATTATGACAACTATCCTATGTTCCCGGAGTACGGAGATTCTGCAACGGGGGAAACTGAAGCTGAAGAGGCACCAGATGAGCCCACTGACGATCTTGGTAGGGCCATTGCTGATGCAAAGAGAGAGTGCGGAACTGAAAAGGAGAGGTTGAAGTTCGACCAGATGTTAGAGGATCACAAGAAATTGTTGTATCCAAGTTGCGAAGATGGTCAGAAAAAGCTGGGTACCACACTGGAATTACTGCAGTGGAAGGCAGAGTGTGGTGTGACTGACAAGGGATTTGGAAAGTTGCTGCAGATAATTAGGAAGATGCTTCCAAAGGTCAACGAGTTGCCAGACAGCACGTACGAAGCAAAGAAGGTTGTGTGCCCTCTAGGATTATACGTGCATAAGATACATGCCTGCCCTAATGACTGCATCCTCTACCGCGGTGAGTATGAGAATTTGGATGCATGTCCAGTATGCACTGCATTGCGGTATAAGATCAGACGAGATGACCCTGGTGAAGTTGAGGGTGAGCGTCCCCGGAAGAGGGTTCCTGCCAAGGTGATGTGGTATGCTCCTATAATACCACGGTTGAAACGCCTGTTCGCGAATAAAGAGCATGCCAAGTTGTTGCGATGGCACAAAGAGGACCGTAAGAAAGACGTGATGTGTAGACACCCCGCTGATGGGTCGCAGTGGAGAAAAATTGAGAGAGAGTTCCCGGAATTTGAAGATGACGCAAGGAACTTAAGGTTTGGTCTAAGTACAGACGGTTTCAATCCGTTTGGGGAGCAGAGCAGCAGTCATAGCACATGGCCTGTGACTCTATGTATTTATAACCTTCCTCCTTGGTTGTGCATGAAGCGAAAGTTCATTATGATGCCATTGCTCATCCAAGGCCCGAAGCAACCCGGCGACGACCTTGATGTGTACCTCAGGCCATTATTTGAAGAACTTTTACAGTTGTGGCGGGAAGAAGGTGTACGGGTGTGGGATGAGCACAAACATGAGGAATTTGACCTACGAGCTCTGCTTTTTGTAACAATTAACGATTGGCCTGCTCTTGCTAACCTCTCAGGGCAGTCAACCAAGGGGTACAATGCATGCACACACTGTTTGGGTGAGACTGAATGTTTATATTTGGATAAATTTAAGAAGTGTGTGTATCTGGGGCATCGTCGATTTCTTCCGATCAGGCATACCGCAAGGAAGAAAGGCAAGCATTTTAAAGTTGAGGCTGATCACAGTAGGAGGCCTGTCAACCGTACTGGTGAAGAAATATTTGATATGGTCAAGGATCTAAAAGTAATCTTTGGAAAGGGTCCTGGAGGTCAACAGGTTCCGAAAGACGCTAACGGGCACGCACCCACGTGGAAGAAAAAATCTATATTTTGGGAGCTACCATATTGGAAGGTCCTAGAGGTTAGATCTGCTATCGACGTGATGCACGTGACGAAGAATGTTTGCGTGAACCTGCTAGGCTTCTTGGGCGTGTACGGGAAGAAAAAAGATACAGAGGAAGCACGGGAGGACCAGAAACGTGTGAAAGAACGAGACGACCTAAGTCCCGAACACTACGAAGGTCCTGCCAGCTACGCTCTTACCAAACAAGAGAAAGTAATATTCTTTGAATGCCTGAGCAGTATCAAGGTCACGGCTGGGTTCTCGTCGAATATAAAGAGGATAGTAAATGTGAGACTCCAAAAATTTCAGAACCTAAAGTCTCATGATTGCCACGTGATTATGACGCAATTGCTTCCGATTGCACTGAGGGGGCTACTACCGGAAAATGTTCGAGTACCCATTGTGAAGCTTTGTGCATTCCTCAATGCAATATCTCAAAAGGTAATCGATCCGGCGATTCTACCAGGGTTGCAAAATGATGTGGTCCAGTGTCTTGTCAGTTTTGAGTTGGTGTTCCCTCCATCCTTCTTCGATGTTATGACGCATCTCCTGGTTCACCTAGTCGAAGAGATTGTCCTGTATTTCTGCACAATATTTTTCCATTTGAGAGGTTCATGGCAGTCTTAAAGAAATATGTGCATAACCGTGCTAGGCCAGAAGGAAGCATCTCCAACGGCTACGGTAACGAGGAGGTCATTGAGTTCTGTGTTGACTTTATTCATGACCTTAAGTCGATAGGTGTTCCACAATCACGACATGAGGGTAGACTTAGTGGAAAAGGCACACTAGGAAAGAAAACAAAAAATTGTATGGATGGACATTCTTTCACTGAAGCACACTATACAGTTCTACAAAGTTCTACCTTGGTGGCCCCGTATATCGATGAACACAAGAATTTTGTACGCTCTCGTCACGCGGGGAAGTCTGACAACTGGATTGTACGTACACACATGGCCACGTTCGGCGGTTGGTTGCGAGCACATCTTGAAAATAAAGACAAGGTTGATGAAGAGTTACACTTGTTGGCCAGGGCACCATCTACAACTATATGTACTTTCCAAGGGTACGAGATAAATGGAAATACATTTTACACGAGTGTCCAAGATAAAAAGAGCACGAACCAAAACAGTGGTGTTCGCATTGATGCAACAAACAACAATGGGCAGAAGAACACATATTATGGTTGCATAGAGGAGATATGGGAACTTGACTATGGACCTTCTTTTAAGATCCCTTTGTTTCGGTGCAAATGGGTCAATCTGAAAGGCGGGGTTGAGGTAGACAAGATGTACGGAATGACAACAGTGGATCTAAACAATCTTGCGTACAGAGATGAAACATTCGTGCTAGCCAATGATGTGGCTCAGGTTTTCTATGTGAAAGACATGTCTAGCAGATCCAAAAAAAGAAACATCCTGGGAGTGGAGGAGCCTAGGCGTCACATAGTTCTTTCAGGAAAAAGAAACATCGTGAGAGTGGAGGACAAGACAGACATGTCAGATGATTATAATAATTTTGATGAAATTCCGCCTTTCGTAGTGAACATTGACCCAATCATCAAGTTGATTGAAGAAGATGCTCCATGGTTCCGACGCAGAAGAACTGGCGGTGTTGTGTGATGGCGATATGTAATAATTAATATATTAAACTTTTGATATGAAGAAGATGCTCCATTTTTACCTGCATATCAAATGGATCCGTCGGCGTTGATAGAACAAAACACACGATTTCACCTGCATACAGCCCCACGGTTGCTCTTGATGAGTGCCTGCATATCAAATGCACCGTGGGGCGTATGCAGGGAATCCGAGTAATTTGTATATATTCCTCAGTAGATGAATTGAACTATTCTTTTGATAGAACAAAACACACGATTTCACCTGCATATAGCCCCACGGTGGCTCCTGAGTGCCTGCATATCAAATGCACCGTGGGGCGTATGCAGGGAATCCGAGTGATTTGTATACCACACACCACCCGGCTAGGCACTAGAAGGAGGAAACACTGAGTGCTCACCTCGTCCGAGAGGGGGCTATATATAGGGTCACGGGCTCAACCAGTGGTACTGATAGTGTTGATCCAACAGCTATCAAGTGCTCAAAAGAAGCACACCCCTGATCCAACGAATAACAAGTGTTTCAAAGAAACACACGATCCGTGTGCTTCTATAGTCCCGGTTTGAAACTGAAAGCGTTAATCGAACAGCTCAGAAGCAATCAAAAGAAACACACACCTGATCAAACGGCTTACAAGTGCTTGAAAGAAACACACGATCCGTGTGCTTCTTTAGTCCTGGTTTTTGTATTAGTTATTAGTCAAATTCAAACACTTTTCATATTGAAAGTTTTTTCAAATTCCAAAGTTTGAAAAAGTTATACAAATTCACATTCAAAATAGTTTTAAACTAATTAAAATAATGGTTATAGAAAAGAGAAAATGTTTTTGTTTTAGTTATTAGTCAAATTCAAACACTTTTCATATTGAAAGTTTTTTCAAATTCCAAAGTTTGCAAAAGTTATACAAATTCACATTCAAAATAGTTTTAAACTAATTAAAATAATGGTTATAGAAAAGAGAAAATGTTTTTGTATTAGTTATTAGTCAAATTCAAACACTTTTCATATTGAAAGTTTTTTCAAATTCCAAAGTTTGCAAAAGTTATACAAATTCACATTCAAAATAGTTTTAAACTAATTAAAATAATGGTTATAGAAAAGAGAAAATGTTTTTGTATTAGTTATTAGTCAAATTCAAACACTTTTCATATTGAAAGTTTTTTCAAATTCCAAAGTTTGCAAAAGTTATACAAATTCACATTCAAAATAGTTTTAAACTAATTAAAATAATGGTTATAGAAAAGAGAAAATGTTTTTGTATTAGTTAGTCAAATTCAAACACTTTTCATATTGAAAGTTTTTTCAAATTCCAAAGTTATTTAAAACAGAAAACAGAAAACAGAAAAAGAAAAGAAAAAGGGAAAAGAAAAAGAAAAAGAAAAAACCCCATCTATCCCGGGTGGTGGCTCAGCCCGGGACAGATGGGGTGGCTATCTATCCCGGGCTGAGCCACCACCCGGGACAGTTGGGTTGGCTATCTGTCCCGGGTGCAGCCACCACCCGGGACAGTTTAGTGCTATCTGTCCTGGGCTGAGCCACCACTCGGGACAGTTGAGTGTTGCTATATAAGCAACACTTAGCCACGGGTGGTGGCTCAACCCGGAGCCAAATTAGAACGACGCCGTCAGGATGCCAAAATTCCCCTCGAGCGCCGCCGCCTCCTTCCTCGACTCCGACCGGGCTTCGCTCCATCCTCGAGCGCCGCCACCTTCCTCCTCGACTCCGGCGACTAGGTGAGCCTCTCCCCTCTCTCTGCGCGTGCCCCAAACCCTAGCCTCGTTGCGTTGCCCGTCGTTAATCGCAAACCCTAGCCTCGCGTTGCCTTGTCCGTCGCCGGCCTCCGCTTCGGCGAGAAATCCACCGTACCTAGCCCTCTCTGGTCCAGTGCGACTGTGCACGTTTCGTGCACACACTCGCAGGACCCTTCACGCTCGAATTCCAAGGAATTGTGCTCGGCAGTGAGGATTACTCCATTGATGACTCCACGATGACGTCATCGTCCCATTTTCCTTTTTTTCCTAAATGTATATCACTCATGTGTTTAGTTGATGTGTTTAGTATACATGTTTTACGGATGTAATTGTTACCTAATCACTTTACATGTTTTAACTAGGTCATTAGTCAAATGAGTGTGTACTTTGACATGTCAAATGAGTTTTGTCTTTGAACCAAGGATGCCAAAAATGTTCATAAAAATAAAATACATGTTGTTGTGTCATTATTTTGTGTGTTTGAATAAGTTTGAATAAACTAAATAATTGTGGGAATATCGTTGCAAATGCAAATGTGATATTATTTTGTTGAACTAGTGTAATGTGTTGAATTATTGTAATGTGTAATGTGCAAATGCAAAAAATTGTTGTAATGTGTAATGTGTAATGTGCAAAAACCTGTGTATGCAAATTAGGGTTTCCGGCGGAGTTTGGCCATTGTTAGGGTTTCCGGCGGAGATTGATGTTCAGAAAAACTTATACAAATGCAAACTTTATATCAAAATGTTCAGAAAAATATAATCTATAATGTTGTATCATAAAAATGTTCATATTAATTCATATCAACTGGATTCATATCTATTTTTTCTTACTTGGATTTTACGTGCAGGTACTCGGATTTGTCACCGCGTCGTAGCCGCCGCCCTCTCGGAGCCCTAGTAAAGTTCGAGAGACTTCAAAAGAGAAATGTAAATAGAAATGAGATACTCGATATGATTGAAATGTGTTTGTAAAATTGAAATGTCTTAATGTATTTGTACTATTCAAATAACTTTGCTTCAGGTTGAAATTGAAATGTGTTTGTACAAATAAATGATAAAATATGTTGAGTTAGATTTAGTTGTATGACATATCGGTAAAGTTATTTAGATGTTGAGTTATTAAAATTATTTAAATGGATTTAAATCTCTTGCAGAAACTATGGACACCCGTAGAAATCTTCAAGAAGAAGAGGACATGTTCGGCATCATTCGCGAAGGTGATGAATTGGACCCCGGCAGAAACCATGAACAAGAAGAGGAACACGTAGACGATTTCACCGGGCAATTTCTGAACGAGTCCGGTGACGGAATAGACGTCACCGATAGTTCAGCTCACCGACAGTTCACCGACTCTACTGTTGGAAAGTCGGCCGCCGAGGTAGATATATGCCCTCAGGTTTTTGTCTCCGTTGAAAAGATTTGTGTGTATACATATATTAACTATCACTTTTTCTTGTGTTTAGCCGTCGGCGGGCCATGAACCGGGACCAAGCAAAAAAGCAGCGGTGAAACGAGGCGGGCCACGGACCGGGACCAAAAAGCTCCAAGGGAAACAGAAGTACCACATCGAGGAGATCAATGAAAAAGGAAAACCGATTGCTCCCGCTAACCACGCAAGGAAATTTGTAGCTCAGTGCGGAGTCATCGTTCGGGACAGACTGTCCATCAGGGCTCAAGAATGGTATAAGCCAAAGGTGCCAAAGGAGGGGGTTATTTATGTCTCGAATGCAGACAAACAACTCCTTTGGGACGAGCTCATGCAGAATTTCACTTTACCGGAAGAGGAGGATGTAGAGGAGCCGGTTATAGAGAATCGATGCAAGGCCTGGACTTATATTGAGATGGGTGAATTGTTCCGCAGCTGGAAGAAAAGGCTTAACAAGTTCATAAAAGAAGGTAAAACTCCAGAATTTGTCGGAGTCTATGAAAAGATAAAAGATGAGTGGCCCGAATTTAAGGCGTACAAGCAATCGGAAGCCGCTAAGGCCATGTCAGAGAGAGATAAGAAAAATGCAGACAAAAAGATATATCACCATAACATGGGGTCAGGTGGCTACCTGACGGCCCTGCCTAAGTTTCTGAAAATGGAGGAAGAGTTTTTGGCTAAAGGTATACAGATCGAGACATTTGACTGGCCAGACCGGCTTAAGGCTTGGTTCTATGGGCATGGTGGAAAGTTAGACCCTGAAACAGGTGACTGTCTTTTTACCAAGGAGCACGGACCTGACCCTATTAAAGCTCTCAGAGAGGTATGGAAGGACGTCACGGAAGGCAGGTTCCACCCTAACAGAGAGAAGGACGAGCTATCGCGAGCCCTTAAGAATCCTGAACACAGTGGACGAACAAGAGGAACCGTCGGCTCTGTACCGTGGATACTTGGGTTTCCCAAAGATGTTGGCACTTATAGAAGCCGATCGAGAAAGAAGAAAGAGATTGCCGACCGGGCCCAGTGGATGGAAAATAAATTACTACAGCATGAGAAGGAGATAGCAGAGCTGAAGGCAGCGCAGACTCGACGGATGCCCTGCGAATCTGAGACGCCCGAAAATCCTTCTCCTGATCCAAAATCAATGCGGAGAAGCAGCGTGGCTTCGACGGAGCTCGATCGCCACAATGATATGCCGGGTCCTCGTCACCCCGTGGATAATATCGTGCAGCGGGAACTTTGTGACCTACATGTGCCATGCTTGAACATAACCGTGAAGGTGGCGCACGGCTTTGCCCTACCGCCTAGCCCAAATGGAACTTACCATTGTCGCCCTATTCCAGATGGCTATGCTGTTGTCGGGGTTGATGAGGTTATCAAGACATATGAGGGAATTAAGCTGGACTTCCCTACGGGTGAAGACGAGGTTGAGTTGAGATTTGCCCTCAAGAGTACCTGCTTATGGAAAAAAGAATACATCGTGTTCCCACACATGCAGCTAAATCGCCCTCCCAGTCCACAAGCCAGTCCACATAACTACAACAACGACAACCAATGCGCTAGTCCAGACACCCCCCACAACGACAACCAAGGCGCTAGTCCATCTCCGCCGTCGCGTGAGCATACTCCGCCGCGTGAGCGTACTCCGCCGCGTCAACGGACTCCATCGCCTCCGCAAAAGAAGCGGAAGTGCACCGCTGCGTCGACTAGTACTCAGAAAAGCGAAACGGCCGAGAAGTCTCGCTTTGTGAACTCTCGCAAAGATGTCGAGACATGGGTCGAGGAGATCCAGACTTCCCAGAGAAAGAAGGCAAACAATATGTCTTTGCCTGTTCCGGTTTATTCTCCGGAAGCGATACGGTGGGCCATAGAATTTCTTACGCATCCGTCGCAATATGAACTAAATATGGACGATGACTACACACGCGTTCTGGTGCGTACATCTAAGAGAGTGCGGGAAGAACAAAAATCTGCTGCCACCCAGAAGAGAGATGTTCCACAGCTCGGAATGCAGGCGGGACAATCGGCCCCTCCACTCATATTGGCGCCTTACAACCGGAACCCGATCGATGATGTACTTTCGCAGCAAGCTAGAGATATGGGTATAACTCTGGCAGAGCTGAAGGCATTGCAAGCTGGCGAGAGTGTCACCATACATGAGGTGGTGCGGACATATGTGAGAGGACAAGATCTTGTCGACCCTGCAATGGTGTGCACTCTACCAGCTAGGTTGCACCAACTCAATGCATGGTACTTGCGTACCACGAAAAGTCAAGAAGGAGACTGGCTCTATGGGAAAATTCCAAAGGATTTTTTTGGCCCAGGTGATGATGAGGTTCAAATCGAGTATTGCGAATTATGGCAGTTATTCAATTTTGACGCGCTCGACAAATCTATCATCAGTGCCTTTTGCATGTAAGTAATTAAATTATGTATATATGTCAGTAATTCTCTAGCTCTACTTATTTTTCATTGCTTGTAATTATCCTTATCACTATATTACTTTTGTACTCTATTATGCAGGCTGAAAATTATACAATCTCGAAAGCTGGGACTCAATCACAAGATTGGATTCATTGACCCTAATCGAGTTCATCATCATGGTTTGTTACATTACCCAGATGATACGGAGGAGCTTTTGCTTACTTATTTGATGGCGCAACATTACAAAAGCACCATAATTTTCCCGTTCAACTTCGAGTGAGTTGTTTACTTTCTTATACATACTCGATGTTAATTAATCATATGTAATTGATGATTTAGTTATTAACAAATATAAACATATGGCAGATTTCACTGGGTATTATTGGAGATTGATGTTGAAAAGGCAATCGTTGATGTCTTGGACCCATTATCGAAACCTGAAGAAAAGTTCGACGACACGAAACAGATGCTCCAGAGGTAATTTCGATAATTATCACAATCGACCTCGTCTTTTCTAATAATATATAGTAATTAGTTAACTTCTTTACTAATTTTTCATACCGTAAACTTCAGGGTTTGGGACAAGTTCACCGGTTTCCACAAGGATGTCGGTATAGCTAAGAACCTCACTTTTAAATGGCGAGAGGTAAAGACGTATACTAGCTAGGTTCCACATACGCATATTCTTAATTTCAGTCTCACAATACCATTTTTTCAATATTTATGATTATTTTTTATTAATTTCTTATCTTATTCTATCATAAAGTGCGCGAAGCAACAACAAGGCACCAATTTGTGTGGATTCTATGTCTGCGAGTTCATCCGAATTCACTTCAATGAGGGTGCAGACTGGAATAGGGTACGTTAACAATTCATTCAAACTTGTTCACTTCTCAAATTGAATTATTTTCATAATGGTTGATATATTGGTGTTGATCTCTCCTTTTTAGTTTGAGACGATCCGGAACAGGCTAGAAGCAAAAGACCGCCTACTACCAATCGCGCAGGAAATTGCGGGCTTTCTGCTTGACTATGTCATAAAGCCAGGCGCAGAATGCAGTATAATCCGGCCGCCAAAAAAGACCATCCCGAGGAAAAAATAGGGTCTAATGCTTCTCTGTCATGTAAAAAAATATTTGTACTTAGCCGTGTCCCCGGTACAGACATGATCTTCCGGTTGTAAATATTTGTTTGGGAGAACTCGTGTACTAGTAGTATTCATGACTATATCCCGAGGAAAAAATCGTGTATTCATGATATATATTACATAGTAACGTATAATATGCAACTCGATATTGTTTGAAATGAAACATAAATGAAAAAACACAAACACAAAAGAATCAGTAACATAAATAGAAAACAGAAACAAAAATAGAAAACAGGAAAGAAAATAAAAGAAACAAAAAAAAACATATATACTGTCCCGGTTCGTATTACGAACCGGGACAAATGAGTCGCAGGCAGAGCCTGCCTTGATTGGCCACATGGCCCCCCTATTGGTCCCGGGCCGTGGCGTGCCCGGGACAAATAGGGGGGCCTATTTGTCCCGAACACGCTGTCCCGGGCGCGTGACCGGGGCAAAAAGCCCTCACGGCCCGGGATCAGTGGCCTGTTTTGCTCTAGTGTAACAGACACATACATATGTATGTTTATACACTATAGTTTATGAAACTGTAAAGAAAATAATTCGAGAAATCTTTTATCACAACATAATTATAAATTTAGCAGTCATAAACTTTGTAGTTATATACATTACAACTACATAATAGAAACATTAGTAATAATGTCTTGAAAATGTTTTATTTGGTAAATTATGCAATCGAGGTAATAAAGAATCATACTAACTAAAAAATAGTAAGTATAACATATGTATGAAGGGGATCGTGTGCAGAAAACAAAAAAATTCCTAGCAACGATATCCTTAAAGTAGCCAAGATCTACACTATGTAGATATAGTAGTACGGAGGAGATCGGAATACATACCCTCGTAGACCGAATAGCAGGGATTACACTCCCGCACAAACGTTGACGACGAAGACGACATAGCCGACCTCTAGGTCGCGGAGAACTCGGCGCGACGAAGACGACCCCGAGGTCAGGTGCAGGAAGTGGGCCTTCGAGTACCGCTAGCGCCGCACCTCGCAGGGCGTTACACACATACAATGGAGACAACGGCCTCCGAAGCTCCAGTCCAGGACGAGCAGCGGAAGACTTGGACCGGAACACCAGCATCGCGGCAGCGGGCTATGGTGGAAGAGATCCCCCTCTCAACTCGGCGCAACTCCGACAAAGGGAATCACGAGACCAGAGAGAATTGGGGAATTAATTGGTGATTTAAAAGGCCAGGGGTGCCCCTTCTTATATAGTCTCCCGGGGGAGCCAACCATGCCAGCAAGGCAATGTGGGACTATCCCACATGCCTGGTGCGGCCAAGGGGAGTGCGCCGGCCCTAGTGGGCCCCTTGTGGCCCACTAGGGGCTGGCCGAACCAGCCCTCCTCCCTTGGGGATATTAATTAGTGTAATTAATGTTTAAATATATATATATATATTTATTTTCAAATTTTTAAAGACAGATTCCCCCCTCATGGGTCTTCTTTCCACTAGAAGGCCCATTTAGGGAAATCTGCCTTTAAAAATTCAAAAATAAATATATAGGACAACGAATTTGTCACTAACATATACTCCCTCCTTCCCAAGGCTTTGGGCATATTTTTTTGGCACAGCTATTAAGGTGGGCAACATGTAATGAGCGGTTTCCTAATTCGCCCCTAATAACTGCTCTCTCTGAGTAAATTAAGGAGAGCCAAGGGCCCGTCGTCTCCACTCTCCATGAAAAGCTCGCACGAGCTCTTCTAGGACCTACCGCGCCGCACCTCCTCCCGCTGCCTGCCTTGCCAAGAACTGCCGGTCCTCCAGCCCCCGGCCAAGCGCCGGCAAGCCCCCCATGTATCCCCGCATCGGGTAGGCCTCCCCACCGCCGCCGCCACGAGCCACAGACGTCACGAGCGCCGCCGTGCTCGACCAGTATCACGCGGAAGTCGTTGTGCTCGACCTGGACGGGGATTTCTGGGGGATGTCGCCGCTGTGCTCGGCCTGCACGGGGACTACCGGGGGGCTCCGCCGCCATGCTCGACCAATATCATGTGGAAGTCGCCGTGCTCAAGCTGTACGGTTCTCTACAGGGACTGTCGGGGGACGCCGCCATCGTGCTCGGCCTGCACAGGGACTGTCGGGCGACGCCATGTTTATTGCTTGTGTGTTTTCAGGAGAAGCCAAAAGAACGAGGGAGGGCACTTCCGGGAGATTAGTGACTAAACAGCACCTGCCGCTAGCTCGCACCTTCTTCCATGAGAAAATTCGAAAAAATAATTACGCCTTAAGCCTTGGGAAGGAGGGAGTATGAACAAGTGTCTCGCTAGAGGAGACACACTTATAACGATCATACTAACAGACGATCATAAAGAATTTACCCAAATGGTAGATCTAGAGTGAGAGTGTCTATGGCCAGCACAACAACTTGTCTGCCATTATCAACACGTAATGTCGCCTCATCCTTTCAATCTACTCAAGCCGTAAACCTGGTTTTCATAAAACTTGACTAGTTCAAAACTTAGTCACTACTGCGAGTACTTGCTTAGCTAAAACATTCATAACATGTATATCATATATACACCATCATCATCGATGACTTCCGGCGATCTGTTTCATCTTCTTGATACTTCCAACGTAATCAAGAACCATGATGGTGAACGATTCCCCTTGCATGACATAGTCTATGACAGAGGATTTGCACTTGTTAACGATGTCTGTCATCTAGTGATCGAGCTGAGAGAGGCGTCTCAATGTTCATCAAGCATGAACACATGTCATTAAGTATGACCGCCAAGTGCTCCCTTAATGTGTGTATTCTCTTCCATCTTGATTGAGAAGACATTCAGTTAACGTACTGATAAACTTAATCAACCTAACCTTAGGGGTACCCCGAGTTTAGCGACCATCTCATATGTTCGCGATCCAATAACTCGTACCCACCATTGGTTCTCTATGGCAGAGATCATAGCATACACTGGACTATGATGATATCATCCGCACAAAATCTGATAATCCAAATTATCTTTTGTTAGCGGAATCTCCGGGTTTATCTCCTAGCGGGTTTTGTAACACAAAGAGCTACCGGTTTAAACAAGGAGTATTCTCAAGCTAAAGTATAAAACTATGAAGTTTGGACCCAACCTTTTAAGTTTCTCAATCGCATGAATGCGCCTAATTTTAGAAGATGCTATCACAATGGTTAATGTGTACAAAGGTTAGCAAAACAGACTCTCTTCATTATATTCTGAGTTCTAGTATTTTAGAAAATAACTATCCGAAATCCCACTCAAACGAACATCCCTCCTGGTCGTTTAAGCGATTACACGACCCCCATCCATTGCACCACCCCTCATCGTCAGATCTGGTAGCACAACTTCAAGGGTAAACAATTGTCAATCACAACAACTCTATGACTCATGCTCGACCTTTCGGCCTCCGTGTTCCGAGGCCATATCTGCATATTCTAGGCTCGCCACTATAACCTCCACGCTGACGCTTGTGCAACATGGCTTACACCCACTGTATGCGAACAGCGATATGTCTGACACCCGATCATCACGACCTGCCTCATAACGTAGAACTTTCTTGGTGGTGCACGTTGGAGGGAGAACACTAGTGGTATTTTGAAGGGATCATCTTATATAATTACTGCTGCATAACTAATATATACTAATATATA
Organism: Poa annua; assembly: GCA_026929855.1. NCBI lineage: Eukaryota > Viridiplantae > Streptophyta > Magnoliopsida > Poales > Poaceae > Poa > Poa annua. Next base: position 29,949,657 of record CM049427.1, on the reverse strand, counting down.
TATAATCACACAATATAAGATGCACACAAAACATCAAATGTAATGCGACGTGATATGGTCCATGCGCCATGGTCTTCTTGGCGCCCGTAGTTCATAAACAATTTAATAAACCTACCTTGACCATATCACATAGCCCCTGCAAAATAAAGTTAGACGCTTCTACTTTATCTTTTGCATATTTTACGTGGCTTGGGGCTGTCGTAAATAGAACCGCTTCATACTTACGAACCTTATGACCACAACAATGATCCAATAATTGCATGTTTAAGCATCCCTTTCGGGGCCTCCATTGAAAATGCAAGACCAACTGAAGAGAGAGAAACAGGCACCCGCAGCCACAGATACGGTACAAGCCGTATGTCAGTAGTGGAACCAGTCTCGCGTAAGCGTACGCGTAAAGTCGGTCCGGGCCGCTTCATCAACTCGATGCCGCTGGAATCACAAGTGCACGCTAGAGGGTAGCAAATAACAGGAAGGGTGCCCCCGTGCAGAACACGAGTTCTAACAGCGTACAACTATATCTACGATATATCGGCTCTGATACCACTGAAGTGGATCGTGTGCAGAAAACAAAAAATTTCCTAGCAACGATATCCTTAAACTAGCTAAGATCTACACTATGCAGATATAGTAGTACGGCGGAGATCGGAATACATACCCTCGTAGACCGAATAGAGGGGATTACACTCCCGCACAATCGTTGACGCCGAAGACGACGTAGCCGACCTCTAGGTCGCGGAGAACTCGGCGCGACGAAGACGGCGAAGATGTCCCCGAGGTCAGGTGGAGGAAGTAGGCCTTCGAGTAACGCTAGCGCAGCACCTCCCAGGGCGTTACACACATACGGTGGAGACGACGGCCTCCGAAGCTCCAGTCCAGGACGAGCAGCGGAAGACTTGGACAGGAACACCAGCAGCGCGGCAGCGGGCTATGGTGGAAGAGATACCCCTCTCAACTCGGCGCAACTCGGACAAAGGGAATCACGAGATCGAGAGAGACTTGGGGAATTAATTGGTGAATTAAAAGGCCAGGGGTGCCCCTTCTTATATAGGCTCCCGGGGGAGCCAACCTTGCCAGCCAGGCAATGTGGGACTATCCCACATGCCTGGTGCGGCCAAGGGGAGTGTGCCGGCCCTAGTGGGCCCCTTGTGGCCCACTAGGGGCTGGCCGAACCAGCCCTCCTCCCTTGGGGGAAGCTTCCCCCCCTCATGGGCCTTCTTTCCACTAGAAGGCCCATTTAGAGAAATCTGCCTTTAAAAATTCGAAAATAAATATATTAAATCATATTTAAACATTAATTACACTAATTAATATCAAACATATTTTATATAATTTATTCTAGCTCCGAAAAATCTTTCGTCGCTGCCCGATCTCATCGGACCATTCCCGTGACGTTCCCGGTGATCTCTTTCCTTTCCGTTTGTCTTGTCGAAACCCCTTAAGTGTGTTACCCTAGCGGTTCAATATAATAACAGGTACGATCAAGACTCATCTATGATCAACGACTAACTCGTAGGCCCGGACCCCATGAATTAATCCCTGTGATATAACGAATGACTTTCATCTATCAAATCTGAACGTATAGTCTTAAACCCTTTGTGAAGGCGTTACGGTGCAGAAAACAATATTCTTCTAGCGTACGAAACCCTAACTAGCCAGGATCTATCTATCTAGTACATGCGATAACGGTGGCGGAACGGGTTACATTACCTCCATGTAGACCGATAGCAGGGATTACGCTCCCGCACAAGCGTTGACGATGAAGTCGTACGTAGCCGACCTCGAGGTCGCGAAGAACTTGCCGCGATGTCGAAGTCGATGACGCCGGGGTGTCGATGATGATCTGCGTCGACGGGCGTCGGGCGGAAGAAGGCAGAGCGCCAGCACCGGGGTTGGTGCGACGGCAGCAGGGGGCGAGACGACGTCGCCCAAGTTCCTCAAAAGAGTAGCCTCCGAGCACTCGCAAACATACGGAGCTTAGCGACAACTCCCGGTCATTCAGATCCAGCTGAAATCGCAGGAGTAGATCTTATCTGGAATCCCGCAGAGCAACGGCGCTCTGCGGTATGGCTTAGGTGGAGAGAGACCCCTTTTCTCAGCTCGGCGCGGCTCCGACTTGGGAACCACGAGATCGAGAGAGAAATCGGGAATTAATTGGATTTTCCTATGAATTAAATCAATTAATATGCCTTGGTATATAAAGGGGGAGGGGGTGTGCAAACCCCTTGGCTCCCCCATGTGGGACTAAAGGATGAGGGGGGTGGTGCGCCCCCACCATGGGCCGGCCGAACTGTATCTCGTTATCCGAGATATGATCGTAGACACACCGATGCCTTTGCTGTATCTCGTTACCGACGAAGGTTATTAACTCGTCTCCGATATTACATCTCCATGACCTAGTCATAAGCTGCGCAGCTATATAGATGCAATATCACCGAGTGGGCCCAGAGTATCTTTCCATTACAAGAATGAACAAATCCCGCTCTTGATCCTTACGTCTTGATGCTCTTTCGGAATACCCAAGATGGACACCGTTATTGTCATGCTATATAAGACACAACGTTTGATGCTCTCAAAGCACTCCTACGAAGCATCAATAAGTACGGTCTCACGGTCTAAGGAATAAGCTATCATATTCTTATCTATTGCAAATGACAAACATCGTAATACGATCTTATTGCAATACTTTGCGTATGTCCATCACCTTATTCAACTAACAAGATGACCCCATTGTCAACCGACGTCATTGTCCTTGATCGGGAATCTCGATCAACTGTTGCCCAATGGACTAGCTCATATAGAGGCTTGCTAGGGACCCTGTTGTCTATGTATCACACGTGTATTAATAATTCCGATTAATACAGTTATAGCATAATACACAAACCTATTATAAACTTATGAGATAATGCAATAAATACTACTTATTTATTTGCCTCTAGGGCATATCTCCTTCAGTCTCCCACTTGCACTAGAGTACAAATAAACCAGCTGCATTTTACTTTATCAAAATCCCTTATCAAATAAGAATCATTCGATGATGCTTGCTTGTGGAAGAGTGTTACTCTGACAATCTGCACAACACACGATTTGTGCAAACTTTTGCGATTCACTGATATCAACTAGCTTGATATCACCATGTTGTCCAACAACATATATGCAAATACCGTAACTAAGTGAGACTTCTGTTTCCCAGCGCTTACTCTGATTATACTAACCAGATAACTGCCCTGGAAAAACACAATCAGCCATACAGAGCCCCTTGTAACAATTACAAACTCGCGATATCTACAAACTTTCACACCAATGCAGAAAACTTGACATTCAAATGTCAATCTCTTAACTAACGCACTTCTACTTCCAGTAAATTCCAAATTTACTTTCATAACTGCTCTTATTCCAAGAACATCGGTTATATTTCATCGAGCAGATAATATGATTTCTGTATGATGTCTAATATTACATAATAGACCCACATGTCATACAACCATTACTTTCACGCATCATTACTCCTAATGATCAATTGGATTCCAAAGGACCATCCTTCTGATTCTATTCTGACTCCTCAGATATAATCCAAAACAACTCGACTAACTATTTAAAATTCCCGTGCTATTTCAAAATAGACACTAACTTTCAAATAGTTTCACAACTTCATCCTTCTTATCTATTCTACTGGTACAATTTCACAATGTGTCATTTACACAAGATGAATTCGGCTCCCACTCAAATTATGTTTCCACATATTTGAGAACACATGCTCCCACTCAAAAACGTGTCATCCACATATTTGAGTTCCTGAGCTCCCACTCAAAAATATGTTCTTCACATATTTCACCTGAGTGAACTAACTATGACTCCCACTTAAATCGACATTTTGGTCAAACCAAAATCATTGATCTACTATCAATTCGAATTTAATACAAACTACAGTATTACATTAATACAAATCCCTCAGACTTCAAGCATGTCTACATAAATATAGTCAACAAATTTGATCTTGTCCAAGACACATTTCTTGACAAGACATGCTACCGCGTCTTTCTTATAGTCACATTTCTCATATAACACCTTATATGACGATTAAACAATCTCATTCCTCTAATAAGAATTGCAGCAACAATTACTCTCTTAATCCTTTCAAATGCAACTTTGGATTTCCAGACTCAAAAGCCTTTGTTCGTATTTCGATATTTTCTCAACTTTCTTTGTATTCATAAAGTGCACCTTGATCTGTCAACAAGATCTGAAATACTTAATACAGTGCTGTGACATGACAGCAATATTAAATATAACAACACTTTATTTAGAAGTTTCTTTCATGAAAATATTATGATCTTTATGAAGAGGATTGCAAGCAGAAAATAATTTTCTAGTCTCCCTCACTCTTAATCACCAAATTTTCATTAACAGACATATACTCTTTGGAACACCTTCCAAGATAGGTCTGACACTTTATTCCAAACTTCTAATTCCAATCCATAAACCATAATTCGAAAAATCATATTTTCCTCGGAATTACATAGACAACAAACTAAGTTTTGTTTCTATTTGGTTTTGGAATACACTCTCATCCAATGCGAGCAATCTACAAAGAACCACTCATGTATATTCCGAATTATCGCATAATCATATACATGTCGACACTACTGTCGATCCTACGAATTCTCGTTGAGAAAAATATCTATTTTCTAAAGTGGACATCGACTATAATGTTTTGAACATATTAGGAGATTCTAAGACTGATTCTGACGACCATACTTTATTTAAAATAGAGCATGATTATAATTCCCCACATATCACCATATATGACATTATAATATTGTGAAACGAATTTACACAAGTCCTTTTGTGTTGAAACCATAATTCAAAAATATTGTCCTTTGATCGAATTTTGTGAATACAATATTCACTAATCTTTCTTCTGAAAAACCCCATTTGATCTATTATCAAATTAATTTCAGACTCCATAATTTATCGGGCAAATACTCTTATTTACCAAAATAATGGAAGAATTCGGATCAAGCAAAACACCATTGATTAATCATTAAAATGACTCTCAATAAATTTCCTCTAGCATTGCAACTTCAATACTGCATTTCAACCTTAATCAATTTTGGCACTCGAAATACTTAAATGGACCAAAAATTATCCATTACTTCTTTCACTGCCTTTATGAATAAATTCGATGGTGTTTGCTCTTTGGACACATAATTTTATTATTCCCGCTATTATAAATGTATATCATACGCATAATGTAATTGAGATGTGATGCAAATTACTCATAACATGAAACAACTGCTTTGTTTCATAACATAAAACAACTGATGTGTTCTATATGAATAATTGTGTCTTGTAACATTCAAGACACCAAACTAGATCACATTCTCACTATTACAAAATGTCTTATCAAAAAACTATTGATGATAACTAATATGATATCTCGAGGGCGTGAGCACTACTGGCCATGAACCTGCCATCACTCGTGCACTGTCACGTCACCCTTCGCCACATACTTGTGATAATCAGGGACTGTTTCACAAACAGAACAATTATCAAACACTTTTCATCAAGTATGAGAAGAATACATTTATATCTTCGTATATCAAATATACCCATAGCGTCGAAGAACTCTTTTTCGATGAATCAACTTTTAGAGATTTGAACTTGTTCACGAACGTGAAGAAGCTCACCGTGTCTCTATAGCATATTCACGCACATGCTATTCACAACTAGGAGGTAAAGCACAATCTCTATTGCACTGGAGTTCGCTATCTAGAAATCGTAGATATTCGTAAGCCTGAAGTAGATGTCACACAACTTCTTCAACTGAGTCTCCAGACAGGTATGCTCCCCATGTGAATGGTCCGGAACTTTCTAAGCTGTCTGAACTGCTCAAAACTCAATTCATCTTTGAAGTGACCTCTGATCGCATCAATCACGACATATGGCTCCATGTGTTGAAACAACTTTCAACTCAGGTGCTAGGCATACGCTCATGACGATCGTCACTTCCATGAACATGTCATGATGCTTACGGAACTCATCATCTTGCTCCTTGCTATCAGAATCATCTGGTCTAACTCCTAACTAATGTTCTAGCACATATAGGATGTTTGTTGTGTTTGGAGAATGTTTCTAAAACCAATGCACCAGCTGATGAAGTTGGACCCGTCGGCTTCCAAGGTAGAATCCGAGCTCTTGAAGAAGTAACCGAAGTGCAGTTCCGTAGTCTCCAGATGTGATCGCAAAAGAGGTAAGATAAGTTTATAATATATAAGTGAGTTTTAGTTCTATAATCTCATTATCAAAAACACACCACACCAAGATTATTATCCCTAAAAATAATAATGGCGATTACACGACCCTCATCCACCACACTACCCCCGATCATCACGGCCGGCAGCACAGCTTCAAAGGTGGACATAACATGTCGATCACAACAACTCTGTGACTCGTGCTCGATCTTTCGGTCTTCCCGTGTTCCGAGGCCATACCTCTGAGTATGCTAGGCTCGCCAATCAAACCTCGAAGACCTTGCGCGTGCAACATGGCTTACACCCACTGTATGCGAACGACGAGATGTGTGACACCCGATCATCACGGCCTGCCTCATAACGTAGAACTTTCTTGGTGGTGCGCAACGAGGGAGAACAAAATTTTGGTATTTTGTTAGGGATCATCCTATTCATGATGCTACCGTTGTATATCTAGCATATAAGCAATCAATAGGATGCACACACAACAGCACACAATAATGATGCAATGAAGTGCGATGTGACATGGTCGATGCGCCTGGACCTTCATGGCGCCATGTGCCTGGCCCCCGGCGCCCCGGCATGGCTCCGAGTCTACAGAGCCCTCCATTGCCTCCGACAGTACGAGTAATATCAAAACTTACCGTAACCATGTCACATGAAATAACGCCTCTGCAAAACAAAGTTAGACGCCTCTAGCTTTATTTAGTTTTGCAAGTTTTACGTGGCAAATAGGCTTATTCGTAAGAGAATCGCTTCCCTACCTACGAACTTTGTACCACAACGTCGATCGTATAATTGCATGTTTAAGCATCCCTTTCGGGCCCTCCATTGAAAATGCTTTGCCGACTAGAGAGAGAGAAACAGACACCCGCCAGCCACAGATACGGTGCAAGTCATATGTCAGTAGTGGAACCAGTCTCGCGTAAGCGTACGCGTAAAGTCGGTCCGGGCCGCTTCATCAACTCAATACCGAAGGCATCGCAAGTGCACGCTAGAGGGTAGCAAATATAAGAAAGACGCCCTCATTCAACATGAGTTCTAACCGTACCAGCAGTCCTACGCATAGATCGGCTCTGATACCACTGAAGGGGTTACGGTGCAGAAAACAATATTCTTCTAGCGTACGAAACCCTAACTAGCCAGGATCTATCTATCTAGTACATGCGATAACGGTGGCGGAACGGGTTACATTACCTCCATGTAGACCGATAGCGGGGATTACGCTCCCGCACAAGCGTCGACGATGAAGTCGTACGTAGCCGACCTCGAGGTCGCGAAGAACTTGCCGCGATGTCGAAGTCGATGACGCCGGGGTGTCGATGATGATCTGCGTCGACGGGCGTCGGGCGGAAGAAGGCAGAGCGCCAGCACCGGGGCTGGTGCGCCAGCAGCAGGGGGACGAGACGACGTCGCCCAAGCTCCTCAAAAGAGTAGCCTCCGAGCACTCGCAAACATACGGAGCTTAGCGACAACTCCCGGTCATTCAGATCCAGCTGAAATCGCAGGAGTAGATCTTATCTGGAATCCCGCAGAGCAACGGCGCTCCGCGGTATGGCTTAGGTGGAGAGAGACCCCTTTTCTCAGCTCGGCGCGGCTCCGACTTGGGAACCACGAGATCGAGAGAGAAATCTGAAGGAGATATGCCCTAGAGGCAATTAATAAAGTGTATTCTTTATCATATCTCGTTTGTTCATAATAGGTTTTTGTGTCATGCTAGAACCGTATTAAGCGGAAACATTAATGCGGGTGTGATACGTAAACAACCAGGTCCCTAGTAGCCTCTACTAAGACTAGTTTCGTTGCGCGATTGATGATCGAGGTTTCCCGGTCATGGGGCATGGCGCCGGTCGGCAATGAGAGTCATATCGCTAGAGAGTGATGTGATGGATATACCCAGATTTGGAGAACATAGTCGTTACACCTTTGACCGTGAGATCAACTCTTATTGATATTCCCGGAAGATACTTTGATTGCACCAAACGTCGTATCTTATTTAGTATGACAATAACGGTGATACTTTTGGGTATCGGAAAGGAGTAGTTGAGACGAGGGATCAAGAGCGGGATTTGCCAGTCCGCATAGCAGGATAGATACTCTCGGGCCCACTCGGTGAGATCGTGTCTAATGAGCTTGCAAGCATGTGACTAGGTCACAGAGACATGAGATCATGAACGAGTAGAAGATAGCGTCATCGGTAACGAGGTCGGGATTAGGTATGGAGATATCTATGGAACGACGCTCGGACGTGCTAAGTATCGCTATGGCAAAAGGTCTAAGACCTTACGTTCAGGTTTGATAGATGAAAGTCATTCGTTATATCTCAGGGATTAATTCATGGGGTCCAGGCCTACGAGTTAGTCGTTGATAATTGAGGAGTCTTGATCATACCTGATATTATATCGAACCGCTAGGGTAACCCACTTAAGGGGTTTCGACAAGACAACCGGAAAGGAAGGAGATCACCGGGAGCGTCCCGGGAGAGGTCCGATGGAGATCGGGCAGCGCCGAAAGAGTTTTCGGAGCTAGGAAAAATTATATATATTATGTTTGATATTAATTAGTGTTATTAATATGCAAATATGATTTTATTTATTTATTTTCGAATTTATTAAGGCAGATTTCCCTAAATGGGCCTTCCGGACGAAAGAAGGCCCAAGAGGGGAAAATTCCCTAGGGGAATTCGGTGGGGGCCAGGAGGGCTGCCCCAGGTGGGCCAAGGGCCCACCAAGGGGGCACCTCCCTAGCCGCACCAGGCTATGTGGAGATAGTCCCACATTGCCTGGCTGGCAAGGTTGGCTCCCCCTGGGAGCCTATATAAGAAAGGGCACCCCCAGCCTTTTAATTCACCAATTAATTCCCGATTTCTCTCTCGATCTCGTGGTTCCCAAGTTGGAGCCGCGCCGAGCAAGAGGAAAAGGGGATCTCCTCCACCATAGCCCGCTGCCGCGCTGCTGGTGTTCCGGTCCAAGTCTTCCGCTGCTCGTCCTGGACTGGAGCTTCGGAGGCGTCGTCTCCACCGTACGTGTCCGACTCCCTGCGAGGTGCTGCGCTAGCGGTACTCGGAGGCCTGCTTCCTCTACACGACCTTGAGGTCGGCTTCGTCGGTCTGCATCGACAACGTTTGTGCGGGAACGTAATCCCCGCTTTCGGTCTACAAGGGTACGTATTCCGATCTCCGTTCGTACTACTATATCTGCATAGAATAGATCTTGGCATGCTTTTAGGATATCGTCGGTAGGAAATTTTTTGTTTTCTGCACACGATCCCCTTCAGTGGTATCAGAGCCGATCTATCGTAGATATAGCTGTACGCTGTTAGAACCCGTGCTCTGCACGGGGGCACCGTTCCTGTTATTTGCTACCCTCTAGCGTGCACTTGTGTATTCCAGCGGCATTGAGTTGATGAAGCGGCCCGGACCGACTTTACGCGTACGCTTACGCGAGACTGGTTCCACTACTGACATACGGCTTGTACCGTATATGTGGCTGGCGGGTGTCAGTTTCTCTCTCTTTAGTTGGTCTTCGCATTTTCAATGGAGGGCCCGAAAGGGATGCTTAAACATGCAATTATTGGATCGTTCTTGTGGTCATAAGATTCGTAGGTATGAAGCGGTTCTATTTACGAAAGCCCCAAGCCACGTAAAATATGCAAAAGATAAAGTAGAAGCGTCTAACTTTATTTTGCAGGGGCTATGTGATATGGTCAAGGTAGGTTTATTAAATTGTTTATAAACTGCGGGCGCCAAGAAGACCATGGCGCGATGGACTATATCACATTGCATTACATTTGATGTTTTGTGCGCATCTTATTTTTGTGTGATTGTGTGTTACACGGCGGTAGCTGAATAAGATGATCCCTTCAAAATACCACTAGTGTTCTCCCTCCAACGCGCACCACCAATAAAGTTCTACGTTATGAGGCAGGCCGTGATGATCGGGTGTCAGACATATCTTCGTTCGCATACGGTGGGTGTAAGCCATGTTGCACAAGCGTTAGCGTGGAGGTCTTTGGTGGCGAGCCTAGCATACTCAGAGGTATGGCCTCGGAACAGGAAGACCGAAAGGTCGAGCACGAGTCACAAAATTGGTGTCGCGGACGATTTTGTCTACTCTTGAAGTTGTGCCGCCGGCTTTGATGATGAGGGGTGGTGATATGGATGGGGGTCGTGTAATCGCTTAAACGACCAGGAGGGATGTTCGTTTGAGTGGGAGTTATGTTAGTTATTTTCTAAAATACTATAACTCAAAATTATTATGAACAAAGTCTTATGTTGTTGCAAATTCCATTGTAGATGTCTCACCCCTCCTTTAACCTAAACTTGTTCATTGAGAAAGAGAAGGTTAAGACCGATGGGTCTAACTTCGTGTCCTGGTTCCGCGATCTGAAGTCCATCCTTGAAACCCACAAGGTGGCCTACATCCTTGATGCCCCCTTAGGTGATCTTCCAAGCACCGCCCCGGAAATCGAAAGGATTGTCCATGGGGTAAAGGCGGAGATTTCTTCTTATGTCTAGAGTGGCATGCTCTTTGCCATGGAGGCTGACTTGCAAAACCGCTTCATGAACAAGGGTGCTTATGATATAATCACTGAACTCATGGTGGTTTTTGCACGACAAGTCAATGCTGAGAGGTACGAGGCATCTGTGCTTTTCTTCTCAGCCCAGATGGAAGAGCACGGCAATATCAGTGAGCACTTGGCCAAGTTGTTTGGCTGCGCTCGACTTCTGAGTGATCTGGGAAGTGTGATCCCAGAGGAGGTGGTTATTGATAGGGTGCTGATTTCTCTGCCCCTAGCTATAAGAACGCCATCGTGGACTACGGCATGAAAGGGACGTCAAAACCTCTGTCAAAAATCCTGAAGATGCTCGAAGTGGCCGAATTAGAGATCAAGCTGAAGAAGATGGTGGTGACCATCGGATCACCTGAGCGCAACTGCCCCAAGTATCTGGAGGATAGGAAGTCTGGCAAGACGGTCGACAAAGAGCAAGGTATATTTGATATACATGTTATAGATGTGTACCTTACATCCGCCCGGAGCAATACGTGGGTATTTGATACTGGTTCTGTTGCTCATATATGTAACTCTCAGGAGGAGTTACGGAATAGAAGGCGGCTGGCGAAGGATGAGGTGACGATGCGCGTCGGCAACGGATCGAGAGTCGACGCGGTGGCTGTCGGCACGCTCCCTCTGCATCTACCATCGGGATTAGTTTTGGTTTTAAATAAATGTTATTTTGTGCCATCCTTGAGTGTAAACATTATAAGTGGGTCTTGCCTGTTACAAGACGGTTATTCATTTAAATCAGTGTCAAGCAATTGTGCTATTTATATGAATGATATCTTTTATGTTGATGCTCCCGAGAATAACGGTTTATTCTTGTTGAATCTCGATCGTAGTACTCACATCCATAACATAGAAGCCAAACTAATTAAGTGTAGTGACGATACCGCCATGTTTTTGTGGCATTGCCATCTTGGTCATATTGGTATAAAGCGCATGAAGCGACTCCACTCCGATGGACTCTTGGACTCGTTGGATTTCGGATCCCTCGATACATGCGAACCATGCCTCATGGGCAAAATGACCAGAACACCGTTCAAAGGTTTCGTTGAACGGGCGTCGGATTTGTTGGGGATCATACATACAGACGTATGTGGACCAATGAGCGTTTCGACACGCAATGGTTATCGTTACTTCGTCACCTTCACTGATGACTTGAGTAGATACGGTTAAATCTATTTGATGAAACACAAGTCTGAAACGTTTGAAAAGTTCAAAGAATTCCATAGTGAAGTTGAGAATCAGCTTAATAGGAAAATCAAGCATCTCCGGTCCGATCGCGGTGGAGAGTACTTGTGTTTTGAGTTTGGCACACATCTGAAGAGTTGTGGCATAGTTCCCCAACTTACGCCCGCCGGAACGCCGCAGCGTAACGGTGTGTCCGAGCGACGTAATCGTCCTCTACTGGATAGTGTCCGATCTATGATGTCTCTTACCGATCTGCCAGTGTCCTTCTGGGGTTATGCGTTAGAAACAACCGCATTCATTTTAAATAGGGCTCCGTCCAAGTCCGTTGAAACGACGCCGTATGAATTATGGTATGGCCAAAAGCCTAAGTTATCGTTTCTGAAGGTTTGGGGTTGTGAGGCGTACGTTAAGAAACTACAGCCCGACAAACTCGAACCGAAGTCGGAGAAAGTCGTCTTTGTAGGATATCCGCGGGAAACTGTTGGGTACACCTTCTACAACCAAGCTGAGGGCAAAACTTTTGTCGCGAAGACCGGTACCTTTCTAGAGAAGGAGTTTCTCGCGAAAGGAGTAAGTGGGAGGGAGGTAGACCTCGATGAAATCGTTGATCCTGAACTCGAGATTCCGAGTGGCGCAACGGAAGCAATTCCGGAAACGTCCTCCGTGGAAGGAGTGGGAGAAACTGTCGAGGAAGATGTTCTACCTCGTAGGTCTGGTAGATCTCGGATCGCACCAGAATGGTATGGCAATATGGTTTGCACCGTCATGCTAGTCGAGCAAGACGAACCTACGAACTACAAGGAGGCGATGGAGAGTCTAGAGTCCGAGAAATGGCTTGAAGCCATGAAATCCGAAATAGGATCCATGTATGATAACAAAGTGTGGACTTTGGTGGATATTCCCGAAGTGCGCAAGGCCGTCGAGAATAAGTGGATCTTTAAGAAGAAGACTGATGCTGATGGTAATGTGACCGTCTATAAAGCTCGGCTTGTCGCAAAGGGTTTCCTACAAGTTCATGGAATTGACTACGATGAAACTTTTTCACCGGTAGCGATGCTTAAGTCTATTCGGATTTTGTTAGCGGTAGCTGCCTACTATGATTATGAAATCTGGCAGATGGACGTCAAAACGGCCTTCCTGAATGGAAACATTGAGGAAGAGTTGTACATGGTACAGCCGGAAGGTTTTGTCGATCCAGGAAGTGCTAACAAGGTGTGCAAGCTTCAGCGATCCATCTATGGATTGAAGCAGGCATCTCGGAGCTGGAATCTTCGCTTTGATGAGGTAATCAAAGGTTTTGGATTTATCCAGAATGTGGAAGAGACCTGTATTTACAAGAAAATGAGTGGGAGCTCGGTTGTGTTCTTAACACTGTATGTTGACGACATATTGCTAATAGGGAATGATGTGGAACTTCTGAATAGCGTGAAGGAATATTTAAACAGTAAGTTTTCCATGAAGGACTTAGGAGAAGCTGCGTATGTTTTAGGCATAAAAATCTATCGTGATAGATCAAGGCGCCTATTAGCACTAAGTCAGAGTACTTATCTTGATAAAATACTGAATCGTTTTCATATGGAGAAGGCAAAGAAGGGTTCTCTGCCGGTTATCAAGAATAAGATATTGCGTAAGGCGCAGTGTCCGGTGACGGAACTGGGTAAGGCCGAAATGACGAAACATCCTTATGCTTCAGCCATAGGATCGATCATGTATGCAATGTTGAGTACTAGACCGGATGTGGCATTAGCTCTAAGTTTGACAAGCCGGTTCCAGAGTAATCCTGGAATGCCGCATTGGGTAGCTGTTAAGAGCATTCTTAAGTATCTCAATAAGACAAAGGAAATGTTCCTTGTGTATGGTGGCTGCGATGAAGAACTTGGCGTAACGGGTTACGTAGATGCAAGTTTCTGCTCAGACCCCGATGACTGTAAGTCACAGACAGGTTACGTGTTCAAGGTGAATGGAGGCGCCGTGTGCTGGAGAAGTGGGAAGCAACCCATAGTCGCACAATCTACAATGGAGTCGGAGTACATTGCTGCCTGCGAGGCCGCGAATGAAGCTGTGTGGCTGAGGAAGTTCGTCATCAAACTTGGAGTGTTCCCGAGCGTGCAAGACCCCGTGATCCTCTTCTGCGACAATACGGGTGCCATTGCGAACGCCAAGGAGCCAAGGTCTCACTCCACCGCCAAACACATTCTCCGACGCTTCCATGTGATACGTCAGTACGTACAAGGAGGCGATGTGAAGATTTGCAAAGTGCATACAGATCTGAATGTGGCAGATCCGCTGACGAAGCCTCTCCCGCTTGATAAGCATGAACAGCACCAGTTAGCTATGGGTGTTAAGCTTTTACCAAGTTGTAATCTAGATTAAGTTGTACTCTAGTGCAAGTGGGAGACTGAAGGAGATATGCCCTAGAGGCAATTAATAAAGTGTATTCTTTATCATATCTCGTTTGTTCATAATAGGTTTTTGTGTCATGCTAGAACCGTATTAAGCGGAAACATTAATGCGGGTGTGATACGTAAACAACCAGGTCCCTAGTAGCCTCTACTAAGACTAGTTTCGTTGTGCGATTGATGATCGAGGTTTCCCGGTCATGGGGCATGGCGCCGGTCGGCAATGAGAATCATGTCGCTAGAGATCGATGTGATGGACATACCCAGATTTAGAGAACGTAGTCGTTACGCCTTTGACCGTGAGATCAACTCTTATTGATATTCCCGGAAGATACTTTGATTGCACCAAACGTCGTATCTTATTTAGTATGACAATAACGGTGATACTTTTGGGTATCGGAAAGGAGTAGTTGAGACGAGGGATGAAGAGCGGGATTTGCCAGTCCGCATAGCAGGATAGATACTCTCGGGCCCACTCGGTGAGATCGTGTCTAATGAGCTTGCAAGCATGTGACTAGGTCACGGAGACATGAGATCATGAACGAGTAGAAGATAGCGTCGTCGGTAACGAGGTCGGGATTAGGTATGGAGATATCTATGGAACGACGCTCGGACGTGCTAAGTATCGCTATGGCAAAAGGTCTAAGACTTTACGTTCAGATTTGATAGATGAAAGTCATTCGTTATATCTCAGGGATTAATTCATGGGGTCCAGGCCTACGAGTTAGTCGTTGATCATTGAGGAGTCTTGATCATACCTGATATTATATCGAACCGCTAGGGTAACACAATTAAGGGGTTTCGACAAGACAACCGGAAAGGAAGGAGATCACCGGGAGCGTCCCGGGAGAGGTCCGATGGAGATCGGGCAGCGCCGAAAGAGTTTTCGGAGCTAGGAAAAATTATATATATTATGTTTAATATTAATTAGTGTTATTAATAAGCAAATATGATTTTATATATTTATTTTCGAATTTATTAAGGCAGATTTCCCTAAATGGGCCTTCCGGACGAAAGAAGGCCCAAGAGGGGAAAATTCCCTAGGGGAATTCGGTGGGGGCCAGGAGGGCTGCCCCAGGTGGGCCAAGGGCCCACCAAGGGGGCTGGCGCACCTCCCTAGCCGCACCAGGCTATGTGGGGATAGTCCCACATTGCCTGGCTGGCAAGATTGGCTCCCCCTGGGAGCCTATATAAGAAAGGGCACCCCCAGCCTTTTAATTCACCAATTAATTCCCGATTTCTCTCTCGATCTCGTGGTTCCCAAGTTGGAGCCGCGCCGAGCAAGAGGAAAAGGGGATCTCCTCCACCATAGCCCGCTGCCGCGCTGCTGGTGTTCCGGTCCAAGTCTTCCGCTGCTCGTCCTGGACTGGAGCTTCGGAGGCGTCGTCTCCACCGTACGTGTGCGACTCCCTGCGAGGTGCTGCGCTAGCGGTACTCGGAGGCCTGCTTCCTCTACACGACCTTGAGGTCGGCTTCGTCGGTCTACATCGACAACGTTTGTGCGGGAACGTAATCCCCGCTTTCGGTCTACAAGGGTACGTATTCCGATCTCCGTTCGTACTACTATATCTGCATAGAATAGATCTTGGCATGCTTTTAGGATATCGTCGGTAGGAAATTTTTTGTTTTCTGCACACGATCCCCTTCAAAATCGGGAATTAATTGGGTTTTCCTATGAATTAAATCAATTAATATGCCTTGGTATATAAAGGGGGGAGGGGGTGTGAAAACCCCTTGGCTCCCCCATGTGGGACTAAAGGATGAGGGGTGTGGTGCGCCCCCACCATGGGCCGGCCGAACCCCCATGGGGCCCACCCCCCTTGTGAGGTGCGGCTCCCCCCTCTTGGGCCCTCTTAGGGCCCATGTAGGTGGGAGCCCCCTTTTTTCCTTTATTTAATTAATATTAAATTAATATAAATATCTCATTAATTCATAATTAATATATTTATATATAATTCAATATCCCGTGACTCCGAAACTATTTCGGAACCACCCGAACAACTTTCGGACATTCCCGGAACCATTCCATACCTCCCCGGAACTCCTTCCGGACCACCGGAACTCTTTCCGGATCATTTCTCTCTCTCCAACAAACTCCTATAAAATTTCAGAACCTATCTCCTAGCGTCGCTAAGACCTTAAGTTTGTTACGCTACGGTTCGGGAACACTCCAGACATGGTCGAGACACTCCGCTCACCAATGATCGTCAGGGATACCTGAAAATATATGACGACCCCTATGCATTCCACGAATATCGTCCTTGAACCATAAATATGATATTCATTCCCTTTGTCTCTGCGATACTACCTTGTCCGAGATATGATCGTAGACACACCGATGCCTTTGCTGTATCTCTTTACCGACGAAGGTTATTAACTCGTCTGCGATATTACATCTCCATGACCTAGTCATAAGCTGCGCAGCTATATAGATGCAATATCACCGAGTAGGCCCAGAGTATCTTTCCATTACAAGAATGAACAAATCCCGCTCTTGATCCTTACGTCTTGATGCTCTTTCGGAATACCCAAGATGGACACCGTTATTGTCATGCTATATAAGACACAACGTTCGATGCGCTCAAAGCACTCCTACGAAGCATCAATAAGTACGGTCTCACGGTCTAAGGAATAAGCTATCATATTCTTATCTATTGCAAATGACAAACATCGTAATACGATCTTATTGCAATACTTTGCGTATGTCCATCACCTTATTCAACTAACAAGATGACCCCATTGTCAACCGACGTCATTGTCCTTGATCGGGAATCTCGATCAACTGTTGCCCAATGGACTAGCTCATATAGAGGCTTGCTAGAGACCTGGTTGTCTATGTATCACACGTGTATTAATAATTCCGATTAATACAGTTATAGCATAATACACAAACCTATTATAAACTTATGAGATAATGCAATAAATACTACTTATTTATTTGCCTCTAGGGCATATCTCCTTCACTTTGTCATGGCGATACTTAGCGTGTCCGACCATCATTCTCAGATATCTCCATACCTAGTATGATCTCGTTACCGACATCGCTATCTTCTACTCGTCTATGATATTATGTCAGCTGGTGACCTAGTCACATGTTTGCAAACTCGTTTGACATAATCTCACCGAGTGGGTTCTAAAGTATCTATCCGGCTATGCGGACTGACAAATCCCGCTGTTGACCCCTCGTCTCAACTACCCCCTTCCGATACCCAAAAGTATCACCGTTATTGTCACACTAGATAAGATATGACGTTTGGTGCGATCAAAGTATCTTCCAGGAATAATAATAAGAGTTGGTCTCACGGTATTAAGGCGTAATGACTATGTCCTATAAATACTGGGTATGTCCATCACATCGTTACACCTAACGATATGACTTCCATTGCCGACCGGCGCCATGCCCTATGATCAGAAAACCTCGATCATCAATCGCGTAATGAAACTAGTCTTAGTAGAGGCTATTAGGGACCTGGTTTTTTTATCCACCACACATGTATTAATGTTTTCGCTTAATACAGTTATAGCTTGGTATAAAACATATAATGAACAATTGGGATATTCCCAATAAACTATGTTTATTAAGTGCCTCTAGGGCATATTCCCGTCAATGTATGTATAGAAGTTTAGTATAAAGTATATGGACGCCCAGTCCTGATGGGGGAAGGAGGGACGGTCGCCCCTGCTAGGTATTGTATAGTTGGTGGTAGTTTTAGCACTTGTTTGAGAGGATGAGATGATTAGCGCGATTAGTTAGATTCTTAATTGCAAGATTGATACCAATTATTTATCTGGGACTATCGCTGCATGTTAGGAAGGCAAGGAAGGAAGACTTCAAATCCCTCATTGACAAAATCAGAAGTCGCCTCGCCTCATGGGAAACACATATGCTAACACACACGGAGGAAGGCAAATGCTAGTTCATTCAGTCTTGATCGCTATTACAATTTTTCATTTGCTGTCCTTGGAACCCCCAGCTTGGGTTTTCAAATCCATCGACAAGGTTTGACGGGATTTCTTGTGGAAGGGCATGAACGTTATAGAGGGAGGCAAGTGCATGGTGAGTTGATCCACAGTTTGTCATCCTAAGGAGGTCAGAGAACTATGTGTTATAGACCTAATAGTGCTAAGCAGAGCTCTTAGAACTTGGTGCGCGCGGAACCCACGAGCAAGTGAAAAAAACATGGTGTGAACTTGCGGCCCTAGAAGAGGAGCAAGTGGGCTCTTATCAATGTTGCAGGCAAGGTCGAGTTGGGTAATTTCGAACTATGTTCTGGACTGATAAATGGAGAGAAGGAAAAAAAATCATGGAAATTGCTCCGGACATGTATGTGATAATTTACCCAGAAGTAAAAGCCAGGAGAACTTTTTCCAAGCTCTTACCAACGGCACATGGATAGAGGATATACAAAACCAATTTCAATACATATGTTCATGCAGGTTCTATCAATATGGGAGGACTGTCACGAGGTTGAAGTTACTCCTCATATCGAAGGCAAATGGACATGGTCGTGCGATCCAAAAGGAATTTTTACCACTAAATCTGTATATCAATCACACTTTAAGACTAAGATCACATGTGGCGTGGCTGAGGCGATCCGGAAAACTTGGGCACCAATGAAATGTAAAATGGCAATGTGTCTAATCATACGTGGTAGAGTATGGACTGCAGATCGGCTTACGGAAAGAGGCCTACCTCGTCACGGAAAATGTTCTTTTTGCAACATGACAAAGGAAGATGTTCAACACTTTTTCATGGGATGCGTGGTTGTTAACATAGTATGGGGAAAACTGTTAAGTTGAGCTAATCTTCAATAGGTTGTGTTATTCTCCCAAGCTAGCTTCAAAGATTGGTGGATGCATGCTAGAAGTTCGGTCGATGGGAAGTTTAGGAAAAGGCTTGATACTTTAGTCTTGTTCGTCGTCCGGACGGTGTGGCGAGAGAGAAATAACATAGTTTTGACAAGGTTTTCTGGACCACTACTGTCCTCATAATTGATCTTATTAAGAAGGAAGCAAAACAATGGGCTTTAGCTAGTGTAGGTTGTTTCTCGCTCGATGATGTATAGTCGTTTCTGGTTGTATGTTCATTGGGTACAGTCGACTTAGTTCAAATTTTCTTCAGGCCATATGCCAACTCTGTAAGACTATAGCTATTCTTTGACTTTTTTTCCTTCATCTACCTATTTATACATGCAGTGCTCCTGCATGGTTAAAAAAAATGAAGGAATCACAATTACAATTTGGTCCTTTTACAGAGGGTTTGTTTACAAAAAAAATCTCTAGGCACTAGCACCTAGCATTTTGATATAGTAGAAACCCCACCCGAGTGAGAATTCCAAAAAACTGCCCCCGACGGGGATTGAACTCGGGTCTCTGGGATTGCCACTACGCCCCCAAACCATTGGACCACTGCCCGTTCTCCAGAGGCACTAGTGGAAAAAGGGCTACCTGTGGCGCACCCTTAGCCTTTCGGTGGCGCAGCCAGAAAAATTGGTGGTGCGCCACAGTTATCTCGTCACTAAAATATATTTTTGTGGCGCATCCACTCGATGCGCCACAGAAATGAGAATTCTGTGGTGCATCCTTTCTGCTGCGCCACAGAAATATTTCAGTGGCGCACGGGGTTGTAGTGCGCCACAAAATTATATGCGCCATAAAAAAATTAAGCATGCGCCCAAAAAACTTAAGCATGCGCCACAGAATAAATAACAGGAATTTTAGAAAAAATATTCCTGCTGTACAAATATAGGTATATATACATAATTTATACAGATATATTACAAGTTCACACATATATATTCAACCAGTACATAAATTAGAACATACATATCACATTCATTCGAACCCGAAAAGTCTTATCACATACATATATAGTTCTAATTAAGACAAGTCTTATACAAAGTAGTAAGAACCTAAACAAGATAAATGTTAAACTAGCTAGAAAACAAGTCGCACGAGTAAACTACTCGTTCTCGGAGTTGGTGTTATAGAAGATGCCGGACCACCTGGAGTCATCGGTGTCCCAGTCATCCTTGTTGGCATTCTCGGCGGCCTCCCGACGGCGGTGACGGTCTGCCCTCTTTTGCTCTCTTCGGTTCCTGTAGAACTCCAACTCGGCGGCGACGTCACCCGGGAATTCCTCCCTCCACTGGCGCATAAGCTCCTCGTCGTTCTCGGCGGTGTCGATCCGCCGCTGCACCTGGCGGTGGCGGCGACGATCTTCGTTGCTGAGGAGGGCTGGCGGTGGCGCGAGGAACTCCGCCTCCGCGATGTCCTGACAGTCCAGAAAGTTCAGCTCGCTTCGCAGGCGCCGGAAACGCCACGCGACCGCGTCGTACGCGCGCGCTGCCTCCTCCGGTGTGGAGTACGTCCCGAACGTCTGCCGAAATCCGCACACGCGGATTTCGGCATAGTAGGTGCCGTTGGGCCGCCCCCGAACACCGCGGAAGCCGGACGACCCACGACGGCGGCGCCATCGTCTACAAGCATAAGAGGAGGTTAAGCAGTTAGTATAACAAATTAAAACTTATACACAACAAGATGCAAAGAAATAATATCAACATAAGCGCATGCCTCATATATTGTGGACACAAATTTAGAGATGGCGTGTCTGAAATCTAGTGAGATGCAGAAAATGTATATCAAAAGAAGGTAACATGCAAGTTAATTAAAAGGCAGTCAAGAAAAATAACAAACAAGACCTCATACAGAATTGCTTCAGAGATGGTGTGAGCGAATAACGTGTAATGAACACTACGTATATGTTCAGACAACATGGTTCACTCACGCCTCCCTGAAGATGTAACATGAAACCATCTAATCATTGGCCAAAATTAGTCATCTTAAATTCGGTCCAAAGAAATTTTTGCCTCATACTTAGACTGGAAACACACAAATGGTCTGAGACGGAGTAAGTGAAAGTGAGTGGGATGCAGAAAATGTGTATTCCTGTACATCATGGGTCGCATCACACTGGCCTCACTTACTCCATCACGGGATCTCATGTTGTCACAGCATTTTAATCATCGGCATAACAAAAGATGGTAAAATGCAACTTAAAGAATACTCAACAAAAACAAGCTAGCAAGGCCTCATAATTAGAAGTGACATGCTTCATGGATGGAGCTAGCGAGCCAGGTAGGATGCACGAGATATGTGCACTCATGCATATCACAAGGCTCACTAGCCCCCTCTGAAACCTGTATCACAACATTTTAATCATCGGCATATCACAAGATTGTAAATAGTACAAAATGTAAAATGTAATTGTAAATTACCGAACAAAAACAAGCAAGGACTCATATGGGATTGATGAGTCACATATGAAATTTAGAGACGGTGTCAGCGAACAAACTGGAATGAACATTGTATATATGTTCACACAACATGGTTCACTCACACCTCTCTAAAGATGCAACGCGTAACCATCTGTTTAATCATCGGCTAATAGAGCATAGTTAATTCATGAAATAAGGTTAAGCACAAGCACAAACAGTGACCATTTTTACTGCTTTCAAACACAAAAACAGTGCACAGAAACTATTAAACACTTATTAGCTAGCATATAGGAAGCATATATTAATTAGTACGAAGTTATATTTTGCATAACATTTAGACATTTTGCATTAGATAAAAATAGTTCACCTCATAACATATATATTGAAATAATAGCACTTCATAGCAATTTTAGTTTTCAGTTTAGGAAAAAAAATGGCTTTGGCATTTTAACAAACACCTAATGTGCGGAAGGAAGAGGAAGGGGAAGGGGGGGGGGAGAGCTCACCGGGAGGAAGTGCGGCGCAGGGCGACCGGGCGCGGGCGTTGGGCGTGCGGGCGGCATCGATGCGGAGGGAGGTCGGGCGCAGGCGGTGGGCGCGGGGGCGGCCGGGCGCGGGGGTGGGCGCGCGGGAGGAGGCGACCAGCGGCGGCGGCGGCGCGTGGGAGGAGGCGCACGCGCGTGAGGAGGCGCTAGGATAAGTGTGGTGCGGGGTAGGGTTAAGGTGGGTTTTGTAGGCTAGGATTTCTGTGACGCATGAGACTCGTGTGCCACAGAAATCAGCCGCATGCGCCACAGAATGCCATGCGCCACAAATAACTTAAGCATGCGCCACAGATTTCCATGCGCAAAAAAATCTAACGATAAATTATATAAATTAAATATATATACAACCCGTACACAACTCAACTCAAATATTTAGTTCATAAAGATATATATTACAACACAGTTCAAATGACGATACAACATAGCTGAAATGAAGATACACAACACAACTCAATCCGTTGATGTAGCGTCCTTGCCCTTCGACGATGATACACTCTTCTTCTTGGACGACGATTCAACCTTCTTGCCCTTCCCCTTCGACGCACCTTCTGACTTCAGGGTCTTGGATGACGGCATGAAGTCATCGGAATCATCGCTCTCATCTACCCAACGGTAAGACTCAGCGAATGAATCAAGATCCCATTGAGTCTTGAACTTGCCATTCTCAACTTTCTTGTTAAACCTGACTCGAATTCTAATCAATTCACGACGACTTTGGTTAGGGGTCCGATATGGATACCCAGCGATACATAGCTTGGCTCCCAACAAAGCTAGATGGCTCTCACTCTCAATAAGTTCGTCGTGATACACTTTTCTACCCTCAACATGGAAATTATGGGAAATACGCGCGAGATACTCGGCGTCGGGACTGTGAAACCCGCCAGCCGCACACTTATTGCAAGGACCAACACAAACCATCCTTACACGCTTAGCTAGACTGAAAATCTAAAATTCCAAATCTCATACTGGAGGGGGATTTTATAATAAGAGAGCAGAAAAATGGCAGGAAAATAGGGAGAAAAGACGGGAAAACTATCTGTGTCGCACCAGCTCGATATGCGCCACAGAAAGTTAACATTCTGTGGCGCACCAGATCCATACGCCACAGAATGTCAATTTTTTGTGACGCATTCTACAGGGTGCGCCACAGAATGTCACCTATCTGTGGCGCATTTGCTTTATGCGCCACAAAATATACCTCGGATTTCTAATATCGGACCAATCTGGCGGGGCCCACCATATTTCTGTGGCACATATTGTTTGGTGCGCCACAAATGACATAATCGGTGACGTATATTTATTTTGTGGGCCACAGATATCTGTGGCGCACATTTGTGGTGCGTCACTAAAAGAGTTTAGTGGCGCATGGGCTGCTGGTGTGCCACAAAGGGTCATCCCACCTATAAACCTTTTTCCACTAGTGAGGGTTTGTTTCCACTTTCAGAGGGAAGACAAATATGTGGATCTTTGAAAGTTTTGGCGGCCACTCGCCCTTTTCATAGGATGGGCCGTCATGCATTAACATAATTTGGGGAAAACTATTAAGTTGGGCTAATCTTTAACAGGTTGTGTCATTCTCCCAAGCCAGCTTGAAAGATTGGTGGATGCATGCTAGAAGGTCGGTCGATGAGAGGTTTAGGAAGGCTTGATACTTTAGTCTTGTTGGTCGTCTGGACGGTGTGGCGAGAGAGAAATAACAGAGTTTTGACAAGGTTTTCAGGACCACTATTGTCCTCATTGATCTTATTAAGCAGGAAACAAAACAATGGGCTTTAGGCCTTTAGCTAGTGTAGGTTGTGTTTCTCTCTCGATGATGTATATATAGTCGTTTATGGTTGTATGTTCTTTGGGTACGGCTGACTTAGTTCAAATTTTCTTCAGGCCATAGGCCATCTCTGTTAGTCTATTAGACTATAGCTATTCTTTGTCCCTTTTTTCTTTCGTCTACCTATTTATACATGCAATGCTCCAACATTGTGTTCTAAAAAAGAGAGAAGGAATCACAATTACAATCTGCTCTTTTTACAGAGGTTTTTTTTTTTGATTGAAAAACCAGTCGGAGCTGCTTTTCATAAATGAGTCGAAGAAAGACTGATAACCAATGGCTCGGTTTATGAGGGAAACCAGGCCGAAAACCCACACAACACCTAGCAGCGCTAGGCCAGCAGCACACAGCGAAGCATGGCACAAAAGGATCACAACACACCCAACAACACAACAACAACACTATAATACCAACAATACCCAAATGTCTTCACGAATCAACCAACACGGAGGAGGACCTCGTCTTCCATCTTCATCTGACCAAGCAAGCAAGACGCTATGAACTTGGCCGTCTGGCTGCCACCCGCCAACACCCCCAAAGAGAGGGAGGGTGCCAAACGAGAACGAGATGATCCAGGATGGAACAACTCGCTAGCCCGGCTTCCAATGAGAGCTTCAGATTCTTCCGCATATCCAGTCGACCGATGAGACCTAAGAGCACACCGCAGCACGGACAAACACCTCCAACCTCCACCGCAAGCCCCTCCGTGAAACACACATCAGCCAGCCACGCCTAGGAGACAACAACAACCTACAAGGTTAAAGTGGCTCCAAGATGGCTCCTCCAAGGAGGTTACGACGTCTACGACGCCGCCGTCGTCCGATCTGAAAAGATCTACAGCTTTTGCCGAGAGAACACTTAGGGTACACGAGCATGAGAGCTACACGACAACGCCTCCAACGAGGCTCAAGAGCGTCGCCGTCGTCGGTGCCAACACAGTGAGCACAAAGCTTTCGCTCACAGCCTCACACCCGACACCGCCACCTGACCAAATCGGCACTGGAGTCTCCATACCTTGGTTCATGACATTGGCAGCCAATGAGGGCGACCTCGCACCTGGGAGCCAGCACAAGACCAGCACGCCCCGCACCTTGGGACGCCGCGGTCGGGGCTGCTCCACACGTTGCTTAGCCGGACACTGCCCAACGCCCCTGCAAAGCTTGCAGCCCACTGGATCTGGGCGTTGGGGCAACCGCCGGCCGGAAGTAGGGGCGGAGGTAGTTTTTTAGGGTTTGGGGTCGCCCCCAGTATCGCCCCAGGGAGCGATATGGGAGGCAGGGGGGAAAAACTGTAGCATGATTTTACAGAGGGTTTGTTTCCACTTTCAGAAGGGAAGACAGAGATGTGGATTTTCGAAGAGTTTTGGCGGCCACTCGCTGTCACGGTCCCAATGCCGACACTAGTAATCTAGCATTATGGCGCTGAGACGGATTTGTAGGATGCATGTATTCTCGAAAAAAATTGCGATGTCTTATTTGACAATATCGACTAATGAGGAATTTCACCAAGGGATCCATTCGTATAACTCGAATTATAGAATGAGCTAATCAAATAAGTACGATTATAAACCTTTGAGCAGCACATCCTCAACGAACCTATCGAGGTTAACATAGGACGAGCCCCCTTCTTTTGCAGCATCTTCAGCGAGCCTCTTCCATTCCAACGTCCTCTCCCTCGCCTCCATCCCCTTCTTCCCAACCATCATCTCTCTCACCAGCGCAGCTATTTCATCGCCCCCCGCCTCCTGTGGCAGCTCGGCTCCGATGTTCCATGCCGTGCTTAGCTGCCTGCAGTTAGTTGTCTGCTCCGATATCATCGGCCACCCGAGCACGGGCACACCGGCGAGCACGGTCTCCAGGATCGAGTTCCACCCGCAGTGCGTAACAAAAAGCCCCAGCGCTGGGTGGGCAAGGACCGCCTCCTGGGCGCACCAGGGGACGACGAGCCCGTCCTGTCCGACCTCAACCTCGGCGGCCATGTCGGGCCGCAGAATCCATAAGTACGGGGAGCCGCACCTCGCGAGGCCGGATGCGAAGTCCTTTATCTTGTCCGCGCTCATGGCGGCATGGCTGCCGTAGCTCACGTACACCACAGAACGAGCCTCTTTCCCGTCCAGCCACGCCATGCACTGCTTGTCCTCCTCCAAGAGAGCTGCCGCGCCCGTCGAGTCGCCGCCGCTCGCCGGGAGCGACGCTATGATGGTCGAGAGAGGGCCGAGGGTGTAGATGGGCGGGAGGAAGGTCGCGAGCGCGTCGAGGACGTCCTTCTCGATGGCGTCGAACGTGTTGATCACGACGGCTTTGGAGGCGGCGACGACACGCATCTGCTGGAGGTGGATGCGCAGCAGCGCGTTGTCGGCGTCCGCTGTGTGGCAGAAAGTCGGCATGTCCTTGAGCCGCATGCCCTTCATCCCGGGCATCCACTCTAGCGGGGCGTCAAGGCTGCCGTCGGTTTTATAGCCAGCTCCTACCATAAATAAAACACACATACATAAATAAGGATTTTTTTTCATGTACTGTATGGCAAAAAGAACGGTTAATTAGATGAGTAGTGCACCTTTGAGCGGCACGAGACCCCTGTTCACGAGCTCCTCGAACTGCAGGTACCCCATGAGCCCGCACGCGGACGCCGTGAAGAACTGGACGTCAGGCACGCCGACGTCGCGCGCGGCCAGCGCGGCGAACGACATGGGCGCGTCGGCGACGACGCAGCTCACGGGCGGCACGCCGGGCCTGTTGGCCAGCGCGCGCAGGAGATCCTTGAACGGCTGGAGGCAGTTCAGCTCCAGCGCCTCGAGGTGCCCTTCCAGCGTCGTCGGCGGCGCCTCTAGCGACAGGCCGTCCGGGATGACCTCGACGCCGTACCACGTGGCCGCCTGCGCCTCCGCGGCGCCCTTGGCGCGCTCGAGGCGGCGGTAGTGCAGCTCGGTGTGGACGAGCGTGACGTGGAAGCCGCGGGCGTGCAGGACGCGCGCGAGCTGGAGGTGAGGCGCGACGTGGCCGTGCGCCGGGAACGGCACGAACACGACGTGCGGCTTCTGCTCCGAGCCCATGTCTGCCACTGCCAAGCGATCGATCGATGACGTCGCAGCTAGCTTGCGTTTTGTTTCCGGCCACTGCTACCTTCTTTGGAAAAAACTATGGCAGGGTTTTGCTTTGGTACATGGAAGCTGTTGAGCATATATATTTGAAGGATAATAGCAGAGGGGGTAGTTGCAGTGTGCGGTCGGGCACGAACGAAGAGCGCGACGACAATAAATCAACAGATGACGATGTTGATCGATTCCACGTGGTTCGGAGGTTCTCTGAGAAAAGATCCTAGCTACACTCGAAGCGAGGCCACGCGATGTCCTGGAACGCCCAGATCGAGGCAAGACTGGACTAGGTTGCTACGTGGGATAACCTGGTTCATGCAAGTCACCTACCTTTCATCTGTCAACTTCTTTGAGGTTTAGACACCTAGTACTCGGGATGAAAACAAAACGAATCTTTCCGACTTTTTCGTGGAAAAACGAAAATGGAGAAGAAAGACGGAGACAGAAACGGAAATATGCGAAACGGAAACGGAAAATTTGGAGTGGAAACGGTAATTATTTTGACAAATCATGTTTTGGTGGAACAACCACGAAAAACGAAATTCCATTTCCGATGAATGCGGAATTTCTGCTTTTGGTATGCGATTCGACCACAAGTCTACATCTCCAGAGTCAACAAAAGAAAACGAATTGACCGCCGACCACTTCCCCTAATCACTCCTCCTCTTTAAAAGGACCTCTTATCTCTCATCGCTCCTTCTCTGATCCTCTCTTGCGGGCGACCTAAATCTACCGGTGGCGGTGTAACAGGTACCGGCCTTCCGCCGCACTTCCTTCTCCGGCTAGCGTTGATCCGGGCATCCGGCCGACCCTCTCCTCTACTCCTCCTTCCTGCGATGTCGCCTTCTCTCTCGTCTTCCCTCGGTCCTCACTCCCGTCTCACCACTTGCAGGGACAAATTGATTGGAGAGCTCCAGCGATCGGCCCTTGTAATTCTTGAGTTGTGGTTGCGCTGGTGACTGGTGAGGTATGGATCGGTTGCCTCACTCTCCCCTCGTTGGTGAGGCTAGTACCTTTAGAGCAGAAATCACCAAAAAAATGCTTCCCCTTGTAAAGGGAACTTTACCTCCACTCTCGTCGTGACAAGTGTTGTTTTCTGCTTATTTTTTTGTCCCCGTGAGTTTGCATATCCGTCAAGTGTCACTACCAGAATAAAAGTGGGTCTAAGGATTAGAGAGAAATGGATACGGGACGGGAGAGGTGGGAGGGTAGTTTTCCCTTTATTTAAACAAAATGAAATTTACAACAAAATATCTCGAGAACCGTTTATCCAAATTACGAACCGTTTTGACTTTTGACCTCCTTGCGTCGAAATCTTAGAACTAGATCACATGTTCATTGGTTTTGACGAACATTTTTTTGTACATCCGGTTATTTATAGTTCGTACAACATGAGTCTCTGGTTGTACATACAAAATGAGTCTGTGTAGGTGTATGTATGAGTCTGTGTTGGTATACGTACAACCTGTGTGGTTGTACGTCTGAGTCTGTATAGTTGTACATATGAGTATGTATAGTTATACGTATAATCTGAGTTTGTTGTACGTACAACACACTCTACATATTATGTAGTCTCGGTTGTAATAAAGTGTACGTTATTTTCTATGTGTGTATATCTCAGTTTATGTTTATCTTATACATTTCGGGTGTATAATCACATGTGCTCGTTCGTACAAGAGGGGGCTTTGTTTTTCTAGGTAACACGAGCGTCAGATACTTCTTCCACGTGCCATGATATGGCTCTCTTGTTCCCTTTATGTCGGGGGGCTACCCCCGAGTAGGTTAAAGATCCGGGCAAGATGACCCCAGTGACAGACAAAATGGCCCTTCGACTAACCTCAGGAGTCATTTGACCCTTAGCGTTACAGTAAAATGGCCCTTGAAGCAGAGCAAAGGGTCACTTTTGCAATAAGGCTGGAGCTGTCCCTGGGAAGAGGCAAGGGGCAGGTGGAAGCACTATAAATAGACCCCCAGCCCTTCATTCTCACTCAGGCAGAAGTAGGGAGTTCTCCTCAGCACCAGCTTCTCAAAGATGTTTTCGGTAGTAAGACTAAGACATCTTCGAGTGGCTGGGCCTAGGGCTACTCTCTTGAGCCACACCGGATATACCAGAGAGATAAAGGCAGACACAGGGAGTTCTCCTGAGAACTAGTTTCTCGAAGATTTCTTTGGGAGCAAGCCTAAGACATCTTCGAGGAACTGGGCCCAGAATTACTCTCTCGGAGATAAATGAGGGTTGAGACATGAAAGGCCAGGACTCGGAGAGGCTGGTCCGACTTACCTATATGCCGGAACTGACCAACATTCGTATACCGGGTTATACTTAGACCGACTTACCTAAACCGACATTGCCATGTCGGCAACTTCCACTTATCTGTTGTGTGCAGGTTGGAGGCGTCGGCTTGCTCATATCCGAACTCGGAAGAGGTCCCCGACAGTACGAATCGGGCACAGCGGTGCCGGGCTGCAGATGATGGTCCGGCACATCTCTGCCGGGTTAGGAAAGATACCCCGGCATACTTTACGGTGGGAAAGAAGCCAAGGGCAAGGACAGTCATATCTCTGACATAAAAGCTAAGTCACATCCCGGCTGACACGGAAGCGGAATAGAAGGCCAATACCGCACTGACGTGACTGTTCCACTGTAGCACTGACGTGCTGAAAGAGGACATGGCATGGGCAAGCCAAGTCTCGTCTCTGACGGGAAGACCATCATCAACTAGCTCGGCGCTATCAGGACAAGGTCATGAAGACCTGACAAATGCTACTCGGGTAGCTCGGCGGCTAGGTCGGCTAGGCCACGTCGACATTACCATTAACCCGGAGTCACTGCCAAGTGGACCCGGGACAGTTAGGGTTTCCGGTCAACCCGGCCAAGACTCTATAAATATCGCCATAACTCCTCCCGCGAGAGGGACGCCCACATTCAGTTGAGAGACTTATTGCTCTGAGTTCTACTCCCTCCCACCTTCTAGCATTTAGTGTTCTTGGAGGAAAACAGCTCAAGGAGCACCTTTGTAGTTCTTGATATACACATATAAGAGAGAGACAAGGGCAGGAGTAGGGGTGTTACCTCCCCACGAGGGCCTCGAACCTGGGTACATCGGTGTGTTTACATGTTTTTGTATGAGTTTCTTCGGTGTTGTGAGCTTCGTTTGTGTTCTTGTGAGTTCTTGAGCTCGCACCCGCATGTCTCGCGACATGCAAGCCCTCCCCGGGTCCCCCAGCGCACGTCCGGCCCCCAACATTAGCCACCCCGTGGCATATGCCGTGACACCACCACGACATTTGGCGCTCACAGTGGGGCTAGAAGCGTTGGCTGGGGTTTCCATCTGGATGGGTTCCGTCACCGACTCTGGAGAGAGGGTGTTGTGCGGCCTCGTCTGCAACATCGGCTCCTTCCAGTTCATCTCCGACAACATCGGCTGCTTCGCCGACAGACCGTTCCCGACGAACGGCTGTCTCGTCATGTTCGGGAACTTCGTCACCTACGTCGCCACCGAGGTGGTCTGCCAGTACCCGGCGCAGGTGCTCGTGGCCGCCGACCCGCCTGCGATTGCCGCGGCTCGCGGCTGGCGTAACACTCGCCCCGAGAGCTGCAGAGTCATGATTGCTGGGACGGCTGAGGTCCCCGCCGACGAAGAAGCTGCACCGCCCGAGCCCGAGTGGAGGGGCCGACACGCCATGCAGAGACTGGAACGTGAAGTTCATCGCGCAGGCTGGTAAGACCCGAGCCTTTGACAGAGATGCACAGAGATTAGCAGTGCTGGTAGCAGAAGTGTCGGATGCGGCAAAGGCTGTAGCCGAGTTAGAGGCTCAGAGTCAGTTTTTGCTTAAGGAAGCCAATACCATGGACGAGTTGAAGGCTCAGCTAGATAGAACCCTCAGGGAGTACAACACCGCTCATGGATTTACGCCACTGCTAGATCATAGAGCCCGGATAGATAACTTACGCAGGAGAGGTAGAGCACTCAATGTAGAGTTCGGAGGAGAAGAGAGGGACGACATGACCAGTTCCACCACAACACCCACAGAAGTGTCGGCTGGTAAGACGGTATACAGTTCGCCGGCAAGGACCCTTAGGGCGGCAGAGGCTGCAAGGGCTGAGTTGTCCGGGTTAACTGGGGATGTCCGGAAGAAATAGCAAGACCGGGTCAACGAATTAGTCGGCATGGCAACTCAGCAGAACGAGGCTCTGCGCCGGGCAAACCCCAATGCTGGTGACTCCCAGGTGGTTCAGTCAGTCAGACAGCAAAGTGGCTCCAACCGGCATGCCTCTTCTCCACATGTCGGAGGAGATTGTGCATAGAGTGTGGACTCCGGTCGAGACCGACAGTTGCAGACCTACGACCCGGAATATGCCCATAGGCAGTTAGCCGGCCAAGCTGGAGGCGGCAGAACAAGAAGCAATCCTATACCGGGTAATCCTCTCCAGCGACAGGCAAACTCAGCTGGACGAGGTTAGCCACCGAGGTACCCAGTGCAGAACCCGGCACAAAGACAGCCGGAGGTGATCTATGTCCAGCAACCACCAAATGTCAACCCGGTGGTGAACCGGCACGACGATGGCAACTCGGCAATGGCGCATGCCGGTTACCAAGCACAGAACAACCCGTTGGGCTCGCGCTTGGGGTCTCGACAGCTTATCTCGGGAGACGCCCGACATCGTTTGGACATAATTTACATGTCAGAGGCGCTGGAAGAGCAAGGTCCACCCGGCCCCAAGTGCTTTGGGCCTCGGATCATGAACGAACCACCGGTTCGGCACTTTCAGCTGAGCAGAGGCACCAAAACCTATGACGGAAGTACCAAGTCAAAGGACTGGCTGATAGAATATCTGTCGACCGTGAACATTGCATGTGGGAACCAGAAGATGGGTGGTGAGGTATATCCCGCATATGTTGGAAGGGCCAGCTCGGATCTGGCTCAACAACTTGAGAGAACGAAGTGTGGACTGCTGGCTAGACTTTGAAGATGCCTTTGTTAGCAATTTTTCAAGCACGTACAAGAGACCGAACAGACCTCAACAGCTTGCGATGTGCAAGCAGAGAGACAATGAAACTGACCGAGAGTACTTGACTCGGTGGAGTACTGTACGCAATTCCTGTGAAGGAGTTGTGGAGTCGCAGGCCATTTCATCGTTCGCGCAGGGATGCCGACATGGCTCCATGTTATGGCAGGAACTACAGAGGGAGATGTCGAAAACTCTGGCCGACACAATCCGCATTGCGGACAGTTACGCACTAGGAGACCCAATGCAGCCCTTGATCAACTCGGGAGAGTCTTATAGGAGGTACCAGGGCAACAACAGCATCGGACCACCCCGACGCGAAGAGAACTTTGGAGTCAAGAGGAGAGAGCCACAGTATAGATTTGAAGCACATCATGTCGCGGCGGTAGCTCAGACACATCAAGAACCACAACGCCCGAAGACAAATGGTCCAGCATGGACGCAGAATCAAGAGGTGAAACCGTCATGGGTAGGACCGAGTAAGCCGGCGACATATGAGGCAATGTTGAATGGACCGTGTAGCTTCCATACCCCTGACATTCACAAGCCGACAAACCACTCTACCCGGAACTGCTGCTGGTATCAGCGTGCGCAGAGGGAAGGAGCCGGATCAGGCGGATACCCGCCAAGAGGACCACCGAGACCGCCAGCGCAGAGGCCACCGGTACAGCTTACCACAAAGTGCACGATGGCTATCACAAAGTGCATAAGTAAAGAGCTCGGGTATAGGGATAACCGAGGCACGCAGAGACGATGATGTATTCCCGAGTTCCACCACAAAAGGTGTACGTCTCGTTGGAGAGGTGTGAGCAACCACAGCAGGTTTGCTCAACGCCACAAAGGCCTCACCTTCTTCTCCGATGAACTCGACCACAAAGGTCCGAGTCCACCTTCCACTATGAACTCCTTTGGGGCGGAGAACAATCCTGTACAACAACCTTGGGGCGCACACCCACAACCGAATTGGGGGCTCCCAAATGACCACAAGAGGTCTTGACCACAAAGGTCCCAACTAGCCACAAAGGCCTTGACCACAAAAGGTCCTGTGCCAGAAAGGCGGCCACTAAGGCGTCTAGGGTCCAAGACCCAAGAGTAACAAGCTCACGAATTTCACCACCACGAATCCTCGTGGAGGGATCAAACCGATGCAAGATGCAATGGCAAGAACACACAAAGTGCTCAAGTCCTTCACTCTCAAATTCCAACAAAGCAACAAATGCTTATGGGGGAATAAGAGAGGAAGAACCAAGAAACCACAAAGGAGACAAATCCTACACTCCCAAATCCCACCACAAGCAACTAATGCTTATGGGGGGATAAGAGAGAGCAAGAACAAAGGGGGAGAACCACAAAGGAACTCAAAGATCTAGATCCACTATGTTCCCCTCACTTAGAGGAGAGATGGATTGGTAGAATTGTAGATCTAGATCTCCTCTCACTTTTCCCTCAAAGATATGCAAAAATCATGGGAGGATTTGAGAGGGGGCAAGCTTTCCCAAGGTCAACAAAGGCAAGAGAGAGAGGGGAAAGTCGTCAGCTCAAGGAAGAAGAAGGGGAGGGGTATTTATAGCCCCTCCCTGATTTCTAGCCGTTGGGAATTTCCAGTCCGGAAATTTCCAAACTGAGAATTCCGACGCGAGCTGAGAAAAGATCAGTGCTGAAGGCAAATAAGACTTGGCGAAAAACTGCAACTTGTGACCAGAAATATCCGAACCAGGACCGGAGATTTCCGGACCCCGGAAATCTCCGGTAGAAAATCCGATCGAAAACTGAACTGAGTCAGTACGCAATTGAGTTATGGACTTAGCAAAAATCTTCCGTCGCTCGGAGATCTCCGGACTGGGGCTCGGAGATCTCCGAGCACCGGAAATCACCGAGCAAGGTCCGGACATTTCCGACCCTTAAAAAAACTGCAGAAACAACAGAACTGAAATATCTTTTGCAAATAAACTCCGAATGATTTGAGGCCAACTCCGTTGGAAAGGCACTGACAAGGAGAGGGCTACCAAAACATGTGAAGGTGTGGAACTTTCCTCAAGGTTGAACCGGTAATATTTCCACACCAAAAACGCAACGAGTTTTCCAAACTAAAACCGTTTTCGAAGAACTTGGTCTTGTTATGAAGATCACGACAAGAACCAAAAACCAACAAGGAGAAAAGCCAAATAAGAACCAAGAAAGATGATATGCCAAGCATGCTAAGGTTTGAGCTCTCCAAAAGATACGATCAAGTTAATCACTCGAGAGCCCCTCTTGATAGTACGTCTATCTATCCTATAGCCCTATCAAGATCATACCTTTGCCTTGAGCAATCCACTTGAGCTAGATGATGACGATCTTGATCTCTTCAAGTGGATCACCTTTCTTGATTGCGCTTGCTAGCACATGCTTGATGAAGACTCCTCCATATACTCCCCCATACTCCATCATGGGAGAGTCTCGCTTAGCTTCGTCTTCATGTCTCCGACAGCTTCCCTTGGTCTTGCACTAGTCAACCTTGATGACGATCATGGCATGACATCATCCTCCATGAGCTATATGAATTGATCTTCTTGTTGCAAGCTCATGGAAGATACCATCTTTCTTCATATAGGTGATGGCTTGACAACTTCAAGCCATACTTGCAATATGCTCAAAACACACATTAGTCCTTAGGGATTGTCATTAATTACCAAAACCATACATGAGGGCACATGCCTTTTCAATCTCCCCCATTTTGGTAATTGATGACAATCCCTTTTACGAGGGTTTATATAAGGAATTAAAAACAACCATGCAACACACTAAGCAAAGCAAGGTTGCAAGAGAAAATAACTAAATCCCTTAAAACCCTCTAAATCTCTCCCCCATTGGCATCCATTGCCGGAATGGGAGAAAAATCTAGAAGGCCAATATAATAAGAGCTTCCCCATAAATTATGCATTTCTCATGATATGAGTGAAACCAAATGCATATATCCAATAACGAATACATGGAGGGGATCAAATTATATTGAGGATTCAAGAAATGCAAAAGAAAAGATATCAATAAAAAAAGAAGGAGATCAATTGCATCTCGAAAGATGCAATCAAAGGATCCGAAAACCAATTGGACACAAGAAGATGTTATGATAAAAGCAATCAAGTGTTCAAATGAATCAAGATGGAACTCCCCAAGGAACATGCACAATGAAGAATTTGTAATTCAATAAAGGTTGCACAACATGGAATCCTCGTTCCTTCCTAGATTAATTTGAACAATAAGTGCAAGAGTGCATAGACGGAAAAGGAAAGAATGCACTTTGCAACAAACAAATGTTGAGCAAACGAAAAGAAACGAGACAATCAAAGACTTGCTCAAACGAGAAAGGATGGATGTAATATGGAAACACATGTTAGGAGACTAAGAAGGATGAGCCTAGGCATTCCCATAGTCTTTCAAGGTATATGGCACATAGTGCAAATCATGTATTTCGCATACAAGCACACCAACGGAAACACATCAAATAGATTCACAAGCTTATTAAGAGGCAAGAGGATACCAAATCAAATGCAAAGCTTGTGCCTTTTAGAGATCACAAAAGGATCAAGAGAGAAATAAAGGTGATCAATAAAGATTTTGAATATCAATTAAAGATGTACCTAATCTCATGTATATAAGTTTCTAAGTAGGCACTAAGTCCACAAAGAAACATGCACACACAAAATAGTTACAAGATAAAGAACATGATATTCACTTGGAAGTCTAAATAAACCAATAAGAATTTTGCCTACACTCATAGCACAAAGCTAGGAATACTTCCAACACACACTCTTCAAAGTATCTCAAATACCCAAAATAATAAGTGATAGTTGAGATGCTTTGAGAATGGTAAACACTCTCTCAAGCGGCAAATGATTTTGAAAATTCATCCATATTGCATATGAGATAAAATAAGAAGAATTGCTAGATTAACATAGTTGGAAATGATGAATCATGAACACAATCAAGTGTGTTCCCTTTACTATGTAATCATCCCGGCTTGCTCATATTTGTAATAAAGACGATTTGAAGGGAACTTTGCAAAAACCATATCAAAAGCAACTCGAGAGACTCATGCCAAGAAACAACCTACACAAGGTTGAGTGCTAGGAGAGTATGCATGAGATAGATACTTGTTACCGAGATAGCATTGAAGAAGTAGACGGTAGGTGCTCATGATCATCCAAGCTTGGCTCAAAAGGCACATGATGAGGACTTTCTCCTTGTAATCGAGACAAGCTTCCAATGCATCTCCAATGTACTTAAAACAAATTTAAGTACAAGGTGGTACCCAAACTCATTGGGTCCAAAGTAGTTAGAGCAACTACAATACATAGGACAAACTCCACATAAATATGTGCCTATTGATATGAAATTGAATTTCAAGCACATCTTAGCCATTTAGGATTTGGTGGAGTTTATACTATATATTGGAACATGGAAAGTAAGCATGACAAAAGATGTATATAGTAAATATGCATGCACAAAACTTTCAAGAACCAAACGAGATACAATTTGGACAAACCACCAATTAAATCAAGAAGCTACACAACAGTGTGGCAAGAGAAGGATTTGTCCTCATTGTATCAAAGACTCAAACCAACACATGATTGGAGAAACCAATAATAAAATATATCAAATGAAAACAAGGTCAAGGCTAAACCATTGAGCATAAGAAATAAAACAAGCAAGCATGCTCGAGGGTTTCATCTCATCCAAGAAGGTACACTAAGAACCGTGGGATGAGATAGCCAACTCCACAAAGAGGAGTAAGGTTCCAACAAATAAACCAAGCCCTCTACAATTTTCATTATGGCACAAAGTACCAAGATGAAAAATGTTTGTCTTTCAAAGAGACATGTCATCGGGATCAAAAACCAATTGAAGATAACTAATATTCAATAACGTAAAGGATTGCTCCCCCAAGATTAGTGCATTACTTATGATCTTGTATTTGAATACAAAATGCACACAATTGAGATCATCACTCTCCATATATATTGTTAAAGCATTAATTATGTTCAAGAAGAGCAATAAGATACCAAACCAATATAAAGAATAGTGTTCTAAAGAGTATAGAGTAGCTTCCCCATGATTAGTGCATTATTTGAGATCTTGTATGTAAATACAAAATGCAAATTAGTGGGATCATTAGCTTCCATATATCCTTTTGAGCACAAAGTTCAAGAAAAGCAATAAAACACGATTACAATTAAAAGGATGATGTTCTACTCAATGTAGGATAGCTCCCCCAAGGATGGTGCATTACTTAGAATTGATT
The DNA here is from genome assembly GCA_026929855.1 of Poa annua. NCBI lineage: Eukaryota > Viridiplantae > Streptophyta > Magnoliopsida > Poales > Poaceae > Poa > Poa annua. The sequence goes on along the minus strand of CM049427.1, from coordinate 29,912,220 downwards.
CTTCGAATGTAAATGCACAACAATGGGATCCTTGCTTGTCCTAACTAAAGAAAGCACAACACAAAATGAGTAGAGCAACAAAAAGATCCAAATGAAGCAAGGATGACAAAAGGGTGGTTAGACCAAAACAAACTTGGCGATAGAAAAATACAACTTAAGAACAATAGCCAATGTGAATATGATCAATAAATTTACCACAAATATAATTATCACTTGTCAAAGATAATGATTGTATGGAGACATTTCTCGGTGGTACAAGACATAAAAGTATTCAAGATCATATTCACAAAACATAAGCATGTGGCAAAATAAAAGAATTGAAAACCATGCTTATCTAGAGATTCTTGATGGCTTCAAATAATCGATGATCATACTAAGCATCAAGAAAATCTCTCACAAACAAGATACCAAAAGATGGGTGAACAAAACGAATTTAAGCAAATATGGAACTTGTTTGAGTACCATGCCGACTAGGAACAAGATAATCAACAATATCAACTCTAGGTGACACTACCTCACATGTTCACATTTTCTAGGCTTGTAATATGCACATAGCTTATTACTCCCCCATAATGTGATAAGCCATTCTTTTTAACAAGAGGCAAAAGAAATCCAACAAGAGATAATTAATGGACATTGGAATTTGAATTTCTCATGAGTAAGATATACCACAAAGAGAGTAGATAATATTGAAATATCACCACTAAGTGGTATTGCTCATGAATACACATTTTAGGGTGGTGAGTTACCAAAAAGCACATCACTCCCCCAAAATGGGATAGTCCATTAAAATCCCTAAAAGAGCCAATTAAGATGAAAGCAAATAGACAAGAGGCTCAAAAACATACATGGTGTGCAAACCATCATACACAAGCTTGATTACTCAATCAAAAGTAAGTAGAGTGCACAACACATATAAAACACTAGTAAGGTACAAAACCAAACACATGCAAGGGTGCAAGTAACTTTCAATGAGTACATATGAATTAAATACAAGTTACCGCAAGGAGGAGCATTGGTTATAAGATGAGGCAATATAATCCAATTGACTTGGCTTGAGAGAAATGGTTGATGAAGATCCCTTAACTCTTCATGATGTAGCCAAATCTCCAATGTCCTCTGACTCCACCTATTGATCAAGTTTTAGCTTGTTGGTCCCCAACCAAGTTGGGTCCTAAGAGGTTAGTCACAATAGGCTTGGCAACCCAAATGGTTCTTTTCTTGACACCACTTTGAGTACCAACATACTTAGCAAACAAATTGCCAACCTTATCCTTCCGAAGCAAATAAGCATGATCAAGTATAGTGGGGTTGGATAAGTTACCATGAGTCCATGAAGAGGCTAAGTGATCCTTACCACGACATGTGTAGCACACTCGGCCTTTAATTTTCTTCTTGGGAGGTGAAGATCCTTCAACTTGGGAAGCTTGAATTTGAACTTGAGCTTGCTTCCCTTGTTGCTTCTCACTAAGAGGCTTCTTCTTATTCAAGGGGCAAGATCTAACATGGTGCCCTTCGACCTTGCACTTGAAGCACACAATCTTGGCCGAATCAATAGCTTGTTCTTGGCCCTTCTTCTTGACGAACTTGTGCTTCATCTTGTCAATGGACTTGTTCTTGATATTGGAGTTGAATCCAAGTCCACTCTTGTCATCAGGAAGTCTTCGCGCTCTCAACATCTTGTCGAGGGTGGACTTCCCTTCATGACCCTTGATCAAGTCTTTCTTCAAAGAAGTGACTTGTGCCTTGAGCTCTTTGATTTCCTCTACATGGTTAGTATCAATACAAATACTAGAGGAAGTAGATGCTACATTGTTAGAGCAACAAGGCATGGAGAGTAATTCATCACAAGATGTAACAATGTTGTGAGTGGATGAATTACTAGAACTAGCACATGGCAATGAAGTATTTTTACTAGAAATTGTGCTAGTGATCACAAGAGGCTCACAAGATTTTACCTTTGTAGAGATTGCCTCAAGAGCAACCTCTAGCATAGCATGGGATGCTAGAAGATCATCATTAGAGCTCGAAAGCTTTTCATGATTTTCCTCCAACTTCCCATACTTGCTAGATAGCAACTCAAGTTGAGCCCTTAGCTCAACATTTTCCTTCAAAATAGATGCTTCACAAGAAATGGAGTTAGTAGCACAAGCATCATTATCATTGGGAATAGAAGAGGACAATTTAACAAGCTCATTATACTTTCTTTTGAAGCTAATGGCTTCCTCAAGAGCTCTATCACGGGTTTCTTTTACTTTAGATAATTCTAAAGTAAGAGTCTCCTCAAGAGATTTGGATTTGCCCATTTTTAGTTTGGCAAGAGCATGGTTACATTTTTTAGTGAGTTTAGCAATAATTTCATTATTTAACTCCTCACTAGTTTCTAGCTTCTCCTCAAGAGAAACTCGAGTTTCTTGCTCTTCCTTAAGAGCAATCTCAAGATTGTGGATCTCACCCGCGGAATCACGAGCAAGACCCCATCCTTCATCACAACGAGTCTCCAAGGCCTCAATAGTCTCCTTGCGCTCAATAAGAATAGTCATGATTTCTAAGAAGCTATCATGGGCATGTTTTTTCTTTAAAAGAGCATGAGAGACAATATCAAAGTTCTTTTCAATGGAGGCATCATTATCACTTTCATCATTAATATCATCATCATTAGATGTATTGGAATTCAAGGTAGGAGATACCTTAGACTCCTTAGCCATAAGGCAAAAGTGAGTAATGGATGAGGAAGATGAAGAATTACTTGAAGCACCATTGAGGTCCATGTCTTGTTCCAACAATTGTTTGGATTCCTCTACATTGTTAGTCAGACAAGTACTAGAGGAAATAGAAACATTTTTATCATGGCAACAAGACAAGGAAAGCATATCATCATGAGTTAAGCAACTACTACATGATATGCAAGGAAAATATACACTAGCATGTAAAGCATTTATGGTGCTAGAGGAGTTTAAGTCCAAAGATAGAGCATTGCAATAAGATGGGTGAGAAATATGATCAATAGTAGATTCACCATCAATAATGCAATCTCTGTCACCACTCACCATATCATTACCTTGTGGCAAGTCCTTCACTCTCAAATTCCAACAAAGCAACAAATGCTTATGGGGGAATAAGAGAGGAAGAACCAAGAAACCACAAAGGAGACAAATCCTACACTCCCAAATCCCACCACAAGCAACTAATGCTTATGGGGGGATAAGAGAGAGCAAGAACAAAGGGGGAGAACCACAAAGGAGCTCAAAGATCTAGATCCACTATGTTCCCCTCACTTAGAGGAGAGATGGATTGGTAGAATTGTAGATCTAGATCTCCTCTCACTTTTCCCTCAAAGATATGCAAGAATCATGGGAGGATTTGAGAGGGGGCAAGCTTTCCCAAGGTCAACAAAGGCAAGAGAGAGAGGGGAAAGTCGTCAGCTCAAGGAAGAAGAAGGGGAGGGGTATTTATAGCCCCTCCCTGATTTCTAGCCGTTGGGAATTTCCAGTCCGGAAATTTCCAAACTGAGGGCCGGAGATTTCCGGACCCCGGAAATCTCCGGTAAGAATTCCGACGCGAGCTGAGAAAAGATCAGTGCTGAAGGCAAATAAGACTTGGCGAAAAACTGCAACTTGTGACCAGAAATATCCGAACCAGGGCCGGAGATTTCCGGACCCCGGAAATCTCCGGTAGAAAATCCGATCGAAAACTGAACTGAGTCAGTACGCAATTGAGTTATGGACTTAGCAAAAATCTTCCGTCGCTCGGAGATCTCCGGACTGGGGCTCGGAGATCTCCGAGCACCGGAAATCACCGAGCAAGGTCCGGGCATTTCCGACCCTTAAAAAAACTGCAGAAACAACAGAACTGAAATATCTTTTGCAAATAAACTCCGAATGATTTGAGGCCAACTCTGTTGGAAAGGCACTGACAAGGACAGGGCTACCAAAACATGTGAAGGTGTGGAACTTTCCTCAAGGTTGAACCGGTAATATTTCTACACCAAAAACGCAACGAGTTTTCCAAACTAAAACCGTTTTCGAAGAACTTGGTCTTGTTATGAAGATCACGACAAGAACCAAAAACCAACAAGGATAAAAGCCAAATAAGAACCAAGAAAGATGATATGCCAAGCATGCAAAGGTTTGAGCTCTCCACAAAGATACGATCAAGTTACTCACTCGAGAGCCCCTCTTGATAGTACGTCTATCTATCCTATAGCCCTATCAAGATCATACCTTTGCCTTGAGCAATCCACTTGAGCTAGATGATGACGATCTTGATCTCTTCAAGTGGACCACCTTTCTTGATTGCGCTTGCTAGCACATGCTTGATGAAGACTCCTCCATATACTCCCCCATACTCCATCATGGGAGAGTCTCGCTTAGCTTCGTCTTCATGTCTCCGACAGCTTCCCTTGGTCTTGCACTAGTCAACCTTGATGACGATCATGGCATGACATCATCCTCCATGAGCTATATGAATTGATCTTCTTGTTGCAAGCTCATGGAAGATACCATCTTTCTTCATATAGGTGATGGCTTGACAACTTCAAGCCATACTTGCAATATGCTCAAAACACACATTAGTCCTTAGGGATTGTCATTAATTACCAAAACCATACATGAGGGCACATGCCTTTTCACCATTCCCGCTACCTAGGATAGATCAAGGGATCGACTCCACTGCCGGATGTGAACTCTTGTCTTTTGTAGATGCTTATTCTGGTTTTCACCAGATTCCTTCGAACCCTACTGATCAATTAAAGACTGCTTTTATTACCCCGTACGAGGCTTATTGCTATCGTGTCATGACATTTGGTTTAAGAAATGTCGGTGCGACTTATCACAGATGTATGCAAAAATGTTTGCACAACCAAATAGGCAAGGATGTTGAAGTCTATGTCGAGGATATCGTGATAAAAACAAAAGAAAATTCCACCCTCATTGAGGACTTGCGAGAGACATTCACAAACCTGAGAAAATTCCGGATGAAACTTAACCCGGATAAATGCACCTTCGGTGTGCCGGCAGGAAAGTTACTCGGTTTCCTCGTGTCAAGCCGAGGTATCGAGGCCAACCCAAGTAAAATCCCAGCTATCGAAAATATGAAATTGCTGAGATCACTTAAGGATGTGCAAAAGTTTACCAGGGGTTTGGCATCCCTAAGTCGGTTTGTAAGCCGGTTGGGCGAGAAGGCTTTACCTTTGTATCAACTCATGAAGAAAAGCAACAGATTTGTATGGACTCCGCAAGCGGATTCGGCTTTTGAAGATTTGAAGAGAATGTTAGCAACTGCGCCGATATTGGCTTCACCCTTACCCAAGGAAACTATGTTGTTGTATATCGCGGCAACCAACCGAGTTGTCAGCGTGGTCATGGTGGTAGAAAGGGAGGAAGGAGGCGAAAATGTGCAAAGGCCAGTGTATTATCTGAGCGAAGTGATATCGACGTCCAAGCAGAACTATTCGCACTATCAGAAAATGTCATATGGTGTCTACCTGGCGGTCAAAAAATTGAAACATTACTTTCAAGAGCACCCCATTACTGTAGTGTGCGAAGCTCCATATATTGTCGGAGATTCTTGGCTGCAAGGATGCTAGGGACAGGATAGCACAATGTGCCATAGAGTTATCACCGTATGCCCCGACTTACGAGAGAAGGGATGCCATCAAAGCACAGGTTTTGCCGGATTTCCTTGTGGACTGGGCCGAGATGAAGTACGAAGCATCTGTGCCGGATTCCAACTATTGGAAGATGCATTTTGACGGGTCCAAGACAAAGATAGGGCTGGGTGCCGGGATAGTCCTAACATCACCAAAACAAGACCAGTTGAAATATGTGCTGCAGATACACTTCACTGCATCCAACAATGTGGCCGAGTATGAGGCATTGGTGCACGGAATCAAGGTGGCCAAGGAGATCGGCATTCGGCGAATAGAATATTTTGGTGACTCGGACTTGGTCATACAATAAGTCTCGGGAAATTGGGATGCATTAGATACAAACATGGCATCATATCGATTCCATGTCCAAATGATCTCAGGATGTTTTGAGGGGTGCGAGTTCAATCATATACCTCGGGCGGAAAATGAAGCGGCCGACATTCTGTGAAAGCTCGGTTCGTCGAGAGATGTGATCCCACCCGGCATAGCCTTGGAGCATTTGAGGAAGCCGTCAATCAAACCATCACCAGAATCCGAGTCAATCTATGTACCAAAGGTGCTAGTGTCGGAAGCCACACTAATGGAGGTGGATGTCGGATGCATAGCGGAGAGCTCGGGGGCTGCATGGTCTTACCCGGGGGCTGTTGTATCTCACCCGGGGGCTACTTCATATAACCCGGGGACTGCACAGTGGATTTTCGACATTGTTATGTCGGTGCAACCTATGGAGATAGACGAACCATTGTTCCCAGCATGACCCGTGTCGGGGTAGGCACAACCCATTATGACTTATCTGTCGGAGGATACCTTACCCGACAATGAAGTGGAAGCCCGACAAGTACTAAGAAGGGCAAATGCGTACACTATCATCAACAAAGAGCTATACAAAAGAAGTGTGACGGAAGTACTGCAACGTTGTGTAGGGCCAAAGGAAGGAGGAGAAATGCTACTGGAAATACACCAAGGAGAATGTGGACATCACGCTTCGTCAAGGGCTTTGGTGGCAAAAGAATTCCGACATGGATTCTATTGGCCCACTGCGCTGCAGCAGGCAGAGGACATTGTCAGGAAGTGTGAAGGGTGCCAGAGGTTCGCTCACAGGATACATGTGCCGGCATCAGCCCTCAAGACAATTCCCATCACTTGGCCGTTTGCAGTGTGGTGCCTGGATATGGCCGGACAATTTAAGCCGGCACGAGGTAACATGACACACATATTGGTGATGGTAGACAAATTTACGAAGTGGATAGAGGTCAAGCCAATTCGGAAGTGTGATGGACATACAGCTGTGGCTTTCCTGAAAGATATCATCTTGAGATACGGCTACCCACATAGTATCATCACCGACAATGGGACCAACTTTTTTGTCAGCGAATTTTCTAGGTTTTGTGCAGAAAAGAGGATCCGACTTGATGTGGCCTCAGTGGCACACTCGGAGGCAAATGGATATGTAGAAAGAGCTAACGAGGCTAGATTGATCGAACCACTGATAAGAACTCCAAGGTGTTGGATAGAGGAACTACCGGTAGTACTATGGGGATTGAGAACAACACCGAACAGATCAACCGGGTATACACCCTTCTTTCTTGTATATGGAGCGGAGGTAGTACTCACAACCGACATACAATATGACTCGCCAAGGGTGACCATGTATACTGAAACCGAGGCAAAAGAAGGAAGAGAGAATGATGTTGACTTACTAGAAGAGGCAAGAGAATTGGCATTGTCGAGGTTGGCAATATATCATCAGAATATGCGTCGGTACCATAATCGGAAAATACACCCACGGGTGTTCAGAGAAGGAGACTTGGTCTTGAGGTTGATACAAAGAACTGCCGGAATGCACAAATTATCACCTCCATGGGAGGGACCATTTATCATTAGCAGGACCTTGCACAACGATTCATACTACCTTGTAGACGCACAGGAAGCCAAGAAAGGAGTGATGGACAGGTCAGGAGAGGAAACCAAGAGGCCGTGGAATGTAGCTCTTCTTCGCTCCTTTTACTCGTAAAAGGCGCGGTGTATGTATCCGAGTTATAAATAAATGAAATGTTGGCACTTCGAGTTGAACTCGGGGACTGCCATGTTGGTCTATACTTATGTTTTTTCTTGAAGTGTTTTTCTTTATTGCTTTTGTATGTTGGCACCCCGACTTGAAACTCGGGGACTGCCCAGAATGTTTTGTGCATGCCTTATTTATATTGTCCATATGTCGAATAAAATTTGACCTTGTTCCAAAGAACAAGTAATATATGTTGTATGAGGAGATCTCGTGACTCGACTGGCAAACACCTAAAAGGTAGTCAACAGCAGAGACTGTGAAAATAGTTAACACGAAAACAAACTCGCGGACTCGGTCCAAACTATATTCGACATATGTTGTTTGTGGTTATAATTATTATTCGTTTGTTTTTCTGTATGTCAGATAACTTTTAGCCAACCTCAAGAATTTACAAGTAATGTATACTATAAATGGCGACTTTGTGACTCGACTGTCAGACACTGAAATGGTAGACTATAGCAGAAATGGCCAAGTATGGTAAACATAAAGTAAACTCGGGGACTTGGAGAAAAGAAGTTCAACGTCATAAGCTTGTTCGATAACTTAGCAAAATATGCATGATTGTTTTTGAGCATCTACTGAAAAGTATATATTAGAGGTTGCGCCCGACATTCCGGGGATTTGATAAATTTGAGCTTAGAATTTATGCAGCTAAACCAGAGGCACCAGTGTCGGCAGCAGTCGAGGCGACAGTGCCAAAGGTCGGAGCAAGCGGAGTTTCGGAGGCTGCCTTCTGAACCTGGCCAAGAACTTCCGGGGTAGCAGTTTCGGTAGCGGACGACAGGGGAATGTCGATCGTGACCGGCTCGACAACAACGGCGGCAACGGTAGATGGAGTCTTGGCAGGCTCGGCGACGGGAGTGTCGGGGGCGCTCAATTTCGAAGGCTCGGTGACTGGTTCGGCACCCGAGGATGGAGTCGGGATCACCGGGGTCTCCTTGGCAATCTGGGGGACTTCGGCGGGAGTCTCGGGGACTTCATCTTCGACAGTCGGCTCGGCGACTTCTTCTTCATCAGACTCGGTCTCCTCACCATGCTCATCAGTCTCATAATCCTCATCGTCAGTGTAGGTGTCGCCCTCGACATACTGATGGGGCTGGGAGTAGCGCGCCATATAATCGGCGAGTTCCTGGCGCTGAGTAATCTTGGCGGCATCCACGATCCATGGTGACCCCTTCCGTACCAAGATAGCACGAAGGCCAAAGCCTGTCAGCGCCGGCGCGAGATGCAGAGGATCGCCATGCCCGGAGTCGGCTCTCAGCATTTTTTAGTCGGTCAGCCAAGTCCGAGACATTGCTGGGCGGGATCATGCCAGACCATAGAACCCGGTGCGCCTTAATGCTGACATCCAGCAAAATGGTGCCAATCAGCTTGAGAGGGGTAACTCGGGCACTGAAAGCAACCAGGTGGTCATCGACTTCCCAGTCAGACAAAATCGGACCTGCCGCAGCGTGCTTGCCCCGTGTATTTTCCACAGCTTTGAGGGCAGCGGCATGGGAATGCTCGAAGTGTTCTGAGCGAAGAGCTGCGACAGAGTCAATTCATGTCCCGACATAAGATCGGTGTGTCGGTCAAGAAATTCAAAGATACAAGAAAGGATAACTTGGGAAACGCTTCTTAAGCTCTGCCAGCCAAGAGTTGCACCGGGTATGCAAAGTGCTCAACCGGAGCTCGGCAGTGTTGGCTCGCGCCTCAACCGCCTCTATCAGTTGAGGCTGGGTCTCCTCAACGACGCTCAACCGGGACTCCAGCGTGGCCTTGGCGAGTTGTGTAGCGCTTAGCTCGCGTTGCAGGCGGATCACCTTTTCCTTCTCATCGTTATAGTCAAGCTTTTGCTTAGCAAGTTCCTGCTCAAGCTGCTGATGTCTTGCGATGAGTTCTCGGTGGGATTTCTTGAGGTGCCCAAACTCATGTGTCGCGCGCCGGAAAACCTTGCTGCGCGCACGCATGACCTCCTGCAAAGAAGCAAGAGAAAATAGATGTCGGATAATTTTAAGTCGGGAAAAGAAATAACAAAAACAAAGAAGAGTCGTGGAGAGACACAGAAATTTTTGGAAGATTCATGCCGAGTAAACTTCAATCAAGAGAATTTAGTCACTCGACAAGAATCTCAGGGACTGGATATCGGAAACAAATTTTTTGAAGATTCATGCCGATTAAAATTCACTCAAGATAGTTTGGTCACTCGACAAGAATCTCGGGGACTGGATATCGGAAACAAATTTTTTGAAGATTCATGCCGAGTAAACTTCACTCAAGAGAGCTCGGTTGCTCGACACAAATCTCGGGGACTAGTGGAGTGGAGAGTATAATAAGTTACCTCGGTAGTTTGCGTGGCTTGGAGGACCGCGACATGCATCTGGTGCATAGCTTGGGCAGTCTTGCCTGGCCCAGCAGGATGCATGGTGGAGGAGAGCTCCGTCGAAGTGGGCCCGATGTCGGCACGGCTCCAGTCAACTTCTTGCCCAGTGCCCAGTGGAGATGCAGCCGAGCTGGACGGAGCTGTCGGAGCCTTTGTCAGTTGGAGTACCGGCGAAGAAACGGACTTCTCCCCTTGTGTCGGAGGAACCTTCTTAGGAATCTCGGCAGATGAGGTGTTGGGGCCAGAAGTCGGTGCGGTAGCTGGGCCGACTTAGACAGTGTCGGGGGAGTCGGCGGCAGGTCGGACGAAGGAGTGGAACGCGGAGGCGAGTCGAGCATGTTAATCTGGGCCGAACTCCCCGCAGTATCCCGGGCGGCAGCGGCCAGCTGAGGTGCGCCCGAGTCAAGTTCGAGGGCAGCATTGCACAAGTTTTGGTACATAAAGGCTAAGTCAAAGATAAGATATGTTGGGCAGGAATGGAACGGAATCAAGAAGAGGATAGGTCGGATACTTACCCAGTGGAGGTCGGGGGTTTCTTCCTTGGAGGCTTCTTGCCCACGGCTTTGGATCTCTTGGCCACATGAGCAGTACCTTCCGGATCGGTGGAGCTGGAAGTGTTGGCGGCTGCGCGCTTGCGCGTGGTTCCCGCGGCGACGCAGCTGGTGTCGAAGAAGCCGGGTAAGCAAAGGCCAGAGGAGTGGCAGCAATAATCTCTAGCATCACACAGTCGTCATCATCCGACCAATATTGTAAGACGGAGCGGGATGGAGGCTTACCCGCAGTAGCGGCGCGAGGTGCCGGGATGGGCATGTTATCTTCGTCATCCAGATCCTTCGCCAGAGGAGTTTCCGGAGCGGGGAAGTCGGCTTTCCAGTGTCCCTGGAATACCATACCCGGTCGGGGGTATGTAAAAGCGCTTACTTGTGTCGGAGGATTGGCCCGGTCATGGGGAACCATACCCCATTCCCATTCATCGCCCATCTCGGTCGTGGCGATGGCCCGGACGCGACAGTGGACGGAGGCTTTGTCCAACTCGAGCATACTAACCCGAGTTGGGTCGTATGGGCCACTCATATGGCAAATCTTGTGCGCCCGGGCTTGAAGAGGACAAACTCGGCGGACGATGAAGGTCCACAGGAGGTCGTCAGCGGTGAGGTTGTCCTTGATGGTGAGGAGGTACTTGTGGATCAAATTGATCTCCCCGACATTATCCTTGGGGTCCAATGGCCAGTTGAGCTGGGCAGTCGGGGGTTCAATCTTGAACTCGGGTAAATTGATGTAATCCACCGGAGTAGACCCTTCCTCGGGCGTCGGGTTGCGCATGTAAAAGAAGCTTCTCTGCCACTTTCGGCAGGACTCTAGCCCGGTGATCTTGGGGAAGTGAACGAGTTTTTCGACGGTTACTGTGGCGGCACCGCAGGCGGTCATCTCCTTATCCTTGACACCCGGAGTTGGAAGTACTTAGCCCACAGGTTCACCATGGGCCAGATTCCGAGGTATGCCTCACAAAAGGAGACGAATGCCGAGAGGGCTGTAATGGAGTTGGCAGGAAGATGGTGGGTTGGAGACCGAAGGTGTCAAGGAAAGAGCGGAAAAAGGGCTGGCCGGGAGGCCGAAGCAGCGTTCAAAATGGGAGACAAATACGACCCTTTCCCCAGCTCCGGGCTCGGGTTCGTTTTCATCCCTCGGCCTCCGACATATGACATGGTCCGGGATACGTCACGACTGACGTAGCCAGGCGATGTCCGATTTGCTGGTATCGGATCCTTTCCAGCCGCCCCGGATTCCCTCGGCAGCCATGTCGGCAAATTCGGGTTGTTGGCTTGAGCTCATTCCGATAGAAACCTGTGAAAGCAAAGAACCGAGTTAAGAATACCGATATACAAAGTGTCGGACCAGGCCGACATAAAAAACAAGACGGCTAAGTCGGACGTAAACAGGGTCATGTCGGAAGCAGATGCTGAGAAAGATCTAGAGCGACAGTATAAATTACCGTAAAAACAGACGGATAATATGCGAAGGGGGAGACGAACCGCAACTCTAGCGGAACCAATCTACTCCTATACCTAAAGTGTAAATTGGCATCGTGGATTTGGTATGGACTTGGGCAAAAATGTCATGAATCCCGTAGTCATTTCACGGAAGGAGAACGTAAATCACTCCTAAGCCTCGAAATTCACCGAAGAGCACCGGCGGCGGTGATGAACTAGTACGGTGGAGAATCATAGGAATGAGGAGTGAGAATGAGATCTTACCGGAGGGGAAATGGGCGCGACGAAATCACGCGGCGGAGGAGGCAAAGAGGATGCACGGCCTCCAATCGAGGACGGCGATGGAGTTCGTCGGAGGGCACGGGCGCAAAATCGCTCGGCGGCGATGAACTCGAGGAAAACGGGAGTGAGAGAGTGAGGAGTTAGGAAGGAGAGAGGGAAAGTGTGCCCATATTTAAGAGGGAAACGGAACAGCAGTTCCCGGTTTTCCCGCCGTGGGCAGTTTCAAACACGTCGTGGTATCGTGTGTAGCAAGCGAGGCAGTTGAGATTCGTGCATATCGTGGGATCGGCCACACAACCGGCCACAGGAGCCCAACGGCTAGGCGGCGTGATCCGGTGTGCCGAGACACCCGGGAACCGAGGCGGCACACCAGAGTCAAATCGCACTCGAGTGCATGAACGATTTGACACCCGGTGGGTCCCGCGGAGGCTTGTGCAGGACGGTTTGCCAGTGGGATAAACTAATAAGCACGAAGGAAAAGATCGTGTGGTGACAAGTGGCACGAGAAGATCTATCAAAATATTTGGATATGTCAGAAGCATATGTCGGGCGAGTGAGACTGGAGTAGGTACGGATAACCCGGCAGAATGAGCTCGAAGTAAACTTGGTGGCATAATAAACCGAGAAAGTCAGAGAACTACACTACCCGGCAGGACAATGCCCGAGCTCGTCGGATAAGAAAAGTTTGTGTTTTAACCTGGTCCAGCCCACCATCCGGGGATGTCGGACTACACCAGCTTCGGGGACTAGTGTCGGGGGGCTCCCCCGGGTAGGGTAAAGATCCGGGCAAGATGGCCCTAGTGACAGACAAAATGGCCCTTCGACTAACCTCAATAGTCACTTGACCCTTAGGGTTACAGTAAAACGACCCTTGAAGCAGAGCAAAGGGTGACTTTTGGAATAAGGTTGGAGCTGTCCCTAGGAGGAGGCAAGGGGCAGGTGGAAGCACTATAAATAGAACCCCAGCCCTTGATTCTCACTCAGGCAGAAGTAGGGAGTTCTCCTAAGCACCAGCTTCTCGAAGATGTCTTCGGTAGTAAGACTAAGACATTTTCGAGTGGCTGGGCCTAGGGCTACTCTCTTGAGCCACACCGGATATACCAGAGAGATAAAGGCAGGCACAGGAAGTTCTCCTGGAACCAGTTTCTTGAATATGTCTTTGGGAGCAAGCTTAAGGCTGTGTTTGTTTCCGCTTCAGCTTCCGTTTTTGGGTTCCATAATCAGCAGCTGAAACAAACAGCCTTCGGTGATGGAGTGCAGGCACGCAAATGGCCCAGCTAGGCCTAGCTTGCTGTAGGTTCTATCTGTTCGGTGCATGCAGTAGTAAAATTAAACTACCATTTTTCATGAAAGAGTAGACTTCTATCTTCTTTTATGACTAGATGTATCTTGCCGGTTTTTAGAACGGTAATGTTGTATCATTTTTAGGATATATACAAATTAATTTTCTTTTCAACGGTATATACACACGTATATACTATGGTACAAGTTTCATGTCGTCCCCGAATTATCCAGGAGCACGATGGATTGATCTCGTTTGGTGAAATATTGCAATGTAAACCATTTGAAAACATTATTCCAATAAAAACACGTTAAAATTAATTTAACCTAACAAGATATTCAATGATTCAGCTCTTAAAATACTCAAGAAATAGCTAGTATGTTTTAATCAGTATTTATACAACTTCCTCACACACTCAGGGACATTCTAGACATTTCACTTTAAAATCTACAGCTACAACTATGCTTACCAAACATCAAATCTCTGTTTTCAACAGCTGCTTCTTACAGCTGCTTTTCCACAGCTTAACAGATACAGCTGCTTTTAAACAGCTGCAGCCCAAACAAACAGACCCTAAGACATCTTCGAGGAACTGGGCCCAAAATTACTCTCTCGGAGATAAAGGAGGGTTGAGACATGAAAGGACAGGACTCGGAGAGGCTGGTCCGATTTACCAATATGCCGGAACTGACCGACATTCATATACCGGGTTATACTTAGACCGACTTACCTAAACCGACATTGCCATGTCAGCAGCTTCCATCTATCTGTTGTGTGCAGGTTGGAGGCGTCGGCTTGCTCTTATCCGAACTCGGAAGAGGTCCCCGACAGTATGAATCCGGCACAGCGGTGCCGGGCTACAGATGATAGTTCGGAACATCTCTGCCGGGTTAGGAAAGATACCCCGACATACTTTACGGTGGGAAAGAAGTCAAGGGCAAGGACAGTCATATCTCTGACATAAAAGCTAAGTCACATCCCGGCTGACACGGAAGCAGAATAGAAGGCGGATACCGCACTGACGTGACTATTCCACTGTAGCACTGACGTGCTGAAAGAGGACATGGCATGGGCAAGCCAAGTCTCGTCTCTGATAGGAAGACCATCATCAACTAGCTCGGCGCTATCAGGACAAGGTCATGAAGACCTGACAAAGGCTACTCGGGTAGCTCGGCGGCTAGGTCGGCTAGGCCACGTCGACATTACCATTAACCCGGAGTCACTGCCAAGTGGACCCAGGACAGTTAGGGTTTCCGGTCAACCCGGCCAAGACTCTATAAATATCTCCATAACTCCTCCCGCGAGAGGGACGCCCACATTCAGTTGAGAGACTTATTGCTCTGAGTTCTACTCCCTCCCACCTTCTAGCATTTAGTGTTCTTGGAGGAAAACAGCTCAAGGAGCACCTTTGTAGTTCTTGATATACGCATATAAGAGAGAGACAAGGGCAGGAGTAGGGGTGTTACCTCCCCACGAGGGTCCCGAACCTGGGTACATCGGTGTGTTTGCGTGTTCTTGTTTGAGTTTCTTCTGTGTTGTGAGCTTCATTTGTGTTCTTGTGAGTTCCTGAGCTCGCACCCGCATGTCTCGCGACATGCAAGCCCTTTCCGGATCCCCCAGCGCACGTTCGGCCCCCAACATTAGCCACCCTGTGGCATATGCCGTGACACCACCATGACACTTTATGATGGGCTCCCTCTAAATAGTGATACCCCTTTCCAGGTGTCGCATTCGAGACCCGAACGGTAGGTTCAGCCATAGTCCAGACTAAAGCTAGCTAGGCCCATATTGAGGGTGTCACACGCAGGGCCGGTTCAGGGCGTGTTTGGTTACCAGATCGATTTTGGGCTTTCCGTTTCCGTTACTTAGTTGCCAAAACACGGGTTGAGACATGTTGTGTACATGATTTGATAGCCCATAATTTTCTACGCTGACCAGTATTGTTGCATGTAAAATTTTGAGCACCCGATCACATGGTCGCATGTGTTTTGTTTCGGAACTGCAAACACATGGTGTTTGGTTACTAAATATTGCTACTTGCAGTCACCACTTCTCACTATGGTGATCTTACGAACATGTTCATTAGTTTACCTAGCTACTAGCAAATGCTAGTTTATCATGATATCAAAGTTTACCTAACTACTAACAAATGGTAATTTGTCACGACATCAAAATTCACCTAGACACGAGGAAATCAATCAAAGTTCATCACACCATCACAGTTGTGAATATCTCTTCTTATTCTTCTTCTCTCAAGTTTGTCCAACATTACTGGTCGTGAGCGTCGACACCATAGCTAACATCATTATTGATATCAGGTGTAACATCCTCCTTGTCCGGAAAGTACTCATCAATACCCCACCCTAAGATCCAATAATAAAGGATGTAACAAGTAAGAACCAGCTTAACTTGAGTGGCGAGCAGTGGAATGATTTCTAATCAAGGATCTTAAATATATTCCGTTCTTTGGAGAAGCAAATACACTCTCAACTGTAACTAAGACTTGAATGTCTCAGATTGAACAATCTTTTTCATCCTTACAGGATAGTTCCTTGAAGAGAACTCGTTGAGGCTGTACCTGGTACCTGAAGGGTGGAAGAACACTAAGGCGACAAGCATATCCTGCATCTCCAAGATAAAACTTGTTATCCAGAATACTTATCCCATCTAGACAACTCATGCTATCAGCAAGGATGCTTGCATCATGTGCAAATCCTTCCCAACCAGCTAGCATATAGGTGAACTTCCTAATCAACAGCCGCGAGCACATTCTAGCTAGTGTAATGATTTCTACCTCTGTATACAGTAGACTCTAACCTTGGCACTCTAGCTGTCACATGTCAATTGCATCATTACAATCCCGCATACATGAATATTGTGTCATGTTACACTGGTAACCTCAACAATGTGTTATGTGTCTAAGGAAGTACTATGAAATCTGATTTTCTTACCTTAAACTATGGATTGGCGGGCACAAACAGATTCATGGGTATGCTTCTGAATACCAATTATTTTCAAAAAAATAAATCATGTAGTAGTATTCATCCCATGTATCCCAACAAAGCTTGCTATCCTTCTAGCCCGTATCTTGTCCAACGAATAATCTGGTCGAACTCCTCGCTGAGATCTCCAGGCTCTCTTTAGAGTCCACGTTCTAGCAAAGCTATTGTAGTGATGGCAGATTTGTAGCACATTTTTTCCAAAATTTGAATACCAATTATCTGTATGCAGCGTCTACCATTGTTGGCGCCTTGATCATCTCTGCTCTGATATCTCCATCGACGAACATAACTTTCTTGAAATAGCATGATATTTTCTCGCTAGATCTCCTTAAAGTGTTGCAAATCACTCTACATCTCTGGTTATGACCAACAACATGAAGAAACATTGCGACTTGCACTTCTATAGAAGTGGAGATGCTATCTTTCAGCAAGCCCTTGGACCGAAACGTCTCCACAAGGTTGCAAAAAGGAGCTCTGCCACAAGCCTGAGTGTTGTTGCCTGAACGGTGAGGGCATACGAGCTCTTCTGTTCTAGTGAAATCAAGGTGGTTGCGTAAGAGTACATGTGGAAACTGGCTACTACGTTATGGTCTAAGTCCCATCTTCGGGGAATGGTGCTTTGTAAGTGAGCGTTAGTTAGATCTACATAGGGGGAAATGTTCTTACCGCCATGGGAACATAGGGGACCAAAAACTCTCGGTGCCGTCGATGAGGTGGAGCAGATACATTGCTTGGTTGTCTCCACATTCCGTTTTCTTTTTTGTTCCGCAATTTTTTCCGTATTTGCATTTCGTTTTCATTTTCACACGGAAAAAGAAATCCCCGTTTTCATCCTAGTGAGACGTGCCTTCCCTATGGTCAAATCTCATGTTCCCATTTTTCTCAGAATTTAGATCATAAATTTTAGAGCATAGTGTACAATGGCTGCTAGCCTGCAAGAGTACTACACCTAAGCATGCGCAAAAGGCCAAGAAAATAAAATGTAATAAAGTGTTAATTGGTTCTGTGTCATACCGAGCTGAGTTTTATTGGTATGTGTTCTACCCGCGCTATTTCTCTGTTTTGTGCCTTGGTTTGGCATATCGCCCAAACGCTCGGTTCCCTCTGGTTAACCTCCTTTGACCCGCACTTGGCCTGACTGGTGGGGTCGGCCTGGCGCGGCTCGGCTCGGCTCAGTCTGACTGGAGTAGTACGTCATCCTCCTCCAAGTGGGACCGCTCAAGTGGGGACAGGAAGGGACGAGTCTGACGTCCGGGTTGGGTATCTCCGCCCCAATTAACACTGAATTAACTTAATTAACACTGAATTAACACTTAATTAACTGGATTAACATTAATGTAACTGATAATTTGTTGATTGGTACGTCATTGTTTAGTGAAACTGGTACTACTAATTGAAACTCAATTTATAATAGGATTCATAACTCGATTTGAAAGCTGAAACTCGATTTATAACACGAATTGAAACTGATAATACTAATTTAAACTCGATTATATTAGATTATATTAACAATTACAAAAGATTAGCAGTGCATGCAGCACTGCTACTACGCCGGTGGCGGCCTAATACTACTACTAATCCGTAGCAGTGCAACTAATGCACTGCTACTACGATGATCGCCGGGCGCGGCTCCTACGCGCGCTTCCTCTTGGGCGGCGGTCCGTCGTCGGAGGAGGAGTCGTCCTCCTCCTCTGCCTCTTCCTCCTCTGCTTCCTCCTCAACCTCATCCTCCTCCTCCTCCTCCTCCATGTCCTTGTCATCGTCGTCCTTCTCCTCCTCGTCGCCCTTGTTCAACTCCGGGTCCGAGTCCTCCTCCTCGGACCCGTGGTGATCGCCGTCGTCGTCGCTGGAGTCGAGGTCAGACCCCTCGCCATTGCCGCCGCTCTGGTTGGCGTCGGACCCCTCACCGTCGTTGTCGGTGCCGGAGCCGCCGTCACCGCCGTTCCCGTGGCCGTGGCCCTCCTCCCACCACTCGATCGGGTTGCCCTCCCCGTCGGAGTCGCTCGGGATGGCTGGGTTCTGTCACCAAGACTCGTCGTCCAACGACATTGTTGTTGGAGAGAAGTGGTGGTTTGGGTTTTTCACAGAGAAGAGAGAAGAGCGAGTGAACGGCAATGCCAATGCGCATTGGGGTTTTTATTAGTGAAGGGATAACTGCTCGTGTTGAATTCACTACCGCCGGCATGTAAATCGATAACCGCGCTTGGGCACTGAACAGGCACATCTTTTGGTTTTCTTGCCAACGACAGTGTAAACATGACAACACGATGCACATTGGGATTTTATTCGCAATGATGACACCATGTGACCGCGCTTCTCGTCTAGTCGAAGTGACATGTCTGTAAATGTTTACCACGTCATCTGGTGCCCCTATACGTGTCGAGTACAACTGTTGAACAGTTGTTGCGCGTCGTCGTTCTGGTCAAATTTACTACAGTTGGAGACGAGATGTTGTGAGACATCTACACGTATCAGAAGCATTTGTTGCATGAACTAGACACGTATCGGTGCATCCGTGTCAACACAGCAAGCGCAATGAAGACACAAACTAGACGTGAACTTGCACCCACAATGCACGCTCTGTGTAGTTACACGATCTGAACGTGTGTAGACCTTGTTTATCAACTTGAATCGTTTGAATATTTGTTATTGTACTTTTGTCGAACACCTTAAGTGCGCACTCTGGACGCGCTCAGAGCGTGCCCGGTGTGCTCTATGCGCGAACATGCAAACATTTGTGTAAAATTTGTGCGTAAATTGGGACTAGACCATTCTTAGTCACTCCTAAATGATACTTTCGTGAGTATTTTGAAATTATCATGTTGCAGTTCTCATTTGCACATCTGAGATATGCGATATCACTTGAGATCCTCACCCTTCTCATTTGAATGTATGTAGACCATGTTTTTCAACATGAGTCGTTAGTATATGACATATTAAGACTATGTGCGTCGGTTTTTCATTTTTTGATAATTTTTAAATTTATTATGGTTATTTCAAATTCAGGTTTGACCAACATTTAAACAAGTTTAAAACATGAAAATGAAAAACTAAGCATGGATCCTTTTTAGTCACTCCAAAACGAAACTTTTGTGGGGTTTTTTAAAATGTCATGTTGCAATTCAAAAACCACTTCTCTCCAACCTTAGACCTGATTGTTTGAGTTATGCAATATCACATGATCTCCATGCCCTTCTCCTTTTAAATGTATGTAGACCATGTTTTTTAACTTGAGTCGTTAGTATATGACATAATACAACTATGTGCGTAGGATTTTCCTTTTTTTTGACATTTGTTTGAATATTTGAAGTTCATTTCAAATGTCGATCAAACTGCAGCCGTCTGATTTCTTCTAGAAGGAATATGCAGCCGTCCGATTTCCTTCAGAGGGAATCTGCAGGCGATCCGCGAGAAGCTCGGTCTGCAATCTGATTGGACGCGTGCGAAGGACAAGGGTTGTACACCCGCTGACGAGTGGACCCAACGGGAATTTTTGGCTCGCCCACCCCCATTTTGGTGCACTAAATGCGGATTTTGGTTGTTACCCGTCGTAACCAAGTGAGACCAAATGAATCCATTTCTAAGCAAAAAAAATGGTGGAGTCAACTGAAAAATGTGTTTCAAATGAGATCCAAAGGTAGGGTAAACGGTCTCATTTCTAAGTAAAAAATAGTGGAGTCGCCGCAAAAATGTGTTTCAAATGAGCTCTAAGGGTAGGGTAAACGGCCTCACTTCTAAGCAAAAAATGGTCGATCGCCGCAAAAATGTGTTTCAAGTGAGTTCCAAAAGTAGGGTAAACGGCCTCATTTCTAAACAAAAATGGTGGACTCGCCACACAAATGTGTTTCAAATGAGCTCCAAATGTAGGGTCAACGCCCTCATTTCTAAGCAAAAATGGTGGACTCGCTGAAAAATGTGTTTCAAATGAGCTCCAAAGGTAGGGTAAACGGCCTCATTTCTAAGCAAAAATTGTGGACTCGCTGAAAAATGTGTTTCAAATGAGCTTCAAAGGTAGGGTAAACGGCCTCATTTCTAAGCAAAAATGGTGTACTCGCTGAAAAATGAGTTTCAAATGAGCTCCAAAGGTACAACAGCCTCATTTCTAAGCAAAAAACAGTGGACTGGCTGAAAATTGTCTGAACTGAATTTACACACACAATTGTAAAACGTCAAGCACAAGGTCATTGCCCTTAATAAAGCAACTAATAGCTAAAATGGACTACCACTCGTCCTCGTCATCGGAAACCTCCACCGTCTCGGCCTTGCCCTTGCCCTTGGCATCCACTTCTTCTGAGGCGTTGCTGTTCGACGTCGACCACATGTCTTCCTTCTTCCCCTGGCTCTCCGAGTAGATCTTGAGCCGTTGCTGCTCGGCGGCGGAATGCTTGGCAAGGTCCATGGCTTTCTGGTCGGCCATGGCCCAGGCCAAACCCGGGTCCAGCATCTCCGTGACCTCCTGATTCCAAGCCATGGTCCAGTGCATACCCTGGTCGTCCTTGTCGTCCTCGTCAGACAGATTGATGAAGGGAATGGGATCGGGCGCAATGGCCCTGCCCCTGCCCCTGCCCCTTGGACTTCGAGACTCCCCGTCCCATGCTGCTTCCCTCGCTCGCCACCTGCTCGAGCTTGGAGGAGTACGCGCACGCCCACGCCCACTCCCCATGCCGCTTCCCTCGCTCGCCTCAAGAAACCAAGGATAGGGGACGTGGCGGCGGCGGCGGTTCGAGCTGGGAGTGGAGCTTCCATCACCACGAGCCATGGAGAGATAAGAGACTGGGCGAATGTGTCTAGGAGAGGAAGAGGGGATTTGTGAGCGCAACGGGCAAGGAGATGGCTCCTTTTAATGCCATCTGTGGTCTCTGGACGGCGTCGCGGTCTAGAAGGCGGTAATGGCGACCGGACATTAAGTCGGCTCCAAACTGCTCAGCTTGGAGCAGGACAGAATAGGCAAGAGAGACGCGAGGACGGCGGAGCAGATGCGCGTCCGGGCCGGCAGTGTAGGCAGAGAGGTAGCTTTTTACCGGCTAGGGGGCACGCCATGAAGGCGTGGCCATTGAAGGCGCGGCGAGCACAGGCATGGACGCGCAAGCACGGCTCCATGCATGCTCTCCGCCGCCGCTGGCCCCACTTGCATGCATGCATGCTCTAAGGTCAAAGGCTCGACCCCACTAGCCAACCCCACGAAATTCTAGCCGAGCCGCACCAGGCCGCCCCACCGGTTAAAGTAGGTTGACCAGATGGAAACGAGCATTTGGGTGTTTGGAGAGCAAACCAGGGCACAAACCAGAGAAACGGCGCGGGTATGGCACAGACCGATAAAACTCATGGAACCATGGCACATAAACAATTGACCCTAATAAATACCGTTTTAGAGGTGAGTCAAACCCAAACCGAACCGCTTCTTGCCTCCCGTGTCGCTGGTCCCATCTCACCACGGTTCAAACCTATGTTTGATGCCAATCTCAAAATACAATCCATCGACTCAGTTTCCAGGTTATGAGTGTACGATGCTTTTATAGGGTGAGAGTATGTGTTTGTATTGAATGAGTTGTTTATGCGTTGTACTTTAGATGGAATCTAGAAGTCACCAGAAGGGAAGATTTTTTTTATTGTAGATAAATTGCCGGTTCGGCAGGTCTTGGCAGTACCAGAAGAAAGATGAAAGTTCTGAACCAGCTCATTGGTAATAAGAATGTTGTCAGTTATTCTTCTTCCCTTAATGAAGGCTTGATTGGCTTCCGGAGATGATATTATTCAGCAAGCGCTAAGTGAGGATTTTATATAGAAATGATGAAAAAAAAAGTGAAAAATAAAAAATGACCAGAGAAAAAACGCGGGAGCGCACCACGCGTGTACATACAGACAGGCCGCGTCAGTGTTCTGAACCACTCACTGCAAAGCTCACCAGTTTCTCCAATTTCAATCGTGGAAATACTTACAAGCGGGCACTCGGTGATAAAAAAAAGCAAAATCAATTACATCAACACACCCCTATACAAAAAAAAACGACCACTATTAAATCAACCAAATTAATTGTCACGTACCATCCTAGAGGATCTCTCTGCCAAAGAAAACAAAAACCACACCAAGAGAAACGCGCAGGCCAGTCGGCCAGAAGAAAGTTCAGGACGGCGCCGCGAGCGAAGACGACGAGCCGACCGCCCTGGGCACGGCCACGTAGTTGAAAGACGCCGCGGACGAGAGCCTCCTGGCGCCCTGCAGGAGCTCGCCGCAGCGCCCGGCCCCCGCCGCCGACGACCGGGGCCTGACGAGCTCGGCCGAGGACCGACCGCCACAGCTTGACCCGCTGCTGCTGCTGCCGCTGCTGGTGCGCATGGACGGAGCGGAGCACGTGAGCCTGCCGGCCTCCACCCTCTTGCGGTTCATGGTGCTCGGCTCCGGCGTCCCCCTGAAGCTGCCGCCGGTTCGCTTCAGGCGTGGCATCGTCTCCTTCTCGCTGAACAGAGTGCGCAGCTTCTTCTGCTCCTGCAACACGTAAATGACTTCCGGTGAGTACAGAGTCTAGGAGGAGAATTCTAGCTGGTTTGTTGTACTGAAAGTGCCGAACGAGTGCAGTAAGAACAAGCATGTTTTGCTTACCCGGAGCCGCCTCCTCTCCTCCTCCTGCCTCAGCCTGGCTTGCTTGTGCTCTTCCAGCACGGCGACTAGGCGAGCCTTCAGACAGTAAGCAACAAAAAACTTTCAGCAAAATGCTACGGTACGACTGATTATGCTGCTGCAGCTGAACTGAAGCTATAGCTTACTCACCCCGTCATACAGAAACGGCTTCTTTCTTTCGCTCTCCCATGCCAGTGTTCGACTCATCAGGTTATCAACGATGGCTACAGATCAATGAACAATGGGTTATGTTTGCACAAACATTCTTCTGAATCAATAGATATTCAATTTGAATAGTTATTGTTCTACGTTTTGATCAATTCGTATGTGCATACCTGGAATCTTCATGATGACGACCCTCGCTTTCTCAGCGCGTTTCAGGTTCAGACGTGCAGCCCTGTCAGTGTTGAACCTGTTCTCATCCTGAAAACCAGCAGACGAGATCCCTTTGTTTTCAGCTCCAAGAGATCATTGTACAGTGCATTCAGAATCCACGTTGATTTGTTGCAAATGTATAGTACATACCAAGTTGTGCTCCTCGAGCCATTTCTCCTCGTCACAGGCCACTAGCCACTTGTTGATCTTCTCCATGATGTCCTTCCTGGACTGATGCTCTTCCTTGGCCTTGGCTATCTGGTCGTCGATGCTGGCCATGAGCTCGGAGGGGTTCACAAGGCCTGATAAGATTCCATCAACATTAGAAACAGTACGCATTGCCTCATTAGAAAGAGCAATTTCTTTTTAAAAAATGTGCAATTTCAGTAACTGAACAAGAGGGACTGTGTCTGAATTTCTGAACTCGCACATACCGGAGTCGATGAGGGCGATGGATTTCTCGGGCACGGTGCTGGCGTCGGGCTCGACGTGCATGCTCCGGCAGATGTTCTCCAGCACCAGCCTCCGCTTGAGCACGAGCTCCTTCATCCGGCCGGCCTTGAGCCTCGTCAGCCGCTCCACCTCCTCCCCGGTCTTCTTTATGCTCGCCATGGACAGCACGCCGGAGGACAGGGCCTCCTCCTTGGCGGGCCTCAGCACGGCCGCCGCCTTCCTGAAGCCCCGCCGCTCCTCCTCCGGCGAGTCCATCAGGTCCCACAGCTCCACCAGCGGCACGACGGCTTCTCGCATCTGCACATCGATCCAAGTGAAGCAGCGTTGTCAGTCTTCCAGTGCCCGATAATAAGAATGTGCAGCAGGCTGGCTACCCGCATTCAGGTTAATTCGAAGGTGTACCATACCATGGCTGACCGCTTTGTCTTCTCGGAGGTGAGCATGGCGACGACGTGGGCGAGGCTGGTGAGCGTGGTGTCGCTGATGCTGGTGGGCTTGCCGGGGTCGGCCTCGTGCAGCCCCGGGTGGACCTCGTTCACGATCGCGATGAAGTCCTCTCCCAGGACGTCGCACAGCGAGTGCACCTCCGTCACGTGCTCCAGGACCTTGTGCAGCCGGTCGGACTGCAGAGAGACGACAGTACATTGCATAATTATTAAACTAATGATGTCCTACTAACTGGTTGTTGATAGGTTCAGTCTTACACGAAACTGAACGTGATTAAATATCCTGAAGATCCACATGATGTTGTTGTCTGAACAGGACATACGGGTTGCAGTCACGGTCAACGTACCTTCTCTTTCTGAAGACTCGACAAGCGTGCTTTCTTCTCGTTCAGCCTCCTAACCGTCAGGTCATGGCCGTCGCCGGCTCTGGGCGAGGAGTCGTAGCCGGGACTCCTCCCTGCAATTTCAGCGCTGATCTTCTCAATCTCCGACCGAATGTCCGCGAACTGCTTGCTCCGTTCTGCTCTCATTGCCCTCAGTTCTTCCAGCAGAGCCGTCGCGGAGGACATCCTCTCGTTCAGCGACACGGTCCATTTGTTCACCTGATTAAAGGTGCAGATTATAGGAATAGTTAGGTAAATCTCACCAAACAAATGAAGATTTCAATAATTCTGTGACCAAATTACATACATGCCTTATTTCGAGGCAGTTCAGTTACGCCATATTTATATGAATGGAATCAATAAAGTAAAAAATAAAATCGGTTAATTTGATAACATACACTTAAATACATTTACTCGTAAATTGAATTCAACTACTTCCTCCGATAGCCCGATCCATATGCGACAAATAATATGGATCGGATGGGGTAATTTTTATTCTCATTCTTTCTCCTTTGCAAATTCTTAAAATTAGTAAGGTTATAATTATTTTGGGCATTCTTAAATTGCCCCACTTTCAAATTTCAAGTATGAAAATATATTCTTGTATTAAAACTCAGAATATAAATGAACAAGTACCATTTAAATTTGAGTTTTAAAATCAGTGTGACACATATAATTCTCTGGATTTTAGAGAGGTTCACAATTATATGGTACAATTTTTTGTGCTGTGGCAGCCAGAGGGGCCATGATGTGCAAAGCTATCATATATATTAAGGGAAATCGTAGTATGCAGCATACCAAACATGTGTTCAGGTAATGATTTTTTTTTTGACCGACATCAGGTAATGAATTTCACTCTAAGATAAACTGTTATGTGAAAAGTGAAATTTACTCATGAAAATATGACATTTTACATTTTTTTATGGAAATTAACTTTTACAGTAAGTCCCAAGTGAAACAATAAAAAACAGGTGATTTTTCTTGGTCTAAAAATAGCCTACCAAGAGAATAAGAGATACTCCCTAAGCAAAACAGTAATAATTGGATTCTTGGGGTTGGGGAGGCGTGTTTACCTTGAACTGCGCGGTGTTCTCGGCGCCGAGGGCAGCGGTGAGGGCGGCGATCTCGGCCTCGCTGGCGGCGAGCGACTGGTGCAGCAGCGCCCTCTCGCCGGTGGCCTCGTCGACCTTGCGGCGGTACACCCGCATGCACTCCGCCTCCAGCTCGTGCACCATCCGCTCCCTCTCCTCCCGGCTCTTCCCTATGTCGCCCCACAGTTGCTGCACACACACACACAAGCATGCATCAAACCACAGCACTCCAAATCACGACCAGAACCTAATCCAGGGAGGGAGAAGACGCGCACCCTGAGCTCAGCGAGTAGCGGGGCGCAGCTCCCGGCCTCCAAGCCGCCGGCGCCGGACAGTGACAGCGGCGCCATGTTGTACAGCAGCTCCGCTGCGACTTCCCCCATGATCAGCTTTGGCTAGCTTACACCGTGCGGTTGTTCGAGTGTTGGAGAAGAAGGTTGCTAGCTTGAGGAGCTAGCTGAGAGGGTTTAGGAGTTAAGACGACGACGTCGATGATGGATACGTTGGTTGGAGGTCGGCCTATATAGCTGGAAGGTCAGGTCAGGTCGCATGATTGGGTAGGCTTGCGGAGCAGCCGCTGTGGATGGGTACACGACAATTGTGGAAGAGATGGTTGTGGTGGCCGGCAAGCCGTGGCCGTCGTCGGGCAGGCAGGGGAGAAAAGGAAAAGGGAGGAAGGAGAAGAGGAAGCCTGGCTAATAAAGCCAGTACGTGTTTTCGGGTGCGAATATATGCTAGCTCCACCGTACCAGCTGATTTGTGCTTTGTTTATGCCCAACTCTGCACTTAGCTTAGCTTTATTACAAGTACCTTGCTTCTGTAATATATATTGACACTCGCCCAGCCATCACGCGTCACACGGATTAATTAGTAGCGTAGAACCCGTCGGCTGGAGTGTTTGAATATAGTTTGCTTCCAACGCATCAATCCCGTTGAATCATAATAAAAGTATTGGTGATCTGTAGACTATGTCAAATTAATAGAACTGTTTGCATAATAGCCATCAGAAAAACCTCAACCAGTCGATTTACATAGGCCGTAGAGTGTTAGATGAGCCTGATTTTCAGTGTATCAATACTTGCTGTTAGGTATGTTTCACAGATAATCATTTGACGGCACTTTAACATGAAGTTTTCAACACGTTGCCGTGCTTTCCATGCATGCGTATATATCCTGTTCAGACCCATGCATGCATGGATGATAATGATATCGGTCGACATCTAATCCAATTCTTTGATTACCTCATCTAGTACGTGATTCTTCGATCAATTAACCCCTCTTTTTAGCTTTTTTTGTGTGGTAGGTTAGCAAGCGAATAGATAAAGGCACAAAGCATCCTTTGGGGTCAACTGCTACTACCTGAAATAGACCACACACCAGATGCTATGATTGGGATTGTTCCCAAGCTTTATCTTTCGTCTCAAGAAAGACAGTGGTGGTTGCATGCATTGCATTGGCAATTGGTTAAGCTTGGGTGATGCATGGGCTGGATGCCTGGATGATATGCATTGGTTGTTGCGGTGCCTGAACCTGATCAGTCCCAAATCCTATCCCAATTCCCAACCCACCTATACTTTTACACCAATGCAAAAATGTTTTTGCACACTCATGCATGTTTGTCGTTAATAGCTTTAAACTAAGTCGCGTGTGCGCTTGCATGGGGCCCTACCTGTGATGCAAACATTCCAACAGTCCAAATCAGCGATTATCGACGCCATCCACATGCATAATATAAACAAATTAAGCAAAAGAAAGAGTGGATAAGGACCTCTTAACAGATGAATTGCACAAAAAGTCGCACTGCTCATTTCGGTAGTTCAGAAACAAATATTGACACAGTCGGCGGATCCACGGGAGTCTATCACTGGAGAGGCAAAGAAAGATCATACAACCTAAGTTATTCTCTCACTGGAATTACTACAGTACTAGTCTAGCAGAGCAATCACAGATGTTCACTCTTCACGAAGTTCGAAGTGGACAGACTAACCGAAATCATAAACCAGATTACGTGTCAAGGTAGCTACCCGTTCAGTAATCACAAAAGCTAGTGTCAACTGTCAACTAATAAGAAGACAGCACGGATATTTACAACTAGATTGATATGTTTCCTCGGAAAAAACCCAGCTAGATATGTGTCATAGTGGAGCAGATAAAATAGAGAATTCTAATTTCCATTATTAGAGTATAGGTCGGTTAGGTTATGCCTAGGTCGGTTATGCTGTTTGAGTTGTAATCTATCTCTAGTTTGAGTTGTAATCTATCTCTAGTATTCTTGCTCTACAAGCTTTGTACTCCATATAAGCAGCCCTTTGAGGCAACGATCAATACAATCAATAGTCTCCAATTATCCCAAACTATCAAACTATCATGGTATCAGACGCCTAGGTTTTCCGCACCTGGCATGGCTCCGCCCGCCCCTCCGCCGCTGCCGCCGCGGCCTCTCTTCTCCATGGCCGAGTTCCGCGCCGCCGGAGCCCCTTCTACCCCTTCTTCTTCCTCCACCAATATCCAACACAACTATCCCTCACCACCTCAAATCTCTCTAGCCGACACGATCGCCGACGTCTCTCCGTTTATTCCGATCTCGCTTGATCTCGGCGCCCACAACTATTACCATTGGCGCCACCTCTTCCATATACATCTTGGCCGCTGCGGTCTTCGCCACCATATCCAACCATGCTCCACTCCGCAGCCCGCCAACCCTAGATGGGTAAAGGATGACCTCGCCATCATACAGTGGATCTACACCCGCATCTCCACCGACCTCTTCAACCTCGTCTCCACTGAAGATGCCACGGCCGCTGAGCTTTGGGCCTCTCTCAAACAGTTGTTCCAGGACAACTCCGACGCCCGCATCAACGCGCTCCACACCGAGCTTCGCACGACCACCCAGGGTGCCTCTGCGGTCACCGTCTACTGCCAACGGATCAAGGCCATCGGCGATGAACTCCGTGAACTTGGTGATCACGTTGAGGATCGCACGCTCATCAACGCCCTCCTCGTCGGGCTAAGTGACCAGTTCGAGAAGCAGCAGTCCTTCATCCCCATGATCAAGCCCTACCCAACCTTCGCCGAGGTCCGCTCCATCCTCCAACTCGAGGCCCAAACTCAAGCTCGCAAGGCAGCCCGGTCTCCTCATCAGGTGTTTCACGCCAACGCTGCCACCGAGACCCGCGTCGCCACCGACACCCGTCAGGCCGCCGCGCCCCCGCCTCCTGCCACGGCCGCCGCGGCGCCACCACCTCCACCAGGCTGGCGTCCAAGCCCCAACTATCGGGGCAAGAATCCGATCTATAGGCCTCCTCAACCTCGACCTGCAGCTCCTACGACGTCATCACATGCTCCGGGGTCGTCGTCATCGCATGCTCCAGGGCCGCCAACTCCTTCGACATGGCAGCCGCAGCACGACCCATGGACCGGCCTCGTCCAGGCCTGGCCAATGCCCTGGTCTGCCCCCTCTCCATACGGTGCACCTCCAGCATACACGGGCACGTGGAGCCCCGGCGTTCGCCCCACCACCGGCTCTCCTGGCCTCCTTGGATCCCGGCCACCGGCGCACGTCTACACCGCCATGACTACTCCACCTCCGAGCGCACCAGGACCTCCGCATCCCTACTTCAACATGGCACCATATGGGTATGGCGGTCAGCCGCCTCCTCCTCCCTAGCCAACATATATGCTCATGCACCCGCGGCAACATCACAACAGCCGACATGGGACCAAGCCGCCTTCATCAACACCATGAACAACTTCACGCTAAACCAAGGTACGGATTGGATTTTTGATTCTGGTGCATCCTCGCATATGTCTTCAAATATGAATTTGCTGTCAGCTTGTTTTCCTTCTGCTTTCTCCACAATCACCATCGGCGATGGCTCCACAATTCCAGTCTCATGCACAGGCCACTCTTTCATTCCCTCTTCCTCCGCACCTTTTAGTTTACGCAATATTCTTGTCGTTCCTTCACTAATTAAAAATCTTATTTCCGTTCGCCAATTCACCATTGACAATCAAGTTATTCTTGCTTTTGACCCCTTTGGTTTGTCTGTGAAGGATCTGAAAACGGGGGAGGTTCTGGCTCGGTACAATAGCACGGGTGATCTTTATCCGCTCCATGACGCACCTACATCCTCACCTCGTGCCATGCTCGCCTCCGTTGATTTGTGGCATCGTCGCCTCGGCCACCCCAACAACACCACTTTGTCATCTGTGCTTCAAGAATTTAGTATTCCTAGCTCTAGTGTCTCTCATGATCCCTCTCTTTGTAATGCCTGTCAATGCGGCAAACATGTTAGATTATCTTTTGGCACTTCTACTACTTCTAGCACTTTTCCATTTGAACTACTACATTGTGATTTATGGACCTCTCCCATCCCTAGTGTTTCGGGTTATAAATATTATCTTGTGATTTTGGATGATTACTCTCATTATATTTGGACCTTTCCTATACGTGCCAAATCCGATGTCCATGCAATTTTTCTCAATTTTCGGCAGTATGTTCTCATGCACTTTGGCTTGCCCATTCGTTTTATTCAATGTGATAACGGCCGTGAATTTGACAATACACAAAATCGCAACTTTTTTTTCTCTCAAGGCATTCTTCTTCGTTTTTCATGTCCCTACACATCCCCACAAAACGGCAAAGCTGAACGCTCGCTTCGTTCCATCAACGACATTCTTCGCACGTTGCTTTTACAGGCCTCTCTTCCTTCTCGTTTTTGGGCAGAAGCTCTTCGTACCGCCACCCTTCTTTTAAATATTCGCCCCACCAAAACATGTCCTCTCTATACACCTTTTCAATCCCTTTTCCTCTCTCATCCTGACTACCTTTCTTTGCGCGTTTTTGGTTGCCTATGTTTTCCCAACACCGCCTCTACCTCCTCTAATAAACTCGAGCCACGATCTTTGCCTTGCATTCATCTTGGTCTCTCCGACGATCACAAAGGATATCTTTGTTTTGACCCATCATCCGGTCGTGTGCTTCTTTCTCGTCACGTTACTTTCGATGAGAATATTTTTCCCTACGCTGCAACAACCTCCACACCATTCCCTTCCCCATCCACCGCAATTCCCAAAACCCCTGCCATCCTACACCCTGCCGCCACCCCTATTGTTGAGCCTGTGTCGCCGCCTCATACGCCTACCTCCTCGCCGACAACGGCAACCGTCTTCTCTTCCCCACCGGCCGATCACTCCCCGGTCATGTCCCCCAACTCTACCGAGACCGATGACTCTCCAGCTTCGACCAACCCCAACCCCAGTCCATCTCCTACCGAGCCTACCACCTCTCCTGACTCTCCCTCATCTACGCCGCCCCTTCCACGCAATGCCGTTCCGACCAATCCTCCTACTAATGATCATGTTATGTGCAAACGCGGCTTTCTTATTCCTATAACACGGCTCAATCTCACGGCTACACCGACGCTTTCACCTATTCCCACTTCCTATAAACGTGCTCTCCTTGATCCTCTTTGGCTTTCTGCTATGCGTGATGAATTTGAGGCTCTTCAGCAAAACAATACATGGACTCTCGTTCCAAAACCACATGGTGTTAATGTTGTTTCCGGCAAATGGGTTTTTCGACACAAATTTCACGCGGATGGCACTCTTGCTCGTTACAAAGCTAGATGGGTTTGCCGTGGTTTCTCCCAGCAACATAGTGTCGATTTTGATGAGACTTTCTCTCCCGTTGTTAAGCCTAGCACCATACGTGTTGTTCTTAGCCTTGCCGTTTCCTCTTCTTGGCCGATTCATCAGCTAGATGTCAAAAATGCTTTTCTCCATGGCACTCTCAATGAAACAGTATATTGTCAACAACCCTCCGGCTTTGAGAATCCCACTTCTCCCAATCTTGTTTGTCTGCTTAACAAATCCCTATATGGTCTAAAACAGGCACCACGTGCATGGTTTCAACGCTTTGCCACTTTCATTCAAACCATCGGTTTTATCTCCTCTAAGTCTGATTCCTCTCTCTTTATTTTTCAATCTTCTGAACACACAGCCTATCTTTTGCTTTATGTAGATGATATCATTCTCACAGCTAGCTCCGATTCCTTTCTACACCATATTATTTCATGTCTCAATAAAGAATTCTCTATGACTGATCTTGGTTCTCTCCATCATTTTCTTGGTATCACCGTGTCTCGCACAAAAACCTCTCTTTTTCTATCCCAACGCCAATATCTTTTAGATTTGCTTGATCGTTCTGGTATGACCGATTGTCAACCCTCTCGCACTCCGGCTGACATTGGTGCCAAATTATCTGCCGACGGTGATCCCGTTTCTGACCCCACAGAATACCGTAGCATCACTGGTGCTCTCCAATATGCCACTCTCACTCGTCCTGACATATCTTATTCTGTTCAACAAGCTTGCCTCTTTATGCACTATCCCCGCAAACCTCATCTTAATCACGTCAAACGGATTCTTCGATATCTTAAAGGCACCCTCGATCATGGTCTTCTTATTAATTCTTCCTCTCCAACAAGCTTGACAGTATATTCTGATGCAGATTGGGCAGGTTGTCCGGATACTCAACGATCTACATCCGGCTATTGTGTTTATTTGGGTGATAATCTTGTTTCTTGGTCTTCTAAAAGGCAGGTGACAGTTTCTAGGTCCTCCGCTGAAGCTGAATATCGGTCGGTTGCTCATGCCGTGGCCGAGGCGGTGTGGTTACGCCAGCTTCTTGTCGAGCTTCATAGACCAATTGAGCGTGCAACTATTGTCTATTGCGATAACATCTCTGCTGTCTATATGGCCTCCAATCCAGTTCAGCATCGACGCACCAAGCATATTGAAATCGATATACACTTTGTTCGTGAAAATGTGGCCCTTGGCGAGGTCCGTGTTCTTCATGTTCCCACGAGTGCGCAGTTTGCTGATATCTTCACAAAGGGGCTACCGACTACACCCTTCACCGACATACGCTCCAGTCTCAACATCGTTACACCTGACGTTGACACTGCGGGGGGATATTAGAGTATAGGTCGGTTAGGTTATGCCTAGGTCGGTTATGCTGTTTGAGTTGTAATCTATCTCTAGTTTGAGTTGTAATCTATCTCTAGTATTCTTGCTCTACAAGCTTTGCACTCCATATAAGCAGCCCTTTGAGGCAACGATCAATACAATCAATAGTATCCAATTATCCCAAACTATCAAACTAACATCCATGTTGAAGTATATAGGTTGATTGCCTAGTCTTTTCCATGAGTTCGTACTTTTGATTGTGTTGTCTAGTATATTTTTTTAGATAAAGAGCATATATTAATATCGAATTGATACAACTACATCCAGACTCTGCAACCACGCAATGCTCTAATAGCATAACGGATGCACACAGCTAAAACAAAGAAAAAATACAAAAAAGAAAAGTCCCGCTACAGCAATCAGATACTCGACACAGCGATACTAACACCACCAAAACAACACCATAAGTCGAACACTCCAAAAGTGACGCCTCCAAGAAGGAAACAATGTAGAATCACCGTCGTCGCCCCGATCAGAGATCCTAGATTTTCACCACAATTCCTTCATCAAGACAATTGCCAGGCACAACCAGTGAAGGCCAGACCTTGGGTTTTCACCCCGCGAAGTAAGACTGTGTACCTCTCCTGTGATGTCGCCCCCACTAACAGTCGCTGCCACGATTCCCATCTTACCAAGCCAGCTTCTCATTGCTACAAAGAGTCAATCCACCATCAAAATTCCTCGTATCCCTACTTTCATGACATTCTCCGCATCTGATTTCACCATGGATCGTCGAAAACAAATCTCATGATGGTAACAAACAGCAGAGCTTCGCAACGCTCCCTCTGAAATCAAACGGTCAGAAAAAACATGGGTGCGCCTGACCGAATCCCTTCCGATCCAGCAATCTCCAGGCATAAGGCGCCCAATGGAGTTCGCCGTCGGAGCCTTCCGGAACTCGTCACTCCAGCCAAATCGACAAGGCCATTCGTCCGGTAGATCATCAAGTTCGCACGGGAGAAACTCTAGGACCACCTCCATTATTCCAGCCGAGCCGACAGCCCCCACGCCACCCACCGGCAACCTGCGGGATCTACCTGCCCCGAGCCCAACCGACGACCTTGGTCAACGACGCGCAAGGAGGCGGCAGCGCAGGGTCGATTCTCCATAGGATCCGGCCGTGAAACAGCGAGGAAGGAGGAACCCCCCCCCCCCCCCCCCCCCCCGGACAAGCACCGCCAAGGAGAATCTCCGCCTCCACCCCGGGCAGGGACGCCGCCCTGACCGCCGGTCGTCGACGCGCCAACCGTCTCCACCCTAGCAGCCCGGCGACCGTCTCCGGCACCCACCACACCCGGACCTCCTTTGGCGGCCAGGCCCGCCGCCGCCGCGGCTAGGGCCGACGGCAGCGGCGGCAGTGAGAGACACAGGCGACATGACGTGAGCCGGCGTGCGGATATCGCCCCTGGCGGCGCCCTGGGGGACGCACACGAGGGGTTTCCCGATCCATTTTTTCTCATTGTTCCTGTCCTCGGAACCGTAGGACTCGAGTTCATGTCCTGGATTTCGCAGTTTATCAAAAATATTGTAGTTGCCCGTGCTGCCTTCACGTTTAGGTCTTTTGAGACATATATCTGAGATCTGCATGCGGGTATTGACCTCTTCGAATCACATGAGAGATGTTAAAATGTATATGTGAATTGTCTAGCTAGCCCTTATAAATCCGCT
This sequence comes from Poa annua, assembly GCA_026929855.1. Classification (NCBI taxonomy): domain Eukaryota; kingdom Viridiplantae; phylum Streptophyta; class Magnoliopsida; order Poales; family Poaceae; genus Poa; species Poa annua. The sequence continues at coordinate 29,877,523 of CM049427.1, read as the reverse complement.
CTGACGACTTTTGATTTTAGTGGCCGGTGCATGAATCTTGACAACCCCGTAGTTTGCAATACTGACAATAATTACCCCATGTAGTTGCAATTCATCCAGTTTACCCCATTTACTGAAAGTTGTGTCCGATTTTACTCCTTTGGCAAAAGAAAAACATTATACTCCCTCCGATCGGTAAAGATTGATGTGACCCGTGTAGGATTTGGTATAAATTCAGTAATAATGCACGGCAATCATTTCAACCCGGAGGTAGTAATAGACTTGATATATAAGTTAATTGGTCATTTTCGTGTATATATACGTGCATACTGAATACGTAATGCATTTTGCGTGCACATGTTGAAGTGCGGTACCACCTCGCTCACTTAGGGTGTGTTCATTTCCGGAATGAGATGGAATAGAATGGAACGGTTTCGTACTTGGAACCCGTTCTTTTGTTCGGTTGTATAATGGAATGGAACAGAGTGGTTCTTCAGAATGAAATATTCCCCTTAGATTTGAAATGTAGTGGTTCCTACGATTCGGCCGGACGAGGTGGAATGGCCGGCTAATCATCCAGTTTAGGATTAAGTTTAGCAATAATTAATCAAGTTTAGCAATAACTAATCAAACTTAGAATAATTAATTAAGATTAGAAATAATTAATCGTGATTAGAAATAATTAATCAAGTTTAGAAATAATTAATCAAATTTTGTAATGATTTCATTCTTACTCATTCCATTCTATTCTCATCCAATTCCAAAACTAAACACGGTAATGGAACCATTCCGTGACATCTTTTTGTCCGAACTGAACACAAGAATAGAATGGTTCGTTCTGATCGAATGAAACTGTTCCATTCCATTTCACTTGGTTCCAAAAAATGAACACACCCTTAGAGTACGTCCCAGTGCATGTTGAGTCGTATGCAGAAATCAATCCAAGACAGTAGTGCAAGCCATGTTGAAAGCAATTGATTTGATCGTTGAGCAAACTATATCAGTCATGGGAAGACCAGGTTAGCAGCAGCACGCCACAAAAAGAGCAGGCTTTTAAATCTTAAAAGGCTAAAGATTTGTGACAAGTTTCACTAATAGATGGGATGAATGTAATGTGTTATTGTAAAATGGGGTGAATATCTTGAGTATTTGTTAAATTTGGTGATTGTTGTCAGTAATGGCGAACTAGATGGAAAAACTAGAATCCACTTCAAATTTGTTGGAGCTCATACTTCTACTTACACATCATCACAAACCCGGAGCGCCCACACAGAGTTCTCTATGCACAGTGACGAGCATGAGTGAACACGATGCCTTTGCTTACGTGCTCAGCCAGCCATTGACTATCCAATACCTATGCGTCACTCCCTTCTAATTTTCTAAGACCTATCTATGCGTCGTGATGTAACGACGGAAGGGGAGACTAACTGAATAAAGTCTATGAGTTGACATCGAACGATCGAGCCGTTGACAGATTAACGCCAGCATATAGTAAGAAGCAAAGAAAACTGTAGTGTAGCATCCGGTGCATTTTTTTTGGGTATATGAAGAACATTCTTAGGTTCATGATTCAACAGGAAAGCACCGTTAGCTCGGTGGCGGAAAAGGGACAAGTCGCTTGCCCTCTTCTATAGATCCATTTTCCATTAGACTCAAAACATAAAAGGCAAAATTTGCAATTTTTCTATCGCAACTTTTGCCTTTTATGTTTGTTTGCAATCTGGTAAGAAGAAGATAGACTGTCAATTAGGAATTGAGTTAAAATCATAATTATGACTAGTATAAAATAATAAGCGCGTTTGCAACTAAAAAGGGGAAAAGCATGCATTTAGTTTGAATAAATATTTTTTCTTGCATCTAGTAATTAACTTGAACGGGGTGTTTTGGTTACAATGAAACGTGGCCAATCATGATCATCGCTAGTCCACAAGATTCATACTTCAGCGCTGCAATACTTAGTACTCGAGAGACATCACCTCTTCCTTGAAGGATTTGGCACACCAAGTCACCAACAGACCTGGCCACTGACATAACCTTGGGATGGACCGTTGAGAAGATATATCTATCGATCTCATCCAGACAGACCGAAGCCTGGAACTTCTGGCTTGAAGCCTGGAACTTTTGGACTCCTCTAGACAGACCGAAATAGGCACATTTTTGTTTTTATGCCTCTCTCTTTTGCACTAACCTTCAACCTTGAATAGGTACCTAAACCCGTAGATACTTAGCACACGGTTAGGATCCTGTTTTATGTTGGCATTAGTCATCAAAACTTAGGGAGGCAGAAAATGCACTTTCAGCATGTAGGCTAGAGGTTTGTTCGATGGCCCTAGTCCTAATAAGTGTCTAACGGCCATTTGTCGTGCTCCTGCCTTGAACAGTCGGTTATATAATATATACTACATTATATGTATTGAGAATGTATAAACGGTACCGTTGGATCCATTTTACAGTTTTTTCCATTTCATATATCAATATTAATTTTGTGAACATATTATAGGTACAGACCATTGTCAAAATTGTTCGTCCTTGAACAGCAAAATTTAAGAGCGCTTTATATTTTGGGACTGAGGGGGGTGTACATGCAGTCAACGTCATAAAGCTCTTATCACTATTACAAACAAAATTTATGAATTGAGCATGCAAGAACTGTATTGGTGTATTGGAAACTCTCTTATGATATCTCATTACCATGTTTAAGCATATTACTCGATCCCAAATCAAATCTATACTCAACCCCGTACATTGGAGACTATGGAAACTCAAACGGGACTTACATCTCCGGACGAAGGGATCGAACGACAAGAGAATGATTTAGAGAAAAGATGTCATGGCTAAGCTAGAGACAAGGCAGGTGATTAGCATTAGATAGACATTTCAGTTACCACGATGCAGCGAAACATTCACGTGAGCGTTCTCCAAGTACACGCACTTAATTCTGCCAGGTGTATTCGGATCGAATGCTCATAATCAGTAGTATCAGTAGTACAACTTGGCTAACCTGCAGGAGGCACTAATTAATTGTGACAGACAAGAAGCAGACATCATCCAGATTAGATATGCAGAACCCTGACCAGCAAGCAGCAGCCTTACCCTGCCTCTAGCTAAACATAGACCAATAATCCATAGCACCAAATCACCAACCAAGCATCTCGCTTAATTCCCAACTTCTCTTTCTTTTAGGTACGCTTTCCTTGGACCATTAGAAGCTTTACAATGGTCATTTAGCTAATACTTGCAAGCACTAATTTTCAACAAACGAATATGGACAATGATCGTACCGCGTATCTACATTTTATTGATGTTTGTATGGCTTTGCAGGAAAAAAAAACAATACGCGAGTAGATATATTACCTACTCAATGGTTGGTTATACCACCCCTCATTGAGCACATAATGATTGAAAATATATATATTCGAACTTTGAGGCGGGTATAACCTGTCGTATCACAATCTGGCATGATAGCAATTTCTCCCATAATTCTAATACCAAGCTTTGATGTTTGTGACCATGCGTCTCTTAATGGATACCTTGACAAATAGTAATCACATAAGAAAAGATATTATATCTGAATCATTGGAGTAAAGTGGCATCTTAAACTCTTAGTTGGTAGAGAGCTTTATTTATAAAATCCCTATATAAATTTGCTAAACAGTAAAGCTCCGCCAAAAACACGAAAAACTGCTCTAATTCTATGCATATGGTACTTCCTCTTTTAAAGTTCTCGGTTGCATCAAACACGAGCTGCTTCACGCGTGTACTAAAATTTATTGATTTGGTGTACAATCATAGATATACTACGTATTATGCAGTTGGTTCCAATTTAGTTAGTACGGTTGAAGCATAAGCAATGTTCAAAAACTGTCTGACAGGTTAGCATGCTTATTCGAAATGATTGTCCAATCATTACGGTATTAGATCCTACGAGAAACGCCTGGTAAGAGCAAGAACAATAGCATCGTCAACTGCCGGTTGTATGCGTATGCCACATCACTTAAAGTTTGCATTAAATGAAAGCAGTACAATAAGCAGGCTATAGGTGCAGCTCCCGGACTTCCGCAGGACACACCCCTCCGCACCAACAGGCCGCGCCCTATATGCATGTAACAAGGCACACCGTCAAAGTAAAATACTACACTAGTATCGATGCATATGAGACAAATAGAATACCCGAACTAGGTGCAGCTCCCGGACAAGTTGAAGTTCCAGTCAAAGTCGAGGGGGCTCCATTGGGCCTCCCACAAGTGGTTAGTGCGCTCAAAATTGGATCCGAGGACAAAATCTCAATTCCTAGATCGACACTTAGCAGAACAAAGCACCTCGCAAGGCCTTCCGCCGGTGCCTTATCTTATAATTATAATACCCCAAATATAATACAACATTTTATTAAGGTAGAATAATCTATCAGCTAAGCATATGAAATAAACGACCAACAGAGGACTCGCACAACCAACTCTAAGCATGCGCTACGACTCGCAAGGCTAACAGATAAACATTCAACAGGTGATGGGATGTGGGGATAAAGTTGTATAGGCTGCAGGATAAACATGTGATGGGATCGCAATAAAGAATCGAATACTAGGGTAGCAGAGATCACCCTAGTATTCGATTCTTTATCGCGATCCCATCACATGTTTATCCCGCAACCCATACAGCTGTAACGTACCTGCACTTAAAAATATGGCAGGTACCTGTGTATAGTGCAAACCTCTGGATCGATTCGTTTGCACACACAGTTTACGATGTAATATCACAACAAAGTATCAATTTTATTACATCGATAATCCAGACTTACAAGAATAAATAGTTCGATACATCTTTACATAGCTTAAAGCTAGCTCAAAACAATAAAGCAACGGAAATAAATCTTCAATGAGCCTCCAACTTCATGATACGCCACAGGCGAAAACATGTTGGTGCAGACTCGAAATCCCTTAACGAAAACCTCACTCGTCATCTGAACAACCTGTATCAAATAAAATTTTGCAACAGAGTGGGTCAGATTCCATTAAAAATGGAGTCTGGCAAGTGACACTATGGTGGACACTTAATGGAATAACTCTATAGCCTATATGTATATTTGGCTGGTGGAGTTCAAGGCTAATTTGCATAAAGCCAATTTTTCCTACTCTTTTGAAAACACTTTTTTCTTGAAATCAGGACAAGTATGGCATGAAAACCATAATCTCATCTTCCCTTGTTCACCCATCAACTTTTAACTTAGAAATTTAAATGTTGGGATCCTCCGTTGACGTCCTTGATCAGCTGCTCAAAATTGTCCGTAACCGAGGACACGGCTAAGTACTTAGTTTTACACTCTGCAGAGGTTGTGCACTTTCACCACGAGACTCAAACAACCCTTCTGTCCTTGACCCTCATGTAGTGAAAAGGAAAGGAGAAGCCTGAGACGAGACCTTTGGGGAAAAGTCAAGGCAGAGCCATTATACCACGTGGCTGCACTGGAAACATCTTCACTTGGAGAAAACTTTGGTCCCTTTGTTCCTGGGTGGCCATCCTCAAGTGTACGTACTCAGGTTCACTCATCTAAATGAGCCTGGATCTTAGCCAGGTGCACCCACCTAAATGAGCCTAAGCAGCCACTCAACTCTAACCTCCATCCTCTTGCCACATCCACCCAGAAGTATCTTTAACTTAGTAGAAATTAACTTTTCACAAAACAACTTTTTCATAGCATCAATATTTCTACCAAGTTACCCTTAGGATTCTAGACACAACTAGTGTAAGGGATATAGTAGTTTTAGCATAGCAATACTATCCAACACATGCATATAAGAAACACACTAAGTAGTGCATAGAAAATACTTAGGAAATTTATGAGGGTGTGCCACTTGCCTTGGCAACAAGAAGAATAGCAACAACAGCTGCAACAGTTGTCGTTTCCCTCCGAAATTTCTAACACATCAAACAAGACACAAATAAACATACAAACAAAATAACCATACAAAAATATGTTATGCATGATATGCCATATATTTCTACTAGAGATGCATGCCATGTCAAGAAATCATTCTAAGTTAATGCAAGGCAAGTGTGTTAGTCGAATATGACTAAGGACCAAGGTCATAAAATTAATTGCTATAAGTCAATCTTGACTAAGTTGTAAGACTGCTCCTAGTCTTCATCATGTTTGATCTTGAATTCTTCAACTCCCTTGTAGTTTCCTTCATCTTCAGTTAGCACTCTAAGGACTTGGTCAAAATCACTAAGGACTTGGTTTATGTCCAAAGTGGAAGAAGAATAGGAAGGCAGAAAAATATACAGAGAAAATATAGTTGATCTCTCAGGCTTCATCTCCAGACTTGTAACTTTCTCCTTGGTGATGTCTTCATTGAATCATGTAGACTTGATGGTTCAGACTTGATGATTTGTATATCACCAGGGCTGGTCTTGGATATAACTTAGCCACCACGAGGTATAAGAGAGAAGAAAGTAAAAGAGAGAAAGACTTAGAGAAATAAAAGGGAATAGTCTTCTTGCAGTTCCTCTTGATTTTCTTCTAAGTGCTTCTACTTCTTGGAGCTGCTTCCAGAGTCTGTTTTCTTCTAAGTCTTTGTTGGCCTTCTAGTCTTTATATTGTAGCACTTTACCAAAACACTATGCTCAAATAATCCTAACTTAGAGAAAAACAATAACTATACAATATAATATGCTATTTATGCAATGCAATTTATTTCTAAGGACAACACTTAACAAAATAAAAACAACTAAGTTTGTAGATGCTAAATTTCTCTAAGGAAAGATTTAGCATTTCTAAGTGTTGAAATTTTTCTAAGGAAAGTATTCTCGAATATTTATCAAATATTTTCTAAGAGAGAAATTTACTTTGTTTTAAGAAGGCAAAATATTTCTAAGTACTTTTTGTGACCAAAGTGTTCATAATATGCCTGTTAATTTTAATATATTTTTAATTAGTTTTTATTCATTAAAATATCATTTAAAAGTATTAAATCAATATTATTTACAAAATAAACAGAAAATTATTCCACAAAGATTAGTAGAAAAATACTACTGCAAATACTTAGTGATTCAAATTTATAGTAATTGGATTTACTCAAAAATAATGTTTCTATCAAAAGTTATGTAAAAATTACTCAAACTTTATTCAATTTAACATTATGATTTTGAAATAGTCCAAATAATACTGAAAAATATTTTCTAACAGTGTATTCATATAACACATATTATAAGGTTTCCAAAACAATTTTATTTACAATTTTTGATCTTATAGATTTAAATCCAAGTCAAATTTACTTAAACTCATAATTTGAAATTTGAATAATTTAAACAGACTCAAAACAGAAAACCAACAGTGCTAAAATATTCTATAAGTCGAGAGCTTTTCAAAAATATAAAGTTTGTTAAATTTGGCCAAACCAATAAAAAGTTATAATAGATTTAAGGTACATGGGCTTTTCTACAAAACTGCCAGTTTTAATCTATTTAAGAAAATCGCAGAAAATCAAATCTGACGTGGCGCTGATCTGGCGCTGACTGTGCTGCTGACGGAGCGTCCACATGGCATCCTCTGATTCGTCGGTACCGGTTCGGATAAGTGATCAATTGGCAGCCGTTGGATCTCGATCTAACGGCGTAGATCTATTCTACCAAGTCTGGGCGGCGCGGTTCGCCGGAATAACTCCGGTGACCTAAATCCCGCGGCGGCGACACGCCGGTGACGCGCGTTTCCGATTATCTACAACCTAAAAGGACTAGCGGAGCGTACCGTGATAAAGAGGAGGTCTAGCCGAGGTCGATGGCGTGCTCGTGGTCCTCGGCGCTTCCTCGTTCTTCGGCAGTACCTCGTCGGAGTTGCGCACGGCGGCGGGGAGCTTCGGTCACGGACGGATAACTCGTTCTAGGGCACCAACAAAGGGGAAAATATGTCCATGAGTTGCGCACATTGGATACGAAGCTAGAGGAGGAGGAGGGAACGCTCGAGGAGTTGCAGGCTCACCAGAATCGGAGGTTCTTGCCGGCGGCAATGGCGGACGGGGGCGGGGGACTGCGGGCGGCCTGGCGGCTCGTAGATGGAAATTTTTGAGGGGAAACGGAGAGGAGTTCGTGGAGTTTATATGTGGGGGGGTACGGCTTCTTATCCCGCAAGAATCGTCGCGATTTGATCGTATTCCGTTCGGTCTTCTTCGGAAGAGATAGAACTCTGTTAGGATTCGGTGAAGAAGAAGATGACAGGTGGGGTCCGCGTGTCAGTGGGGGAGGAGGGAGGTGGGCTTCTGCCGGGCTGCTCCTGGGCTGCGCGCGCGGGAAGGAGAGAAGATGGGCTAGGCCCAGATTGGGTCGGGCTGTTCTTTTTTTTTTTTTTTGGCAAATCATTTTCTGTTTTCAAACTTTTAATTCAAATTTGATTTTTAAACTTAACCAAATCTTTTCAGAAAAATTCATAAAAATATGTTTTGAAAATCTTATCAAATTTAGAGCTTTTTGGTAGTATTCTTGTCCAAAAATAAAATTAAATAAAAGGGAAATTATAAAAGATACAAATAACATGTTTATGGAATAATTTCCAAAACAAACATATAAATAAATATTAAGTTTCAAACTCTTATTTAATTTGAGCCACAAGATGAAATGATGTTTATGCATGAATGCATGAGTGCATGAATGCAATGCTTGAATATTCTTTTAAAAGTAACATACAAAGTAATTTTAAAACTTTTAAATTTTTCTGATTTTTCAAATCCCCAGATGTTACAACAGCTTTACCCCCACATCCCATCGCCTGTTGTTTGTTTATCTGTTGGCCTTGCGAGTCGCAGCGCATGCTTAGAGTTGTTTGTGCGAGCCGTCTGTTGGTCTTATGTTTCATCTGCTTAGTATGATAGATTGTTCTACTTTAATAAAATGCTATCTTGTGTTGGGGTATTATAATTAAATGATAAGACACCAGGCGGAAGGCCTTGCGAGGTGCTTTGTTCTGCTCAGTGTCGACCTAGGAACTGAGATTTTTTCCTCGGATCCAATTTTGAGCGCACTAACCACTTGTGGGAGGCCCTATGGAGCCCCAACGGATCTACAGCTTGTCCATGTGCCGCAAGTAGTTCGGGTTTTCCATTTGCTCATATGCATGTGCATGATGATGATGATGATGATGAGAGGTTATGTGATACGGGGGGTCATATAGGTGCGGTACGACACGAAGCGGACAGTTCCTACTGTGGTTTGAGCCGCATGGTGGCGTAGTCGCAAACTAATGAGTTCGCAATTGAGATTCGGCCGGTGACGTGGGGCCGCCTTTCGGGTAGCCCACGATAAGGCTACCTGGGCCGCACCAAGGACAGGAAGGCCCACAGAAGGCCCACACGGGGTTCCATGTAACCTAGTCCAAGTCGGTTAGGAAGCATAACCTGCCATATCTGTAGTTGCCATCGGCACCAACCACCCGAGACCTGGCTGCCTATAAAGCCAGGAGGGTTGCTCGTCCCAGAGGACACGCTCATAGCTACGGCCACAAACCCTAGCGAGATCGCAATCTCGCCATTGTAACCACAACTCGCATCAATAATCAGACAAGCAGGAGTAGGGTGTTATCCTCCGGGAGCCTGAACCTGGGTAAATCCTTGCTTGTCAGCCATCGCGACCACCTGCACTCATCTCTCTCCCCATCAATCAACCCGGGGTGCACAACCCTGGAACTTGTCGAGTTAACGCCTCGTCAATTGGCGCCGTCTGTGGGAACGTCAAACAAGTGCTAGGATCATGGTCGCTCCGGCTCCATCCGCAATGAAGATCGGCGTGTCCGCCGTCAGGGAGTCGATCCGATTCGGCTCCTTCGAGTACGTCCTCCACCCGCCAGCCCACCAGTCGGTGTACGCCGATCTGGACAAAGGTATACACATCACCTTCGGCTCCATATTCTGCTGCATCGATAGTCGTGGTATACTCAGGTCTACGACTACCGCGCTACGCGCGACGGCGTCACCTAAATCGGCAACACCCGCGCTCGCCGAACCCGCGAAGATCGCATCTGCCGCACCCACGGAGGCCGCGCCCGCCAAACTCGCGAAGATCGCATCTGCCGCACCCGCGGAGGCCGCGCCCGCCGGACCCGCGAAGATTGCATCTGCCGCACCCGCGGAGGCCGTGCCCGCTGCACCCGCGAAGATGGCATCTACATCGACTACATCGACAATTTCGGCAACGGCCGCGCGAATCGAGTCTACTACCCCAACCTTGGTCGTGCGGTCGACCAAGTCAAGATCCACCTCGACGGTCGCACCCGCACGGGCAACCAGGAGCCCGCGCCCGACGGCCATGTCGCGCGCGCCCTCATCTTCGTGGAAATCCCAAATCTACCCCAAGCCAATCGCACTCGCCCCGGCGAGCGTGAGCACATGGACGATCGCGAGAAGACGCGACAGCGACTGCGCCGCGCGCCACGTTGCAGCAATTTTCGACCCCGAGCAAGAGGCGGGCGACAGAAGCAGCAGCGGCAGCACCAACTCTCCGACTCAAGTCTACCCCAAGCAAGTCTTCATGGCTGGCACAGCACCGCATGACGACGAAGAAGAACCCGCATATCCGCTAGAGGTGGACATGCCGGACCAGACTAAACTTGTCATCACGCGGGACATGGCAATTCAAGCCATGAAGCATGTGGACGAGGGCACGTTCCCCCCACCCAACGCACCTCGAGAAGACCACCTGGCGGTCCAGTACTTGCTACACAAGGAAGGCGAATGAATCCGCGCCGAAAAAGCCGACCTGCTCAGGCGCAAAAGGGACGCGGATGCATCGAGTGCCAGGCGAGCCGCCCTCTCCTTCACATCCTCTACAGAGGTTAACCAAGGAGCACGGCGAACCAGAGCCCGCGTTCCCCACATGGCAGAAGCCGATCGAACAAGGCTCACCCGCAATCTCGACTCGTCCTTCGTCACCGAAGATGAGAACGGGATACCCGTCCCAAAGACGGCGAATGCCGCCCTAATCTCAGTCGAGACATACCTCCGGCTCACGCAGCCACTAGAGGGAGAGGCACGCTCCCTTCTCCACAAGCAACAAATTGCCTCCATAAGGGCAATCGAAGAAGCTCTGGCGGCCAAGGGGCCAAGCAACCGAGCGCACGAACCAACAACCTCGGGCATCCCAGCGGCGCAGCGACAGCCAGTCAAGGACCTTCGCGACGTCCTGACACAGAAGACGGTGGACCGCAACCGCAAGGAGCGCTCGGCTGGTGCGGCAAACGCGGATGACCATGCTGACCGCGACTTCGAGCCGTGTGGCGCGGCATGATTTAGCTTCAACATCCGCGACACCCGCATGCCCAAGGCTTCAAGTTGACAGCTGGCACACCAAAGTATGACGGGAAGCAAGACCCAAAACTGTGGCTCGAAGACTACCTCATCGCTTGCACCTGCCAAGGCGGAACGTCGATTACGGCAATGCAGTACATCCAGCTCATGCTGACAGACTCGGCACGCGGGTGGCTCACAAGCCAACCCAAAGACTCTTTCCGAACATGGTAAGAATTCCAGGATAACTTCATCAAGAGCTTCTCGGGAACATTCGCAAGGCCAACGACCTACATCGAGTTGCAGGCCTGCAAGCAAGGAAAGGATGAGTCGCTCCGCTCCTACATCCAGCGGTGGACACTCCTCCGCAATACCATGGAACCCGTATCAGAAGATCGAGTGATGGACGCCTTCATGCACGGCGTCGCTCGCCGTGACCTCCGTGAGGAATTCGGTAGACTCCAGCCGAAGACCACAATAGAGCTCATGAAGACAGCCAACCAATGGGCCGAAGGAGAAGACTATGTCCGCGAAACTTCCCCCCAAAAAGAGGGCGAAACAAGCAACTGGCGTGAGGCACGCCAAAATAAGAAGCCACGTTACACCCACGATTCAATCGAATTAGTAGCGGCGGGCTATGAAACCCCCCGTGAGGACAAACGCGACAGCAGCCGACAATACGATCAAAGTCGGCAGCCCAGCTTGAGTCAATACAACCGTGGCAGCAACAGCATCGGCCACAATGATGGAAGTCAGAAACGCGAGTGGAGACGCCCGTTGACCCCAGCAGAGGAGCTGATGCAACCCTGTAAGCATCACTCGTTCCGCAACCCGGAAACAGGCAAATGGAGTTCCAACCACCTGCTGAAGGACTGTCGCAAAGGAAGAAAAATATACCAAGCCATGCAGCAAATCATCGCTCCAGTACAAGCAATACAGGCAGCACCGCAGCTAGCCATCCAGGCAGCACCCGCAAACAACAACCAGGTGCAGGCGGCATGAGCGTTCCCCCAGCCGCAGCAACAGCAACAAGGTCAGTCGGCAGCAACCGACACGTACCCAGCCGCACGGGGACAGTTGAACATGATCCAGAGGGGACCCCCGTCGAACATGCGCCATAAAATTATCACACGCCAAGTACTTCAAGCCATCAACAGCCCGCGCGCGGTACCAGAATACCTGCGCGGGTCGGAGACACCAATCACATTTTCCAGGGCAGATCACCCGTCAGAGGTAACCCGACCCGGGCACGCCGCACTCGTGATTGAGGCCTTGATCGGCGACTACAGCTTGAAGAAGGTGTTCCTGGACGGAGGCAGCGGCATCAACATCATATTCGCCAACACACTAAGAAGAATGAACAGGTCGACAGTGAAATTGCCCGAATCGGAAACCACCTTCCACGGCATAGTACCAGGGAAAGCAATCACGCCCATGGGAACAATCACACTCGACGTCATCCTCGGTACACCCGAGCACTTCAGGAAGGAGTCGATAGAATTTGAGGTCGTCGACTGGAAGTCACAATACCACGCCATCCTCGGGCGCCCGACCTTTGCCAGGTTCATGGCAGTACCCCACTACGCCTACTTGATGATAAAAATGCCCGGGCCGAAAGGAGTAATCACCGTACGCGGCGACTTCGAGCTCTCCAACAGCTGCGACCGCGAGTTCGCCAGGATTTCTGAGTTCTTCGGAGTCGAAGAGCACTTCAAGGCCATATCAGCCGACAACGACAAGACCATCTTCCCGGCTCGTAAGAAGCCTGCCAAAGACGCATCGTTCAACACGAACGACGACACCGTCACCCACCAAGTCCATCCGACTAACAGCAGGAAGACGGTCAAGGTCTCATCGAGTCTGACCTCCGCATAGGAAAGCGCGCTCGTCGAGTTCCTACGTGAGAACTGGAAGATCTTTGCATGGCAACCTTCTGACATGCCAGGGATACCCAGGGAACTCGCCAAGCACTCTCTGAAAATCCACAAGGACGCAAGACCATTCAAACAATCCATGCGACGCTTCTCAGGACCCAAGCGAGACGCGATCACCATGGAAGTCGACAGACTACTGCACGCCAAATTCATCCGAGAGATCAAGGATTCGGACTGGGTCGCCAACCCGGTTCTAGTGGAGAAAAAGAAGACGAAGAAACTACGCATGTGCGTTGACTTCACCGCAGTCAACAAGTGCTGCCCCAAGGATCACTTCCCGCTACCGCGGATAGACCAAATCATCGACTCGACAGCAGGTTGCGAGCGCCTGTCCTTTCTGGATGCCTACTCAGGTTACCAGCAGATCAGGCTGAAAGTCGAGGACGAAGAGAAGACGGCCTTCATCACACCCAACGGCCTCTTTTGCTACCAGATGATGCCGTTCGGGTTAAAGAACGCAGGTGCCACGTACCAGCGGACAATGCAAGCATGCCTCAAGGGGCTAATCGGGCAGATCGTCCAAGTCTACGTCGATGACATCGTTGTCACAACCCGAAAGGAGGATACCCTAGTCGACGACCTCCGCAAGGTCTTCGCCGCACTCGATGTGTACCAGATCAAGCTCAACCCAGAGAAGTGCGTGTTCGGCGTGCCAGCCGGAGAGCTACTAGGGTATCTCGTATCCGCAAGAGGAATCGAAGCAAACCCCGAGAAGGTGCAGAACATACTCACAATGCCAGCACCAACCAAGCTCCGGGAGGTGCAACGATTAGCCGGCCGAGTCGCAGCTCTCAGCCGGTTCATTAGTAAGTTGGGGGAGAAAGCCTTACCTTTCTACCAACTGATGAAGAAGACGGACAAGTTCGAGTGGACACAAGAGGCGCAGGACGCATTCGACCATCTCAAGAAAACCCTGACAACCTCTCCAGTCCTCGTGGCACCACTGGAAAACGAGCCGCTGTACTTATACGTCTCAGCAACAAACAGGGTGGTGAGCACGGTGCTCGTAGTCGAACGCAAAGAAGAAGGGCACAGTCACCCGGTGCAGAGGCCCGTCTACTACCTTAGCGAAGTACTCACCTTGTCCGAACAGAACTACCCTCATTACCAAAAGCTGGCATACGGAGTCTTCATGACCTCCAGAAAGGTCGTCCACTACTTCTCCGAGCACCCGATCACGGTGGTAAGCTCCTCTGGACTAGCAGACATTCTCACAAACCAACACGCGACAGGACGAGTCGCCAAGTGGGTTGTCGAGCTAGGACCATGGGGGCTGAAGTATGCTCACCCGAAGTCCATCAAGGCCCAAGTCCTCCCGGAATTCACCACCGAGTGGATAGAAGCCCAGCTACCAAATATCCCCGACTTGTCCAACGCATGGACAATGTACTTTGATGGCTCCAAGAAATTCACGTCAGCCGGGGCAGGAGTCGTGCTCATCTCCCCCAAAGGCGACAAGATCAAGTATGTCCTGCAGATGGACTTTCCGACGCCGTCCAACAACGAAGCCGAGTACGAGGCCCTGATCCACGGCATGCGGATGGCCAAGAACTGCGGCGCCACGCACCTCATGATATACGGCGACTCCTACATGGTGGTACAGCAAACCATGAAGTCCTGCGACGCCATCGCCGACAATATGATCGCCTACAGAGACCTCTACAATCAATTGGAAGGCAACTTCGACGGCTGCGAGTTGCGCCACATTGGCCGTGAAAGCAACGAGGAAGCCGACGTACTTGCTAACATGGGCTCAGACAGGGTGCCAGTCCCACCCGGCGTCTTCCTCGAGCGCATCACGCAGAGATCCATCAAGACTCAGAATACAGCAAACGCTGCAACAACAAAAGGCGATGCCAACCCGCCAAGCCAAGACAAGGTCCCCATGGAGGTCATGCTAGTCGAAGCCACATGGACAGGACCGTACCTGGCGTACATACTACATCAGAAGCTGCCAGCTGACCCAGTCGAAGCAAAGCGCATCATCAGGCGCTCCAAACGTTTCACCGTCATCAACGGAGAACTCTACAAAAGAAGCATCTCAGGAATCCTGCAAAGGTGCATAGATCCAGTCGGCGGCCAAGCCATCCTACTCGACATCCATGCGGGTATCTGTGGGCATCATGCGAGCAGTCGAGCATTGGTGGCCAAAGCACTACGAGTCGGGTTCTAGTAAAGAAATGCACAGGGTGCCAGGAATTTGCCAACAAGCCACACGCGCCAGCATCGGAACTCAAGACAATATCATTAGCCTGGCCCTTCGCCCAATGGGGTCTGGACATGGTGGGCCCGCTGAAGAAATCCTCACCCGGAGGGCACACTCACCTCCTGGTTGCAGTCGATAAGTTCATAAAGTGGATCGAAGCCGTGCCCATCACAAGTTCAACTGCATCCACAGCAGTCAACTTCATCAGGTCAATCATCTTCAGATTTGGAGTACCGAATGGGATCATCACCGACAACGACTCGAACTTCACAGCCGAAGAATTCAAAGACTTCTGCTCAGAGCAGGGGATCAAGCTCAGCTATGCGTCCGTCTCGCACCCGCAATCCAATGGGAAAGTGGAGAAAGCCAATGGCCTCATCTGCAACGACATCAAGAAGCGACTACGCGTGCCCCTAAAACGCGCAGCGGGCGCATGGGTGGAAGAATTGCCGTCGGTCTTTTGGAGTCTGCGAACAACGCCAAGCAGATCCACCCAGTACACTCCATTCTTTATGGTGTATGGTGCAGAAGCGGTCCTCCCTTGCGACATCAAGTTCGACGCACCGAGAGTAGTCGCCTACGACGAGTCGGATGCAGAGGAGGCACTTGAAGACAGCAGGGACACCCTGGATGAAGCACGCGACATCGCCCTGGCACGATCAGCCGTGTATCAACAGGACCTGCGCAACTATCACACTCGGAGGCTACGACCAAGAGCGTTCGTTGCAGGCGACCTGGTTCTTCGACTCAAGCAGAAGAAGGTGCACAAGCTCGCTTCCCCATGGGAAGGCCCGTACATCGTGACAGAAGCAATCGGCAACAGAGCTTACCGCCTGAAAGACTCGAAGACGGGAGCAGACTGCAGCAACCCGTGGAACGTGGCACAACTCCGTCGGTTCTACGCCTAGTTCAACCCAATCATTGTACAAGAAAATCAGCGCGACAGGTTTCATATGCACTCTTTCCCTTACCAGGGTACCTGAGGGGACTGGAAGGGTTTTAATGAGGCGGCCTGTTCGCAAGAATCAATAAATTGATTTGAAGAAAATCTGTCTCCTTTACCTTTCATACAGAGGAAGCTAAAATCCTAGGCCGCCACCCGAACGACTCGGGGGCTGCACCACAAAGGTTGAAAGAAAAGCTTACGCCGCCACCCGAACCACTCGGGGGCTGCGCCATACAAGCATAAATCAAAAAATCCTAGGCCACCACTCGACATACTCGGGGGCTGCGCCATACAGGTCAAGTTCAAAATCCTAGGTCGCCACTCGACATAATCGGGGGCTGTGCCAAACAGGTAACACTTGTAATCCTAGGCTACCACTCGACCTACTCGGGGGCTACGCCATACAGGCCTTCTCAGAAAATCCTCAGCCGCCACTCGAACTCACTCGAGGGCTGCACTGTACAGGTCAAGTTCAAAATCCTAGGTCGCCACCCGACATACTCGGGGGCTGCGCCAAACAGGTGACACTTGTAATCCTAGGCTGCAACCCGACCTACTCGGGGGCTACGCCATGCAGGCCTTCGTAAAAATCCTAGGCCGCCACTCGAACAACTCGGGGGCTGCGCCATACAGGTCAAGTTACAAAAATCCTAAGTCGCCACCTGATAAAGTCAGAGGCTGCGACATACAGGTAACACTTGGGAAAACCTAGGCCGTCGACCAACATACTAGGCAACTGCGCCAAACAGGTCGAAAATCAAAACATGCATTTACACTTTCGAGCAAGCAGATCAATTCTCATGACTCGCAAATATTTTAATCTATTACATTACGACTTGCACAGGCACATTTGCCCTCTATAGCTAACCCTGTACATCAGACGACAGCTACTCTAAACTGCAGGCTCGGCCTTCGGCGCATCGAGGGGACCTACAAGGCGCTCACTCAGATCCTGAACCTGCCTGATAATTCGGCGCGCAGCCGCTAAGGTCTCGTCGAAGTCGTCATCACCAGGCAGGCCATCAAGCACCTTGTCGAGCGGAAGATGCGGCCGATGCATCCGGACGTATCAACGCCGCGTTCGCCCCAGCCACAAGTTGGGCGTCGACAACCTCCTTCAGCCCTTCACCATTGCGAAACCTCTCCAGCAAGGCGGACAGCCCGTTCGGCTGCGCGTTATGCGGGAAGTACACACGATTGATGTGCCAGAGTGTCTTCCGGCAGTTCTCCAGAAGAAAAGCAGCGAGCCACGTACGATCAAGCATGGTGGCAAGGACGCGCCCTCTCTACTTGTTCACCAAGAACTGCCGAGCTTCGTAGGAGTCGCCGGACGCCTCTTGGGTAACTCGCTCTTCAACGCGAGCCCGCTCGGCCTCCCAATCAGGATTAACATCTGCACGCATAAACTGCAAGTCAGAACAAGCAAGCTTCAGCAAGGATAACAGCCGCCAAAAGGATACAAACCTTGCAACTGCCGACTGATCAGATCGATCTCCCCAAGCAAAAAATCCTCACGTCGCGAGAACTCCGCCGTAGGATGCGACCGGGAGCGGTGCAGCAGCCGCTCAGTATTCTTCAGGGTCGCCTCAAGCTCAACCACCTTGTTCTTCAGGTATGTGATTATCCGCTGATCATTTACACTGCGTGGAGGAGCCGGCGCCGGGCAAAAATCCTCACGTCGCGAGAACTCCGCCGTAGGATGCGACCGGGAGCGGTGCAGCAGCCGCTCAGTATTCTTCAGGGTCGCCTCAAGCTCAACCACCTTGTTCTTCAGGTATGTGATTATCCGCTGATCATTTACACTACGTGGAGGAGCCGGCGCCGCCCGACGACGGCGAGCACCCGAAGAAGAAGCCGCGCCACTCGGCTCAGCCGCAGGAGAAGGCGAAGCACCACCGCGCACAACATTCTGCCACGAATACGCAGAGTCAATACAATCATACGACTGTGAAGCACAGTTAAACTCGGCAGAAAGAAAGTCAGTTCTAGCAAAAGCAATATTAAAGGCCAAAAGACCGGGCAGGACAATATTCATTACAGAGCCAGAAGTTCAAAGTACAGACCACGACGACTGCCGAATTCCTAAAGCTACTACTACTCTAAGGCTGCAGACTGCGACCGGGAGCGACCCTTCCGAGCGGCAGCCGCCTCAGTCGCCTTAGCAAGGGCCCTCTCGAAGAGTGCCACAAGCTGCACAGCCAGTTGTGAAGCACGCTCCTTCACGCCACTCAGCGAAGCGGTTCGGCCATCAGGTTTGCAGGGAAAGCCGCTGACGACCTTCTCAAAATCACCTGGAACCTGATGCCCTAAGAGGAGCTGGAAGGTGAGCTCGGAGCCGCGTACCGTCTGCGACCGCGTGAAATCGGCGATGGTGGTCGCGTCCTCAAATGGCGCAGCAAGGGCGTCCACGGCTGCCGGCGGCTGGTCGCCCGGGAAGATACTCTGGTGCACCACAGTGAGGGCTCCAGTCGACTTCTTCAACAAAGCTGCAGACTTCTTCAGCGCGTCAGATGCATAGGCGCAGACCCGATCGAGGAAGCCGACAGCAGTCGCCAAGTCAACCGTGTCACTCGACGCGTCTTCCGGAGGAGCTCCACCGCAAGTCTCTGCGCAAAGGATTCAAGGTCAGACAAAGAAGAAGATCAAGACACAGTAGGCATCAAGCCGAAACTTACCCCCAAGAACACCGGCGAGTGAAAGGAGACGACCGACTTGAGTCTTCTCCAGGGCGACCCGCGCCAGCTCCCACTCTCGAGACTCATGTAGATCCTTCTCAAGCTCATCAACCCGCCCAGTAGCCTGGTCCAGAGAAGCACGCAGCTGGTCCCTCTCCTTCTCCAGGCGAACATAAGCCGCGACTGCGTCAAGCTGCTGACGGTAGTAAGGCTGAAACAAAAGCAAGATGTTAATAAAGTTGCGGGCGACTATACTAGTCACCCACACCTTCGGGGGATACTCCCATCGGGAGCGCTGATCGCGCACCCGATGAAAACTCAAGAATGCAAGTACAAGCATAAAGGACTTACGTGGTCCAGGAGGTCAGGGTCCTCTGAAGCCAAAGGAGGAACGCGGCTAGACGATGCAACGCCAGCAGGCTCAGCACGCACCTTCTCCACTACCGCCCGAGTCCCCAGTTCAGTCGAAGGGGCGGATGTATGCTCCACGTCCCGAAGGGGGGAGCTAACATCGCCAGAACGGTGGCTACAGCGAAAACGAGCACACTTGTCAACTTAAACGTTGCAACTACAAAACACAACTCGAAGGACACACATCATAAAGAAGCTCACATGGGGGTACCAAGGTCGTCGTAACTCTCCAGGGAGGGCGAAGGCATCCGCGCAAAGGAACGAGGAGCCGCGGAGCTGACTGGAGGAACATTCAGGGGCTCATCCCAGCCACCCGAGGACCGCGCACCCGACGACGTCGCGACGACCTCCTCCAGAGTAACGTCGGCATCCTTAGCAGGTGACGACGAAGTGGTAGAGTCGCCACGACTCGGGAGCTTCCGCTTCTTCCGCACGGGTTCCTCCACTTCATCTTCTTCCTCCACCTCTTCGTGGGGAGAATGTGCGGAGGGAATCTCTTCGTCGTCGTCCTCCTCCTCGACAAACTTCGACTCGTCGTCGGGTCCGTTCTCGGGAATAGGAGGAAGGCTGATCAACAAAGACCGACCCTGAAGCAAATAGACACAAGTCGAATCAAGAAGAAAGTAGACACAAGTCGAGCAAAGACAAAAGGAAACCAAGCCAAGACTCACCTCAGGAACGGGGTTTGATGACCCGTAAGCAGCAATCAGGCACTTGACGTTGCACGTGTCCGCGACTCGGAGGTTGGTGATGGATCTTACTTTGGTTTCCACCTCCTCATCGTCAAGCGGCTCGGTGCTGACGCCCTCGGCGGCCCACATCGGGTGAGGCCGAGCGCTGAGCGGCTGCACCCGAAGACGGAAGAAGGTGGCCATCAGGAAGACGCCACCCGCCTCGCGCCCAAGGGTCTTGGTCAGATCGCGCAGCAGGCTCAGCAGGGGCCGCACGGCCTCCTTCTCCACGGCAGTCAGCGGGTGCGCCCAGGCGCCGGTCTTCCGCAGTCCGCGTCCGCTGTCGAATGCATCCAGGCCGTCCTGGTTCGACTGGACGTAGAACCATCTCCTGCGCCATCCCTGGACGGAGTCGCACTTCTTCATCTGGAAGTACGCGGTGTCACCGCGCACTTGGATTCCGAAGCCGCCCACGGGGAAGGTCAACCCGCTCCTCCCAACGTTCTTGCGAACGAGGAAGAGCGACTTCCACAACGCCCAATGGGGCGCGACACCCAGAAAGCACTCGCAGAGCACGATGAAGCCCGCGATGCTCAAGACGCCATTGGGGGTCAGATCGTGGATCTAAACCCCATAGGCATACAGGAGACCGCGCACAAAATCGTGCATGGGGAACCCGAAGCCCCGCGGAAGGAAATCCGCGAAGCAAACGCGTTCCCCATCGCGGGGAGTGGGGAAAACCTCCTTGCCAGGAACGCGTACCTGGACTTGGTCAGCAGGTGGAAGCAAACCCTGCACGCGGAAGAGCTCCACCTCGGCCTTCTTCACCGACGATCTCTGCCAGCCGCCGTCGGGCTTCTTCTGCCCGGCTTCGTCGGCGGCGGCGGAGGAGCCAGCGGCGCTCTTCGGCTTGCCCATGGTGCCGTGAGGCAGCGCAAGGTGTACGGACAGATTGCACGGAGCTCTGGATGGCGACGAAAATGGTAGAGCGCAGAGGAAAGGGAGCACAGAGCGATTAGAGAAGATGAAGTCTCTCGCGTCAAAACGCAGTACTTATGCCTCGAAAAGTCTCATCTCAACCGTCCACAGAACAAGGGCTCCGAGCAGACACATCCGTCCGTCCACGTGTCGCACGAGGAAACCAACCGTCGCCGCCCACTTCGTCCACTACGCACGAAAACCGAGGCGTCATCATCATGCCGCGCAAATTTCGCGCCCAGTTCGGAGACGTGAAAACTGTTGACCGCGGTCAGCTCTGACATCGGGGCCGCCACGTCACGTCCCATCGGGCGCAGAGGCGTGCAACAGATCGTCACCAGTGACGTCATCAAGCCAACGGCTCCAAAATCAACTGAAGCAACTCGACAGGGTAATTCGAGTAGTAAGCTTCAAAGCTGAAACCAACAAGGTAGGATCGGCTGATGGTCCGAGAACCCGAAGAAATCATTCGAGTGGCAACAGAGTAAGCTCGAGCAGCCGAATCCATCCACAAGTAAGCCAAACAGGCCGAGTAGAAGCAAGCTTCGCAAGAAGATGAAGGCAAAGTATTTCGACTGCAAAGGTTACTCCCATCGGGAGCGGCCGGTTCGACTGAAGAAATCGAGTTCAATCTCAAGATCAAGCAATCCAATGGCGCGTCCAGGAGGAAGGAGTCCTTTGCTCGACTCTACGCTTCGACCAAGCACTCGGGGGCTACTGACGTGGGGCCGCCTTTCGGGTAGCCCACGATAAGGCTACCTGGGCCGCGCCAAGGACAGGAAGGCCCACAGAAGGCCCACGCGGGGTTCCATGTAACCTAGTCCAGGTCGGTTAGGAAGCATAACCTGCCATATCTGTAGTTGCCATCGGCACCAACCACCCGAGACCTGGCTGCCTATAAAGCCAGGAGGGTTGCTCGTCCCATAGGACACGCTCATAGCTACAGCCACAAACCCTAGCGAGATCGCAATCTCGCCATTGTAACTACAACTCGCATCAATAATCAGACAAGCAGGAGTAGGGTGTTATCCTCCGGGAGCCTGAACCTGGGTAAATCCTTGCTTGTCAGCCGTCGCGACCACCTGCACTCATCTCTCTCCCCATCAATCAACCCGGGGTGCACAACCCTGGGACTTGTCGAGTTAACACCTCGTCAGCCGGACTCCTGACGCGGGTAACAACTCATATGGGTGGCACTTGGACTTTCTGTAGTGAAGGAATGGGTCGAGTTGAGAGGCTCTGATGCTTGCTTGGGTTGATCATACGAGTATGGGTATAGTAGTGCACCCCTGCAGGGTATAATCTTATCGATGAGCCGTGTCCACGGTTATGGACGACTTTGGTGATGATGCTGGCTAACAAGATCTAGACAACTTGCACCTAATTAATTTTAATTAATTTGACTAGTAATATAGAATTACTTTTCACAATAAATGGTAACTAAAATTGTTCAACGTGTGAGTTTTCCGAATTGCTTTCTCATACTTGGTTGAGGGGGTTAATCCGAGAATGGGTTATGATTGGTGTTAGTTGTAGATGTTTATCTTATGCGCTCTCTAATTAGACGGAAGTTGTAGCGTGTCTTTTTAGGTTGCTAGTACTGCTGCCGCTAAGTCCACCTCCCCTATATTTTGGGAGATGGTGTAGAAAGTAGGCAAGTCGGTTTTGCTTGCCAGGGAGTGCCCTGACCCTCTTTTGGGATGTGCTTTATGTGCAGTCAACAGGTTGAAGTCCGACGACGTTAGCTTGGGAATCCCCCCGGCTTGGCTGGGTAGGGATATGGCGCATTGCTTATCTTCAGGACTCTTAGTCCAATTTGCATCTTATCCGCAGTCGGATACTATTTCGTTTCCGCTGTCATTTGAATCTTTGTATTGTAATATTTGTATCTTGACTCGTTCGAGTCGTTGTTGTATTTATCTTTTATTGTATTTGTGGATGTATCAGAACTGTTGTAATGTTATCACAATTCCACCCACATAATGCGCATGTTTCGGCGTGCACATTATGTCTGGTGGGCGACCTAAAATCGTTATTATGCGGATTTCAGCGGGATCGCTTAAATCTACATAGTACCGATTTTAGGGCGTCACAAAGTGGTATCAGAGCCTCGGTTTCGATCTCCTTGTTGTTTCGATACGAATGGTTATCGAAGCAGCGGGTCCGCAAAAGCCTGTAGGATAACCTCGCTAACGGTCGTTGTTTCTAGAGTGTCGAAACTATTTGACTTAAATTATTTTTGAAAAATATCTAAATAGGATTCTTTTTACTCCTTACCTCTATTCTATTTCTCCTCTTACCTTATTTGTTTTGGAATCTCTTCTCTTATCCAACTTTCAAAGTTTAGAATTCTACGTGGGTGGACGATTTCTTGCCTTTTATCCTGTTAGGTTCGATCTTTCGGAGTCATCTTCGCTGTGAGCAACAATCCCTTGTTAGTGGTGTCGAGAATCTCGAGGTGGAGCAACAATCCCTTGTTAGTTGTGTCGAGAAGTTCATCACGGAACCTGAAGACTCGGTAGTTACCCCTCTCTTCTTTTGGTCTCGGCGTGGATCGCGGGACGCGATCCCTTGTTAGTGGTGTCGATTGTAACACCCCGGGATTTTTTCCCCAATTAGAAAACTGTTTGTTTTTCTTTTTGCATCAACATGACATCATCATGCATCATTTGCATTTGCCAATCTTATTTTAAATTATTGCATTTAAATTCAACTCCATTTAAATTCTTTTCCACTTTTAAATCTAATTGCAAATCAAATTATTTTAAAATGTGGTATTTAAATTATTTTCAAATATTCAAACTAATATATATCAAATTGTGTATTTTGAAAATAATAATTATTTGACAAAAGATATATATCTTTTTCTTCTTCTATTTTAATTTAAAAACATAAAACAGTAACGTTTTAAATAAAAGAAATAAAAAACTTCAGAGAAGAAAAAATACCTTCCTGGGCCACTTCTCTCCTCTGGCCCATCTCCAAAGTCCAGCTCCGGCCGCTCCCCTCACCCCCAACCTCCGTACAGACGAGAGCGAAGCACTTTCCAGCTCGACCATGGTGATCCCCACCACGTGCTCCCCCTCCCCTCTACTTAGCCCCCTCCTCTGCTCCTCCTACCCGAAACCCTAACTCCTCCCTCCCCTTTCTCCCTGCTGCGTCGCCGCCACCCTCTCTTCCCCATCCTCTGTTCCTGCTCCAACCACGCACCACCGAGCAACCCCGCCAGAGCGCCGCCACCAATTTGTCGCACTCCGTCGCCCCGCACCAGAAGCCACCTCTCAACCTCCTTCGTCCTCGACGCCGCGTCAACGAACCAGGGAGCCGCAGCACAGACTCCATCCCCAACGCCGGCCGAAGCTCCGCCTCGTCCTCACCGGCACCGATCGTTCGCCTCCAGCCTCGTCGAGCCCCCTCCTCGCGCCACCGCCCTCCACTAGGTGAGCCGCACCACCTCCCATCTTCCCCCTTTGATTATGTGCCTCGCACCGCCGTTCTAGAGTCGCCGGAGTGGTTGCCGCACACGGCCGGGTGGACACGAGCCCGAACCCTCCGTTTCTCCTCCTTCCAAGCCAAGCACAAAAATGGATCCCCCATCCCCACAACGTTCTCCTGCAAGCACTCACAGGGGCCGCGCCGCTCTGATGAGGTCGCCGGCGAGCTTTTCCGTCGCCGGTGCGCACTGTCCGGGCGGAGTTTCAGTTTCTTCAGAAAATCCGTTTTTTCAGTTCGTCAGAGAACGTGGTCGCAATCTAATACAAAAAGAACCCGGCGCAAAGTATTGTAACATCACCCGATATGGTCTAGTGGCTAGCGCAGCCAACGCTCCGCGCAGCGCGCGCCTCCGGTTCGATCCCCCTCGGGCGCATTGACCAGGAAATGCCCAACTTTTTTTCATCTCCCGATGACAGGTGGGTCCATCCTGTCATGGACTCCCGTGAGAGAGAGACTGTATTTCTTGCATCGAACCCCTCTGCTATTTGCTTTTGCAGTGAAGCCCCCACCGACACATATTCTATCATGGATAAGTCCCTGCATTTTACAGAAAGAACCCTAAAACTAAAATGTTAATAACTTTAATGCTATAATTCCAAATCAAATAATCTTAATATATTTTTATATCAGAAAAATGCAAGGAACATTAATATGACATTTGTATGCCATTTTGCATCTTTTATTTTAATTGCTTAGTGTAATTTATTTGTTGCACCTAAATAATTAAATATGGAATATGTTGGGCTTTATTTAATTATTGCTCTATTCCATTTCATTTAATTAGATCACCCATGCCATGTGTTACCATGTTAACCAACATTTAATACTGTTGAGTAGATAAATAATTTGCACCTAAATATTATTTGTCGGGGTTGCTTTCCGGCTTAATTCGGATTAATTGCATTGTTTTGCATATTGCCATGTCATGCATCTTTCTCATATGATCATGCTGGATCTTTTGCCGTAGTTGTAAAATGCACCTTTTACGCTTTCCAGTGTTTGTTGCTTCTTCACGGATACGACGTTGAGATGTGTGAGCAACGACAAGATCTGCTTCCATGCGGGATTCCAGGCAAGCAAAGTTTGCTTGTTTACCTATACATTGTCTTTCAATCCTGCTGTTGATCTCTGCTACCCTAGTATTCGATTCTTTATCGCGATCCCATCACATGTTTATCCCGCAGCCCATAGAACTTTACTCCCACATCCCATCGCCTGTTATTTGTTTATCTGTTGGCCTTGCGAGTCGTAGCGCATGCTTAGAGTTGTTTGTGCGAGTCGTCTGTTGGTTTTATGTTTCATCTGCTTAGTATGATAGATTGTTCTACTTTAATAAAATGCTATCTTGTGTTGGGGTATTATAATTAAATTATAAGGCACCAGGCGGAAGGCCTTGCGAGGTGCTTTGTTCTGCTCAGTGTCGACCTAGGAACTGAGATTTTGTCCTCGGATCCAATTTTGAGCGCACTAACCACTTGTGGGAGGCCCTATGGAGCCCCCTCGACTTTGAACGGATCTACAACTTGTCCATGTGCCGCAACTAGTTTGGGTTTTCCATTTGCTCATATGCATGTGCATGATGATGATGATGATGATGAGAGGTTATGTGATACGGGGGGTCATATAGGTGCGGTACGACACGAAGCGGACAGTTCCTACTGTGGTTTGAGCCGCATGGTGGCGTAGTCGCAAACTAATGAGTCCGCAATTGAGATTCGGCCGGACTTCTGACACGGGTAACAACTCATATGGGTGGCACTTGGACTTGCTGTAGTGAAGGAATGGGTCGAGTTGAGAGGCCCTGATGCTTGCTTGGGTTGATCATACGAGTATGGGTACAGTAGTGCACCCCTGCAGGATATAATCTTATCGATGAGCCGTGTCCACGGTTATGGACGACTTTGGTGATGATGCTGGCTAACAAGATCTAGACAACTTGCACCTAATTAATGTTAATTAATTTGACTACTAATATAGAATTACTTTTCACAATAAATGGGTAACTAAAATTGTTTAACGTGTGAGTTTCCCGAATTACTTTCTCATACTTGGTTGAGGGGGTTAATCCGAGAATGAGTTATGATTGGTGTCAGTTGTAGATGTTTATCTTATGCGCTCTCTTATCCCTCTCTAATTAGACGGAAGTTGTAGCGTGTCTCTTTAGGTTGCTAGTGCTGCTGCCGCTAAGTCCACCTCCCCTATATTTTGGGAGATGGTGTAGAAAGTAGGCAAGTCGGTTTTTCTTGCCAGGGAGTGCCCTGACCCTCTTTTGGGATGTGCTTTATGTGCAGTCAACAGGTTGAAGTCCGACGACGTTAGCTTGGGAATCCCCCCGGCTTGGCTGGGCAGGGATATGGCGCATTGCTTATCTTCAGGACTCTTAGTCCAATTTGCATCTTATCCGCAGTCGGATACTATTTCGTTTCCGCTGTCATTTGAATCTTTGTATTGTAATATTTGTATCTTGACTCGTTCGAGTCGTTGCTGTATTTATCTTTTATTGTATTTGTGGATGTATCGGAACTGTTGTAATGTTATCACAATTCCACCCACATAATGTGCATGTTTCGGCGTGCACATTATGTCTGGTGGGCGACCTTAAATCGTTATTATGCGGATTTCGGCGGGATCGCTTAAATCTACATAGTACCGATTTTAGGGCGTCACAAAGTGGTATCAGAGACTCGGTTTCGATCTCCTTGTTGTTTCGATACGAATGGTTATCGAAGCAGCGGGTCGAATGGAATTTTTTATTTGTAGCAATTCATGGGAGGTGATACATGGAATTTTGTTTATAGATATGGAACATGAGTTGATATGGTCTCACACAACAATTTAATCCTCTACATGGAATTATGTGCGAGTTGACAACTTTGGTGCAAAGGCTAAGAAGAATATAGACAACAGAATACAGAGTTTGGCGTTTTGGAACTATTTTGAAACAAATAAATCTAAAGTAACATTGACTAGTACATATTTTTTCCGTGAACATGTAAAGTTTGGTTAATGATATGGTTTGTTTTGCGATACACATAAATATGACTCTAAGCAGGGGAAAGTCGATTTTGCACTCCACATTTGTTCTATTTGCTTAGATATTAACTGAAAAAAATACGTCGATGAAAATTCTAAATGTTCTCTTGATTATAATATTCTACTTGGGCTGACTGTGACAAAAAGGACGTAGGAGAGAAAATGAAAGGGAGCGGCCTATATAGGCCTAGCACTGTCACACTTTGCCATACACATTTCTTCTCAAACAAAATTAAGGTGGCTCAATAACTTGTGGAGGGTAAGCCTAAGGGAATTTGTCTCACTTTGTAAGTGTATGACATGTGAGACCTGATTGTTCAAAGAATCTTCCATAAGGAGTGGCATGTGTTATAGAAGATAGCAAGAAACGACGAAGAGCGGAACGATCAAACCAACGGGGACACGAGATTTTTACGTGGAAAATCCCTCCAAACAAAAGGAGAGGAAAAACCACGGGCGCCAGCCAGCAATACTTCACTATATCGGGGTGAGGTTACAAACGCCGTGGGTTTACAATGTGTGGCTTACCCCAACAGGCGACTTACAAGATGTATTTACAGAGGGCAGAAACCCTAAGTCGGTTGCGATCCGACTCGGACACGATCTGTACCGTACCGCGGGGGCTGCCGCCCCCGTACCCCCACGAGCGCAGGATAGACCAGTGGGCTAACTTCCTTACTACGCTACGGCCAAGCCTCCCGGCGACGGGCCTCCGCTTCGCTACGAAGTTAGCCGCTCACTTAACATAGTCATATGAATTTGGATCACCATAAAACAACACTCCACCTTGAAAAAAAATTCATCTTGTAGTATGAACGAGAACCTTCACCCCTGAAACAACAAAGAAAACACTTTCGGCGCCAAATAGCCTCTTGGGCTAAACGGTGATACCAACTAAGCCTGAGCATAGCTCAAACTTAGATACAGGAACAGGTTTTGTCATCATATCAGCTGGATTATCAAGAGTACTAATCTTGCATATCTTCAACTTACCGTGTGCAACAACATCACACACATATTGGTATTTGATGTCAATGTGCTTTGTTTTCTCATGGAACATCTGATCCTTAGGAAGGTAAATAGCACTCTGACTATCACAAATCAGGTTAATGCAAGTATCAACTCCTCAAAGCTCAGCAAATAAACATTTCAACCAAACAGTTTCTTTAACTGCTTCTGCAATGGCCATGTATTCAGCCTCCGTGGTGGATTGGGCAACAACCGGCTGAAGTGTTGCCTTCCAACTAACAGCACAACCACCAATGGTGAACACATAACCTGTGAGGGACCTCCTCTTATCCAAATTGGCAGCAAAATCTGAATCCACATAGCCAACGAGTCCCTCACTAGCTCTGCCAAACTTCAAGCAAGTATCAGACGTGCCACAGAGGTACCTGAAAATCCACTTAACAGCTTTCCAATATTCTTTACCAGGATTAGCCATGTATCTACTCACCAAGGACATAGCATATGATAAATCAGGACGTGAACAGACCATAGCATACATCAAGGAACCAACAGCACTAGAATAGGGAACTCCAAACATGTACTCCAAATCATCATCAGTAGTTGGATATTGAGTAGATGACAACTTAAAATGGGAAGCAATAGGAGTACTAACAGACTTTGCATCATGCACGTTAAAGCGGTGAAGAACTTTTTTAATATAACTTTGCTGACTAAGAAATAAGAACCTAAACTTTCTGTCACGTGTAATTTCCATACCTAGGATTTTCTTAGCAGCACCAAGATCCTTCATCTCCAATTTGCTACTCAACCGTGACTTGAGAGCAGCAACATCTTTCATGCTCTTGGCAGCAATTAACATGTCATCGACATATAACATCAAGTATATAGGCGATCCATCAACCAACTTAATGTACACACAACTATCAAATTCAGACCTCTTAAAACCATGTAACAACATAAATGAATCAAACCTTTTATACCATTGACGAGGGGATTGTTTCAAACCGTAGAGAGACATTTTTAACTTACAAACAAGATCCTCCTTACTCGGCACTATGAACCCTTCTGACTGGTCCATGTATATCTCCTCCTCCAACTCTCCATGCAGAAACGCAGTATTACCATCTAACTGCTCAAGCTCAAGATCACGCATAGTAACAATGGAGAAAAATGTCCGAATAGAACTATGCTTGACAACCGGAGAGAAAACATCATTGTAATCAATACTAGGGATTTGACTGAAACCTTTTGCCACTAACCTTGCCTTGAATCTTGGAGGCTCACTTGGAGACAAACCCTCTATTCTCTTGAAGATAAACTTACAGCGGACAACCTTCTTTTGTTTAGGCAAGCGCACAACATCCCATGTGCCATTCTTCTCAAGTGACTGCATCTCCTCTTGGATAGTGGAGATCCCCTTCTCTCGGTCACTTGTGGCAATAGCTTCAGTATACGTGGACGGTTCATGTCCATGCTCCACCTGTTCAGCACAACTCAGAGCATAATTAACAATGTTACACTACTCAACTAACCGTGTAGTTTTAACAATATTCCTCCTTGTTCTGCGATCAGCGATGGACTGATTTTCTGGCTGCAAAACAGGAGGTGAGTGCTGAACAGTATCATTATCAGAATCATCTGATGTATCACCATCATTGTCAATGATGGCATTATCCTTTTCCACAGGGTGCTCCACCTCGACACGAACCTGTTCCTCATTAGAACTTTCTGAAACATATGAGGACAACTTATCAAAATACATAACAGATTCATTGAAAACAACACTCCTACTCATGAATGACTTGTTAGTTTCGGGATTCCACAACTTATATCCTTTTAGTCCCGAACCATAACCAATGAAAACAGACTTAATAGCTCTCGGCTCTAACTTTCCATTATCAACATGAGCATAACCGAAAACCTTAAGCTGTGAATAATCAGCAGGGGTAGCAGACCATACCTCAATGGGAGTTTTCTTGTCGAGGGGAATAGATGGTGACCTGTTTATCAAGTAACATGCGGTGGCAGGCGCCTCAGTCCAAAAACGCTTACTCATGCGAGCCTTAGATATCATGCAGCGAGATTTGGACATGGTAGTCCTGTTCATCCGCTCCGCTACGCCATTCTGCTGGGTCGTGTACGGGATGGTGAGGTGCCTAACAATCCCTTCTGTTCTGCAAAAATCATTAAAAGCATTCGAACAAAATTCGCCACCATTGTCAGTACGAAGAATTTTCACTTTCCTCTCAGTTTGCCTTTCTATCATAGCTTTTCACTCTTTAAAAGCAGCAAACGAATCATCCTTATTTTTCATGAAATAAGGCCAAACTCTCCTAGAGTAATCATCAATAATAGTAAGCATATAACGAGCACCACCATATGAGGGCTTACGTGACGGCCCCCAAACATCAGCATGTACATAATCAAGTGTAGCTTTGGTGGTATGAACGAAAGCAACTCTCGTGTGCTTACCAAATATGTAGTGTTCACAAAACTGCATCGTACCCAAACCGCAGTCATGTAACAACTCTCTCTTGATCAATTCTGCCATACCAAGTTCGCTCATGTGTCCAAGATGCTTATGTCAGAGATTAGTTTTATTTACGACATCATGAGAAACAGCAGCAACAGTACCAGATAAAACGCTGCCTCTAAGAACATATAACTTAGCAGAATTCATATCACCAACCATAGTAATGAGAGAACCTTTTGATACCTTCATGAGTCTGTTCCTGTCGGTATACTTGTACCCGTCACAATCAAGGGTACTGAGCGAGATCAAATTTCTCGCCATGGTTGGTATGTGCTTCACGTATGTCAACGTACGTGTCATGCCATCATGGGTCTTGATCTGAACTGATCTAACGTCAGCAATGGTGCATTGCTGGTCGTTCCCCACACGCACAAAGTCTCCAGTCTGCACTAACTCATAAGAACTGAACCAATCTCTGTTACAGCAAATATAAAAAGAACATGCAGAATCTAGAATCCATTCATCCTGACGTGAAACACATGCAGCTAAAACAGCTAGGCATTCGCCATCAGAATTATCATCAACAACAGCAGCCTCACCGGTATCATTACCTTCATTATTTTTTCTGTTGGTAAGTACCTTTTCTTTTCTCCTTGTTCTGCAACTTCCAACAGTCATCAATGTTGTGGTTAGTCTTCTTACAATACCTGCAGAACTTATCATGGCCTTTACACTTTGAGCGACCTCTGTCGCCCTTGCTCTTGTCTCTGTTGTTGTATTTGTTGTCTCGCTGCTGAGGCCTTCCACGGACCTCCAATGCATCACCCTTCGAAGAGGATGACTCCTCCGTTCATCTTTTCCCTCATCATGAGGGTCTCATAAACTTCAGAGGTGGTTAGTTCATCACGACTAAGTAGTATGGTATCACGGAAATTTACATAGGAATATGGCAGCGAAACTAGGAGTAAGAGGGCTAGATCTTCATCCTCATATTTTACCTCCATCGATACTAGGTCGGAAACAATCTCCTTGAAGATCGATATGTGATTCATAACAGAACCACCTTCTTGCAACTTGTGCGAGAACAACTTCATCTTCACATGCATCTTGGTGGTCAGATCCTTGGACATACAGATCGACTCCAGCTTAGCCCATAGCGCAGCTGTGGTTTTCTCCTGTAGAACTTCTTGCAGGATATCATTAGACAGATGCGGTTGAATAACAGATGTAGCCTTACGGTCTTTTCTCTTCTCATCGGCGGACCACTCGGCCGCCGCCTTATCGCCGAATTTCTCCAGCACTTCGTCAAGATCATTGGACTGTGTGAGGATCGCACGCATCTTGACCTGCCATAACGAAAATCTCGTCTTGTAGTCCAGCAACGGTAGATCGAACTTCATCGATGCCATCCAAAACCCTAATCTGAAAACAGATATTAAACACAAGCTCTGATACCACTTGTTATAGAAGATAGCAAGAAACGACGAAGAGTGGAACGACCAAACCAATGGGGACACGAGATTTTAACGTGGAAAACCCCTCCAAACAAAAGGAGAGGAAAAAACCACGGACGCCAGCCAGCAATACTTCACTATATCGGGATGAGGTTACAAACGTCGTGGGTTTATAATGTGTGGCTTACCCAACAGGCGACTTACAAGATGTATTTATAGAGGGCAGAAAGCCTAAGTCGGTTGCGATCCGACTCGGGCACGATCTGTATCATACCGCGGGGCTATCGGCCCCGCACCCCCGCGAGCGCAGGATAGGCCGGTGGGTTAACTTTCTTGTACGCTTCGGCCCAAACCTCCCGGCGACGGGCCTCCGCTTCGCTCCGAAGTTAGCCGCTCACTTCACATCGTCATATGAATTTGGATCACCATAAAACAACAACATGAACTAAACAACCACCAAGTTGGTCACACTTGCCTAACCTTAAGCGGGTCAACCTTTCAAAAACTTCTCAAACTAAAAAGCCCCTAGAAAATCGGAAAGTGTTTTGGGCTCGAGAGCACCGGTGCTCATGCTAGTTTTTAAATAAAAAAAATCAAAAATCATGTATTTTTATGTTTGAGAAAAATTGAACAAAAAAAATTCAGATGCTGGCAATGG
Source organism: Poa annua (assembly GCA_026929855.1). NCBI lineage: Eukaryota > Viridiplantae > Streptophyta > Magnoliopsida > Poales > Poaceae > Poa > Poa annua. The sequence goes on along the minus strand of CM049427.1, from coordinate 29,844,374 downwards.
TGTATCCCACAAACGTGTGAAATGGTCAATTTCAAATATTTGTATTATAAGCTATATAAAAATAACAAAATCTGGTAAATTTAGATTTGATACTATACATACTCAGATCCACACTTTTGACACTTTTTGTATCTCAGAATACAAAGTGTATGAAATTGATTTATTTTTATGTTTTTGAGATATAACATTGGCTACATCCGGATTTTTTCAGAATTATTATAAACTCATAAATATGATTTTTGATTTATTTCTTTAACAACATGAGCACTAGATCCCAGGAGCCAAAAATTTCCACTCCTAGAAAATCACACATATGCGTAATTAAGTATTATGTGCACACTTTAGCTTTAGTGCAAAATAATGCATTCCATAGGTATGCAGATACAAAGTTTACGCTCATAGGTATGTTACTCATTTTTTTTCAGATTGTTTAGAAACTCAAAATCCAAATTTACTAAACTAATGGTGCGAGCAAGCCTGGAAGTACAAAATCTACTCAGTAGAAACAGGGCTATGCTTCCTTGCCGAATAGGCTAAGCTGGAGATAACCATGTCGTCATTGCTAATGTAGCTCATTCAGATAAACTAGACAATAATTGTTGGCCCTAACACCATTGACCACACAGAAGACCCATAGATAATGATCACTTCATAAGACAGGCAAAAGCACAAGTTCCCTCAACGTTTGTAAGTCTACAAATTCTCTTAACTGTTCTTTGTATGATGTGAGGGCAAAACAATACGGAACTCGATTTCTCGGCCCATGCAAAGCACAAGCGGAAATCAGCGGAAATCAAATCAAAGGGAGTGAGAAAAGCCCCTGAGGATTTCGCCGTCAGTATAGTATTTTGAACTGTGAAGAAGGCATGACATGTACTACTACTAGCTTTCTGAAGCATGCAGCCTGTTCTTCACTGAAAGGGCTGCGGCTCGGTACCATGCAGCTGCAGCAACTGCTCCTGGGTCAGGAACTGAAGCCAGGTGATCGGGAGCAATGTACGATGACCGCCCTGCCTGCAAGTACAATTGAATCTCATCAAGACGGGAACATACATAATTGAAGGGGAAAAGGCACAAGAACGCAGATTCTAGTATAGGTGTATGAATCTTACAATTGTACAAGGTATTACAAAGCTAAAGAAGCGGTTTAGCTAAGCAGAGACGAGGCAACCTATAAATTTTCATTTCTTGATGCAGGGGCAGATAAAAGATCGTACCTTTGCTTGCATCTCTTTAGTGGATTCAGCACCAGCTGATGCTGCTTCAGAAGAAGCGATAAAGGCAGTCACAGGATCATCCCCAGCTTTAAGAGACTGTTTAAAAAAGGTGAATATTTTGATTAAGAGGTAATGATGCCAGATGAGCAAGTATGTTTGAGAAGTAACCTGTTTTAGGACTGTAGAAGCAGGAATTAGAGCATCCAGCATTGTGCGATATCCTGCACTGGCACCGCCATATTTGCTCACAGCAGCTATAGAGGCTTCTAAAGCATCAGCCCCTGTAGAAAAGCAGCATACTTTGTTTAAGTGTGCAAATTTCTGGAGCCATGTTTCAATCATAATGGAGTAAATGTGTTTATTAAGCTTGCAATCATAAAGAACAATTAAAATAAACTCCCTTCGTCACGTTTTTCTTGTCGTGGAGGGAAAACTACGATAGTACAAATCGGGTATACAACTGGCGATAACAAAAACGGAACAGAGGTAGTATCTTACACTCATATGCTGTAATAGTTGTGTTTTGTTTTAAGCTTGCATATGCAGCCTTGCAGAGTATGTCATACCTGGAACATATTATACACACATAATTACTAATGTTTTCATATATGGACAATAATGCAACAAAGGGTATACAAGCACAGATTTCTTACAGGATTCCACTTGTTCCCCCCATCACCTTACGAATTGTTGCCCCAATCTGATTTATTGTTGCAGCTGCATCATTCATAGGATAACTGGCAAAGAGAGAAGTTCACTCGAAATAGGTCAACTTGTATGCATGACTGGAAAATCCCAGCAAGCACAAAAGGGTTTAAAGGAAAAAACAGGACAACGATGCAGAAAGACCAGCTGGCCTTAACCAGTGGATCTCAACAAGGACTACATTGAACACTAAATATACCGGGAGTCACATCAGTAATATGCATCGCTTCTAACTTACCGTGTTTTCATATCTTCAAGAATACCTGTTGCACCTCTGTACATCTGGGAAAAAATGAATCAGTTATAGTGAATCTTAAAACACCTCTCATCAGCATTAGGTTGATAAACCCCTACTAGACCTACCGTAGTCCCACAGTCGCCATCACCGACTTTACTGTCCCAATAATTTAGGCTATCCTTCAGACCAATGAGTTCTTTAGCACCTGCTTCAATAGCAGCCTCCAAAATACAGCCTTGCTTGGTTAGCTCCTGGCGTTGAGAAAGAATCTGCAGAATAGCTAATTCATCATACTTGAGAAACTGCAAGTGGCAACATATTTCAATATTGTTAAAAGATTCACACTACAGTATTGACTAAACTAGTTGTCAGAAGCATGTTTTCAAAGTTTCCTTTTCATTCCCACCATGTTCTCCTTACCTTGGCTCTGGTATCTTACAAGAAAAAAAAGAAACCTGGTATTTAGAACACAACTGGAATAGACATTTCAAAATACAATCCATGGAGAACGAGTCAACAGCATTATGTGGTTCTCGTACACTTGAAATAAGAGCGAAGGTGAACAGTGAACCTACTCCCAGCATGATAGCCTTAGAGAAGAGGATTTTACTTTACCTCCTCATCCTTCATCGAAGGTGATGGTGGTACGGGAACAGGAAATTTTGCTGGTGGGCGACTTCCTACAATCAACACCATTAGAAAACTGGTGATTTAACATAAAAAATGTGGTCATGGACCTTTAAACTTTCTTTTGTAACAAACTCATACTAATGACATGTGATAAAACCAAAAAAATACTTAAATGTTGGTAACTCCCATTCAATTGAAGTTTGTGCAAACAGAGTTTGTAATTGTAGATAAAATACAAACTGCTATAAATGATGGAAACCACAAGCTTCACAAGTTAGCTAGTAATAGAAGGCACAAAGCTAGGAAAACCATCACATCAAACCTAGAATACATATGTGAACAGTGAAGTGGCTAACTGCAGATATGAAACTATTCCCTCCGTTCCTAAATATAGGACGTATAGGGAGTTCAAACTGAACTCCCAAACTTCTTATATTTAGGAACATAGGTAGTAGTTTTATGCTCAGCAAGATAACTACCTTCAGAACCAACAGGCCAAGATGGAGCTTTAGTTGGAGCATCAAGTCGCTGCAAAATGTTTTCATCTGACCTCATAATGGTGATAGAAATTCCTGCAACGAACCATAATTTAAAGTATTTAATATACGTTGTTTTATACTCCCTCTGATCCAATTTATGTGTCGGGGGAAACGGACGTACGATGCTCTAACTCACAGCCATACCAGCAACAATTTTTTCGGATCTGAGGGAGTATTTATTATATGCTAAGCAATGAGACATTAGGCAAATACTTGTATAGCAGAATATAACACATTGAAAGAAAAGCAAAGTGGCTAGCTCAATCAGCAAAGATTAAAATAAAACTGATGCAGATAAACACTCAAGGAACCACGCAGATCATCATAACAATTGTGTCATACTAAAATTATAGCGGAAAGATGTTCATAAAGCCTGGCCACAGATCATTTCAGCTATTCAGCAAATATTAAGATGCTCTTAGAGAGATCCATATAAGAACTGACCAGCCATATCAAGTGCTGTCATAAATGTGCCAGTGTAGACTCTGTCAACAGCAATCCCATACTCCAGCTGTAACTCAGGTACCGCTTTTCTTGCTGCAATCATAAGCTCCATGACAGGAGTAGCGCCCAATCTGTACGATTGTATTAGACAACAAATTAGCATGACCTACTTGATTCATAATGTAACCAATGTAGATAAAGGAAGCTGATACAGAAATAAGCCTCTTCAAAGATATCATAGACTGTCACAGTAAATTTTATGGTAGTGATTTATATAGAAGAAGTTGCCATTGAAAGCTCACACGTATTTCCAAAATGTGGACGATGATGAACAAGTAGATTATCATGATCCAGAAAGACAAGCACTTCACTATAAGCATAAGCTTGAATTGATGTACAAGCAGGCCAAAACCAAAGAATCCTTTGTGTTTTCTCTAAAAAAAACTAGATTTGTGGATAAAACTCACAGAACTTTGTGTCCTAATTTCCTATGACCCCTTCAATCTTATTGATGCCACTGAGAGGTAATACTAGACTCTCCTACAAATGCTAAATTACTGCCGTGATTCAGTCCTACCATTGCATGCCAAGGTAAGTTACCTGCAAACATTTCCATTGTAATCTATCAAAAAATAGATAACAAGATAGATAATGAGCATATTCGAACTCCAGAAGAACTGTTCACCTCAGTTCAGATCAAGATATTGAAAGTATTAATTTCTCTAATCACCGTGAATGCTGCAAATGGTGAAATACATTGCAAATATATATATACCTATCCTCGCCATTTTCAGTATTTGTGCTAGTAATTTTCTGATAGTAACGATCAACTCATAGAGTAACAAGAATGTTCAGATTTTGTTACCCGTTGATTAGGAGAACAGCATTGCTCCCCCTTGTGATAGGAAGATACTGAGTTTCCTGCAAGGATGAAAGACCACCACACAATAAATAGAAGAACCTAGAACTAGTAAATAGAGATAACATTAGTTGGCAAAAACCTTAAGACTGAAACAGCATCCAATAAATGAAACTTTACATCAGAAGAGAAATAACGCAAGTATTCTTGCTTACTGAAGGCTAGTCTCCTTTTCAGCATTAACCTTTAGTGCACGTGGAATGATTGAATGAAGGTCAAGTGAGATGCCATCGAACGCCCAAGCTTGCAAGCCCCATTCCACTTATTTCCCTAGCATTGGCTATTGCCTCTTCATTGCTAGTGAAGTAGTGAGGACCTACCCTACTTTTTTTACTAACCGTCTGCAAACTTCACCTTCGGCATTTGAGAACAACTTATAGCTAGCTAAGCTTAGTGTTATATTTCACAAAGAATAACAAACATGGATTCACTGAACTCAAACAAAAAGATTAAGATGTCATAGATGCCTAATAATGACTTAGTGCTCGCAAGGCTGACTAAAAAGAAATGGAGAAACGCTAGAGGTTAGAAATGAACAAACCACACATCACAAATCATACCTGTGATAGTATCTGCTTAAGAACATGTTCAACCACTACATCAACTGACTGTAGCTCAACCACAGCAGCACCAGGTTCTCCATGCTGGAAAAAAAATCAGATGCTTATCATGGGAAAAAATGCCAATCTTGCAGCACTTGGGTATGTTTAAAGCAAACACGAACACACACAAACTAGAAACTAAATCCGAGTACATCAATTGCTTATTTCCCTCCATGCTATATGAGAACAAATGCTGATGCCATCTAGACTTACAATTCCAAGGCCAAGCTCAATTTGCATAGGACCTAAACGATCAGATGTCACTTGCCCAGGCAACGTGCAAACAGAAAGTGCTACTCCCATTGTACCAACAGCCTCAGATGCATGTTTTGCTTCTGCAGCAACATCTGCAAGAGATAAACCAGCATCTGCAGCAGCCCCAGCCCCAGCAACCTGTAGAATCCAAACAAGGCGAACACTTTCAGGGTATAGCAAGAAATAACTGCAACAAAGCATTGATTTTTTTTTCTAAGTTAGGGTGACCACAAAATGTTGGTGGACTGCTTTCATAACCCAAGCTCTTGAGAAGGTAGATGTGAGGTGCTGGCTGCACTGTGGTGTTGGTGAGGTTGGCAGGGATAGGGTATGGTCGAGGAGAAACCTCCTTTCGGTTTTCTTATTGATTCGCCGATCGATCTGAGGCAATATCAACAATGAAGTACCTTATGCACAAGAATTGTTCCTGCTAAACCTCTTCTACCAGCTATCCCCCGAGGCGGTGGAAGGGCACAATCATCGCCAACAATTACCATCTGCAATCGGTGAATAAATACTGATTACAAGCTGATTTGAACATGGTCTGCTATACTACGGTAGTAAAAGATGTCATATGATCATCCACCTCGATCTTATAGCCTTCAGATTTTGCCTGTTCAGCAGCTAATCCAAAATTAAGTCTATCACCAGTGTAGTTCTGCAAATGTCCAATAACAAAACGTGAGAACAGTACAGATTGTAACTAAGATGGATTGCATCAAAGTGTAAGGTTTTTTGTTTGACAGTATTTCTCATCTCAAGGACGTTTCCTCACAGTAATTAAGTAAGCAATAAATATTGAGGTTGTTCCCGAGTCCTTCCAAGTATTCCACCATAGCTAGTTTCTCCAGGAGCTTGCATAGCACTTTGAGAAGGAGAGAGACTACAAAGTTACACTACTAAAATTACCAAAAATTCAACAATATTAAAAATCCCACCCCCAAACCAAATTCTTTTTTCAGGAGATTTCAGCTTCGTACACTCTACACAATCAAAATTGTCTTTCAGGAAGATTCAGACAACCATATCTGCAATTATAACAGCCTACAATTTAGTTTGTCCAGGTTCATTTTTGGAAATCTGCTCTAAAAGTTTAAACAAACCCCCTGTCTGTAAACAGGTGGAGAAAGAAATAGAAAATTTTCGTGGGAATTGAATAGACAGATCAAGCCGAAGCATCAGACAAAACAATACATCAGATGCATTAGGCTGTTCCCACTGTCTAATGATTACCCTTTTATAATAGAAACTAAAGAGTACCTTAATTATCAGAAGGCATCCCATGGTACCCGTTACAGCTCGAATAGCCTACAATGCAAAAATAAAGTAGAAAGAATGAGAGCTAGGGCGACCTTAGCAGCGACAGCAGTCTGACACAAATTTACTGAAAGAACCATACAGCTAAGATAGAATCAACAGGTGGAGAAGCAAAAACATCTCCAGAAACAGCAGCAGTCAACATTCCTGGCCCAACAAATCCAGCATGGGCTGGCTCATGGCCACTTCCACCACCTAGAAAGAAATTGGCATACTATAAATAAGATGTTATGCCATGGCCTCAACGATATAAAATCTACCTGCTGGAATCCTGGCCTAAAGTTAATAGATGAATGATACTTTATGCAGAAGAAAAAATTATCTGAATAAGAATAAATGTCTACTAAACTCTTGTGTTAGTCATAGAAGATAGCGGTTAGAGCAAGAGAGTCGTGGACTCAGATGCATATTTGTCAGATCTTCCAAAAATACAAGGAAACAACAATTACATTTTGTTTGCCCAAAAAAATACATTTCTTCATAGAAGCCGCAGAAAAGTCTCATTAATAAAAAAGAACCAACACGATCAAACTGGGTATCTTCAAACTTCACCTAAATAGATGACAATTAGCTCGTTACAGTTAACATCAGTACAGGTTTTTCATAAGAAATGGGTGTATTTAATCTTCAGGAATTGTGATCAGACTAAGAAGATTAGTTTTGTTCTGCTATAAAAAATATGTTGACAAATACTGAGGTCGTAATGAGTATAGACTACAAGATCATAAACAGAGGCATGGTGCTACAAGATGTACAAGTAGCTTGAGTGGACATGGATCTAGACATGGTTCAAGAACAGACCAACACAATGCCTCAGCCTCGCATAACCAATGACCTACAAGCCTCTTTGATAATATAACGGTGAGGACAAAAGCTAACCAATATTGCCCGTAAGTATGTTATAATCTAATGATGTGTTTTACTTCATCTGCTCAATGTGATATCTATGAGTGCTACAATTTTGGGGTCCACAAAAACACGAGTGTTCAATACAACCTCTTGGAGGGGCAACCTAGGCCTAACAGGACAAGAGTGTGCAAAGACCATGAAAAACATAATGGATCATCCACATGGGGGCCACGATGCACCATCTTCACATGGGCTAGCAAGCATGACATTTCTACCATAATACCACAGGATGCGGTCCATCTTGGTACACACCGTCCTGTGCCCTCCAACATCAATATCACCAAGCACAAATCCCAGACTCTACTTGTACGGTACAATGAGCCTCACATTTCGAGGTATCGAGTGACCTTAAGCAACCAAGACTATGTGCACCATCATATAACTCCAAAACTTATAAAAATGAAAGGCCATCCTGATCCTGAACTCATCTCAATTTTCAGAATTGCATATAAAATAGATAGGTGAGATGGTGCACTTCATTGGAAACTCCAGTCAGGCAGTCAGTATAATCAGTAAAAAAGAGGCAAACCCTACAGACGTTGTAACTGTGGTCTCCAAGCTGGGCCACACCATGCATACTGCATTCCACGTAGCCAAGAGCAACACAACAAATTTCGAACATTTGCACTGAACGCAGCAATCAAGCATCACATTCAGACAGTAGCCTAGTCCCGAACAAACAAGGCCGTACCTGAGATGACAGCAACCTTGTCATAGGCGCCCCCGACGACATCAGCACGAAGAACAACTTTAATCTGCACACATTGCAGGGGGGATTCTGTCACAAAATCGTCCCAGGTAAGTGGTAACTTCAGAACCATTTCTGTCGCGAACAGTTCCTCACCTGAGGGAACCCGTCCAGGTACTGCAGGCCCGGGTAGGTCTCCACCAGCCCCTCGATGAACTCCGTCACCACATCTACAAAAAACGAACCGATCCGAAGCCCCGCCGGGACCGGCGAGGGCGATTAAACCCTAAGAATCGAAGAACAAGGCTCCCGGAAACGGGGGGGAATGGGCGGGGATAGGCGGGCACGTACCGTCTGGGTTGTTTATGAGCTTCTTCCCCTGCAGGGCCATGGGAGGGTAGGCGCCCGCGGCGGCGGGTGCTCCGGCGATCGCCGGCGGAAGAGAGTTTGGGGGTGGGGGGAAGCGGCGAGCAGTACGAAGCAAGTCGCCTTCCTGTGGGCTGTTTGCTTGTTCCAGTTGAAGTGGGGATTATCCTTTTATAGACGGGGATTAACAGCCCATTGAAATGGATAATAACACTGAATTTACAGGAACGTCCCTAGCTTTGGTAGAACCGCCGCTCGGAATTACACCGGAATTACGGCCAGCTCCTCCTCATCGTGGACTTCTATGTGTTGTTTCCGGTTTTCCTTCTTCTTCTTTTTCCTTCTATGAGGGAGCACATATTAGATTGGACAAAAGTGACCGCCATATAACTACTGCTCCCACCTCAGTTGCTACCATGCTCCTAATAATTCAAAAAGGTCAATTTTCAATGTTTACGAAAATACAACAAAATATGGATGTTCACGAGAAATGTGCCTACAACCTCTGAAAAAATCGGGACCAAAATCAAATAGCACATTGAGGAGAACAAAGACACATGGATGTGTAAGTCTTTTTTTTGTTTCTCGACGTGTATTTTGAGTTCTGTCGTGAAATGCATAGAGGTTGTAGGCACATTTCTTATGAAATTCATGATGTTTCTAGAATTTTGAAACATTTAAAATTGACTGTTGAATTATGAGTGTAGTTCTACCTCCGTTTCAAATTAAATGACTAATGTTAATATACATCCACCATTATATAAATGGAACTCATCTAATATAAGGATCTCGAAACAGGCTTGCGCCCTGCTTTATAAATAAAGCAACCACAACCGTGAAACCGCTGGGGCAAACAGCACACTCATGCCCAAAAGAAGCAAAAGAGAACAAAAAAGAGAAAACAAAGCCGACAACAGTGGCTAAACGAAAGCAGAAACGACTCGCAATCGTTGTGCCCTCCGGAGAATTACCGCCACGCTCCTTGCAATCCGAAGTACCTTATACCAAGCAACACCTTCAAGAAGGAAACGACGGCATCGACGCTGCTGCCCGGACAGTTCATAGGGTTTCCCCCAGTACGTGTCCTAGGGTTTCCCCCGGTAGGCCGTCGACGCGTCAGTGTCGACACGACAAGGATTTCTCCTGACCTCAAACACAAACCACCAGACGCTCCGTCAAGCTCGACCAATCCCACCATAGGATTGGGAGCACTAAATGAATCCTCTATAGTAACACAGAATTCTTCCGAAAATGCCCGACAGGAGCCGGCCACTCCCATTTGTCACACCCACACTTTTAAAACCTCAAATCCATACACCATGGATTTGAACATGCATCTCAGAAACCATAGACCATAGTTTATCTAGTTCATTTAAATAATCAAAATAATGTGATTATAATCACAACTAAAACGGTCTTCAATATCCATGGACTTCTCCGAATTTTAATTCTTTGTGTAGCACAGTTCATTAAGGTTACTCAATACAAAGATCCCGTGTCCACCATACCTAAAGGGTGTATACCCAGCTTCTGCACCCAAAGAATGCAGATAGTTGTTTTCATTAGATTATTCAACAAAACTTTACGAGAGAAATACAAAGATCAACCCAAAACGAACCCGCTAACTTAAGCCACTGACTTAGCAACAGCTCGTTACACCGATAACATTCTGAAGGGAGTGGCCAAGAGGAGTGTCATGTGCCCTGACAACACACAAACGTGCATCATCAAAAGACTGAAGACCACACCAAGGCGCCCGTTATCGAGCAAGTGGCACAACCGGTCCAGTAAATCATCATCGACATCGTGCAGACGCTATAGAAGTCACCATTGTTGTCTTCCTCTAACCATTCTTCATCAGCAGCACAGAGATTAAAGCATTAGTCTTGTCAGACCTACCATCGACGTTGCCATAGTGTCAGACAACTCCACCAACCTGCGCGCGTCCACCACCGAGACTCACCGAGGCTAACGTGATAGAAGCAACATCGCACCACGACTAGACCACTCTACACAAAACTTGTCTAAAATGATGCCCCAAAAGGGAGAACGGTAATAGAGTGTCGCCACCGTCATATAGGGTTTTCCTCAAAACATCTTGGCAGAAGACGGGAGATTGCAGCGAGAACCCTTTCAACAAAGTAACAACATATGTGAACGCCGCCATCGTCAGTCTTGATCGAACGGGAACTTTGTCTTCGAGATTCCACCCGCTGTAGCCCCGAAGAAGCCAATCCACGGGAGGAGGGAGTTGCATCCATGTTGTTTGCGTCGTTCTGCCTCAACGAAATCGACAACATGAGGCCGACGGACGCCCGGGACTAGCCGCAATCCCCGCGACAATCCGCCACTTTCCACATGTGATGCCCCGACGACGGTCGCCTTCACGCGTAGGAGGCCATCGGAGCCCACATGTCCTTGCCCCCGTCTTGGATAGGCTGGGTGAGGCCGCCACCGCCAGAAGTGGCGGCGCAACGGCTGTGGGGAGGAGATCGTTGGGGGACTAGCGAGGCTTTGGAGGGGACCTCCTGAGCCGCCCCGCGTGAGGCGACCCGGGAGGGAGAAGGAGAGAGGGCAGCAGTGGTGGAGGGCCTAGCGACGGCGATCAGGAGATGAACCCTAGCACTCCTCTAGTTACATCAGACCTACATGGAGAAGCGGAGATTACATGAGCCAGTCAGGGACCTTCAAGTTAGATAGTTTTTACAAGAAAAACATACGTATTTAAACTACTGATCTAAGTTCTGTTTAGTAAGCATTTTGTTGAGAGAAAAACTTCGTCGATGAGCCAGGGTTTGAGGCTTTTCAGTTTCATAGTGAATAAAATTTGATGCACATTCTTAAGATTTTGCAAATTAATTGCTTAAGTTTGCTGAATGGGAAAAAGATCACTATGTTTATTTATTTTTCTCCACATATATATAGAGCTCAAGTGTCGAGAATGGCCAACTCGCTGATTATGCTTATTCTACGCTCAATCTGGCTAGAGAGGAATGAAGTGTTTTTAAGGGCACACCCGGATAGGGATGGCAATTTTACCAACGGGTACGGGTATTCGCGGGTACCGTACCCATATGGGTAGGGTATGGGTACAGTTTTATACCCATGGGTAGTAACCGTATCCGTCTCATTAATTCACAGGTAGGGCACGGGTATAATCTCGTACCCATGGGTATACCCGTACCCTACCCATTTATATATCTGACGCATGGAGGTATAATATTCATTATCGTGAGCTTCTAAACCAATGATAAATTTTTCATCAATTATCAATTTGAGTTGAGAAAATTATTATGTACACAAATATATATAATGAGTTGAGATAAATATAATTTTCTTTTATCGAAGTGTTATTGATGAGTGTAAAATTATATGTAGCATGTGCAGTATTTGATCTAACGTTGGGTACCCAACGGGTATAGGTATCCCCGGGTATGGGTCTGGGTAAAGTTTCATACCCGTGGGTACGGATATGAGTAGAGTTTTATACCCATTCACTTCGTGGGTATGGGTATGGTATTGATCTACCCGCCCAATACCCTGCCCATTGCCATCCTTACACCCGAACTTTTGGGCAAAGACTGGAAGACATACTAGACAAGTGTAGACACGCGTGAGTAGCTTCTCTGCTTTTGTAGGTGCCACACCGGATTGTGGTGTCTGTCAGTGGTTGTTCATGTTTCACGTAGCTTCCACAGGGTTGTAACCGAGTTGTAAGCTTCTTCTCCCAAGCTTAATATAAGAAACACGCGGATCTCCTACATGTTCTCGAAAAGAAAGAAAAAACGGAAATAAAGTCTGAAGGAGAAGATCAAAAGAAGACCATACATAGAATAACTTTACATGGTTATTACAATAGTGGGAGTAATCACTACGAGAGTAAGCATGACCAGCATTAGTTTAACAAACTCCTGCTGAAATATTGGGCCTTTAGCCCATTATCAATTTTTTAAAAATTCCTAAGGTCCATGTTGTTATGGCATGTGGTAGGAGTTTAGTCTCATACTGCTAGTTGGATGAGATGTGCATCAGCTTATATAGTGAGGCATTCTACTACTAGTATGAGTTGGTATGAGGTATGAGGAGAATGGTTGTGTACCACACGCGCGCTCCTCCTCCGCCGCCGCCCGCCTCGCCACGCCGCGCCGCGGGTTGCGGGAATCTCGCCGAGCTGATGTATTCTTTTTGTCACGCAGGAATAAAATGTCAACGGTCACGAAACGCTCTGCGGTAATGGAGATTGATTGCTAGCTGAAACGGCGTGCCTTAAGTGCTCTTAAGTACGTGCGTTTTCAGTCTTAACAATCATTCATTACTTGCGTTTCGGCTGCATAAAAGGAGAGGTCGCTCCTCTCCGAAGACACATTAGACAGAAGAACTCATTTGCCCACAGCCGCCACCGTCGTTCCTCCTAATTTGTCGCTGCCATCGTTGGTCCCATCCCGTCCGCCGCGTACATGGTCGACGGGAGAGCAGGCCTCCGAAACCCGCCTCTCCGTTTCCTGTACAGGAGAGGGGCGATTAGGTTTTTGGGGAGCGTCTCTTATGCGACTGCTCGCCAATCTTCATCCTCTACGTCGGCTACTTCCTCTACTTCAACTACGTCCTCGTCGCCTTCGTCATCACCATGAGCACTGACGTCGAGATCGAGAAGGCTGCCGCGGACAAGAGGGCTGCCGACGACGTCACTGCTTCCGCTTCGGCCAATTGGCCAACTATCGGGTATGATATGTGCATACCCCTCCTGATTATTTACTTGTTTGTTGTACTAGTGATTTGCGTAGATGTATCTACTATATGCCTAGTACACGATTACACGGTTAAGTTTCAGCATGTAATTAGCACTATCTACGTCATGATTTTAGTTTATACTTGGATTAATATAATTGGAAAATTGCTTACATACTCAACAATCCAAAAACCTAATTTGTGTAGGCAATTTTTGGTGAATGGTTTTGCTGCTGCACTGAAACCAGTCTCGTGGGACATATTTTTAGCGTTGGCAAACCAAAACCATCTTATGGCTCACTGCGATGAACGTGTTCTGGGTCGCCGGTGTCACTCCCACTTAAACGATTACTCCTGAACAAGAGAAGGCGTTTAGGGATGCCATCGTCGTCTTTATTGGAGCCGTTCTGAGCGTGATCGGAGATAAGTTGGTTGACGCATATTTACATGTGCGGGTTGCCAAAGACTTGTGGGAGGCGCTCGAATCTAAATTCGGCGCAACTGATGCTGGAAACGAGATGTACACTATAGAGCAGTTCCATGACTACAAGATGGTTGATAACCGTTCTGTGTTGGAACAAGCTCATGAGATACAGTGCATCGCTAAGGAGCTTGAGCTTCTGAAGTGTGTGTTACCGGGAAAGTTTGTCGCGGGATGCATAATCGCTAAACTGCCTAACTCCTGGAGGAACTTTGCTACTACTCTGAAACATCAGAGGCGTGAATTCTCTGTTGAGGATGTCATTGGCCATATGAGTGTTGAGCAGAATTCAAGGGCAAATGACTCGCATGGAAAAGGCGAAGGTGCTTCTGTTGCAAATATGGTACAGAAGAACTTCAACTCCCACAAGCACAAGGGAAAAACTGTCGTCCAACAGAATACCGACTTCAAGAAGAAGGGTAACAAACCTTTCAAGAAGGATAAGAAGAAAGGTGCATGCTACACCTGTGGTTCAGAGGAACATTGGGCTCCTAAGTGCCCGAAGAAGTTCAGGAAACCAGGACAAGACCCCAAGTCTGTCAACATGATCGTGAGCAACAATGAGAACGGTGCATCCGGGTACGGTAATTTGTTTACTGTATTTTCAGTTTTTCAGTCTAACGAATGGTGGATTTGAAGGAGTTACGGTGCAGAAAACAATAATTTTTCTAGCGAACGAAACCCTGACTAGCCAGGATCTATCTATCTAGTACATGCGATAACGGTGGCGGAACGGGTTACATTACCTCCATGTAGACCGATAGCGGGGATTACGCTCCCGCACAAGCGTTGACGATGAAGTCGTATGTAGCCGACCTCGAGGTCACGGAGAGCTTGCCGCGATGACGAAGACGATGACGCCGGGGTGTCGACGATGATCTGCGTCGACGGGCGTCGGGCGGAAGAAGGCAGAGCGCCAGCACCAGAGGTGGTGCGCCGGCGGCAGAGGGGAGAGGGGCGCGGCGGCTGCAGGGGCGAGACGACGTCGCCCAGGCTACTCAAAAGGAGTTACCTCCGAGCACTCACAAACATACGAAGCTCAGCGACAACCCCCGGTCATTCAGATCCAGCTGAAATCGCAGGGGTAGATCTTATCTGGAATCCCGCAGAGCAACGGTGCTCAGCGGTATAGCTTAGGTGGAGAGAGATCCCCTTTTCCTCAGCTCGGCGCGGCTCCAACTTGGGAACCACGAGATCGAGAGAGAAATCGGGAATTAATTGTATTTTCCAATGAATTAATCCAATTAATATGCCTTGCTATATAAAGGGGGGAGGGGGTGTGCAAACCCCTTGGCTCCCCCATGTGGGACTAAAGGATGAGAGGGGGTGGTGCGCCCCCACCATGGGCCGGCCGAACCCCCCATGGGGCCCACCCCCTTTGGTGGTGCGGCTCCCCCCTCTTGGGCCCTCTTAGGGCCCATGTAGGTGGGATCCCCCTTTTTCCTTTATTTGTTTAATATTAAATTAATATAAAAATCCCATTAATTCATAATTAATATATTTATATATAATTCAACATCCCGTGACTCCGAAAACTCTTTCGGACCACCCGAACAACTTTCGGACATTCCTGGAACCATTCCAGACCTCTCCGGAACTCCTTCCGGACCACCGGAACTCTTTCCGGATCATTTCTCTCTCTCCAACAAATTCCTATAATATTCCAGAACCTATCTCCTGGTGTCTCTAAGACATTAAGTTTGTTACGCTACGGTTCGAGAACACTCCAGACATGGTCGAGACACTCCGCTCACCAATGACCGTCACGGATATCTGGAAGTATATGACGACCCCTGTGCATTCCACGAATATCGTCGTTGAACCATAAATATGATATTCATTCCCTTTGTCTCTGCGATACTACCTTGTCCGAGATATGATCGTAGACACACTGATGTCTTTGTTGTATCTCGTTACCGACGAAGGTTATTAACTCGTCTGCGATATTACATCTCCATGACCTAGTCATAAGCTGCGCAGCTATATAGATGCAATATCACCGAGTGGGCCCAGAGTATCTTTCCATTACAAGAATGAACAAATCCCGCTCTTGATCCTTACGTCTTGATGCTCTTTCGGAATACCCAAGATGGACACCGTTATTGTCATGTTATATAAGACACAACGTTTGATGCTCTCAAAGCACCCCTACGAAGCATTAATTGTAGGGGATCGTGTGCAGAAAACAAAAAATTTCCTACCGACGATATCCTAAAAGCATGCCAAGATCTATTCTAAGCAGATATACTAGTACGGACGGAGATCGGAATACATACCCTTGTAGACCAAAAGCGGGGATTACGTTCCCGCATAAACGTTGTCGATGCAGACCGACGAAGCCGACCTCAAGGTCGTGTAGAGGAAGCAGGCCTCCGAGTACCGCTAGCGCAGCACCTCGCAGGGAGTCGCACACGTACGGTGGAGACGACGCCTCCGAAGCTCCAGTCCAGGACGAGCAGCGGAAGACTTGGACCGGAACACCAGCAGCGCGGCAGCGGGCTATGGTGGAGGAGATCCCCTCTTCCTCAGCTCGGCGCGGCTCCGACTCTGGAACCACGAGATCGAGAGAGAAATCGGGAATTAATTGGTGAATTAAAAGGCTGGGGGTGCCCCTTCTTATATAGGCTCCCAGGGGGAGCCAACCTTGCCAGCCAGGCAATGTGGGACTATCCCACACAGCCTGATTCGGCCAAGGGAGTGCACCGGCCCCCTGGTGGGCCCCATCTGGCCCACCTAGGCCGGCCTCCAAGCCCCCACCGAATTCCCAAGGGGGTCCCCCCCCCCCTCTTGGGCCTTCTTTCGTCCGGAAGGCCCATTTAGGGAAATCTGCCTTAATAAATTCGAAAATAAATATATAAAATCATATTTGCATATTAATAACACTAATTAATATCAAACATAATATATATATAATTTTTCCTAGCTCCGAAAACTCTTTCGGCGCTGCCCGATCTCCATCGGACCTCTCCCGGGACGCTCCCGGTGATCTCCTTCCTTTCCGGTTGTCTTGTCGAAACCCCTTAAGTGTGTTACCCTAGCGGTTCGATATAATATCAGGTATGACCAAGACTCCTCAATGATCAATGACTAACTCGTAGGCCTGGACCCCATGAATTAATCCCTGAGATATAACGAATGACTTTCATCTATCAAACCTGAACGTAAAGTCTTAGACCTTTTGCCATAGCGATACTTAGCACGTCCGAGCGTCGTTACATAGATATCTCCATACCTAATCCCGACCTCGTTACCGACGACGCTATCTTCTACTCGTTCATGATCTCATGTCTCTGTGACCTAGTCACATGCTTGCAAGCTCATTAGACATGATCTCACCGAGTGGGCCCGAGAGTATCTATCCTGCTATGCGGACTGGCAAATCCCGCTCTTGATCTCTCGTCTCAACTACTCCTTTCCGATACCCAAAAGTATCACCGTTATTGTCATACTAAATAAGATACGACGTTTGGTGCAATCAAAGTATCTTCCGGGAATATCAATAAGAGTTGATCTCACGGTCAAAGGCGTAACAACTACGTTCTCCAAATCTGGGTATGTCCATCACATCGCTCTCTAGCGATATGACTCTCATTGCCGACCGGCGCCATGCCCCATGACCGGGAAACCTCGATCATCAATCGCGCAACGAAACTAGTCTTAGTAGAGGCTACTAGGGACCTGGTTGTTTACGTATCACACCCGCATTAATGTTTCCGCTTAATACGGTTCTAGCATGACACAAAAACCTATTATGAACAAACGAGATATGATAAAGAATACACTTTATTAATTGCCTCTAGGGCATATCTCCTTCATTAATAAGTACGGTCTCACGGTCTAAGGAATAAGCTATCATATTCTTATCTATTGCAAATGACAAACATCGTAATACGATCTTATTGCAATACTTTGCGTATGTCCATCACCTTATTCAACTAACAAGATGACCCCATTGTCAACCGACGTCATTGTCCTTGATCGGGAATCTCGATCAATTGTTGCCCAATGGACTAGCTCATATAGAGGCTTGCTAGGGACCTGGTTGTCTATGTATCACACGTGTATTAATAATTCCGATTAATACAGTTATAGCATAATACACAAACCTATTATAAACTTATGAGATAATGCAATAAATACTACTTATTTATTCGCCTCTAGCGCATATCTCCTTCAGGATTGATACTGGTGCAAATACTCATGTGTGTGCTGACATTTCATTGTTTTCTTCTTATCAGGTCACAGGGAACGGATCCGTATTGATGGGGAATGGCGCGAGTGCTTCTGTTCTAGGTGTTGGCACGGTCGATCTGAAATTTACTTCGGGAAGGATCGTGCAGCTCAAGAACGTTCAGCATGTCCCCGCTATCAAGAAGAATCTCGTTAGTGGCTCCCTTCTATGTAGAGAGGGGTTTAAGTTGGTATTCGAGTCTAATAAAGTAGTTGTTACGAAATATGGACTATTTGTTGGAAAGGTTATGAATGCGGAGGCATGTTTCGCTTTTCTCTTGCTGATTTCTGTAGTAAAGTCGTGAACAATATTCATTTGAATGTTAATGAAACAGAAGTTTGGCATTCACGTCTTTGTCACATTGGTTTCAGTTGTATGACGCGGCTAGCAAAACTAAGTTTAATCCCATCTTTCACTTTAGCCAAAGGTTCTAAATGTCTTTCTTGTGTTCAAGCAAAGCAACCTCGCAAGCCTCATAAAGCTGCGGAGGAAAGACACTTGGCACCGTTAGAACTTATACATTCCGATCTTTGTGAGATGAATGGTGTTTTGACTAAAGGTGGAAAGAAATACTTCATGACACTAATAGATGATTCCACTAGATTTTTCTATGTATATTTGTTAAGTACTAAAGATGAGGCTCTACACTACTTTAAAATCTATAAGGCAGAAGTTGAGAACCAACTTGAAAAGAAAATTAAACACATCCGGTCTGATCGTGGTGGAGAGTACTTCTCTAATGAGTTTGACTCTTTCTGTATGGGACATGGAATTATTCATGAGAGGACGCCTCCCTATTCTCCCCAGTCAAATGGGGTTGCCGAACGGAAAAACCGTACTCTAACTGATTTGGTTAACGCCATGTTAGATACATCGGGATTATCGAAGGCATGGTGGGGGGAGGCGCTATTGACGTCATGTCATGTCCTGAATAAGGTTCCAACAAAAGATAATGAACTCACTCCCTATGAACAATGGGAGAAGAGAAGGACAACACTCTCATACTTACGTACTAGGGGTTGTTTGGCGAAAGTCAATGTGCCGATCCCCAAAAAGCGTAAGCTTGGACCTAAGACCGTGGACTGTGTTAATTTGGGCTACGCTAAGAATAGCGTTGGCTATAGATTCTTGGTAGTGAAATCTGATGTACCTGACGTGAAGGTCGGTAAGATTATGGAGTCTAAAGATGCTACTTTCTTTGAGGATGTTTTTCCTATGAGAGATATGCAAAGCACTTCTATACAGGAATCTGAAGAAACTCCTGAGCCTGCCATTCCTATGGAATATTATGAACAAACCCATGATGAAAATCCTGAGAAGGATGATGAGGAAACCCTTGGTAGGGCCAAGCGACAGAGGACTGCAAAGTCCTTTGGCGATGATTTTCTCGGGTACCTTGTGGATGACACTCCCACTTCTATTTCAGAGACTTATGCATCTTCGGATGCTGATTACTGGAAAGAAGCAGTCCGTAGCGAGATGGATTCCATCATGGCTAACGGGACATGGGAAATTACTGAACGTCCTTACGGTTGTAAACCGTTGGGATGCAAGTGGGTGTTCAAAAAGAAGCTTAGGCCCGATGGTACGATTGAAAAGTACAAGGCTAGGCTTGTGGCCAAGGGCTATGCCCAGAAAGAAGAGGAAGATTTCTTCGATAGTTACTCACTTGTGGCTAGACTGACCTCCATACGAGTTTTACTCTCGTTGGCAGCCTCGCATGGTCTTCTTGTACATCAAATGGATGTTAAGACGACTTTCCTAAATGGAGAGTTAGACGAGGAAATCTATATGCAACAGCCAGATGGCATTGTATTAGATGGTCAGGAAGGAAAGGTATGTAAGTTATTGAAATCTTTATATGGCCTGAAACAAGCACCTAAGCAATGGCATGAGAAATTCAATACAACTTTAACCTCTGCTGGTTTTGTTGTTAATGAGGCTGACAAATAAGTATATTATCGCCATGGTGGGGGCGAAGGAGTTATATTGTGCTTGTATGTTGATGATATACTGATTTTTGGGACCAACCTCAAAGTCATTGAGGACGTCAAGTCTTTTCTATCTCAAAACTTTGAGATGAAAGACCTTGGTGTGGCTGATGTTATTCTGAACATCAAGCTATTGAGAGATAGTGAGGGTGGGATAACACTTTTGCAATCCCATTACGTTGAGAAGATTTTGAGTCGATTTGGATATTCGGACTGCAAAGCTTCTCCAACGCCTTATGATCCTAGTGTGCAGATTCGAAAGTTTACTGGCACAACTAAGGATCAACTGAGGTACTCTCAAGTAATAGGTTCTCTCATGTATCTAGCTAGCGCGACAAGGCCTGACATCATGTTTGCGGTTTGCAAACTTAGCCGGTTTGTTTCCAATCCAGGCGATGTGCATTGGCATGCTGTCGAAAGAATTATGCGCTATCTGAAAGGTACTGAGAACTACGGACTTCACTATTCTGGAAGTCCGTCAGTGCTTAAAGGGTACTGTGATGCGAATTGGATCTTTGATGCTGATGAGATGAAAGACACAACAAGGTATGTGTTTACCCTCGGAGGTGGTGCTGTTTCCTGGAAGTCTTGCAAGCAAACAATCCTAACGAGATCGACAATGGTGGACACATCTGGTGTCGAAGCAGGATGGCTTCGAGATCTTTTGATGGACTTGCTAGTGGTTGAAAAGCCAGTTCCGGCTATCCTTATGAACTGTGATAACCAAACAGTGATTGTCAAGGTGAAGAGTTCAAAGGACAACATGCAGTCTAACAAACACATAAGAATGAGATTAAAATCTGTCAGGCATTTAAGAAACTCCGGAGTTATAGCGTTGAATTATATCCAGTCGGATAAGAATCTGGCAAATCCCTTTACTAAAGGGCTATCACGTGTTGTGATAGAAAATGCATCGAGGGAGATGGGTATGAAACCACATGAGTTGTCATGGTAGTAAACCCAACCTATGTGATCAGAGATCCCATGAAGTAGGACCTGGGAAGAACAAGCTATTGGTTAACTGGAGAGAGTAAACTATACTAACCCACTCTGTTGAGATGCAATACTCTCGGTTTTGCTGTATGGCAGGTTGACGTTTGTCTTAATGTGTTCCAAAGCTTTGCATAAGCAAAACGCTATCCTACAGAGCGATCTTTGGAGGAACACACCTATATGAACCTGACTGCTGGTCACAGTCTATGAGATTAGGGTGATCTCTAATAAGTTTATGAATAGGTATGGAGTGACTAATATGCTCTACCCGAGGGGTCAGCCTTCGGCAGCCTAGTACTGGTAAGACAGTTGGTGAAACTACTTTACGCCAAACTGACAATTCAATGCCTAGTCCATTGTTAGTTGTGAAGGAGTGTAGCTGATTGCTCTAGGTAGAGTTCAACCTTAACAGATCTCTACTGAAAATACTGGTATATCAAAACAGTGTTTGGAACGGATGACAACTTCATGGGTCTTTGGGATCTGGTGGGGGATTGCTGAAATATTGGGCCTTTAGCCCATTATCAATTCTTGAAAAATCCCTAAGGCCCATGTTGTCATGGCATGTGGTGGGAGTTTAGTCCCATACTGCTAGTTGGATGAGATGTGCATCAGCTTATATAGTGAGGCATTCTACTACTAGATGAGTTGGTATGAGGTATGAGGAGAATGACTGTGTACCACACGCGCGCTCCTCTGCCGCCCGCCTCGCCTCGTCACGACACGACGCGCCGCGCCGCGGGTTGCGGGAATCTCGCCGATCCGATGTATTCTTTTTGTCACGCAGGAATAAAATGTCAACGGTCACGAAACGCTCTGCGGTAATGGAGATTGATTGCTAGCTGAAACGTCGTGCCTTAAGTGCTCTTAAGTACGTGCGTTTTCAGTCTTAACGATCATTCATTACGTGCGTGTTGTACCCTTTGTCTCCCGCGTCTGTGCATAAAAGGAGAGCTCGCTCCTTTCCGAAGACACATTAGACAGAAGAACTCATCTGCCCATAGCCGCCACCGTTGTTCCTCCTAATTTGTCGCTGTCATCGTTGATCCCATCCCGTCCGCCGCATACACGGTCGACGGGAGAGCAGACCTCCGAAACCCCGCATCTCCGTTTCCTGTACGGGAGAGGGGCGATTAGGTTTTTGGGGAGCGTCTCTTACGCGACTGCTCGCCAATCTTCATCCTCTACGTCAGCTACTTCCTCTACTTCAACTACGTCCTCGTCGCCTTCGTCATCACCATGAGCACTGACGCCGAGAACGAGAAGGCTGCCGCGGACAAGAGGGATGCCGACGACGCCACTGCTTCCGCTTCGGCCAATTGGCCATCTATCGGGTATGATATGTTCATACCCCTCCTGATTATTTACTTGTTTGTTATACTAGTGATTTACGTAGATGTATCTACTATATGCCTAGTACATGATTACACGGTTAAGTTTCAGCATGTCATTACCACTATCTACGTCATGATTTTAGTTTATACTTGGATTAATATAATTAGAAAATTGCTTACATACTCAACAACTCCATCGAGCAGTAACCAAACTAGTGATGCATGCGTGCTGCTGAATCAATAGGGCAAGCCTCACTTCTTGCGAGTGTCCATGAGCAGCGAGTCCTTCCTCATGTCCGCTGGGAGCACCATAAGAGATTCAAACTGGCGATCATCACGGATCAAACTACTATAGGCTATCAGAAAATCATCACGGCTCAAGTCAGGTATCTGTTTGAGCGCCTCTAAGATTTCTCGAGGGGAAGTTGCCTCCTTTGGCGCTAGCACAGGCTCAGCTGGCTGGAAGAAGCTTGAAATGTGCTTTTGATTTCTCCAAGCAGGGAGAGAACTGCATCGTCCATTCGTCGCCTCTTAACCTTTTCATTAGCTTCAAGCCCTGGTTGAGTGGATGGCAGATTAGGACTACTTTCACCAGCCTTTTCATCAGCAACCGCAACTGATGCTGCATCTTGAGAACTCTGACCACTAGACCTCGCAGCATCTCTTACTGCATAATATTTCGAGAGGTTAATTCCATCCTTGGTGTTGCAGCCGAAAGCACATTTTGTTTGCCATAGAAGGAATGGATCCAAAATGGCATCAAGCTTTGAAATAAGGGCCCTTCTATTGACTATAGTTTTTTCTAGTGGTTCTCACATCTTTTCCCAGAATCAAACCTTCAAAGAGGATTGCTGTCAGACATGCAGAGAAAAAAACAAATATAATGCATGGAATATTTAAAAAGTAACCTTGACATTTTATTAAAAAAATGTGACAAATTTAAGGTACCAAAATTTGTCGTAATAGACATTTTTGGCAAAAAATGGTATTCCTATGTCAGTAACAAAATAAATTTGGAAAAGAAGGTTAATAATGTGTAAGTTTGATAGTCCAGATAGTTACCTAGTAGGCATCCCAAATTTACAATATTTATAGGGAATCAAAGCATCCGAACCAAATGATATATAATTATACTTATAGGACAACAGAGTTTCCAAACAGCATGATATATAGTTATATACAACTACATGCCAGTATCTGTTCAAGGGTAGTATTCAAATAGTGGACTTAATAGAATTACGAGAATAGTTATGCCAATATAAATTTAACAGGTCCATTTACATTGGTTTAACCACACTATGTAGAAATTAGCCAAGTTATCAACAGAGGCATATGGCAGAGCAACCTTTCTGAAAGCTAGACCTCAAGGGAGCAACCAGTCTTTAATAAACTAATGAAGCCGAGTAGTGATTCTAGTATATGAAGGCTACATATATGATGACATGTACAAAACGAGTGCACAAAGGTGGGTGTTAACTCGGTGAATCGTACCATGACTTGAATTCCTCATGAGATGAGAATATGCCAGGCAAAACAAAGTTCAGTAGGGACCACAACTCTGGTAGGTTATTTTGAAATGGTGTCCTGGTCAAAAGGAGTTTATTATCCATGGGCAGCCGTCTTAACTCCAACAACCATTCACATTCCAAGTTTTTCAACTGATGGCCCTGAAAAAGGAAGTATACAGTTGAAAATCTACAAAAGGGAACGAATGGAGTAGACAATGATTTAGGATATTTTCTTTTGCATCACCTCATCAAAAATAACATACTTCCATTTGTAACGAGCAAGAAGTTTTGCATCTGACATGGCCATCTCATATGAAGCTACTGTTATCGGGAAATCGGAGCCAGTAGTTTTAAGCATGAGCTTTCACATAATCTCTGCCCGAGCTACGTTATCTCCAGGATAAATCTGAGACGTAAGAGACGGAGCAAGCCTGTGTCACGACTCCCTTCCTCCGTCAAGCATTGAAGCACCGTGACAGAGTGCACGGCAAACAACGGATCCGAGACGCTCAGGAGCTGACGAGTGGGACCCGTAATGGGTAGGTGGCGCAGTGGCATAAAGAGCAGGGCCGAAATCTGAAGATGGATCGAAGAAATATTCAGTAGCGGCCGTCAGGCACAGACCTGCCTTTTCTCTTCTTCCTTCCAGCCTGTGTGATGTTCATCACTTGTGCGACGCAAGTTGTATCAGATCCTATCCCAGAACTCTGGTGAATTATTGTGTTCCACATACTGAATCCTAATCCTGAGTAGTAGTCCGTGACATATGGTATCACTAGCCACTCGATCTAAGCCTCTCCATCAAAATTTCTGAAGAAAAGTAGTTGGATCGGAGGAGAGCGGGGGCGGAAATTGGACGAGATATGATGAGAGGTTGGGTTCATCCTGTTAAAATCCCTCGATTCAGGTTCTAGTCCACGGTGGTGGTAGGATCGGCGGCCCATCGAGCGTGCCGTGATCTCACGCGGGGCGAGGCGAACTGGGAACCCTCGGTTGATTGCGAATCCCCACCGCAATCTGTAAAATCCCGACGGATTTGCACATCACCAAGTACCAGTGGCCACGGGGGAAGACAAGGGCGAGGCTTGCAACATGGAGGACTTGCAGAAGGAACTCAAGGAATTGGCAACCCAGTTCACCAAGTACGGCGACGACACGAGCTCCGCACTGATGGCGGTCAAGGACTCCCTGAAGGCCATGGCGACCGGCCACGGGCAAGTGGTCGAAAACATCCAAGGGCTGAACAATTGGGCCCCCGCCATCGACGATTCTCTCCGGGCGATGCACAAATCCCTGGAGGAGGTCGGCACGCGTGTAGCAGTTCTTGAGGCGGAGCGTCAACCACCCAACGACAACACCCCTTGGCCCCATGGGCACGGCGCAGCAACAACAACCCAGGGTATCGGTACCACTGCTCCTCGAGCACTGGCACCTGCCCTGGCAAAGGGTACGCGTGTCTGTCGCCATTCCCCTGTTACTTTTGATTTGGGAGATGATGATGAGAGTGAACATGTTGGTTATGATAGCAGAAATCGTAGTAGGAACTCTAGACCACCTAGATCCGATTTCCCTAAATTTAATGGTGACAATCCACGTTGGTGGAAGAAGACTTGTGAGAAATACTTTGCTATGTATTCTGTAGAACATGATACTTGGGCTAGCTACGCTACCATTCACTTTATAGGAAATGCTGCTCTGTGGTTGCAAAATGTAGAAGCTGAACATGACATAGATAATTGGGAAGATTTGTGTGTGGCCGTGCATGCAAAATTTGGTAGAGATAAACATCACAGAGCATTAGAAGCATTAGAGAGGTGTAAGCAAGTGGGTAGTGTGGAGCAATATTTCTTTAAGTTTGAAGAGCTTAGGCATAAGGTTCTAGTTCATAATAATCACTATGATGAAGCCTTCTTCGTTACTAAATTTATTAGTGGTCTCAAAAAAGAAATTCAAAGGGCTATCCGATTGCATAAACCACGAACAGTTGATGCTGCTTTATCCCTTGCTGAAACACAGGAGGAAATTCTAGAAGAAGCTCGTGGACTCTCAACATCACGCTACAGAAGTGATTACAAGAGCAATTTTCCCAGCACTGGCTTTCCTGGCAAAGGATTAATATCCAGCTCACCTGAAGAACAGAAAAAGCAGGAGCATAAAATTGCTGGCAAGTCCATTTGGGAGAGCAAGTTTCAAACACTGAAAGCCCAGAGAAGAGCAAGAGGTGAATGCTTTACATGCGGCGATAAATTTCAACCAGGGCATAAATGTAAGGCTTCAGTACCACTTAATCTAGTGAAAGAGATACTGGAGATTTTCCAAACATCACAGCAGAGTGAAGAGGCGGAGCAGTCAACAGA
The DNA here is from genome assembly GCA_026929855.1 of Poa annua. Taxonomy (NCBI): domain Eukaryota; kingdom Viridiplantae; phylum Streptophyta; class Magnoliopsida; order Poales; family Poaceae; genus Poa; species Poa annua. Next base: position 29,817,922 of record CM049427.1, on the reverse strand, counting down.
GAGTTCCGACAGCGATATCATGCACATCTCTGCTTGCGCCTTAGCTGGAACATCAAACAAGAAAAGTTTTCGTTTGCAAGGTATGGTGGGTAACAAGCAAATTCTGTTGTTGGTGGACTCGGGAAGTGGTGGAAATTTTATTAGCTCTGAAGCCGTGAAACTGCTGGGATTACAAACTGAAGCAGTGAAGCCTATCACTGTGACTGTGGCAAATGGAGAGCAAACAACTGTCAATCAAGAAGTCAAGGCAGTGAACTGGACATGTCAGAAAGCGGTGTTCTGTACTGATTTCAAGGTTTTCAACCTCCCACACTATGATATGATCCTAGGAATGGAGTGGCTCGACACACTGGGGCCTATGTGGATTGATTGGCAGAAGAGAACCTTCAGGTTCACACAGAATGGGGCTAGGCTTACAGTGCGAGGTGTCAAGGATAAAATGACGCGGTGTTCAGCCATAACAGTAGAAGAAATGCAACAGCTGATGAAGGACAATGCAGTAGCTCATGCTGTTGAGCTATGCGCAATTGCAGATAAGACCTCTGAGATTCCTCAGTGTATAGTCGAGCTGCTGAAAGAAAATGAGGAGTGCTTTGCTGCTCCTAAAGGGTTACCTCCTCATCGACAATATGATCACAAAATCACATTGATGCCAGGCGTACAACCAGTAAATGTGAAGCCCTACCGCTATTCCCCTCAGCAAAAGGATGAGATCGAAAAACAAGTGGCTGACATGCTCAGGCAAGGGGTGATCCAACACAGTAAAAGCCCATTTGCTTCACCAGTGTTGCTAGTGAAGAAAAAGGATGGTACCTGGCGATTTTGTGTGGATTACAGACAATTAAATGCTGTAACGGTCAAGGATAGGTACCCAATGCCAGTCGTCGATGAATTGCTTGATGAATTAGCTGGCGCCAAATTCTTCACCAAGCTGGATCTGCATTCAGGATATCACCAAATACGGATGATACCCCAAGATGAACATAAAACGGCTTTCAAAACCCACAGTGCACATTTCGAGTTCAGAGTGATGCCGTTTGGACTATCCTGTGCTCCAGCCACATTTCAAGCCGCAATGAACTCAATTTTCTCTCACATGATCAGAAAATCAGTGCTGGTGTTTGTGGATGATATCCTTATTTACAGCAAGACGCTTGAGGAGCACAAGGAACATTTGCAACAAGTGTTCACTCTGCTGCAGCAGAACAATTTGTTTGTGAAAAGGAGCAAATGCTCATTTGCCCAGTAGAATCTGGAGTATTTGGGACACATCATTGGGGAAAATGGAGTAGCCACAGATCCATAAAAAATTGAAGCAGTCAAGAACTGGCCAACACCAACAAATGTGAAGCAACTCAGAATAATACTGGGAATGACTGGGTACTATAGGAAATTTATCAAAAAAATATGGGATGATATGCAAGGTTTTAACGAACCTGCTATGCAAAGGTGTGCCGTTTGTCTGGACACCAGAGGCAAATGATGCTTTCCGGGCTCTCAAGCATGCTATGGTGAATGCACCAGTGCTAGCAATGCCAGATTTTGCCAAAAAAATTGTGCTGGAAACCGATGCCTGTGCAACAGGGGTTGGGGACGTGTTAATGCAACAGGGACATCCTTTGGCATTCCTCAGCAGAGCTTTGGGACCCAAAAATCAGTCTCTGTCTATATATGACAAGGAATGCTTGTCAATATTGATGGCACTGGACAAATGGAAGGCATATCTGCAACACAAACCTTTCATGATTCACACAGATCAGAGAAGCCTCATTCATTTGGGAGAACATAAATTTAACACTCCGATACAACAAAAGGCCTTCTTTCGATTAATGGGATTTCAGTATACCATAGTATACAAGAAAGGCATTACAAACAAGGCTGCTGATGCTTTGTCACGCAGACCACAAGGGGCATATTTGATGGCTACCTCTGCAGTAAAACCGAAATGGTTAGAAACAGTAACAGCAAGCTATATCGATGATCCTCAAGCAGCCCAGCTAATGTCTGAGTTAGCACTTACAGGAGCGAATCCACATGGATACACTCTTAAAGATGGTGTGATCAGATACAAGGGACGCATCTGGTTGGGGAAGCAAAAGGAAGCTCATAAAGCAATTCTGCAAGCACTTCACAGCAGTGCTCTAGGTGGACACTCGGGAATTCAAGGGACATATCAGAAGGTGAAAAAGCTATTCTATTGGCCTCACATGAAAAAGGATATTGAGTCCTACGTGCAAGCATGTCCCACTTGCCAGCAGGCAAAAACTGAGAAAGTGAAAACGCCTGGGAGACTCCAGCCGCTTCCGATTCCACCTGATGCCTGGCACACGGTCGGGCTCGACTTCATTGAAGGGCTGCCCAAATCAAACAACTTCGACACCATACTGGTTGTGGTAGACAAATTCTCAAAGTATGGACACTTCATACCAATGAAGCACCCTTTCACAGCTCAAACAGTGGCGCAAGCATTCATGGATCATGTGTACTGCAGGCATGGTATGCCGTCTGTGTTGATATCTGACCGTGACAAAGTTTTCACTAGCAGTTTCTGGCAGCATCTCTTCAAGTTGGCTGATACTACTCTCAATTTGTCGTCTTCGTATCATCCTCAGACAGACGGACAAACCGAGAGGTTGAGCCAATGCCTCGAAACGTATTTGCGATGCACGCTGAATGCGACGCCAAAAAGATGGTCTCAGTGGCTGCCACAGGCAGAGTACTGGTACAACACAACCGTCAATTCAGCACTGGGGCGCTCACCATTTGAAGTGCTATTCGGTCGCCAGCCACGACAGTTTGGTGTGGTGTCTCAGCCAGACACGGGAAATCATGAGCTAGATGCATGGATCACGGAGCGTAAAGAGATAATTCCTTTGATCAAGCAGAACCTGATCAGAGCTCAGCAACGAATGAAATTCCAAGCTGACAAGCACCGGTCAGAAAGGGAGTTCGCAGTGGGAGATTCAGGATATTTGCGACTTCAGCCATACGTGCAGTCATCAGTGGCAAATAGATCATCGCAGAAGCTAGCATTTCGTTACTTTGGTCCATATCTGGTGCTGCAGCGAGTGGGGCAGGTTGCTTATAAACTGCAGCTGCCGCTGTCATCTAAAATTCATCCTGTGGTGCATGTATCCCAGTTAAAGAAGGCAGTATCCGCCCAAGCTGAGGTTTGCGCTGCTCTCCCTACACACATGCTTTCATTACTAACAGTTGCTCCTGTCGAGATACTCCAGGATCGGGTAATTCGTCGCGGGAACAAGATGATACCGCAGGTGAAGGTGCGCTGGAATGGATTCCCTGTCGAATGTGCAACCTGGGAGCCTCTCTTCGCGCTAGTGGCAGCACACCCATCATCACCGGCCTGGGGACATGCCGTGTCTGCAGGAGGCGGTAATGTCACGACTCCCTTCCTCCGTCAAGCATTGAAGCACCGTGACAGAGTGCACGGCAAACAACGGATCCGAGACGCTCAGGAGCTGACGAGTGGGACCCGTAATGGGTAGGTGGCGCAGTGGCATAAAGAGCAGGGCCGAAACCTGAAGATGGATCGAAGAAGTATTCAGTAGCGGCCGTCAGGCACAGACCTGCCTTTTCTCTTCTTCCTTCCAGCCTGTGTGCTGTTCATCACTTGTGCGACGCAAGTTGTATCAGATCCTATCCCAGAACTCTGGTGAATTATTGTGTTCCACATACTGAATCCTAATCCTGAGTAGTAGTCCGTGACAGCCTGAAACCAACATTTTCCACGTAAGAACTAAACTAAAACCATTGAAAGGAATTTTTGGAGACTTCACCTTGAGATCTCATCCACCCAGTTTGTTAGAGTGGTTGCAGGAGCAATTATTATGTATGGACCATGCAGACCATTCCCTTTGAGATGAGCAAGAAATCCAATTGACTGGATTTTCCCCCCAAGTGTCATTTCATCTGCTAGTATCCCATTAAGTCCATTCAACCAAAGTGCTATTAGCCACTTCAAGCCCTCTATCTGGTAAGGCTTCAACTTCGCACCAGTCAGTAATGGAACAAGCTTGGACTGCTCGCTAGATTGTTCAAGCACCTTCTCACGTATAAATTCCATGTAGAGTTGGTTCAGTGTCAGAAGCTCATCTAACTTGTTAAACCGTGCCACAGGATCAGAAGCAAGTCCCACGGGTTCTTCTATCCCTTTTGCCTCATCTAGCTGTTCTTCCTCCTCTTCTTTCATCTCTTTGATGAAGGATGCATCATCATTCTTAGCATCAAGGTCAGATGGAGATGCACTGGCATCCAAAAGATCAGCAACGTTCTCCTCTTTGACGGAGTGCAATAGCTGATCTTCTTTCTTCACCGCCTTGACAATGCTGCTCTCTCTTCTTAATTCCCTCGGTGGTGAGGGAGGCAACCCCATTCTTGGCTTCACGGTTTCTGTAATTTTGCACCAAATAGACGGATCAGGCCAAAGAACGAAACCATTGGAGAACTTCAACATGCAAAATGCAGAAATAGCGCAAGAAAAAAAGCAAATTGACCCAAGTTACAGATCTAAGCACTGTAGTTTTAGACAAAAATTAATAAATCACACCGTCCTTAAAAATGGATTGTATGGGAATCGGCCTCCAACTATAACTAACCCATTTGGCGAAGCCACCAGATAAACAACGAACCTTTCCCCACAGGTCAGTAGGTCACTACCACTACCGATCCTGAAGAAGTATGACCACTGATTGACGGACATCTAAAATCATGACTGACATTTCACTACCACCTACTAACATTTATATCGCTTCCGCTCAGTCCTAAGTCCTAACAGAGAAGGGGTAAAACACTAACCAAGCCCAGATGCGAACATATACTAGTCGAAACATGCGAGGTTGACGAAAAAAAAGTATAGATTTTCTTGAAATCTAACAGAAATTGCATAATCCAGGGGAAAAAACAACCGATTTCGCCTCAAGATAGCTTCTTCCCCAATATTTCGAAATAAGAAAAAGGATGCGCAGGAAAATTACCCAAAAGTGTCAGATCCCTTCTCCTGTCGGATCAATCCTTGAACAAGAAAATGTCGGGGAAATTTGCCGGAGAACGAGAAACGTCGGGAGGTGAAGATATTGGAATGGGAGAAGAACGGCAGAGCAAAAGAAAAGAAGCGGACTGGCGCGGGACGGCGAAATCTTTCAGGGCTTCAGGCGGGAAAGCATCTGCTAGCCTGCTAGGTCCTGCAGCTCGCGAGTAATTTACCTCACTGCCACAAGGGGGCCTGGGCCTGGGTTACGTTTTGCTTAGGCGGGCTCAGCTCCGCAGTGGGCCGTGCTGGGACATCCGGTAACTATGCCTCTGCCAATAATGAGGCCACACCTATTTGACGACCAGGTCGTGCGCTAATAGCGCACGACCACCCCCTGCGCGCTTATTGGGCCGGGCCCATGACGAAGGAAGAAAAAGACCGACGTGGCGGCCAGGCCGAGACGTCGCCGGCGACACCGGCGCGGACGCGCGGCGGAGAAGGCAACGTCGAGGACGGAATCCCAGGCCGAGGCGGCGCCGGCGACGCCGCTGCGAAGCTACGGCCGAGAAGGCGGCCGGTGAGACCAAACTTAACTTGGGGGGGTGGGGGTGCTCACCGGCGACGAGCTCGGTGGTCGTGGGGGGGGGGGGGGGGCTTAGAGGGATGGCCGGCCGGGGGGCGGAGGACCGGCGGTGGGCTGCGGTTGGAGGGCGGGGCGCGGAGGCGGCGGCGAGCGCGGGGGGCGGGAGCTGGCGGCCTAGCCGGCGGCGGCGGGCGGCTTGAGGAAGAAGAAGAGAGGAGGTGCGGCGGAGACGGAGGAGGAAGAAGAAGCGGAGGCGCGGGTGCGGCGGAGGCGGAGCGTGTGCCGCGGACTGGCGGAGGAAGAAGAGGGGGGTGGGCCTGCGGTAATCCTGCACGACCAGGTCGATGAATAGGAGCACCCCAATAATGACGGACGGCCGATGGCCATGTTGTTGCAAGGACGTCAGTTTTAGGTGGGACCCACACATCAGTTTTCCTGTCAATTCGCGTTTAACGCTGGATATGTGTTTATTGTGACGGATTACTATCAGAGTTGCGGTTCTGTGCGAGTCAAAATCATTTTCACGATTTTTTGTAATTTCATCTTCAGTGTCGCGGTTGAAAGAACATTTCTTAATCCCTAGTGTTTTGAGTGTTAGTTAACAATATCAATGATGTACTAATCCTATTGCTAAGTATTTCAGTTTGTGTGAGTTGCATATCACATACTCCAAAGCCAAAATGTAAAGAAAAAGAGTTTCTGGAATTCTTCCCAGAACCGGAATATTGGAGCCGGAAATTTCCAGGATCGGAAATTCCGGGTCTCCTATTTCTACCAGAAAAGTGGCTAAGGAAAAGTTCGGAAGTGGTTCTGACTCAAACCGGAAAATCAACTCGAAAATTTCATTGACTCAGAATTTCCGAGTCACCCAGAAAACCACTCCAGAATTTGGCTAAGGAAAGAAGAGGAAGACGTTCTGACTCCAACCGGAAAATCAGCTCGGAAATTTCACTGACTCGGAATTTTCGGGCAACCCTCAGAAACTTGAAGAAATTTGGCTAAGTCAAGATGTCGAAGACGTTCTGATCTCAACCGGAAATTCAGCTCGGATATTTCATAGAACCGGATATTCCGAGTGACTTGGAATTTCCGGGAGTCACTTATACCGGAATTTCCGGGTCATCGAGACAGCCAACGGCCAGATTTTGGGAGGGGGTATAAATACCCCCTCACTCACTCAAGAACAGCTAGCTCTCAGATTTTCTCTCTCCTACTATTCTTGAAATCTCAAATCATCAAGATCTTCCAATCCCTCAACCCAAATTCGTTGATCTTTGGAGGGTTGGAGGAGAAGGCCCGGATCTACATCTTCACCGAAGGGATTTGCATTTCCTCCCCATTCACTTGGGGATTTCGTGGCTAGGGTTTCCGGTGGGAAAACCTAGTTCACCATTGTTGTAATCTTGGTGTTGCCTTGACCTTTTGTGGTCATCTTGAGAGCCCCCAATTAAGTTGTGGGTGCGTGCCTCAAGCGTTTGTAAGGGATTCGATCTCCGTCCTAAAAGGGGATCAATAGTGGAAGGTGAACTCGCAACCTTTGTGGTTGAGTTCATCGGAGAAGAAGGTGAGCCTTTGTGGCGTTGCGGCTAACCTGTTGTGGTAGCGCACACCTCTCCAAACGAGACGTACACCCTTGGGTGGAACTCGGGATTACATCTTCGTCTTCGCGTGCTTCACTCGGTTCCCCTTATCCTTACTCCCTTACTTGCTTTTCTTGTTAGCTTATTTATCTTGTTATTGCTTAGGTTGTCATTTAGGTAAATTCACCATAGTTGCATATCTAGAGAATTTACCTTTGTGTTGAGACTAAATTTGAAAGGACCTAAAATTTATTAGAGCACCTATTCACCCCCCCCCCTCTAGGTGTCGGATTCCCGTTCAATTGGTATAAGAGCCTTGTTCACTTTTTAGGGCTTAACCGCCTAAGTGCAACGATGACGGAATCCGATGTCGAGAGGGCCGCCCGTGAGAAATTAGAGGCGAAGAAGGAGACGTTAGCCAAAGGGGCAACCATGGCCGATCTTATAGATATGAGATCGTCCTTGGAGGCCCAACTCCTCAAGATGAATGAGATGCTCATGGCACTCTTGAAGTCTAAGGAGCCTGAGGCTACTTCTCCCTCTCCACCTTCTAAGGAGCATAGTGAGAACTCTAAGGAGTCATCTTCGGATGGGTCCAAAGATGTTCCTCCAAGTGCTTCCCCCGGAAAGGCGGAAAAGGATGAATCACCTAGCTCCTCTAACACCCCCAAAGGAGAGGAATTTCATAATCTCAACCATAATTACTCTCCTAACCCTCCTATCCCTCACCCTCATGTAAATTTTAGAAGTGATCCTCCTAAGATCAAACCTACTCATTTCTCTCAATGCCAATTTCTAATGAAGTCTCATCTATGTAGTGCCTCCATTGAGCTATGGCGCATCATTGAAGAAGGATTCAAGCCCCATGATCCAACCAACTTGACAAGAAGAGAGGTGGTGATAGCCAACTCAACGCCACCGCTTTTCATCAACTCCAAATGTCTGTTGGAGAGAAGGACATGCCGCTCATTAAACAATTCTCCACCGCCAAAGAAGTTTGGAATTCTCTTTCCGACATCTTCATCGGGAATGAGAGCATGAAGAAGAACCGGTATGATGCCTTATGCAATGAGGTGGAAGGGTTCTACAAGTTGGATGGAGAAAGTCATGAGGACATGTACCGGAGGTTGGTGTTGGTTGCTAACACCTTCAAGAACCTCGGGGCGATCTACATTGATGACGCTTGGATCAAGAGGAAGTTCGTGACCGCTCCCTTGCCCTTTGAGAAAACGGAATTGAAGACACTCCAAGGGAGACATGACTTCGCGAAGATGACATCCAATGAAGTCATGCAAGAGATGACCGCGTACAAGGTGGCCTCCAAGATTGCACAAGATGCAAGAGCTAGAGCCATATGGATGCACAAGCATGCCTCAATTGCCTTGAAGGCCACCATTGAAGAAGAGGATGAAGAGGAGTATGATTATCAAGTCGAGCTATCTACTGAGAATCTCTCAAGTACTCTTACTCAACACATGGGTCTTGCGACAAGAACGTTTTGGAAGAACCCCGGAAGGGCCAAAGCGAGGATTGACAAGAAGTTCCCCTCCAATGGAGGAAAGCCAAGCAACAAGGTAAGGCTTTGCTATAATTGTGATGACAAATGCCACTTTGTTGCAGATTGCCCATGGGAAAGAAGAGAGGATCATGGTGGGAGGCTCGTGGCCAAGACGAAGGGCAAGGGGCCCATGCCCATGAAGAAGCCCTACTTTAAGAAGAACCAAAGGATTGTCTTGGTAACTCAAGAGCAATATCCCACTGATGATGAAGATAGTGATAAGGAGGATACCCCAACGCAAGTGGCCGCACTAGCCATTTCGTCCACACCTCCGTCACTCTTCTCCTCACCAAACGAGAGCCCCATCATCAAGAATGCAATATGTCTTATGGCAAAGACATCCGAGCTAAAATTGTCCCCTACCTCCATATCCCATGAAACTGATGATGGTATGAGCCTAGAAGTCAAGGAAGAAATTAATGTTTTGATAAATTCATGACTAACTTGCAAGGAGAAGGAAAGAAACACTTTGGCTCAATTTTCGTATAGGTGAGCTTGAGGATGAGCTTGAATTAAAAGGTGAGATTGAGAGAGAGTATGCACACACTAAGGTGTCCCTCCAATCCTCTCTTGAAGATAAACAAGAAGCTCATGCTCTCCTCAAGGAGCAACTTGCCAAGATCAATAAGGATCGTGATCTTTACTTTGCTAAATGTAAAATTGTGCAAAATGAAAAGTCCGAGCTTGTAGTTGCTCATGCTAGACTTTGCGAAAACTTCGAGTCACTTGAAAATACTCACAAGGTATTGACAAGTGATCACGAATATCTATTCTTGAGAAACCTAGTACTTCTACTCCTTTGAATACTAATGCAAATGTTGTCAAGGATAAAGTTAGGGGTCTTGTTTGTTCCCTCCATGGCAACCGAGCCCAAGACCTCACTTGATAAAGGCAAGGGGACACTCACTACTCCTCTTCATGAGCGAGTGCCCCACAAGGGTAAGGAAGGTCTAGGCTATGTTGCTAAGGAGAAGAAGATGATCAAGAAGAAGACCAAGCCCGCACAAGCCAAGAAAGATGATATAGCAAGTGGAAATGCCACAAGGGGCACTCCCACTCGTGATGACTTTGCGGGCATATCTAACCCCAATTATGCTTTATATGTTGATTATTATGGGAATGTCTATGCTAGATACATTGGTCCTTTTGATGGTTACATTGAATATGCTATTTGGGTCCCAAACACCCTTGTTGCTAACCAAAAGGCACCCATTGTAAAATGGGTACCTAAACCAAAGAATTGATTGTGTGTAGGGCCTTGCTTCCGGAGGATCGAAGTGGATAATTGATAGTGGGTGCACTAGTCATATGACCGGAAGCAAGGAAATTGTAACGGAGTTGAAGCTCAATGATGATCAAATGACCGTTACATATGGTGACAATTCAAAGTCTAAGGTAATAGGGCTCGGCAAGGTGGTAGTGGCACCGGACATCACACTTGTGAATGTTTTGCTTGTCGAGTCCCTAGGTTTCAACTTGATCTCCGTCCATTCTTTAACTTGTTTGGGTTATACCGTTGTCTTCGAAAAGGAGATGGTTATCCTCATGCGGAGCAAGTCTCTCAGTGTGTCTTTCGTTGGGTACATTGAGAATGGGCTCTATGTGGTTGACTTCTCCGGAGTCACCACTTCCCACACAATGTGCCTATTCGATAAGGCGGACTTGGGTTGGCTATGGCATCGTCGACTAGCCAAGTCAACATGAGGACTTTGCAAAATCTCCACAAGGGTGGCCATATCCTAGGACTAGAAGACCATGTTTCTTTCTCGAAGGATCGAATGTGTAGGGCTTGTGTTGAAGGAAAATGCATGACATTCACCATCCAAGCAAGACCATCATTTCTTCAACAAGGGTTTTGGAACTTCTCCATGTTGACCTCTTTGGTCCCATTCCGGAAGCTAGTCTTGGTGGCAAGAAATATTGTTTGGTGATTGTTGATGACTATTCAAGATACACATGGGTTTTCTTCTTCAAGTCGAAGGTGGAGACTCAACAAACTATCATCGACTTCTCCAATGAAGCTCAACGTCAACACAATGTCCCTATCTTGGTGATAAGAAGTGACAATGGTTCCGAGTTCAAGAACTACACCTTGAACGAGTTCCTTAGTGAAGAAGGGATTCGTCATCAATATTCCGCTGCTTATACCCCCCAACAAAATGGTGTAGCCGAAAGGAAGAATCGCACTCTTATTGAGATGGCGAGGTCAATGATGGCTCTTCTTTCGCTTGGGCCGAAGCCGTCAACACCGCTTGCCATTCATCCAACCGGCTCTTCTTTCGCAAAGGACTCATGAAGACCCCTTATGAAGTGCTTACCGGGAACAAGCCCAATATCTCTTACTTCCGAGTTTTTGGTTGTAAGTGTTTCTATCTCATCAAAGGTGTTCGTTTGGGCAAGTTTGAATCTAAGTCTCTTGAAGGGAAATTTGTGGGCTACGGTTCCGAATCTCATACTTATAGAGTCTATGATAAGGCCTCGCGCATTATCATAGAAACTTGTAGTGTGGTGTTCGAGGAGAATGACGGCTCCCTTGTGGAGCAAAGTGGTGTTTCCGTTGTAGGTGATGATCAACCTCAAGATGATATCCGAAGTATGGGGTTGAGAGTCCACCGCCCCGTTGAAGTCTATTATGAGGAGGCTCAACAAGGATCAAACTCTTCTCAAGTGGTGGACACTCCAACACAAGAAACACCCAAAAACAACATCGTGCTCAACACGCCCAGCCAAGAAGAAGCACAAGATCCTCCTGCTGCTCCTGGAATTTCCGGAGGGTCGGAATATCCGGATCAATCTGGAGTCGGATTTCCGGTTCATACTGAACCCGGAATATCCGGTCCTGCTGACATTGCCGGTGGTAGCTCACAGCAAGGCCAAGATCAACCCTCTCCCCCACCTCTGGACGTCACTCCAATGGTTGATCAAGGCCATCAAATCAGTCAAGGCGGAGACATGAATGATCAAGATGATCAAGCGATCCCTCCCACCACTCGGTGGGAAATTGAGATCCGCCGCTTGAATAGGGTTGGCACCTCACAAGAATTAAGAGCTCTATCTCTTGACAAGGTGCTTGGTGATGTGAGAAGCAAGGTATCTACCCGAAGACAACTTGCAAACTTTAGTGAACATCAAGCTCACATCTCCATGGTGGAACCCAAGAAGGTCTTTGAAGTTCTTGAAGATAAAGATTGGCTTGATGCTATGCATGAAGAGCTCAACAACTTTGAGCGCAACAAGGTGTGGAAGTTGGTGGAAAGATCCAAAGATTTCCACAATGTTATCGGCACCAAGTGGATTTTCAAGAACAAGCAAGATGAACATGGCATGGTGGTGAGGAACAAGGCAAGATTGGTGGCTCAAGGTTACTCCCAAATTGAAGGCATTGACTTTGGAGAAACCTACGCGCCCGTGGCTCGACTTGATTATATTCATATTCCTCTTGCCTATGCCTCTCATCATAACTTTAAGTTACAACAAATGGATGTTAAATCCGCTTTTCTAAATGGTCCACTAAATGAACTTGTTTATGTTAAGCAACCACCGGGGTTTGAAGACCTCAAGTATCCGAACCATGTCTACAAGTTAGATAAGGCACTCTATGGCCTTAAACAAGCCCCACGAGCGTGGTACGAGCACCTTAGAGAACTACTTGTAGACCGTGGATTCCAAGTTGGGGAAATCGACCCCACACTTTTCACTAAGAAAGTAAATGGAGAGCTTTTCATTTGTCAATTATATGTGGATGACATTATATTTGGATCTACTAACAAAGCATTTAACGAAGAATTCTCTAAGCTTATGACTGACAGGTTTGAGATGTCTATGATGGGTGATATTAAGTTCTTCCTCGGATTTGAGATCAAACAATTGAAGGAAGGAACGTTCATCAACCAAGCGAAGTACATTCAAGACATGCTCAAAAAGTACGGGTTGCTTGAGCTCAAGGGTGCCTCTAACCCAATGCAAACCAAATGCCACCTTGAGCTCAACCCCAAGGGTAAGGATGTGGATCAAAAGGTATACCGCTCCATGATTGGATCTCTTCTTTACCTTTGTGCATCTAGACCGGATATAGTGCTAGCCGTAGGAGTGTGTGCAAGATATCAAGCGGCTCCTAAAGAAAGCCATGATATGGCGGTCAAGAGGATCTTTAGATATTTGGCTTATGTAACATCCCAACATTTTATAATGTTCAAAAATCACTAAAATTTAAAACTTTTCTTTTTATCAAAATAAAATATTAAATGCATAAGGAAACCAACTATAAAAGACTCCAAACTTATTGAAAGAGTTTAATATTTCAAATGTCACAGTTTAAACATTTTATTATCCACTGTATTTCAAAAACCTTAAAATGTAAATTGACAAATATTTTACAAACTACAATCCATTTTATTTTAAGTAAATAGTTTACTTATAAGAAATTGATTCCAACCACTTAGCCAAATAAGCATTTCATTTGCTTAAATGAATTTCATTTATTTTCAAAGCATGAAATGATTAATATAATCTATATAAGGAAATGAATTAAATCTAAAATGTTTTCCAAAGTTGATATGAAGTTTTTCAAATGATTAAGCATAATATAAAACATAATGGTGTACAAAACATTTAGAATTAAAAATGAAATTCATTATATTTCTCATTTCCTTCAAATTAGTTATATTTTTTTCTTTAATATCATGCCAAAATAAAGAAGAATGATTTCAGAAAAACAAGTTTAAATAACTTAAATCCAAACATAATGGAATATGGGTATTTCATATAATTTATTTAGACAAAAATAAAATTAATTAAACCCTAGTTTTAAATTAAACATAAAGTGTCAATTTTACATTTAATCAATATTTCGAAATTATTATTTTTGAAAAGTGTTCAAAACACTCCCACAATTGGTTTAACAGAAAGATAATAATTTTACGAATTTTTAGAAATTTGTTTGACCTCATTTGGACATTCAAATCAAAAGTTATGAATTAAATAAAAGAAATCAGAAAAATGAAAAAGAAAATTTCGGATGACGTCATCACTGACGTCACCCCGTCTTCAACCTCCGGCCGAGATTTCCGCCGCGATTCCTTTCCAAATCCGGGCGAAGTTATCGCGATTCGGTCCCCGTTTTCGGCCTATAAGAACCCCCACCTCCTCCGCCGTGTTTCCCCTCTCCTTCTTCTCAAAAACACGCCGCCAGGCCGCCGGAACAACTCACCGGAGTTCATCCGTACCGCCGCCGTTTTCCTTCGTTCTCCGGCGAGGTGAGCAACACCGAGCTCTCTCTCTTGCTCCTTCTCCCTCCTTGCATCCGTGCGCATCCGTGAGAATTTTTCTGTGATTTATACTGCGCCAGATCGAGCTGCCCGTGCTCGACTGAAGCCGCCGCCGCCCCGCGAACTCCGGCGAGGTATCGAACGAGCACTGGAGCACCCCGCCACCAACCACCGCCTCCATTCTCTTCGCCGAGCCACGCCGCACTCGGGGGGACCATCCGCGCATCCGGGGAGCCTCCCCAACGCCGGCGCCGTCCATGCCCGAGGTCGCGCCGCCACCAGCCTTTCTTCTACGGCGAGAAGCGCCGCCACGGTATGACCAGCTCTTCCCCAACCGTCCGATCTCATTTCTACGGTTGAGATTAGATCGAGACGATCTGAAACGGTAACTGTTTTGATCCGTTGGATCTGGATCTGACGATCCAGATCCAGTCACTTATCCACGTCGGATCCCTGTCAGCAGCACCGTCGGCACCCAGTCAGCTCTGACGTGGAAATCGTTTTCTTTTAATTAGTTTAAATGGCAGTTTTGCAGAAAAGCCCCTGCCACTTAGATCTGTCATAACTTTTTAACCACTTATCCAAATTTAACAAACTTTATATTTTTGGAAAGCCCTCGACATGTAGAATCTTGTAGATCTGCCAAAATTCAAATTTGACTAAGTGTAAAATATTCAAATTTCAAATGGAAGATTTGAGTATATTTTCCATAACTTTAAATCTGTAAATTCAAAAAATTGCAAATAAAATTGTTTTAGAAACTTTAGAATATTTGTAAATTAATGCCACTAATATAAAATATTTTTGAGTAATTTTTGAATGAATTCATAGTTATATATTTAATTTGAATAGTTTGAGTATTTTCAACATAACTATTAATAAAAATATTATTTTGATTAAAGTAAATTGCTATAAATTTAATTAAAATGCTCCCTGTCTATTAACACTATTTATAAAATTTTATTATAAAAATTTAATCATAGATAACTTTAATCTTATAATTATTCGTTTTATTATATTTTCCAAAAATAGAAATTAATTAGATTGCATTTATAGCCAAATGCATACATTATAAATACCCCAAATTTTGTATGATATTTCCTAGGATTTAAAAGGTGCACTGCATGCATAACTTATTTTTCACATATAGATATATTTCCCATAGGAAAATTTCCCTTCATTATTTTCTCTAAGTTAGAAGTATTTTCAACTTAGCATTTTAGTAAAGTGCTACACTTAGACACTTAGTAATTTTCAAGATGGAGCTAGAAGGCCATTGAAGGACTTAGCCAAAACAAGACTTCAGAAGTATCTTAAAGGGGTAGAAGAACTTAGAAGAAAAGCAAGAAGTTCAAGAAGACCAACCTCCTCTATTCTCTAAGTATTTCTTGCTCTCTCTCTTTTCTTCCTACTTATGTGAGACTTCATGAAGACTAAGTTAAATCCAAGACCAGCCTAGGTGATACAAGAATCATCAAGTCTGAAGATTCATCAAGACTACCAAGAGCTCAATCATGACATCATTCAGAAGAAAGTTACAAGTCTGGAGATGAAGCCGGGAGGACAACTACATCTTTGTTTCTATCTTTTCCCTCCTTTCGAATCTTGTCTTTCACATTTGACTTAAACAAATTTTGATCATGATATTATCATCTTGAAGAAATGACTTAGTATCTTCTCTAAATATTTCTACACATCAAGACAAAGCCATTAGAGGGCTTATTCAAGATGATATAAAACAAAATATTTTATTCAACTATTGACATTAGTCCTTAGTCATTTTGACATACATTTTGCTTGCATTAACTTAAAAGATGTTCATGGCATGACATGTTTTCCTTAGAAGTTTTACAAAACTTGTTTGTTCATTTGATATGAGCATGTATGGTTGATGATTGTTGTTTGTTGATTGTTGTATTGTTGTTTGCTATTATTGTTTAGATTAAACGGAGAGAAAACGTTCGTTGTTGAAAAGAGTTTGTGAACAACGACAACATTCAAAGGCAAGTGGCACACCTCATAAACTTCCTATTACTTCTATATGCATTACTTAGTATTTTTATATGCATGAGTAGGATAGTATTGCTATGCTAAACTTGTGTAGAATTCCCTTACTCCTGTGTCTAGGTTCCTATATCATACTTAGTAGATGTATTGATGCTATGCAATTGATGAAAAGTTTTACAAAATGTTAAGTGACTACTCAGGGCTGTGCTCATGGTTGTCGTCGCCTAGGATGAATGTCTATTCTACTTAGGGTCGTGAGCATGGTGATTTTTACCTGAGAGTGCACATCCACTAAGTTAATGAAACTCCCGGGTGGATTGGTTGTATGGCGGCGAAGTTGAGTGGCTGCTCAGGTCCATGTCTATGGTTCCTGGAGTACGTGCACTTGTGGATGGCCACCCAGGGAACAGAGGAATCTGAAGAACTCCGAGTGACGATTGCTTCCCGTGCAGCCTTTTGACAATGGGCTCTGTCTAGAATAATTAAGTTGTGAGGGCGCAACCTGTCAGCTTGACAAGCAGATGTAGGGGGATGATAGGTGGAACGGGTCTTGCTAGTATGGTTGCATTCTTCTTCTGAAAGTTCTTGTCTCAATTCTCTCCTTTCCATAATACACTCCGCGTGTATAGGATTTCTCGGACAAATTGAGTCTAAAGGTGAAAGTGCACAACCTCTGCAGAGTTTAAAACTAAGTACTTAGCCGTGTCCCCGGTACGGACAATTTGAGCAGCCGATCACGGACGTCAACGGAGGATTCCATCATTCCAACTTCAGAAATAAAACTTGATGGGTGAACAAGGGAAGACGAGATTATGGTTTTCATGCCATACTTGTCTTGATTTGAAGAAAGAGTTTTCGAAAGAGATAGGAAAAAATGGCTTTATGCAAAATAGCCTTGAACTCCACCAGCCAAATATGCATATAGGTTATAGAGTTATTGCATTAAGTGTCCACCATAGTGTCACTTGCCAGACTCCATTTTAATGGAATCTGACCCACGTTGTTGCAATATTTTTTTTATTGCAGATTGTTCAGATGACGAGTGAGGTTTCGTTTATAGGTTTCGAGTCTACAACCAACATGTTTTCGCCTGTGGCAGCATGAAAGTGATAGAGACTCACTGCTATTGTATTTCCGCTGTGTACTTTTCAATGCTAGCTTTATGCTATGCAACTTGTATCGAATATTTTGTAATTCTGGATCATCGATGTAATAAAATTGACGCTTTGTTGAGATATTACATCGTAAACTGTGTGTGCAAATGAATCGATCCAGGGATTTGCACTATACACAGGTATCTGCCTTATTTAAAGTGCAGGTACGCTACAACTTATACCCCAACCTTTGGATTGTGGTACCCCAAGGATGCACATTTCTCGTTATGTGGGTACACGGATTCCGATTGGGCGGGAGATCAAGATGATAGGAAGTCAACCTCCGGTGCTTGTCAATTTATTGGGAGGTCCTTGGTAAGTTGGTCTTCTAAGAAGCAAAATTGTATATCTCTCTCCACCGCCGAAGCCGAGTATGTTGTTGCCGCAAGTTGTTGCACTCAGTTGCTATGGATGAGGCAAACTTTAAAGGAGTACGGAGTCGATTGCGACAAAGTGCCTCTTCTATGTGACAATGAAAGTGTCATCAAGATTGCTTACAACCCGGTGCAACATTCAAGAACCAAGCATATTGAGACCCGCCATCATTTCATAAGAGATCATGTGGCCCGAGGAGACATTGACTTATCATATGTGGGCACAAGGGATCAATTGGCGGATATCTTCACGAAGCCCCTTGAGAAAGGAAGGTTTTGCTTTTTGAGGAATGAGCTCAATATAATTGATTCGAGGTCCTTAGCTTGATCGCTTGCACACTCACCTAGGACGTAATTGCATCTTATCTTGTTTAGATGTAGGCATGGAAATAGGGGGAGTGAGGTCCTAATACATTGGACCATCCCTCCCCCCCATTATGCCGATAGCAAGTGTTCTTTTTATCTCTATATTCATTCTTATGACTAATGAGCGTTATGTACCCAAGATACATCTTCGCGGTGACATGTCATACACTACAACATGGTGGCCTCGGCCACCGACCTCTTCTCTTTGAAGAGTTGGTTTTATTTGGAGCTTATTGTTGCTATTTGCCCTCTTGTTCATGCGTGTGGGAAACCTACTCAACTTGGCGCTTTATGTTTCGTTTTGGTGGTTGTGAGTTGAGTATGGTGTACCAATGACAGTTTGGAAATCTATCCCAAGCCTACTTCCCACTGAAAACATTTCTCTCTATTGCACACAAGTCATCCATTTGAAAACTGGGATTTTAGTTCAGCAAGTCGGAATATTCGGTTCATTTATGAATCGGAATATCCGGTGACTCGGAATTTCCGGTTTAAGTTACACCCGGAAATTCCGATCGGGCGGTTTGTCTAAAAAATATAAGGGCAGGCTCGGGGTGAAGGGCTCATCCGTGCCCTTCTTCCACCCCGACCTCCCTCTCCTCCAACCGCCGCCCCTGCTGCTCCAAAATCTCTCCGGAGCACTCCGACCGCCGGGGAACCTCTTTCTCGGCCGGATCTGCTCCTCCTCCGCCCCGGGAACTCACTCCTCCAAGAATGGCCTCAATGGATGAGGGTAATTTCACTTTTCCCTATCCCTAAGTGCTTGCACTAGGATCTTGATGTGGAGTTATTTGTTTCAAAATTGCTTGGTAGAGATTGTTCCTAGCTTCATTCCCTGCCATCTACATACATTAGTTTTTCATTGTGTTGGATCGATCAAGTTTTAGACCGAGTCAATCTCAGATCTACACTATTTCTGTTTAGATCGGAATTTCCGAGTCAACCTGAATCGGAATTTCCGGTCCTTCGGAATTTCCGGTTAAGTATGAATCGGAATTTCCGAGCTGAACACTGCAGTTTTAAGATTAACTCATTTTTAACTACATATGATTCATCAAATGCCTACCTAATGTGTGTATCCTCTCCTGACTTGTGTGTACTTACGTTGTGCTACCCACTATGCTCAAATTCACAGGGTCTAGTGGGAGTCCTGAAGGGGATCGAGTGCAGAAAACAAAAAAATTCCTAGCAACGATATCCTTAAACTAGCCAAGATCTACACTATGCAGATATAGAAGTACGGCGGCGATCGGAATACATACCCTCGTAGACCGAATAGCGGGGATTACGCTCCCGCACAAGCGTTGACAACGAAGACGACGTAGCCGACCTCTATGTCGCAGAGAACTCGGCGCGACGAAGACGACGAAGATGACCCCGAGGTCGGGTGGAGGAAGTAGGCCTCCGAGTACCGCTAGCGCAGCACCTCGCAGGGCGTCACACACATACGGTGGAGACGACGGCCTCCGAAGCTCCAGTCCAGGACGAGCAGCGGAAGACTTGGACCGGAACACCAGCAGCGCGGCAGCGTGCTATGGTGGAAGAGATCCCCCTCCTCTACTCGGCGCGACTCCGACAAAGGGAATCACGAGATCGAGAGAGAATTAGGGAATTAATTGTTGAATTAAAAGGCCAGGGGTGCCCCTTATTATATAGGCTCCCAGGGGGAGCCAACCTTGCCAGCCAGGCAATGTGGGACTATCCCCACAACCTTGCCAGCCAGGCAATGTAGCCCACTAGGGGTTGGCCGAACCAGCCCCCTTCCCTTGGGGGGAAGCTTCCCCCCTTCATGGGCCTTCTTTCCACTAGAAGGCCCATTTAGGGAAATCTGACTTTAAAAATTCGAAAATAAATATATAAAATCATATTTAAACATTAATTACACTAATTAATATCAAACATATTTTATATAATTTATTCTAGCTCCGAAAACTCTTTCGTCGCTGCTCGATCTCCATCAGACCATTCCCGGGACATTCCCGGTGATCTCTTTCCTTTCCGGTTGTCTTGTAAAACCCCCTTAAGTGTGTTACCCTAGCGGTTTGATATAATAACAGGTATGATCAAGACTCCTCTATGATCAACGACTAACTCGTAGGCCTGGACCCCATGATTTAATCCCTGTGATATAAAGAATGACTTTCATCTATCAAACCTGGACGTATAGTCTTAAACCCTTTGTCATGGCGATACTTAGCGTGTCCGAGCATCATTCTCAGATATCTACATACCTAGCATGATCTCGTTACCGACGTCGCTATCTTCTACTCGTCTATGATATTATGTCAGCTGGTGACCTAGTCACATGTTTGCAAACTCATTTGACATAATCTCACCGAGTGGGCCCTAGAGTATCTATCCGGCTATGCGGACTGACAAATCCCGCTGTTGACCCCTCGTCTCAACTACCCCCTTCCGATACTGAACGGATAGACGTCGCCTAGAGGGGGGGGGGGTGAATAGGCGATTTAAAACTTTTTCGAGTAGCCGGAATATCCGGTCCAATAGTGACCGGAAATTCCGAGTAGCCGGAATATCCGGTACACGAGTGACCCGGAAATTCCGGTTTGCTTGATAAAGGCGGAACTAAACTAGAGGTTTACTTAAACAAGCATACAACCTAGATATATAAACTAGGCTCACCTATGTGCACCAACAACTTAAGCTAAGCAATACTAGTAACAAGATGATAGCAAGATAAATGACATCAAGCACGAAGGCTATCACAATGTAAAGTGCATAAGTAAAGAGCTCGGGTATAGAAATAACCGAGACACGCGGAGACGAGGATGTATTCCCGAGTTCCACCCAAAGGTGTACGTCTCGTTTGGAGAGGTGTGCGCAACCACAACAGGTTAGCCGCAACGCCACAAAGGCTCACCTTCTTCTCCTGACGAACTCAACCACAACAGGTTCGAGTTCACCTTCCACTATTGATCTCCTTTGGGGCGGAGATCGAATCCCGTAAACCTCTTGAGGCACACACCCACAACTTAATTGGGGGCTCCCAAGTCTTGAGGCACACACCCACAACTTAATTGGGGGCTCTCAAGTGACCACAAAAGGTCTTGACCACAAAAGGTCTTGGCCACAAAAGGCCGGCCACAAAAGGCGTCTAGGGTCCAAAGACCCAAGAGTAACAAGCTCACAAGTAATACCACCACGAATCCTCGTGGAGGGCTCAAACCGATGCAAATGCAATGGCAAGAGCACACGAAGTGCTCAAGTCCTTCACTCTCAAATTCCAACACAACAACAAATGTTTATGGGGGAATAAGAGAGGAAGAACAAAGGAAACCACAAAGGAGTCAAATCCTTCACTCCCAAATCCCACCAAAAGCAACTAATGCTTATGGGGGGAGAAGAGAGGAAGAACAAAGAAGAAGAACCGCAAAGGAACTCCAAGAACTAGATCAACTAAGTTCCCCTCACTTAGAGGAGAGATGGATTGGTATGATTGTAGATCTAGATCTCCTCTCAACTTGCCCTAAAGAATATGGAAGATTCAATGGAGGGATTGAGAGGGAAGTGAGCTTTCCAAGGTCAACAATGGAGTAGGAGAGAGGGAAAAGTCGTGCTGCCTTGGATTTCCTGGGGAAGAAGAAGGGGAGAGGTATTTATACCCCTCCAGGAAATATAGCCGTTGGCTGTTTCGACACTCGGAAATTCCGGTATAAGTGAGACTCGGAAATTCCGGTCATCCAGAAATTCCGGTCTAGAGAGACTCGGAAATTCCGGTCACCCGGAAATTCCGGTCTAAGAGAGCTCGGAAATTCCGGCTCGAGTCAGAAGCAAAACCAAACTTTTCCTTAGCCATTTCTGGAGGACTTTTCTGGGGGCACTCGGAAATTCCGGTATATGGAAATTTCCGAGCACAATTTCCGACTGGAGTCAGAACCCTTTTTCTCCTTTCCTTAGCCGTTTTCTTGGATGAGCTGGGGAACCGGAAATTCCGGTAGGGCGGAATATCCGACCCCAATAATCCGAATCAGCAGAACACCGAAACGAAACTGCTATAACTTTTGCAAATGAACTCCAAATGAGGTGAGACCAATTTTGTTGGAAAGATAGCGACGATGAGTACCCAACAAAAAGTTGCATCCCATAAATAGAGTAAAATCTCCACACATGGCAAGGTGTGGGACTTTCCTCAAGGTAGAACCGGCAATATTTCCGCCACCGAAAACGCAACAAGTTGTCCAAAGTAAAACCGATTTCGATGAACTAGAGCTTGACATGGAGATGAACCAAGATCTAATTCCTCACCAACATAAAAGCCAAATAAGAACCAAGAAACATGAAATGCCAAGTATGCAAAGGTTTGAGCTCTCCACAAGAATGCGATCAAGTTACTAACTTGAGAGCCCCTCTTGATAGTGCGCCTATCTATCCTATAGCCCTATCAAGATCATACCTTTGCCTTGAGCATTACACTTGAGTTGGATGATGACTATCTTGATCTCTTCAAGTGTATCATCTTTCTTGATTGCGCGTCCAAACACTTGCTTGATGAAGACTTCTCCAAATACTCCCCCATGCTCACAATGGGAGAGTCTCGCTAAGCTTCGTCTTCATGTATCCATTGCAAGCACCAAGCATAGGATCTTTTCGAGAAAGCTTCTCTTGGTCTTGCACAACTCATCTTTTCTTCACTAAGATGATGTCTTGAATCTTCAAGACATTCTTGCAATAAGCTTCACTCAACACATAAGCTTCAAGAGTCCAACACATGAACTCCACAATTCCATGGACATGATCTATAATGATATCTCAAAGTAAACATTAGTCCATAGAGATTGTCATTCAATTACCAAAACCAAACATGAGGGAAAATGCTCTTTCAGATACCCAAAAGTATCACCTATCATTGTCACACTATATAAGATATGACATTGGTGCGATCAAAGTATCTTCCAGGGATAATAATAAGAGTTGATCTCGACTATGTCCTTTAAATACTGGGTATGTCCATCACATCGTTACACCTAACGATATGACTTCCATTGCCGACCGGCGCCATGCCCTATGATCGGAAAACCTCGATCATCAATCGCGCAACGAAACTAGTCTTAGTATAGGCTACTAGGGACCTGGTTGTTTATCTACCACACCTGTATTAATGTTTTCGCTTAATACAGTTATAGCATGGTGTAAAACATATAATGAACGATTGGGATATTGCCAATAAACTATGTTTATTAAGTGCCTCTAGGGCATATTCCCTTCAGTCTCCCACTTGCACTAGAGTAACACTTAATCTAGTTTACAACTTGGTAAAAGCTCAACACCCATAGCATCTTGGTGCCTGCTCGCCTCGTGGAAGAGGAATACAGTCAATAGATCTCACACATTGAGACCTATATGTGCTTTGCAACACTTCTATGTCATCTAGTTTGACATCATCCCGTATGTTACGATGACGGTGAAATATATCTCAGTGGATGGAGTGAGACTCGAGCATTCGCGTAGCATGCGACTTAAAAGTCTGAAAGACCTATTAAGGGGACCACCTACGCCCCGAAAACTGCTCAGTCCAATCACACTTGCTACTTCTAAAGTCGCGATATATTTCTATACCTATGTAGATTATGCGACAGTGCATTCATATGCGACTTCGCAAACTAACCATGTCTTTCTTCAAAACAAAGGACATATCCTATATGAGATTTCTAGTCGTATGGGTCAGTGTCATAACTTGCATCATCGTAACTGCTTTACGGCAAGTTGCCATTACACTATTACCCGTTACTAGAAAACCTATCTTCAGTTCTCATAGACACTGAAGAATAAACTTAACGTTTGTTCATTGATCCACACAAGGATCACTCTAGAACCTATTCTTCAACCAAGAACTCGGGTCACACCAAGTCGAGCTTTCAGCCTGATAGACTCTATGTGTGATACATAGAGAATGTCGAACATCATTTTCTATCACTGAAAAAGCCAAGATAAACTTAATATTTTACCTATTCAAACAAGCAAGAACCTCTTTCTTTGCTTGTCCTATTCTGAAACACTTCAGAATCTTGACTTAGAAAGTATTCCGACCTAATGTTATTAAGCCCCTTCTGATCTATACAATTATAAATCGGATGCCTAATACTCCTAAGTTCATTTCATAGAAAATTTAATCACTTAAATAATCCTTTACACTCTACTAGAGGATCTGTGTCATTCAGTATGTCGTTACATACAAAATTACAAATGACACCTAGCTCCCACTCAAATATGCCTTCCGCATAGAAGATCAAGGAAAGCTACTTAGCTCCCACTCAAATATGCCTTCCGCATATAAGATCAAGGAAAGCTACTTTGCTCCCACTCACTTCTTTCCAAATGTAGGTTTCTTCAACTATTTTGGACAACTCCAAAATCCTTTGATCACATTATCAAAGTGAAGATTTCAGCTCCGATATGCTTACTTCAGCCCATGAATGGACCACCGAAGTTTGCATACATGTTTAGCATCCTTAGGATTACAAACCATTCTTAATGACACTATTAAGAAACATGGTTTTCTTATCCATCTATCAGTTTCTCATTCGAAATTATAGTAATTGTTGAACGACCCAGAATAGATTTAGGCTTCGCCACTTGAGACAAACTCTCATGTGGTCAACTTTTGAATCTGTCGGAACTGTTTCACGACAAATCGAATCTGCTCAATGTCTACTCTCTCATAAAATTCCATATACTATTAACATCCTAGATGCCATCAAGAAGATCTCCCAAGTCATTACCTGGTAATCGTATATGGATTTTATTTCGGATCATAAATGACTCATAGCCATTTCTCGGACTTAGGTCCACCATCTCTTCTTCGTAGTTCGTAGGTCTATCATATTCCATTAATATGACCTTCATACCAAGATTGTCGTAACACACAGTGTGGAGCACAACCTCGTATGCCTACGCTCTTAGTATGAGCTCAGAACATCATGATCTTGAATCATCAGCTTTTTCAAGTTGTGGGGCCTGACACCGGAAACACTTTCGATTGCGCCACTCTGATGTCTGGAGAGGAAGTTCACCAACTTCGTCTTGCTCTACTTTCTTTCTCACTTATACCCTTGGACAAGAAACTATTTCTTTCGCAAGGTATATCCCGGCAATGATTTTGCCTATGTCGTGAGACATGTACCCAACTAACTCTTTAGGTAGGGTATACTGCAAAGATTAATCCATTTTAGGTTCGATTACATCGGAACACTAAATTGCTGAAACGACAATCCAGGCTCAAAAGCCATGCCATCACTCATATGGTATTGTCTCCATGGATTCAAATGGTTTCCCTATTTGCTAACGTGAGTGTTTACGTTTCTACCATATGACTCTAATGATCACAACAATTCGGTAAGAGATTTATTTACCACACACTATCCGATAGGGTGCAATTACGACGTCCTAACACACCATAACACTATGGTGTTCCATGCGACGTAATTTGTGGAACTCTTCTCACAAGTCTTCCAATGATGTGCCAACATTATAACTCAAATCTTTATTTTCTCGATTTGCATCGCGGGAATTTGATTTTCTTCTTAAGTTTATTTCCTACTTCATTATGGACTTGTTTGATTGAATCAAAATTTCCAGGCCAACATTCCCCGAGTGGATATCCATATATCTATTCGAATGTTCATGAAGTCTATGAAATAAAGACTTCCACTATACGTTAAAGTACTTCATTGATTCACATACACCGAAATGCACGATTCTCAACAAGCTATACTCAAAACGTTCAGTGAAGTTCACGAAATAAAGGTCTCCACTACCCGTCAATTACTTCATTGAACCACATACATCTCTATGTATGACTATCAATAAGTTATATGCCCGCTTTCCGAAAACGGTTTCACAGTTATTTTGCAAGTGTCAAAAGATCAAATCTTAGAACTTGTAGGTCCATCCAGTGTGGAGCTAATGCATATAACATTGACATGACTAAACAGAAGTGCCACATATATGTGGTGTCTTTATTAAGTTTGTATCATTTGGCATTAATATTATGAATGTGGGAGCTTCTACCATCTAAATTCAAATCGGCATATGATCATTACTTCATAAATATAGGACACCAATTTGTCACTATCATGTATGAACAAGTGTCTCGCTAGAGGAGACACACTTGTAACGATCATACTAATAGGCGATCATAAAGAATTTATTCAAATGGTAGATCTAGAGGGAGAGTGTCTATGGCCATCACAACAACTTGACTGCCATTATCAACACGCAATGTCGCCTCATCCTTTCAAGCTACTCAAGCAGTAAACCTGGTTTTCACAAAACATGACTAGTTCAAAACTTAGTCACTACTGCGAGTACTTGCTTAGCTAAAACATTCATAACATGTATATCATATATACACCATCATCATTGATGACTTCCGGCGATCTGTTTCATTTTCTTGATACTTCCACCGTAATCAAGAACCATGAAGGTGAACGATTCCCTTTGCATGACATAGTCTATGACAGAGGATTTGCACTTCGCAACGATGTCTTTCATCCAGTGATTGAGCTGAGCGAGGCGTCTCAATGTTCATTAAGTATGAACATATGTCATTAAGTATGACCGCCACGTGCTCCCTCAATGTGTGTATTCTCTTCCATCTTGGTTGAGAAGACAATCAGTCAACGTACTGATAAACTTCATCAACCCAACTATAGAGGTACCCCGAGTTTAGCGACCATATGTTCGCGATCCAATAACTCGTACCCACCGTTGGTTCTCTATGGCAGATATCATAGCATACAATGGACTATGATGATATCATCCGCACAAAATCCGATAATCCAAATTATCTTTTGTTAGCGGAATCTCCGGGTTTATCTCCTAGCGGGTATTGTAGCACAAAGAGCTAACGGTTTAAACAAGGAGTATCCTCAAGCTAAAGTATAAAACTATGAAGTTTGGACCCAACCTTTTAAGTTTCTCAATCGCAGGAATGCGCCTAATTTGAAAAGATGCTATCACAATGGTTAGTATCTACAAAGGTTTTCAAAACAGACTCTATTCATTATATTCTGAGTTCTAGTATTTTAGAAAATAACTATCCGAACTCCCACTCAAACGAACATCCCTCCTGGTCGTTTAAGCGATTACACGACCCCCATCCATTGCACCACCCCTCATCATCAGAGCCGGCGGCACAACTTCAAGTAGACAAATGTCCGCCACACCAATTTTGTGACTCGTGCTCGACCTTTCGGTCTTCCTGTTCCGAGGCCATATTTCTGAATATGCTAGGCTCGCCACCCAAAACCTCCACGCTGACGCTTGTGCAACATGGCTTACACCCACTGTATGCGAACGAGGAGATGTCTGACACCCGACATCACAGTCTGCCTCATAACGTAGAACTTTCTTGGTGGTGCGCGTTGGAGGGAGAACACTAGTGGTATTTTGAAGGGATCATCTTATATAGCTACCGCCGTGTAACTAATATATACTATACATACAATCACACAATATAAGATGCACACAAAACATAAAATGTAATGCAATGTGATATAGTCCATTGCGCCATGGTCTTCTTGGCGCCCGCAGTTTATAAACAATTTAATAAACCTACCTTGACCATATCACATAGCCCCTGCAAAATAAAATTAGACGCTTCTACTTTATCTTTTGCATATTTTACGTGGCTCGGGGCTTCCGTAAATAGAACCCCTTCATACCTACGAACCTTTAAGGCCCTCCATTGAAAATGCAAAGCCAACTAAAGAGAGAGAAACAGACACCCGCGAGCCACAGATACGGTACAAGCCGTATGTCAGTAGTGGAACCAGTCTCGCATAAGCGTACGCGTAAAGTCGGTCTGGGCCGCTTCATCAACTCGATGCCGCTGGAATCACAAGTGCACGCTACCAGGACGAGCAGCAGAAGACTTGGACCGGAACACCAGCAGCGCGGCAGCGGGCTATGGTGGAAGAGATCCCCCTCCTCTACTCGGCGCGACTCCGACAAAAGGAATCACGAGATCGAGAGAGAATTAGGGAATTAATTGGTGAATTAAAAGGCCAGGGTGCCCCTTCTTATATAGGCTCCCAGGGGGAGCCAACCTTGCCAGCCAGGCAATGTGGGACTATCCCCACATGCCTGGTGCGGCTCAAGAGGGTGCGCCGGCCCTAGTGGGCCCCTTGTAGCCCACTAGGGGCTGGCCGAACCAGCCCCCTTCCCTTGGGGGGAAGCTTCCCCCCTTCATGGGCCTTCTTTCCACTAGAAGGCCCATTTAGGGAAATCTGGCTTTGAAAATTCGAAAATAAATATATAAAATCATATTTAAACATTAATTACACTAATTAATATCAAACATATTTTATGTAATTTATTCTAGCTCCGAAAACTCTTTCGTCGCTGCCCTATCTCCATCGGACCATTCCCGGGACATTCCCGGTGATCTCTTTCCTTTTCGGTTGTCTTGTCGAAACCCCTTAAGCGTGTTACCCTAGCGGTTCGATATAATAACAGGTATGATTAAGACTCCTCTATGATCAACGACTAACTCGTAGGCCTGGACCCCATGATTTAATCCCTATGATATAACGAATGACTTTCATTTATCAAACCTGGACGTATAGTCTTAAACCCTTTGCCATGGCGATACTTAGCGTGTCCGAGCATCATTTTCAGATATCTACATACCTAGCATGATCTCGTTACCGACATCGCTATATTCTACTCGTCTATGATATTATGTCAGCTGGTGACCTAGTCACATGTTTGCAAACTCATTTGACATAATCTCACCGAGTGGGCCCTAGAGTATCTATCCGGCTATGCGGACTGACAAATCCCGCTGTTGACCCCTCGTCTCAACTACCCCCTTCCGATACCCAAAAGTATCACCTATCATTGTCACACTATATAAGATATGACGTTTGGTGCGATCAAAGTATCTTCCAGGGATAACAATAAGAGTTGATCTCACGGTCTTAAGGCGTAACGACTATGTCCTATAAATACTGGGTATGTCCATCACATCGTTACACCTAACGATATGACTTCCATTGCCGACCGGCGCCATGTCCTAGGATCGGAAAACCTCGATCATCAATCGTGCAGCGAAACTAGTCTTTGTAGAGGCTACTAGGGACCTGGTTGTTTATCTACCACACCTGTATTAATGTTTTCGCTTAATACAGTTATAACATGGTGTAAAACATATAATGGACGATTGGGCTATTGCCAATAAACTATGTTTATTAAGTGCCTCTAGGGCATATTCCCTTCAAGTCCGTCCTTCGCAGGGGCAACAAGGAACACCTCAAGGGCACCTGTTCACAAGACCCCTGTCAACAAGGGTAAGGGTCCTGCCTCCTCAAGCAACCCAGCTGTTCCAAAGAAGAAGAAAGCACTTGCTAGCAGGCCTCCGTACAAGAAAAGCAAGAATGCTCCTGTTCCTCAACGTCAGAACTATGCAAAGATGAACTCAGTTGAGTACACTCAGCTCCGACAAGGGGATTGGTACCTTAGACCAAGGGACAACACTCTGGTTGATAGCACCTTTTGGTGTCAAGAGCAAGAGTTCATAATCAAGGACCTCTACTACTCTATGTCAAAGCCCATTCGACCTATGCATCCGTATAACCTTGCAGCCCTGCAGAAGAAAGCCTCTTTTGTTGAAGCCATACATATTATCAAGGCTATGGGCTTGGAGAGGCTTGTGATCACTTGTTGTCCATACAACGCTCAGCTCGTGATGCAGTTCTTTGCCACTCTTGTGATGAAGGGTGACTCAAAGAAGACATTTAAGTGGATGACTGGTGACTCTTTCTGTGAGTCCAACTTTGAGGAGTTTGCCATGGTTTTGGGCTACAAGTTTGATGGTGACAACGCTCAAGGCTATCGCATGCACCACCCATTCAAGCTCAACAAGAAGCAGACCGTGCACTTATATGGTGAATGAGGCATACCCGGCAATGCTCGAGATTTGCTTCCTCTTTATGATGTCCTTGTGCGCATCCTCCGTGAGAACATTGCACCAAGTGGTGGCAACAATGATAATGTGGTGACCCCTCTGTGCAACTTGCTCCTTCATGCCAACCACATTGTGGAGAACCCTGACTGTGATGAGGACTGGAGTGTGGATGTTATGGATTACATTCACAATGAGATGCATGAAGCCATGGTCACAAAGGTCTCTATCCCCTATGCTCCTTACATCATGAAACTCATCAAGTTCAAGTTTCCTGACCATACCTTCAGTGATGATGAGTTGGAGGCGCATGACTTCAAGAAACTGTGTGAGAAGAAGACAGTGGTCAAGCCTCATCCTGTGCCTTCTTCTAGCTCAGCTCAGGGTGGCTCTTTCATGGGTGATGCTAGCAGGGCTGCTGCTCCTACTTATGTCTCGGCCACTCATGCGAAGGTGAAGAAGCTGAATTGGTTCCAACGCAACATCATGTGCATGAATGTGGACGTCCGCAAGGAGCAATACACCGCCTACAAGGATCATCGTCAGCTTGCCTACAATCAAGACTTGATTCTTCATCATGTGTCTTGCTCTCCTGCTCATGCAGATCTCTCTGATCCCCTGACTTTTACTCAGTGGAACCAGGATTCTCTGGCTCCTTGGGCACATATTGATCATGACCTTGGCGGCAACTCGTACACCACTGGACATGCTTATGAGAACACTTCTGATGATGATGAGGAGGAGGCAGATGATGAGAACACTCCTCTTCCTTTTTGGCGTTTAGATACCAAAGGGGGAGAAGTTGCTCTAGTAGGACTTCGGGGATTTGCAGGGGTTCGGACACAAGCATATGCGTTTACCTTTTCTTTGCGCTTGTGTCCATTTATCTTATTTGTGGCTGTTTGTTAAACTCTTTTATTTATGTGTATTGAGACAATGTTATGCTATCATTATCCTATGGTTGAGACTTCAAATTTATTGTGTTGGTATTCTCTTCATATCCTATATATGCAAGGTATGAAACTCTATCTAGTCTCAAATGCTACCATAACCTTACATTTTGTCTCCTTACTCCTTTGTGATATCTTGTGTTTGTTATTATGAAATTGCTCCTATCCTTTGTCATCTTATGTTTCATACATGCACTTGTTTAGGGGGAGCTATTTTTTGTTAAAAACATGATATTGCATTTCGTTTCATTGCAAATCTTGGTATTGTCATCTAACACCAAAAAGGGGGAGATTGGAAGAACATTTCTTAATTCCTAGTGTTTTAAGTGTTAGTTAACAATACCAATGATGTACTAATCCTATTGCTAAGTATTTCAGTTTGTGTGAGTTGCATATCACATACTCCAAAGCCAAAATGTAAAGAAAAAGAGTTTCTGGAATTCTTCCCAGAACCGGAATATTGGAGCCGGAAATTTCCAGGATCGGAAATTCCGGGTCTCCTATTTCTACCAGAAAAGTGACTAAGGAAAAGTTCGGAAGTGGTTCTGACTCGAACCGGAAAATCAACTCGGAAATTTCATTGACTCGGAATTTCCGAGTCACCCAGAAAACCACTCCAGAATTTGGCTAAGGAAAGAAGAGGAAGACGTTTTGACTCCAACCGGAAAATCAGCTCGAAAATTTCACTGACTCGGAATTTCCGGGCAACCCTCAGAAACTTGAAGAAATTTGGCTAAGTCAAGATGTCGAAGACGTTCTGATCTCAACCGAAAATTCAGCTCGGGTATTTCATATAACCGGATATTCCGGGTGTAACATCCCAAATTTCTCAAAAATTTAAAACTTTGCATTAATGCATCATGCATCATAAAAGTATGGCATTGAGATTACATAAAGAGTAAATTGAATTTTAATTATAAGTTTAAATAAAGTTGTGGTCAATAAAGAGGTCTATTTGAGCTCCTTATAAAAATATGTATTTTATTATTTTATTTATTTAGAAAAATGATATCAAAAAGTTATAAATTAAATTAGCTTTTCAAAACATATTTTTATGAATTTTTCTGAAATGTTTTGATAAGTTTTAAAATCAAATTGTTTGAAAAAGGATTTAAACAGAAGAAAAAAAATGTGTCGGGCTAGTTGGGCCGAACCCCCTCTGCTATCCGCCGCGCGCGCACGAGCTAACGGCCCAGCAACCAGCCCACCTCACTCCCTCTCTCACTGCCAGACGGGGCCCACATGTCATCTCCATCGTCGTGAAGAACACGAACACTACCGAACCCTATATCGAATCGGATCAAAATCCATTGTTAAATCGCGAGTAAATCGCTCCCCTCCTCCCCCATATAAAGCCCCTCTCCGCCGCCGTCTCCCGCGTCCAAAAACCCTAACCGATACTCGCCAAAATCGCGGAAAACGAGAGTTCATCTCCGACATCGCCGCCGCCGCGTTTCGCATCGTTCCGGTGAGTCTAGCACCCGAGCTCCACCCCCACACCCCCTCTGCGAC
Organism: Poa annua; assembly: GCA_026929855.1. Taxonomy (NCBI): domain Eukaryota; kingdom Viridiplantae; phylum Streptophyta; class Magnoliopsida; order Poales; family Poaceae; genus Poa; species Poa annua. The sequence continues at coordinate 29,785,658 of CM049427.1, read as the reverse complement.
TCCCCGTCTCCGTACGCATCTAACGGACTTGCTCCGGCGTCCTCTTGTCCACCAGGGCGACCGATCCTTCGACGACCCGACGCTGCCGTCCGCCGCGCATCTCCGACGAGCACGCAGGGGAGGAGAAGGTCACCTCGACCGCGCCTACCTCGCCATCAAGCTCGCCACGACGATCCGATTAGAGTGGTATGAGTTTCCCTCTCTCCTTAGCCGTAGAACGCGAAGACGAGCGACGCGGCCATGGCGCCGCCGCGGGCACGAGTTCGCCGGCGAACCGCGCCGCCCGTCCGCCCCCTTTTGATCCCGGCCGTCGGATCTAGATCCAATGGATCTAGATCGGGTGGATCTGGAGCGTGCGTTTTAAATTAGATCGGACGGTTCGCGTTCGCGATCCGCGCCGAACCGGTATCGGCCAATCAGAGAGCGCCGCGTGGCATTTTTTTTCTTCTATTTTCGCTGAGAAATTGTTTTAAAAACAGAAAACAACACAAACTTACAAAATTCATAACTTTTGTTCGGTTCATCCAAATTTGATGAATTTTATATCCACTTGAAGCTCTACTCGTGTAGTTTAGTATGGTTTCATTAGTTTATCCTTTTAGTGTATATTAAATTGCGGAATTTAATTGTTTAGCTTTCGAATTTTAAATCTATAACTTAATTAATAAAATCTCTTTCCAAATAAATCCAATTGTTTTAGAGATTTATTAATACCCTCTGTCCAGAGAGTGTAACATGAGTTTTATTTGAAACTTCTCATAATAGACTTAAAGAAATTGGTTTTAGAACTTAAAACTACTAATATGCCCAATATTTTAAATGATTAAATAAAATATTAAAATATTGATCATTGCATTTTATGCATTAATAACAGAGAAATTAAAATGGTAATTATATGGTCTTATTAAGTTCACTGCATATTAAGCATGCATACATATTTTTGTCTTGATATTTTAAGTGTTATGCTTGTGTGTTTATTTAGTGTTATTGTTTGTCTCTAGATTGTGAAGAGGAGGAAGGTCCTTGTGATTGTTATTCTTGTTGTGCTTGTTCCCTTTGTTACCAAGGCAAGTGACATTCATAATCCATCCTATGTTTTCTATATGCATTATTAGTAAATTTTGAGTAGTATGCATGATAGGGAAATTTTGAACTATCTTATAATGCTAAGTTAGTTTACACTTTGGAAATATCCTAGTAGTGTGTAGCCATCCCTCCCCATGCAGCCACCAAAAGTTTTATTAGATGCTTAGCTATGCTATAAAGGAGTTTACTTATCATGTTATAGAATTATTGCTAAGTGTTAAAAACCTTGAATGCACTTCTGGGTGGAATTGGTTGTTTGGTTTATGTTGAGTGGCTTTTGGGACCATGCTTGTGGTTGTCTTTGCCTAGGATGAATTTCTATTCTACTTAGGGCCATAAGTATGGTGGTTGTCACCCAGAAGCGCACTTGTGGACGGCCACCCAGGAACAAAGAGATTTCTAAGTCCCTCCAAGTTTAGAAGCTTCCCGTGCAGCCTTCTGACAATGGGCTCTGTCTAGAACTACTAAGTTGTGAGAGTGCAACCTGTCAGCTTGACAAGCAGATATAGAGTTGATAGGTTGAACGGGTCTTGCTAGTATGGTTGCATTCTTCTTCTGAAAGTTCTCGTCTCAATTCTCTCCTTTCCATAATACACTCCGCGTGTATAGGATTTCTCGGACAAATTGAGTCTTAAGGTGAAAGTGCACAACCTCTGCAGAGTCGACAAACTGAGTACTCAGCCGTGTCCCCGGTGATGGACAACTTCGAGCAACTGGACAAGGATGGACGGAAGAATCTCAACATGGTTTTCGAAAGTAAAATTTGACTAAGGAAAGAGTTTATTGGTGCACTTGGGCTTCATCCCTTGGTGCCAAGTCTTTGAGATACAAAAGTGTTTTACAAAAGATAGGAGAAAACTGGCTTTCTGCAAAATAGCCTACAAACTCCACCAAGCCAAATATGCATATAGAATTAGACTTGTCATAATTTATCCACCATAGTCACTTGCCAATACTTCATTGTATTGACCTCCTACGGGGGCTGCATATTCAAATGTGCAGGTAAATCTGGTGAGGAGTAAGTTTGGACTCGATTCTACACCCAACATGTCTGCTTGTGGCGTATGCTAGAAGAGGAGGCCCATTGCTTTTATTTTCGTTGTGAACTCTGAATATTTTAGCTAGTCTTCAAGACTATGCACTTTGTAATAAAGCTATACTTGGCTATTTTTGGATCTCGATGTAGTATTTTGATACTTATGCAATGATACTATATATTTTGTACTGTGGTGCTGGCAGTGATCCAGGGACTAGCACATAACACAGATGTTCCATCTTTATTTAAAAGATGGGGCGCTACAAAATGGTATCAGAGCAAAAGTGTTGCCTGTAGGTTCGAGCCCTTAGGATTGGTTAAGCCTCTTTTTGATCATAATATTACCATCTTTGACGTATGTTGGATCCTAGCGGCATAGTGGGATGAAGCGGCCCGGGACTAACCTTACATGTCCGCGTACATGAGACCTGTTCCACAATTATAAGTGGCTGGCCGGGTGTCTGTCTCTCTCACTATAGTGAATATCCGACTTACAAAGAGTTGATAATAGTGTTGATCACCTGTTAGAAAAGAACTTCTTTTCTCTAAGTACTTAAGTACACCACAATTAGTATATCTTACCTTTGTCTTGTTTTAATAAACTTTACCTTTATCACATAAGGATGTCGTTCTTCATGTATCAAACCGCGGAGGACTTCAAGGACATGCGCTTTGGAAGATATCTTCTAGAGTTAGTAGAACTGTTGGCACTTCCAATACCCATCATCAAGGCTAGCCAGCTGAAGCACTTCAACAAAGAAGACTTATGGGGAATTCGCCTTTACCAACAAGGGCGCCAGACTGAACCCAAGACCGAAGACATCCAGTACAAGTCGATTAGTGACTCCTTGGAGAAAGGGCTGAATCTCGTCACGCAGGAGCTAATAGGACGCCTTTGCTTGCAATACCAAGAGGGGTTAAAAGACCACTACTTTGCTCACCTAGGCCAACGTGACGAACATGGGATTCCTTACTGTGTTAGCGAGGAAGACAAAAACAAACCAGAACCTTTGTACCCATATCTCCAAGACTTAGAACTTCACCTCTGGCAACAAGAAGAGGATAGACGCAATGAGCTGTTGAAGAATGATGAAATAATGGCACAAGTCAAGGAGACTCAAAAGAAGATTGAAGCCCAAGAAGAGGTGGCCAACGCTCAAGAGGAGAAGTTCCGAGCCCAAGAGAAGAAGTTCCAAAATCAAGAAAAGATAATTAGAGAGAAGAACAAGGAGATCAAGACCTTGAAGGATGAAATTCTGAGCAACGACGTCGAGTTCGAAGCTGATCGAGATTTAATCGAGACTCTACGCCGTGAGAAGAGAATGCTACAAGAGAAGATTGAAGTCCTGGAGAAGGAAGCAATCGAGACTCTGCACCGGGAGACGACAAAGTTACAGGAGAAGAACGAGGCCTTGGAGAAGGAGGTGAATGACTACAAGGAGATCCTTACGAAGGAAGGCATCACCATCGAGGAAGTCGAAGAAGATGAAGGAGACGTCATGGACGAAGTTTAGACTTAGTAGTTGGACCACCATATTCTCCCTCGTTTAGTTCGTCGTTCTTTAAAAAAAAAACATTTATCTCCAACTCGTGGTGTGACAATGATAGAATGTTTGGTTTTGCAGACTCTGTTGTTTTATTAAATCAACTTAGAATATTTGGTTTCGTTTTGCTAAGTAGAGTTTATCTTTTCAAGTTGTCTTATGAATGTTGATTGTGTTGACTTGGTTGCTTTGTGCATGGGTAGGATTTTTCTTCTCTTAGTTATGTCTATCTTTCACTCATCTATGCTGAAAAACCCTACAAATGCCTCCTCGTCGTGATACCAACAACGACGATGTCATGCAACAACTGATGGCCGCTCAAGCTCAGTTGATGAATATGATGACTCAGTTCATTGCAGCAACCAACAACAACAACAACAACAACAACCACAACAACAACCCGCCACCTCCACCCCCACCCCCATGAAGGAGATATGCCCTAGAGGCAAATAAATAAGTAGTATTTATTGCGTTATCTCATAAGTTTATAATAGGTTTGTGTATTATGCTATAACTGTATTAATCGGAATTGTTAATACACGTGTGATACATAGACAACCAGGTCCCTAGCAAGCCTCTATATGAGCTAGTCCATTGGGCAACAGTTGATCGAGATTCCCGATCAAGGACAATGACGTCGGTTGACAATGGGGTCATCTTGTTAGTTGAATAAGGTGGTGGACATACGCAAAGTATTGCAATAAGATCGTATTACGATGTTTGTCATTTGCAATAGATAAAAGTATGATAGCTTATTCCTTAGACCGTGAGACCGTACTTATTGTTGCTTCGTAGGAGTGCTTTGAGAGCATCAAACGTTGTGTCCTATATAGCATGACAATAACGGTGTCCATCTTGGGTATTCCGAAAGAGCATCGAGACGTAAGGATCAAGAGCGGGATTTGTTCATTCTTGTAATGGAAAGATACTCTGGGCCCACTCGGTGATATTGCATCTATATAGCTGCAGCTTATGACTAGGTCATGGAGATGTAATATCGCAGACGAGTTAATAACCTTCGTCGGTAACGAGATACAGCAAAGGCATCGGTGTGTCTACGATCATATCTCGGACAAGGTAGTATCGCAGAGACAAAGGGAATGAATATCATACTTATGGTTCAACGACGATATTCGTGGAATGCACAGGGGTCGTCATATATTTCTAGGTATCCCTGACGATCATTGGTGAGCGGAGTGTCTCGACCATGTCTGGAGTGTTCCCGAACCGTAGCGTAACAAACTTAAGGTCTTAGCGACGCTAGGAGATAGGTTCTGGAATTTTATAGGTTTTAGTTGGAGAGAGAGAAATGATCCGGAAAGAGTTCCGGTGGTCCGGAAGGAGTTCCGGAGAGGTCTGGAATGGTTCCAGGAATGTCCGAAAGTTGTTCGGGTGGTCCGAAAGAGTTTTCGGAGTCACGGGATATTGAATTATATATAAATATATTAATTATGAATTAATGGGATTTTTATATTAATTTAATATTAATTAAATAAAGGAAAAAGGGGGCTCCCACCTATATGGGCCCTAAGAGGGCCCAAGAGGGGGAACCGCACCACCAAAGGGGGTGGGCCCCATAGGCTGGTTCGGCCAGCCCATGTGGGGGCCGAACCCCCCTCCCCTCCTCCTTTGTTTAGTCCCACATGGGGGAGCCAAGGGGTTTGCACACCCCCTTCCCACTTTATATAGCAAGGCATATTAATTGATTTAATTCACAGGAAATTCAATTAATTCCCAATTTCTCTCTCGATCTCGTGGTTCCCAAGTTGGAGCCGCGCCGAGCTGAGGAAGAGGGTCTCTCTCCACCTAAGCCATACCGCAGAGCGCCGTTGCTCTGCGGGATTCCAGATAAGATCTACTCCTACGATTTCAGCTGGATCTGAATGACCGGGAGTTGTCGCTAGGCTCCGTATGTTTGTGAGTGCTCGGAGGCTACTCTATTGAGGAGCTTGGGCGACGTCGTCTCGCCCCCTGCAGCCGCCGCGCCTCCCCCCTCTGCTGCCGGCGCACCAGCCCTGGTACTGGCGCTCTGCCTTCTTCCGCCCGACGCCCGTCGACGCAGATCATCGTCGACACCCCGGCGTCATCGACTCCGACATCGCGGCAAGTTCTCCGCGACCTCGAGGTCGGCTACGTACGACTTCATCGTCAACGCTTGTGCGGGAGCGTAATCCCCGCAATCGGTCTACATGGAGGTAATGTAACCTGTTCCGCCACCGTTATCGCATGTACTAGATAGATAGATCCTGGCTAGTTAGGGTTTCGTTCGCTAGAAAATTATTGTTTTTTGCACCGTAACCCCTTCAGTGGTATCAGAGCCGATCTATGCATAGTACTGCTGGTACGGTTAGAACTCATGTTGAATGAGGGCGTCTTTCTTATATTTGCTACCCTCTAGCGTGCACTTGCGATGCCTTCGGTATTGAGTTGATGAAGCGGCCCAGACCGACTTTACGCGTACGCTTACGCGAGACTGGTTCCACTACTGACATACGGCTTGCACCGTATCTGTGGCTGGCGGGTGTATGTTTCTCTCTCTCTAGTCGGCAAAGCATTTTCAATGGAGGGCCCGAAAGGGATGCTTAAACATGCAATTATACGATCGACGTTGTGGTACAAAGTTCGTAGGTAGGGAAGCGATTCTCTTACGAATAAGCCTATATGCCACGTAAAACTTGCAAAACTAGATAAAGCTAGAGGCGTCTAACTTTGTTTTGCAGAGGCGTTATTTCATGTGACATGGTTACGGTAAGTTTTTGATATTACTCGTACTGTCGGAGGCAATGGAGGGCTCTGTAGACTCGGAGTCATGCCGGGGCGCCGGGGGCCAGGCACATGGCGCCATGAAGGTCCAGGCGCATCGACCATGTCACATCGCACTTCATTGCATCATTATTGTGTGCTGTTGTGTGTGCATCCTATTGATTGCTTATATGCTAGATATACAACGGTAGCGTCATAAATAGGATGATCCCTAACAAATACCAAAATTGTGTTCTCCCTCGTTGCGCACCACCAAGAAAGTTCTACGTTATGAGGCAGGCCGTGATGATCGGGTGTCACACATCTCGTCGTTCGCATACAGTGGGTGTAAGCCATGTTGCACGCGCAGGTCTTCGAGGTTTGATTGGCGAGCCTAGCATACTCAGAGGTATGGCCTCGGAACACGGGAAGATCGAAAGATCGAGCACGAGTCACAGAGTTGTTGTGATCGACATGTTATGTCCACCTTTGAAGCTGTGCTGCCGGCCGTGATGATCGGGGGTAGTGTGGTGGATGAGGGTCGTGTAATCGCCATTATTATTTTTTAGGGATAATAATCTTGGTGTGGTGTGTTTTTGATAATGAGATTATAGAACTAAAACTCACCTATATATTATAAACTTATCTTACCTCTTTTGCGATCACATCTGGAGACTACGGAACTACGCTTCGGTTACTTCTTCAAGAGCTCGGATTCTACCTTGGAAGCCGACGGGTCCAACTTCATCAGCTGGTGCATTGGTTTTAGAAACATTCTCCAAACACAACAAACATCCTATATGTGCTAGAACATTAGTTAGGAGTTAGACCAGATGATTCTGATAGCAAGGAGCAAGATGATGAGTTCCGTAAGCATCATGACATGTTCATGGAAGTGACGATCGTCATGAGCGTATGCCTAGCACCTGAGTTGAAAGTTGTTTCAACACATGGAGCCATATGTCGTGATTGATGCGATCAGAGGTCAGTTCAAAGATGAATTGAGTCTTGAGCGGTTCAGACAGCTTAGAAAGTTCCGGACCATTCACATGGGGAGCATACCTGTCTGGAAACTCAGTTGAAGAAGTTGTGTGACATCTACTTCAGGATTACGAATATCTACGATTTCTAGATAGCGAACTCCAGTGCAATAGAGATTGTGCTTTACCTCCTAGATGTGAATAGCATGTGCGTGAATATGCTATAGAGACACGGTGAGCTTCTTCACGTTCGTGAACAAGTTCAAATCTCTAAAAGTTGATTCATCGAAGAAGAGTTCTTCGACGCTATGGGTATATTTGATATACGAAGATATAAATGTATTCTTCTCATACTTGATGAAAAGTGTTTGATAATTGTTCTGTTTGTGAAACAGTCCCTGATTATCACAAGTATGTGGCGAAGGGTGACGTGACAGTGCACAAGTGATGGCAAGTTAATGGCCAGTAGTGCTCACGCCCTCGAGATATCATATTAGTTATCATCAATAGTTTTTGATAAGACATTTTGTAATAGTGAGAATGTGATCTAGTTTGGTGTCTTGAATGTTACAAGACATGATTATTCATATAGAACACATCAGTTGTTTTATGTTATGGAACAAAGCAGTTGTTTCATGTTATGAGTAATTTGCATCACATCTCAATTACATTATGCGTATGATATACATTTATAATAGCGGGAATGATAAAATTATGTGTCCAAAGAACAAACACCATCGAATTTAGTCATAAAGGCAATGAAAGAAGTAATGGATATTTTTGGTCCATTTAAGTATTTCGAGTGCCAAAATTGATTAAATTTGAAATGAAGTATTGAAGTTGCAATACTAGAGGAAATTGATTGAGAGTCATTTTTAATGATTAATCAATGGTGTTATTGCATGATCTGAATTCTTCCATGATTTTGGTAAATAGGAGTATTTGCCCGATGAATTATGGAGTCTGAAATTAATTTGATAATAGATCAAATGGGGTTTTTCAGAAGAAAGATTAGTGAATATTGTATTCACAAGATTCGATCAGAGGACAATGTTTTTGAATTATGGTTTCAACACAAAAGACTTGTGGAAATTCGTTTCACAATATTATAATTTCATATATGGTGATATGTGGGGAATTGTAATTATGCTCTATTTTAAATAAAGTGTGGTCTGTCAGAATCTGTCTTAGAATCTCCTAATATGTTCGAAACATTATAGTCGATGTCCACTTTAGAATATAGATATTTTTCTCAACGAGAATTCGTAGGATCGACAGTAGTGTCGACATGTATATGATTATGCGATAATTCGGAATATACATGAGTGGTTCTTTGTAGATTGCTCGCATTGGATGAGAGTGTATTCCAAAACCAAATAGAAACAAAGTTCAGTTTGTTGTCTATGTAATTCCGAGAAAAGATGACTTTTCGAATTATGGTTTATGGATTAGAAGTTTGGAATAAAGTGTCAGACTTATGTTGGAAGATGTTCCAAAGAGTATATGTCTGCTAATGAAAGTTTAGTGATTAAGAGTGAGGGAGACTAGAAAATTGTTTTCTACTTGCAATCCTCTTCATAAAGATCATAATATTTTCATGAAAGAAACTTCTGAATAAGGTGTTGTTATATTTAATATTGCTGTCAGGTCACAGCACTGTATTAAGTATTTCAGATCTTGTTGACAGATCAAGGTGCACTTTATGAATACAAAGAAAGTTGAGAAAATATCGGAATACGAACAAAGGCTTTTTGAGCCTGGAAATCCAAAGTTGCATTTGAAAGGATTAAGAGAGTAATTGTTGCTGCAATTCTTATTAGAGGAATAAGATTGTTTAATCGTCATATAAGGTGTTATATGAGAAATGTGACTATAAGAAAGACGCGGTAGCATGTCTTGTCGAGAAATGTGTCTTGGACAAGATCAAATTTGTTGACTACATTTATGTAGACATGCTTGAAGTCTGAGGGATTTGTATTAATGTAATACTGTAGTTTGTATTAAATTCGAATTGATAGTAGATCAATGATTTTGGTTTAACCAAGATGTCGATTTAAGTGGGAGTCATAGTTAGTTCACTCAGGAGAAATATGTGAAGAACATATTTTTGAGTGGGAGCTTGGGAACTCAAATATGTGGATACCATGTTTTTTAGTGGGAGCTCGTGTTATCAAATATGTGGAGACATAATTTGAGTGGGAGTCGAATTCATCTTGTGTAGTTAACACATTGTGAAACTGTACCAATAGAATAGGATGAAGTTGTAAAACTATTTAAAAGTTAGTGTCTATTTTGAAATAGAACGGGAATTTTAAATAGTTAGTCGAGTTGTGTTGGATTATATCTGAGGAGTCAGAATAGAGTCAAAAGGATGGTCCTTTGGAATCCAATTGGTCATTAAGAGTAATGATGCATGAAGGTAATGGTTGTATGACATGTGGGTCTATTATGTATATATTAGACATAATACAGAAACCATATTATCTGCTCGATAAAATATAACCGATGTTCTTGGAGTAAAGAACAGTTATGAAAGTAAATTTGGAATTTACTGGAAGTAGAAGTGCGTTAGTTAAGGGATTGACATTTGAATGTCAAGTTTTCTACATTGGTGTGAAAGTATGTAGATATCGCGAGTTTGTAATTGTTACAAGGGGCTCTGCATGGCTGAGTGTGTTTTTCAGGGCAGTTATCTGGTTAGTATAATCAGAGTAAGCGCTGGGAAGCAGAAGTCTCACTTAGTTACGGTATTTGCATATATGTTGTTAGACAACATGGTGATATCAAACAAGTTGATGCCAGTGAATCGCAAAAGCATGTACAATCATGGATTGTGCAGTAACACTTTTCCACGAGCAAGCATTATCAAATGATTCTTATTTGATAAGGGATTCTCATAAAGTAAAATGCAGCTAGTTTATTTGTACTCTAGTGCAAGTGGGAGACTGAAGGAGATATGCCCTAGAGGCAAATAAATAAGTAGTATTTATTGCGTTATCTCATAAGTTTATAATAGGTTTGTGTATTATGCTATAACTGTATTAATCGGAATTGTTAATACACGTGTGATACATAGACAACCAGGTCCCTAGCAAGCCTCTATATGAGCTAGTTCATTGGGCAACAGTTGATCGAGATTCCCGATCAAGGACAATGACGTCGGTTGACAATGGGGTCATCTTGTTAGTTGAATAAGGTGGTGGACATACGCAAAGTATTGCAATAAGATCGTATTACGATGTTTGTCATTTGCAATAGATTAAAGTATGATAGCTTATTCCTTAGACCGTGAGACCGTACTTATTGTTGCTTCGTAGGAGTGCTTTGAGAGCATCAAACGTTGTGTCTTATATAGCATGACAATAATGGTGTCCATCTTGGGTATTCCGAAAGAGCATCGAGACGTAAGGATCAAGAGCGGGATTTGTTCATTCTTGTAATGGAAAGATACTCTGGGCCCACTCGGTGATATTGCATCTATATAGCTGCAGCTTATGACTAGGTCATGGAGATGTAATATCGCAGACGAGTTAATAACCTTCGTCGGTAACGAGATACAGCAAAGGCATCGGTGTGTCTACGATCATATCTCGGACAAGGTAGTATCGCAGAGACAAAGGGAATGAATATCATACTTATGGTTCAACGACGATATTCGTGGAATGCACAGGGGTCGTCATATATTTCCAGGTATCCCTGACGATCATTGGTGAGCGGAGTGTCTCGACCATGTCTGGAGTGTTCCCGAACCGTAGCGTAACAAACTTAAGGTCTTAGCGACGCTAGGAGATAGGTTCTGGAATTTTATAGGTTTTAGTTGGAGAGAGAGAAATGATCCGGAAAGAGTTCCGGTGGTCCGGAAGGAGTTCCGGAGAGGTCTGGAATGGTTCCAGGAATGTCCGAAAGTTGTTCGGGTGGTCCGAAAGAGTTTTCGGAGTCACGGGATATTGAATTATATATAAATATATTAATTATGAATTAATGGGATTTTTATATTAATTTAATATTAATTAAATAAAGGAAAAAGGGGGCTCCCACCTATATGGGCCCTAAGAGGGCCCAAGAGGGGGAACCGCACCACCAAAGGGGGTGGGCCCCATAGGCTGGTTCGGCCAGCCCATGTGGGGGCCGAACCCCCCTCCCCTCCTCCTTTGTTTAGTCCCACATGGGGGAGCCAAGGGGTTTGCACACCCCCTTCCCCCTTTATATAGCAAGGCATATTAATTGATTTAATTCACAGGAAATTCAATTAATTCCCAATTTCTCTCTCGATCTCGTGGTTCCCAAGTTGGAGCCGCGCCGAGCTGAGGAAGAGGGTCTCTCTCCACCTAAGCCATACCGCAGAGCGCCGTTGCTCTGCGGGATTCCAGATAAGATCTACTCCTGCGATTTCAGCTGGATCTGAATGACCGGGAGTTGTCGCTAGGCTCCGTATGTTTGTGAGTGCTCGGAGGCTACTCTATTGAGGAGCTTGGGCGACGTCGTCTCGCCCCCTGCAGCCGCCGCGCCCCCTCTGCTGCCGGCGCACCAGCCCTGGTACTGGCGCTCTGCCTTCTTCCGCCCGACGCCCGTCGACGCAGATCATCGTCGACACCCCGGCGTCATCGACTCCGACATCGCGGCAAGTTCTCCGCGACCTCGAGGTCGGCTACGTACGACTTCATCGTCAACGCTTGTGCGGGAGCGTAATCCCCGCTATCGGTCTACATGGAGGTAATGTAACCCGTTCCGCCACCGTTATCGCATGTACTAGATAGATAGATCCTGGCTAGTTAGGGTTTCGTTCGCTAGAAAATTATTGTTTTCTGCACCATAACCCCTTCACCCCAGTGGACAGACTTGCTAGATTCCTAAGGCTTAGGCCTAATAAGTTCTCCTCTGCTACTGAACCAATAGTGGCGGATGATTGGCTCCGTTCAGTCAACAAGGACTTAGTAACTTGTGAGTGTTCTGAGGCAGAAAAAGTGAGGTTCACTGCACACCTGTTGGAAGGACCCGCGGCATTGTGGTGGGAGAATTATCAAGTGACTCATCCTTTGGATGGCATGACTTGGGATGCGTTCAAGGAAGGCTTCCGGAATACTCACATCTCCTCAGGTATAATGAACCTGAAGAAAGACGAATTTCGCAGCTTGAGGCAAGGAGGTAGAACTCTGAAGGAGTATATGGATGACTTCTGTATGCTATCAAGGTATGCACCAGAGGACATTGATACTGATGCAAAGAGGAAGGAAAAGTTCCTCAATGGACTTAAGGGAGAACTGAAGATACCTTTGTCTGTGGCATATACTCCAAACTATCAAGCTCTGCTGGATCAAGCTATCACCTTGGACAACAACATAAGAAAGGAAGAGAATAGGAAGAGGAAGTTCAGTGCAAGTAAGGTTCATTCTGAAGGGACATATAAGAAACACACCTCTGAAGTCAGTAGCCATAAACCCTGGAATCACTCCAACACTGGTAGTGGCCAAAAACATCATGGTCATAACCACAATGGAGGAAACAAAGGAAGCAATGGAGGATACAATGGAAATAATGGTGGATCCAGGGGAAACCATCATCATGGCCATAATCATGGGAATGGTAATCACCGTCCTAACTATGAAGGGAAGAAATACTTGTCTAATGTGACCTGCTTCAAGTGCAAGAAGACATGACATTATGCAACTGAATGCCCAGAGAAGAAAGCTGATGAAAATTCCAAGCCCAATCCTTTCCAGAAAGGACAAGTGAACGACATCAATGTGGAAGAAGTTCATGATGAACCTGATGCTGTGATTGGTACGTTCTTGCTCAACTCCTTTCCAGCATTAGTTTTATTTGACACTGGAGCATCTCATTCATTCATATCAAGAGCTTTTGTTAACAAACATGGGTTAGCTGAGGAAAGTCTAGGAAAACCTATTAGGGTAAGTTCACCTGGAGGAGAGATGCTAGTAAATTCCGGGTGTAGGCAGTTAGACTTGCAAATCGGAAAACACACCTTCCCAACAGACTTAGTCATCCTAGAAACCCAAGGATTGGATGTTATCATCGGAATGGATTGGATGACTCGTTTTGAAGGAATCATAGATTGTGCAAATAGAGCAATCACCCTCACCACCCCAGAGAAAAGGAAGATTAAGTTCAGATCAACTTTCGAACTTAAGAAGGTTAGGTTAAATTCTCTTAAGGGGGTTAGCCTTGGTGATGTGCTTATCGTCAAGGAATACCCAGATGTTTTTCCGGAGGAACTACCAGGGATGCCACCCGATAGAGATGTAGAGTTTCTCATCGAACTGAAGCCGGGAACAGGGCCAATAGCAAAAAGACCTTATCCTATGGCCGTCGATGAATTGAAAGAGCTCAAGAAGCAATTAGAGGAACATATCCAGAAAGGATTCATTCGTCCAAGTTCATCGCCATGGGGAGCACCAGTCTTATTTGTTAAAAAGAAGGATCAAACCCAGAGGCTAGTCACGGATTACAGAGATATAAACGAGCAAACTATCAAAAACAAGTACCCGTTACCCAAGATAAATGAACTATTTGATCAACTTGAAGGTGCTTGTGTTTTCTCAAAGATCGATCTTCGATCGGGGTACCTCCAAATGAAAGTTAGAGAAATGGATATACCCAAAACTGCATTTGTTACGAGATATGGCTCTTATGAGTACACAGTAATGCCTTTTGGATTAACCAATGCACCAGCCTATTTCATGAATATGATGAATAAAGTGTTCATGGATTTTCTGGATAAGTTTGTGGTAGTATTCATAGATGATATTCTAATCTACTCCAAGAGTCACAAAGAACATGAAGAGCACTTACGTCTGGTATTGCAGAGACTACGCGAACATAATTTATATGCCAAGTACAGCAAGTGTGAGTTTTGGTTAGAACAAGTCGGATTTTTAGGCCATGTGGTGTCCAAGGAAGGTATAGCAGTGGATCCTGAAAAGGTTTCAGCTGTAACTAATTGGGAACCGCCGAAGAATGTTGGTGAATTACGAAGTTTTCTGGGCCTAGCAGGATACTATCGACGATTCATTGAAAACTTCTCCAAGATTGCCAAGGCCTTGACGGAATTATTGAAGAAGGAAAAGAAATTTGAGTGGACAGAGGCATGTGAAGCCAGTTTTCAGGAATTGAAGAAACGTCTGGTTTCAGCCCCAGTTCTATGCTTACCTGATTTGGAGAAGGAATTCCAAGTATACTGTGATGCTTCACGCCAAGGCATGGGAAGTGTGTTGATGCAGGAAGGCAAGTGGCACACCTCATAAACTTCCTATGATTTCTATATGCATTACTTAGTGTATTTTTATGCATGTGTAGAATAGTATTGCTATGCTAAACCTGTGTAGAATTCCTTACTCCTGTGTCTAGGTTCCTATATCATACTTAGCAGAAATATTGATGCTATGCAATTGATGAAAGGTTTTACAAAATGTTAAGTGACTACTCAGGACTGTGCTCATGGTTGTCGTCGCCTAGGAAGAATTTCTATTCTACTTAGGGTCGTGAGCATGGTGATTTTTACCTGAGAGTACACATCCACTAAGTAAATGAAACACCTGGGTGGTAAGTGGTTGTATGGTTTATGTTGAGTGTCTACTCAGGACCATGTCTATGGTTCCTGGAGTATGTACACTTGTGAATGGCCACCCAGGAACAGAGGAATCTGAAGAACTCCGAGTGACGATTGCTTCCAGTGCAGCCATTGCCATATGGGCTCTGGCTTGATCAATTATGTTGCGTGGACTCTCTCTGGCTTGACAAGCAGATGTAGGGGGATGTTAGGTGGAACGGGTCAAGCCAGAGTGGGAGGGAAAATGCTTCTGAAAGATCTCGTCTCATTCTCTCCTTTCCTTATCACAAATGGTGTGTAAAGGATACCTTGGGTTGAATGGGTACAATGGTGAACATGCACAACCTCTGCAGAGTGTAAAACTAAGTACTTAGCCGTGTCCCCGGTACGGACAATTTGAGCAGCTGATCACGGACGTCAACGGAGGATTCCACTATTCCAACTTCAGAAGTAAAACTTGATGGGTGAACAAGGGAAGATGAGATTTATGGTTTTCATGCCATACTCGTCTTGATTTCAAGAAAAGTGTTTTTAAAAGAGTAGGAAAAATTGGCTTTATGCAAATTAGCCTTGAACTCCACCAGCCAAATATGCATATAGGATTTAGAGTTATTCCATTAAGTGTCCACCATAGTGTCACTTGCCATACTCCATTTTTAATGGAATCCGACCCACGTTGTTGCAATATTTTTCTTATTGCAGATTTGATCAGATGACGAGTGAGGTTTCGTTTAAAGGTTTCGAGTCTACAACCAACATGTTTTCGCCTGTGGCAGCATGAAAGTTATAGAGACTCACTGCTATTGTATTTCCGCCGTGTACTTTTTCAATGCTAGCTTTATGCTATGCAACTTGTATTAAATACTTTGTAATTCTGGATCATCGATGTAATAAAATTGACGCCTTGTTGTGATATTACATTGTAAACTGTGTGTGCAAATGAATCGATCCAGGGATTTGCACTATACACAGGTATCTGCCTTATTTAAAGTGCAGGTACGCTACAGAAGGCAGAGTGGCATCTTATGCCTCTAGACAACTCAAGAAACATGAAGCAAATTATCCAACTCATGATCTCGAGTTAGCATCAGTAGTGCATGCCCTGAAAACTTGGAGACCCTATCTAATGGGAAAAATATGTGAAGTATTCACGGACCACAAAAGTTTGAAGTACATATTTACACAGAAGGAATTGAATATGAGACAAAGAAGATGGCTGGAACTTATTAAAGATTATGATTTAAGTCTTCAATACCATCCGGGAAAAGCTAATGTGGTAGCAGATGCTCTGAGTCGTAAGGTGTATGTGAATGGCCTTACAGCAGGAGAATTACCCGAGGATTTATGCAAGGCATTCAAGGACCTCAGATTGGAAGTAGTACCTGAAGGGTTTGTAACCTCATTAGTTGTACAGCCCACTTTGATGGACAAGATACGTGAAGCTCAGAAAGGAGACAAGGAAATAGAAGAGATCAAAGTCAATTTAAGAGCTGGAAAAGCTAAAGGATTTCATGAGGATGAGCAGGGGATTTTGTGGTTTGAAAAACGTGTATGTGTGGCCAATGACCCTGATATTAGGAAGTTAATTCTGCAAGAAGCTCATGAAACACCTTATTCAATTCATCCGGGAAATACGAAGATGTATATGGATGTGAAAGAGAGATTTTGGTGGAATAATCTGAAGAGAGAAATAGCAGAATACATCGCTAAGTGTGATGTATGTAGTCGAGTAAAGGCAGAACATCAGAAACCAGCAGGACTCTTACAACCCTTGAAAGTACCGGATTGGAAGTGGGATTCCATTGGGATGGACTTCATCCCTGGATTACCAAGGACCAGATCGGGTTATGATTCTATTTGGGTTATTGTTTGTCGCCTAATTAAAATAGCTCACTTCATACCCGTGAAGACCACTTATACTAGTGCAAAGTTAGCCGATATTTACATGAAGAGAATTGTGTGCCTTCACGGCGTTCCTAAGAGTATCGTGTCTGATAGGGGGACCCAGTTCACTTCTCATTTCTGGAAGCAGTTGCATGAATCTTTGGGAACCAGATTGGAATTCAGTACGGCTTTCCACCCGCAAACAGATGGTCAGACTGAAAGAGTGAATCAGATTTTAGAAGATATGTTAAGAGCTTGTGCGCTCGACTATGGATCTAGTTGGGATGATAATTTGCCATACGCTGAGTTCTCCTACAACAATAGTTACCAAGTCAGCATTGAGATGGCACCGTTTGAAGCCTTATATGGAAAGAAATGCACAACCCCATTGTTGTGGAGTGGTGTAGGAGAACGGAGTTTCTTTGGGCCTGATATAATACAGGATGCTGAAGAGAAAGTCAGGTTGATTAAGGACATATTGAAAATAGCACAGTCACGCCAGAAAAGCTATGCAGATTCCAAGCGTAGAGAAGTCACCTATGAAGTGGGTGATAGAACCTATTTAAGGGTGTCACCACTTCGGGGTGTGAAAAGGTTTGGAATCAAAGGAAAGTTAGCCCCTCGATTCATTGGACCATTTAAAATTCTTTCTCGCAAAGGTGAAGTGGCATATGAGTTAGAACTACCTGAAGTGTTGTCTGCTGTTCATAATGTGTTCCATGTCAGTCAGTTGAAGAAATGTCATCCCGAGATGATGGGAGTTCCCTTAAAGGATACTGTACCCCTCGAGGAGGTACAATTGGAGAGTGACCTGACATACGAAGAGAAGCCCATCAAGATATTACAGACATCAGAAAGAGTCACCCGTACCAAAACCATCAAGTTTTGCAAGGTCCAGTGGAATCATCACACCGAGGACGAAGCCACCTGGGAACGAGAGGATGACCTCCGAGAAGACCACCCACACCTGTTTTCTGACCTTTCCGAAGCTCGAGGGCGAGCTTCTTCTTAAGGGGGTCAGTCTGTAACATCCCAAATTTCTCAAAAATTTAAAACTTTGCATTCATGCATCATGCATCATAAAAGTATGGCATTGAGATTACATAAAGAGTAAATTGAATTTTAATTATAAGTTTAAATAAAGTTGTGGTCAATAAAGAGGTCTATTTGAGCTCCTTATAAAAATATGTATTTTATTATTTTATTTATTTAGAAAAATGATATCAAAAAGTTATAAATTAAATTAGCTTTTCAAAACATATTTTTATGAATTTTTCTGAAATGTTTTGATAAGTTTTAAAAATCAAATTTTTTGAAAAAGGATTTAAACAGAAGAAGAAAAAAAATGTGTCGGGCTAGTTGGGCCGAACCCCCTCTGCTATCCGCCGCGCGCACGAGCTAACGGCCCAGCAACCAGCCCACCTCACTCCCTCTCTCACTGCCAGACGGGGCCCACATGTCATCTCCATCGTCGTGAAGAACACGAACACTACCGAACCCTATATCGAATCGGATCAAAATCCATTGTTAAATCGCGAGTAAATCGCTCCCCTCCTCCCCCATATAAAGCCCCTCTCGGCCGCCGTCTCCCGCATCCAAAAACCCTAACCGATACTCGCCAAAATCGCGGAAAACGAGAGTTCATCTCCGACATCGCCGCCGCCGCGTTTCGCATCGTTCCGGTGAGTCTAGCACCCGAGCTCCACCCCCACACCCCCTCTGCGACTCCCCGTCTCCGTACGCATCTAACGGACTTGCTCCGGCGTCCTCTTGTGCACCAGGGCGACCGATCCTTCGACGACCCGACGCCGCCGTCCGCCGCGCATCTCCGACGAGCACGCAGGGGAGGAGAAGGTCACCTCGACCGCGCCTACCTCGCCATCAAGCTCGCCACGACGATCCGCTTCGAGTGGTATGAGTTTCCCTCTCTCCTTAGCCGTAGAACGCGAAGACGAGCGACGCCGGCCATGGCGCCGCCGCGGGCACGAGTTCGCCGGCGAACCGCGCCGCCCGTCCGCCCCCTTTTGATCCCGGCCGTCGGATCTAGATCCAATGGATCTAGATCGGGTGGATCTGGAGCGTGTGTTTTAAATTAGATCGGACGGTTCGCGTTCGCGATCCGCGCCGAACCGGTATCGGCCAATCAGAGAGCGCCGCGTGGCATTTTTATTTTCTATTTTCGCTGAGAAATTGTTTTAAAAACAGAAAACAACACAAACTTACAAAATTCATAACTTTT
Source organism: Poa annua (assembly GCA_026929855.1). NCBI lineage: Eukaryota > Viridiplantae > Streptophyta > Magnoliopsida > Poales > Poaceae > Poa > Poa annua. The sequence continues at coordinate 29,766,580 of CM049427.1, read as the reverse complement.
GTTCGGTTCATCCAAATTTGATGAATTTTATATCCACGTGAAGCTCTGCTCGTGTAGTTTAGTATGGTTTCATTAGTTTGTCCTTTTAGTGTATATTAAATTGCGGAATTTAATTGTTTAGCTTTCGAATTTTAAATCTATAACTTAATTAATAAAATCTCTTTCCAAATAAATCCAATTGTTTTAGAGATTTATTAATACCCTCTGTCCAGAGAGTGTAACATGAGTTTTATTTGAAACTTCTCATAATAGACTTAAAGAAATTGGTTTTAGAACTTAAAACTACTAATATGCCCAATATTTTAAATGATTAAATAAAATATTAAAATATTGATCATTGCATTTTATGCATTAATAACAGAGAAATTAAAATGGTAATTATATGGTCTTATTAAGTTCACTCATATTAAGCATGCATACATATTTTTGTCTTGATATTTTAAGTGTTATGCTTGTGTGTTTATTTAGTGTTATTGTTTGTCTCTAGATTGTGAAGAGGAGGAAGGTCCTTGTGATTGTTATTCTTACTGTGCTTGTTCCCTTTGTTACCAAGGCAAGTGACATTCATAATCCATCCTATGTTTTCTATATGCATTATTAGTAGATTTTGAGTAGTATGCATGATAGGGAAATTTTGAACTATCTTATAATGCTAAGTTAGTTTACACTTTGGAAATATCCTAGTAGTGTGTAGCCATCCCTCCCCATGCAGCCACCAAAAGTTTTATTAGATGCTTAGCTATGCTATAAAGGAGTTTACTTATCATGTTATAGAATTATTGCTAAGTGTTAAAAACCTTGAATGCACTTCTGGGTGGAATTGGTTGTTTGGTTTATGTTGAGTGGCTTTTGGGACCATGCTTGTGGTTGTCTTTGCCTAGGATGAATTTCTATTCTACTTAGGGCCATAAGTATGGTGGTTGTCACCCAGAAGCGCACTTGTGGATGGCCACCCAGGAACAAAGAGATTTCTAAGTCCCTCCAAGTTTTGAAGCTTCCCGTGCAGCCTTCTGACAATGGGCTCTGTCTAGAACTACTAAGTTGTGAGAGTGCAACATGTCAGCTTGACAAGCAAATGTAGAGTTGATAGGTGGAACGGGTCTTGCTAGTATGGTTGCATTCTTCTTCTGAAAGTTCTCGTCTCAGTTCTCTCCTTTCGAATATACACTCCGCGTGTATAGGATTTCTCGGACAAATTGAGTCTTAAGGTGAAAGTGCACAACCTCTGCAGAGTCGAAAAACTGAGTACTCAGCCGTGTCCCCGGTGATGGACAACTTCGAGCAACTGGATAAGGATGGACGGAAGAATCTCAACATGGTTTTCGAAAGTAAAATTTGACTAAGGAAAGAGTTTATTGGTGCACTTGGGCTTCATCCCTTGGTGCCAAGTCTTTGAGATACAAAAGTGTTTTACAAAAGATAGGAGAAAACTGGCCAACGTGACGAACATGGGAAAGTATAGGATTGCTCTGCCTTTGCTTGCAATACCAAGAGGGGTTAAAAGACCACTACTTTGCTCACCTGGGCCAACGTGACGAACATGGGATTCCTTACTGTGTTAGCGAGGAAGACAAAAACAAACCAGAACCTTTGTACCCATATCTCCAAGACTTAGAACTTCACCTCTGGCAACAAGAAGAGGATAGACGCAATGAGCTGTTGAAGAATGATGAAATAATGGCACAAGTCAAGGAGACTCAAAAGAAGATTGAAGCCCAAGAAGAGGTGGCCAACGCTCAAGAGGAGAAGTTCCGAGCCCAAGAGAAGAAGTTCCAAAATCAAGAAAAGAGAATTAGAGACAAGAACAAGGAGATCAAGACCTTGAAGGATGAAATTCTGAGCAACGACGTCGAGTTCGAAGCTGATCGAGATTTAATCGAGACTCTACGCCGTGAGAAGAGAATGCTACAAGAGAAGATTGAAGTCCTGGAGAAGGAAGCAATCGAGACTCTGCACCGGGAGACGACAAAGTTACAGGAGAAGAACGAGGCCTTGGAGAAGGAGGTGAATGACTACAACGAGATCCTTACGAAGGAAGGCATCACCATCAAGGAAATCGAAGAAGATGAAGGAGACGTCATGGACGAAGTTTAGACTTAGTAGTTGGACCACCATATTCTCCCTCGTTTAGTTCGTCGTTCTTTTTTTTTTTTTAACATTGATCTCCAACTCTTGGTGTGACAATGATAGAATGTTTGGTTTTGCAGACTCTGTTGTTTTATTAAATCAACTTAGAATATTTGGTTTCGTTTTGCTAAGTAGAGTTTATCTTTTCAAGTTGTCTTATGAATGTTGATTGTGTTGACTTGGTTGCTTTGTGCATGGGTAGGATTTTTCTTCTCTTAGTTTTGTCTATCTTTCACTCATCTATGCTGAAAAACCCTACAGATGCCTCCTCGTCGTGATACCAACAACGACGATGTCATGCAACAACTGATGGCCGCTCAAGCTCAGTTGATGAATATGATGACTCAGTTCATTGCAGCAACCAACAACAACAACAACAACCCGCCACCTCCACCCCCACCCCCAGTGGACAGACTTGCTAGATTCCTAAGGCTTAGGCCTAATAAGTTCTCCTCTGCTACTGAACCAATAGTGGCGGATGATTGGCTCCGTTCAATCAACAAGGACTGAGTAACTTGTGAGTGTTCTGAGACAGAAAAAGTGAGGTTCACTGCACACCTGTTGGAAGGACCCGCAGCATTGTGGTGGGAGAATTATCAAGTGACTCATCCTTTGGATGGCATGACGTGGGATGCGTTCAAGGAAGGCTTCCGGAATGCTCACATCTTCTCAGGTATAATGAACCTGAAGAAAGACGAATTTCGCAGCTTGAGGCAAGGAGGTAGAACTCTGAAGGAGTATATGGATGACTTCTGTATGCTACCAAGGTATGCACCAGAGGACATTGATACTGATGCAAAGAGGAAGGAAAAGTTCCTCAATGGACTTAAGGGAGAACTGAAGATACCTTTGTCTGTGGCATATACTCCAAACTATCAAGCTCTGCTGGATCAAGCTATCACCTTGGACAACAACATAAGAAAGGAAGAGAATAGGAAGAGGAAGTTCAGTGCAAGTAAGGTTCATTCTGAAGGGACATATAAGAAACACACCTCTGAAGTCAGTAGCCATAAACCCTGGAATCACTCCAACACTGGTAGTGGCCAAAAACATCATGGTCATAACCACAATGGAGGAAACAAAGGAAGCAATGGAGGATACAATGGAAATAATGGTGGATCCAGGGGAAACCATCATCATGGCCATAATCATGGGAATGGTAATCACCGTCCTAACTATGAAGGGAAGAAAGGCTTGTCTAATGTGACCTGCTTCAAGTGCAAGAAGACAGGACATTATGCAACTGAATGCCCAGAGAAGAAAGCTGATGAAAATTCCAAGCCCAATCCTTTCCAGAAGGGACAAGTGAACCACATCAATGTGGAAGAAGTTCATGATGAACCTGATGCTGTGATTGGTACGTTCTTGCTCAACTCCTTTCCAGCATTAGTTTTATTTGACACTGGAGCATCTCATTCATTCATATCAAGAGCTTTTGTTAACAAACATGGGTTAGCTGAGGAAAGTCTAGGAAAACCTATTAGGGTAAGTTCACCTGGAGGAGAGATGCTAGTAAATTCCGGGTGTAGGCAGTTAGACTTGCAAATCGGAAAACACACCTTCCCAACAGACTTAGTCATCCTAGAAACCCAAGGATTGGATGTTATCATCGGAATGGATTGGATGACTCGTTTTGAAGGAATCATAGATTGTGAAAATAGAGCAATCACCCTCACCACCCCAGAGAAAAGGAAGATTAAGTTCAGATCAACTTTCGAACTTAAGAAGGTTAGGTTAAATTCTCTTAAGGGGGTTAGCCTTGGTGATGTGCTTATCGTCAAGGAATACCCAGATGTTTTTCCGGAGGAACTACCAGGGATGCCACCCGATAGAGATGTAGAGTTTCTCATCGAACTGAAGCCGGGAACAGGGCCAATAGCAAAAAGACCTTATCCTATGGCCGTCGATGAATTGAAAGAGCTCAAGAAGCAATTAGAGGAACATATCCAGAAAGGATTCATTCGTCCAAGTTCATCGCCATGGGGAGCACCAGTCTTATTTGTTAAAAAGAAGGATCAAACCCAGAGGCTAGTCACGAACAACTAGCTCTCAGATTTTCTCTCTCCTACTATTCTTGAAAGCTCAAATAATCAAGATCTCCCAATCCCTCCACCCAAATTCGTTGATCTTTGGAGGATTGGAGGAGAAGGCCCGGATCTACATCTTCATCGAAGGGATTTGCATTTCATCCCCATTCACTTGGGGATTTCGTGGCTACGGTTTCCGGTGGGAAAACCTAGTTCACCATTGTTGTAATCTTGATGTTGCCTTGACCTTTTGTGGTCCTTGACCTTTTGTGGTCATCTTGAGAGCCCCCAATTAAGTTGTGGGTGCGTGCCTCAAGCGTTTGTAAGGGATTTGATTTCCGCCCTAAAAGGGGATCAATAGTGGAAGGTGAACTCGCAACCTTTGTGGTTGAGTTCATCGGAGAAGAAGGTGAGCCTTTGTGGCGTTGCGGCTAACCTGTTGTGGTAGCGCACACCTCTCCAAACGAGACGTACACCCTTGGGTGGAACTCGGGATTACATCTTCGTCTCCGCGTGCTTCACTCGGTTTCCCTTATCCTTACTCCCTTACTTGCTTGTCTTGTTAGTTTATTTATCTTGTTATTGCTTAGGTTGTCATTTAGGTAAATTCACCATAGTTGCATATCTAAAGAATTTACCTTTCTGTTGAGTCTAAATTTTAAAAATACCTAAAATTTGTTAGAGCACCTATTCAACCCCCCCCCCACGTGCCGGATTCCCGTTCAGCGGTTTTATGCTAACAACTCTCGAGCACACTAGTTCCAAATCTCCCATGAAGTGGGTAAGATGAGGTATGCCAAGGAATTGCAGTTCGGTTCGGCCGTTCCAGACATTTTAAACACCAACTTCCTATAGTGTGCGCTCGATTATTGTTGGAAATGAAAGGCATAAAGGCCAAACCAATCTTTGATGTACCGCAGATAAAGATTTACATGGTTTAACAGCCATAAGAAAATGCATTTCCTAGAAATTTGCTTTGAAGTACTCCGACGTACTGAGACATACTCCCTAGTTCATTCCATGTAAACAACACTACAACAGGACGAACGTGAGCATACAAGAAACACAAGCTTTTGTCTCTTCAGATGTAAGCATGTAAATTGTGGTGACCTTGGAGCGGTCTGATGGTGGCGACATCGGCTGCAGCATGGGAGAACCTCATATTTTAGTCGATTCCGGTTATTGCCCACACGTTCACGATAGAAAGATCCAGTTCGGCGAATCGGGACTCTTCGGTTTCCTCTTTTTTCAGTTTCTTTTTGAGGAAAACATTTTTGTCCGTACCGTCACAGTGTAACCTCTCGCCGTCGCTGAGCAGTGAACACTCGAGCGCGACGTCTTCTTTGGCAGTCTTGCGAGTTCAGCAGAAACTAGAAAACGCCTTGTACCAATGAGACGAGCACGTCGCCGGCGGCGTAAACATCAACGACCTCTCGCGCTCGCCGAAAGCTCCACCGGAGCAGCAACACAGTGAGCCAGCGGCGTCGAGATCAATCGCTCGCCGAGGGGAAAGCTACTACACCAAGGCATGCAGCAACGTTGAGCAGTGGCGCCAGAAGAGGAAACGAGGCCCATGAAACTGACAGAAAACGACCTGACTCAGCAATGTGTAACACGGGATCAAGCATTGGCATTGAGGCAAAACTTGTTTGAACGAGCGATCACCTCTGCCGCGGATTCCTGATTCGAACCGCGACGTCGAAGAATGAAGGCTTCTAAGTACGTACATTATTGTGCACCACCACTGCAGGGCGACAAGAGCGAACACTGGGGGGATGGCTACGTACTGTACTTTGCAAAAATAGGACGAACATGGGTCAAAAAATATGAACTCGGGACACGACTGGGAGTGGGAGGCCGACCAAATTCAGCCACAGAACCCACCGGCACCCGTAAGCTACTACGTTCGCCACTGTCGGGACGCCGACGAAAGACGCGTCCTCGAGCAGAGGCGACCACCGAAGTCGCGTCACCACCGCCGGCGAGGTGCCCTGCACCGCACCACCCGCGCGCTCGGCAGATGATCGCACCGCCACCAATGGCGGCGTCAGTCCGTCAGCATCAGATCCTCGGCCGCAGCCAGTCGACGATGTCGCCGAGGACCACCTCCTTCTCGGGCTCGATGAGGAGGTCGTGCAGCAGCCCGTCGTACACCCTGATGGCCTTGTCCGGGGTGGAGGCCTCCCGGTGCAGGCTCCGCGACCCCTCGGGGTCGGTCACCATGTCGTCGGCGCCGTGGAGCACCAGCAGCGGCACGGTGACCCGGTGCAGGTGCTGCTGCAGGTAGGAGGTCAGCCGGAGGATCTCGTACCCCGTCCGCACCCGGATCGACCCCGTGAACACCAGCGGGTCCGAGTACTTCACCCGCAGGGCCTCCTGGTCGCGCGACACCGCCGGCCCGCTCTTGCTCGAGCCCCCGAACTGGTACCTCGGCGCGATCAGGGCGAACACCGGGGCTAGTGCCTACAGGAGACGATAGACAGTCAGAGTCAGTTATTGTTTCAGTAATTCGGATTCTTTTCTGAAGATGTTGCTCTGCATTTCGACAGGCAGCATTACCTCTACGATGGGGTGGGCGGGCTGAATGCGAACTGCCGGTGATGTCAGGATGATGCCGTTAACACGAGCATGTACCTCCGGATCAAGTACAGCCTATGCAAAGTTCAGAGTGATGATCAGATGTCGAACATACAGAATTCCTTTAGATACATTTTCTGCAGTTGTCTGGAACCCACAGTGGTACAGTTCATATGGAGCAAGTCACAAGGTATGATACCTTCAGGATGATGCCTCCACCAGTTGAGTGCCCGAAGCAGAAGCATGGAACACCGGGGTTCTCAGATGACACTTTCTTCAGATACATTTTCTGCAGCGAACAATAAAATCATTTTATAAAAGAATTTGGACGATATATGTGTGGTTTCTCAGACAAAAACCAAAAGCACTGAAACGCTCTTTATACCAAGTCTTGGACGGCATGATCAAGAGACTGAACGTATCCATGTAGACCATCGCTTCCACCGTGGCCTGTATGACAGCAAAATCTACAGGTCAGACAACATACATGAAATCTACCAAGTTTTGTTACAGCCTTGTAGTTCTCATTACATTCAAATGATATACTCCTACTCCCCCGCAAAAACAATGATATACTCCTACTAACTAGCAAAATCTTGATCTTCAGAGGAAGTGAACAGAAGTCCTATGGTTACTGTCAAAATGAGGTCCAAATTTTAAGTCGTCAGCACAAAACAAAGAACTCAAGCTGTGCAATTACCCTATATATAAAAGTGCAACATGGTCTCCCTCTCTCAGCGATCCACGTCGCCTGCTTTACCGCCAGCCGTCCGATCGACACGTTCGACAGCCCAGATTAGACCACGTCGCTCCCAAATGCCCGGCTACTGTTCATCGACGAATATAGGCCAATCGGGTGCCGCGGGAGAAACTTACTTCGCAGATTTTAATTCTCAGATTTTCAAAAAAAAAAGAAACTTACAAGAAAACTCAACCCCTTGTCACTCTCTTACTTAACCAGTAAATAAAACTAGTACTTTCATCGTTGCTTTCAAGCAATGTTTAAGTATCATGGCAATTAAGCAAACAAAATTAAATGTGATCAGGAAAGAAGAAGAAGAGCTCACCGGTCCAGTCCATGCCATAAACCTTGACATCCATGTCGTTCAACCGCTTGGCCAGATGATCATACCTCCCACTGCGAGATCGACCAGTCCAAGGTAAGCCACCAGCCAAGACAAAAACTGAATTTTAACAGAGAGCCGACAGAAACGGAACCGAATTCTCACCTGTGCTCGTTCAACCCGTGCATGACAAAAACGAGCGCCCTGCACACGCATCACCAAACAAGGACAAGTTCGTTCAGTACGGTACGGTAGTAACAGAGGGACGGGCGTCGTTTTTTTTTTTCAGGTCGACAAAAAAAAGGAACTCACCTGGGCTTGATGGCGGGGGAGGAGGAGTGCGGCCACCAGCGCTGCGTGAAGAGCGTCTCACCCCGCGCGGTGGGTAGGAGCTCGTACTCCCTTCCGGCCTCCCTGGCGCGCCTGACGGCGGCCTCCCGCCTTGCCAGCGCCTGCCTCCGCGCGCAGGCCATGGGCGAGCGCGCGGGCACCCGCAGCACCACGGCGCCGCCCTTCTTCCCGCCGCTGGCGCTGCTGGCCGCGATGGAGGAGGCGGCGTCCGGCGCGACGGCGGAGGGGGAGGAGTCCGACCACTGCGCCCGCCATCGGAAGGGCAGGAGGAGGAGCAGAAGCAGGGGCTGGAGCACGGCGAGGACCCGGCGCAGCGCTAGTAGGGATAGCAGCGCGCTGATCCGGCCCGCCGCGTCCGCCGCCTGCATGCTCCCGGCCATCGCTCCCTCCTCGCAACCTCAACTGCCTCCTCCTCGATTCGCGCCGGTCTGGACTCTGGGTGTGGCGTGGCAAGCACCGAACAAGAACAACAGAAAGGTCCTCTACCGGCTGGCACTGGTCTAAAAATGGAGCGATCCTCCAGGCTCCAGCGAGCGAGCGAGATTCCCCGGCCGACCGATAGAATCGAATAGTCGAATCTAGAACCGAAAGAAGGCGCTCGGTTTAGCTAGGAATCGGATGCTCGTCGGAGTAGGCAGTAGTATGTCGCAACTGAAGGGCGGATAAATCGCGGCTGCTGGAGGATGGAGAAGTCTAGAATGGTTTTGCTTTGCTTGGAGGTGGAGAGTGGAGGCGGGAGGTTTTATAGCCGCGCCAACCGGAAGCAAGGAAATCCAGTCGCGACCTCTGGCCGCGGCGATGAGAGCGCGCAGAGAAGGGGCCCACGCGGCAGCCTCCCGCTCCACGGGACGTGTGGACTGGGCGAAAAGCGAGGGACGCGTGGCGCCCCCAAACCAAAGGGGGGCCGACAACCGAGACTTGGTTTGCTTGCGCCTGCGGGCGGTGGGGTCCTTGTCCCTTATCTTTTCTCTTCGGATCGCGTCGCGTTCGTGGCGCAAGATGGGAGGTCTGTGGCTGGGGGATCAACAAACGAACGGACCGGACGGAGAGAAGCACAAGGCCACAAGGGAGGAGGATTCGTCTAGAAAATTCGGGGACCGTAGCGGCATATCGGGGCGCGAGAAATGAACCAGGAAAACAATGGATCGGGACGGCGTTGCAGATAACCACGAGGAAGAGGAGGCGTGCTCGCTTTCTTTGAGTGCATCGGTCGGTGCTCCTTTTTTTCCTTGCTCTATGCGGAAATTTCTTACGAAAGAAACTGTCCTTGTTGATGTTTTCACTTTGTAACTTCATCCTGGTATTTATTTGGGGTATATGCTCCACGATTCTTGGGGTTTCCCTCCAAGGTGACAAAACCCACACCCACCCACGGTGGTATGCGACAATGTATATCACTCCTGCAAGGTGATAAAACGATGTCATAAGTTTATTCAAATTTATATGTAACTAAACATAATTTAATATTCTTTTATTTATAAAGTGAGTATATGATGTTTTAACTTTTTTTATATATTTAGATATGTATTAGTGTACATACGTATGCAATTTAGTGTGAATCTAAACATCATTTGTTACGCCTAAACATCTTCTTCTATTACAGAATAGAGGGAGTATACCTTTATTTTAATTTCTCTAAGCACATGAATTTGTTAAACGATTTTTCAAATGTGCAAGTGCACAACAAATAATAACTTTTCAGGAATGAGGACAAAGAGTACATAGAGTGTGAGTGTATTAAACTTTTAAAGGAAAAATCAAATAAGGTTAAGCTCATACTGAGATTGGAATAGGGCCATAGGAATGGATTCCTCAAATATTTTGTGGGATCAATGGACATTCCATAGGAAAAAATTAGGATGAATTGAAATCTTTCAAAAGTCTTATAAAATTCACTTCAATTCAAAGAGATCCTTGGGATAGAAAGTACTTTAATACTCCCTCCATCTATATAAATTTGACTAAACTTATATGTATCTATGTCTAAATATACTTATGTAAGTTTAGACAAACTTGCGACATCCAGGCATGTTGCTAACTCGTCGATAATGATGTTTAAGGATTGATATTCTATGAAAGAATTGATGATTTTGGTTTTTTTTATTGAAGTATTATTATTATCCGGAAAGGTCTTGACAGATAGCAACACCGCAAATCTGCGATGTAGTGGACCGAATAAAAAAACTGATGGTGGCATCGTTTTATTGCTCTAGCTTACTACAGGGGCGCAAGGGTGGAACGCGACTGCTTCGCTCCAATCGACGACCTCCGTCAGATTCGTGGTGCGCGTTCCATCACGGCCGGCCGGCGGGAGGCGAAAGCTACCGTAGATTCCCCTTTTCCGGTATAGATTTCTAGTCATACTACAGTAGTACTGTAGCTTGCACTTGTGTCCAGCGCGGCAGACTCGAGCGCACGATTTTGTAAACAAAAACGATTAAGTAGAAAAAGGCTCGATCGATCCACCGTTTCGGTACCGGTTCTGGGGAAGAAGATACCGGCGAAGATCGAGTTGACCTAGCTTAGTACAAAGCAGTTCCATCGTGGCCGCCGGCTGATACACTTGTAAACAAGTAGCCCCTGTCGTCCTTCCTAGTCAAGGAGGGAGAAACCAGTCGAATCATATCGTAGGGACCGCACTTCGTGCCGGGAAAATCGGGGTGCTCGCTTGGACTAACTCGATCGAGTCGAGTCTGCCGCGGCGGGCTCGTCCATGCATCGGGGCATTCATCGATGCACCTTGTACGTGATGTGCTAATCGGGCGACCCACTTCGAATTTCAAAATGATTTGGTTAACCATACGTGAACTCGAACTCGCGTAGAAAACCAATACTTATTTGATGATTAATGGTGCGCAGTATTTCAACAGCTTGAATACAGATGGTCTAAGGCTATTCGGCTATTTTAGAAGGAGGTGAGATGTCAGAGGAGATAAATTCCACGGTTCTGCTATTAATTCCGAAAGTTAAAGAAGCTCAAGACTTAACTCAATTTAGACCTATTGCGCTGTGCAATGTACTTTAAAAAATAGATTCAAAAGTTTTATCAATGCGGCTCCGACCAGTCCTAGAGGAAATCATCTCTGAAGAACAAAGTGCCTTTGTGCCGAGACGGTTAATTTCGGATAATGTTCTTACTGCTTATGAGTGTATCCACTATCTGAAGAGGAAAAAGGGTAAAACCGGTGCTTATGCTATTAAACTGGATACGGCAAAGGCGTATGATTGGGTGGAATGGAGCTATCTTATGCTTAAGTTGGGTTTCACTCCACAATGGGTGTCGCTGGTTATGTGATGTGTCGAGACGGTTTCATTCTCCGTCCGAGTTAATGGGGTTTTCTCCGAGGTTTTTAAACCTACCCGGGGCATTCGACAGGGGGATCCGATCTCTCCCTACTTGTTTTTGTTATGTGACGGGGGCTTTAGTAGCATGATCAAGCATTTGGGGTCAGTTCATCTTGCTCGGGGGGTTCGCGTGGGGATCCATGCCCCGTGGGTTTCACATCTTCTTTTTGCGACCGCAAGGGGTGCGGAGAGGCTACAAAATATTCTGGAGTTATACCGCAGGGGTTCAGGTCAGATGGTCAATAAAGAAAAATCTGCTATTTTCTTTAGTCAGAATACATCAGTGCTTACAAATATCTACTGAAGCTTTGGGAGAAAAGTATTTAGGGCTTCCAACTGCCCTTGGTTGTTCAACAGATTCTCACTTTGAACACATTATTGCTAAGGTGAAAAAACTACTTAATGGTGGCTTGCCACGGTTGTTGAGCAGTGTGCTGGTCGGGAGGTATTTATTAAAGCAGTGTGCCAAGGTATTCCTACCTTCTCGATGAGTTGCTTCCGTTTCTCAAAGAAATTCTGCAAAAAAACTTACATCGGTTGTGGCTAGATTCTGGTGGGGAGGTGATGAAAATAAGAGACACATGCATTGGAGAAAGTGGACAGATATTGCTATTCCAAAAGATGCTGGAGGAATGGGTTTTCGGGATTTCAAGATTTTTAATCAGTCCATGCTAGCTAAACAAGGGTGGCGTCTGATGACAAGACCTGACTCACTTTGTGCTCGAATTTTAAAGGGTCGCTACTTCCACGATCGGGGTTTTATGGAGGAAAGGATTAAAAAGAACTCTTCACATGCCTGGAGAGCGATTATCCATGGGAGAGCTGCTATGAAAGTTGGTCTAATCAAGCGAGTAGGTCTGGGGGCCTCGATCCGAGTTTGGGAGGATCCTTGGATTGAAGAAAATGTGGGTTTTAAACCTCTGATTCGCAAAGCGAACTCGACTGTCACAATGGTTCAGAAATTAATCGACGAGAACACTGGAGATTGGGATGGTCAGAAGCTAGAAGAGAACTTTGTGGCTCCGGATTTTCATGCAATTCAGCGCATTATGTTGGGACACGAGGAGGACGTCTAGGCTTGGACACTTGAGAAATCGGGCGAGTTTTCTGTACGATCGGCATATAGGGCAATATGTGCCCAGAGGAGGATATCTAACTCACCTTCGAGCTCCAATGGAGATGTGCAGCCGCTTTGGAAGAAGTTGTGGATGATGGCAGTGCCTCCAAAGGTGCGGAATTTCTGGTGGCGTACTATCCAGAAATTTATTCCATGTAGACAAATTTTGAAAGGGAGACATGTGGAGAGAATATCAAACTGTGAAGATTGTGGTGAAGGTGAGTCCATATATCATGCGCGCTTTGGGTGTACTTGGGCAAAAATCTTTTGGGATGAGGTTAAAAGGATTACGGGTGTGAAGATTCCTACGCTACACCCTGGTACTTGGGCTGCGGATTTAATTGACAGTGCAAATTACCTACGACGAGCATTTCTATCATCTTGTGTGGATGCTGGGCGGTGTGGACAGAACGCAATGCTAGAAAACATGGCGAAAGGGAGTGATCAGTGGAAGCTTCAGTCAAGTGGGCAATTGATATTGCATGCGATCTTTGGCACAAACAAAATCGGTGAAGCATGTCACTAAACCGGTTCATAAATGGGTGCCTCCGCGGACTGATTTTATCAAGGTGAATGTTGATGCGGGGTTTGATGCTGAAACTTTTGCGGGTATAACCGGAGTTGTGCTTCGTAATGCGGAGGGGGTATGATCCGGTCGCAGGCTATCTGGAATCAATGCAACTGGGGACGCAAGGTCTATGGAGGTTACGGCTATGCGGGATGGTTTGAGATTGGCAAGTGATCTCGGTTTTACACAGATTATATTGGATAGTGATGCCATGGAAGTGGTCAAACTTTGCAATTCGAAAGATTACACGAGGACCAACATAGGTGGAATGTGTCGGCAGGTTGAAGATCTTGCTAGTAGTTGTGTTAGTTGTTCTATATCGTATGTACACCGTACGTACTTCTGTGCTAAACAAGCGAGTAGCTTTAGACGTAGATACTTATGGGTTAACTATATGCCTACCTTTCTTGATGCTTGTATCAGAAAGGATTGTAATCTCGGTTGAGGCCACATGTTTTCTGACGTGCTCTTTTCCTTATCAGGTTACCTACGGGGACTGGAAGACTTATAATGAGGCGGGCCTGTGTGCGTAATATAGTAATTTGCTTTTTAAAAAAAAAGAATACAGATGGTCTAGAATGAGCAAAATGTCAATATATAAATATCCATATAGAGGATTAAACTTTTCAATTAATAAAGCGTCCTTTATCGAAAATATGAAATATCCATGTGTATCTATCCGTTCGTTGGAGTTAACCATCGCGTAACTGGATGAGTTGGGATGTAGAGACAACACCTAGCGTAGATCGAGCGGCGACCTCATGGTTGGACTGCACTGGGCGACCAACACGAACTAGTCCGGTGTCGCGGATTTCTCATGCATGCATCATTCTATTTTGTATTGTGGGAAGCGCAAGACTCATGTCCATCGAGCTTGAATCAGTTTCATCAGGACGTATCTGGCTGGCTGGCGGGCTGAGGCTGGACCAACATATATGGGCAACAATTGCGTCCCAAGACTCACGGCAGCTAGGCCATGACCATGACCATGACGACGTGTGCTTCATGTCAGCGCGCGCCGTAACACACGACCGCACACACAGCCACACAGCATGAACTAGATCTAGATAATCACGTAACCTACGTACTGTACGTGCTTATTCCGTGCACACAATGGTTTGGTTGGGTTGCCACAGATGAGTACTGGTCTTGTTTTTTCTCACACAGGACACCCCAAATGTTTTTTCATCACGAAATTTTGCAGATACGTGGGAGAGTGGGAGACTAGCAAATGTTTGTTGCCCTTTTTTTAGAATTTTTTTTAACAGTTCCCCTAATTATTTATACTTATTGTATTCCCGAAACTGAAGACTTCCCTGTTAGAGCAAACTTGAGCTGTAGTAAAAAATACTTTTGCTCTACTTTTCAGGTTCAGACCATCTGCTCATACCTCGTGCTTTCACTTAAGAAGCCTTCTGCAGCATCTATTGTGTTTTCTTTTCAGTCCAAGGACCGAGAACATGTGTTTCTAACAGGAAACTGGTATGCGCGAGCGCGAGCAATCTGGCGGTCCAAAGTATCCACCATTTGTGCTGGAGTTCTTAGCAGAATATTCCAAAAAAAAATGACCAGATAGATGACAGGCTCAAGAAACGGCATTGCTGGTATGCTTCTCTGCAGAACCAGGTCTTGAGGGCAATACCCCAAGCACCTGAGGGCCGAAGGTTGCAAGATGTACAGAACCTACGGGTTAGAACCATAAAAAGAAGTGCACAACATGGCACAAGGTTCAACAATAATCACACACCATGTACAACATGACAACCCTAATCCTAGAAAATGGGTTTCAAAAGTATCTAACCAAATGGCCTGTGCCAGAAATAGACAAAACCGGAGTTATATTACACCACAACACGGGGCAGAATGTGTAGTACAGGGAGCAAAGACCATCCCAGTCATGATTGCGCTTGAATTTTGAACTTGGTCGGTGCTCTGGTGTGGTCTATGGTACAACATGTTCCATCTTGATCCATCAAAACTTTTTTCATGGTGCTTCCATGCCAAGATATGTTAAGGCACTCAATATCGAACAAATGTGACAATCCAACAGCAACCGTGTCAATGTGTCATGATGATATTGGCTCGTATGGAAAGGATAGCCACGGATGTTTCAATGCTTCTAAAGCGCTTGGACGCTTTTTTGGGTTTACCTCGAGAAGGTATTGGACGAACTCAATGAAACCTTGATCAGCCATGGGCAATCGGTGCCTCAGTGATGTCTTTTTAGGTATCAAGTACTCTAGCCTGCTACTTTCCTGAAGAACATTCAATTGCAACTTATTTCAGAAATGATGATATTTGGAGGAATCTGAATTAGATGTCTGAGTAAAGGAAAGAAACATAATCAAGAGTTCAAACCTGATTTCTTTCATACAACATGTGATTCTTTGTGAAGTATTTGTAAGTATCACGTCCCTGTGCAAGCATAGCTTGTTCTATGGAACCAATGATGCCCATCACACGTGCAAGCAATGTCGCAGGAGAATCGTTTTGAAAAAGGACCTGAAGAGCGCAGATCCATGGAAAGTTTAGCAAGCATGTTCTACACGTGTAACAAGAAGAACGCTAAGTATATTTTACTACTGAGAACAGAACATATGACACAGTAGGTTGAAAATAAATAAAATAGCTAAAATTAATGCGGCATATAATTTTCTAATTGCTTTTTTTATAGAGTACTGTTACAAGTATTCGGAGCACAACAAAGGAACATGTAATGAATGAAAAAATGCCTTATTTGATTAAACTATATATTTGCATGGTAAGGGCTATCTTTCTATTATTGTAGCTAAAAGATTCTTACAGAAGCACACAATCACAGAAAGGCAATAACTGTAACTGCTAAGAACTGTAATTATCCGCGGGCGATAACCACTTACATTTCCAGTGCAAAGTTCTGCTAGAATGCATCCAAGTGACCATATGTCTATCTTTTTGTCATAAGGGAGGCCCAGTATAACCTCAGGTGCACGGTAGGATCGCGATTGAACATACGAGCATAGATGATCAGTCTCAAAACAGCTACTGCCAAGGTCAATAACCTTTATTTCACATCTACTGTAGCTCTTTACCAATATGTTCTCTGGCTTCAAATCACAATGAATAAGGCCAAGTCCATGCAGAAACTGCAGTGACTCCAGACATTGAATAGCTATTGACTGCAAAAAAAGGTTCATCAAAGAAATAGATCAATTACCTACATGAAAAGTTGATTTGTGTCCAGATACCAGGTGAACACACTGATTCAGAATTAATGGATGCTATAGCTGAATGATACCTGCAATCTTGGCATCGTGAAGTAAACCTCGCCTCCTGATTCTCTATTGAACTTTTGAAATTCATACAAATTTGCCTTCAGAAGTTCACAAACTATCAACAAATGTTCCTGCGAACAGACAGTTCAAGAGGCGCCAATCTAAATTAGACAAAAATCAAAATAAAGATGTCTAAAAGAGCTTCTAAAGAATCGACTTCAAAAGTGATATGTAAGCATCTTTTAGGCCAAATGAGCTAAACTTCTAGACCTTCACACTGTCAACAAATAACCTCCGATCGTGTTTGAAACAAAAGGTACACAAAACATGGAGGTTTCACTACAAGATGTAAGGGAGTAAAGGTAAAGGCTTAGATCATTTCACTATGAATGGTTGCAAAAAGAAAAACAACTGCACTGGATCAAATTGTACAAGAATCTCCAACCTTGCATTCAAGTGTAGTAGAAACTTTAAATTTTAGTCTACATAACAAATCAATACCAAGAGAACTGGAGGGGAAAGGTTTATAACAAAAATGAAAAAATGAGATAATGTATCCACAAAATTAAGATTAAAAGCAGATCAACAGACATCAGATATTTAGTGTCAAAATATATTCCGAATACATCCTCAGTTTAACAGCTATAAGAATAAGAATGTACAGTAGATGACCAGATGTACAGAAATATCAAGATCTCAAATGCACCACATTGCAGTGTTAAAGTTGCAGCTTCAGTAAACCTTTTTTTAAGAAAAAGGCTTGTATTTTAACCCTAAAGTAGAATATGTGATAAATTCTATGCTCCATGAAAACTAAATAATAACAAAAAGACATTGGAAGGAAACAAATGTTCATACTTACCCGAAAGTAGAAGTAATCATATAGACGCAAAAGGTGGTACTTGTCAGCAGGGTCATGCTTGTTAACATATTTCAGAAGCTTGATCTCATCAAGACTCTGGTCGAAAAAGTCTTTGTTGTTCTTAATGATTTTAACACACACATCCATTCCTGTGTGTAAATCATGTGCTTGGATAGCTTTGCTGAATGCTGCTGATCCCAAATACTCCGTGACATGGTAACGACCAGCTATAACAGAATTGAGAACGACATGGAAATTCTTGTCTTCTTCAAAACCAGTTCTGTTATAATGTTTACAGGAGATAATGTCAAAATAAAATCATCTTTTCAGAGATAAATAAATGTTACTCCACTGTAAACCTAGATACCAAGCATGATTAAAGAACTATGCCAATACTTTGTTTCAAGCTTTAACCCATATCAGGAATAAAAGGGAACAATCAAGGACCCAAAAAGGTACCTGTTTTTTCTATGCACAATCTTCAGATTGAAAGTTTCAAATTCTTCATCCTGGGCCTTTATCTGCCTTAGTTGTTCTTGCAATGCTGCTGCTTCCTCATCATCTAACGTGGTTCCAGTCTCTTCTTCTTGGGCATCCTCTATTTTGTGATGACGAGCATTCATTGTTTCATCCACTTCATCGTAAGCATTATTCAAAGCAGACGATGCACTCGAAGTTCTTGATCTAACAACATCAGAAGTGATTTCATCTCGAGAGCTCCTTAGGGAAGACACGCTGTTCTTTTTCTTCCATGTGGCAAGTGTATCATCTGATACCGTGCCATTTTGACAGTCATCAGGATCATTAACTGAATACACATCATCTTTCTTTGACCATGAAGACTTAACATCTGATTCGGCATTTTTCCCAGAATGCAATGGTGGTGGAAACGAAAATCCACAATCAGCATAAGCTGCTCCTGGTGGCATATTGCCCCTTTGGATGTCATAGTTAATTTGGTCCTGTTTTGCTCCATTCATATTAACTTTTTTCTTTTCAGTTTCTTGCTGAAAGTGTCTCTTTCCACTAACACTCAGATTACTTTCGTTGAAGTATTCTATGTCTCCTTCACTGCTTCCTCCGATCAAACTTTCACGCACCTCACTGCCAATGTCAGCAGCATCACTGCTTATGCCAACACCAATTGACCTGACCGACCCATGCTGATCATCCTCAACAAAAGGGTCATCGGGATGAGGTCGTTCAGAATCAGTAAGGAATTTTCCATTACCTAACATGCCTAGCTCACTATTCTGCGAAACAAAGCCCTGCCAGACTGGTTCAGAATGCATCAAGTTGAGTTCTTCTGTATCCAGAAGTTGACCATCATACTGAGCTATCATATCATTATCAGGAATCCCATGTCCTCTCGGCCCCTCCGAAGTACCTATTGGTCCAATGTTCTTCCCATGAAAATATTGCTCGCCAGATATATAGGAATCCTCTTCAACAAATGATTGGTCATCGTCATCATCTTTCGTAGGACGATCATGTCTATCAGGGCCACTTGTGTGACCAGTTGCCTTCTCATTGTCACTTGGATAGTCAATCTCATGCGCAAGAAACCAGGTTTCATCTTCAATCGGTTGTCGGGTGTAGCCAACATCATCATCATCGTCATACTCATCAGAGTCCCAATATTCATTTGGATATTCAAGCAAATCATCACCCATTGCATCGAAAGCCATGTCAGGAGTATCCTCTGCAATGCCTTGACTTACAGATAACCAACTACTGCCAACTGTGCGTCTTCCACCTGTATGCGTTAACATATAGGTCAAACCTCAAACCTTAAGTGATAAAAGATTAGCCCAGCTCAGATAAGCGACACCATAAAGAAGTGTGGCTCTGAAGCATGGAACGACGCTACAATATATTAGCTTGGCGCAAAAAAAATCATCGTTGCAAATTTGCATATAAATATTACCAAAGATGAAATTTTCATGTAAGACGGAGTTCTTAATTTTCATGCTAGACAACCCCTTTAAGAAAAAAAGTATGGAAACAAAAATTTAGAGAAGTTCCCAAAATCATTCACAAAAAAAACAGCATATGAGAGTGTCGCCAAAATCATTTATACAAGCATATGCTCTAAACGAAAAGTTCCCTTGATTCACAAAAAAAATGTCCCTTAATTTAATTTGCATAATAAAAGATGTTGCATATCAAAGATGAAATTTTCACGTAAGACGAGTTTAGAATTTTAGAAGTCTCGGATAATATCAGCAAGCTTATATTCCTTACCATAAAGAAGGATAAAAACACAAATTGGAAGTATGGCATACGAAAGTGTGCTAAAATATTTTACAAGATATATGCTCCAACAGACAAGTATCCCTGGGATATTTTCTTAAGGTCTTTACTTTGCTAGGGTGATAATCCTATCAAACTTCAACAAAGAGTCTAAAAAAATTAAGGGACACCCTGTATGAGCTACAGTGGCATGTTCTGTAGATAAAAATAGAATAGGTTATGTTGATAGTTTGATGTAAGATGAGCAAGTAAAGATGAAATGGGACATTTACACAGAGAAATATACCGAGCTGCTTGCGTAAGATACAATTAATTTTCAGTTTGTGTTGCAATTATAAAAAAATTATGTTATCATGTAACTATTAAACTAGTAAGCAGCATACCTGACGATGCTATGTCCTGGCCAATGGGTACATTAAGATAAGAGCCAATCATAAAGACGTGGTCAGTACTTGGGTCGTTGGTTCCAGATCCATGATGATCAATCTTTTCCTCCCAGTTCATATTAACAAGCTTATCCTCAGACTTGAGCCGCACAGGAGGCAGCTTTGGGTACTCCTCGCGTTGGCTATTTCCCATGAGCTGCAGATCAAAGCAACGGTCGGCAACATGATCCACCTGCCTCTTTGGTGCTTTTCCAGAACCATCGGAACTTACGCTCTTCTTCGTGTCTTTCCTCTCATTTACATCATGGTGTGTACCATGGTAACTAGATGACGGGATCTCTGTAGGAAATGGAAGCACTGACTTGACTGCGTAGCCATTCAAGGGCTCCTCCTTTTCTGGAACCAGATTTTTATCACTTGACTGCCCTGGTTCACTGACTTCACTCCTCCCTGGAGCATCTACTTTCCCCTTCCCTCTTCCAAAAGAGACCTTGTGCTCCAGCACCGGACCAATAGGCTGATCGGTCCCAACACCACGATCCCTCTTCTCGGGCAACGCCGCACCACGGCGATGCCTCGGCACTTCCTCCGACACCAGAAGCTCCGCCAGCTGCTCAACGGTGCTGTTGGCAATGCTAAAGTTCCACGGATACAGATCCCCCGTATTGTTCTCCAGAGGCAGGCCAATCCCAACCCCCTTCTTGCCCTCAGACCCATTAGGCAGCCGTCCGACGTCAATCTCCTTCACGATGAACTCCCTCGACGAATCTGCACTCCTCACGGACGCAGCACCTCCCCTGGGCCCTGCCGCAGCGGAACCCACCTCGGAGCCCTCCTGGTCGTCGTCATCCTCCTTGGGCTCAGCCGCTGCACGCCTCTGCGTCGCCGGCGCTGCCGGCCCGTTGGCGTTGAGCTCCCCGCGGAGCGCGGCCTCGGCCTTGGCGAACCGGTTCTTCTTGAGGAAGTCCAGCACCAGATCGATGTTCTCCGCCATGGTTCCCTCCAATATCCAGCTAACCCGGCAGCAGAAGAACCAGGCAAAATGCTTACCGGGGCCCCTGGGAAGCTAAAGGCCGCGCCTTTGGGAACCTGGAGACGGCTGAATCCGCCGAATCGAAGCTTGGAATGCCTCGTGGGGCTGCGAGGCCACCCAATGCGGCGGCGCAGATCGGCGTAGCACGGCGCCGAGAACCTCGCGAATCGAGCCTGGGAGCTCCCTTCAGCAGCAAGAGCAAGAACCAATCCCTAGGCGAAGCGAAACCGCGGGCGGCGGCTCCGCGCAGGGAGCGAGCACGAATCCGCGGGAGCCCCCGAGGACGCGCGAATCGCGGAAACCCTAGCCGTCCCCTCAACCCCAACCCGTGCGCCGCGAGAGGGGAGGGAGGAAGGAGCGGCAGGCAGGGCTTGGGACTTGGAACTTGGAAGGGAGGGAGCAAGAAGGGGGCTGGGGCTGCGGGCCCGGAGGTCAGCGTGGGCCGGCGCGCGGCAGATCGAGAGCCCTAGCGGATCCGGCGGCGGCGAGGTGGCGGCGGCGGCGGCGGAGGGGGCGGGGAGGCATTGGGGATCAGGGCGCGGCCGGCGTGGCTGGGGGCAGCAGTGGTATGAAAAAGAAACGATTTTTTTCTCTCCCACTCCTCCGTCCTCCTCCCTGAGATTTCGTTTTCGGCTCTCTGTCTCTCGTGATCTGCGCTGGGGAGATAAGCAAGCCTGTCAGTGTGTGGTAGAGTACGTTGCAATTGGGCGGCCGTTCAAAATTGGTCCATCTCGTTGTGACCGTTCCGGCCGGCGCCTTCATTGGTCTGGTCTCGCGCCGAACGATTGCCCTAAACAAAAGGGGTCGCGGGTATCTCGCTGTAAAGTGCATCTTTGATTCAGGTTTAAAATGCCCATCTTTGCTACTAGGATTCCTCCACCTAAAGTGTACTTACTAGAGATAGAGACACTAAAAAGGTCCATATAGCTTAGCTAGATCGATCCTGGATCCACATACTTTTTTATCAAACCCTAAAATGCTTCCAAAGTCTCCTATTCCCACACTCTCATCTGTTTTATCGGCAAGATCCATCATTTGTGGAAGTACGAATAGCGCACGGGTCGGGGGCATGGACCGTGGCACTTGACCATACATGATGTTGCATGAAATATCCATCAACGTGCCTCCACGGTCGTGGCGAAAGCGTTGACGTGCCTAGAAGGAGCAAGAATGGCATCTAATAACAACGTTGTGTCTCGTCCACTGATTCGAAAACCATTATGACACTTAAAAGGAATGAATCGATGTGATCTTCTTGAGAGTATATCGTAGAGCAGATTTGACACACGTTTTCACGTATCTAGGAGGAGCGAGACAGAGAGTAATGAGAGTTTGTAATAGGGTGGCACATGATTAAGCTAAATTGCCCATGAGTCTCATGACTGCTACGCCAAGAATATAATCCCCTATTTCCCTATTTAATGAAACTCTCTCACCCTAGAAAAGGAATAAAGAACATGCACCATGATGCAATAAGTTGTCGTGCTTTATCTTGGAAAATCTTAGATGTGACAGAACGAACATTGGTATTGTTTTTGGGTGAAAGGGGTGATGAAGACACAATCAACTCATATTTTAGAAACACCAAGTACAACACATGTGTAAGCCATAAGTTTGTTAACACATGGTAAAACTTACACAACATCTACCAAAGTCTGGAATGGCTAAGGTTAATGGACGTCTCGCTATAGGCAGGAACCTTTTAGTTATTTTTAAGTAAGAGTATCAAACCACGATGACGAAATGGTCTTTTTAGTTTATAAAGATATAACTGCAAGTTATCTACTATCTCTGTTCCACACTGGAAGCCTTTCTAGCAAAACTAAACATAGGGAGTAAATCCCAAGCAAGTAAGAGTGTAAACAAAGTGGGTGTGGGTGTCCGTACTAAGAGTAAAACAATATAAAAGAAAGAAATTAAAAAGTGAGCATAGAGTACATGACTGGAAACTGTAATAAGATTAAAAGCATTTTCATAAAGTGTTGGATTCACCGATAGAATATGATTTAACTAAATAGACATATATGGCTTATTATGTGTATGTTTTGTATTGGTAGTGTCTCACATAAATATGTGCCATAAAACCTCAGTCACACACCCCGCAAAATCACTACTAATCCTCCTAATAGCATGACATCGGGTCTCCCGGTGGATATGGAGTAAGAATTTGGTTCTATGTTATTCCCTCACTGGCGGTCAATAAGGGAGAGGGACACCTTCTATCACCGGTATGTCTAGAAACACCCCATCTTGCGCCAATGCTAATAATATATCCTTAGGCAAAATATTGTGCGGTATGCGTTCACGCAATATCATGAAGACCATTGCTACACACTTCAAATAATAATAACCAATACATTTTTAATTGTATTTTTAGTAATATTAGGGTTTCTCTATGACCCCAAGAACTAGCTAATGCAACCAGCCACAAGAAGGCATAAAATGTAATATTACTAATAATAATGATGATAATAACAATAATAATATGAATGTCAGATGGATGGTTAAACGACTCCACATGCAAATCCACAAATTTGAGGTTCAAAATTACAACGGTAATTCGTTGACAAAGACGAAGTTATTGATGATGATGATTATGGATATCGATGTCGCGGCCTTCACGGTCCCAGTGGTGATGGAGTTGGCAGCCCTACCGCGGATCCCCTTCTAAAGGCTAGGTTCTAAAAGTGCATGGTGTCCCTGTTTGTGGTTTTAGCAATCCCTATAGACTAGTGTTTGCATTGAAATATACTTGAAAAGTTGGTCCATAGGCAGCTTAAATACCATATGTTGCACAAACAAAAGAAGAAGAAAGTGAAACAAGATGGATTTCTTTTGTGTAACTCAAAAGGTGTCTTGCCTCTAACTTATGAGTTAAGCCACGAAAGATCAAGATCTTGAGAGATGAAAAGAGAAGATTTAAATATATAGCTCTATGTGAGATCATGATGGACTCATGAGCGATGCATGGTTGATCACGGCGTGTGGCATAATATCAAGATTATTATCATGTATCTTATGATGTATTTATTGATATTGATATGGTATTACAAATTTTTATAATTTTGTATATACTTAGTCAAACTTCACCATTTGGGGACAATGGTAGTGTACGCTATTATCCTCACTCCAAAATATAAGATGTGTTGGTAAGAACCAAAACACGTTACATTTTGGAACATAGCTAATAGTTGTAGTTGTATGACTAGTACATTGCATACGATTATCTATACTAACATCAATGTCATTTTATTTCCGTGGATTAATCAATTCATGAAATGTGCTAATGTTTATTCGCAAAAAAAAGAAATGTGCTAATGTTGTGCCATTTATTGTGTACTAATATGTAGCCTCCCATAATTTTAATGAACATCCTCATATTTTAAAAAAGTCTTCTGGCCATCCTACCTTTTGTTTGTTGAACTTTTCATTAGTCAAAGAATCTTGTGATTTAGTACTAAGATAGGAAAGGACAGCGGTTCAAGTTCAACTGTCCCACCTTTGCAAAGACAATGGCAGGAGAGGCTAGTTCTGCTGTCCACTAGTAGTTCATCGTGGTTGGACTGATGTACAGAAATTATTAGGGTCACTATCAAATCAATGCATGATGAGAACAAAGCCGGGGCATCATCGTGTGGCACAAACCGGTACACGATCTTGCACTTGCCTGCTGTAACGGGAACGCAAGAAAATTAACAAAACCATATGGGTAATTGATATGAGCCGGAGCTGCAAGAATGAAATTTCTAAATTGCTGGCGAAATTGACCAAATTTGACTCGGTAGACGAGAGATACGGACCATTTTGCCTTTCTGGTTCCGTTCCCGCACGCCCAACGCGACGTCCCCTCCACAGCTCCACTTCATTCATCCCGGCCGCCACCGGCCTTCTCGTCGGCCTCTTCTTTTGAGAGATGTGTCCGTGGAATGAGTATAATGAGACCTAAAGAGATGTAAGGTTCAGGGGGAGAATCTTCACAAACTCATCGGTAAAATCTCGATCCCGATGATTGAATACTTAACTTAAATGCTAAGTGATTTGTACTCTTTATCCCTTTAGTGAGTTTTATGAAGTTTCTCAAATAAAATTTTTAATGAGGCAATTCGTGCAACATAATAAAAGTATACCATGTACTTTTCTCCATATTTTTTCCACTGGGGTTTTTCGGAGTTTTGAGTCATGGATATACGGATAAACCCAAGGGGGAGTGTTGGGAAACTTGGGCCTCGTGTACGAGGCAACCCACTTCGGTGGTGCGTGCAAGTCAATCCCCCCACGTTTAACGTTAAGTGGGTCTTATCCTTCTATCCTCTCCACTCTATATAAAGCAAAGCATTATACGTATTGTTTACCAGTTCCAGAGATAATAGAAGAGATACCTTGTATACACCCTGTGTTATTTACTTTCTGTTCGTGTGTTTGCCTCGCGTCTTCGACTACTTCGACTACTTCCTCTACGCTACACATCCTCGGGACCGGCCAGACAGCAGAGGTTGTGTAACAGTTGGACTGATGTACATAAATTATTAGGGTCACTATCAAATCAATGCATGATGAGAACAAAGCCGGGGCATCATCGTGTGGCACAAACCGGTACACGCCCTTGCACTTGCCTGCTGTAACGGGAACGCGAGAAAATTAACAAAACCATATGGGTGATTGATATGAATGAGCCGGAGCTGCAAGAATGAAATTTATAAATTGCTGGCGAAATTGACCAAATTTGACTCGGTAGTAGACGAGAGATACGGACCATTTTGCCCTTTCTGGTTCCGTTCCCGCACGCCCAACGCGCCGTCCCCCTCAACAGCTCCACTTCATTCATCCCGGCCGCCACCGGCCTTCTCGTCGGCCCCTCCGCCTCTACCAGCGCTCACGCCGATCTACACGGCGGACGCCGCCGCCAAGGGAGATCGCGAACAGGCGGCACTGCAGCATTTGCTCGGACCGGTGAGTTCTCTAACTTCTTTCTCTTTCTGGCTCCAAACGCAACGATTCTTCCTTCTATTTGATTATTGCCGCCTCTCGTATCTGTACCGATGTGCTCAGTCGTCGCCATCTCCCATCTGTCACGTGAATTGATCCGCTCGCATCGCCAGAGGCGTAATTTCCCTGGGCTAGGTTATATCCGTTGCTCTGCTCTGCAGCCTGGAACCCTTGATGGTCGTTTAGATGCAGCAACTGCAATCTGATGCTGTTAAACGAAGGGTTCTCGTGAGCGGTGAGCAGAATTTCTGATTTCCAGTTCGTGCACTCACGGCGAAACTGTACCACAAAACAAAACAAAAATCTCCAAAGGATGTATATAAAGCTACGAGAGCAGAACTGAAGAAGAAAGAAAAACTCAACTGTACAAGGCTAACACCTGCTAGCAGCTAGCCTAGCTTACAAGGATTCCGGGGCGTTAGCATGGAGAGGCAAGCGAGGAAGCGCTTTGCCGCCGGCAATCATCGACAGCCTAGCCTCATCAACGATGGAGTGAACAACATCTTGCCGACTGTACCACAAAACAAAAATTGCAATACTAGCTAGCTAAAAATGCTTACATTATGTTGTCAGCCTTTTTAGCAAGCTAAACATGCTTACATTATGAAACGGAGGGAGTAGTACACAAGTGAGATCGTTTAAAGTTCTTGTAGCTTTTACATGTGAGGTTAGCATTTTCTGGAATGTAATGTGTCACTGAAATTTTATTCTCTGAAGAACCGTTTTCCGGTATTCATCCGAGTTCTGAATGTTGTCAGCCTCAAAACTAACCTGACAGCATTTGAATGTAAATTCCAGAACCCCAAATAGGAACTAGACAGTGGAGCAAGTTGGTGGCCAGCTAGCAGCCGCACGGCGGAAGGACGGAGACCAAAGTGCAGGTACATCTGCACACTTCATTCATGCAAACTTAAACTTGAACGTTACATGGTAGGATGACATAAACACAGCACAAGTACACAACCCCAATCTGTGCCACACACAACCTTTTACGCTGACAAGAAATCATACAATACGACCCAACTATGTTTCTGCATTCACTGACTCTACTAGAGGCTCCAGTACAGTCCACCCCCTCCAGAAAATGTCACCAAGGCTATCCTTGAAACTGAAACAGCGCTGCATAAAGAGCAGAAAAGAAAATGCTTTATTAAAAGGCCACACACATTGTTACTTCTAAAAATTGGACCTTCAAAGAATAACTCATACACTGAACAAGGTCCAGTATATCTCCAATGTATAGGAATTGAACGACTCTTCTATACCAATAAGAAACATAGAATGGAAACCAGAAAAAATCTTCATTTTCAGTTAAATACGTGAACAATATCATATCCATAGCTCTTCATTTGGTGTCATATCTAAGGGTGTGCAAAAACGGTTCCACGGTTTAGGCTAGCTCATATTTGGTACTAGTTCGAAAATGAGGATTGCATCTTTGAAATTATAATCTAAGCTACCACCGGCAGGTTTCCATGGTCCCTGATTTCGTGCACTCTTAATACCAATAGCCAATGTGTTAGGCAGACAACTTTGTATCAATAATGTAAGCAATTGAAAGCTGTAGATTTTAGCTGTGGGTTTCACATGCAACCTTTTGTATTGCCATAACGGAGCATGAGTCAAGAAACTAAGGATAGATGCACAGAGAGCAGTTGTGGCAAAAGAAACACAGCAGGGTACACTAAGAGTTACTTGACATACCATCTGATGACCGTATGTTAGCCCATTGCTGTTGGAACACAAGCAAGTTCGGCAGTGAGGATGAAGGTTGACACACCAGCTTCCCTTAGATGTTGTACATCACCATTCATGAGCCTCAACAGGTGTCTAGAAACTAGGAGACCCAAGCCGTCCTCCGACTGCTCCTTGTTGTCTTCCTCAAACATTTGTGCCATGAGCTCTGCTGGGACTCCTAAGCCCTGGTGCTTGATCCTGATAACAATAAAGACAAGAATAAATATCAATAATCAGTCATGTAAATAAACAACTATAAGTATTTACTTCAAGGTTTCCTTGTTTTTAGCAGGAAAATAGAAATTGCACGATAAATATACCTAAGTTCAAGGTCAATAAGATGAAAGTTTTCTCGGATGCTATTCGTCAGCTTGGAAGAAATCTCAACAGAACCTCCAACGGGAGAGAACTTCACCGAAACATATAGGAAGTCAGAGAGTATCTGCTGGAATCGAACACCGTCTCCATAGACTGATTTCTTCATAAATCTCTCTGGCAGGATGCAAGAAACGCTGATCCCTTTTTCCTGGCAGGCTATCAGTACTTGACTTACGGAAGCCACCACCACATCTTGCAACACAAATTCTGCCATCTCCAAATCTAAGCAGCTAGATCTGTGGTCACAAATGACCGAAAAATAGTAAGTTATTTTTAGATGGATCATTAAGTTATTTATGCAGATAGTAGTTCAGACTTCAGAACATAAATGCAAGATTTAGTAGCAAGTGAAACCACACTGCCACACTGGCCAAGTTTTCTGAAAGCAGCATAGTGGTTAAGTCTAGCAAGTTGTGTAAATGTAACCAACTGAGAAGGCATATGGCCATGAAATTGAGTGAAATTAGGACAATGAACAACGAAATCAACTTACGAGGTGTGCAAACTGACAATATATGGACTGCCAAAGTAAACACAAGAACCTAACAGAACAATTCAGAAGAGTTGCAAGAAGAGTACTTTTCCGTGATGCTATCTTGATCCAAGTCCGCAAGTATTTTGTTTATCTGATGGTGACAATTATCGGCGACATGGATCTGTTTTATCTGTTCTTCCATCAAATCTGTGTTCTTCAGTGCTTTCCTAGAGTAAAGCATGCCTGCGAGAGGGTTGTTTATCGCATGTCTCATATAGGAGAATGCCTTCAGCCTTTTTAGTGATTTCTTCTCCGAGGCTTTCTGTACATGTAATGCTTGTTTCAGCTCATGACTAGCAACATGAATAAAACAGAATACTCCAGTGATGAGACCATCCTCATTTTCTTTTCTGTTTGCTGATAGAAGACACTCAATGTACTTTCCACTTCGGTCGACGAAGCCAAATGGAGCCTTTTCTGTTTCTTCGCCGGCCAATGCACTGTTGATAAGAATGCAAAGACTTATAAATGCATCTTTGTTCTTCAAAAGGCAAGAGGCGTTGGTATTGTCGAACACTTCACCAAGAAGCATCTTATCGAGCACTTCATCTCTGTGCCACCCAGTCAGCTTTGTCATTGCAGCATTCCACTCAGAACACCATCCAAATTCGTCAGCACCAAATATAGGAGGAACGAGTGGGCTCAGGTTGTGAATGATCGCATTGTAGTCTCCCTCAACCCGGGTAAACTTGTCCATCACGAACTTATGGACAGTCATATCTTGGGCAACAAAGCACACCCCAACAACATGATCATGAAGGTCCCGGCTGGCACAAGCATTCACAACCAAGATAACAGGGTCATCATCCCACTTTAGGCCATGAGTCTTTACCTCACATTGAACTTCTTTCTCTTCTTTACCTGCTTGATCAAAGAAATATTTATACCCATGAAGGATACTAGTAAGTTATGAGGCCTAAATTATGTAAGCAGTCAGCACAATAGCCAGTTAAATTCTGAAAACAATTTATATAAACAGAAGCTAAAACTAAGTCTCTGATTAAGGAGGAAACTGAAGTAGAGGGAGGGGTAAATAAAGAAAACAAAGAGAACAAATTTACTCACCCTGCAAAGCTAGATATAGCATCCTTTTGACAACTGGTACAGAAGACTCCTCCACAAGGGTAAGTATGTGTCTTCCTATAGCATCATCAACTCTTAGTCCAGTCAATTCCGCCGCCTTATGATTCCACCCGTTTACAAAACCATTACCATCGACTGCAAAGATTGGGACAGTTGCTGTTTCCAATAGACGAATCATTTCACTGTTCACCGCCTGTAGTTCAGCAAGCCCATCAGGTTTTAGATCACCAATCTGGTTATCTAAACTTGCATCCCGGGCTGGCTTGCTGGCATCATTTAAGGTCCCCCGAAGTATAAGCTGCACAGAATGAATAGCATCTATCTCACAGTCGGTCCAAGACAAGCTATTCATCTTGACATCTTCAAGGAATGCTTTGAAAGATAACCTAGGGTGCATCCTTCTACTCTCGTCCATGTCCGACAAGTCATTCTGTGCACCTGCCCATCTGATTTCAGCAGCTGTATGCGACCTGAACCAAAAAAGAATATCCTTGGAGTTGATCTTCGCCGCTGTCATTCCACAAACCATATCACCAAGAGCAGAAGCTCCTGGATAGCCAGCATCGTGGAGACTCTCAGTAGTCAGGCCAGTGGAATCAACGTGCACTTCTGACAGCCATAAGGCAATATCACGTATCTGAGACTCGGTTGGAGCAGTACGCAGACGCCATACTTTGCCCCCATACAAAAGAGCAGCACCATCACATTTCACCAGGTCCATGATATTGGGTGTCCCTGACACGATAGTCAGGGGAGAGGATTCTCTTAACAGCATGCCAGAGAGGATTGTTTGCATCCTCAGTATGCTATTCTCATGTGATTGTTTCTCTAATTCAGACTCCTTGCTGACATGGACGGCAAACACCTGTGCTAGGAACTCACAAGCATAACGCAGGGGAAAAGGGACATATCTGGGGCTCTCATGGTGGCAAACCAGGAGGCCCCACAGTTTTTTCTTCTGCAGATGTTCTGTTGGTTGTTCAGACTCGACTTCATCCTCCTCTTCATTCTCATTAACCACAACAGCCATGACAAGAGATGCAATCGAGTTCATGTTCTCCATATACTGAAGGTGACAACTGTGTGGTGCCCTTAGTGCTGAACCACACAAGCTAATTTCAAAGGGGAGTGCCTCATCTTCGATCAACTTTATGGATCCCGCGCGGCAATCACAAATCATCCTTACTTTGTTCTTCATGAAAAGAAACCTGGCTGCTTGAGGGATATCAGTGGCTGGATAGTGCAGTCCTAGATAAGGCTCAAGACCAGGTTTTGTCATCTCGGCAAAAACTTCACCATGGTCGTCTTCATGGAACTTGTAAGCCATAACCCTATCATACCCTGTGAGGTCAAAGATTTCTTTAATGACAGTTTTGCATAGCACTTCCATGCTTCCACCTGGCAGTGACTGGATCTTGGAGATTGCATTGGCAGCAAGCTTGTAAGACTGCAAAGCCCCAGCAGCAGTGGCAGGGAATTCTGTAGGCTTCACGGGCTCAAAGTCTACCACCAAACAACCAGTTGCCCGATGAACAATGGCATGGAAAGGCTTGCCTGAGGTCTTACACTGAACTAGGATAGGATTCAGCAAAGAAACATCAGAAAACCCTAGTGCCTTATGCAGTGCTGTGGCACCTTGGTCAGTGAAAAGAGACCGTACATTGGTGCCCATCCTCAGCCTTGGGGGATCATCAACATTGGTTACTGAATGGCTGATCGTTATAAGCATTTCTGGCGCGTTCTCGCTGAACGCGATGACATTGAAGCTCTTCTCATCAAGGGCCAACAGACAACCAAATGGTTGGATTATCTTTCCTCTCTGAATTTGCTGCAAGTAGGCTGTGACCTGAACAGGTTGAGCGGTCCTCTGATGTTCAACCATCTTCGAGTAGTCAAACGAGTCAGCAGATTCTTCATATTCAGCATTGAGTTCATCATCAAGGGTTGTCTGTGTTAATTCTCTTGCTTGGGATCTCTGTCGGTTCCTGCTGGAAGAACTGGAAATAGGCGTTGAGGAAAACATGTCCTGTTTCACGTACTTGAAGCACTCAACAATCGTATATGTTGTGTGTTACTCCCTCTGTTCATACACTGACAATTGTAAGTATTAACCATAGTAAAACATAAAGGTACATTAAACCACCGACAGCTCGCAAAATACTGAGAAAATATTGAAATGGCTAGATATATTTAATCAATACATAATGAAATGCTATTATAGATGTGTTTCTTTTCCTGTTTTCATAAGGGTTATCAAATTTGACGGGCTTAGAAGACCGAAGACAATACAAAGGTACACAAGGGAAAGAAACAAGAAGCTGAACCCGTCGCCCCCTGAAATCGTAAATATCCAGTGCAAACACACTGTTGAATTGTTGATAGAGAAAGCAAGTAATAGGAGACACATCTCCTGCAAACCCAGAGAGCTTCTAAATACACTTGATAAGGGCCTCTCTACCCTTTATCCGCAACCTATCCATTTCACAATCTTAATATTTTAAAAGCTTTGAGTCTGTCATCTCAACGGGAGAGAATTCCATATGTATGCCATAATTTGGAAGTACATAAACTCTAGCAAGGCACACCGCACATTGATCGGTATGTTGAGTACAATACCTGTCTAGAATAGTACTCCCTACGTTCCTGTATGTAAGGCCTATAGTTTTTTAAGAGAAAATTCAAAATATAAGGTTTATTGTGATTTAGAGACAATTTTACCCATCCAAAAATGAGTTCCAATCTCGAATGAAGGGATTTAACGGAATGTTTTCATTTGGTGGCTCTTAGGGACTCCTCTCTTCTGATTTTTTTCCCAGAAACAAATGAGTCCACCAAATGCCAAATACCCATGTCTGAATATTCGTGCAGAAAACTATAGGCCTAACATCCAGGAATGGAGGGAGTATATCTCTAAGGTGTGGATTCTGAGTTTACCGTGTTTCTGAGGGCTATGGGAGTACTTGTGTTAACTGATGTTGCCCTTTATTGACCTAGTTGCGGTCGCTACTCGTTATGCTTCTAGTCGTGTGTAAGCTTGTCATCCCCAGACGCCCCTTGTTTTTTGCTTTAGTGAAATGCAGGGCTATACCTTTCCTCTAATAAAATAGATTCCTGGTATAGATGTGGTTTGAGTTTTAACAAAACAAGAACACCACTCTCTAACTTGCGCCTCTCTCAGTCTACCAAGGTGAGAAAGGGAGTAAATTAGCTTCTAGCTCACTATATATATCACATCCAAACATACGTGCCTACATATAACAGCAGGAAGAGTTTGCCAGCAAATAGAAAGAAGAAGCGGGAAGGGAAGGTACCTGCTACCGGCGGTGGCAATGGAGAGGAGCAGGAGTGGAGTGAGCTCTGGGACTGGGAGCTCCATGGCTGGAATATATAGCAGACGCTCTGCACGATATTGCGCCCTTTCCTCAACGGGTACTGATTTGACTTTTCTTTCTTTACCGAAAATAAGCACGCCACTTAACTGGGAACGGTGGGAGTATATAATCTACAGTACAATAGCTGTACATTTTATCACTCCACCTCCCCGACCCTCCTCATTCACCTTGCCACACGTGCTTGCACCGTTGCCGTCTTTTCCACACCGCAGTAGCGGTAGCAGCTCCAAGGGGGTGGTACCCCCACTTCTGCATGCTCGTGGGCCGCCTCAATGGCGTTGTCCACGGTTAGTCGCCTCCCACCCAAAAATAGTGTTGCATTGTAGTGTGAGGAACTCCAGGCTCCCAACAGAGCATTGCGCTCGTGCCAGAAGTGCGTGTGCCACACACCCTCAATGCCACGCTGCCTCTCCTCCGTCATTGGCTCATAACTCATTGCATCCCACCCCTTGAGGATGGCCAAGTTGAACGCCTCGGGGTGGCGACACGCCGCGGATACCGTGCGTACGACCCATTTCTTTGGCAGCTAGAAGTTCGGCGGGACGAGTAGGACAAACTGGTGGAATCGCCGCACATGAACTTCTACAATATGTGGGGTCGAATAGGACGAAACGGTGCAACTGCTGCGTGTGCTCGAGGGTGAACTTACACAATACGTCTGGCTACTACTCAGGGAATCGGTCTCCTGCTCGCCAAGTATGTGTCTATGACATATGGTACCCATGTGTCCGTTGCGCATACTGAAGTTGTCCGACGCCCTCAAACACGCCCCCAACTATAGTGTTGGCCGTGCCAGGCATATTATCGGGTTGCCGTTGGAGCTGTATTTTCTTCCCGGACCCATTTTGAGGGTGCCGAGGATATAAGAAGCATGTTAAAAGCGACTCAAGCTCGTGCCTGATTCCTGGCTAATCGGAAGAAAACCCAGCTAACTGACAGAGGTAGCGTTTATTTTCCGTTTACACGTGAACCGTCGCACGTCGTTCCCTTGATTTATTCGTATCATCATGCAGTGTATTTTCTTGATGATCGATCCTCGTGCCTGACGCCTGACGGTCAGCACAACTGCACAAGGTGCCAGTAGGACTACACGCCGTGCACGCTGGAAGCAGCCATCCCGGCGTCCAGCCTCCAGGCGCTTCCCTACAAGCACCCTCACACAGTCACACGGGACACATCGATCGACAGCTCGACGCCCGTACGTACACGCCTGAACCGTTTTACGAGATCGGCGCGCGTTACCTCACCACCGGCAGCGCGGATTGAGACGCCATTTCCTTTGTGTTCTGTTTTGAGATAGTATCTCTTTGTTCTTCTTCTTCTTGGTTCGTCTCGCGTGGCGTGGCGTAGCCTAGCGGCTCTCGTGGGGGCTGCCACTCGCGGACAGTTAAACGAAGAGATATTAGGGTTTCCGTGGGGCAAAGCCACACCACGTATCAATCTATATATAATGATCAGTTAGGGTTTTACATATGAGTTACATACGTACACACAGGGCCGTCTCTAGAAATTGGGGGCCCCGGTGCGAAGTATAGAAGGGGGCCTAAAATTTGAATGTATTACGGGACACATATGTATTGACGATGAGGTTTTCCATACCAATGGCCTTTTGGTTCTCTTATGCATTTAGAAGAAAAAATGTGTGGGAAATACAACAACTACGTATCTGCTATAATATATATGGTTGAAAGATGAGAGACGCAAATATAATGAAGAGAAATGTGAGAGCCATGTGCACCTTCGAATTGAGGAATCAACAAACAGAAGGTGGGTTGTTTCGCTCATTTGTGCTCTCCGGTAATTCTTTCTTATAACAAAACAAGGCAACATTAGGCATACAATATGTACATGTGTTGCATCAGAATTACATAGTGCTAATTACTGACCTGTGACCACAAATAGGAATCGTCTAAAAAGGACAAATATATGACTCCAATCACCACCTATCAAGCTGAACCCAAAAGGTTAACACCGGATTAGGTCTCTCTCCATGCCCGATGCCCTGATCGGCTGATCCCAAAACAAATTAGATCTTACCGATGTTGGACTCATCAGATCTTGTGTACAGGCAAATGGCAACAGAACGGAATGGCCGTTTTCCAGTTCCCACCGGCGGCGTTGATGATGAGAAGAACATCCACTACAGCGACACCACATTGGCTATAATTTGTTATTGTACATCGATTTTCCGGCAGGTTTGCTAGGCTAGGGACTGGGCCGCACATCGTATCAGTTGGGTGGGCTGCACATCATATCAGTTGGGTGGGCCGGATCACTTACCGCTTCGCTGGTTCATCTTCTTCCTCACATCGCTTCTTCTCCCAAATACGCCTGTAACAGATCAGTTCAGAATCCACATCGATGCAAGCTATGTATGTAGGATTTGGGGGCCCCTGAATTTTGGGGGCCCTGTGCGGTCGAGCACCTCGCACACCCTCATCGACGGGCCTGCGTACACATCTGAACTACTTCTCTGTACAAGATTCAGATTGGCTGCAAATCGGTCTAGCATCTGTCGAGTGGCTGGTTTAGTGAACACGTCAGCCAGCTGATCATCAGAAGATATGAATCTGACCTGTAGTGCTCCTGAGGCCACGCGCTGTCGCACAAAATGGAAATCTATCTCAATGTGCTTGGTCCGTGCGTGGAAAACAGGATTAGCGGTCAAATATGTGGCCCCTAAGTTATCACACCACAATATGGGGGTACGCTGCTGAGAAACACCTAACTCCTTGAGTAGTGACTCAACCCATATAGCTTTATATGTGGCCATTTGCCAGTGCCTTATACTCTGCCTCGGTACTTGATCTCGATATGGTGGGTTGTTTCTTCGAACTCCAGGAAATGAGGTTCGGTCCAACAAAAACAGCGAAACCTCCCGTGGAGCGACGATCATCAACGCATCCTGCCCAATCCGCATCAGTAAAGATACTAATACTGGTGGAGGCAGCCTTGCGAAAACTCAACCCTGTATTGAGTGTCCCCTTAACATATCGTAGGATCCGCTTGACTGATTCCCAATGAACATCAGTCGGCTGAGATAGGAACTGGCACACTTTATTCACCGCGAAAGAGATATCCAGACGAGTGAGCGTCAAATACTGAAGACCCCCAACAACACTGCGATACCGAAAGGAGTCAGCGGTACCAAGAGATGTGCCGGATGCTCGAGCAAGCCGCTCCGTTGGATGCAACGGTGTAGGAGTGGTTGAGAATTCTCCATACTCACACGGTGCAAAAGATCCACAGCATACTTCCATTGAGTGACTGTCATCCCCCCGGAATTGTAAGCCGCTTCTAATCCTAGAAAATACTCCAGAGTACCAAGATCCTTGATAGGGAAATGCGCAGAGAGAGAGCGAACAAGACCATCAACTGCTCCTGGAGACGAACCAACAATGACAATATCATCCACATAGACGAGCATGTAAATCTGCACACCATTCTGAGAGAAGTGGAACAAAGAAGTATCGGCCTTCGAGGAACTGAAACCGAGCTCAGCCAGGAGAGCACTCAGCCGAGCATACCAGGCGCGTGGAGACTGTTTGAGACCATACAGAGCTCGCTGTAATTTGCACACATGAGAGGGAAATCGTGTATCCTCAAATCCAGGGGGCTGCTGCATGTACACATCCTCAGAAAGAAATCCATGGAGAAAGGCATTACTCACATCAACCTAACGGAGACTCCATCCGCGAGAGACTGCGAGTGAGAGAAGCAACTGAACCGTGGCTGGTTTGACGACTGGGCTAAAGGTGTCACCATAGTCGATGCCATGCTGCTGAGTGAATCCGCGAGCAACAAGACGAGCTTTGTGCTTATCAACTGATCCATCGGGACGATATTTCGTCTTAAAAATCCACTTGCTGCCAACGATGTTGACACCGGGAGGACGGGGAACCAAAACCCATGTCTTGGTCTGATGGAGAGCAGCGACCTCATCGGACATGGCTGCACGCCAGGCAGTCTCACGAAGAGCATCATGATGAGACATGGGAGCCGCAAAGAAAGCACGTCGCCGAGTGTCGTAGCGAATCGTACCATCAGTCGGAATCATCTCACGACGTGTGTTATCTCGTGCGCGAGTGACCATTGTGTGACCTGGATCAGCCGGAGGCGTCGCGGTCGGAGGTGCCGAAGCAACCTCGACAGAGGGCGACGCGGGCTGATCGGGCTGGGGATGCGCCACCCCTGTAAGCGGCGAATGCAACGGCCCAGCCGCGACGGATGGGGACGGCGGACAGGCCGGCCCAGCAGCTGGCGGAGACGCTGGCCCATGCGTGGGCAGCGAGACGGACGTCCTCGGGGCGCGGTCCTCCGCATGCACGTCGATCGCGGCATGCACGTCGCTCGCTGGCGACGAGGCGGGTTCTTCCTGTGAAACAGAAACGCTGCCTGGAATAGACATATCAGTGGACAAATAGGCCAAGTCATATTTTCGCATAGTGGTACTCGTAACCGGTTCATCGGAGGGGTATGACAAAGCATCTTCGAGAGTAGAAGTATCGACCTTAACCCCCGGAGTGGCGTATGGAAAAACGGATTCATCGAAGGCAACATCACGGGAGATATAGATTCGTCCCGTGGAACGATCCAGACACTTATACCCTTTATGCATCGGACTATACCCTAGGAACACACACATAGTTGAGAGGAATGCGAGCTTATGTGCGTTGTACTTGCGCAAGCTAGGCCAGCATGCACAGCCAAAGGTACGTAAGAAAGAGTAATCATGCTGAATTTTGAGGAGCCGGTGAACTGGTTTATCCTGCCGTAAGACAGGAGTGGGCATGCGATTTATAAGATAACAGGCGGTAAGGAAAGCTTCATCCCAAAAACGCAAAGGTAGGGATGAGTGAGCGAGAAGAGCCAAGCCTGTTTCTACCAAGTGACGATGCTTGCGCTCGGCTACCCCGTTTTGATGCGAGGTGTGCGGACACGAGACTCGATGAACAATATCAGTACGCTGAAAATGACGATGAAGCTTATGATACTCGCCACCCCAATCCGACTGAACGGCTTTGATTTTAGTGTCTAACAAACGCTCAACATGAGTCTGAAATTCATAAAACACAGACTCGACGTCAGACTTGTGCTTGAGGAGATAAATCCAAACAAAACGAGAGTAATCATCCACAAAACTCACATAATACTTATACCCTCCCGAAGAAGAGATAGCAGGACCCCAAACATCGGAGTGAATCAACTCAAGAGGCATTGTGGAAAAACGAGTTGAAGCATTATATGGTAATTGATGACTCTTAGCACATTGACAAGCATCACAAACTGAAGTCTGATAGTTCGACGAACACACTAAATCATTACTCCTAACAATGTGTTGCACTACATTATTGGTGGGATGACCGAGACGATGATGCCACTGAGAGGCAGTGGCACGAATGCTGGAGGACGCATGGCGCGACGGTGAGGACGATGCATGACCGTAGGGGAT
Source organism: Poa annua (assembly GCA_026929855.1). Taxonomy (NCBI): domain Eukaryota; kingdom Viridiplantae; phylum Streptophyta; class Magnoliopsida; order Poales; family Poaceae; genus Poa; species Poa annua. Next base: position 29,728,053 of record CM049427.1, on the reverse strand, counting down.
GGGGTAGAGGCCGCCATGACTTCTACCGTGAAGAAGAACTTTCCGCGTGGCTTTGTCCTTAACAAGGAAAAAGAAACGATGAAACTCGACAAAAACATCATTGTCAGAGACAAGACGTGAAACCGAAAGAAGATGCTTGCTAATATGCGGAATATGAAGGATATTCTTCAGCTGAAGAGATGAACCGACTAATTTAGAGTGACCAATATGAGAAATAGACAAACCTGCACCGTTGGCCACTTGTACTTGATCCTTGCCGCCATAGCGCTCAAGAACATGAAGACGCTCGAGGTCACTCGTTAGGTGGTCGGTGGCACCCGTATCCATGTGCCAGTGCTGCTCGGTGGAGGAGGTGGTCGATGCAGCGTTGACGGTGCGGGCATCCTGATCATAACGCTTGCGGCAGTCAGTTGCCTCATGTCCCCAATTGCCACAAAGTTGGCACTTGGGACGCCAGCGGCGATTACGGCCATTGCCGCCGCCGTTGCCTCCTCTATTGCGGCCATAGCCGCTGTTTCCGTCGTTGTTGCGACGGTCCTGGCCACCTTGGGCCGAGGCGGTCTGCCCTTGCTGGACACCGCTCGCGGGGCGACCTCCACCGGATCGGTTGGCGTCGTATGGGCGCCCGGAGTTGTTATTGTAGACCGGGCGCGAGGCGAGGTTTGCCGAAGACTGAATGGATAGACGTCGCCTAGAGGGGGGGAGGGGGTGAATAGGCGATTTAAAAACTTTTTCGAGAAGCCGGATTATCCGGTCCAAGAAAGACCCGGAAATTCCGTTATGCTTGATAAAGGCGGAATAAAACTAGAGGTTTACTTTAACAAGCATACAACCTAGATATAAATACTAGGCTCACCTATGTGCACCAAAACTTAAGCTAAGCAATAGAAGTAACAAGGTTATAGCAAGATATATGACTTCAAGCACGAAGGCTATCACAATATAAAGTGCATAAGTAAATAGCTCGGGTATAGAAATAACCGAGACACACGGAGACGAGAATTTATTCCCGAGTTCCACCCAAAGGGTGTACGTCTCGTTTGGGGAGGTGTGCGCAACCACAACAGGTTAGCCGCAACGCCACAAAGGCTCACCTTCTTCTCCTGATGAACTCAACCACAAAAGGTTGCGAGTTCACCTTCCACTATTGATCTCCTTTGGGCGGAGATCGAATCCCGTACAACACTCTTGAGGCACACACCCACAACTTAATTGGGGGCTCCCAAGTCTTGAGGCACACACCCACAACTTAATTGGGGGCTCTCAAGATGACCACAGAAGGTCTTGACCACAAAAGGTCTTTGCCACAAAAGGCGTGTAGGGTCCAAGGACCCAAGAGTAACAAGCTCACAAGTATCACCACCACGAATCCTCGTGGAGGGCTCAAACCGATGCAAATGCAATGGCAAGAGCACACAAAGTGCTCAAGTCCTTCACTCTCAAATTCCAACAAAGCAACAAATGCTTATGGGGGAATAAGAGAGGAAGAACAAAGGAAACCACAAAGGAGTCAAATCCTTCACTCCCAAATCCCACCAAAAGCAACTAATGCTTATGGGGGGAGAAGAGAGGAAGAACAAAGGAGAAGAACCACAAAGGAACTCCAAGATCTAGACCCACTAGGTTCACCTCACTTAGAGGAGAGATGGATTGGTGGAAATGTGGATCTAAATCTCCTCTCTCTTTTCCCTCAAGAAATAGCAAGAATCATTGGAGGGACTGAGAGATCTCAAAGATTTGGAAGTCAACAATGGAGGAGGAGAGAGAGCACCAAAACTTGGGAACCATTGGGGAAGATGACTCCTTAAATAGGTTCCCAACAAATCTGCCCGTTGGGGGCAGTTTTTCCCACTCGGGCCGGAAGTTCCGGGGTTACCCCGGAACTTCCGGACCCTGAAACACCCCAAAACGCGTCCGGGAAGTGTTCTCTGGTCAAACCGGAAGTTTGGGCGGAAGATTGGCCGGAACTTTCCGGCCGGCCAGAACTTCCGGCCTAGGGCCGGAACTAGAGCTTGACATGGAGATGAACCGTTTTCGATGAACTAGAGCTTGACATGGAGATGAACCAAGCTCTAATTACTCACAAGGATAAAAGTCAAATAATAACCAAGAAATATGATATGCCAAGTATGCAAAGGTTTGAGCTCTCCACAACGATGCGATCAAGTTACTAACTTGAGAGCCCCTCTTGATAGTACGCCTATCTATCCTATAGCCCTATCAAGATCATACCTTTGCCTTGAGCATTCCACTTGAGTTAGATGATGACTATCTTGATCTCTTCAAGTGGTTCAACTTTCTTGATTATGCGTCCAAGAAAGTTCCGGCCTAAGTTCCGGAGGAACTTCCAGCCTGGCCAGGGCGCAGGCAGTTCCAGACTTAGAGAAAAACCAGCATGTTCAGCACCGGAACTTCCGGTGGTTTGGCCGGAACTTCCGGTCGCCCGGAAAGATCCGGCCAAACTTCCGGCTTTGCCCGAGTGCGAGCAATTCCTGACTTAGCCGATTTTCTCGTTCGTCTGGAACGGAACTTCCGGTCGAGGGTCGGAACTTCCGGTCGCTCGGAAAGTTCCGGCCAAACTTCCGGTAGTTCCGCCTTTGCCAGGGGCTAAATCCTAAAAGGACTTAGCCGTTTTCTGGCCAGATGGAAATGTCCGGTGCAGGCCCGGAACTTCCGGCCCTTCGGCCGGAACTTCCGGTCACATCACCGGAACTTCCGGCCGGACAGCTCCAAGCATAGGAGATCTTCAAGAAAGCTTCTCTTGGACTTGCACCACTCATCTTTTCTTCACTAAGATGGTGTCTTGAATCCTCAATACATACTTGCAATAAGCTTCACTCAACACATGGGATTCAATAGTTCAACACATGAACTCCAATATTTCCATGGACATGATCTATAAGGATATCTCAATGCAAACATTAGTCCATAGAGATTGTCATTCAATTACCAAAACCACACATGAGGGAAAATGCTCTTTCAATCTCCCCCATTTTGGTAATTGATGACAATCTCTTTTGAGAGGGTTTATAATATGGAATTTAACGAACAAGAATGGTTGCACTAACATCAAATACTACAAAGGTATGTGATTTTAGTCCATCCACATATATAGAGCAAACTCCCCCATAATTTATGCATGTGTGTATGAACATGAATTCACTGCATATATTATCGACCATTATCGATGATGGAGTTTTCACTATATATATAAAACCAAGCAACGAATGCAAAGGCAAGGAAGGCAAATACTTAAGAATAAACCAAAGTACAAATCCAATTCCATACAACCCTCCAAAACTTCTCCCCCATTGGCAACGATTGCCGAAATCGGCGAAAAGCTTTGGAAAGGTAACATAATAAGACCTCCTTCATGATTTATGCATTTCTCATGATATGAGTGAAATCAAAATGCACTTATCCAATGCCGAATAGATGAAGGGGATCAAACTATATTGAGGATCCAAAATTGCACAAGAAAGATATCAATTGAAATCCACTGGAAGGATACCAATTGCAAAGGGGGAAAGCATTCACAAAGAAGCAAGCAATCAAGGGATCCAAAAACCAATTGAGCACAAGAAGATGTTATGATAAGATCAACCAAGTGTTCTAAAAATTAAGAGGGAACTCCCCAAGGTACATGCACAATGAAAAGATTTGTATTTCAATATGGTGTGCATAACATGGAATCCTCACTCCCTTCTAGATAATTTTGAACACAAACAAATGTTGAGCAACAAGAAAAAGAAAGAGAAAACAAAGACTTGCTCAACCGGGAAAGGATGGGTGTGATATGGAAATACAATTTACAGACTAAACAAGGATGAGCCTAAGCAACACCATAGTCTTTCAAATTATGAGGCACGTAGTGCATATCATGTATTTCGCATACAAGCACACCAAAGAGGATACATCAAATAGGATCACAAGCTTATTGAGAGGCAATGTTATACCAATAGAAAAACAAATCTTGTGCCTTTTAGAGATCACCAAAGAATCAAGAAAGAAATAAAATGTGATCACTAAAGATTTTGAATATCAATTAAATATGTAACTACCTTCATGTGTATAAGTTTCTAAGTAGACACTAAGTCCACAAAGAAACATGCACACACAATGTAGATACAAGGTAAAGAACATGGTATCCAAGAGGAAGTTATAAGTACACCGATAAGATTTTGCTTAAAAGGAAAGCACATAGCTCAAATTATTCTTAGAGGGTATAGATGAACTTCCAACACTAAGTTCTCAAAGCATCACAAATACCCACATAGGATAAGTGATAGTTGGGATACTTCAAGACACAAAATAAATATCACATAAGGCAAATGATTTATGAGAATTTATCAATATTGCACATGAGAGACTTTGAAATGAATTTGCTAGATTAACATATTGGGTATCGGTGAATCATGAAGATGATTATATAAATCCCCTTGATGTGTAATCATCCCGGCTTACTCACATTAGCAATGAAGGTATTTTGAAAGAAACTTTGCAAAAACCATATCAAATGCAACTTAGATAAACTCATGCCAAAGAACAACCTACACAAGGTTGAGAGCTAGAAGTATATGCATGAGTTAGATACTTGTTACCGAGATAGCATTGACGGTGTAGAAGATGATAGTTCACAATCATCCAAGCTTGACTCCAAGAAGCACATGGTGAAGACATCTTCTTTAAAAAGAGGCAAGCTTCCAATGCATCTCCCATGTACCTAAAACAAATCAAGTACACTATGGTACCCAAACTAATTGGGTCCAAAGTAGTTAGACCAACTACAATACATAGGACAAACTCCACATAAATATGTGCATATTGATATGAGATAGAATTTCATGCACATATTAGTCATTTAGGATTTGATGGAGTTTATCCTATATATTGGATCAAGGAAAGTAAGCATGCCACAAGATATACAAATAGTAAATATGCATGCACAAAACTTTCAAGAACCAAACGAGATACAATTTGGACAAAACACCAACTAAATCAAGAAGCTACACAAAAGTGTGTCAAGAGAAGGATTTGTCCTCATTGTATCAAAGACTCAAACCAACACATGATTGGAGAAACCAATATGAAAATATATCAAATGAAAACAAGGTCAAGGCTAAACCAATGAGCATAAGAAATAAAACAAGCAAACATGCTCGAAGGTTTCATCTCATCCAAGAAGGTACACTAAGAACCATGGGATGAGATAGCCAACTCCACAAAGAGGAGTAAGATTTCAACAAATAAACCAAGCCCTCTACAATTTTCATGATGGCACAAAGTACCAAGACGAAAAATGTTTGTGTTTCAAAGAGACATGTCATAGGGATCAAAAAACCAATTGAAGATAACTAATATTCAATAACGTATAGGATTGCTCCCCCAAGATTAGTGCATTACTTATGATCTTGTATTTGAATACAAAATGCACACAAATGAGATCATCACTCTCCATATATATTGTTAATGCATTAATCATGTTCAAGAAGAGCAATAAGATACCAACCCAATTTAAGAATAGTGTTCTAAGGAGTATAGAGTAGCTTCCCCATGATTAGTGCATTATTTGAGATCTTGTATGTAAATACAAAATGCACACAAGTGGGATCATTACCCTCCATATATCCTTTTGAGCACAAAGTTCAAGAAAAGCAATAAGACCCGATAACAATTAAAAAGGATGATGTTCTAATCAATGTAGGATAGCTCCCCCAAGGATGGTGCATTACTTAGAATAAAGTCTTCGAATGTAAATACAAAACAATGGGTTCCTTGCTTTTCCTAACTCAAGAAAGCACAACACAAATTATGAGTAGAGCAACAAAAGGATACAAATGAAGCAAAGAGGACAAAATGATGGTTAAACCAAAACAAACTTGGCGATAGAATACTACAACTTAAGAACAAAAGCCAATGCAAATATGATCAATAATTTTACCACCAATATAATTATCACTTGTCAAAGACAATGATTGTATGGAGATATTTCTCGGTGGTACATGACATATATGCTCAAGATCATATTCACAAAACATAAGCATGTGGTAAAATATAAGAATTGAAAACATGCTTATATAGAGATTCTTGATGACTTCACATATTCAATGATCATACTAAGCATCAAGAAACTCTCTCACAAACAAGATACCAAAAAATGGGTGAACAAAATGCATTTAAGCAAATATGCAACTTATTTGAGTACCATGCCACCTAGGAACAAGATAATCAACAAATATCAACTCTAGATGACACTACCTCACATGTTCACATTTTCTAGGCTTGTAATATGCACATAGCTTATTACTCCCCCATAATGTGATAATTCATTCTTTTTAACAAGAGGCAAAAGAAATCCAACAAGAGATAATTAATGGACATTAGTATTTGAACTTCTCATGAGTAAGACATACCACAAAGAGAGTAGATAATATTGAAATATCACCACTAAGTGGTATTCCTCATGAATACACATTTTAGTGTGGTGAGTTACCAAAAAGCACAACACTCCCCCAAAATGGGATAGTCCATTAAAATCCCTAAAAGAGCCAATTAAGATGATAGCAAATAGACAATAGGCTCAAACATACATGGTGTGCAAACCAACATACACAAGTTTGATTACTCAACATAAGTAAGTAGAGTGCACAACACATATGAAACACTAGTAAGGTACAAAACCAAACACATGAAAGGGTGCAAGTAACTTTCAGTGAGAACATATGAATTAAATACAAGTTACCGCAAGGAGGAGCATTGGATATATGTTAAGACAATATAATTCAATTGACTTGACTTGAGAGAATATGAATGATGAAGATCCCTTAATTCTTCATGATGTAGTCAAGTCTCCAATGTCCTCTGCTTACACCTATTGATCAATTTTTAGCTTGTTGGTCCCCAACCAAGTTGGGTCCTAAGAATTTAGTCACAATAGGCTTGGCAACCCAAATGGTTCTTTTCTTGACACCACTTTGAGTACCAATAACTTTGGCAAATACATTGCCAATCTTATCCTTTCGAAGAGAATAGACATTGTCAATTATAGTAGAAGGGTTGGATAAGGTATCATGAGTGCATGAAGAAGCAAAGTGATCCTTCCCACGACATTTGTAGCAAAGGCGGCTTTTACCTTTCTTCTTGGGAAGGGAAGGTTCTTCAACTTGGGAAGCTTGAGTTTGGACTTGAGGTTGCTTCCCTTGTTGCTTCTTACTAGGAGGCTTCTTCTTCAAAGGGAAAGATCTCACATGGTGCCCTCAACCTTGCACATGAAGCACACAATCTTGGCCAAATCAATAACTTGTTCTTGGCCCTTCTTCTTGACGAACTTGTGCTTCATCTTGTTCTTGGACTTGTTCTTGTTGTTGGAGTTGAATCCAAGTCCACTCTTGTCATGAGGAAGTTGTTGCACTCTCAACATGTTGTCGAGGGTGGACTTCCCTGCATGACACTTCTTCAAGTCTTTCTTCAAAGAAGTGACTTGTGCCTTGAGCTCTTTGAGTTCCTCTACATGGTTAGTTTCAACACAAATACTAGAGGAAGTAGTAGCTACATTGTTAGAGCAACAAGGCAAGGAAATTAATTCATCACATGATTTAGCAATAGTATGTGATGTAGAATTACTAGTACTAGCACATTGCAATAAAGCATTAGAAGTAGAAGTTGTGCTATTGTCCATAAGAGGCTCACAAGATTTTACCTTCGTAGTGTCCGCCTCATGAGCTAACTTTAGCCTAGCATGGGATGCTAGAAGATCCTCATTAGAGCTTGAAAGATTTTCATGATTTTCTTTCAATATCCCATACTTGCTAGTTAGCAAATCAAGTTGAGCCCTTAGCTCAACATTCTCCTTCAAAATAGATGCTTCACACAAAGTGGAGTTAGTAGCACAAGCATCATTAACATTAGAAGTGGAAGAAGACATCATGACAAGCTCATTGTTTAACTTAGCATTTTCTTTACTAAGCACATTACATTTAGCAATAGCATGGTCATGTTTTTTAGTGAGTTTAGCAATTACTTCATTGTTTAACTCCTCACTAGATTCCAATCTCTCCTCGAGGGCAACCCGAGTTTCTTGCTCTTCCTCAAGAGCATTCTCAAGATTGTGGACCTCACCCGCGTAATCACGAGCAAGACCCCACCCTTCATGACAACGGGTCTCCATAGCCTCAAAGGTCTCCTTGAGGTCAACAAGGGTGGTCATGATTTCTAAGAAGCTCTCATGAGCTATTTTATTATTTAAGAGAGCATGAGAGACAATATCAAACTTCTCCTTAATTAGATCATCATCATCATTATGAGATATATTGGAGTGCACGGTAGGAGATACCTTATACTCCTTAGCCATTAGGCAAATGTGAGTAGTGGATGAAGACGATGAAGAGACACTTGAAGCACCTTTGAGGTCCAAGTCTTGTTCCAACAATTGTTGGGATTCCTCTACATTGTTAGCCAAAGTACTAGAGGAAATACAAACATTTTGATCATGACAACAAGACAAGGAAAGCATATCATCATGAGAGTTAGTTAAGCAACTACTACATGATATGCAAGGACTATCAACACTAGCATGTATGACATTTGGAGTGCTAGAGGTGTTTAAGTCCAAAGATAGAGCATTGCAATAAGATGAGTGTGAAGTATATTCAATAGTAGATTCACCATCAAAAATGCAATTTCTATCACCACTCACCAGATCCTTACCTTGTGGCAAACCACATGTCGGTGAAGTGGAAGAAGACGTGAGCTCATCACGACCAGATGTGGAAGGAGGACAATCATCCTTAGAAATGTTGGACACCTCATATATATCTTGAAGTTTTGTCCATAATTCATGAGCACTCCGAAAAGGCATGATCGACGCAAGGACTACATCGCTCAAAGCACATATAAGACCATTAGATGCTAGAGTATCGAGATAAGAGTTTTTCTCAACCTCTAAAGATAATTCTTGTGAATCCTTTGGAGGAGAAAACCCATATCTACAATAATCTCTAAATTTGAACCCATGTCTCTAAAAATATTAAGCATGTGAATTTTCCAAACGTCATAATTTGTGCCATCGAATCTATAAGTGGGATTGTACACTAGATCTCTAAACAACATTTTTATCTCTAGGCGGTTAGTCCTAATAATGAGATAACCTGGCTCTGATACCAATTGAACGGATATACGTCGCCTAGAGGGGGGGGGGGTGAATAGGCGATTTTTTTTTTTTCGAGAAGCCGGATTATCCGGTCCAAGAAAGACCCGGAAATTCCGGTATGCTTGATAAAGGCGGAATAAAACTAGAGGTTTACTTTAACAAGCATACAACCTAGATATAAAAACTAGGCTCACCTATGTGCACCAACAACTTAAGCTAAGCAATAGAAGTAACAAGTTTATAGCAAGATACATAACTTCAAGCACGAAGGCTATCACAATATGAAGTGCATAAGTAAATAGCTCGGGTATAGAAATAACCGAGGCACGCGGAGACGAGGATGTATTCCCGAGTTCCACCCAAAGGGTGTACGTCTCGTTTGGAGAGGTGTGCGCAACCACAACAGGTTAGCCGCAACGCCACAAAGGCTCACCTTCTTCTCCTGATGAACTCAACCACAAAAGGTTGCGAGTTCACCTTCCACTATTGATATCCTTTGGGGCGGAGATCGAATCCCGTACAACACTCTTGAGGCACACACCCACAACTTAATTGGTGGCTCCCAAGTCTTGAGACACACACCCACAACTTAATTGGGGGCTCTCAAGATGACCACAAAAGGTCTTGACCACAAAAGGTCTTGGCCACAAAAGGTCTTGGCCACAAAAGGCCGGCCACAAAAGGCATCTAGGGTCCAAGGACCCAAGAGGAACAAGCTCACAAGTATCACCACCACGAATCCTCGTGGAGGGCTCAAACCGATGCAAATGCAATGGCAAGAGCACACAAAGTGCTCAAGTCCTTCACTCTCAAATTCCAACAAAGCAACCAATGCTTATGGGGGAATAAGAGAGGAAGAACAAAGGAAACCACAAAGGAGTCAAATCCTTCACTCCCAAATCCCACCAAAAGCAACTAATGCTTATGGGGGGGAGAAGAGAGGAAGAATAAATGAGAAGAACCACAAAGGAACTCCAAGATCTAGACCCACTAGGTTCCCCTCACTTAGGGTGTGTTTGGTTGAGGGGATAGACTTTAGGGGATAAGGGCATCCCCAACCACATGGTTAGGGATAGCCAACTTTTCTGTTTGGTTTGGTTGGTTGAGAAGTGGTTAAGGGTAGCCATTTTTTTGTTTGGTTCAAAGGATAAAGAGTGGATGGGTTATTGTGGTGACCTCTTGTACTGAGATGGTGAGATTACCCCTATTATAACATAATATAAACACATTATCACTCCTTATCTGAATTTTGATGCATGTAATAAAAACAAGTGCATTTGTAGAACAAGGAAAAACAAATAGTTGTGAGATTTATGTGGACGTGCTAGCTGCTGATCGCTACTCCTTCCTGTAAGAAATGCTCTCAGGCCGCTGTTGCTAGATCTGTGTAATTAGAAGAGAGGAAGAGCCCCAGGCGCAACTGGTCGTATCGGATCTCAAGGATCGCCAAAAAGGCTGTAGAATCAATCGTGGTTCCCTGTCTTGCATAGCTACAGGTGTATGTGCTTCAGGTCTTCACATTGCCAGGCCGCCGCTCTCCCATAGCTGCTACCTCTCCGTTAGATCTGAGAGAGAGAAAAATGTTGAGAGGAGAAGAGAGAGCACACGAGAGGCGATGGGAGCAGGGATTAACTTGGTATGGCCGTATCTGCTGCTTCATCCATCTTCGTTGCCCACGCCCCACGGTAGTTCTTGTCACCAGTGAGCTTCAATCTAGCGTTGCCATGAAGGAGAGGACCATGAAGAAGAGGAGACGGGAAACAATGAGGGGAAGGTGAGCGAGCGAGTCGGCCAGGAAAACGATTCGAGAGTGAGGGTAGCGACGCCAGCCAGAATCGGTTGCCCTCATCCGGCAGATTTCGTCAGACGGGGCCAACCAGTTTTTCGACGGAATATGCGGAGGATCTGGTTGCCCTCAACCATCTCTTGCACTGAACCAAACAGACGGCAACCACTGAAAAAGTGGCTATCCCTAGCCAACTGAGGGATAACCACTGAAGCAAACACACCCTTAGAGGAGAGATGGATTGGTGGAAATGTGGATCTATATCTCCTCTCTCTTTTCCCTCAAGAAATAACAAGAATCATTGGAGGGATTGAGAGATCTCAAAGCTTTGAAAGTCAACAATGGAGGAGGAGAGAGAACACCAAAACTTGGGAACCATTGGGGAAGATGACCACTTAAATAGGTTCCCAACAAATCTGCCCGTTGGGGGCAGTTTTTCCCACTCGGCCCGGAAGTTCCAGGTTTACCCCGGAACTTCCGGACCCCCCAAACACCCCAAAACGCGCCCGGGAAGTGTTCTCTGGTCAAACCGGAAGTTTGTACGGAAGTTTGGCCGGAACTTTCCGGCCGGCCGGAACTTCCGCCCCTGGCAGAAACGTCAACACGAAAACGATGATATCTTGACCATACGAACTCCGTTTTCGATGATTTTTGGCTCGTTGGAATCACCACGAAGAGCTCTATAAGATCATGCACAGAAACATCATAGTCCAACAAGTGAGGTTAAAACCAAATGGGGAAATGAAAAATCTCTAGATAAAAGAACAACCGATAAAACCTCAAACATCAAAAACGCAACAAGTTTTCCAAAGTAAAACCGTTTTCGATGAACTAGAGCTTGACATGGAGATGAACCAAGCTCTAATTACTCACAAGGATAAAAGTCAAATAATAACCAAGAAATATGATATGCCAAGTATGCAAAGGTTTGAGCTCTCCACAACGATGCGATCAAGTTACTAACTTGAGAGCCCCTCTTGATAGTACGCCTATCTATCCTATAGCCCTATCAAGATCATACCTTTGCCTTGAGCATTCCACTTGAGTTAGATGATGACTATCTTGATCTCTTCAAGTGGTTCAACTTTCTTGATTATGCGTCCAAGAAAGTTCCTGCCTAAGTTCCGGAGGAACTTCCGGCCTGGCCAGGGCGCAGGCAGTTCCAGACTTAGAGAAAAACCAGCATGTTCAGCACCGGAACTTCCGGTGGTTTGGCCGGAACTTCCGGTCGCCCGGAAAGATCCGGCCAAACTTCCGGCTTTGCCCGAGTGCGAGCAATTCCTGACTTAGCCGATTTTCTCGTTCGTCTGGAACGGAACTTCCGGTCGAGGGTCGGAACTTCCGGTCGCTCGGAAAGTTCCGGCCAAACTTCCGGTAGTTCCGCCTTTGCCAGGGGCTAAATCCTAAAAGGACTTAGCCGTTTTTTGGCCAGATGGAAATGTCCGGTGCAGGCCCGGAACTTCCGGCCCTTCGGCCGGAACTTCCGGCCGGACAGCTCCAAGCATAGGAGATCTTCAAGAAAGCTTCTCTTGGACTTGCACCACTCATCTTTTCTTCACTAAGATGGTGTCTTGAATCCTCAATACATACTTGCAATAAGCTTCACTCAACACATGGGATTCAAGAGTTCAACACATGAACTCCACTATTTCCATGGACATGATCTATAAGGATATCTCAATGAAAACATTAGTCCATAGAGATTGTCATTCAATTACCAAAACCACACATGAGGGAAAATGCTCTTTCAAAGACGACCAGTCCTCGGTCTCCGCTTGCTGCTTCTGGAGGGCCTCGTAGTTCAGGACATTGGAGTAGAACGTACCGATGGTGACGGGAGCTCCAGAGAAGCCCATGCTGGCAGCTATGGGGTTGTAGGCGGAACTGAGTCCACCTAGCATGATGTCGATGACCTTGTCATCGCGAAGTGGCGAGCCAGCGGCCGCCATAGCATCAGCGAGCGACCGCACCTTCTGCATGTACTCGCTGGCGGGCTTGTCGCCCTTCTTCAGCCCGTGAATCTGACGCCGGAGAGCACGGATGCCGGCGCTGTTCTCTGCAGCAAACATGGCGTGGACGGCGCCCCAGGCCGCCGCAGCCGATGAGCTGGGCTGAGATGTCCTCGTGCATAGAGCCGAGGAGGTGGCCGAGGACCTTCTGATCCAGAGTCCACCATTGCGCGTAGTCAGGATTGGTGACCTCGCGTACGGCGGTGCCCGTTCCTTCCTTGATCGTGGGGATCGGCGCCTTTGCTGATCCGTCGAGGAAGCCATGGAGGCGGACACCAGCGAAGTTGGGAAGACAGAGAGCCTTCCACAACATGAAGTTGTTGCCGTTCAGGCGTACGGCGATGTTGGGGATGATATGCGCAGCCGATGATGCAGACGGCGGCTTGATGACGGGGCCGGCCACAATTGCGGTGAAGCTGGAGGAAGTCAGCGCGAGCGTTGAGTCGAAGGCCATCGCGGCGGCGGCGGCGAACAAGCGCGGCCGCGGCTGCGAACAAGGGACGGAAAGGCGACGCGGCACGCTGTGGTTCTGCGGCGGCGGAAGGATTCCGTTTCGGCTCTGATACCAAGTTAAACGAAGAGATATTAGGGATTCCGTGGGGCAAAGCCACACCACGTATCAATCTATATATAATGATCAGTTAGGGTTTTACATATGAGTTACATGCGTACACGCGTGACAGGTATAAACATCTAGACCTATTTTAACACGGACAACATCATGTGATCGGGTATTCAAGGGCCTCACCGGTTGCACCGCCGCACCCCCACACCCACATAAACGGCCGGCCGGACCAAAGTTCTTCGAGTCAATGACTTCTATAACATTGACAAACTCATCAATTGCTAATTTGCCATCCAACAAATCTAGAGTTCTTATATATCAAATACAAACGAATTCTATTACTTATTTGCCACTGACAGTTATTCTAGAGTTGCCTCATTCTTGTAAGGGGCCAAATGACCGTCCTACCCTCAGTGGCAAATAAGCAACCGTCATAAAACATGTATATATAATAGAATTTGATAGTATTTTTCCTACGTTTTTCAACAGTTACACAAGTGGTAATATATAAGAATTCAAGCATATGTCTATTTCCAGCAATAGGTAACATAAAGATTAATTAGTTCACATAAATTAAAAACAATCAGGAGCTAGTTCACAAATATCTAGAACCAACATACCAGAACTAGAATTGGCTTCTTTCCACAAGCAGTAGCAAATTGACAACATTTAGAAATATACAACAACACTAAGTTCACCTAATGTTTGAGCTAGTATCGTAGAAAGTTGACAACATTTTCTAGCTACCCTTCTCCTAACATTTCTCCTAATGTTTGAGCTAGCATCGTCAACAATTTGCCAGTGACGAAGGTAGGGGAGTGTGGGTTTCGGCGCTGCTGGCTGGGGGAGTGGCGGCAGGCGCTGGGGGTACGGTGTCCGGTGACGGGCTCTGGGAGCGCCGTTTCCGATGATGACGGGGCTGAGGGAGCGACAATGGGCACTGGGGGAGTAACAGTGGCGGTCCCGCCATGGATCACTCCTCGATCTGGTGCATGCGTCTGTTTGGTTAAGTGGAGTTGATTTTGTCCTGTTTTCTATACCATAAACCTAAGGGTAAGAGTGGAAATTTTGAAAAAAAATGATAGGAAAACGGAGACGTCTTGACGAGTAACTAAGGGAGATGGCATTTAAGGATTATAAATTGGTTTTGATTGATATATAAGCATTCGTCATTTGTTTGATGGCAAATGAGCTATTGTCGTGTTCGTCCGTGGTATATAAGTAATTTTCTCAAGTTCTTCCACCGGTTGGATAAAACCATAGGTTGGAGATTGGTTTCACCGGTTCCACTGTGCACCAGGTCAGCGCTTTGTATAAAACCATAGTAGGCGCCAGCTCTGTTTCTTCTGGTCGACCAGCTGCCAGGGGCGGAGGTAGGATTAGAGCTGAAGGGGGGCAAACTTAGTCTAAAAATTGTTTTTATACTAGCTTTATGCATAAATTTTTCTTGTTGCGGCACTATCAGCGGCTCGCCCATAAAAAAAATCTCTGCTCTAGGACATGTACGGTACCGTGTCCACTGGGATTGTCACATAGGAATTTTGTTGGTGCGGAGGAAAGAGATATAAGAAAGAGGAAGAGCGTTAATAAATCAATACACAATAGTATTTTTTTCACACAACTTAAATACTTTCTCCATCTCAAAATAAGTGTCTCAAGTTTGTTAAAAAGAAGATGTGGACGAAGGGATCATGTATCTCCGGTCGGTGAAGTGAAACTTTGATAACGATTGAAGAAGGTAACTTGACGAGTTTTTGGGAGGCTCCTTGGCTGGACGGTTTGAAGTCAAAAAATATTGCCCTCTGATTTTTGCGGTCTCAAGGTGAAAGGACATTTTTGTGATCTTTGTGTGTTGTGTGTTAGTTAACAACATGTTGGATGTCTTAAGTTGGTGTCAAGTGATGCAGGATCAATTAGGAACATTTCAGATGCATCAGCACCAAAAAGGAGAAAAGAGGCAGTGCTGAAAATTGTGCTCAGCCCCTGGTGTGGGACGGAGTTTCCAGCCTCAGGGCCCGGAGTTTCCGCCCCTGGCTGAACTTTCCGGTCCCTGAGGACCGGAGTCTTTTCCAGCCTCAGTTGACGAAGAAGTGCTTAGTTCCTGCTGTGGGGGGGGGGGGGGGGGGGGGGGGGGGGTGGGGGGGGGGAGGGAGTTTCCGGCCCTAAACACCGGAGTTTCCGCCCCTGGTGAGGGCCGGAGTTTCTGCCCCTGGCCGGAGTTTCCGGTCACTAAGGCCGGAATCTCCGGTGTGAAGCTGCGCTGCAATACCCCTCCATCTACCTCCAGCCAGTTTGCTCGACCAGAAAAAGAAGAACACCATTGTTGCAAGTCCAAGAATCACTAGATCTCCCAATCCCTCCGTCCAAACTCGTCGATCTTTGGAGGATTGAAGGAGAAGGCCTCGATCTACATCTTCACCGAGCCGTTCTTCATTTCCCCCTCATTCACTTGAGGGACCATTTGCTAGGGTTTCCACTAGGAAAACCTAGCCCATTGTTGTACTTACCTATTGTCTTTGTGACAGATTGTAGCTGTTCGGTAGCCCCCAAACCCTTTGTGGGTCGTGCCCCGAATCGTTGTTGTAAAGGCTCCGGATTCCGCCTCGAAGGATTCCGATAGTGGAAAGTGGACCAAACCTTTGTGGTGCGGTTCACCGGAGATTTGGGTGAGGCCTTTGTGGCCGTTGAACCATTGTGTTGGTTCACACCTCTCCAACGAGACGTACTGCCATTTAAGCGAGGAACTCGGAAATACATCTTTGTCGTCTCGTGCTTTCACTTCGGTTACTTCTATCCTTGTTTACCGCATTTACTATGGTATCTTGCTTAGTTGCTAGTTTGTCATATAGGTAAATTCACCGTAGTTGCATATCTAAGAATTTAGCTTTCGTGTCAAGGCTAATTTGAAAAAGAACTAAAATTTGAATTATCACCTATTCACCCCCCCCCCCTCTAGGTGTCAACCGATCCTTTCACATGGTCAAAGAAGTGGACTATAAAGAAGGCATTGGACAATAATGGTTTGGTGGCCAAGATCAACTTGAGCGACGATTTTACTTTTGATCACGTGGTACAGTTTGTGGATCTTTGGATGAACTTTAGCAACATCAACCTCATTGCCGGTGTGGTGGACAAGATCTCTTGGCGGGTTACCGAGAGTGGGGCGTACTCGTTGACATCGGCATACAAGGCGCAATTTCTTAGAGAAACAAATGTCAAATATGAAGAGCTTGGTTTGGAAATTTTGAACCCCCCAATATCAAGTTTTTTTACTTGGCTTGCTCTTCGAAATAGATTTTGGACGGCCGACCGCCTTGCGAAGAGGAAATGACCTAATTGTTGGGCTTGTCCCCTTTGCAAAAGAGAGCCGGAGTCCATTTCCCACATTTTAGTTCATTGCCGCTACACAAGACGCATTTGGGACCTCCTCAAGGAGTGGGTCAGCATGATCAGCCTTGAGACCCCCCAATGGTCTTCCCTTTCACTTCAAGTGTTGTGGCAACTTGTTTTCGGTGGCACGTCCTCGCCACACAAGGGGTTGGCATCTCTTGCCATGCTCACGACATGGGAAATTTGGAACGAACATAATGATAGAGTGTTCTGTAATAAACATGCTCCCTCCATGATCATCATCGAGAACATCAAGATAGAGGCTCGTCTTTAGGTCGCAGCGGGTGCGAAATGTTTGAGTGATTTTTTGCCAGGAGAGTAGTGATCCATGTAAACTCTCCTTCTTAATTAATTAAATTGGGCAAAGCTTTCGCCCCCCTTTCAAAAAAACTCTTTGAGACGTGAGTCATGTTGTCATAGACTCAAAGTTTTATACGCTACTAGTGGATGTGGTGCGGCTATGCCGCACCCGTGTGTTAAAGAACGATTTAAGATGATGGTGTGTTTATGTTTAAATAATGTAGGTTTGGTTTTTTTTTTTGTTTGAATATTACTGGAAGTAGACTGAATTTGCATTTAAAAATCGGTTAGTTTGTGAATATTATTCAAGTTTCATTTTGATAGGTTTTTCATATTTTTCGGGTGGTTATATTTGAAGATATTAATTTGTCGTAGTTAATTTTTTGTTCTTTTTGTCTAAATTTACGCCGGATCGAAACTCTAAATGTTGTTGAATTGTGCCGTAAGTAGTTTTTTTCACCATCTTGACATTTTGCAATATTTTTTTTGATCCTCATATGTAGAGATTTGATTGTTTCAATGAACAACATTTTGCTGTTTTTTGTCTAAATTGGCACGAAATTGAAACCTTCAAATGTGGTACATTGTGCCACAAGTAGTTAGGTACTTCCTTTTTTTTAGTCTTTTTGGGAAAAAATTATATTTTTCTGACAGATATTATTGAAATTATGAGAAGTAATGTTTTAAAACTACTAATTTTACAAAGGTTTTCATACTATGTGATAATCAGCACTCAGTTGTAGCTTATTCATACCTTCTTCATACCGTGTGACACACTGTGTGAGGCAACAGAGCTCTTTGCGGCATTCTTCATCTTGAGGCAGCAATGTAAGGGACACGTTTGGGCCACCGCGTTTCAAAGTTGTCTAGTGTGCGAGAGTTGTTAAAGATGAATCTTTTTTCGACTACAATTTTGTTTGTACATTTAGGAAACCAAAGAATTTGAAAATGTCTGAATTTTGGAATACATAAATGTGTATTTTGATAATATGGCAGAAATAATCGACATGTATTGTTGTGAGGGTGTTTAATCGAAAGAGTTTTTGGAAGGTGACGATTTGATTTTAATTTGTGTATTAGTATATATTAGGTATAGAAAACAATATCGCCTTTTATAATTTTTTTTACAATTTGCATGGAGATGTGATGTGCTGGTTGGAAAGATATATTTTTTATGCAAAATTTGGTATTTTTTTCGTATTTTCTGACTTGCATGGGGAAAGTTATAAATTTTTTAAATTATGTATTTTTCTGCAGTCAGAAAATGAGCTGACAGTCGGGGCCCGCTTGTCAGCGACCTTGCGCTGACGTCAACCACTGACGTCAGCGGGTGGCGGAACTGACGGCGGCGCAGCGACGGCACCCGCGCGGCGTCGTCACTACTGGGATATGCGAGGGCAGGAGGAGGCGAGTCGTCTGGGGTGTAAACGGATCGGATCGGATCGGATTTTGCCTTTACCATATCCTATACCATAATTTTTCATCGGATTCGGAGCGGATCGGATAATGACCGGATGCGGATTCGGATGCGGATATCCGTGATGGCGGATTCGGAGGCGGAAACAGAACGGATTCGGACCGGTAACAAAATTAATCGGATAGATACGTGTACAATTAAATTTTCAAACCATACATACAAAAATAATTGTTCGATAACTTAATAACTAACCAACTTGTAATTCATAGTCGTTACAATGACTATTTAAGTGAGATGTTGTTCAACTAACGAATTCAAATTATGCTATATTAGACTAGACAATTCGGTAGAAAATCGGATTATTCGGATTCAAACCATCCGATAATCCTATTTAAATTTCGGATAATCCATATTTTATGCTATTTTACATACCATATCCTATACCATATCCGGGTGTCAACTTCGGAATCGGATATCCTTATCCGGCGGATTCCTTAAAACCGGATATGGATTGTTGAAAACGGTTTCGGAATCGGATATGGTGCGGAAATTATCCTATCCGTTTACACCCCTATCTGGGCGGCTCCGCGGTCCATATGGTCGCCAGAGTCGCCGGCAGGGAGCAACTTCGCGGCGGCGCGGGCGGATCACGGCGGGGACGAACGGGGGCAACTCCGGCCATCCCAGCATGCGCACGCCTGCGAAATTAGGCAGCGCGGCGGCGAAGCTTCCCATGCCCTCGGTTTGGAGTGAGGATGAGCATACCGGCGACGGCGCGCGGCGGCTACGACGGCGGTTCCGACGGTGCGGGAGGGAGGAAGGAGAGGGGAATTTTTGTGTAGTACTTTTTGCAGAAACGTCTACGAGAAATTTGGTTGTCGCAAATCAGTCCCTCCACTCATTATTCTGTGGACTGCAGGCTTGATTCCTCATCGGGTAGTGGCTTTTCTGCAAAATTATCAGTCGACCGGTGGACGCCCACTGGGTGGTGACCGGCCGACGTGACGAACGCGGATTGGCTATAAATCGGGACGAACAGTATCGAAGCGCGGGAGGGCTGGCGTGGCCTAATCCGGGCCGTGGCTTTTCTGCAAAATTATCAGTCGACCGGTGGACGCCCACTGGGTGGTGACCGGCCGACGTGACGGACGCGGATTGGCTATAAATCGGGACGAACAGTACCGGGGTGCGAGAGGGCTGGCGTGGCCTAATCCGGGCCGTCCACTGGCCGGAAATCGCCGGCGACGTCGAAGCTTCCCTAGAGGTGAATCTTGGTGCCTATTATATAGTATTAGATATGAGATGACTTCCATCTATATAAAAGTGGATGTATCTATGTATGCTACAAGTCTAGATACATCTAATTCATATGTAATCGGAGGGAGTAGTATGAAAAGTAACAGAAATCTGAAGTTGTAATACACACTTGAGCTTGCAGACTGGAATGTGCAGTTGAGGTCAGCATTTCCTGGAATGACGTGCGCCATTGAGCTCACTAAATTTATTCTCAGAAGAACCATTTTCTGGTAAACGTTTGAGTTGGGAATGTTGTCGGTCGCAGAACTGACTCAACAGAATCTAAATTCCACAACCCCAAACAGGAACCACGAGCTAGCAGCCGCACGGCGCAACGACAGAGACCAAAGTGCAGGTGCATCTGCACACTTTATTGATGTAAACTTAAACTTGAACCTTACACGGTAGGATGACAGAAACATAAGCACAGCAGAAGTACACAACCTTTTACCCTGGCAAGCAATCATACAAGCCAACCTTGTTTCTGCGATGACCGACAATACTACAGGCTGCAGTGCATTTCACCCCTTCCAACAAATGTCACCAACTCACCACTGATCATGGCTATCCTTGAAACCGGAACAGGGCTGCATAAAAAACAGAAAAGATATTTTTTAGCGAAAGGCCACACTCACATTGTTACTTCTGAAAATTGGACCCTTCAAGAGAAACTCAATTTTCTTAGATAAAGAGTATATATTAATATCCCAGAGATTCAAGACAAACTCATACATTGAACAAGGTCTGATATATCTCAATGTATAGGAACTCAACGACTCTTCTATTCCAATTACATAGAACACGAACCAGAAAATTTTCTTCATTTTTACTGTTAAATCATGAACAATATCCTATCCATAGCTCTTCATTTGGTTCATATCTAAGGGTGTGCAAAAATGGTTCCACGGTTTAGGGTAGTTAATTTTTTTTGTACTAGTTCAGAGGTGAGGATTGAATCAGTGAAAGGAAATGAACTAAGCAACCACCGGCCAGTTTCCATGGTTCCTGTTTTCGCACGCGCTTAGTCGTATCCATAGCCAATTTGTTAAGGAGACCCTGTGTGTTATAGTGGCAATCTTTTCAAGAACTCAATAATATAAATGAAAGGGTATAAAATACATTGAACATTGAGTTCTCTATCAGACTATGCAAGATTTCATGGGTCAAAATAATGGAGTTGTCTTTCAAAGAATCCAAACTTAATTGACATGAAATTGTTCTATATTTGATGGCTTAAAATTATAGATGTGGATGGAAAATATTGATGGCGTGGATTGCTTGCATGTCGAGAGAGACTATCATCAGTTAATGTTAGTGGAGATGACATGGACAATTGATTGGCTAAAGGAATAGGTGATGTGGATAGCTTGCATGAAGAGATGGGCTAACATTAATTGCAGTTAGTGGGGTTTTGCTAACATTAATTGCAGTTAGTGGGGTTTTGCTTTATAGGAAGTACTAAGAAAGTAAAGGCTACAGATTTAAGCTGTGGGTTTCACATAAACCCTTTTTGTATTGTTGCAAGGGAGCGTGAATCAAGAAACTAAGGATATATGAACAGCGAACAGTTGTGACAAAAGAAACACAGAAGGGAACACTAAGAGTTATTTCACATACCATCTGATGACCATATGTTGAGCTTCTTCATCATTGTCCCATTGCTGCTGGAGCTGAAGCAAGTTCGGCAGTGAGGATGAAGGTTGACACGCCAGCTTCCCTTAGATGCCGTACGTCGCCATTCATGAGCCTCAACAGGTTTCTACAAACTAGGAGGCCCAATCCCTCATCTGACTGCTCCTTGTCTTCCTCAAACATTTGTGCCATGAGCTCTGCTGGGACTCCTAATCCCTGGTGCTTGATCCTGATATAACATAATAAAGAAAAGAATAATGATCACAGAGCATTCCCGTAAATAAACGACCATTAAGCATTTAGACTTCAAGATTTCCTTGTCAGAAATTAGGAGGCATATGCATGCAAATCGAAATTGCACGATGAATATACCTAAGTTCAAGGTCAATAAGATGAAGATTTTCTCCTATGCTGTTTTTCGTCAGCTTGGAAGAAATCTCAACAGAACCTCCAATGGGAGAGAACTTCACTGAAACATGTAGGAAGTCAGAGAGGATCTGCTGGAGTCGAACACCATCTCCGTAGACTGATTGCTTCATAAATCTCTCTGGCAGGTTGCAAGAAACTCTGATCCCTTTTCCCTGGCAGGCTATCAGTACTTGACTTACAGCAGCCACCACCACATCTTGCAACACAAATTCAGCCATCTCCAGATCTAAGCAGCTAGATCTGTGGCCACAAATAAGATATAGCATTAAGTTATTATGCAGATAGGTAACTCACAAGTATGTGTAAGCTTTGGTAGTAAGTAAAACCATACTGGCAATGTTTTCTGAAAGAAGCATAGTGGTAAGTTTAACAAGTTGTGTAATTGTAACCATCTAAACATACTTATTGTTCTATTTTAATCACATAATAAGGAATATAGGCATGAAATTGGGTGAAATGAGGGCAACTAACAACAACAAAATCAACCTAGGAGGTCTCCAACTGACAAAAACAAGGACAGCCAAAGTAAACACAAGCACCTAACAGAACAATTCAGAAGATTTGGCAAGAAGAGTACTTTTCTGTGATGCTATCTTGATCCAAGTCTGCAAGTATCTTGTTTATCTGGTGGTGACAATTATCTGCGACATGCATCTGTTTCAGCTGTTCTTCATTCAAATCTGTGTTCTTCAGTGCTTTCCTAGAGTAAAGCATGCCTGAGAGAGGGTTGTTGATCGCATGTCTCATGTAGGAGAATGCTTTCAGCCTTTTTAGTGATGTCTGCTCGGAGGCTTGCTGCACCTGTAGTGCATGCTGCAGCTCATGACTAGCAACATGAATAAAGCAGAATACTCCAGTGATGAGACCACCCTCATTTTCTTTTCTGTTTGCTGATAGAAGACACTCGATGTACTTTCCTTTTCGGTCGAAGAAGCCAAATGGAGCTTTTTCTGTTTCTTCACCGGCTAATGCACCGTTGATAAGAACGCAAAGACTTATAAATGCATCTTTGTTCTTCAAAAGGCAGGAGGCATTATTACTGTTGAACACTTCACCCAGAAGCATCTTATCGAGCACTTCATCTCTGTGCCACCCAGTCAGCTTGGTCATTGCAGCATTCCACTCAGAACACCATCCAAATTCGTCAGCACCAAATATAGGAGGAATGAGTGGGTTTGGGTTGTGAATGATTGCCTTGTAGTCTCCCTCAACCCGAGTAAACTTGTCCATTACCAACTTATGGACAGTCATATCTTGGGCAACAAAGCACACCCCAACAACATGATCATGAAGATCGCGGCTTGCACAAGCATTCACAACCAAGATAACAGGACCATCATCCCTCTTCGGGCCATGTGTCTTTACCTCAAATCGAACTTCTTTCTCTTCTTTACCTGCTTGATGAATGAAATATTAGAGACCCATGAACAATACTAGTAAGTTATCAAGTGCAACTTGTTTAACCAGTCAACACAATAACAGTTAAACAGAACACACAAATTATGTAAAAAGAAGATAAAACAAAATTTCTGATAAGGAGGAAGCTTAAGTAGAGGCAGCGGTAAATAAATAAATAAATAAATAAAATAGAACAAATTTACTCACCCTGCAAAGCTAGATATAGCATCCTCTGGACAACTGGTACAGAAGACTCCTCCACAAGGGTAAGTATGTGTCTTCCTATAGCATCATCAACTCTTAGCCCTGTTAATTCCGCTGCTTTCTGATTCCACCCGTTTACCAATCCATTGGAATCTACTGCCAAGATTGGGACAGTTGCTGTTTCCATTAGACGAACCATTTCACTGGTCACCGCCTGCAATTCAGCAAGCCCATCAAGTTTTAGATCACCAATCTGGTTATCTAAAGTACCTTCCCGGGTTGGCTTGCCGGCATCATTTAGCGTCCCCCGAAGTATAAGTTGCAATGAATGAATAGCATCCATCTCATAGTCAATCCATGATAAGCTCTTCATCTTGACAACTTCAAGGAACGCTTTGAAAGACAACCTAGGGTGCATCCTTCTACTGTCATCCATGTCTGACGGATCATTCTTTGCACCTCCCCATCTGATTTCAGCAGCTGTATGTGACCTGAACCAAAAGATAATATCCTTGGAGTTGATCTTCGCTGCTGCCATTCCACAAACCATATCACCAAGAGCAGAAGCTCCTGGGTAGCCAGCATCATGGAGGCTCTCAGTACTCAGACCAGTGGAATCCCTGTGCACTTCTGATAGCCAGAAGGCAATATCATGTATCTGAGCCTCGGTTGGAGCATTGCGCAGACGCCATACTTTCCCCCCATACAAAAGAGCAGCACCATCACATTTCACTAGGTCCATGATATTGGGTGTCCCTGATATGATAGTCAGAGGAGAGGCTTCTCTAAAAAGCATCTCAGAAAGGACTGTTTGCATCTTCAGTATGCTCTTCTCACGTAATTGTTTCTCTAATTCAAACTCCTTGTTCACATGGACAGCAAACACCTGCGCTAAGAATTCACAAGCATAACGCAGCGGAAAAGGGACATATCTGGGGCTCTCATGGTGGCAAACCAGGAGGCCCCATAGTTTCTTTTTTCTGTTCTGTTGTGCTGGTTGTTCAGACTCAACTTCATCATCCTCTTCATTCTCATTAACCACAACAGCCATGACAAGGGATGCAATCGAGTTCATGTTCTCCATATACTGAAGGTGACAACTGTGTGGTGCCCTTAGTGCTGAACCACATAGGCTAATTTCAAAGGGGAGTGTCTCAGCTTCGATCACCTTTATTGACCTCGAACGACAATCACAAATCATCCGTACTTTGTTCTTCATGAAAAGAAACCTTGCTGCTTGAGGGATATCAGTTGCTGGATAGTGCAGTCCTAGATAAGGCTCAAGACCAAGCTTTGTGATCTCGGCAAGGACCTCACCATGGTCATCTTCATGGAACTTGTAAGCCATAACCCTATCATACCCTGTAAGGTCAAAGAGCTCCTTAACCACAGTATTGCATAGTACTTCCATGCTTCCACCTGGCAGCGACTGGATCTTGGAGATTGCCTTGGCAGCAAGCTTGTAAGACTGCAAAGCCCCAGCAGCAGTGGCTGGAAATTCTGTAGGCTTCACAGGCTCAAAGTCTACCACCAAACAACCAGTTGCCCGATGAACAATGGCATAGAATGGCTTGCCTGAGGTTTTGCACTGAACTAGGATAGGATTCAGCAAAGAAACATCAGCAAAACCTAGTGCCTTGTGCAGTGCAATGGCGCCTTGGTCAGTGAAAAGAGACCGTACATTGGTGCCAATCCCCAGCCTTGTGGGATCATCAACACTGGGTACTGCATGGCTGATCGTTGTAAGCATTTCTGGCGCGTTCTCACTGAACGCGATGACATTGAAGCTCTTCTCATCAAGAGCCAACAGGCAACCAAATGTTTGGATTATCTTTCCTTTCTGAATGTGCTGCAAGTAGGCTATGACCTTCTCCGACCGCCCTTGCTGCACAGGTGGACTGTCCCTCTGGGCTTCAACCATTTTGGAGTAGTCGAAGGAGTCACCAGATTCTTCATATTCAGCATTGAGTTCAGCATCAAGGGTTGTTTGTGCTAACACCCTTGCCCGGGAGCTCTGGCGGTTTCTGCTAGATGAACTTGAAGCAGGCCTTGAGGAAGACATATCTCTCCTGCCTCAAGTACTTCAACCACTCAACAATCGTATATGCTGCGCGTCACTCCTGCTGTACATATAATTGATAAATGGTAAACATTAATTAGTAAAGAATAAAGGTACAATAAACCACTAACAGCTTGCAAATAACAGATTACAAGATTGGAATGGCTATATATATTCAGCATGATGAATGCTAATAAAAGGGTGACAGACATTAGAAGACTGGAGACAGTTGTAACCAGATGGAAAAAAATCCCCAGCAAACGTACACCAGGGGAAACAAAGAAGAAGCTGAACTCTGTCGCGGTCTGAAATCATAAATTTTCTAGCAGAAAACAAGTACTGATAAACAACACATCTATCTCCTGCAACCCAAAGAGCTTCCAAAGGCACTTCCCATGCTAATCATAAATGCTTCCCCTCTTCACAAATCAACAGTGTAACCAGATGATTGTTTTTCCAAGCAAAATGTGCCGCTTGGTAAAAAGTAGAGTAATAGTTGTAATTTCTAGCAGAAGAGTCACATATATGGAGAAAAATAACGTGCCTATAGTATTGGGAAGGTTAGATGTGATCTTTCTGTTGTGTAACTGTACTGTTTCAACAAAAGAGGATTCCCTATATGCTACAATTGGGAAGGGGACAAAAAAAACTACTCTAGCAAGAAACGGCCAATAGTGATTGGAACTGTCAGTGAACAATGTTCCGTTTCAGATATATTTCTCTTAAAGGTGTGGATTTTGAGTTGGTACACAGCAGTACAACACAGTTCAAGAATGAAAGTACACAAATTTTACAGGAAGTCAACTAAACCCACAACAAGAGAACGCTAAGAACCTACATGAGCACCGGAACAACGAAAATTACCCCACTATTTCATCGAGATGTCTGTCATATTGAAGTCAAGCAAGCAAGCGAAGCAGACAAAGAATCGCCAGCAAGGCCAGGAGACCGCTTGCGATTCCGGTTCCGACACTGACATGGACAGAAATCGAGAACCGCCGGGAGCTCGAAACTCGAAAGAGTCTGAAAATCGAACCACCACCTCCCTAGTCCCTTCTTAATCAGCTCAGCAGAGAGACGGGCTCTCCTTTCACTAGCCATCTCGAAAGGGGATTCGGGATCACCATTTTAACATACGACTTATATACACTATAAAGAGGTTGGCACCTTGCTCCAGGTGCCACAAACCATGCGCGCGAACATACCATGCTAATTGCTAAGCCTGATCACAGACACAGAGCAAGAACCTCACCTCCCCTCTTGTCTCCCAAGATCAAAGAGGGGGGAAACTACCTTCCGGCATAACAAACCAAACATACACGCGCAGGGCATCGGGGAAGAAGGAAGGGAAAGGGTACCTGCACTGCTCCCGGCGGTAATGGAGAGGTGACGGCGCCGTGGAGGAGGAGTGGAGTGAGCTCTGCTCTGGGAGTGGCCGAGTGGGAGCCCCATGGCTGGCCATTAAGCAAATATAAATAGTCGTCGCGTGGTGGCATGGCCGAACCTTGCTGCTCGGCGCCCATGACCGGCGCGGATGGGAGAGCGATGGGAGCTGTCGACGCTTAATTGGACGCAGCCTTTCCGATCTCCACTCCATTAACCTAATTGACCTGCTTCCCACTGGGTTTAACCCGTGGACCTGCAGAAGCTACAGT
This sequence comes from Poa annua, assembly GCA_026929855.1. Classification (NCBI taxonomy): domain Eukaryota; kingdom Viridiplantae; phylum Streptophyta; class Magnoliopsida; order Poales; family Poaceae; genus Poa; species Poa annua. The sequence goes on along the minus strand of CM049427.1, from coordinate 29,700,765 downwards.
GTTGCCATTTCCTCAAATTTCTTTCCAGTTCTTAGCCCCCCCACACACACACACACACGCATAACTCACATACAGAGTATCACTTTTCTTACGGCATGAACACATGATAAATATTTATTATATTTATTTTGACGTGCACACAATATCTATTTGGATGTACATCAGAGTGCGCCAGCATAGAGTAAATGCAGGACTACTAGATTTTTCTTTAAAGAAAATGACGGTGACAAGATGGTTAGGAAGGTGATTATATACCAGTTCGCAAAGTTCAAATCTCTGGACTGACATTGTTGTTTCTCATTTAACCGAAATATGTCTCACTGGAAGGCGACGTCGACAGCGAGATGTTTGTGGTGACTTTGTCGATTTTAAAACCTGACAGCGAGACATTTTCGTCGACAACTCAGTCTTTCGAAGATGTTCATAGGGGTGAGGTGTGCGTACATACATTCATACAGGTGAGTGTATGTGTATGTAAGTTTACATTATATTGTATTATTATATCACAAAATAAAAAAGGACTACTAGATCTTCTTATGGTAAAAAAATAGTAGTTATAATGGTCTACAATTTGGCTAATATCACCGCAAAAAAAATGGCTAATAAGCATTTTTTTCTAAGCCTCAGGAAAAGTGCAACTTAATTTAATTTAGACTTGTCTTGCATCTTTATCTTGCAAGTGACCATATTATGACCTATTTTGACCATGGACTAAATGAGCTATCTCTAGAATAGTTTCAGCACTTTTCTTGTCTTGGTTATTTCTGTAGGATTTTTTCTTTTGCAACTTTTCTTGCATTTAACAGAAATTGTGGGATGAATATTTCTTTGGTTTTTTCTGAAGTGTTTCCTTTGCTACAGCCAAAATTAGAACGAGACGTTGAAGCGGTGACTCAATTGTGTCAATGAATCCAAAAAAAAGTGTTATCATCAGAAGAACAATAACCATGTTCTCCATACCTATGTCTTTACTTTAGACGGAGCATGTTTCAAGTAAGAGAAATCAGTTCTACCAATTGACCCCCAATTTCGAATTCGTAAGGAGTGTTCGGTTTAAGTGAAGTATATTTATAAATTAACTGCTTTGGACAACTTAAACTTGCACACTCTTTTTATTTAAATATGATAAATACATTTGACTTCACACCTAAATTTTGACTGTCACCTTATTATTATGAAACTTATAATGTTAGAAGCTTAAGGACAACAAAAAAACACGCCTTGTCACGCCTTCTCAAAAGAAGAGCCGGCAATTTTGTACGTATGTTTTACTCCTTTTAGTAGCTTCTATATTTGGTTAGTGCATCCAACCAGATGTTTCCGACTTCACACGTCATATATAAACAAGGATGTATAAGTGAGATTAGTTTAAAAAATGGGACAATACAATTAGATGATCCCATGAGCGAGTTTACTAATGGCTTGTTTTAGTCAAAAGATTTTTGTAACAATGTATCTCCTATGGGAGGTGTTTGATTTGCAGGATAGGATCATTTCGTACGGAGCTTCCCTAGTCAATTCCGTAGAAAACTTTCCATTAGGTCTGAGCTCTTTGAATATTTCATACGCTCACGCCGCTCTCTCACTTGTGCTTGCACCAAAATTTACTGATTCTGGATAATAATTGAAAAAAAACACATCTGTCCAGGGACGGAGCCAACCACATTGATTGTAGGGGGGCAAAATAGTTTAGAATCACTAAAATTTGTCAAATATAAATGAATTAGTAGTAGGATTATGAAGGAAATCAAAATCAGGGGGGCTTAGCCCCTGCTCGCCCCCCCCCCCCCCCCCCCTCCTTCCTCCGTCCCTGCATCTACCATCGGTCCTTCGCCATTCGCACTAGTGTTGATATGTAACCTGTTTTCATATTTTCTATTCCATATAATTTTGAGAGAGCGCTAAGTGTTGGGATTTAGGGAATTCTTATTATCTAGTTGAACTCAATGGATTGTGTGTCCATGTTTTAGTCAGTTCCAAATGCGAATAAATGGTTGGTAGTTAATTTTCCTACGGCGGTGAAGACATTGTTCTTGTTTCAGACTTCCAATACAGCCCAACAGCAAGATTATTTACTTAGTAAAGGCACTTGTCTGAAAACAGAATCCTAACACCCACTTTTGTTAATATCTATCCATTAATATTAATAAAAGGTTTTAGAGTTCATGTACTTTTCCTACGGTACCATCGAACACCCACACTCACTTGACTCTGGAGCCAATTGATATGTTTCCATTCCCATAGGATCCAGATGGACTGAGCATACAAACTCTACATCTGTTCCATTTCTCTACTTTTCCTATTATACTGTATATAAATAAATAAAATCAAAAGGGCTCTAATTCAAAGGAGGCATAAAGCAGAGCAGATCGATAACACTCGAGACCAGCCGGGACCGCTCCGTCCGTCCGTCGGCGGCGGTCGCTGTCACGCGATACGGCGGCAAGCGCCGCCGGTTTCTCTGGAGGTATGTCCATTCTTTTCCTGGGTTTCGCCGCGTGGCCCTCGGGGCCGGAGGCCGGAGGCCCACCTCCCCGTTTGGCTGGCCCTCGGCGGCGTCAGCAGCTTGCCCACTTGCGATACGAACACGGGCACGTGACCCGCACGTGGCTGCCCATATGGGTCTGGACTCTGGACCTTCAGCTCCCTCCACTCTATCCAGAGCGTCCCTAGCTGCTGCGCAACCACCAACGGCTACGCGATTGACAGCAGTGACCATGTCGGCAGGGACGCTCATGTGCCGCCGACGTGTGGCGCCCTCTGCCACGTGGACCCACTTGTCAGTGATCCTTGTGTTCGTCTAATCTCGTACGCTTTTGGTGGACTGTGTTTGTATTCAACTTGGTGTTATCCAGGTGTGTAGTTGTTTATTCGGCTTCTGGAGGTCGCTAGACGCCTTGTTGTTTTATTTGATAAACTGCCACTGACAAGTGACATGGCAGCAGAAATTCCTTCCCAGGCTGCCTCTGTAAACCCACTCGGAGCTACTGTAGCTTGCGTCGGATCGAACAAAGCGATGGAAAACATTCCATAGGCCTCATCAAATTATTGCCGTGTTCATGCATCGATACAGATCCAGTCTAGATCGATGATACAGCAAGTGCCACTGTCCTTTTTATTCAGCCACTAGCGAACGCAGGCAGCGCACTCTCCGATCATAATCCACCACCCGGCAATGAAACACGGCCTCAACCCCTCATCATCATCGTTGTAGAGAATCGTTGGCCTTCATCCCTCAAAAGCCTAAACTTATGGAAAAGACTACATATATAATGCATCACTCGTACTATGAATTAAGGAGACCAATACGTGTATAGAAATTTCAGAGCAGCACCAATAAATATTTTGAATAAATTGAGGCTAGAACTGTCAAATTTTGCATGTTCAACACAACGTAATCAAAAGTGCAAACCATTTTTTTATAGTGCAAATAGATAAATAAGATTAGACAATGAAACGTATACCCTAATACCCACTCTCATGCCGTCATGCGTAACTGGGGAGGCTCTCACGTATGACTTGGGAGGTCAATAATTTTTTGTAATTGCGAAAGTTAATGCTTGAACCAAAATCCCACAACTTCCATACTATTTATGCGCTAGTTAGACAATGCAATTATAAAATTTTGAACTAATATTGTAAATGGCTTGACAATTCGTACATCTCTCACGTGTTACTCCGGAGGCAAACATATGCAAAAAAATGTTAGAGATATGACTCGAGAAGTCCATATGAGTTATGGCTCTGATATCCTAAGTTAATGCATCAGCCAACACAATCAAATATCCGCAACGAGGGAAAGGGTTAGACATTCAATATAATCATATTTAGAGCAACACCCACCCCATACTTGATAGAGGAAGAGAAATATGACGTATGACTAGGAGGGCTATACATGGACAAAGATGTCCAAATCAGTAACAAGTAGAATCACGCAGCATGTTTAATTAATTGCGAAAGTCGAGACATGAACCCAACACCAGAGATGGAGTGATGGTCCGATACCATGTAAAGTTTTATGCACTAGGTCTATGCAATCAACATTCCGAACTTATCAAGAAAAATAGGTACGCAAGCTACATATACATTTAAACAATAATATGCAATGTGATGGTAACCATTTGCGGCCAACGTGAAATTCAGAAAATGAGATATTTACCTTTCTTATAATAAAAACACAGTATACTTATGTAACTCATATTGTACTTTTCTCCTATCTGATTTTCACATTGGTCATAAATTGTTGAAAATTTATGAGGGAGTTTCTAACCCTTATTTATCATTGCATTTCTTAACAACTTGAAAAAAAGATTTTCTATAAGTAGATAAAAAGGTTTCGATGTAAGCAGGTTGTAGAGAACCGCTCTCTCACTCCATGTGATTTTCGTCGCGGTTGAATGACAGCTAATTTGTAAAAAAATCACAGTATTATAAATTGTACATTTGAAGCAGTTTCCAAGTTTTCATCGAGACGATCTTCTACCACCGGATAGAATTTACAAGTAATGCCCACTTTACACACTCTTTATGTAGTTACATGTGGTCAGGTCAAATAGACCGACCATTCCAGCCGCAGCGGCTTCACGGTTAATGCATGACGACGAAGGCATTGCCACAGCTCTCTGTGTCTAGTCTAGTGATCTCCTGCCGGACGTGGAGCATTGACAAGGGGCTGCAGAGCCTTGACGACAATGGTCATGTTGGGCCTGAAATCGGCTTCGTACTGCACGCACAGCGCCGCCACCGCCGCGAGCTGAACAGAGGAGATTCAGTTAAAACACATAAACTAGTACAAGATGAGCAAGCGATTCAGTTGAATCGATGATAACCTTGGCTACTGCTTTTGGTGGGTAGTCGTTGTTCAGCTTGGGATCGATGCACTGCTTGACCTTGTCCTCGCTCAACCTCGGAGTGGCCTGCATGTAGGATCAATGTCAAACATCCATTTTGGCACACGTAAACGAGAGGAATGTTGCACGCACGATCGAATAGAATAAGAGTTTTGTGTAATCCAGGAGCACGTACCCAGGTGACGAGGCTCTGCTGTCCCTTGGGCATGGTGTGATCGACGGGCTTCCTCCCGGTGAGGAGCTCCAGGAGCACGACCCCGAAGCTGTACACGTCGCTCTTCTGCGTGAGCTGCCCGGTCATGGCGTACTCCGGCGCGTGGTAGCCGAAGGTGCCGAGGACCTTGGTGGAGTGGAGGCGCGCCGCGGTGTCGGGGGACTGGTTGGTGAGGTTGAAGTCGCCGATCTTGCCGTCGTAGCCGTCGAAGACGAGCACGTTGCTGGACCGCACGTCGCGGTGTATCACCGACGGCTGCACCTTCTCGTGCAGGTACTCGAGGCCCCTGGCGGCGCCGACGGCCACCCTCGCCCGCTGGCTCCACGTCAGCGCCGGCCCGGGCTCGGCGCCCTGCACGCCCTTCTTCCCGTGCAGGATGTCGTAGAGGGAGCCGTTGGTGGCGAACTCGTAGAGCACGATGCGGTTGTTCAGCTCCAGGCAGTAGCCCAGCATCCGGGTGAAGTGGTCGCTCCTCAGCCGCGACGCCACGGAAAGCTGCGCGCAGAACTCCGCCTCCGGCTGGCCCGAGCCGCCGTTGTCGAACATCTTCACCGCCACGGTCTCCCCGGTGGCCAGCTTGGCGCGGTACACGCGGCCGTAGGAGCCCTCACCGACCAGCGACCGGGCGCCGAAGTTGCCCGTCAGGCGGTTCAGCTCCGCCAGCGTCACCGCCGGCACGTCGATCGGCAGCACCTTCGCCGGCCCCACGCCGTTCCGCGGAGCGTTCGGCCCTCTCGCTTGAGCTGCCATAATAACGAGATTAATTGATCGGTCGATATATATACGCATTGCATTCTAGGACCACGAACTGATTAAGAGGAACGTAGATAGATCGATTATGATCAAGAACCTGGCGCTCGCGGAGGCGGCGTGGCCGTGTAGCCGGCGAGCGGGGCATGCTCCAGCTCCTTCTCGCCGGCGCAGCACCACATCCTTCCTCAATGCAAGAAACGCACACCTCAGCGTGGAAGAACAGCTCCAGTTAAGAAGGCCGGCCTCGATGTCCTAGGCTAGATCAAGCAAGAAAACTTGGTCAGTCCGACAGATCGTGCGAGAGCAATATATATCACACACATGTCAACTGCCGACCGAGTAGCTGGCAACATTGAACGTACCGCTCAATAGATGGGAGAGGCAGCAGCTGCCCAACTGGGGTTAGGGGAAGACGATCGACGCGATTCCCGGCGGCCGATTGCAATCATCCGCTCTCGCTCTGCTCGGCTACGTGCGTCCTGCGCAGCTGATGTTGGTCTGCTGTGCTGGTGGGTTGCATTGCACCCGTTCTTTTTTCCTTTTCTTTCCTCTCTCTCTCTCTCTAGCCAAATCTCTATCCAACAGAAGATGTCGATGTTGCTGTCGCCCCTAGCTTCATGCACGGCGACGAATCAGCGTGCACGTCCTCACAGGCACGTAGTTTATTATTATTATTATGAGGTAAAGGCAACAATTTATTGGTTCATAACAATATGTTCATTACAAATAATGGTCTGGATGATCTCTTGTTACTATCTGCTGAACAATGAATGATTTGCTCTGGAAAACAGAGTTGGGGGCATTGTCAAATGCATCAGTTCCGTTCATGAGCAAGGGATCAACTGCCATATCAAAGATGAATTCGGGTCAAACTGATTGCCCATGATTGTGGCGCAGCTCGATCCCCCCACCCGACGTGCTGACGTGCAACCCTCCACGTTTCCATTCCATGGCGACGCCCTTGACATTGTCTTTCCCCATCTTGATTTCTTTATTATACTGCCAAGTTGCTCATCACTAATCAGCCAACGAATGGAAGGAGTTACAGGGAGACCCGCATTGGTCCAAGGCAGGTCGCAGGGAAATGCAGAATTAGGATCATCACCAAGATCAGCAAACACGTCTGAGCTCAAATCATACAAACTCCCAGTGCCCAGTTCCTATAGAACCTATCACTAAAATACCCGATAGGGCTAAGCGGAACGAAAAGGGTTTTCCATGAGTAAGTGATTGTCTGATAATGAGCAAGGAATATAGATCTTTCTGCTAAAGGGGATCTATTTATTAAACTGAAATCCATCCTTTTTTACTTAAAAGCACCGTGACAGAACGCAATGCATCTTCACTAGCGACCAAATACGTTCAACTTCTTTTTAACAATGTGTTCATCAGTAACTTGATTGAGGCTTATTCAAACTTATGAATGCGTTGAAAGTTATTTGACACACCCATCCACCACATATTAAGAAAATGTAAACAAAATACAAATACCAAATAGGAAAAATAGAGGTCTCATTGATGGGCTGCATTTGTCAACTTCAAGTAATTAAATATATACAGGAAAGGAAATACCCACATTACATTGGCTTCAAATGCAAAGGAGATTGCTTCCACAGGGGGATCATGTACCGGGAAGCATATATACAGAATTTGTGTGATGTGACACAATGACACCCCATCTAAAGTCTTGACCCCTCAAGCAAGCTGCGTTGACAACATTGCACTCCGGGCGCTCACGGTTCAAGCTGCTTTCTTGCTCTTGAATTTGTTTGCGCACAGGATATATACCACAAAGTTCAGAAAGCTGAGCCCCGCGAGCAGCCAGAAGAAGTAATCAAGGTGCCCTTCATTCAGGTTGTCAGGAATCCATCCAGTACTTCCTCCCCTGGTCGTGAAGTAGGCAACCATCGTCAAGATGAACGCGCTGAGGTAGTTCCCGAGCGCTGTGGTCAGGAGCTGTAGCGCACTGCAGAGGCTCCTCATGGCATCCGGTGACTGGTCATAGAAGAACTCGAGTGCTCCGATGAACGTGAACACCTCAGCAGCACCAACCAGGAAATATTGGGGAATCTGCCACAGAATGCTCAATGGGACTGGGACGTTTTGATCCACCAAGTGTGCGTCCCTGGCAATGGCCAACCTTTGTATCTCAAGGACTGCAGCTGCTGACATTGCTAGGATGGAGATTAACAAGCCAATGCCCATCCTCTGCAATGCTGTGAAGCCCCTCTCATTGCCAGTGAACCTCCTAGCGATCGGGACCAAGATGCTATCATAGATAGGAACCCATATAATAACACTAACCACGTCAAAGGTGGATAGAGATGCTGGAGGAATTTTGAATGAGCCGACTGTTGGATCAAGCACCATTCCTTGTTCCACAAACATGGTGGAAATCTGAGCATATACGGCAGAAAACACAATAGTTGTTGCCCACACAGGGAACATCCTTACCAAAATCTTCAGTTCTTCGACCTGGGTGACAGTGCAGACTCTCCATGGGTTGTTGAAGCTATCTTCTTTCACATCAAGATCACTAATTGTAGCTGCCTTGTCCAGACATCTGCAATAAATGCCAGTTAGGCTATTACCTTTCACTGAACTTTGGAAAAAGAGTAAGTGAACAGATTAAAGACATAAGTAAATAAATACTATATATTTTTTTAAAGATGAAATTTAGCAAAATCACTACATCTTATATTTTGGAGCAGAGGTAAAAAGTGTTAATAACTTCTAAGAATCAGCAACTAACTAATAAATTAGGAACATTTATTCATAGACTTTACAGGTCAATAAACTGCTTGGGGTTGTGTGTGCTATGCTCTTCTGTGAAACTGTAGCTAATAAAAAGACGCACCTGAGTTCATCAGTGTGCTCCAATTGCCGACTCCCTTCAATTGCTGAAACCCCATCAGGTAGCTCATACAAAAGAGAGCTATCCTCTGGAGCAGGTACATTCCACTTGTGCAAAGTGGCAGCAACTACCTGGCAAACACGTGTGATAGGACTACCACCTGGCTTTTGAAATCGATAAAGCGAAGTGCCAGAGAAGAAGCTTATAATGGCCAGTCCCATGAATACTGTTGGAATGCCAAAGCCTAGTCCCCATCCTAAGTTGTCTTGCACCCAAACCAGAAAACTGCTTGATATAAGAGCACCGATGTTTATGGAAAAATAGAACCAGTTAAAGAAAGAGCCCTTTTGGATCCGTTCTGCTGGATCTGTATCATCGAACTGATCAGCTCCAAATGATGAGACACACGGCTTGATCCCACCAGTACCAAGCGCAATCAGGTAAAGACCAAGAAAAAAGACAGTATATTGATAAGGATCAGCTGGTGGGCAAAGGGATCCTTCACAGGTTGGTGGAATGAGCATAGGCACTGTCGCTGAAAGAGTCAGTACTGACATCCCCTACAATTAAAACGTGATGTCAGGATATCACATCAGAATCTATGGACTACGCTGACACAGAACAATTCTAGGAATATTAGTCACAAGCATCATTCACACTAAATCAAACACGAGTTCAAACAGTGCATCAAGATATATAGTGTAACAGTGATAAATTCACATGCATTGCTAATTTTATAGTCCATACACCATATCAAGTCATATGCTAATCCTCTAATTTTCTTGCAGAGGATGATTACTCTCATAGATCAGACATGTATCTTCAATTTAAGGGATCTATACGAGCACTTGTACAAGATTTAACAGTGACCTTCTGCAAAGATTACTTACAATGAAGTATATCGTGGAGAATGTTGCAATCGTCCAATACCTCCCCCAGTATGCATCAGCCAGGATAGCTCCAATAAGGGGAGTCAAATAGCAAGTTCCCTGCCATGTAGTCACGTTTCTAGCAGCAGAGGCATTACCATCATGTAGCTTTTTTGTCAAGTAAGTGACAAGGTTTGTCGAGATGCCATAATAGGCCAACCGCTCGCAGCATTCATTACCTATAGGTTATTACGATAGTCGAATTACACTTATAGTTATTTGTAAACAAAAGTATGTGTTTAGATACTGTTGCAGAAAATTACCTAAGATAAATGGGCATGCCTTCCATCTACCAGTTTTCTCCTTCACGACAGGGTTTCCAGAAAAGTCGACAGATCCATCTCCAGTGTACACAAGTTGGTTGGCTTCCTGAAACCGGGAGTATTTAGTGTGCCATGTCATCAAATAAATAATGTGATGTGTTTTAACACTACTTAGAGGTCAATGTGCATTGACAAATACACTAGAATCACCTAATTTAAGAGTGAGGGACTGCTTTCTTTCTATAATTATGCTTACTTATTAAGAGAGACCAAATCGAGAGTGAATTTTCAGCTTCATTTGAAAAAGAAAGCTACTGTAGCATCATTGGTGGTACGATTGTATCGTGTGCTCATAGCTCCATCAGCTGCCTTAGCAAAACTAGGCCAGCAAAGGTACTGTTTATTTAGACCGCAGATAAGTACGAATCAGGCAAAAAAGGAACACAATTGTTGACAAGTTGGAACTAGGCTACTTGGTTGTACTTTTTTACGGTTAACTGCAGGAGCTTTGTGGATTCATTATATAGATTAAGGAGATAGCACAAAACAGGGGAAAACATTCAAATAAAGAGTACAGCCCTGCCCACAGAGGGGTGTAGGCTAAAACAGACCCAAAAAAAACTATTGTACTGTACTATGTTTCTGAGAGGGACAGCTTCCACAAAATCAAGGTATATTAATTTGACTGAACAGTGGCACTAGTATCGTCGCCTCACCCCGATCTCTACGAGGTGAGCAACACCATGGGTTCAAACTTTCAATACATGGCGAAACTGCCACATCGATTGAAAATTGTAGACATACTATACGGTACTAGGAGGAAATTTCGGTTTAACAAGTTTGAACTCATGACTAACTAACTCAGGACTCGTCATCAACCGCCATGTTTGTCGAACACCAGAATCGAGATAGTGCCGATTCATCGAGAATGAGGGGAACACAGTAGTTCCTTCCAAAATTCAGCGTGATCCATCCACGGATGATGATAAGAAAGAAAGGAGCTTTCGACCGACGCATCGACTCACCTCGGGGCTAGCGAGGAGCCCCTGCTCCAGGGTGGAGTCGCCGTCGTCGATGACCACCTCGGCCATGGATGGGCGGCGGCGAATCTCCGGTCGTCGCTTCGCTGGAACGGCGGGTGGGACGGTGGGTGTGGGGTGTATGTATGTATAGTTGGATTTGGATTAATAGGAGGGGAAGCTTGTAGATCTGGATATGTGGGGTCTCGGAAGTCCAACCGGAATCAGTGTAGGGCACGGCACGAACACCCTCTGCTTCTGCTCGCTGTTGCTGTTGCGGTTGCGGTTATTCTCCGGGAGTTTGGTCCGGGGAAGGAAGGAATCGGAACTCGGAACTCGGAAGCAGAGTGGTTGTTGGTTGTGGGAGAGAGTGTGACTCGGCGTCGGCCCGGTTTTCTCTAGGATCACCGTACATCTCACCTCACCTCGGCTTTCCCGTTAGAGGAAAAACAATATCCTCTCACCTTGGATAACTCCAATCCCTTTCCATGATTTATGGTTTAATTAACGGTTTTAATATTTCTCACTCGAGGAGAGAATTAAGTTAGATTTCATTCAATTCTAATTCCGTTAGATTTACATTGTGATTCGTACGGGATATGAGTTCCACTTCCACATGGTTATATATAGTTGTAATTGGAATTACACATGAGTTGAAACTAAATATTCTCAATTCATCTGAGTGAGAACTAAGTTTCTCATTCGAGTGAGCCCTAGTCACTCGTTTAATTAAACTACGAAAAAAGGAGTAGTACTGTAATTATATGTGTGGTCCCACCTCTAGTGTTTCAGCTCCTCAGTCGGTTGGAAGCAGACTCACTCGTCCTGTTTATCGAGTATTTGTGCTCACTGCGTGCATTTCGTTTGTTTTATGACCAGAGCTCATACAAGAAAGGAGCCGCACCGGGATCAGCAGTTCAGCACACAATGTAGTAAAACAATGTTCATTTTTTTATAATCAAACTTTCACTATTTCTTAGTCTGGCGCATCAACTGCAAAAAAAGAAATCAACTCTTCTTAATAAACGAGAAAAAACAAAGTATCAAACCTGAGTAATGCTACATCTACGGACAAAAGCTACAGACTAATTTTACGGAATCAGATTTCGGTGAGGTAGATTATCAGGCGTGGGACTCATTGAAATAGGGGGGGGGGGGGGGGGTGGGGGCGTGTGGACTAATCATGCATTGACACGTGAGTCCGTAAGCCACGTCTGTAGGCTGCACGTCCATAGGTGTAGGATTATCGATCAAACCTTATCCACCTTTCACGTGCACGTGCATATACTTATCTCTGAACGAACACATGTACACCTATGAGCACTTCTAAGAGAATGAACTAAATTAATGGGGTCATCACTAATAAACATCGCCTCCCACTAAATAATATTCCATTTCAGAAGCGACAAACCAAACAAGGCGTCAAAATTCATAATAATCCAGGGAGTAGCTCGCCCTAGCACGTCACGACATGATAGATACCTTGGGATATGCCAACCCCATGCATGAAATTGTCTCGTTTATTCGAGATTACTGTATGAATATAGAGCGCAACCCGTCGCTTTCATTTGGAATGAACATCTCTTCTCACTTTGTAATCAGAGATTGGCATGCATATACTGTGCTCGGAACAAGGAATGCTGCAGCTCCCGAATGGTGTATACTGTCAGGCCATCTGCATCAACGTGTAATACAAACATGCACTGTTTTATTCTTCCCCCATTAATCCCCATTATTCCTGTTTTGGGGATTTCCTCTAAATTATTCTTCAGAGCCTCAGAGGCACGAGATGCTTGGTTTTCTTACTGAGTGGACCCTATATGCTTGGCGTATCTGTCAAGTCTCTCACCCAAGTTTAAAAAGGCCCAGGCCCAAGTTAACGAGATTACCAGGCTGCAAGTGAGATGTATAGTGACCGGGCGGGCATAGCTGGGAAGGGCAGCGGATAACCTTTGTCGTTGGCCCGCACATGGCCGGTTTTATTCATCACTCTGCGGTGCGTCCCTCCCCACCATATGAAGGACCATTGAATGCGCCTCAGGGCAACGGCCCATTAGAAAGATGAGTTCACTTAGTATTATTTTATTTTCGAAGCAAAAAAAACGCAGATATATTTTAATTAATAAAATATATTTTCTATAGAAATTCTACAAACCTCTTGACTAAATTTGAATCCATGAGAATTGATTCGAAACCAAATGGGGCATAATTTTGAGTCGCAGATATTTTTCCGATCATGTGAACATCTTATTAATCCCATGAAATTATTTTTTAACCTCGAATATTTGTTTAAACCCCATAAACAATTTTTGAGCCACCGTTCGGTGCACTCTTTTGATGAAAATGTTAAGTCATGCGCGTAGCCTTGAGTCCATCATGCTCATTCCATGGGGAATGAAGGGTCGAGATTGGCGACAAAGTTTCTCAGTGACTTAGCTCTTCAAAGATACTGAAGTTTTTTTTTTGGTGGACTAGGCTTGAGTTACTTTCAAAAGCTAGACCACATAGCGACTTATCCTCCTTGTCAACCATCGATTAGACCGGACGTACAAGATTGAACAAGACAAACTAACAATAATCTAGCACCACCATAGTACTTACACAGCAACTAATGAAGTTAAGTCTTAGAAGCGACGTATTGGAGAAGTGCACGAGAGGTGTTTGCGGCCATGGAGAGGCGCTACCAACTGTGCCAACACGGGGAGCTGTTGAGAAGCTGAACAAGGGACGAGTTAAAAATACATACGGCAGTGTGCACGTCTTGGCCTCTTGCAGGCGGCCAAAACCGGCCACCGTCTTGCCCGGTCGTGGCTTGTTTGCCGGCGGCGAGAGCGAACGTCGGAAAACGAGCGGAAACCCCCCGCAGAACGCATGGCTGGATTCGGGGGAGGCGACGAGCCCCGGCGGGGAAAAGTCTGATCGGTTGCTCTCATTCCTACAACGAGAGTTCCGGACTCTGCACCGGTCATATGAACACCATAGACCATACGGTTACCTGTCTGAATTAGAATAGACAGAGTCAGAACCTGTCACCCTGGACACAGTGAAGAACGAGGAAGTACGATGCTACTCTACTAATCAACTGTCTGACTCTGACACCCATAACCCTCATCGACAAGGCTTTCGCGTTACCAGGGCGATTAAAAGTCGCGGGAGAGCGATCCCCAGCTGAAGCCTGCATCGGGTGATCGATCGATCGTGGGCTCCATGGTTTAATTATCACAAGGAAACAGTCCTAAAGCTGCTTTAGCTAGTTGATGCATGGCTGCATGTTACACCCAATTCTTAATTACCACCCACCGTTGTGGAGCTATACAATGATTACTCCGCGTCACGTTGACACCATTTCGGTATTCCGGGACTTGAAGCGTCAACCAAATTATACAGATAAAAATAGGCCCTGTTGTTGTGCAACTATTGAAATGACAGATCGAAAATTATCAATTAATCTATCAACATGTCAGGTTTACATGATTTCAGCGTGCATTAGAGCATCTCCGGTAGATGCCCGAAAACGAAACCAGAAAACACATTTTCCTTATGGCGGCACAGATCTCGTAATTTCTTTTTTTTTATCCTCAACGAGTTTATTTTTATGTACCATCAAATGAAGCTGTCCGCCTTCCATCCATCGCCCCCGTCCGGCTCATGCCCTCACCTAGCCCTTCTATCTCTAGCCTCGATCCCCTACCTCGACCAACATCCTCCCGTGGAGGTACTCCCATGGGGGAGCTTGGCCATCAAGATGCTTTCATGGGAACTCGGGAGTCGTCGGTGCAATGCGACGGGAGCGTTGACTCATTTATTTTCACCCCATTATCGATTAAAAATTTGTTTTGTGGGGGCACCTAGGTGATAATATCCGGGGTCTAAGATTTTTTTGGGTTTACCCTTTTTATGTGATATATTCGGTGTGTTTTTTTTCAAGCAAAATATAAACAAAGTTTCACCTCTTGCGGTATCTTTTCGGTCATGGCCTGATCTTGTTTGTCGCCCCTTGGCTTGGCTGGCTGGCAAACAGAGATCCTTTCCCTTTTAAGGTTGTAGTTTTACTTTCTGTTTGGTGGTATGGGGCGTTTGAACTCTTGCATTTTCGTTATCTCGATAATGAAAATCGACTTGTGGGGGTTGCGTGTAAAAAACCTCTTGCGGTATCTAGCAAATTGCTTTTACTAAAAAAATTAAACTTTAGAAGAAAAAACAGCTGGTAAGGTTTTTATAAGACCAAGTTACAGGGTTGACTTCTCGTAAGAGAATACTAAGAGACACAGTATGTTTAGCTTTTCTTAGTAGAGAACTACTTGAATGACCATCACAAAAACCAAAAACAGAAAATCAACATATATACTCCTTCAGTCCTACTTGCAATCACAAAGTTTTCATTCGAGAATATACAAGGTACGGTCCAAGCGTCAATACGTACATGCTTACGTAGGCCATTAATCATTTAGTCCTACTTGCAATCACAAAGTTTTCATTTGCTTAAAACGTAACCACCGACGGCCGGCTCGATAGCCATACAATTATGGGGTAATTAACGCACCGACCCGCGATGAATTAATTATTCCAATTTCATTCACGAACCATGATGCAAAACTCGCATAGCTACACTCTCAAGTTTATAGCCTCGCTCTTGATGGAGTTGGACAATTTCTAGATAAACCATCTCGACAGGCGGGTCCACATGTCATAGACACAATAGATTGACTCAGGCTTGGTCATTTGGACCTAATTTCCTCTAGCCGACTATTCACGCCAACGCCGCTACCTTTTGTCGTCGCGAACTCACTACCGGGAGTTCACCACGACCACGTAGTACGACTAGACGCTGCTCGCTGCCACCACAACTTCTATCTCCATTCCGCCCACCCACAAGGTGTTCAACCTTTTGTCACCAAGTCATTTCTTGCTTACTGATTTATTCTATACTCCTTATTGTTCATTCATTTGATAGGATTATTTTCATTAAATGATACAAGAGGACACCTCTGGTTGCAAACGACGAAAAATATAATCAGATGGTCTCTCAATGTTCTTTCAGCTGCGCAACAAGGGCGGGAAGCCACTAGCAAACACAGAAGATCGAGGAGGGGTCGACTAGCCAATAAGAGCGTGTGCAGCGTTGCAAAAATGTTGAGTCTAAGAAGCTTTTGAGTTGAGTCTAAACGGTGTACTACCTGAGTCTAAGAGAAAGATTCTTTGGGTTGAGTCTTGTGCTAGACACACCTTCAAATTGTTACCAGCTCAATAAAATAATGTTTAGCTCAATAAAATAAAGTTTCTTCCCACCTGTTCATAGAAAGAGACGATGTGAAAAGTGGTGTGACCTGCTTTTTCTGGGCCCTACACATTGAGTCTAAACGGTGGAGCAGTTTGTTTTTGCTAGACTCGACTCACCTTTTTCCCTTAGCAAAATCCATACGGTGTACATGCTCTAAGAACCGTCAAAGGACAAATAGACATGTGTTACCGTTACATGACTATTTTTTCGCATAACCCAGCAAACAATGACGGTGATTTTCGCCTGGCGGTTTAGCAGAGAAGTGTTGACAAACATTGTGCTTGTTGTTCAAGAATATGATGAATACTTTGAGCTGAAAAAAAGATTTCACCCGACTTTTTGGATTCTCATCCATTCAGATTTACACCTCGGTTGCACACTGTTTTACATATAAAGCTTCTGCAATTTTTACACACTTAGCTT
The DNA here is from genome assembly GCA_026929855.1 of Poa annua. Classification (NCBI taxonomy): domain Eukaryota; kingdom Viridiplantae; phylum Streptophyta; class Magnoliopsida; order Poales; family Poaceae; genus Poa; species Poa annua. Next base: position 29,684,179 of record CM049427.1, on the reverse strand, counting down.
TGTATTATGTCCGAATACACAACCATTGAAGTTACCTACTGGTTTTGCCAGGCAGCGTTGACACTCTCGGTTAAATTTGATGATTTTCTCGCCATGCATATACAAAGTAATGATAAAACAACCCACAACCAATTGCAAAATGATCTAGTCACGCACTAGTGGGCATTCATAGCACGCAAAACTTGCCAAATTTCTACTTTTATTCGAATTGTTTTAACAACTATATTTTGCCTATGTTTAAGTTATTGTTGGATTGTGCAATTTGTTTTTTTGATTTAGAGACAAATATGAACATACTGATAAAATAAGGGCAATTATTGTATAGGGTGGCCGTTAGGGGTGTTGCTGAGGCAGCTCCCCGTCATACCGGATATATGTCTAGCGCCCCAAGTCCGGACATATTTTAGAGGTGTCGACGGAGATGCTCTAACTTGTAACGGCATGGTTAGTCTAGTATATTGCTTTACCAAACGTGTAAACTGACGGATCATTAGGCTCGAGAGTGAACAGTTCATCAAGTTTAACAAATGAGCCCACACAGAATAAATCATTTCTACTTATATTACAGGTAGGGACTCAAAAGAGATCATGCCAATAATTATGCCTAGTTGTCCACCGATACTGTCTACCACTACTCAAAAGAGTAGTACATTCTTCCCCCGAATTGCTTTACATCCGATTCCTGTATGACGCCCAAATCCGACCATTCTTCCCCCGGAATCATGGAACACCAGCCCCCCTTGCCCTGTCTTTTTACAAAAAATAAAGGGTTCACTAAGAAAAAAGTGAATCAACAGAGGAAACCGATCAATCGGAAGTTTCTCCTGAGACCTGTCAAGAGCCGGTGTGAAAAATCAGACCAAATCAAAGCTAAGAGACGAATTACCAGCGATGATCTTCGTCAAATTAAAAGACATGTCAAAAAGAAAGAAGAAGACGAGCGGCAAACGGGAGCACAGTATGTATGCACCTGCGTCACGACCCTCGGCGTATAAATTCCGCTATTTTTGTCTCCCGGCCAGCCACCATCCTATAAAATAGGCACTCCTTAATTGCTGGTTTGATTGCTCGGAGAGACGAGACGACCCCGGTGACCCATCTCCTCCTTCTCCAAGCTAGCACACACAGTCCCCGCCGGCGAGATGGTGCTATCGCACGCCGCGTCGGCGGGCTCCTCCGATGACTCTGTGCACTCGACCTTCGCCTCCCGCTACGTCCGCACCTCCCTGCCCAGGTAAACAAACCTCGTCTGGATCCATGGATGATCCCTGATGCTGTGTTGCCTGCGCATCCATTCCCCCATGGCCATGGATTCTTGATCTGGTATGGTTTTGATGATCAGGTACCGGATGCCGGACAACTCGATCCCCAAAGAGGCGGCGTACCAGATCATCAACGACGAGCTGATGCTGGACGGCAACCCGCGCCTGAACCTCGCCTCCTTCGTCACCACCTGGATGGAGCCAGAGTGCAACAAGCTCATGATGGACTCCATCAACAAGAACTACGTCGACATGGACGAGTACCCGGTCACAACCGAGCTCCAGGTATATACTACTACGTACTGCTGCGATTCCGTCGGAGTTCCATCCTTAAATCCAGGATCCTTAATTAATTCCTGCTAGTAGTAGTAACAATCTTCATTCCCGTCGGCTTTCCGTTTAATCCCCGGTCTTGCAACGCGCGTTGCTTGATCTGCTTTCGACTTTCGTCGAGATCTCCTTGCTTTTCTGCGTGCTGCGGAAAGCAGTTATGAAAATTTGATTGGTTCGTTTCCACAACGGCCTAGAAAAAAAAAGGCTCAGCTAAATGGACTATCATTATTGGGCCACTTGGCCTGGATCTGTCATAGAAGCTAAAACTAGTACTAATACGTAGAGTACTTGACTTTCTACCTTGTCTCGAATAAATAAACAATTTGCCTTTCTCCCATCCAAGTAGAATGTCAAAGTGAGCCATTGCATCGGTACAAAAAAAGAAGAAAAGCCATCGAGTTCAATTCTTCTTCTCCTCACCGTTTTCGAATATTCCTTGTGGCTGCGTCTAAAAGAGCTGTATCAATAAGGTAGGAGAATATACTCACCCAGAACTCATTTTGATAATCAAAACAAGTAGGAGTAGACGGTAGCGCTACTATTGACTTATTATTACAGTCTATATACAATCACTGTTGCTTAGTTGTTACGGCAGCCAGGGCTAGCACTCGTAGCGATGCATCATCAACAATCGTCGCAAAGAGAAGAATCATAGTTTTGAAGAATCATTCTAAAAGAGAACAGAAAAAATAGAAAAGCATTGGAGTCTTGCAAGTTGCAAAAGCCCAACGAAAATAATACCCTCGATCGACAGTCTATCCTCCTGGCATGCGAACCTGAATAGTGTACTATAAATACTAACTAGAGGAGCAGAACCTTCGGCGGCTTCAGCGCCCGAAAAGACATCCATGTCTCTGTCCGCGAATGGGCGAGAAGAAATTAAGAATGGACCAAAGCCATGTGTGTTCACATGCATGCACATTGTGTCATACTCCCTTCGTTATAAATTAGTTGACATGGATTTGTTCAAATGCAAATGTATCTATACTTTTATAGCATCTGATACATTCGTTTCTACACAAATAACGTGTGTTAAGTAATTTAAAACATAAGCGAGTAGTTGTCCAGTTACCCAACGAATGAGGCAAGAAGACTGGCCAACACCAGGTCAATAACAACACACTGATCGAAAGGGTACCAAGAAGTCGCATTCACAATTAGTCTGAACTGTCCTTGTCCGCCCTATCGCGATACCAGTTAAGCCACCTAGCTAGCGGCTCCTAGCCATGTGGAGGTTAGGCCTCGATGTAAACCAAACATGTCTTTTCTCAAAAACCTAGTAGTCGCCGCCTCCACCATATGCTCCACGACCGGTACCCCACCCCTCCGCCGGGTCAACTTTCCTTCGACGCCTCTCTGACTTTTTGTATATGTTGTGATTCTTTTTTCATACCTCTATAATATATTTTATTGTTTTCATTTAATTTTTATATACGTTCTACTCTTTTGCTGATCATTTTCATATACACTGCATGCGTTGTTTTATTGTTTCTTTTCCGATATGTGTGTTGTTTTGCCGAATAAATGGTCATGTCGTTATGTTGCCTTGTTGAGTTTTTGGCTGGGTATATATATACCCATGAGTTTTTTATACCCTAACAGGCGCGGGTATGGGACAAGATCCGTATATAGATGTGGGTGCGGGTTTGATAAATCTCTACCCACACGCAATGCGGACGGGTGCCATCCGTATAAGTATTAATGATGTGGAGAACAAGGAAAGAAGAATACCCTTTCATAACAGTTCTTAGGATATTCACAATTCAATGTTTTTGCTATCAAAACGTGTTTAAGTCGTACTTGGTTATAATCAGTGGGGACTAGAGAATTGGAAAGTTCAAATGGAGACCTAAAAATCGACATTTTAAGTTTAATTTGGAAAACTTAGGTGTAGATAGTGTCAAATTCTACGGTCTGCAAAATATCAATGCAAAATTCGTTGTATTTTACCATACATAAAATTGATCTACGGTTTTTCTCAGTTGTCCATTTTATCAATTCACAATTCTGTTGTAGGTATCCATGTTAAAGTTGCTAAAACTGCAAGTTCAAAAACTAAAAATCAGACTTTGTCAACTTCCAACTATAATATTGATACACAAACCAATTATCACCGAAAGTCCATGCTGATGAAAAGAGACTAGGTAATATATTATATTTTAACACTCACATCTAGTCTATTTGAGTCTGTAGCGTCCTTAGCGTAGGTTCGATGTAGACCGCCGATTTTTTTTATAATACTTCGTGAGCAGTATATTGAACTTGATACCTCTTAATTCAGATATCATATAGAAATTCGACCACTAGCCAAGTATATCAAACTGAACTGATGGAAAGGATGTTAGACAATATATTTTATTTCAATACTTAGAACGTTTGCATATCATGCATATCAGTACTATGTACTACAATTCTGCACGACACTATCTTGTCTGCAAAATGATTGGTACTTTGCTCCATATGACCATTAAGTTTTGAGATTTGTTTTACAAATATGACCCCCTGTCCATTTTTTTGTCAAAAGTAACCCTCTCAGATTTTTTTTTGTCAAATCTAACCCGAAGTGATACGTGTCCTCCCGCCATTTCAGATGGAGGGAAGTGACCTCCCGCCATATCAAGTGGCGGGAAGTCCTTTGTTCAGTCGAACAAGCCCACACCACGTCGTGTTGGCCCACACCACTTTCCTCATTCCAGGTGGCAGGATGTGCCGCCGCCTCAGGAGACTTCCCTCCACCTGGAGTGGTAGGATTACGCACGTCACTTCGTGGTCTTCCCACCAGGGTTAGTTTTGACAAAAAAAATCGGAGAGGGTTACTCTTTGACTAAGAATGGGCAGGGGACATATTTGTAAAAACATCAAGTTTGGATGCCCTTGATCGGAAAAAACGCACTTTGAAGTATACAGTAACTAGATATTCTGCACCGTTCTCTTTGTTTGGTTTTGGCCAGTAACACATATTGCATGATTCATTGATCCATTCCAATATATACCCTACGTACGCCTGAATCTGTGTTTTGCAGAACCGATGTGTGAACATGATCGCGCATCTGTTCAATGCTCCTCTTGGGGAAACCGAGACGGCCGTCGGAGTCGGCACCGTGGGGTCGTCGGAGGCCATCATGCTCGCTGGGCTGGCCTTCAAGAGACGGTGGCAGAACAAGATGAAGGCGGCCGGAAAGCCATGCGACAAGCCAAACATTGTCACCGGCGCCAACGTCCAAGTACGAAATATATCATAATCTCTCCATAACCCGGTCGGATGATGCCGCATATATAGCGGCATAATTATACTTTTACCGACCGTTATAACCGGATGGATGGGATGCAGGTTTGCTGGGAGAAGTTCGCTCGCTACTTCGAGGTGGAGCTCAAGGAAGTGAAGCTGACCGAGGGGTACTATGTCATGGACCCCGAGAAGGCGGTGGAGATGGTCGACGAGAACACCATCTGCGTCGCCGCCATCCTCGGCTCCACGCTCAACGGGGAGTTCGAGGACGTCAAGACGCTCAACGACCTCCTCGTCAAGAAGAACGAGGAGACAGGGTAACGGTCAAAACAATCAGCTTAGCAAAAGTATTTCAGGTTCAGTTCTGACGGGCTTTTGGCCTGACCGTGCAGGTGGGACACGCCGATCCACGTGGACGCGGCTAGCGGCGGGTTCATCGCGCCGTTCCTGTACCCGGAGCTGGAGTGGGACTTCCGGCTGCCGCTGGTGAAGAGCATCAACGTGAGTGGGCACAAGTACGGCCTGGTGTACGCCGGGATCGGGTGGTGCATCTGGAGGAGCAAGGAGGACCTGCCGGAGGAGCTCATCTTCCACATCAACTACCTCGGCGCCGACCAGCCCACCTTCACCCTCAACTTCTCCAAGGGTACACTCCTTTCCCTCCATGCATTAATCTTTATGCACACTGCCACTACACTTGCTCTTCAGGCTGGCTAATTGTGAGTGAGTTTTGGTGCACACTTTCAGGTTCTAGCCAGGTTATCGCACAGTACTACCAGCTGATCCGCCTTGGTTTTGAGGTACTGTTCAGTTTATATCTGAACATTAGTTTCTGATGGTGAGTACGTTTCTCTGAATTACTAACCGTACGTATTCGGTGTGCAACAACTAATACAGGGGTACAAGAACATCATGGACAACTGCCAGGAGAACGCGATGGTGCTCAAGGATGGCCTGGAGCGCACGGGTCGGTTCAACATCGTGTCCAAGGACAACGGGGTGCCGCTGGTGGCCTTCTCCCTCAAGGACAGCAGCCGCCACAACGAGTTCGAGATCTCCGACTTCCTGCGCCGCTTCGGCTGGATCGTGCCGGCCTACACCATGCCGCCCGACGCGCAGCACATCACCGTGCTCCGCGTCGTCATCCGCGAGGACTTCAGCCGCACCTTCGCCGACCGCCTCGTCATGGACATCGAGAAGGTGCTGCACGAGCTCGACGCCCTCCCGTCACGCGCCGCGCCCTCGCTGCTGCCCATCGGCGGCGACGCCGCTGCGCCCGAGAAGGATTTGGATACGGAGCGCAAGGTGGTCAACCTCTGGAGGAGAGCCGTTGCGACCAAGGAGAAGACCAACGGCGTCTGCTAATTATAAGCCAATGCACCATCTCACATGTTTTGGTGTTTGCTATCTGCTGCTTCTCCGTAAAGCTTATCTTGCTTTCGTGATTTGATGATTTTACAAATTCAGGCCGCTCCCATCCATGTTATCATTCTTTAGAGTCCAGCCGGAACTCGTAGTTCTGGCTCCATTTGATGTTCCTGTACATGTTAAACAGCATTATTGTACTTCCATATTCCTCGAAATAGGCTTTCGCCCCGCTTTATAAATAAAACAACCACCGAAACAACCAACGACACGAGTTGGGGCGGAAACAACACAAGCACGCCCAAAAGAAAAAACCAGAGAAAAGCAAAAGAAAAAACGCCGTAGCGGCGGAAAGACAAAAATGAGCAAGCTTCAAGACCGTTGCGCCCACCGTAGGCCACCCACCACGCTCCTAGTGCTCCGAAGCGCCGGTACCAAGCAACACCTTCAAGAAGGGGAGCGACGACGACGACGCTGCTGCCAAGGGTTTCCCCCGGTACGCGACGGGGAGAGAAGGGGGACACCCGACGCCCTTCAGGAAGGACTGGCGGCATCCTCGGACGCCACCGCGCCGGAGTCGAGCAAGACGACTAGGATTTCTCCTGACCCCTTATCACCCCCAGGTGCTCCAGAGCACTCCACCATACTGCCCACCGCCCAACGCCACCCGAACAAGAAGCCGCTCACCAAGTCTCACCACGACACAGAGCAGAGAAGCCTAAACACCAAAGAAAAAGAGCCGGGACTAGGAGCCGCAGCACCGCCGACGTGCGGGAGGGACCGTCCTCCACCGTCAAGGACGGTAACCGATCGGACACAGCAACAGGAGCACACCCAGCCTGTGGGCCCACAAGCCAGGCCGAGCCTCTCGGCCTTGAGAGGCCCGTGAAGCTCCCGCCGCCGCGCTGCAGAAGGCACAACGTTGACGCCACCGCCCCATATCCGAGCTGCTCCTCACCATCAGTGTAAAGAAGGCCCCACCGTCGAGGATTCGGACCGACCCGCCTAAAACCCAGATGGCCCCAAAGGGCCTAGATCTGGGCCGGGGACGGCACGTCGGACCCGCACCACCACAGCCACGACCCTACCGCCAAGGGAGGCGCCACCATACTCCGGCCGACCTGACCCAACCAAGGAAACTCCGAGGACCGGCTCAGAGCGCCGCCAAAAGGCCGAACAACACCGCCGCTGAGCTACTCGTCAAGGAGCAGCAGCGCGCGGGTAGGAGCAGTCTCGGACGGGGGTAGAGGCATCTGCACGGGCGCCGGCAGACCTGGGCCCGCCTGGCCCAGATCCGGCCCGCAGCAGGCGTCGGCCCTGCCATGGCACCTCCACGGCAGGCCGGGGCAGGAGCAGCCTTGGAGAGCGGCGCACGGCCACCCCACCACCAGCGACCCCGCCCCGATAGCAAGAAGCCCTCCGCGCCGCCAGGACGTCGACGACCTCCGCCGCCAGCCCCCGACAGCACGCCGCCGCGCCCAACGCCAACGCGCCGAGCGCCACCACCACCAAAGAACCACCGCGACGCCTACAACACGCCGCCACCACCTCCTCGGCTCGAACCAACCGCGCGCAACGCCGTCACCACCACCCCCGGCGCCGCCCGCTTGTCGCCTCTCCTCCGCGCGAAGGAGACCTTGACGGAGCACGCCCACCTCGCCCGCCTCCTTTGTCGGCCGGGCGTGGCCGCCACTGCCGGCGCCGGCGGCAGCAGCGGCCTGCGAAGGGAGATCCGCCGCCTTTTTTTTCTAGGGTTTGGGGGTCCGCTGGAACGGCTCGCGCGAGCCGCCCGAGCGGAGCGTTTTCACAACATGACCGGGACCCTTGTACTTCCATATTCGGGAAACATCATATGTTTAAACCTAAACGCGTTGAAGATATAGTTGTTATGCCTTGGTTCGGCTTCGAGTTTTCATGCTAGATGGATCAGCTCTGAACTTGTTCTTGGCTTCTTCATGAACGCTACTGTATAAGAGAGTTCATTGCTTCAACGAAGCTTCTGCATACAGAGACCGGTAGCTAGACAACAGAAACAAACATGTTTCACCCAAGGTGGATGCTATATCGGTCGAAGGGTATCGACTTGGAAAGGAGGTTCAAACGCATCCTTATAACAATGAAGATAGAGGAGGAAGAAGGGCATGGAGGTAAATGCTTAGTGAATTGGCAGCAGGTTAGGGCCCCAAAGATGGTGGGTGGGCATCAAGGATGTCACTTCTTTTGGTAGGGTGCTGCGCCTTTGATGGCTGTGGTACGAAGGAGACACCCAGGCCTTGCCCTGATTTGGCTCGGTGATCCCTTGCCACAACACTGACAGAAGTCTATTTGCGTCTTGCACCGCCGTTACGGTCAATGATGGCGCTTTGGCAAGCTTTTGGCACTCCAGATGGCCCAACGGCGAGGCCCCAAAGACTTGGCACCTCAAATATTTCCCCTTGCACGGCGAAAGACTATCTCTGTCAAGGAGGCCATCACAGGGGCACGCTGGATGGCTGGGCTGCAGCGCATCTCAATGGCAATGCAGCTGGAACAGTTCGGAAACCTGTTGAATTGCATTCAGTTGGTGGTGCTCACTGGGGGGAGAGATGAAATCAGATGGACTTTGAACAGCAATGGTATCTACTCGGCTAAGAGCGCTTATGAGGCTCAATTCATCGCTAGGGTCCCTCGCCCTGCCCTAGATGCATGCTGGAGCATCAAGGCTGAGCACGCGGCTTGTTGTTTCTACGATCAAGTCTTGGTAACGGCCCCTCATCTTCTACTCCAATGCACTTTTGTTAAGGAGTTTTGGTTCTTGCTTTCTGGTGATTTTCCTCGGCTTGCTGCGGCTGCTCTTTCGACAGCCTCTATCAGCACTTGGTGGAAGATCTCAAGGGCGGGAAACTCAAAGAAAGCGAGGGCAAAATACGTTGGCATCGCCGCATACGCCGCTTGGCACCTCTGGAACGAGCGGAACATAAGGACTTTCAAAAATTTGTCGCTTCCGTCCTCTGGAGTTCTTCAACTTTTTAGAGACGACCTATCCCTCTTTGGAGCGGCGTGTTGGGAGTAGTTCCTTTTCTCTTTTGCTGTTGTCCCTCTTCTTGGGATGGCGCTTGCACACTTTCTCAATTCCTGTAACAGTTTCACATTTCCTGTATTGTTCCCTCTTCTTTAATGAAATGGCGGCAGAGCTCCTGCCGGTTATACGTCAAAAAAACAACGAAGATAGACACAGTAATACAGTATACATGCCACACAGCGCTACAAGATACAGTTCAATAGCTGCAGTCAGTGAGGGCGAATACAGCCGTCCGCTCCCCGAAAAAAAAACAATACAGCCGTCCGTTGGGCTGGATTATGATTGGTAGGCCGTCAAGTGCACGCATATGTCTCACGGCCCAATAGACCCGACACTGTTGTTAGCGGCCCGCTGCATTTACCTACGGCCTGGAGCAAACGCCAAACGGTTGATTCAAGCATGTGCGTCCATGGAGCACGAGCTCGCTACGGCGGACGATGGTCTCTGTCGCCGCCCGAGACGAGAGCCGCCGCCGTCCGAGGATTTGTTATCCCCGGCGCAGTGGCAGGCGTGCGCATCGATCGCCATCTTTCTCCCCAACTGATGGCTACGCATTCCCTCCCTCCCTCCTTGCGGCGTTCTCGATCGCTTCAGCTCTACGGAAACCTCCCGGCCGTTCGCGGCTAAGCTAAAAAGGAGCACGACTCCTGCGGACAACCGAGGCTGTGACGCGCCAAGACGTCACCACTGCACCACCGCCTTCCCTTCACAGGAAGTGGTACTACGTGCTGGCTAATCCTCCTCGTGTACGTTCCAAGGTGACTAACTCGGTGTTGCTTTCTGCGAGATTTCAGTTATTGTTCAGTGGTCACCTTTACCTAATCTGACTTGTGTTAGCAGTTCACCGACTCTTGGACCCGGGACAAAATCTTATGCATGTTTTTTTTTTAGTTTTAAGGGCAGTCGTATCTGCTATCCGATTAGATAGATAAAATGTTTATGTACTCCGTCCAAAAATAAGTGTCTCAAGTTTGTCAAAAAAAAAAAGATTTATCTAGACAAAAGGAAAGCAGTCTAATAAAACGAAACAAAACAAAACAAGGGGGTGCCTAGTTTCCTGGGTCTTGGTTGTGAGCCAAAGCCCGCTGTGTTATCTCCTCCCAAACAAGGTGACCCACCATTGTTGGCTGCAACGCCGTGATCCTGAAGACCCGTATGTTCCTCTCCTTCCAACACCCCCACATGGCGTAGATGAAAGTGCCATTTGCTTTTCCGCGCTTCGCCTTCGCAATTCCCGCTAGCATTCCATTCCACCAGTCATCAAGGCTCCGTCCGTGCGGCGGGGGAGCCGGGCCAAAATCAGCCGGCGATCCAAAAATCTGCTCTCTCACCATCATGGAGAAGGTGTAGTCGAGAAGAAGGTGTTGCACCTTCTCCGGGTGAATCCGGCAAAGTTTGCAAATCAGATCGTGAGGCCAACCCCGGATCGCCAAGTTATCCGCCGTGAGGATCTTGCCATAAATGGCAAGCCATACGAAGAATTTGCATTTCGGGTCCGTCTTGGCCTTCCAGACTTTTGCCGCCTAAAAGGGCGGACAACACCCTGGTACTGACAGGAGTAGGCAGAAGCCGCCGAGTACACCCCATTGGGCGTCCACCTCCAGGCGATCACATCCGGCCTGGGTAGCAACACCACCTCCCGTATGGCATGTTTCTTTCTTTTAAATAGGATGTGTTCCTTTCGGAAAGGAATTTCCATTCCCCTGAAAAACCTTAAAATAAATAACCGAGGACTATTGGATGTCCAGAAACCGGTGATCAGTTAGTTGGATCGGCTCAGACATCAACTTTCAGCCAATTGCCAGGTGCTGGATTGGAGGGAAAGGAAACATCTCAGTTACATATAGAAGAAAAAAAAAGATATGTAAACGTCTACCTCCACGGTTCCAAGTAGAGCGCCTCATAGAGGTGTCGAATCCCATCAGGCTAGGTACAGTATGATGATCTCCTAAGCATGTATCTCTTTCAGACGGGTGTGGGCGATCGATACCGGTCATTCTTCCTACACCTAACAAAAATGCGATAAAGCATACATGCTGTTCGATCAGAAGTTCAGAACCCTGATGTAAGAGATGGTAACTTCCAAGATGCAGAACCGCTAGCTGAGTTCCCATGAGAAGACGTACAGGTCAAACTGATTATATGGCGCTTTAGAACGAACATTTCTTCGGGGGTCGAGCTAGGTAGCCGGTAACATATCACATCAAACGTTTACGTGCTTACACTTGTGATTCTACACAAGTACCTTTACAGAATCTTCAGATGAAATACACATGTCTAGCGTGGGATACCAGCTTACTACTTCAAATTTACATGCAAAAGGCAGGAGCCATCCGCTGTGTTGAACTCGTTGCTAATTAACCTTGACACATGCAACAAGAGTGCGTCTGTGCAAGAAACTGATCGAACTCGATCTTAGCGGTGTGTGTGATTGTAGCGTACGTGGTAATCACCAATATTAGAGTAGAATCATGTAATCTACTGTCAAGAGATGATATGCCATCCTCTTCCCCACCTTAAATTGTTTAATTTTGTGCATGAGCCTCCACTTTCAGTTAGTTGGGGAACGAAAAGGAGTGAAAGCTATATATACACAAGCCTGATGCTCCCAATGTACTGCCGATGTACTCCCAGAAGCTAACAAGATTCTTGCACCGGGACAATCAGCTCATGGGCCATACAAAATCTGTTTCATGCTTATCACCAAAGTTAACTTGCGAGAAGGTGCAGCCGCAAAGCGTCAGGTGCTCCACCTTTTATATATTGCACTGCATATATATATCCACGTGTGTCTGGAAGAATTAGGGGTAGTTAGGTGAGTTAGGTACCATGGAGCGGCGCCCTATATATGATTCCGGAAATACCGAGTTCGTTTCTGGGTTAGCTGCTTCTGCAATCTACGGTCATTTTCTGATGCGTTGAAATATACGTTCCGGTTCCAGCAAGGGCACTAGCTAGCTAGCTGATGGGTCACAGGAAGGCGGGCGTATGTCATGCATATCCCATCTGATGCTGATACGTACTAGACATAACCGAACTGATCAGATCAGTCTCACACACGTACACGGCTGCAGGTTCATGGTTAAATGTACGGTGCAGGACACTGAATTCAACCGAATTTTTTTGAGCTGATGGGCTGGGAGAGACGTCTAGCTCACAATATATAGTGGCGTCAGGCATGGGTATTCCATGTGTTTTCGTCGATCGTTTACGGTGGCAGAATGACGCTCCCAGGATGACGATGTACATATAGCCCCGTCAAAATTTGCTAGCCAGTTTCCTCACACTAAACTAATTTAAGTTTGTTCAAAGTCATGCTTCTTTAAGTTTCGTTGGATTTATAGAAAAATGTATATATGTTTACAACATCAAATCTAATCTGGTTGATAATATATTGCATGATAAAAGTTTAAATTGTGATTGTAGATGTCATTTTTTATAAACTTGGTCAATCTTAAAATAAGTGCACATCAACAATCATGGAAGTAAGAAAAGTCCACATGCATGTTGATATTCCTGTAGTATCCCCATGGTTAGAAGTTCGGAGATTGCTACACATTACTTTCCTATATATGTTCGTATAGACCCTTCTATTTTATTAAAATCAAACTCCACCTTAGAGTTGTTGATTGCCGATATCCATATAATACCTTCTACTTTGCCGATATGCATATAGACTGCAGCTTTTGGGTGGTTTCATAATTTGTTCATTAAGTTTACACATAGATTTCCATTAAACTTTTACTAAAAGCGAAACATATATGAAACAACGCATACATCGTTGGTCCCTTATGAAACACTTATAAAGCCTAGGAAACCATGTTGAAAATCCCAAACCTAGGCGAGATTGTAAATGTTTCTTTGAGGTTTTGCACACATTTCAACTGAAGTTTTCATAGAAAATAATATGAATTATTGCACCAGAGGTCAACCATATATAAATACATACACATTTGTGTTCCTTCATGAAAACATTTATAGACATGCGACACTATGCCAAAACTTCATCACTCATAATACAATTTTGTGTTTCTTCGAGAAACAAGGATTCATGCAAAACCTCAATGAAACATTAATAAAACCTCCTACAAATATAGCAGAATTTGATTTCTATAAAATATAAGCATCTATATGCAAAGGTATTACCATGAAAAGATTATTGACGAGGTGTTAACTCGACAAGTCCCAGGGTTGTGCACCCCGGGTTGATTGATGGGGAGAGAGAGAGGTGTTAGTGATCACGACGGCTGACAAGCAAGGTTTTACCCAGGTTCAGGCTCCCGGAGGATAACACCCTACTCCTGCTTGTCTGATTATTGATGCGAGTAGCGATTACAATGGCGAGATTGCGATCTCGCTAGGGTTTGTGGCGGTGGCTATGAGTGTGTCTCTTCGTTGTCCTGGGGACGAGCCACCCTCCTGGCTTTATAGGTAGCCAGGTCTCGGGTGGTCGATGCCGATGGCAATTACAGATATGGCAGGTTATGCGACCTATCCGACTTGGACTAGGTTACATAGTACCTCGTGTGGGCCTTCTGTGGGCCTCCAAATCCTTGGCGCGGCCCAGGTAGCCTTATCGTGTGCTACCCGAAAGGTAGCCCCACGTCAGTAGCACCCGAGTGCTTGGTCGAAGCGTAGAGTCGGGCAAAGGACTTCTTCCTCCTGGACGCGCCATTGGATTGCTTGATCTTGAGCTTAAACTTGATTTCTTCAGTCGAACCGGGGTCTCCCGATGGGAGTAACGCCTGCAGTCGAATTACTTTGCTTTGGTCTTCTTGTGAAGCGTCAGTTCAGCATGCTGGCTTACTTGTAAATGGATTCAGCTGACTGAGCTTACTCGATTTTCTTTGTCACCCGAATGATTCCTTGGGTGCTCGGATCGACTGCCGATCCTACTTTGTTTGTTTCAGCTGAGGAGCTTACTACTCGAATCATCCTGTCGAGTTGTCGAGCTGATTCAGTTGATTTTAGAGTCGTTGGCCTGATGACGTCACTGATGACGATCCGCTGCACGCCTCTGCGCCTGATGGGACGTGACGCGGCGGGGCCCGCTGTCAGAGCTGACCGCGGTCAGCAGTTGTCACGTTGCCGAACTGGGCGCGAAATTTGCGCGCCATGATGATGACGCCTCGATTTTCGTGCGTAGTGGACGAAGTGGGCGGCGTCGTTTGGTTTCTCCGTGCGACACGTGGACGGTGGATGTGGCAGCTCGGAACCGTTTCTCTTTGGACGGCTGAGATGAGATATTTCGAGGCATAAGTACCGTGTTTGGACGCGAGGGCATCATCTTCTCCAATCGTCTGCGCCTCCTATTCCTCTGCTCTACCATTTTCGCCGCCATCCAAGCTCCAAACCTCTTGTCCTCCCATTTTGCCACTTCTCCTTGCGATCATGGGCAAGCCGAAGGCCACCACTTGGTCCTCCGCCGCCGCGGCCGGAGCTGTTTTGAAGAAACTCGAGGGTGATTGGCAGAAATCCATCGTGAAGAGAGCCGACCTCGACGGGCTTCGCGCGCAGGGCCTCCTGCCTCCCTCCGGCACGGCTCAGGTACGCGCTCCTGGCAAGACCTCCCCGGCACCTCGTGAGGGGGAGCACGTTTGTTTCGTGGATTTTCTTCCACGAGGAGCGTACCTGCTCTTTTAATAAGGCAGATACCTGTGTATAGTGCAAATCCCTGGATCGATTCATTTGCACACACAGTTTACGATGTAATATCACAACAAAGCATCAATTATATTACATCGATGATCCAGAATTACAAAATATTTGTTACAAGTTGCATAGCGTAAAGCTAGCATTGACAAAGTACACAGCGGAATACAATAGCAGTGAGTCTCTAATAACTTTCATGCTGCCACAGGCGAAAACATGTTGGTTGTAGACTCGAAACCTTTAACGAAACCTCACTCGTCATTTGATCAATCTGCAATAAGAAAAATATTGCAACAACGTGGGTCAGATTCCATTAAAAATGGAGTCTGGCAAGTGACACTATGGTGGACACTTATGGAATAACTCTAAAGCCTATATGAATATTTGGCTGGTGGAGCTCAAGGCTAATTTGCATAAAGCCAATTTTTCCTACTCTTTTGAAAACACTTTTCTTGAAATCAAGACGAGTATGGCATGAAAACCATAAATCTCATCTTCCCTTGTTCACCCATCAACTTTTAACTTAGAAATTGGAATGATGGAATCCTCCGTTGACGTCCTTGATCAGCTGCTCAAAATTGTCCGTAACCGGGGACACGGCTAAGTACTTAGTTTTACACTCTGCAGAGGTTGTGCACTTTCACCATTGTACCCATTCAACCCAGGGATCCTTTACACACCATTTGTGCTAAGGAAAGGAGAGAATGAGACGAGATCTTTCAGAAGCATTTTCCCTCCCACCTGGCTTGACCCGTTCCACCTAACATCCCCCTACATCTGCTTGTCAAGCCGGAGAGAGTCCACGCGACATAATTGATCAAGCCAGAGCCCATATGGCAATGGCTGCACTGGAAGCAATCGTCACTTGGAGTTCCTTCAGATTCCTCTGTTCCTGGGTGGCCGTTCTCAAGTGTGCATTACTCTTTAGGAACCATAGAAATGGACCGAGTAGCCACTCAACATAAACCATCCGACCAATTACCACCCAGGTGTTTCATTCTTAACTTAGTAGAATTTAGATTTTCACAAAACAATATTTGCATAGCATCAATAATTCTACTAAGTATTGCATAGGTACCTAGACACAGGTATAAGGGATTCTACACAGGTTTAGCATAGCAACACATGCATATAAAAATACACTAAGTAATGCATAAAAATAGGAAGTTTATGAGGTGTGCCACTTGCCTTTGAATGTTGTCGTTGTTCACAACTCTTTTCAACGATACTCGTGACTCTCCGTTCAATCTAACAGTATAGACAAGCAACAATACAACAATCAACAGCAAGCACAGCTCCACAATGCATACAACACATACTAGATAAATAAATAAGTTTTATAAAACTTTCTAAGGAAAATATGTTTATGCATGATATGCAAAAATATTCCTAAGGCTAGAAATGCTTTTTCATGCCATGAAATTCTTTTAAGTTATTGTAAGGCAAATAGGTTGGTCAAAAAGGACTAAGGGCTAAAGTCTTAAGTTGGATAAAAATACTTTGTTTTATATCTTCTTTAAACAAGCACTCTAATGGCTTAGTCTTGATGTGTAAAATACTTAGAGAAAATACTAAGTCATTTGTTCAAGATGATCACTATTATTATCAACTCTTTGTAAGTTGGACATTCACTATAGTGAGAGAGACAGACACCCGGCCAGCCACTTAAATTGTGGAACAGGTCTCATGTACGTGGACATGTAAGGTTTGTTTCCAGGCCGCTTCATCCCACTATGCTGCTAGGATCCAACAACTTCAAGATGATAACATCATGATCACAATTTGTTTAAATCTAAAAGACAAGATTAGGAAAGAGGGAAAAGATAGACAGAAAGATGTAGTTGTCCTCCAGGCTTCATCTCCAGACTCGTAATATTCTCCTTGATGATGTCTTGATTGAAGTTTTGATAGACTTGATAAATCTTCAGACTTGGTGGTTCTTGTATCCTCGAGGCTGGTCTCGGATTTACTTAGTCTTCATGAAATCTCAGGGGAGAAGGAAAGACAGAGAGAAAGACTTAGAGAATAGAAAGGGGGTTGGCCTTCTTGAACTTCTTCTCACTTTTCTTCTAAGTGCTTGACATCTTGGGAATGCTTCCAGAGTCTGTTTTGTTCTAAGTCCTTCATGAACTTCTTCTTGATTTTCTTCTAAGTGTTTCTTCTACTTGAAGATACTTCTGAAGTCTTGTTTTTGGCTAAGTCCTTCAATGGTCTTCTAGCTCCATCTTGAAAATTACTAAGTGTCTAAGTGCATAGCACTTTTTCCAAAATACAAGTTTGAAAATAATCCTAACTTAGAGAAATTGGGGAGGAGTTTTCCTTATGAGAATGAAATATGCTATGAAATGAAATGAAATCTTATATCACAAGAAACATAAGAATAACTTTTGTGATTCCTTTAAATATATGCATGAATTTATAATGCAATTTAAATAAATTCCTAGTTTTGGAAAATAAAATAAAAGGAGTTATTATAATATTAAAGTCTTCCTATGATTAATTTTTCTATAACAAAATTTTATAATTTGTGTTAATAGACAGAGAGCATTAGTATAATTCCAAAACAATTGGATTTATTTGGAGAGAGAATTTATTAATTAAATTATAGATTTAATATCCGAAAGTTAAACAATTTAATTTCGCAATTTAATATACACTAAAAGGATAAACTAATGAAACCATATTAAACTACACGAGCAGAGCTTCACGTGGATATAAAATTCATCAAATTTGGATGAACAGATCAAAAGTTATGATTTTTGCAAGTTTATGTTATTTTCTGTTTTTAAAACAAATTCTCTGCCGAAATAGAAAATAAAATCGCCACGCGGCGCTCGCTGATTGGCCGGTACCGTTTCGCGCGGATCGAGAACGTGGACCGTACGATCTAATTTGAATCTAACGCACCAGATCTGATGGACGAAGCGGTAAGGGTGATCTAATCTCGCCCGTTCGATCTCGCACGAACTGCTCAGATCTAAAGGGTGCAGCGCGGCCGGCCGGAGCACGCCGGAGATCTCGTGCCCGCGGCGGTGCCCTCGCCGGAGGTGGTCTACCACTCGCAAACGAAGGATCACGGGGATGATTTTCATACCGTTCGGTGCGTGACGACGAGACGGACTCGGTGGCGCGGCAGAGGCGGTCGTAGAGGTCCAATTCCCCCTCCAAGGCTCGTCGGAGTTGAAGTAGCGGACGGCGGCGGCGGTTGCGGACGAAGGCGTCGCTGGCCTGCAAAGGTGAGCTCGACGGCGGCGGGCTTCGGCGAGATGCAACTCCGATTGTGACAGCCGTACGGCGTAGAAAATAGGGTTTTGGGGTGCGGGAAAACAGCGGCGGGGATGGGGTATAAATAGGGGGAGCTAGAGATCGTATCCCGCAAGAAAAGGATCGGATTGATCCGATTTGGATTCAGTTAGAGTTCGGTAGGATCGTGTTTGAGTTCTACACGATGAAGAAGAAGATGACAAGCGGGGCCCGGTCGTCAGCGAGAGAGGAGAAGTGCGGGCTACACTTGGGCTGCTCCTGGGCCGAAGCAGCGCGCGCGCGCGGTAGAGAAGAGGTGGGCTTCGGCCCAGGTGGCCTCTCTCCCTTTTTTTTAAAAAACAAATCATTTTCTGATTTTATTTCTTTTATTCATATCTTTTGATTTATAACTCCAAATGATGTCAAATTAATTTCTAAAAATTTGTAAAAATAATATCTTGCTGTTACCAGTTGTGGGTATGTTTTGAATATTTTTGAAAATTAGTATTTTGAAGTATTGCTAAATTACAAATTTGACACTTAAAGTCAAATTTGAATTTCTATCTCATTTAAATTTTCCTTTGGCTAAAATAAATTTGTAAAAAATACCCCCATTTCAATATGTTTGAATTTAAGTTATTTAAACTTATTTTGCTGAAATCATTTATCTTTATTTTGGCATAATATTAAGGAACACATATAACAATGTTTTAGGAAAAGTGAAATATAGGGTATTCATTTTTAATTGAAAATAATTTGTGCAACATTATATTTTAATTATGATGATTCATTTGAAAACTTCATAACAACTTTGGGAAGGAATTTTGCTTCAATTCTTTTCTTATATAGAATACATATTCATGAAAATCATTTAAGTGTTGAAACTAAATGGAATTCATTTTAAGTTAAAGCAATGTTGATTTGGATAATCCATGTTTTAACTAGTTAAAAAAGGATCACTTATAAATATTATTTTAATTTATGATTAGCTATGGCTATGTGATTGGAATCAATTTCTTATATGTAACTATTTACTTAAAATAAAACGGATTGTAGTTTGTAAAATATTTGTCAACTACCTTTTTAGGTTTTTGAATTCCAGTGGATAATAAAATGTTTAAACTGTGACATTTGAAATATTGAACTCAATTTTGAAGTCTTTCATAGTTGGTTTCCTTATACTTTTAATATTTTATTTTAATAAAAGAAAAGTTTTAAATTTCAGTGATTTTTGAATATTATAAAATGTTGGGATGTTACACTTGTCCTCCCATTTTGCCACTTCTCGTTGTGATCATGGGCAAGCCGAAGGCCACCACTTGGTCCTCCGCCGCCGCGGCCGGAGCTGTTTTGAAGAAACTCGAGGGTGATTGGCAGAAATCCATCGTGAAGAGAGCCGACCTCGACGGGCTTCGCGCGCAGGGCCTCCTGCCTCCCTCCGGCACGG
This sequence comes from Poa annua, assembly GCA_026929855.1. Taxonomy (NCBI): domain Eukaryota; kingdom Viridiplantae; phylum Streptophyta; class Magnoliopsida; order Poales; family Poaceae; genus Poa; species Poa annua. The sequence goes on along the minus strand of CM049427.1, from coordinate 29,664,587 downwards.
CTCAGGTACGCGCTCCTGGCAAGACCTCCCCGGCACCTCGTGAGGGGGAGCACGTTTGTTTCGTGGATTTTCTTCCACGAGGCTTCGGGTTCCCTCTCCACGATTTTGTTCGTGGTCTCTTGTATGCCTATGGGGTGCAAATCCACGATCTGACCCCCAATGGCGTCTTGAGCATCGCTAGCTTTATCGTGTTATGCGAGTGCTTCCTGGGGATCGTACCCCACTGGGCGCTGTGGAAGTCACTCTTCCTTGTTCGCAAGAACAACGGGAAGGGCGGGTTGCCCTACCCAGTGGGCGGCTTCGGCATCCAGGTGCGTGGCGACACCACGTACTTCGAGATGAAGAAGTCTGACTCCGTCCAGGGGTGGCGGAAGAAATGGTTCTACATCCAGTGGAGCCAGGAGGGCGTGGAGCGGTTCGACAACGCGCGCGGGTTGCGGAAGACCCGCGCCTGGGCGCACCCGCTCACCGCGGAGGAGAGGGAGGCGACGATGCCTCTGCTGGGCCTGCTGCGCGACGTCCTCAAGACGCTCGGGCGAGATGCGGGTGGCGTCTTCTTGATGGCCACTTTCTTCCGTCTCCGGGTTCAGCCACTCGCTGCTCGGCCCCACCCGATGTGGGCCGCTGAGGGTGCCAGCATCGAGCCACTCGACGATGAGGGGGTGGAAACCAAGGTGAGGAGCATCACCAATGTCCGAGCCGCGGACCATTGCAACGTCAAGTGTCCCGTCGCGGCGTATGGAGCCGCGAACCCTATTCCAGAGGTAAGTTTTTTGATTCTTCCTGATTCTTCTTGATTTTGTATTCGACTTGCGTCTACTTGCTCGTTTATTCGACTTGCGTCTACTTGCTTCAGGTTCGTTCCCTTCTGGTTAGCCTTCCTCCTCTCCCTGAAGACGGACCCGCCGACGAGGCGAGGGTGGTGGAGGAGGAAGATGACGAAGATGAGATTCCTTCCGCTCATTCTCCCCACGAAGAGTGGAGGACGAAGATGAAGAGGAGGAACCCATACGGAAGAAGCGGAAGCTCCCGAGTGGTGGCGATTCTGCTACTGCGTCGTCACCCGCTAGGGATGCCGACGTCGTCGGGTGCGCGGTCTTCGGGCGACTGGAACGAGCCCTTGGTTGTTCCTCCGGTCAGTTTCGCGGCTCCTCGTTCTTTTGCGCGGATGGCATCGCCCTCCCTGGGGAGTTACGAAGACCTTGAGACCGCCAGGTGAACTTCTTGGTGCTTTACTTTCTTCGAGTTGTGTTTTGTAGCTGCAATCTTTGAGTTGACCAGTGTGCTTGTCTTTGCTGCAGCCGTCGTTCTGGCGACGTTAGCTCCCCTCTTCGGGACGTGGAGAATACATCCGCCCCTTCGACTGAATTGGTGACTCAAGAGGTGGTGGAGGAGGTGCGCGCACAGCCTGCTGGCACTGCGTCGTCGAGTCGCGCTCCTCCTTCGGCTTTAGAGGACCCCGACCTCCTGGATCACGTAAGTCCTTTATGCTTGTACTTGTATTCTTGAGTTTTCATCGGCTGCGCGATCAGCGCTCCCGATGGGAGTAGCCCCCGAAGGTGTGGGTAACTAGTATAGTCGCCCGCAACTTTATTAATATCTTGCTTTTGTTTCAACCGTACTACCGTCAGCTGCTTGACGCAGCCACGGCCTATGTTCGCCTAGAGAAGGAGAGGGACCAGATGCGTGATTCTCTGGACCAGGCTACTGGGCGGGTTGCTGAGCTTGAGAAGGCTCTGCATGAGTCTCAAGAGCGGGAGCTAGCGCGGGTCGCCCAGGAGAAGACTCAAGTCGACCGTCTTCTCTCACTCGCCGGTGTTCTTGGGGGTGAGTTTCGGCTTAATGCCTACTGTGTCTTGATCTTTCCTTTGTTTGACCTTTAATCCCTTGTACAGAGACTTGCGGTGGAGCTCCCCCGGAAGACACGTCGAGTGACGCGGTTGACTTGGTGACCGCTGTCGGCTTCCTCGACCGGGTCTGCGCATATGCGTCTGACGCGCTGCAGAAGTCCACAGCCGCGCTGAAGAGGTCGACGGGAGCCCTTACTGTGGTGCACCGGAGCATCTTCCCGAGCGACCAGCCACCGGCAGCCGTGGACGCCCTTGTTGCGCCGTTTGAGGACGCGACCACCATCGCCGACTTCACGCGGTCGCAGACGGTACGCGGCTCCGAGCTCACCTTCCAGCTCCTCTTAGGACATCAGGTTCCGGGTGACTTTGAGAAGGTCGTCAGCGGCTTTCCTCGAAGACCCGATGGTCGAACCGCGTCGCTGGGTGGTGTGAAGGAGCGTGCTTCACAGCTGGCCGTGCAGCTTGTGGCACTCTTTGAGAGGGCCCTTGCTAAGGCGACTGAGGCAGCTGCTACTCGGAAGAGTCGCTCCCGATCGCAGTCTGCGGCCTTAGAGTAGATGTAGTATAGGAATTCGGCAGTCGCCGTGGTCTGTACCTTAAACTTTTGGCTCTGTAATGACTATTGTTCTGCCAGGTCTTTTGGCCTTCAACAATGCTTTTGCTAGAATTGAGTTTCCTTCTATCAAGTGTGTCTTTGCTGAACAGTCGTATGATTGTATTGACTCTGCATATTCGTGGCAGACTGTCGTTCGCGGTGGTGCTTCTTCTTCTCCTGCGGCTGAGCCGAGTGGCGAGGTTTCTTCTTCGGGTGCTCGCCGTCGTCGAGCGGCGCCGGCTCCTCCACGTAGTACAAATGATCAACGGATAATCACGTACCTGAAGAACAAGGTGGTTGAGCTTGAGGCGACCCTGAAGAATACTGAGCTGACGTTGCACCGCTCCAGGTCGCATCCTACTGCGGGATTCTCACGTCGTGAGGATTTTTTGCCTAGGGAGATCGATCTGATCAGTCGACAGCAACAAGGTTGGTATCCTTTTTGCGGCTGCTTTCTTGGTTGAAACTTGCTTGTTCTGACTTGTAGTTTGTGCGTGCAGATGTGAACCCAGATTGGCAGGCTGAGCGGGATCGCGTTGAAGAGCGAGTGACCCGAGAGGCATCCGGCGACTCCTATGAAGCTCGTAAATTCTGGGTGAACAAGTCGAGAGGGCGCACCCTTGCCACTATGCTTGATCGTACATGGCGTGCGGTTTTTCTTCTGGAGAATTGCCGGAAGACACTCTGGCATATCAATCGTGTGTACTTCCCGCATAACGCGCAGCCGAACGGCCGTCCGCCTTGCTGGAGAGGTTTCGCGACGGTGATGGGCTGAAGGAGGTCGTCCACGCTAAACTTGTGGCTGGGGCGAATGCGGCGTTGGCATACATCCGGATGCACCAGCCACATCTTCCGCTCGATAAGGTGTTGGATGGCCTGCCCGGCGATGACGACTTCGCCGAGACCTTGGCGGCTGCACGCCAGATTATCGGGCAGGTTCAGAGGCTGAGTGAGCGCCTTATAGGCCCACTCGATGCGCCGAAGGTCGAGCCTGCAGGTTAGGGTAGATGTCGTCTGCTGTACAGAGTTAGCTATAGATGGCGAATATGCCTGTGCAAGTCGAAATGTATTAGATTAAAAATGCTTGCGAGTAATGAGAATTAAACTGCTTGCTCTGCTGTGTAAATGCCTGTTTTAATTTTCGACCTGTGTGACGCAGTCCCCTAGTATGTTAGGCGACGGCCTAGGTTTTTCCAAGTGTGACCTGTATGCCGCAGTCTCTGACTTTATCAGGTGGCGACTTAGGATTTTTGGAACTTGACCTGTATGGCGCAGCCCCCGAGTTGTTCGAGTGGCGGCCTAGGATTTTTTGCTAAGGCCTGTATGGCGTAGCCCCCGAGTAGGTCGGGTGGCAGCCTAGGTTTACAAGTGTCACTTGTGTGGCGCAGCCCCGCGTGTGTTGGGTGGCGGCTTAGGATTTTAAACTTGACCTGTACAGCGCAGCCCCCGAGTAAGTTCGAGTGGCGGCTGAGGATTTTCTAATAAGGCTTGTATGGCGTAGCCCCCGAGTGAGTCGAGTGGCAGACTAGGATTACAAGTGTTACCTGTTTGGCGCAGCCCCCGAGTGTGTCGGGTAGCGACCTAGGATTTTGAACTTGACCTGTATGGCGCAACCCCCGAGTGGCTCAGGTGGCGGCCTAGGATTTTTTTATTTATGCTTGTGTGGCACAGCCCCCGAGTTGTTCGGGTAGCGGCCTAAGCTTTTCTTTCAACCTGTATGGCGCAGCCCCGAGTGGTTCGAGTGGCGGCCTAGGATTTTAGCTTCCCTTGTGTGAAAGGTAAAGGAGACAGATTTTCTTCAAATCACTTTCTTGATTCTTGCAAACAGGCCGCCTCATTAAAACCCTTCCAGTCCCCTTAGGTACCCTGGTGAGGGAAAGAGTGCGTCTGAAACCTACCGCGCTGATTTTTCTTGTACAATGATTGGGTCGAACTAGGCGTAGAACCGGCGAAGTTGTGCCACGTTCCACGGGTTGCTGCAGTCTGCTCCCGTCTTCGAGTCCTTCAGGCGGTAAGCTCCGTTGCCGATTGCTTCTGTCACGATGTATGGGCCCTCCCATGGGGAAGCGAGCTTGTGCACCTTCTTCTGCTTGAGTCGAAGAACCAGGTCGCATGCGGCGAATGCTCTTGGTCGCAGCCTCCGAGTGTGATAGTTGCGCAGGTCTTGTTGATACAGGGCTGATCGCGCCAGGGCGATGTCGCGTGCTTCATCCAGGGTATCCATGCTGTCCTCAAGTGCCTCTTCTGCATCTGACTCGTCGTAGGCGACTACTCTCGGTGCGTCGAATTTGATGTCGTAGGGGAGAACCGCCTCTGCGCCATACACCATAAAGAATGGAGTGTACTGGGTGGATCTGTTTGGCGTTGTTCGTAGACTCCAAAGGACTGACGGTAGTTCTTCCACCCATGCGCCCGCTGCGCGTTTTAGTGGTACGCGCAGTCGCTTCTTGATGTCGCTGCAGACGAGGCCATTGGCTTTCTCCACTTGCCCATTGGATTGCGGGTGCGAGACGGATGCATAGCTGAGTTTGATACCTTGCTCTGAGCAAAAGTCTTTGAATTCTTCGACTGTGAAGTTCGAGCCATTGTCGGTGATGATCTCGTTCCGTACTCCGAATCTGAAGATGATTGATCTGATGAAGTTGATTGTTGTGGATACAGTCGAACTTGTGATGGGCACGGCTTCGATCCACTTTGTGAACTTATCGACTGCAACCAGTAGGTGAGTGTGACCTCCGGGTGAGGATTTCTTCAGCGGGCCCACCATGTCCAAACCCCATTGGGCGAAGGGCCAGGCTAGTGGTATTGTCTTAAGTTCTGACGCTAGCGCATGTGGCTTGTTGGCAAACTCCTGGCACCATGTGCACTTCCTTACTAGTTCCTCGGCGTCCTGCATGGCTGTCAACCAGTAGAACCCGGCTCGTAGTGCTTTGGCCACCAATGCTCGACTGCTGGCATGATGCCCACAGATACCCGCATGGATGTCGAGTAGGATGGCTTGGCCGTCGACTGGATCTACGCACCTTTGCAGGATTCCCGAGATGCTTCTTTTGTATAGTTCTCCGTTGATGACGGTGAAGCTTTTGGAGCGCCTGATGATGCGCTTTGCTTCGACTGTGTCCGCTGGCAGCTTCTGGTGCAGTATGTACGCCAGGTACGGGCCTGTCCATGTAGCTTCGACTAGCATGACCTCCATGGGGACCTTATCTTGGCTTGGCGGGTTAGCATCGCCTTTTGTTGTTGTTGTGGTGCTTGCTGTGTTTTGAGTCTTGATAGATCTCTGCGTGATGCGCTCGAGGAAGACGCTGGGTGGAACTGGATCCCTGTCTGATCCCATGTGAGCGAGGACGTCGGCTTCTTCGTTGCTTTCGCGGCCGATGTGCCGCAATTCGCAGCCGTCGAAGTTGCCTTCCATCTGGTTGTAAAGGTCTCTGTAGGCGATCATGTTGTCGGCGACGGCGTCGCAAGACTTCATGGTTTGCTGTACCACCAGGTAGGAGTCGCCGTATATCATGAGGTGCGTGGTGCCGCAGTTCTTGGCCATCCGCATGCCGTGGATCAGGGCCTCGTACTCGGCTTCGTTGTTAGACGGCGTCGGAAAATCCATCTGTAGGACGTACATGAGCTTGTCACCCTTGGGGGATATGAGCACAACTCCTGCCCCGGCTGACATGAATTTCTTGGAGCCATCGAACTACATCGTCCATGCGTTGGACATGTCGGGGACATTGGGTAGGTGGGCTTCTATCCACTCGGTGGTGAATTCTGGGAGGACTTGGGCCTTGATGGACTTCGGGTGAGCATATTTCAGCCCCCATGGTCCTAGTTCGACAACCCACTTGGCGACTCGTCCTATTGCGCGTTGATTTGTGAGAGTGTCTGCTAGTCCAGAGGAGCTTACCACCATGATCGGGTGCTTGGAGAAGTAGTGGACGACCTTCCTGGAGGTCATAAAGACTCCGTACGCCAGCTTCTGGTAATGCGGGTAGTTCTGCTTGGACAGGGTGAGGACTTCGCTGAGGTAGTAGACGGGCCTTTGCACCGGGTGGCTGTGCCCTTCTTCTTCCCGTTAGACTACGAGTACCGTGCTCACCACCCTGTTTGTTGCTGAGACGTATAAGTATAGCGGCTCGTTTTCCAGTGGTGCCACGAGGATTGGAGAGGTTGTCAGTGTTTTCTTGAGATGGTCGAATGCATCCTACGCCTCCTGTGTCCACTCGAACTTGCCCGTCTTCTTCATCAGTTGGTAGAAAGGTAAAGCTTTGTCTCCCAACTTACTAATGAACCGGCTGAGAGCTGCGACTTGGCCGGCTAATCGCTGCACCTCGAGGAGTTTGGTTGGTGCTGGCATTGTGAGAATGTTCTGCACCTTCTCGGGGTTCGCTTCGATTCCTCTTGCAGATACGAGGTACCCTAGTAGCTCTCCGGATGGCACGCCGAACACGCACTTTTCTGGGTTGAGCTTGATCTGGTATACATCGAGTGCAGCGAAGACCTTGCGGAGGTCGTCGACTAAGGTATCCTCCTTTCGGGTTGTGACGACGATGTCATCGACGTAGACTTGGACGATCTTCCCGATGAGCCCTTTGAGGCACGCTTGCATTGTCCGCTGGTACGTGGCACCTGCGTTCTTTAACCCGAACGGCATCGTCTGGTAGCAAAAGACGCTGTCGGGTGTGATGAAGGCAGTTTTCTCTTCATCTTTGACTTTTAGTCTGATCTGCTGGTAGCCTGAGTAGGCGTCCAGGAAGGACAGGCGCTCGCAGCCTACTGTCGAGTCGATGATCTGGTCTATCCGCGGGAGCGGGAAATGATCCTTGGGGCAGCACTTGTTGACTGCAGTGAAGTCAACGCACATGCGTAGTTTTTTCGTCTTCTTTTTCTCCACTAGGACCGGGTTGGCGACCCAGTCCGAGTCCTTGATTTCTCGGATGAACTTGGCGTGCAGTAATCTGTCGACTTCCATGGTGATCGCGTCTCGCTTGGGTCCTGAGAAGCGTCGCATTGATTGTTTGACCGGCCTAGCGTCCTTGTGAACTTTTAGAGAGTGCTCGGCGAGTTCCCTGGGTATCCCTGGCATGTCAGAAGGTTTCCATGCAAAATTCTTCCAGTTCTCACGTAGGAACTCGACGAGCGCGCTTTCCTATGTGGGGGTCAGACTTGACGAAACTTTGACCGTCTTTCTGCTATCAGTCGGATGGACTTGGTGGGTGACGGTGTCGTCGTTCGTGTTGAATGTTGCGTCCTTAGCTGGCTTCTTGCGAGATGGAAAGATGGTCTTGTCGTTGTCGGCTGATATGGCCTTGAAGTGCCCCTCGACCCCGAAGAACTCAGAAATCTTGGCGAACTCGCGGTCGCAGCTGTTGGAGAGCCCGAAGTCGCCGCGTACAGTGATTACTCCTTTCGGTCCGGGCAGCTTGACCATCAGGTAGGCGTAGTGGGGTACTGCCATGAACCTGGCAAAGGTTGGGCGCCCGAGGATGGCGTGGTATTGTGACTTCCAGTCGACGATCTCAAAGTCTATCGACTCCTTTCTGAAGTGCTCGGGTGTACCGAGGATGACGTCGAGTGTGATTGTTCCCATGGGTGTGATTGCTTGCCCTGGTACTATGTCGTGGAAAGTGGTTTCCGATTCCGGCAATTTCTCTGTCGACCTGTTCATTCTTCTCAGGGTGTCGGCGAATATGATGTTGATGTCGCTGCCTCCGTCCATGAACACCTTCTTCAAGCTGTAGTCGCCGATCATGGCCTCAATCACGAGTGCAGCGTGTCCGGGTCGGGTTACCTCGGATGGGTGATCTGCCCTGGAAAATGTGATGGGTGTCTCCGACCCGCGCAGGTAGTCTGGTACCGCGCGTGGGCTGTTGATGGCCTGAAGTACTTGGCGGCTGATGAGCTTTTGGCGCCTGTTTGACGGGGGTCCCTTTTGGATCATGTTCAGCTGTCCCCGTGCGGGTGGATACGTATTGGTTGCTACCGACTGACCTTGTTGCTGTTGTTGCTGCTGCTGCTGGGGGAATGCTCCTGCCGCCTGCACCTGGTTGTTGTTTGCGGGTGCCGCCTGGATGGCTAGCTGCGGGGCTGCCTGTATTGCCTGTACTGGAGCGATGATTTGCTGCATGGCTTGGTATATCTTTCTTGCTTTGCGACATTCCTTCAGCAGGTGGCTGGAACCCCATTTGCCTGTCTCCGGGTTGCGGAACGAGTGATGCTTACAGGGCTGCATCAGCTCCTCTGCCGGGGTCAGCGGGCGCTTCCACTCGCGTTTCTGGCATCCGTCATTGTGGCCAATGCTACTGCTGCCACGGTTATACTGACTCGAGCTGGACTGTCGACCTTGATCGCACTGTCGACTGTTGTCGCGTTTGTCCTCACGGGGGGTTTCATATCCCGCCGCTACTAGCTCGATTGAATCGTGGGTGTAACGTGGCTTCTTCTTTTGGCGTGCCTCACGCCAGTTGCTTGTTTCGACCTCTTTCTTGGGGGAAGTATCGCGGACGTAGTCCTCTCCTTCGGCCCACTGGTTGGCTGTCTTCATGAGCTCTATTGTGGTCTTCGGCTGGAGCCTACCAAATTCTTCGCGGAGGTCGCGGCGAGCAACGCCGTGCATGAAGGCATCCATTACCCGGTCTTCTGAGACGGGTTCCATGGTGTTGCGGAGGATGTAGGAGCGGAGCGACTCATCCTTTCCTTGCTTGCAGGCCTGCAACTCGATGTAGGTCGTTGGCCTTGCGAACGTTCCCGAGAAACTTTTTATGAAATTATCCTGGAATTCTTCCCACGTTCGGGAAGAGTCCTTGGGTTGGCTTGTGAGCCACCCGCGCGCCGAGTCCGTCAGCATAAGCTAGATGTACTGCATTGCCGTAGTCGACGTCCCGCCTTGGCAAGTGCAGGCGATGAGGTAGTCCTCGAGCCACAGTCGTGGATCTTGCTTCCCGTCATACTTTGGTGTGCCTGCTGTCAGCTTGAAGCCCTTAGGCATGCGGGTGTCGCGGATGTTGAAGCTGAAGCATGCTGCGCCGCACGGCTCGAAGTCGCGGTCGGCGTGGTCGTCTGGGTTTGCCGCTCCAGCCGAACGTTACTTGCGGTTGCGATCCACCGTCTTCTGCGTGAGGATGTCGCGAAGGTCCTTGACTGGTTGTCGCTGTGCCGCTGGGATGCCCGAGGTCGTTGGTTCGTGCGCCCGGTTGCTTGGCCCCTTGGCCGCCAGCGCTTCTTCGATTGCCCTTATGGAGGCGATTTTCTGCTTGTGGAGAAGGGAGCGCGCGTCCCCCTCCGGTGGCTGCGTGAGCCGGAGGTATGTCTCGACTGAGATCAGGGCGGCGTTCGCCGTCTTTGGGACGGGTATCCCGTGCTCATCTTCGGTGACGAAGGACGAGTCGAGGTTGCGGATGAGCCTGGTTCGATCGGCTTCTGCCATGAGGGGAACAGGAGGTCTGTTTCGTCTTGGTCCTTGGTTAACTTCCGTAGAGGAGGTAAACGAGATGGCGGCTCGCCTGGCACTTGACGCATCCGCGTCCCTCTTTCGCCGAAGTAACTCGGCCTTTTCTGCGCGAAGTCGCTCGCCTTCCTTGCGCAGCAAGTACTGGACCGCCAGGTGGTCGTCTCGAGGTGCGTTTGGTGGGGGGAACGTGCCCTCGTCCACATGCTTCATGGCTTGGATTGCCATGTCCCGTGTGATGACAAGTTTAGTTTGGTCCGGCATGTCCACTTCTAGCGGATATGCGGGTTCTTCGTCGTCGCCATGTGGTGTTGTGCCGGCCATGAAGACTTGCTTGGGGTAGACTTGAGTCGGGGAGTTGGTGCTGCCGCTGCTGCTTCTGTCGTCCGAGTCTTGCTCGGGATCGAAAATTTCTGCAACGTGGCGCGCGACGTAGTTTTTGTCGCGTCTTCTCGCGATTGTCCCTGTGTTCGCACTCGCCGGGGCGAGTGCGATTGGCTTGGGGTAGACTTGGGATTTCCACGAAGATGAAGGCGCGCGTGACGTGGCTGTCGGGCGCGAGCTCCTGGTTGCCCGTGCGGGTGCGACGGTCGAGGTAGATCTTGACTTAGTCGACCACGCGACCGAGGTTGGTGTAGTAGACTCGATCTGCGCGGCTGTTGCTGAAATTGTCGATGTAGTCGACGCAGATGCGATCTTCGCGGGTGCGGCGGGCGCGGCCTCCGCGGGTGCGACAGATGAGATCTTTGCGGGTGGCGACGATGGCGCGAGGGTTGCCGATTCGGGTGACGTCACCGCGCGTGGCGCGGTAGCCGTAGACCTGAGTATTCCACGACTGTCGATGCAACAGTATATGGAGCCGAAGGTGATGTGTATACCTTTGTCCAGATTGGCGTACACCGAGCGGTGGGCCGGCGGGTGGAGGACGTACTCGAAGGAGCTGACGTGGGGCTGCCTTTCGGGTAGCCCACGATAAGGCTACCTGGGCCGCGCCAAGGACATGAAGGCCCACAGAAGGCCCGCTCGGGGTACCACGTATCCTAGTCCAACTCGGTTAGGTCTTGTAACCTGCCATATCTGTACCAACCGCCCGAGACCTGGCTACCTATAAAGCCAGGAGGGTGGCTCGTCCCCAAACAACCAACGAAGAGACACGCTCATAGCCACCGCCACAAACCCTAGTGAGATCGCAATCTCGCCATTGTAATCGCTACTCGCATCAATAATCAGACAAGCAGGAGTAGGGTGTTATCCTCCGGGAGCCTGAACCTGGGTAAAACCTTGCTTGTCAGCCGTCGTGATCACCAACACCTCTCTCTCTCCCCATCAATCAACCCGGGGTGCACAACCCTGGGATTTGCCGAGTTACCACCTCGTCAATTGGCGCCGTCTGTGGGAAGCCAATAAAGTGTTGGAATCATGGTCGCTCCGGCTCCATCCGCAATGAAGATCGACGTCCGTGTCGCCAGGGAGTCAATCACCTTCGGCTCCTTCGAGTACGTCCTTCACCCTCCGGCTCACCGCTCGGTGTACGCCGATCTGGACAAAGGTATACGCATCACCTTCGGCTCCATGTGCTGCTTCGCCGACAGTCGCGGAATACTCAGGTCCGCGGCAACCGCGCCATGCGCGGCGGCACCCGCTTCGGCGAATCTACCGCCGACTTCATCAAGACCCGCGAAGATCGCATCTGTCGCACCCGCGAAGATCGCATCTACCGCGCCCGCGAAGACTGCGTCTGCCGCACCCGCGGAGATCGCTCTTGTTGCGCCTGGGAAGATCGCTCATGTCGCGCCCGGGAAGATCACATATGCGTCGACTGCATCGACAACCTCAGCAACGGCCGCGCGGATCGAGTCTACTACACCAATCTCGATCGCACGTGCCCTACTCGCTCGTCGCCACGTCGCGGGTAACTACTACGTCGACTCCGTTGGATTAACTGCTACACAGTATTGGCGTAAATAGCCTGCTCCCTGGGAGGGCGTCACATACACTCGGGGGCTGGCGTTTCGTCAACAACAACAAGTTCATCGTAGCACTCGACAAGCGACTCGAGTGCCTTCACCGCCTCCGCACCGTCAACTCCGCTGCGTCGCACCAACTCCGGTCCGCCGCTTCGACTCCCTGCACCACACTACCTCCGCCGCGTCGACTCCGGTCCGCCGCGTCGACTGCCTCTACGGCACCACTCCGCTGCGTCGACTCCGGTCCGCCGCGTCGACTGCCTCTACGGCACCACTTCGCTGCGTCAACTACTTCCGCCGCGTCGACTCCGGTCCGCCGCGTCGACTCCGGTCCGCCGTGTCGACTGCCTCTATGGCACCACTCCGCTGCGTCGACTCCGGTCCGCCGCGTCGACTGCCTCTACGGCACCACTCCGCTGCGTCGACTCCGGTCCGCCGCGTCGACTGCCTCTACGGCACCACTTCGCCGCGTCAACTACTTCCGCCGCGTCGACTCCGGTCCGTCGCGTCGACTCCGGTCCGCCGCGTCGACTGCCTCTATGGCACCACTCAGCTGCGTCGACTCCGGTCCGCCGCGTCGACTGCCTCTATGGCACCACTCCACTGCGTCGACTCCGGTCCGCCGCGTCGACTGCCTCTACGGCACCACTTCGCCGCGTCAACTACTTCCGCCGCGTCGACTCCGGTCCGCCGCGTCGACTGCCTCTACGGCACCACTCCGCCGCGTCGACTCCGGTCCGCCGCGTCGACTGCCTCTACGGCACCACTCCGCCGCGTCGACTCCGGTCCGCCGTGTCGACTGCCTCTACGGCACCACTCCGCCGCGTCGACTCCAGTCCGCCGCGCACAAACAAATTTGCCTCGGCCACACCTGATGCTCTTCCGGGTGTTGCGCCGCACAGGTCACAAACAAATTCGCCTTGGCCGCCACCCGAAGCACTCGGGGGCTGCGCCGCGCAGGTCTAAGTCAAACCTAGACCGTCACCCGACGTACTCGGGGGATGCGCCATACAGGTATAACTCGAAAAATCATTGGCTGCCACTCGAAGCACTCGGGGGCTGCGCCGCACAGGTCTAAGTCAAACCTAGGCCGTCACTCGAACACTCGGGGGCTGCGCCATACAGGTCCAACAAGAAAACCTAGGCCGCACTCGAACACTCGGGGGCTGCGCCATACAGGTCCAACAATGCAGTAGGCCGTTCGGCTGAGCAAATACTAGATATGTTTGTCGAATCCACCAAGTAGGCTGTCGGGCTGAATGAGCACTCGAATAAAAAAGGACAGTGGTTCCATCAGCGAGTTCCTAAACGGGAGGGTATGAGAGATCTCTTTTCGACTAAGAAGTTTTTGAGATTAACCTCAGTTACAAGCAATTCAGATTAATCTCGGGGGCTACTCCCATCGGGAGCACTGTTCGCGCTCCCAATAGACTCAGTCGAATCATTAACGACTAAAGCATCCTCTGTAAGCCCTCAACAGCCGGAGTCGAATTTCTTAAACTATCGTTTTCAGGATCAAGACGGCGTGCAAGGAAACGTCAGCAGCGACGTCATCAAGCCAACGGCTCCAAGGCTCAGTTACAAGCAATTCAGATTAATCTCGGGGGCTACTCCCATCGGGAGCACTGTTCGCGCTCCCAATAGACTCAGTCGAATCATTAACGACTAAAGCATCCTCTGTAAGCCCTCAACAGCCGGAGTCGAATTTCTTAAACTATCGTTTTCAGGATCAAGACGGCGTGCAAGGAAACGTCAGCAGCGACGTCATCAAGCCAACGGCTCCAAAAAACTGGACAGCGAGATAACTCGAAAGCAAGGTTCGAGTGGTAGGCTTCTAAGCTGAAACAACTGAAGACAATGCGCTGGTCAATGAACCGAAACGTCTATTCGGGTGACGAAGAAAGTCGAGTAAGCTCCCGCAGTCGAATCAGATCTGCAAGTAAGCCAACAGGCCGAATAGAAGCAAGCTTCACATGAAGAACAAGACAAGGTAATTCGACTGCAAAGGTTACTCCCATCGGGAGAGGCCTGTTCGACTGAAGGAATCGAGTTCAAGCTCAATATCAAGCAATCCAATGGCGCGTCCAGGAGGAGGAAGTCCTTTGCCCGATGCTGCGCTTCGACCAAGCACTCGGGGGGCTACTGACGTGGGGCTACCTTTCGACTAGCCCACCGTAAGGCTACCTGGGCCGCACCAAGCATGGAAAGGCCCAGAGAAGGTGAAAGGACAATGATGTCGCCTAGAGGGGTGGGTGAATAGGCGGTTTAAAACTTTTCCGGTTTAGGCTTGATAATTGCGGAATAAAACTAGGTGTTTAAATTAACAAGCCGACAACCTAAATAAACTAGGCTCACCTATGTGCATCAACAACTTATGCTAAGCAAGATAAACAACAAGGTGATAGCAATAGAATACTTCAAGCACGAAGGCTATCACAAGGTAAAGTGCATAAGTAAAAGCTCGGGTATAGAAACAACCGAGGCACGCGGAGACGAGGATGTATTCCCGAGTTCCTCCTTGTTAAGGGAGTACGTCTCGTTGGAGAGGTGTGAACCGACACAACAGTTCAACAACCACAAAGGTTTCACCTTCTTCTCCGGTGAACCGCACCACAAAGGCTTGGTTCACCTTCCACTATCGGAATTCCTTCGAGGCGGAATCCGGAGCCTTTCAACAACAATCCGGGGCACAACCCACAATGGGATCGGGGGTCCCGAACGGCCTCCAACAACAATCCGGGGCACAACCCACAATGGTATTGGGGGCTCCCGAACGGCTTCAAGTGACCACACAAGGGTCCAACCACCACAAAGACGTCTAGGGTCCAAGGACAAAAGAGTAACAAGCTCACAAACTTTCAACTTCCACGAATCCTCGTGGAGAGCACACCGATGCACCAAATGCAAAAGGCAAGAGCACAAGTGCTCAAAATCCTTCACTCTCAAATTCCAACAAAGCAACAAATGCTTATGGGGGAATAAGAGAGGAAGAACAAAGAGGAGATGCACCAAGAACTCCAAGATCAAGATCTACAAGGTTTCCCTCACTTAGAGGAGAAATCGACCGGTGAAAACATAGATCAAGATCACCTCTCACTTTCCCTCAAATATTAGCAAGAACCATGGGAGGGATGGAGAGGAAGAGCAAGCTTTCCAAAGGGCAACAATGGAGGAGAGAGACGAGAAAGACTTGCTAGAAGCTTAGAAAACCATTGGGGAAGAAGGCCCCTTAAATAGCTCAACCCAAAATCCAGCCGTTGGGTGCAGATTCGCGCCGTAGCGGTACTACCGCTGGCCCTAGCGGTACTACCGCCCCCCTAGGGAGTTAGGGCATCAAAACGGGCTGAAAACAGGCTTCTGTAGCGGTACTACCGCCCCGGGCAGCGGTACTACCACCCCGGCGGAACTACCGCTCCCGGTACCGCCGAAAACGGCTCTCTGTTAGCTCCGGCGGTACCTCGGGCGGTACCGCGGCGGTACTACTGCCACAACAAAAAAACAACAGAAACTGATAAACGAAAACGTCAATATCTTTTCCATCCGGACTCCGTTTTCGATGATTTTTGGCTCGTTGGAATCGTTACAACGAGCTCTACTTGAATATGCATAGAAACATCACAGTCCATCATGTGAGGATAAAACCAAATGGGGAAATGTTGAACTTTCCTAAACAATGCAAACCAGTAAAAACTCCGTCATCAAAAACGCAACAAGATATTCATACGAAATCTGTTTTTGATGAACTAGAGCTTAGTATGGAGATAAACCAAACTCTAAATCCTCACATGGATAAAAGGCAACAAGTTTTCCAAAGTAAAACCATTTTCGAAGGACTTGGTCTTGTCATGAAGATCACGACAAGCACCAAAACTCAACACGGAGAAAATCCAAATAAGAACCAGGAAAGATGATATGCCAAGCATGCAAATGTCTGAGCTCTCCACAAAGATGCGATCAAGTTACTCACTCGAGAGCCCCTCTTGATAGTACGCCTATCTATCCTATAGCCCTATCAAGATCATACCTTTGCCATGAGCATTCCACTTGAGCTAGATGATGACGATCTTGACTCTCTCAGGTTGAAACACCTTTCTTGTTTGTGCTTGCTAGCACATGCTTGATGAAGACTTCTCCAAATGCTCCCCCATACTCCATTATGGGAGGGCCTCGCTAAGCTTCGTCTTCATGTCTCCTTTGCAAGCTTCAATCAAAAGATATCTTCCGAGATGCATCATATTGAGCTTGCACTTCATCTTCTTC
Source organism: Poa annua (assembly GCA_026929855.1). Lineage (NCBI taxonomy): Eukaryota > Viridiplantae > Streptophyta > Magnoliopsida > Poales > Poaceae > Poa > Poa annua. The sequence goes on along the minus strand of CM049427.1, from coordinate 29,648,474 downwards.
TCTTGATATGTATGATGGCTTGGGGTTAAACATGATTGTTCACTCAATCTTCTATTCCAAGCCATACTTGCAATGAGCTCAACTCTACACATGACCATTCTTCATATAAACCCTTTGAATAGAGCATTGGTCATTAAGTCATCTTGAAGAGTCCAACACATGAACTCCTATAATTTCCCATGGACAAGATCTATAAGAATATCTCAATGTAAACATTAGTCCATAAGGATTGTCATTAATTACCAAAACCATGCATGGGGGCAACAATGCACTTTCAATCTCCCCCATTTTGGTAATTGATGACAATCCCTTTTACGAGGGTTTATATAATGAATTTAAGCAACCATGCAACACAAAGAGCAAGGATGCAAGAGAACCGCAAGAGAACAAACCCATATTCCCTTAAACCCTCTAAATTTCTCCCCCATTGGCATCGATTGCCGAAATGGGAAGAAAAACTTAGAAGGCAAATATAGTGAGAGCTCTCCCATAATGTGTGCATTTCTCATAATATGAGTGAAATCAAATGCACATATCCAATGACGAATAGATGGAGGGAGATCAAACTATATAGAGGATCCAAAGATTGCAAAAGAATATCAAATGGAAAGATAGTTCAACAAAATAAGCAAGCAATCAGAAGCATCCAAAAAGTGTTCTAAATATCATGAGGGATATCCCCAAGGTACGTGCACAAATAGGATTTGTATTTCAATATAGTGTGCACAACATGGAATCCTCACTCCCTCCTAGATAAATTCGACCACAAGCTCATGCAAGAGAATGTAAATGATAAAGGAGGCAAAACAACTTTCACCTAATAAAATGTTTTGCAACAAGAGCAAGGAGCGGTAAATGAAGTAATGGGTGTAAGATAAAAAGGCATTATAGGAGACTAATACAAGGATGATAGCATCAACATAGTCTTTCAAGAAGAGTTGCACATAGTGCATATCATGTCTTTCCCATACCCACACACCAAAAGAGGTATAGCAAATAGCTCCACAAGCTTAGTAAAATGCACCAAGCATAACACATGGAAAATAAAGCTTGAGCCTTTTAGAAACCACCAAGGAGTCAAAAGCAATAAGAGGTGGTAACTAAAGATTTGGAATATCAATTAAAGATGTACTATTCTCACGTGTATAAGTTTCTAAGTAGACACTAATCACTAAGATATGGGTCTACAAATAAACATGTACACACAAGATAGATACACGGGTAAAGATTATGATATCCAGGAGGAAGTCATAAATACACCAATAAGATCTTTGCTTAAAAGCATAGCACAAATCCCAATTATATCTTAACGGAATATAAGTGAACTTCCAACACATACTCATCATAGCATCAAAAATTATCCACAAGGGATAAAGGTTAACAAATGGATGCTCCGAGTAAGATAACAAGTAACACAAAACGCAAATGATTTTGAAAATTCATCAATGTTGCACCTGAGAGAATTTAAGTAGAAAGTGCTAGATTGACATAATTGGGATCGATGAATCTTAGAAATGAATGTATAGTCCCTTTATATGTAATCATCCCGGCTTATTCATATTTGCAATAGAGACGTTTTGCAAGAACCTAATTAATTGCAACAAAAAGATTCATGCCAAGATACAACCTACACAAGGTTGAAAGTTTAGAAACGTATGCATGAGGTAGATACTTGTTACCGAGATAGCATTGGTAATGTAGAAGATAAGAGTGAACCATCATCCAATGGACACATGGTGACACCATCTTGTAGATGAGACAAGCTTCCAATGCATCTCAAGTCTACCTAAAAATAATTTAAGTGCAACATGGTACCCAAACTCATTGGGTCCAAAGTAGTTAGAGCAACTACAATACATAGGACAAACTCCACATAAATATGTGCATATTGATATGAAATTGAATTTCATGCACATCTTAGCCATTTAGGATTTGATGGAGTTTATCCTTTATATTTGATCAACGAAAGTAAGCATGCCATAAGATATACATATAATAAATATGCATGCACAAGACTTTCAAGAACCAAGCGAGATATAATTTAGACAGAACACCAAGTAAACCAACAAAGCACACACAAGTGTGACAAGAAAACAAATTGTCCAAATTATATCAAATACCCAAATCAACACATGACTGAAGATACCACTTTGAAAAGATACCAATGAAAATAAGAGACCAATTGATGAAAAATATCATCAAGGAATCAACCAAACCCTCTACACTTTTCATGATGGCACAAGGTACCAAGACGAAGAATGTTTGTCTTCCAAGGAGACACGTCATCGGGATCAAATATCAAACGAAGACAACTAATGTTCAAAAAGAATATATGATTGCTCCCCCACGATGTGTGCATTATTTATGATTTTGCATTTGAATACACAATGCACAAAAATGAGATCATCACTCTCCATATATATTATTCAAACACTAGTCATGTTCAAGAAAGGCAAGAAATTGCAATACCAAATTAAAGAACGGTGTTTTACTCAAAGTAGGATAGCTTCCCAAATAATAGTGCATTATCAAGAAGTGTGCCTTTTGAATGTCAATGCACAAGAATTGGTTCATTGCTTTTCCCAACTCAAGAAAGCACTAAATAAATTTTAAGTAGAGCAATAAAGGATCCAAAAGATACAATGAAGACAAATGAGAGTTAGATCAAAACAAATCCTTGAAAATCAAATAAAGCAATTCAAAGCAAGAGCCAAAGCGAATATGATCAATATATTTACCACAAAAAGATTATCACTTGTCAAGAAAAGTAATGTATGGAGATATTTCTCGGGGGTGGATTGCAAAGATATATTCAAGATCATATTCACAAAACATAAGCATATGGCAAATGATAGGAATTAAAAGCCATGCTTAGATAGATAGATATTCTTGATAGTTTCACAAATCATGCGAAGGTGCAAAGCAACTCCAAGGAGTAGCTTGAAACAATTGGCTTCCCAAAAGATACATGAGAGCATATTTGGGAAAGCCATACCAAGAACATCCTCCACAAACAAGATCCAAAAGAGTGAGAGACAAAAAGCATTTAACTAAATGGAAACTTGTTTGAGCAGCATGCCACATAGGAACAAGATAACTAGCAATATCAATTCTAGGTGGCAAAACCTCATATGTTCACATTTTCTAGGCTTGTAATATGCACATAGCTTATTACTTCCCCATAATGTGATAATCCATTTATTTAAAGCAAGAGGCAAACAAAACCAACTCGAAAAATTAATGGACATTATAGAAATTGAATTTCTCATGAGAATGACATACCACATAGATAGTAGATAATATAAATATATCAACACTAAGTTGTATTTCTCATGAATACACAATTTTAGGATTGTGAAGTGCACGAAGCATATCACTCCCCCAAAATATGATAGTCCATTAATCTCTCAAAGAGAGCCAACAAGATAAGATATCAAATAAAAACAATAAGGCTCAAAACTAGTAAATGGTGTGCAAACCAACATACACATACTTGATTTCTCAAGATAAGTAAGTAGAGAGCACAACACATACAAACACTAGCAAGATACAAAACCAAACACATGCAAGGGTGCAAGCAACTTTCAATGTATATATGATTTAAATAAAAGTTACCGCAAGGAGGAACATTGGATATGAGATAGAACAATATGATCCATATGACTTGACTTGAGAGAATATAATTGATGAAGATCCCTTAATTCTTCATAATGTAGCCAAGTCTCCAATGCCTCCAACAACACCTATTGATCAAGTTTTAACTTGTTGGTCCCCAACCAAGTTGGGTCCTAAGAGGTTAGTCACAATAGGTTTGGCAACCCAAATGGTTCTTTTCTTGACACCACTTTGAGTACCAACATATTTGGCAAACACATTGCCAACCTTATCCTTCCGAAGAGAATAAACATCATTAATTATAATGGGGTTGGATAAGGTACCATTTGTGCATGAAGAAGCAAGGTGACCCTTCTCACGACATAGGTAGCAACATCTACTTCCTCCTCTCTTCTTAGTTGGAGTCTTGACTTGAGGAGGGGTAGCTTGATTCTTCTTGGGAAGAGACCGTTCTTCAACTTGAGGAGCTTGAGTTTGAACTTGAGGTTTCTTCCCTTGTTGCTTATCGCTAAGAGCCTTCTTGTTCAAAGGGCAAGATCTAACATGGTGCCCTTCAACTTTGCACTTGAAGCAAACAATTTTGGCCGAATCTTGACTTGTTCTTGGCCCTTTTTCTTCTTGATGATCTTGGACTTGTTCTTGTTATTGGAGTTGAATCCAAGTCCACTCTTGTCATTGGGGCGTCTTTGAACACTCAACATATTGTCAAGTGTGGACTTCCCAACATGACGCTTTTCCAAGTCTTTATTCAAAGAAGTGACTTGGGCCTTGAGCTCTTTTAATTCCTCTACATGGTTAGTATCAACACAAATGCTAGAGGAAGTAGAAACTTCATTGTTAGAGCAACAAGGTACGGAAAGTGATTCATCACAAGATGTAGCAACATTATGAGTGGATGAATCACAAGGACTAGCACAAGATGATATAGCATTAAGAGAAGACGTTGTGCCATTGTCCACATGAGGCTTACAAGATGTTACCTTTGACATAATCGCCTCATTAGCTAACTTTAGATTAGCATGGGATGCTCGAAGATCGTCATTAGAGCTAGAGAGCCTTTCATGAGTTTCTTCCAATTTCCCATACTTGCTAGATAGCAACTCAAGTTGAGCCCTTAGCTCAACATTTTCCTTCAAAATAGATGCTTCACGAGAAGTGGAGTTAGTAGCACAAGCATCATTAACATTATAAATGGAAGGAGACAATTTGGAAAGCTTATCATTGTTAGATAGTTGAGTTTGGAGTTGATCATGAGACATGATAAGGAGAGAGTGTTCACTTTCTAAAGTTTTGTGAGCTTTGTCAAGTCTCTCTATGTCCTCACTTAGTCTAGCATTGCCAACATCAAATTCAACTTTTTCCTTTTTAAGCACTTTATATTTAGAAATAGCATGATCTCTTTCCTTAATGATTTTAGCAATAATAAGATCATTAGACTCATCAAGGGATTCAAGTTTCTCTTCAAGAGAAACCCTAAGCTCTTCTTCCTCTTCAAGAGAAGCTTTCAAAGAAGCTATGGTGATAGAGTCATCTCTCTCAGTTTGACATTTCTCATCAAATTGACTTTCCAAATCCTCAATGAATTCCCTACTCTTAGTAACATAATCAATGATTTCACAAAGAAGAGGGATAACTTTACTACCTTTGGGGAGAGCACCAAGTACCATCTCACCCATCTTGGTTAAGGATTCAAAGTCAAAACCTTCTTCATGAGAATCCTCATCCACATCATCACAATTTGGATTCGAGGTGGGAGATACCTCGGAATCCTTAGCCATAAGGCAAACATGATTACTGGGTGAGGAGGATGAAGAAATACTTGAAGCTCCATTGAGGTCTATGTCTTGTTCCAACAAGTGTTGGGATTCCTCTACATTGTTAGTCATGCAAATACTAGAGGATATGGAAGAGTAATTTTCATCACAACAAGACATAGAGAGCATATCATCATTATATTTAGTTAAGCAACTATTACTTGATATGCAAGGACAATCAACTCTAGCATGTATGACATTTTGAGTGCTAGAAGATTTTAAGTCCAAAGATAGAAGATTGCAATGTGATAGAGAAGAGGTATAATCAATAGTAAGTTCACCATCACCAATGCAATTTCTATCGCCACTCACCATATCGTTACCGTGTGACAAATCACATGATGGTGAAGTGGAAGAAGTTGTGAACTCATCACGGCCGGAGGTGGAGGAAGAACAATCATCCTCAATAATTTTGGACACTTCATATATATCTTGAAGCTTGGTCCAAAGCTCATGTGCATTTCGAAAAGGCATGATTGAAGCAAGAACTACATCGGTCAAAGCACACATAAGACCATTAGTAACTTGAGTCTCGAGATGAGAGTTTATCTCATCCTCTAAAGATAATTCATGAGAATCCTTTGGAGGAGATAAACACACATCTACAATCCTCTTAACATAATTTGGACCCATGGCCCTAAATAGATTAAGCATGCGAATTTTCCAAACATCATAATTTGTGCCATCGAATATGAAAGTGGGGTCATGCACTAATTCTCTAAACGACATCTTTTACTCTCTAGGCGGTAAAACCCAACAAGAGAGCCCAGGCTCTGATACCAATTGAAAGGACAATGATGTCGCCTAGAGGGGGGGTGAATAGGCGGTTTAAAACTTTTCCGGTTTAGGCTTGATAATTGCGGAATAAAACTAGGTGTTTAAATTAACAAGCCGACAACCTAAATAAACTAGGCTCACCTATGTGCACCAACAACTTATGCTAAGCAAGATAAACAACAAGGTGATAGCAATAGAATACTTCAAGCACGAAGGCTATCACAAGGTAAAGTACATAAGTAAAAGCTCGGGTATAGAAACAACCGAGGCACGCGGAGACGAGGATGTATTCCCGAGTTCCTCCTTGTTAAGGGAGTACGTCTCGTTGGAGAGGTGTGAACCGACACAACGGTTCAACAACCACAAAGGTTTCACCTTCTTCTCCGGTGAACCGCACCACAAAGGCTTGGTTCACCTTCCACTATCGGAATTCCTTCGAGGCGGAATCCGGAGCCTTTCAACAACAATCCGGGGCACAACCCACAATGGGATTGGGGGCTCCCGAACGGCCTCCAACAACAATCCGGGGCACAACCCACAATGGGATTGGGGGCTCCCGAACGGCTTCAAGTGACCACACAAGGGTCCAACCACCACAAAGGCGTCTAGGGTCCAAGGACCAAAGAGTAACAAGCTCACAAACTTTCAACTTCCACGAATCCTCGTGGAGAGCACACCGATGCACCAAATGCAAAAGGCAAGAGCACAAGTGCTCAAAATCCTTCACTCTCAAATTCCAACAAAGCAACAAATGCTTATGGGGGAATAAGAGAGGAAGAACAAAGAGGAGATGCACCAAGAACTCCAAGATCAAGATCTACAAGGTTTCCCTCACTTAGAGGAGAAATCGACCGGTGAAAACGTAGATCAAGATCACCTCTCATTTTCCCTCAAATATTAGCAAGAACCATGGGAGGGATGGAGAGGAAGAGCAAGCTTTCCAAAGGGCAACAATGGAGGAGAGAGACGAGAAAGACTTGCTAGAAGCTTAGAAAACCATTGGGGAAGAAGGCCCCTTAAATAGCTCAACCCAAAATCCAGCCGTTGGGTGCAGATTCGCGCCGTAGCGGTACTACCGCTGGCCCTAGCGGTACTACCGCCCCCCTAGGGAGTTAGGGCATCAAAACGGGCTGAAAACAGGCTTCCGTAGCGGTACTACCGCCCCGGGCAGCGGTACTACCGCCCCGGCGGAACTACCGCTCCCGGTACCACCGAAAACGGCTCTCTGTTAGCTCCGGCGGTACCTCGGGCGGTACCGCGGCGGTACTACTGCCACAACAAAAAACAACAGAAACTGATAAACGCAAATGTCAATATCTTTTCCATCCGGACTCCGTTTTCGATGATTTTTGGCTCGTTGGAATCGTTACAACGAGCTCTACTTGAATGTGCATAGAAACATCACAGTACATCATGTGAGGATAAAACCAAGTGGGGAAATGTTGAACTTTCCTAAACAATGCAAACCAGTAAAAACTCCTTCATCAAAAACACAACAAGATATTCATACAAAATCTGTTTTTGATGAACTAGAGCTTAGTATGGAGATAAACCAAGCTCTAAATCCTCACATGGATAAAAGGCAACAAGTTTTCCAAAGTAAAACCATTTTCAAAGGACTTGGTCTTGTCATGAAGATCACGACAAGCACCAAAACTCAACACGGAGAAAAACCAAATAAGAACCAGGAAAGATGATATGCCAAGCATGCAAATGTCTGAGCTCTCCACAAAGATGCGATCAAGTTACTCACTCGAGAGCCCCTCTTGATAGTACGCCTATCTATCCTATAGCCCTATCAAGATCATACCTTTGCCATGAGCATTCCACTTGAGCTAGATGATGACGATCTTGACTCTCTCAGGTTGAAACACCTTTCTTGTTTGTGCTTGCTAGCACATGCTTGATGAAGACTTCTCCAAATGCTCCCCCATACTCCATTATGGGAGGGCCTCGCTAAGCTTCGTCTTCATGTCTCCTTTGCAAGCTTCAATCAAAAGATATCTTCCGAGATGCATCATATTGAGCTTGCACTTCATCTTCTTCTCTTGATATGTATGATGGCTTGGGGTTAAACATGATTGTTCACTCAATCTTCTATTCCAAGCCATACTTGCAATGAGCTCAACTCTACACATGACCATTCTGCATATAAACCCTTTGAATAGAGCATTGGTCATTAAGTCATCTTGAAGAGTCCAACACATGAACTCCTATAATTTCCCATGGACAAGATCTATAAGAATATCTCAATGTAAACATTAGTCCATAAGGATTGTCATTAATTACCAAAACCATGCATGGGGGAAACCATGCACTTTCAGAAGGCCCGCTCGGGGTACCACGTATCCTAGTCCAACTCGGTTAGGTCTTGTAACCTGCCATATCTGTACCAACCGCCCGAGACCTGGCTACCTATAAAGCCAGGAGGGTGGCTCGTCCCCAAACAACCAACAAAGAGACACGCTCATAGCCACCGCCACAAACCCTAGTGAGATCGCAATCTCACCATTGTAATCGCTACTCGCATCAATAATCAGACAAGCAGGAGTAGGGTGTTATCCTCCGGGAGCCTAAACCTGGGTAAAACCTTGCTTGTCAGCCGTCGTGATCACCCACACCTCTCTCTCTCCCCATCAATCAACCCGGGGTGCACAACCCTGGGATTTGCCGAGTTACCACCTCGTCAGGAGCCGAAGCGGACCGACTCCCTGGCGGCGCGGACGCCGATCTTCATTGCGGATGGAGCCGGAGCGACCATGATTCCAACACTTGTTTGACTTCCCACAGACGGCGCCAATTGACGAGGTGTTAACTCGACAAGTCCCAGGGTTGTGCACCCCGGGTTGATTGATGGGGAGAGAGAGAGGTGTTGGTGATCACGACGGCTGACAAGTAAGGTTTTACCCAGGTTCAGGCTCCCGGAGGATATGTCGTCGTGGTGAACAGACAGATGCCTACGAGTAGGCTAATTTGTGGGGCCGATGGACGCTAGGGGATCTCGGGGAGGGATTGTGCGGTGAACTCGCGCGCAGGTAAACTCAAAAGACACGGTGACACAAATATTTACCCTGCTTCGGGACTCTCGTGAGGAGATAAAACCCCTACTGCAGCATCTAGCCTATTCGGTGTATTTCCGCTCTTAATATCCGGGTTACAACATGCTCCACGAGCTGCTAGACACACCTCCATGAGGTTTTGAGAGCAAATGGAAAGGGGGGAAATGAGTGGTGGGGTGGTGGCTCTCTCCCTTTCCCTCTCCCCCTGGAGCCCTTTATATAGGAGAGCCCAGGGGACAAGCGGGGGACAAGGGGACAAGAAGCACTGCTCACCGTGCACTGTAGCTGAGATGACTACTGGGGTCTAATCGCTACTGTTCACGCGTCAGTGTGCAGCGTACTATTGTCACATCCGGGGTATTGTAGCCATGCCCTGTTATGTCCTGGATAGAAGACAGCCGTGCGTCCCGTGTCCTTGCTCATCCTTTCCTTGTCCACTAGCTCCTGTCTTGAGAATCGCCCATACCGGTCACCCGAGGTGACGAAAACATGCCGTCAATGCCCACCCGGGATGGAGGAACTCGGGCCAACCGAGTTGGGTGTGGATGAGGTGCCGAGTTTGGCAATGCGCGGGCGTATCGGTGCGGCCAGTCGGGGGCGAGCTGGAGCGTGTCGGGAGCGTGAGGATGTCGGAGACGTTCCTGCTGGGGTCGAGGAGGTGGTCATGTCGGTCCTGTGGGCACGTCTGCGCATACGAGTTCGGGGCACGTGCTGCCGAGCTTGACGCCGAGGAGTTGATGTCGATGTCGGGGGTCGGCCATGTCGGAGCAGCGGGCAAGCCGAAGTGCGGGCCGCAGGGGTGGCGACGGCGCCGAGATGTGGATGTCGGGGCTCCGTGCCTCGGGTTGATCCGAGGTCGCCGATGGCGATGAGTGGGCGCGGGGCGGCGCCGATGCCGGCCGAGCGCTACCGGACCGAGGCGAGATCGGGTGGGGCCCCGTCGGTGGCGGCGAGGTCGGGCAGCTTCGCTGGGACGCCTATGCCGGGGCGTCGCGAGGTCGGGCGGGCGGCTCGGGCGGAGGTGAAGCCGAGGCGAAGTCGAGGATGAAGAAGAACTCGGACGTTGCCGGGTGCGCCGGGGCGGCGAAGTCGAAGGAGGCTCGGGGCGAGGCAAAGCCGAGGCGCCGGTTGGTGACGCCGGGGGCAGCGAGGAGCAAGTCGGGGGTGAGGTGAGGTCGAGGCGAGGTATCGATGCGGTTGTTGCTGAGGCGCCGGTGGTGGACTCGGTCGGGGACGAAGCCTACCGAGACAGGAGGTCGTGGCACCGGTATGAAGGGATCGTGGTGGTTGACCGAGCTGGGGATGATGCTGGGCTGTTGGCCCACCGACTTGGGCATCTCGGTTGACCCGAGTACGAGATGGGCTAGCTCAAAGCTACACCGAGATCATCAACACCGGCCCAGGACTACTCTTTCCTATTTTTCTTTTACTCCCTCATATTAAATGTACCTTTACCTGCAATATTAACACAACACCCCCATACCTTCAGGGTACCGGGGAAGTACATCCCCGACACTAGTCCCCGAGGCTGCGGGGGACTCGCAGAGTCGCGCGCAGACTTAGAAGAAATCTCAACCTCGTGTCTTCACTTGCTCCACCGAGTACCTGCAAAAATACAATCATATGCCGGTTCCTTAGCCACTCTGGGCGTTCTACCGACATAGATGTCTTCGGCCACCACCGGTCTGACATAAACACACAACACATGCCGGCGTTTAGCCACTCTGGGCGTATACCGACACGGACGTCTCATGTGCCGGCCTGTAGCCACTCTGGGCGTATACCGACACAGAGTCTCATGTGCCGGCGTTTAGCCACTCTGGGCGTATACCGACACAGACGCCTACACACACAATGTTACACAGGTATCTCGGTATGTCGGTATGTCGGTATGTCGGTCACTCTGGGCATATCACACATGCTTCGGTATCTCTGCCACTCTAGGCACATCACAGGTGTTTCGGCATCTCAGGTGTTGCCTTTAGCAAACTTTGATAAACCGAAACCAATGACGATTTGGAAATATTGCCCGATGCCATGATACACTGGCGAACCGAAATAAACGGGGATCTGGGGCTATGGTATGATGCCGCGATATAATGGCGAGCCGACCTGAATAGCGATATGGAGATATTGCAGTATGCCATGATATATTGGCGAACCGAAATAAACGGGGATCTGGAAATTGTGCATGATACCGCGATACGTGGGCCAACTGATACCACAGATCATATGCAATGTACCTTGAGGTAACAATAAATATAAGATGGATCCGAGATAACCGATATGATCAAGACTTTCGACATGAGTATCCTCGCGGTAAAACCGATATCACCTTTCAACGTTAGTTAAGACATATATATTTTAACAAGAATAAAGACAGAAAATAACTCTAGCAGTAAACCACGCAATAGTACAGAGGCTCGGTTTCTACCGAGTCCCCGGGTAAATTTTCAGATACGGCAGGAAGACAAAGGAGTACGGCAGTCCACGAGTCCAGTTTCGGGATGTCGGCACACAAATGATACAGCAAGAAGCAGGATATAACAAGCATATAAATAAATATAAACCGCGCTACTCCACCGACTAGGCATGCAAGGTAGAACTAAACAGTAAGCGAGTCCCCGGGTCAAGACATCTTGCTCCCGGGGAAAAAACTAACAGATGACAAAATAGGCACAACAGGGAAGTCCCCGGGTTCTGATATCTCGTTCCCGGGTAAACAATTAAACTAAGCATGCATGGGCATCTCCCGAATAAATCTAAGATAACATAATTGCAAGGTACATACGACGATACTCACGAAGCACAGGAGCGGTTGGGGATGTCGGAGGCGACATAACCCGGGTAACTGGTGTGCAGTCGCCAGGGGTCTGCTGATGATGAGTGTCGGGGCAGGCGCCAACGGCTGGTGCCCGCGATGCAGGGATCCCGGTTTGGGATGTCGATGACCGGTTTCCGCGATGCGGGGACGTCGATGACCTCCACCCGCGGTGCAGGGATGTCGGAGACCTCTACCCGCAACGCAGGGATGTCGGCGACCTCTACCCGCAGCGCAGGGATGTCGGCGACCTCTACCCGCAGCGCAGGGACGTCAATGACCACTGCCCGCAGCACAGGGATTCCGGATTTAGGATCCCGGATTTTGGGATGCCGGCGACCGCTACCCGCGGCGCAGGATGTCAGTGACCACTGCCCGCAGCGTAGGGATTCCGGATTTAGGATCCCGGATTTTGGGATGCCGGCGACCGCTACCCACGGCGCAGGATGTCAGTGACCACTGCCCGCAGCGTAGGGATCCCGGATTTAGGATCCCGGATTTTGAGATGCCGGCGACCGCTACCCGCGGCGCAGGATGTCAGTGACCACTGCCCGCAGCATAGGGATCCCGGAGACTGCTACACGCGGCGCAGGATGTCAGTGACCACTGCCCGCAGCGTAGGGATCCCGGATTTAGGATCCCGGATTTTGGGATGCCGGCGACCGCTACCCGCGACGCAGGATGTCAGTGACCACTGCCCGCAGCGTAGGGATCCCGGATTTAGGATCCCGGATTTTGGGATGCCGGCGACCGCTACCCGCGGCGCAGGATGTCAGTGACCACTGCCCGCAGCGTAGGGATCCCGGATTTAGGATCCCGGATTTGGGATACCGGCGACCGCTACCCGCCGCGTAGGGACGTCAGTGACCACTGCCCGCAGCGTAGGGATCCCGGATTTAGGATCCCGGATTTTGGGATGCCGGCGACCGCTACCCGCGGCGCAGGATGTCAGTGACCACTGCCCGCAGCGTAGGGATCCCGGATTTAGGATCCTGGATTTTTGGATGCCGGCGACCGCTACCCGCGGCGCAGGATGTCAGTGACCACTGCCCGCAGCGTAGGGATCCCGGATTTAGGATCCCGGATTTTGGGATGCCGGCGACCGCTACCCGCGGCGCAGGATGTCAGTGACCACTGCCCGCAGCGTAGGGATCCCGGATTTAGGATCCCGGATTTTGGGATGCCGGCGACCGCTACCCGCGGCGCAGGATGTCAGTGACCACTGCCCGCAGCGTAGGGATCCCGGATTTAGGATCCTGGATTTGGGATACCGGCGACCGCTACCCGCGGCGCAGGATGTCAGTGACCACTGCCCGCAGCGTAGGGATCCCGGGATTTAGGATCCCGGATTTTGGGATGCCGGCGACCGCTACCCGCGGCGCAGGATGTCAGTGACCACTGCCCGCAGCGTAGGGATCCCGGGATTTAGGATCCCGGATTTTGGGATGCCGGCGACCGCTACCCGCGGTGCAGGATGTCAGTGACCACTGCCCGCAGCGTAGGGATCCCGGATTTAGGATCCCGGATTTGGGATACCGGCGACCGCTACCCGCAGCGCAGGGACGTCAATGACCACTACCCGCAGCGTAGGGATCCCGGATTTAGGATGCCGGGTCCCGTCCGAAATTGTTTCCGCAAGCGCCACTCAGCCCCACGGTGGGCGCCAACTGTCGTCGTGGTGAACAGACAGATGCCTACGGGTAGGCTAATTTGTGGGGCCGATGGACGCTAGGGGATCTCGGGGAGGGATTGCGCGGTGAACTCGCGCGCAGGTAAACTCAAAAGACACGGTGACACAAATATTGACCCTGCTTCGGGACTCTCGTGAGGAGATAAAACCCCTACTGCAGCATCTAGCCTATTCGGTGTATTTCCGCTCTTAATATCCGAGTTACAACATGCTCCACGAGCTGCTAGACACACCTCCATGAGGTTTTGAGAGCAAATGGAAAGGGGGGAAATGAGTGGTGGGGTGGTGGCTCTCTCCCTTTCCCTCTCCCCCTGGAGCCCTTTATATAGGAGAGCCCAGGGGACAAGCGGGGGACAAGGGGACAAGAAGCACTGCTCACCGTGCACTGTAGCTGAGATGACTACTAGGGTCTAATCGCTACTGTTCACGCGTCAGTGTGCAGCGTACTATTGTCACATCCGGGGTACTGTAGCCATGCCCTGTTATGTCCTGGATAGAAGACAGCCGTGCGGCCCGTGTCCTTGCTCGTCCTTTCCTTGTCCACTAGCTCCTGTCTTGAGAATCGCCCATACCGGTCACCCGAGGTGACGAAAACAGGCCGTCAATGCCCACCCGGGATGGAGGAACTCGGGCCAACCGAGTTGGGTGTGGATGAGGTGCCGAGTTTGGCAATGCGCGGGCGTATCGGCGCGGCCATGTCGGAGAGGCGCTTGGGCGCGGCCCTAAGTCGGGGGCGAGCTGGAGCGTGTCGGGAGCGTGAGGATGTTGGAGACGTTCCTGCTGGGGTCGAGGAGGTGGTCATGTCGGTCCTGTGGGCACGCCTGCGCATCCCAGTTCGGGGCACGTGCTGCCGAGCTTGACGCCGAGGAGTTGATGTCGATGTCGGGGGCCGGCCATGTCGGAGCAGCTGGCAAGCCGAAGTGCGGGCCGCAGGGGTGGCGACGGCGCCGAGATGTGGATGCCGGGGCTCCGTGCCTCGGGTTGATCCGAGGTCGCCGATGGCGATGAGTGGGCGCGGGGCGGCGCCGATGCCGGCCGAGCGCTACCGGACCGAGGCGAGCTCGGGTGGGGCCCCGTTGGTGGCGGCGAGGTCGGGCAGCTTCGCCGGGACGCCTATGCCGGGGCGTCGCGAGGTCGGGCGGCCGGCTCGGGCGGAGGTGAGGCCGAGGCGAGGTCGAGGATGAAGAAGAACTCGGACGTTGTCGGGCGCGCCGGGGCGGCGAAGTCGAAGGAGGCTCGGGGCGAGGCGAAACCGAGGCGCCGGTTGGTGACGCCGGGGGCAGCGAGGAGCAAGTCGGGGGCGAGGTGAGGTCGAGGCGAGGTATCGATGCGGGCGGTTGTTGCTGAGGCGCCGGTGGTGGACTCGGTCGGGGACGAAGCCTACCGAGACAGGAGGTCGTGTGGCACCGGTATGAAGGGATCGTGGTGGTTGACCGAGCTGGGGATGATGCTGGGCTGTTGGCCCACCGACTTGGGCATCTCGGTTGACCCGAGTACGAGATGGGCTAGCTCAAAGCTACACCGAGATCATCAACACCGGCCCAGGACTACTCTTTCCTCTTTTTCTTTTACTCCCTCATATTAAATGTACCTTTACCTGCAATATTAACACAACACCCCCATACCTTCAGGGTACCGGGGAAGTACATCCCCGACAGGATAACACACTACTCCTGCTTGTCTGATTATTGATGCGAGTAGCGATTACAATGGCGAGATTGCGATCTCGCTAGGGTTTGTGGCGGTGGCTATGAGCGTGTCTCTTCGTTGTCATGGGGACAAGCCACCCTCCTGGCTTTATAGGTAGCCAGGTCTCGGGTGGTCGATGCCGATGGCAATTACAGATATGGCAGGTTATGCGACCTAACCGATTTGGATTAGGTTACATGGTACCCCGCGTGGGCCTTCTGTGGGCCTCCAAATCCTTGGCGCGGCCCAGGTAGCCTTATCGTGGGCTACCCGAAAGGTAGCCCCACGTCAATTATCATGAATCTCATAACTGTGGAAAGGTGGAGACACAGTGTCAGGACATCAACACACAAGGATCTATTTTGGAGTAACACATAGGGTAGGAGAAAATAGTAGAGCCACCCATGCACGTTCTGGTTGTTTTACTTATCCATATGGACATGTGTTTTAGTGTTCCTGCTTCTGAACAATCGGCTGAATTTACAAAATTTGAGACAATCATACCTTTACAATTGATTGATTTGTTTGGATAAATCGGATTTCTCAGGTGTACATTTAATATATACCAAGTAGCGAATTGCAAGTTTAAACATGTACAACTACTGTCTTTTTAATGTACAACTCTAGATTTTTTGTTCTTCCAGTAGTTATACAGTTTTGTTTCAAAATAAATTGGTCGAATTTACTTTAATAATAGGCTAGTTACATATCTTCGAAATGTGCAACTAGTAATTTTGTAATCTGCTGTGTGTTACTTCAAAGAACAAATTATTGTTTTACACTACTAAATTTTGATAATTTGAAACTTTCTTTATCTGACTGCACTTTAAGTATACAGTAGTTGCACATATCATATTTCGTAGCGTATATTGATATGTACAACTTGTATTTCGTAATGTAAAATTGACTCTTCATGTTACTGAATATTTTGTTTATTCTTGTGTTTTATTGTTTCCAATATTTTATATTGGTCGATTGAGACCGTGTGTTTTAATGTGCTACTTATTTTTATGTTACTCGATTAATATCTTTGTTTTTGTTTTTTGGATGTCAAATAATTTCGGTCAATTGTAATTAAGCAAGACTATTACAAATATGCACTAAGGATACCCCCATCGGCAACGGCAGTTAAAAGATCCACGGTTAAACATATTTGCTGGTGGCCAAAGAGGCCTTCCTAGCAGGAGACGCAACTTGCATGTTTAAATTGGCATCCGACAATTTTATATGTTTGACACGTGGCCTATAGAATCACCCTCTCATGCTGCTCTCTCATAGTCACCACTCCATAGCCGCTTTTCAGTCTCTTCCTCTCACTCAGTGACCACTTTAATGGCATCCTAAGGATGACATGCGCATCCGCCCCCACATCTAGCACCATCTGAGGTTGTGTGCTTAGGCGTAGACAACGGTCATCGCGACATCTTCATCCTCCTATGGTTTAGTTATGGTTTGTTGTTTGTAGTATATCTATGTATTAGGCAGTAGGCAATCCCTATATACAACTTCTGTTTTATTTAGCTTTTGTTTTGATTATGAGAAAATCCGAATACGCTGGTTACTTTAGTTTAGTTATTTGTTTATTGTGCGCTTGCATGTAATTTTACTTTAGATACAAATGTTGAAATCTTCACTTTGTGTAGGTTCATGTGTTTTTTATTTAGTTCCTCTTAATAATCCGTGAACAATTATTCGTTTCTTTAGATTTAGATGGATCGACCTTACGGAGAATCTGTATAAATTCTCGCTTATATAGCTTAATTAGGCTCTTTACTGGCCTAATTAAAATTAATATATTCTTGCTTATGTACATTAACTAGGCTTTGTTTTACTATGTTTATTGTATTGTAGCTTAGTTCTCTGTTTAAAATTGTTCAACTATGTTTTCATTTATGTTTAGCGCGAGGTGGAAAAAAACGTGGCGGTCGTGAATTCATAGGGGGAGGGGGCTCTCCGTCCGCAGGACGGTGACGCCGGTAACATAATTTTGTATAGGGCTCAGTAAGATGGACCGAGTTGTTCCACTTTTGCTCCATTATAAATGCATAATATAAAATTTTAGAGCAAAAATTTATACTAGACATGTACAAATGTATTTTAAGTGGGATAAATGGGTCCACGATATCCTTCTTCTTAAGAAGAATCATTAAAACCATCGCTTCATCAGGTGCCACGAATTTTGGTAACATAACAGATCCTCTTTGAAAGAACATGAAAAGGAGAAGATCTCGCACACACAGGAATCCGATCAAAGCTCGAGCTACATCCCCATCTTCCATGACTTGCATGTCAGGTGTCACTTTAGGTTAGCAAGCTAAGCCTGCTGCGTGCGCCGTGCGCGCGTGCTGACATCACCGCGTTCAACGATGGTAGACAGGAAAAACCCGGCCGTACGTCAGATTAAGAAAAGTTCTGCAGTCCCGGTGGGTGATTACTAGGTCGCCTCACCTTGATACCTTACCGAACAAGATTCGTTTGGTTGTTAGTTATAACTGGCTAACTAAGTCGTCCACGATTCGACACTCACGTCACTTTTGCACCGTTAGTTCTTCTTTTCTCAAACGAAACACCTTAAAGTACTTTTCTTATGTGCAAATGAATTTACTTGTTGGCTTTTCAAATGCTTCGGAGGAAAAGAATTGTTTCCCCGGCCGTATGCGAGAAATCAAGTGTTTATGTTCTTGGTCTCCGACTCTCTCCATCAGTCAAGGCATGCACACGTGAGTTACTAGATGTTATGCTTCATTGTGCAACTAAAGGACGGATGCCGGACAAGTCCAAAAGTACATGTGCCGTTTGTTCGAGTACAGTACGAAATTGTTTCAATTGGATGGAAAAAGCTCAAATCGAAAGATTTGTTGGTACTATAAGAATTCTATAATAACATAAGGGAAGTTAGACTATGCGTAGAAAATAGTTCCTTACTGGTCACAGAGGCGCAACGTGTGCATATAGAATCTGGATGCACCATGTTGTAGGCGGTCGCTTCGAATATCTACTGCTGGGTACGGCTCACTAGACGACTACAAGATGCTTAACATACTTGTGTGGTTGCTTATTTCGCTGGTTATCTGCTTTTTATTTACGCTTTATGCAAATTGTGAGATGCAAACATTGAACTACTAACGTTAAAGGTTGAGTCCATCGATCGATGCAAAGACATTCGCTATCCCCTTCTCGGAAAAAGTAGAAACGTGTTATAGTCATCTTCACGCTCGGACTAGGGGCTTGCGGCTTGTGTGGTAACGACGAAGGTTTCACCGGAAATGGAGCTGTCCTGCCGATGCAGTGGTGCTAGTATGTGTTAGCTTGGTGGTGTGTTCTCAATGCCGCTCTTCATGGTTCTTACTTAGGATTAGCCACGTCAAAGTCGGAATTGATAGGTCAGGTGCAATAGATGATGAAGTTGTGTGCAACACAATGTCGGCGCCTCTCTTCTGCCTTTTCTCAAGAGATAACTTTTGTTTTGCTCCCTTCTGTAACATCCCAAGTTTGCTAAATAGATATAAAAGGTGTGTTTTGAGCATTGCATGCATCTCATTTAATTTGGACAAGAATTTGCATTTTAAATTCACATGTTTGCTTTTGCAAGAAAGGGGTAAACTCTTGTTATTCTTGGTGAACTCAAAATATTCCAAATTTTCAAAATCCAAGACTTCCAATGGCTTTCTTGTGAAATTTTGAGTCTCCTAGTATTTTCTACAATTTTTTCTCTTTACAGAAAAGCCCCAAACTATTTAAATAAGGAACCAGGGGCCTGTTTGTGAAGGAAACTGGTAATAAATAAAATCCTCAGGGGGGTTTTCAGAAAATGGAGTCGTCTTCAACCTTCTGACGGCGCAACCGTGCGTGGCGCATGCTCGGCCGTCCCCTGCCTCCTCCGCGCTGCGATGCGCGCCGCCGCCCTCCCCTGGACTACAAGAAGCTCGCCGCCGCCCCGGAGGAACCCTAAGACAACCCCATTTCGCCTCTTCTTTCCTCAACTTTTTCCCAAATCCGCCGAACCCTAGCCTCGGGTCTCCGCCGACCGCCGCCGATTCCGGCCATCTCTCACTCCGGCGAGCAGCTCAGAAGCACCGCCGTGCTCCCCTCTCCATCCTCCCTGAGTCGTTCGTGCCGGGAAGTCGTGAGCCCGGAGAAATCAACCGAACTCCTCCGCCGGTCCGCCGCCGTCGAGCTCGTTTTCCGGCGAATCCCGGCCTCCACTCGACTCTTCGACCCTTCTACGAGTTTCCCGGTGAGCTACTGGTCCTCATGGACCTTCCCTCTTCCTCCCGTTCGCTCTAATTCTTCCGGCCGACGGACCCCAGCTCCGGCCGCCGCTCTGCCGCGCCGTGGGCGCGCTCTGATGACCATTTCCGAGCGGCGCCACCACCGTTCGGTCCGCACTCGCCTCCTCCACCAATTGCTGCGGAGGGATTGCTCCAATTCTTCAAGGATCGAAGGGAGATTTGGGCATTGATGACGTCAGATGACGTCATCATTTCCTTTTAAATTCTGAAAAACATTTATTTCTTTTCTGTAATTGTTTTATTGTGACATGTGGGGCCATGTTGTCAGAGTTTTAATCTTTTTCCATTACTATTTTCTGAAATGATTAAAAATATGACATGTGGGGTCAATCCATTTAAATAAGTTTTAAATTTGAATTAAATTATTTAAACTTTGAAATTTCATAACTAATTCATTTTAAATCAGAAAAATATGATTTTTATATCAAAATATTCAGAAAAATAAAATATATCCGAATATAATTTAATCATACATATTCCCTACAAGGAAAATAATGTTATTAGTCTCACCTTAATGAACCCTAATCTAAATTATGGGTATACTTTATTCACCCATTTAATTAATACTTGCATCTAGGATATTCTAAAAATGACATATCATTCATGTGATTGTGCATTGCATCAATATTGTATTGATTGTGTCATTCCTTTCCGGTATTTGGTTCTTCGCGATAGGATTCGAGCCCGAGAGTGTTTGCAACGCCTCCGAAGATCAATACCCAGCTACTGAAGAGCAAGGCAAGCATAACCTTATACCTGCACATATGATATTTCCAAAGTATTTGATTCTGGTGTTATGCATACGGTTCAAAGATGTTTTGGTCAGGGTATAGAGTGTCACTTGCGTTGCATTGCCGCTTAGACTTGCTTAGTTGTTCCTTTCTCCATCCAGTCGAGAAGATTGGTTGGAATGGGTATACATGACTTATCTGTTGTTAAAGACTTGGACGAGAGGCCACATCTGGACTGTGGTGGTTTGTCTCGTTCTTGTCGACACTAGGATCCGAGTTCTCGTCTTTGGAACCAAGACTATTCGTGCATCCACATGGGGCTCGGAAACCCCTCGACTCCAACTTGCCTAGCCTACTACGTGAAGCCACTAGTTCGAGTGTTCCATTTGCGTGTGTGGAAAAAATGGTTTTAGAAGAAAAGTTAGGGCTTGGGTCAGGAGAGTGTGACGCTCTGATCTTGACCCTGGCAACCCGCACTAGGGATCGCTGAGATGGCGGTCTGACCTACTGTTGTGGCTCATGGACATAGGCGAAGCTTGGGAAAGGTCGTGGCCAACCCTCCTGCCGGCACTCCCCGGAAGAGTGCTAAGAGTACTGGCGTATCGGTTGGTTGGCGTGTGTGGGTAGTTACACCCCCTGCAGGGTAAATCTTTTCGAAAAGCCGTGTCCACGGTTATGGACGACTTGGTACCTCATGTCTGATGATCATAGACAACTTAAAACTAATCATAAAGATGTCAACTAAGGGTGGTTAGGATTGCTTCCTCGGGTTGAGCGAGGAGGTGATTCTTGCGGGTGGTGCAAGCGATGACATCTCGGTGGCTACAGAAGATGGAGGATGAAGTCAGAGGTGTTGCTTCCTTATCCCATTTTAAAAGTCTACCGATGCGAGATTCTCTCCTCCCTCGATTTGAAAACAAAGATGGCTTTATGCAAAGACATTCATGAATACTCTCTGAACGGGCAGATATATAATAGGTTAAATAAGTCTTGTTGAGTACCTCCAGTACTCAGCCTTGCGCACTTTTTGGACAGGTGAAGGTTCCTACTCCACTGCTGGTTTCTACCTGGACATCGACGAGTAGATCGGGGTTCCCGGGCAGCAGCCTGGAATCGATGGGCGGGACGTCGCTTATGTTATGGCCTCTTAGGCCTTTTGGTTCTTGTTATGTAGCATAACATAATTTGCTTTCGTTGTTTGATGTTTTGTTGGGTCAGTGACCTCTGCTTGTAATATTTGCTACCTTCACTCTGCTAAGAGTTTGTATAATATTGCTTTGAGTCGTAAGGTCACTGTTGCGTTACCGAATGTTCAACTGTTGGCTCTCGAGATCGAGGTTAGGCTTATATCAGATGGACATCTGGGATTTGTCTAGCCTGGCTCTCGGGGGTGCTACAGGTTTTGGTATCAGAGCAGGACTGCCTGTAGGAAACCCTTTTTGTTGGTCGATGTTGAGTTTAGTGTTTGTGAAAACTATTTGAAAGCTAAAACTATCTACAAAAATCTTGATAGGATGCTTTTTCTCCTTATCCATGAATCTTTTCTTGGAGCCTCTTTTCCTAATTTGATTTCTAAAGGTTTACCATCTCATCCCATATTTCAAAATCTTAGGATTTCGAAGGTTGGGTAGTGTTCTTTCGTACCTATTTTCGGTTGCGATTCTCAGAGTGTTCTATATGCTTCAATTCCGCTGAAGCATGTATCTTTCTTCCTCCAAGCTTGAATTCTACCGCTTGACCATCTCTTATCATTGATATCCTGTTACTTTTCCACGTATTTTCATCTATCCTGCTTACTGGTGGATCTAACCTTCGTGGTCTCCGTTCTATTCAACCAGGATGTCAAGTGGTACTCGTGGCCAGGGCCGTGGTGGTCGTCACCATGGTGATGATGAACTGCCGCCACCTCCCACAATGGCGCAGGTTCTCCAGAACATCGAGAACAATCGCGTGAGGACTGAACATCTCCTTGAGCGTGTGGCCCAGAACACAGAACGTCGCCCCAATGTCTGTGCTACACTTGGAGATTTCCTTAAAGCTCAGCCTCCTACCTTTGGAGAATACAAGGAGCCCCTTGAAGCTGATGACTGGATCCGTACAATTGAGCGTAAGTTTGCTGCTCTCCATGTTCAAGCCAATGACCGTGTGAACTTCGCCACCTACCAGCTAGAGGGTGCAGCTGGCGCTTGGTGGGAAGGTTTCTTGGCGTTGCAGGCGCCGGGACATGAGGTCACTTGGGAAGAATTCCGTACTGCTTTCCGTGCTGCCTATATCCCTAAGGCAGTAATGGACATCAAGAGAAAGGAGTTCCTGGAACTGTCTCAGGGAAGGCTGAATATCGAGGCTTACGGGCGTGAGTTCACTCGTCTCGCTCGCTATGCCCCTCGAGATGTTACTGATGATGCGGATAAACAAGAGCTATTCCGCAAGGGCCTGAACCCAGCACTTCGGTATGAGCTGTTACCCTTTAAGTTCCAGACCTTCCAGGATCTGTACAATCAGGCTATCACCCTTGAGAATGGAAGGAAGGAAATGGATTCTGCTATGAAGTCTGTCTCTGGGGATTCTCGTGCATCCGGCTCTGGCTTCAAGAAGCGCCGTGTGTTCATTCCATATAGCGCAGTTCCAAGAGCCCCATATGCACCCAAGCCTGCTGGTTATGCTCCTCGCCCAACTGCACCCCATGCTACTTCGACCTATGGTGGTGGGCAAGGTTATCGTCCCTCAGGTGTTGCTCCAGCTGGACTTATCTGCTACACCTGTGGTCAGCCCGGACACTATGCTTGGGGATGTCCTCAAAGGAACATTGGTGGTGGAACACCTCCGCCAAAGAAGGATGCTAAACCATCTGGTGCTGGACGTGGTCGTCTGACCCATGTCACCGCTGAGGCTGCTGAAGAAGATCCAAGCGTCATTCTTGGTACGATTCACCTCAACTCAATTCCAGCTATAGTTTTGTTTGATTCCGGAGCATCGCATTCATTCATTTCGCAAGGGTTTGCCCAAAAGCATGGTATCCTTCTAGAGGAAATGCCTATCTCTATGGAGATTAATACCCCGGGATATCGTTGGCGGGCAATCTGGAATGCCCCTGAGCCCAACATTGTTATAGGCTCTTTATCTTATCCCGTTTCTCTCATTGCCCTCAAGTCAACTGACCTTGACGTCATCTTGGGCATGGATTGGCTGGTACGGTACAAGGCCGTTATTGACTGTGCAGCCAGATCTGTGGATATGACCCATCCTTCCGGTGAAACTGTTCGGTACTGGTCTCCTTCCTCGGTACCTTCCTCGGCAACATCTTTTCCAAGCTCAGAGTTGTGTGCCATGGATGCCTCACCTACCCTTGAAATTCAAGATGTTCAGGTGGTTTGTGATTTTCCGGATGTTTTTCCCGAGGAGTTGCCCGGTATGCCACCTGATCGAAGTGTGGAGTTTGTTATTGAGTTGGTTCCTGGAACTGCTCCAGTCTCCAAAAGACCTTACCGCATGCCTAAGGAAGAGTTGGTTGAGTTAAAGAGACAGCTAGAGGAGATGGAAGAAAAGGGATTTATCCAACCTAGCACCTCTTCTTGGGGATGCCCTGCACTCTTTGTCAAGAAATGGGACACCAACATTTCTCGGCTGGTGGTTGATTATCGACCGTTGAATGTTGTGACAATCAAGAACAAGTACCCTCTTCCTCGGATCAACGATCTATTTGACCAACTAGCTGGTGCTACCGTCTTCTCCAAGATGGATCTGAGCTGGTTATCATCAAATCAAAATCCGGGAGGATGACATTCCGAAGACGGCATTTCAAACTCGTTATGGTCTCTATGAGTATATTGTGATGTCCTTTGGTCTTACCAATGCTCCAGCCACTTTTATGCGGCTTATGAACTCAGTATTCATGGAGTACCTTGACAAGTTCGTCGTGATCTACATCGATGATATCCTGATCTATTCCAAAACCGAGGAAGAACACGTAGAGCATCTGCGTTTGGTGTTGACTAAGCTTCGTGAGCATCGTCTCTACGCCAAGTTCTCCAAGTGTGAATTCTGGTTGAAAGAACTCATCTTTCTTGGCCATGTTGTGTCAGCCGACGGTGTTACCGTCATTCCGGGGAAAGTTCAAGCTGTTCTGGATTGGGAGACACCTAAATCAGCTAAAGAGATTCGGAGTTTCCTCGGACTTGCTGGTTATTACCGTCGCTTTATTGAGAACTTCTCCAAGATTGCAAAGCCCCTGACTGATCTTCTTAAGAAAGGAAAGAAGTTTGAATGGTCAGAAAAGGCCGAAGAAAGCTTCCAGATTTTGAAAACTAAGTTGACCACTGCTCCAGTTCTTGTTCTTCCTGATACGAGCAAGGATTTCGTTGTTTTCTGTGATGCTTCTCTTCAAGGGCTGGGATGTGTGTTGATGCAAGATGGTCATGTGGTGGCCTATGCCTCTCGGCAGTTGAAACCACATGAGCTAAACTATCCAACCCATGATCTAGAGCTGTCTGCTGTTGTACATGCTCTAAAGCAATGGCGACATTATCTCTTTGGTAATCGCTGCGAGATCTATTCGGATCATCAAAGTCTGAAGTATCTATTCACCCAGCCGGATCTGAATCTCAGACAGAGAAGATGGTTGGAACTCATCAAAGACTATGATTTGGGTCTCAACTACCAACCCGGCAAGGCGAATGTTGTTGCAGACGCGCTAAGTCGGAAGTCTTACTGCAACAATCTGATACTTAAGAAAGCTCAACCCTCCCTCTATGAGGAGTTTGCACGACTCAACCTTGAAGTTGTTCCCAGTGGATTCCTGGCAAATCTAGAGGTGAAACCCTCTCTTGAACACCAGATCATAGCTGCCCAAAAGAATGATTCTGATATCACCCAGATCAAGCGGAACATTGCTGACGGAGCAGCTACATGCTTCACTATCGATGATCAAGGTACCGTTTATTTCGGCAAGCGTCTAGTGGTGCCCAAGAAGCAAGATCTGAAACAGCTTATCCTTCGAGAAGCTCATGAATCACCTCTTTCTATCCATCCTGGTGGCACTAAGATGTATAGGGATCTTCGTCAAAGATTCTGGTGGTCCCGAATGAAGCGGGAAATTGCTAAGTTTGTGGCAGAATGTGACGTTTGTCGTCGCGTTAAAGCTGAACATCAAAGGCCCGCTGGTACCCTTCAACCCCTTTCTATTCCTGTCTGGAAGTGGGATGAAGTTGGTATGGATTTCATCACTAGCCTTCCAAAGACTCAAAAGGGAAACAATGCTATCTGGGTAGTCGTGGACCGCCTTTCCAAGGTTGCTCACTTCCTTCCTGTTCGAGAAGATATTACCGCTATTCATCTAGCAGATCTGTATATCTCCCGGATAGTTGTTCTTCATGGTATTCCGAAGAAGATCATCTCTGACCGTGGAAGTCTGTTTACCTCCAAGTTCTGGGCTAGTTTTCAGCAAGCCTTGGGAACTCGTATTTCTTTTAGCACAGCTTATCATCCTCAAACCGGTGGTCAAACAGAACGAGTCAATCGGATTCTTGAGGACATGTTAAGAGCCTGTGTCATATCCTTCGGAAAGAATTGGGAGAAGTGTCTTCCATTCGCTGAATTCAGTTACAACAACAGCTTCCAATCTAGCATCGGTATGGCTCCCTTTGAAGCTTTGTATGGCAGGAGATGTCGTACTCCTTTGAATTGGTCCGAAACAGGTGAAAGATCACTCTTTGGGCCGGATATCATCAAAGAAGCAGAAGATCAAGTCAATATCATCCGTGAGCGTCTCAAAACAGCTCAGTCCCGTCAGAAGAGCTACTATGACAGCCATCATCAAGATGTTCACTATGAAGTTGGCGAGCATGCCTATCTGAGGGTCACTCCTCTTCGGGGTGTCCGTCGATTCGGTATCAAAGGCAAACTGGCTCCTCGCTATGTTGGTCCCTTTCGCATTCTTGCTAAGCGTGGAAAGCTTGCCTACCAGTTGGAACTACCCTCAAAATTTCCAGACGTCCATGACGTCTTCCATGTTTCCCAGTTGAAGCGTTGCTTCAAGAATCCCATTCGTGGTGTTGATCATGAGACTCTTGACCTTCAAGAGGATCTAACTTATCGTGAATATCCTATCCGTATCCTTGATGAAGCCGAGCGTAAAACTCGTCGTCAGAGCATCAAGTTCCTCAAAGTTCAGTGGTCTCACCACTCTGAGGAGGAAGCAACCTGGGAACGCGAAGATCGTCTCCGATCTGAGTATCCCGATTTCTTTTCTAAAACCTAGGAATCTCGGGGCGAGATTCTTGTAAGGAGGGTAGATCTGTAACATCCCAAGTTTTCTAAATAGAAATAAAAGGTGTGTTTTGAGCATTGCATGCATCTCATTTAATTTGGACAAGAATTTGCATTTTAAATTCACATGTTTGCTTTTGCAAGAAAGGGGTAAACTCTTGTTATTCTTGGTGAACTCACAATATTCCAAATTTTCAAAATCCAAGACTTCCAATGGCTTCCTTGTGAAATTTTGAGTCTCCTAGTATTTTTCTACAAATTTTTCTCTTTACAGAAAAGCCCCAAACTATTTAAATAAGGAACCAGGGGCCTGTTTGTGAAGGAAACTGGTAATAAATAAAATCCTCGGGGGGGTTTTCAGAAAATGGAGTCGTCTTCAACCTTCTGACGGCGCAACCGTGCGTGGCGCATGCTCCGCCGTCCCCTGCCTCCTCCGCGCTGCGATGCGCGCCGCCGCCCTCCCCTGGACTACAAGAAGCTCGCCGCCGCCCCGGAGGAACCCTAAGACAACCCCATTTCGCCTCTTCTTTCCTCAACTTCTTCCCAAATCCGCCGAACCCTAGCCTCGGGTCTCCGGCGACCACCGCCGATTCCGGCCATCTCTCACTCCGGCGAGCAGCTCAGAAGCACCGCCGTGCTCCCCTCTCCATCCTCCCCGAGTCGTTCGTGCCGGGAAGCCGTGAGCCCGGAGAAATCAACCGAACTCCTCCGCCGGTCCGCCGCCGTCGAGCTCGTTTTCCGGCGAATCCCGACCTCCACTCGACTCCCCGACCCTTCTACGAGTTTCCCGGTGAGCTACTGGTCCTCATGGACCTTCCCTCTTCCTCCCGTTCGCTCTAATTCTTCCGGCCGACGGACTCCAGCTCCGGCCGCCGCTCCGCCGCGCCGTGGGCACGCTCCGATGACCATTTCCGAGCGGCGCCGCCACCGTTCGGTCCGCACTCGACTCCTCCACCAATTGCTGCGGAGGGATTGCTCCAATTCTTCAAGGATCGAGCAGTTCGTGCTCGGCAGGGAGATTTGGGCATTGATGACGTCAGATGACGTCATCATTTCCTTTTAAATTCTGAAAAACATTTATTTCTTTTCTGTAATTGTTTTATTGTGACATGTGGGGCCATGTTGTCAGAGTTTTAATATTTTTCCATTACTATTTTCTGAAATGATTAAAAGTATGACATGTGGGGTCAATCCATTTAAATAAGTTTTAAATTTGAATTAAATTATTTAAACTTTGAAAATTCATAACTAATTCATTTTAAATCAGAAAAATATGATTTTTATATCAAAATATTCAGAAAAATAAAATCTATCCGAATATAATTTAATCATACATATTCCCTACAAGGAAAATAATGTTATTAGTCTCACCTTAATAAACCCTAATCTAAATTATGGGTATACTTTATTCACCCATTTAATTAATGCTTGCATCTAGGATATTCTAAAAATGACATATCATTCATGTGATTGTGCATTGCATCAATATTGTATTGATTGTGTCATTCCTTTCCGGTATTTGGTTCTTCGCGATAGGATTCGAGCCCGAGAGTGTTTGCAACGCCTCCGAAGATCAATACCCAGCTACTGAAGAGCAAGGCAAGCATAACCTTATACCTGCACATATGATATTTCCAAAGTATTTGATTCTGGTGTTATGCATACGGTTCAAAGATGTTTTGGTCAGGGTATAGAGTGTCACTTGCGTTGCATTGCCGCTTAGACTTGCTTAGTTGTTCCTTTCTCCATCCAGTTGAGAAGATTGGTTGGAATGGGTATACATGACTTATCTGTTGTTAAAGACTTGGACGAGAGGCCACATCTGGACTGTGGTGGTTTGTCTCGTTCTTGTCGACACTAGGATCCGAGTTCTCGTCTTTGGAACCAAGACTATTCGTGCATCCACACGGGGCTCGGAAACCCCTCGACTCCAACTTGCCTAGCCTACTACGTGAAGCCACTAGTTCGAGTGTTCCATTTGCGTGTGCGGAAAAAATGGTTTTAGAAGAAAAGTTAGGGCTTGGGTCAGGAGAGTGTGACGCTCTGATCTTGACCCTGGCAACCCGCACTAGGGATCGCTGAGATGGCGGTCTGACCTACTGTTGTGGCTCATGGACATAGGCGAAGCTTGGGAAAGGTCGTGGCCAACCCTCCTGCCGGCACTCCCCGGAAGAGTGCTAAGAGTACTGGCGTATCGGTTGGTTGGCGTGTGTGGGTAGTTACACCCCCTGCAGGGTAAATCTTTTCGGAAAGCCGTGTCCACGGTTATGGACGACTTGGTACCTCATGTCCGATGATCATAGACAACTTAAAACTAATCATAAAGATGTCAACTAAGGGTGGTTAGGATTGCTTCCTCGGGTTGAGCGAGGAGGTGATTCTTGCGGGTGGTGCAAGCGATGACATCTCGGTGGCTACAGAAGATGGAGGATGAAGTCAGAGGTGTTGCTTCCTTATCCCATTTTAAAAGTCTACCGATGCGAGATTCTCTCCTCCCTCGATTTGAAACCAAAGATGGCTTTATGCAAAGACATTCATGAATACTCTCTGAACGGGCAGATATATAATAGGTTAAATAAGTCTTGTTGAGTACCTCCAGTACTCAGCCTTGCGCACTTTTTGGACAGGTGAAGGTTCCTACTCCACTGCTGGTTTCTACCTGGACATCGACGAGTAGATCGGGGTTCCCGGGCAGCAGCCTGGAATCGATGGGCGGGACGTCGCTTATGTTATGGCCTCTTAGGCCTTTTGGTTCTTGTTATGTAGCATAACATAATTTGCTTTCGTTGTTTGATGTTTTGTTGGGTCAGTGACCTCTGCTTGTAATATTTGCTACCTTCACTCTGCTAAGAGTTTGTATAATATTGCTTTGAGTCGTAAGGTCACTGTTGCGTTACCGAATGTTCAACTGTTGGCTCTCGAGATCGAGGTTAGGCTTATATCAGATGGACATCTGGGATTTGTCTAGCCTGGCTCTCGGGGGTGCTACACCTTCGTCCACAAATAAGTGTCTCAAGTTTGTCAAAAAGAAGATATATTTAGACATGGTTTTGTTTAGATACACCTTTTTTTTTTTACAAATTTGATACACTTATTTTTGGACGGAGTGAGTACTTCTTATGCAGTGGTCGAGTTCTGACCCTGCTTGTCCCTTTTGGCAAAAGAAACTAACGAATTAGCTGGAGCACATACCAAAAAAGAAACTACCAGCTAGAAGTGGAAAACATGGTTTATAACATGCTAAACTGGAAATGTAAGTTCGGTGTAAATGTCAGTTTCCAGCTGCCACTAGCCGATCGAAGACAAGGATATATACCAGCAGCAAGTTGATTCTTTTTCCCTGTTTCTAAAGCTGAGGGGATTGCTTAAAATCTAAGGACTTTTTTATCTGCCACAGGTAACAGGGTTAGGCCAGCAGTTGAAGCTGACATCTAGCTAGTAGTCTAGCACTCTTATAATGCATGTTACCTGCAACACAAGCACTGCAGAAGCACAAGCTGCGTTCCTAGGTAGCAGCTCTTCTGTTGTTGACCATCAAAGCAATCTAGCACAGGAAGACAGAAAAGGAACTATTATGTGTTAATTAATCAATTTCTGGCAGGTAGTCGTAAGAAAGTGTCCCATAGTTGTCAAGGCTGCATCACCTAATTTTAAGAGCCCATCACAAAAAAAGTTATCTTTTACAATATATATCGGTAAATCTAAAAGGAAGAAACAATAGACAGAGATGTAACACTAACATCTTTCTTCTTAATTAGTAGGATATGGACAGTAATTTGTTTATATACTTTTTGTACTTCTTATGTTCTTCAATCTATACACAGATTTTGCATCTTTGCATTTGCATATTTATATCGATGCTACTTTTACAAACATATGTTCCACAAAATTAGTCTTTTATTTTCTTGTGTGTGGTGATACAAGTATATATATGTATGTGCCAAGCTATCTATACCTCTTATATATCATTTAGTCTATCTCACATGTCAAAAAAAAAGGTTGTCTATCTCAACATGCACCCTAGGCACATCATAACCAAATCACAGCCGTTTGATTGTAATCTCCAACCGTCCTTTGATCTCGTGTCTCACTAGGACATGCGGCAAGCCCACATAAATCATAGAACATTGTCCCGGACTGCCTCTGGTGAAAAAAAGGTAAGCATGAACGCCCAATTTACTTGTTACCTTGCGTTTGTCTCCCTTCCCTCATGTATGTACGGCCACCTTCTCCAGGGAGTCATGTCATCCTCTCCTTATTAATCTTCTCTTCATCTCCTAATTTATTCTCTGTAGTAGAAACTAATTTGAAATAAAGAACTGTGGGTACATCGCCTTTTCACAGAGTTTTGGAGTTCCAAGCCGTTGGATCTTCACCGGGGTTTGATCACATAAGATAACCTTGCTAAAATAAATTGTCTAGAGGAGATGGTAGAACATTTGTTTTTATCCTGCCCATTTGCTTAATGCATATGGCGACGGGTATGTAGTTCCATTAACATCCCTCAACCAACAAGTATAACCAATATGTTTGGTAATTGATTGTATGGAGTAGACTGACCGAAAAGGCTATAACTTATTGGAGTTTCAGCTATTTGTTCGTCTACATGGAACAGTCGGAATAATCTTGTGTTAATCGAGCAAACAACTTCCAGCTACGGGCATTTTTTTTACTTCCTATGAACCTGCGAGAACTTATGTCTACTTGTTCTCTACTCGGCTCTTGATGGTCGCATAGGTAATCTTTTCCAGGGCTTTGTGGCAGCATATTATTTGTCTTCGAGATGCATAGCCGGTTTATGTTGCCTTTTGTCGTTGGTTGATGCATGTCTCAACTTATGTGACATGTGAACCGTAAACTGCGTACTACTAAACATTGCAATAAAATGGTTGTGTGTGCCCCGATTCATGAAGAAGATGAGACTTTATCCCCCATTTCGAAAAAATGTGTTGTACGCATGCATATTATTACCAAATGAAATATTCATGTATATTCGATGTGTATGACTGTAAGACTCTGTGCTCTGAAAGACATATAGATCCAACCGAATTGATATCATGTATCTCTCTACATTTTATGTAATAGATTATTTTGTAGGGGACTGATTCTTTCGAGCAGGAATGATCGATGTTCTTTTACTTCTATCTGTGTCATGTCATGATTTCAGATCATGCCGGAAGAATATTGAGTGTGTTAACCTAAGTTTATTCATGGTGCTTTGTGAAAAAATGGGGATTAACCCGGAGTTTATTCATGGTACTTCCATTTATGTTTTCATTTCATACTTTATTTTTTAAAAGAATCCCGCTGCAACGTGCGGGTTTATTTCTAGTAGCTATAAGACTAATGGCCATATATACATACAGTATAATTCACATTATCTACTTCCTACACTTCAACTACTTTTATTCGAGCAACAGAAGGAATACTGCCTTTTTATTAAGAAAAATAT
Organism: Poa annua; assembly: GCA_026929855.1. Classification (NCBI taxonomy): domain Eukaryota; kingdom Viridiplantae; phylum Streptophyta; class Magnoliopsida; order Poales; family Poaceae; genus Poa; species Poa annua. The sequence goes on along the minus strand of CM049427.1, from coordinate 29,616,270 downwards.
TTTTTTGTGGGTAGCAAAGCCTTGGCTTCTACATCAAAACGATGCACAAAAAGTTCAGAAAGATACAAAATAAACAAACATGAGGCCACATGCTTCACTACAACCTCCACCGGACAAACACTAACACTATGGTAAAAAATCAAATTCTAGGAAAAGCCTTCAAGAACGAAAAGTTGCAAGTGCACCGCTCATGATGAGTCCAACCTAAATTCCACCTAGGACTTTTATCATCAAAGACAATCTTCGAGCCATCACCTTCAGCAAGAGCATGAAGCAAGGTGATGTAGAACAGCAGCAAGTTTCACTTAAGTGAATCACCCAAGATATATCAAACGGGAGATAGAGGTCAAAGATATCCCTCTCAACCAACCCTGCAATTAAGATACAAGAAGTCTCTTGTGTCCCCAACACACCCGATACACTTGTCAGATGTATAGGTGCACTAGTTAGGCGAAGAGATAGTGAAATACAAGTAATATGGATGATTATAAGTAGTAATTGCAATCTGAAATAAAAATGTCAGCAAGCAAACATGTAGCAGAACTTGTTGCAAACGGTGTTTCAATGCTTAGAAACAAGGCATATGGGTCATACTTTCACTAGTGGACATTCTCAACAATGACATCAAAGCTAAATAATAAATACTACTCTCAAACACTCTCATGTTTGATGTTAAACACCATTCATTGTGTAAGGCTACAAGAGCACCCTCAAAGTCAGAATAAACTAACACCACAACGTCATAAAGGAATCACACACGGTGTCGGTGCGCACACTGTCACCTTCACAACCGTGAATAACCCCAGAGTTCATATTAAAGTAAACTCTAGAGTGCATAATAGATAAAGAATAACATCACATATTTAACTAGATTACAAAACTCATGATCACATAAAGATCACACCATGGGGGAAAGAGATAAACCAGATAGCTACCGGTGGAGCCCGCAGCACCGGGGGAGAACTATTCACTCCTCATCATAGGAATCAGCAACGGCGATGGAGATGGTGGTGGAGTCGATGGAGATGGTTGCAGGGGCAATTCCCCGTAACGGCAGGGTGCCGGGACAGGTCCACTGAATCTTGTTTTCGATGGCGGCGGCGCAACGGAACTCTTCTCGGGAAAAGGCTCATAGTTTTAGGGTTTTCACGTCGGTGGAAGGGCGAAAGGGCGATGTCGGAGGCCCGAGGGCCCCACATCATGTCCCGGAGCGACAGGAGAGGGAGTCGCGCCACCACATGATGTGGCCACCTCGTGGCCCCTCTCCGTCTCGTCTTCGGTGTTCTGGAACGTTCCGGGGAAAATAGGAACTTTGGCTTTCGTTTCGTGCAATTTCGAAAATATTTTCTTAACAACTTTTCTGAAACAAAAAACAGCAGAAAACAGAGAACTGTCACTGTGGCATCTTGTTAATAGGTTAGTCCCAGAAAATGCATAAAAACCGTATAAAGTGAAGGGAATATGCCCTAGAGACACTTAATAAACATAGTTTATTGGCAATATCCAATCGTTCATTATATGTTTTATACCATGCTATAACTGTATTAAGCGAAAACATTAATACATGTGTGGTAGATAAACAACCAGGTCCCTAGTAGCCTCTACTAAGACTAGTTTCGTTGCGCGATTGATGATCGAGGTTTTCCGATCATAGGGCATGACGTCGTTCGGCAATGAAAGTCATATCGTTAGGTGTAACGATGTGATGGACATACCCAGTATTTATAGGACATAGTCATTACGCCTTAAGACCGTGAGATCAACTCTTATTGTTATCCCTGTAAGATACTTTGATCGCACCAAACGTCATATCTTATATAGTGTGACAATAACGGTGATACTTTTGGGTATCGGAAGGGGATAGTTGAGACGAGGGGTCAACAGCGGGATTTGTCAGTCCGCATAGCCGGATAGATACTCTAGGGCCCACTCGGTGAGATTATGTCAAATGAGTTTGCAAACATATGACTAGGTCACCAGCTGACATAATATCATAGACGAGTAGAAGATAGCGATGTCGGTAACGAGATCATGCTAGGTATGGAGATATGTGAGAATGATACTCGGACACGCTAAGTATCGCCATGACAAAGGCTTTAAGACTAGACGTCCATGTTTGATAGATGAAAGTCATTCGTTATATCACAGGGTTTATTTTATGGGGTCCAGGCCTACGAGTTAGTCGTTGATCATAGAGGAGTCTTGATCGTACCTGTTATTATACCGAACCGCTAGGGTAACACATTTAAGGGGTTTCGACAAGACAACCGGAAAGGAAAGAGATCACCAGGAACGTCCCGGGAATGGTCTGATGGAGATCGGGCAGCGACGAAAGAGTTTTCAGAGCTAGAATACATTATATATAATATGTTTGATATTAATTAGTGTAATTAATGTCTAATATGATTTTATATATTTATTTTCGAATTTATTTAGACTGATTTCCCTAAATGGGCCTTCTGGTCGAAAGAAGGCCCATGGGGGGGGAACCCCTCAAGGGAATTCGGTGGGGAGCCTTGGCCGGACTAGGTGGGCCAAATGGGGCCCACCTAGGGCCGGCGCACCATGACTGGCCGCACCAGGCAATGGAGGATAGTCCCACATTACCTGGTTGGCAAGGTTGGCTCCCCCCGGGAGCCTATATAAGAAGGGGCACCCCTGGCCTTTTAATTTACCAATTAATTCTCTTATTTCTCCTCGATCTCGTGATTCCCTTTGTCGGAGTTGCACCGAGGAGGATGAGGGGATCTCTTCCACCATAGCCCGCTGCCGTGCTGCTGGTGTTCCGGTCCAAGTCTTCCGCTGCTCGTCCTGGACTGGAGCTTCGGAGGTCGTCGTCTCCACCGTATGTGTGTAATGCCCTGCGAGGTGCTGCGCTAGCGGTACTCGGAGGCCTACTTCCTCCACCCGACCTCGGAGTCATCTTCGTCGTCTTCGTCGCGCCGAGTTCTCCGCGACCTAGAGGGCGTCTACGTCGTCTTCGTCGTCAACGCTTGTGCGGGAGCGTAATCCCCGCTATTCGGTCTACGAGGGTATGTATTCCGATCTCCGCCGAACTACTATATATGCATAGTGTAGATCTTGGCTAGTTTAAGGATATCGTTGCTAGGAAATTTTTTGTTTTCTGTACACGATCCCCTTCAGTGGTATCAGAGCCGATCTATCATAGATATAGTTGTACGCTTTTAGAATCCGTGTTCTGCACGGGGGCACCGTTCCTGTTATTTGCTACCCTCTAGCGTGCACTTGTGATTCCAGCGGCATCGAGTTGATGAAGCGGCCCGGACCGACTTTACGCGTACGCTTACGCGAGACTGGTTCCACTACTGACATACGGCTTGTACCGTATCTGTGGCTGGCGGGTGCCTGTTTCTCTCTCTTTAGTTGGTCTTGCATTTTCAATGGAGGGCCCGAAAGGGATGCTTAAACATGCAATTATTGGATCGTTGTTGTGGTCATAAGGTTCGTAGGTATGAAGCGGTTCTATTTACGAAATCCCCAAGCCACGTAAAATATGCAAAAGATAAAGTAGAAGCGTCTAACTTTATTTTGTAGGGGCTATGTGATATGGTCAAGGTAGGTTTGATAAATTGTTTATAAACTGCGGGCGCCAAGAAGACCATGGCGCATGGACTGTATCACATCGCATTACATTTGATGTTTTGTGTGCATCTTATATTGTGTGATTATATATATAGTATATATTAGTTGCACGGCGGTAGCTATATAAGATGATCCCTTCTAAATACCACTAGTGTTCTCCCTCCAACGCGCACCACCAAGAAAGTTCTACGTTATGAGGCAGGCCGTGATGATCGGGTGTCAGACATCTCGTCGTTCGCATACAGTGGGTGTAAGCCATGTTGCACAAGCGTCAGCGTGGAGGTTATGGTGGCGAGCCTAGCATATGCAGATATGACCTCGGAACAGGGAGACCGAAAGGTCGAGCACGAGTCACAAAATTGGTGTGGCGGACAATTATCTACTCTTGAAGTTGTGCCGCCGGCTCTGATGATGAGGGGTGGTGCAATGGATGGGGGTCGTGTAATCGCTTAAACGACCAGGAGGGATGTTCGTTTGAGTGGGAGTTCGGATGGTTATTTTCTAAAATACTAGAACTCAGAATATAATGAACAGAGTCTGTTTTGCAAACCTTTATAGATATTAACCATTGTGATAGCATCTTTTCAAATTAGGCGCATTCCTGCGATTGAGAACTTAAAAGGTTGGGTCCAAACTTCATAGTTGTATGCTTTAGCTTGAGGATACTCCTTGTTTAAACCGTTAGCTCTTTGTGTTACAATACCCGCTAGGAGATAACCCCGGAGATTCCGCTGACAAAAGATAATTTGGATTATCAGATTTTGTGCGGATGATATCATCATAGTCCAGTATATGCTATGATCTTTGCCATAGAGAACCAACGGTGGGTACGAGTTTTTAGATCGCGAACATATGATATGGTCGCTAAACTCGGGGTACCCCAAACGTTGGGTTGATAAAGTTTATCAGTACGTTGACTGATTGTCTTCTCAACCAAGATGAAAGAGAATATACACATTGAGGGAGCACGTGGCGGTCATACTTAATGACATATGTTCATACTTGATGAACATTAAGACGCCTCGCTCAGCTCAATCACTGGATGACAGACATCGTTGCCAAGTGCAAATCCTGTCATAGACTATGTCATGTAAGGGGAATCGTTCACCTTCATGGTTCTTGATTACGGTGGAAGTACCAAGAAAATGAAACAGATCGCCGGAAGTCATCAATGATGATGGTGTATATATGATATACATGTTATGAATGTTTTAGCTAAGCAAGTACTCGCAGTAGTGACTAAGTTTTGAACTAGTCATGTTTTGTGAAAACCAGGTTTACTGCTTGAGTAGCTTGAAAGGATGAGGCGACATTGCGTGTTGATAATGGCAGTCAAGTTGTTGTGATGGCCATAGACACTCTCCCTCTAGATCTACCATTTGAATAAATTCTTTATGATCGCTTGTTAGTATGATCGTTACAAGTGTGTCTCCTCTAGCGAGAGACTTGTTCATACATGATAGTGACAAATTTGGTGTTCTATATTTATGAAGTAAGGATCATATGCCGATTTGAATTTACAGGGTAGAAGCTCGCACATTCATAATATTAATGCCAAAGGATACAAACTTAATAAAGACACAACATATGTGTGGCACTACCGTTTAGTCATGTCAATGTTATAGTCAATGCATTAGCTCCATACCGGATGGATCTACAAGTTCTAAGATTTGATCTTTTGACACTTGCAAAATAACCGTGACACCGTTTTCGAAAAGCGGGCATATAACTTATTGATAGTCATACATAGAGATGTATGTGGTTCAATGAAGTAATTGACGGGTAGTGGAGACCTTTATTTCGTGAACTTCACTAAACGTTTTGAGTATAGCTTGTTGAGAATCATGCATATGGGTGTATGTGAATCAATGAAGTACTTTAACGTGTAGTGGAAGTCTTTATTTCGTAGACTTCATGAATATTCCGAGTAGATATATGGATATCCACTCCGGGGAATGTTAGTCTGAAATTCTGATTCGATCAAACAAAGTTCAGAATGAAGTAGGAAATAAACTTAACAAGAAAATCAAATTCCCGCGATGCAGATCGAGAAAATAAATATTTGAGTTATAATTTTGACACATCATTGGAATACTTGTGAGAAGAATTCCACAAATTACGTCGCATGGAACACCATAGTGTTATGGTGTGTTAGGACGTCGTAATTGCACCCTATCGGATAGTGTGTGGTAAATAAATCTCTTACCGAATTATTGTGATCATTAGAGTCATATGGTAGAAACGTAAACACTCACGTTAGCAAATAGGGAAACCATTTGAATCCATGGAGACAATACCATACGAGTAATGGCATGGCTTTTTGCCTGGATTGTCGTTTCAGCACTTTAGGTTTCGATGTGATCAAACCTAAAATGGATTAATCTTTGTAGTGTATCGTACGAGTTAGTTGGGTACATGTCTCACGACATAGGCAAAACTGTTGTCGAGATATACCTTGCGAAAGAAATAGTTTCTTGTCCAAGTGTATAAGTGAGAAAGAAAGTAGAGCAAGACGAAGTTGGTGAACTTCCTCTCCAAACATTAGAGTGGCGCAACCGAAAGTGTTTTCGATGTCACGCTCCACAGCTTAAAAAAGCTGATGATTCAAGATCATGATGTTCTGAGCTCATACTAAGAGCGCAGGCATACGAGGTTGTGTTCCACACTGTGTGTTACGGCAATCTTGTTATGAAGGTCATATTAATGGAATATGATAGACCTACGAACTACGAAGAAGAGATGGTGGACCTAAGTCTGAGAAATGTCTATGAGTCATTTATAATCCAAAATAAAATCCATATACGATTACCAGGTAATGACTTGGGAGATCTTCTTGATGGCATCTAGGATGTTAATAGTATATGGAATTTTATTGGAGAGTAGACATTGAGCAGATTCGATTTGTCGTGAAACTGTTCCGACAGATTCAAAAGTTGACCACATGAGAGTTTGTCTCAAGTGGGGAAGCCTAAATCTATTCTGGGTCATTTAGCAATCGCTATGATTTTGACTGAGAAATTGATAGATGGATAAGGAAACCATTTTTCTTAATAGTGTCATTAACAAAGAGTTGGTGATCCTTAAACATGTGTGCAAACTTCAGTTGTCCATTCATGGGCAGAAGCAAGCATATCGGAGCTGGAATCTTCACTTTGATAATGTGATCAAAGGATTTTGGAGTTGTCCAAAATAGTTGAAGAAACCTACATTTGCAAAGAAGTGAGTGGGAGCAAAGTAGATTTCCTTGATCTTATTTGCGGAAGGCATATGTGAGTGGGAGCAAAGTAGCTTTCCTTGATCTTATATGCGGAAGACATATTTGAGTGGGAGCTAGGTGTCATTCGTGATTTTGTATGTAACGACATATTGAATGACACAGATCCTCTAGTAGAGTGTAAAGGATTATTTAAGTGATTAAATTTTTTATAAAATGAAGTTAAGAGTATTAGGCATCCGATTTATAATTGTTTAGATCGTAAGGGGCTTAATAACATTAAGTCAGAATATTTCCTAAGTCAAGATTCTGAAGTGTTTCAGAATAGGACAAGCAAAGAAAGAGGTTCTTGCTTGTATGACTAGGTAAAATATTAAGTTTATCTTGGCATTTTCAGTAATAGCAAATGATGTTCGACATTATCTATGTAAGACATAGATGCTATCAGACTGAAATCTCGACTTAGTGTGACCCAAGTTCTTGGTTGAAGAACAGGTTCTAGAGTGATCCTTGTGTGGATCACTGAACAAACGTTAAGTTTATTCTTCAGTGTCTATGAGAACTGAAGATATATTTTCTAGTAAAGGGTAAGAGTGGAAAGACAACTTGCCGTAAAGCGGTTACGATGATGCAAGTTATGACACTGACCCATACGACTAGAAATCTCATATAGGAGATGTCCTTTATTTTGAAGATAGACATGGTTAGATTGCGAAGTCGCATATGAATGCGCTGTCGCATAATCTACATAGGTATAGAAATATATCGCGACTTCAGAAGTAGCAAGTGTGATTGGACTGAGCAGCTTTCCGAGCGTAGGTGGTCCCCTTAATAGATATCTTAGACTTTTAAGGCCCATGCTACACGAATGTTTGAGTCTCACTCCATCCACTAGGATATATTTCACCGTCATCGTAAGATACGGGATGATGTCAAACTAGGTGACATAGAAGTGTTGCAAAGCACATATAGGTCTCAATGTGTGAGATCTATTGATTGTATTCCTCTTCCACGAGGCGAGCAGCACCAAGATGCTATGGGTGTTGAGATTTTACCAAGTTGTAAACTAGATTAAGTGTTACTCTAGTGCAAGTGGGAGACTGAAGGGAATATGCCCTAAAGGCACTTAATAAACATAGTTTATTGGCAATATCCCAATCGTTCATTATATGTTTTATACCATGCTATAACTGTATTAAGCGAAAACATTAATACAGGTGTGGTAGATAAACAACCAGGTCCCTAGTAGCCTCTACTAAGACTAGTTTTGTTGCGCGATTGATGATCGAGGTTTTCCGATCATAGGGCATGGCGCCGTTCGGCAATGAAAGTCATATCGTTAGGTGTAACGATGTGATGGACATACCCAGTATTTATAGGACATAGTCATTACGCCTTAAGACCGTGAGATCAACTCTTATTGTTATCCCTGAAAGATACTTTGATCGCACCAAACGTCATATCTTATATAGTGTGACAATAACGGTGATACTTTTGGGTATCGGAAGGGGGTAGTTGAGACGAGGGGTCAACGGCGGGATTTGTCAGTCCGTATAGCCGGATAGATACTCTAGGGCCCACTCGGTGAGATTATGTCAAATAAGTTTGCAAACATGTGACTAGGTCACCAGCTGACATAATACAATAGACGAGTAGAAGATAGCAATGTCGGTAACGAGATCATGCTAGGTATGGAGATATCTGAGAATGATTCTCGGACACGCTAAGTATCGTCATGACAAAGGGTTTAAGACTAGACGTCCAGGTTTGATAGATGAAAGTCATTCGTTATATCACAGGGATTAATTTATGGGGTCCAGGCCTACGAGTTAGTCGTTGATCATAGAGGAGTCTTGATCATACCTGTTATTATATCGAACCGCTAGGGTAACACACTTAAGGGGTTTCGACAAGACAACCGGAAAGGAAAGAGATCACCAGGAACGTCTCGGGAATGGTCCGATGGAGATCGGGCAGCGACGAAAGAGTTTTCGGAGTTAGAATAAATTATATATAATATGTTTGATATTAATTAGTGTAATTAATGTCTAAATATGATTTTATATATTTATTTTCGAATTTGTTTAGGCTGATTTCCCTAAATGGGCCTTCTGGTCGAAAGAAGGCCCATGGGGGGGGGGGGGGGGGGGAACCCCTCAAGGGAAATCAGTGGGGAGCCTTGGCCGGCCTAGGTGGGCCAAATGGGCTGGCGCACCATGGTTGGCCGCACCAGGCAATGGGGGATAGTCCCACATTGCCTGGCTGGCAAGGTTGGCTCCCCCCGGGAGCCTATATAAGAAGGGGCACCCCTGACCTTTTAATTCACCAATTAATTCTCTTATTTCTCCTCGATCTCGTGATTCCCTTTGTCGGAGTTGCGCCGAGGAGGATGAGGGGATCTCTTCCACCATAGCCCGCTGTCGCGCTGCTGGTGTTCCGGTCCAAGTATTCCGCTGCTCGTCCTAGGCTGGAGCTTCGGAGGCCGTCGTCTCCATCGTATGTGTGTAACGCCCTGCGAGGTGCTGCGCTAGCGGTACTCGGAGGCCTACTTCCTCCACCCGACCTCGGGGTTATCTTCGTCGTCTTCGTCGCGCCGAGTTCTCCGCGACCTAGAGGTCGGCTACGTCGTCTTCGTCGTCAACGCTTGTGCGGGAGCGTAATCCCCGCTATTCGGTCTATGAGGGTATGTATTCCGATCTCCGCTGTACTACTATATCTGCATAGTGTAGATCTTGGCTAGTTTAAGGATATCGTTGCTAGGATTTTTTTTTTGCACACGATCCCCTTCATAAAGTGTATATAAAACATGTAGTAAATGGTATAATATAAGCATGTAACGTAAGAAATTATAGATACGTTGGAGACGTATCACAAGGCGCGTCAACATTGCTAAAAATGTTTCCACCAAAGTGTGCAAACTCAAAGTTAAAGCATCCACCGTCAGGGACGTAGCCAGCCACAAGGATTGGAGGGGGCGAAATAGCCTAGAATCACTAAAATTTTCTAAATATAAGTGGATTACTAGTAGGATTATGAAGGAAATCAAAATCAGGGGGGGCTCTTAGCCCCTGTTCGTCCCCCCTTCCACCGTCCCTGTCCACCATCATCATTCGTCCAGCCAACGACACATTGCTGACCAAAAACATTGGAGGAGAAACTAGAAGTTGGTGAAGTCCCATACCACCGTGCTTCCGGCCACTGCCGCGCCACCTTCTGTCGAGCAACAATAGACATGACTTGACGTCGTAGAGGAGACATCGTGCATAGCACCTACCAGCATCAAAGCATAACTTGACGCCTTTGTATGAGATGCAACATAGCCACTGCCGGCCATACATGACTTAACAGCTCCCTTGAACATGTTGTGCTTAGCACCTGTTGCATTGAATTGAACCTGATCTTGAAGTGGAGTGGCGTCCCATACCCCGTCCGGTGTCGAAACTCCGTCGTCTCAGAAGAGTATGTCCCATACCACCATCGACCGTGACACATGAAGCTTGATATCAGCACAAGATTGAAGACCCAGCCACCGCGTCAACCACATGACCATGTCCACCGCCAACGAAAGACCACCAGGGCCACCGCCCCTAGCACCAAACTCCTGCATCATTTAAAGGATGTGATGCATGCACGACTTTACCGCCCAAGCGCCCAAGACCGAAACCCTTAGCGTATAAATATTTCCAAAGCCTCGACCCAAGTGATCAGAGGTGACACGTATACGAACACAACAATCGTTCTTGTAGTGCCGCTCCAAAATCCACACCAGCCCCAAGGTTGCATCCAAAACGAGTCGATCAGAACCCAGCCCTAATCGTACATTGCCATGGTGTTTTTGGGACCGCCGTCCCGACATTCTCCACTCTCGACGGCAGGGCACACCCGCGCGTAGATGCTTGTCTATCAAGGTCTCCCAAGGCTACTCCTCCAGTAGCCCAAATTTGATTACACTGAAAGATAGCATAAAGCAGTATGTGCCAAGAGGAGCTGTTCCATAGTTGCACAATCGGCAGCGTCAAAGTTAAGTACACCGAAGACAACAATTAGTACTAAACAGCAACTGAAGTAGCGTAGCATATGGTTACAACTCAGTTGACCTAATTAATCTTAACAGTACAGACGAATAGAGAACTATATTGACTGGCAGGTAGGTCTGAGACGCCCAACAACACTGGAAAACCCGTAGCAACTAACTTGCTGGCTCTTTGTTGCCGATTAACAAGCAGAAACATAGTTTCCCACCATTTCTCAGATAATCCTGAATAGAAGGTTGTACTATACTACCTATTTCAGGCATGCAAAAAAACAAGAGTATAGACAACCTGCTAACCGGGTAAACTAACGTTCTTGTTAATTAATGCACATGCATGCATGCAATGTTGCACTAGCCCTGGGAAATAAGGCGTGGTGGCCTACTTGCCAGCAAAAAGATGTCAGTAATAAAAACGATTAATTCATCATCAGTAGTAAAATTAATCAGCCGACGACCGGTTAATGCACAGAAACTATTTTAAGGTCTATACGTTACTGTTGGAGTTAGGTGCCGAGTACAATTTGGGAAGGAGAGTGATGGGTTGGTTCTAAGTAGACGTTGTAGGTTTGAAACATCAGAGGGATGTTGAGACCTGAACAACAGAATTTCCCCCACCAAGCAACCCTATACAGCGGCATCTTTCTCCCCTTCTCCCAAACACTCCCCAAAAAACATTAGGTGCAACAAGTGTAGAATTTCCTCGCACACAAGACGTACCGGTCAATCAGTGATCTATGGAAGACAGTAACAAATTCTCTGCAAGGCCCGTATGTATAGTTGCATTACTGATCAAATCTATCTTAACACCGCACCGGCTAAATTGCAAGATAAACACAAGCTAGCACAGAACAATATACGTTGGGTGATATATAAACTGATATCAATTTTATCAGTTGTAACTTCCAACCAACTGTTACTAATTAAGGTAAGCTACTAGTTCCTGCAAATGTCACAGGTAGCTGGCACTGTGTCTGGATTTCCTTGTGCAGTTAGCTGAACATTTGTAACTGGCGTTTAGTTAGTTGATCTTGTGTGGACCTGGCTGGCTAGGATGTACTCTGTAACTAACATTTTATATTCCCTCTCTCGCGAAGCTTAACGTACAAAACCACCCGTTAGCCCACACGTAGCATCAAACGAACTCCGGTGTAACCATCTCCCAACTCGCTATCTTCTCCCTCACTAACGATCAACAATAACGAGACTTGGAGTTAGAGAGAGAGAGAGAAGGGGAAAACTGCCTGCCCCCGTGCCCCGGCACTTTCCTTTAGCCCTCGAACCCTCCTTTCTATAAATCCCCTCACCTCTTATCTTTCTCCTGCCTCCTCTTACCGATCTTTGTCTCTTCCTTCTCCCTCGATCTTTCATCTTTGTTCATATATACCTCCGGTGTCCCTACATGCACAAGGATCCTGATCGACCGATCGATCTGTGTTATAGTTCTTCCCGTGTCTGAAATTAGCTATATAGTGGTTATTTTGCTGTTGTTTATGTAAGCTAGCCTCACCAAGCTAATTATATATTTAAGAGGGGACTGGAGGGATATAGGTTAGATCAGAGATTTGTTGTTGTCTGTTGTTTCATTGATCGATTGATCGATCGAGGATGTGCACGAGGGGACACTGGCGGCCGTCGGAGGACGAGAGGCTCAAGGAGCTCGTGGCGCGGTACGGGCCGCACAACTGGAACGCCATCGCCGAAAAGCTCCATGGCCGATCAGGTAATTGACGACATGCATATGCTATGCCTGCCTGAATATCACAGATTCATATCTCATCGATGATAATATGCATGGAAGCTCGCTATTGGTTAACTGTACTTAGTGTTCCGTTAATCCCTTTCTTTCTGGCGCACTACTGCTTTCAGTAAGCTTATCTGACTTTTTTGGATTTCAGCACACGCTTAATTAGTCCTGGAGAGAATTTTAATTTGTTAGGGTGTCATGCTCACCTTGATGTGCACATCGTATCTCTATATCGATCACTTGTGCAGCAATTTTATCTCTCTAGATAGCTAGCCAGTGAGTTAATTTTACTTTTCTTGCTTCCGAATTCATCTAGAGCGCACCTGTCCATGGCGTCGTCACGAGCACATCGCGTAAGTTAGATAACTAACTAATTGATAATTAGCTGAAGGAAAATGACCGAGGAATTGTTTTGACTAATTTCAGGTAAGAGCTGCAGGCTGCGGTGGTTCAACCAGCTGGACCCGAGGATCAACCGGAACCCCTTCTCAGAGGAGGAGGAGGAGCTGCTCCTCGCCTCCCACCGCGTCCACGGCAACCGCTGGGCCGTCATCGCCAGGCTCTTCCCGGGCCGCACCGACAACGCCGTCAAGAACCACTGGCATGTGATCATGGCGCGCCGGTGCAGGGAGCGGATGAGGCTCTCCTCCAACAGGCGGTCCGGCACCGCCGCCAGAGACGAGATCACTCTTACAGGCGCCGACACCGGCACCGGCGAGAAGCCGAGACCTCCGGACGCGAATCGTATGGCCGCCTTGCTCGACAAGTACCGTAGGGAGTTTGCTGGGCCCTTCGCGATCAGCCCTCACAGCAGCAAGGATGATTACTGCTCATCTACGAACGAAGGTAAATTGATTACTTTCATGCACATCGTGTACTGTGCTAGGGTATATCTTTTTTTTTGAAGGGTATATATGTTGTATAGACATTTCTGCTTGATTTCGCTTATATATATATGTGTGGAATTGACAGGGATACTAATTTTTTTTGCAGATATTAATAGATCGGTGGAGTTCTACGATTTTCTCCAGGTGAATGTGAGCTCGAGCGACACTAAGTGTAGTTCAAGCATCGAGGAGCAAGAGGAGAAAGACGATGAACAAGCTGAAGGGCAGGTGGCGCTCATAGATTTCATGGAGGTTGGGACTTCTCTTCAGTGATTTATCTATGTATATGTATTGATCAGTATTTAACTAGGGGGTGCGCATCCAAAGCAGATTGTAATGCTTTGTGAGAGAGGGGCATGTGACATGTAGCAATCTAACACCAAAGACACTTATAGAGGAAGCTAAGCAAAATGCAAACGTATATAGGACATGTACATGTAATTTATTGATGTACACACACATTCATCTATCCATGTAATTTTATTTAATAATGCAAACATTTTTTGTTTCTCAAATCATCTACTACATCTGTCCCAAATTATAAGACGTTTTGGTAGGACAAAATATGCTATCAAAACGTTTTATAATTAGGTACAGATCGATGTAGAATTTTATTTTTTATTATACGGTTTAACAAGAAAACCCGTTGGTTGGGGTGACTACTTGTATAGTTATACGTACATGCAACACACAATCCACATTTTGTGTGTGTGGAAGGAACACATGCCACAACCTACTAGGAATCAAATCCTTGGTACAGTAACTCTGTACATGTATCTCGTTAAAATGGATTATTCTTCTAACAGCAATCGCAAGCATTAATTCTGTAGTGACTTCACACTTTCAATCTTGAAACTTGTGGGACGACTCACTTACTAACTTCCTATTTCATCACGCTTAAATATCATGTTTCAAAATATTGTGCATATATTATACATGCACGCATGAAGGTAGGGTTTCAAGGCAACGCCCAGATCCAGCCCGCAAAACATTGAAAATAGGCGGACCTTTGCGGAACATGCATAGCAGTTATGCGAACCTTTGGGAACTGCATAGCAGTTATGCGGACCTTTGCGGGACCGTCGCCAACAAGCCTAATGAAGGTGCAAGTTCGTATTCAGCGATACATATGCCGACTACGCTGATGAGCAACAGGATGTGTAAATCTGTTCTAGTTGGGCACGTTCGCGATATGTTGAATTAGTCTTCTAGGTAACCAGCAGATCCATGACGTCATCGATCTGATGTGGCAAGCCTCCTGTCCGGTTTCAAAAAAAAATGTACCAGATTTATCATCTACCATTTGTCCGCGAACATATATATCTCCTCTCCATAAGCATGATATAACAGTCGTTTCACGTCAGTTAATCCCTGGCACGATTTCTCTGATTTGGACTTCCACCTTAGCTAGCTAGGATGAATCTCAGTGAAATGGGAGAAGAGAGGAAAATATGCAGTGTTTAATTAGTATTTGTCACCTTTCGGTGCACAAACTTGATCCATTCACGTTTCTTTGTCGAATCGCTTTTGGTAACCTATTGTCCTAGACAGTGTAACGGTGAAGCCTCGTGTAGTCTATTGCCTCGACATGACAGTTAACAACCTGGAAGAACTTTTACGGCGACGTTTGCTGTGTGTGAATAAATAAGTAAATGGCGTCTTCGAAAGTCCCTCTGGGACTCGGATCTTAGGGAGCCCTTTTTATTCGAAACTTATGTAAACCTCATTTTGACTTTTCAAAAAATATATGTACACATGTAGAAATAGTTTCCTAGTATGTACGTATAAGTCTCGTCGACATATTTTTTTTATGTGATCTAGTCCAGACCTAAAAAGACAAATGTGAGTAGCACGCATGAATTTTTAATTGCTTTTTTATTGCTGTGCTTTTATCTTTTGTGCGCTTAAGTAATATTCAACGAACTTTGCAGACATGTAGAGTACACACATATGTGTATACACGGATATTTTTTATAGAATCTTTTGAAACTTAAAAAGAACATTTTGAATGATTCGGAAAGAGCTACCTCGCACGCTGGTCTCATATTGCCGCTTTGATGACGTCTTGTGTTGTACAAAAAAAAAATAGAAAAAAATTCAAGTGCAAAGTTTGGAGTCCTGAATTAGAAAAAATAGAAATGACATCTAAATTATAAAAAACTAACTATTTCATTAATACAGACAAATGTGGTCTACAAATCTCTATATATCTATTAAATGCTACATCATATTTGAGCTACACAAAAAAGACAGAATTGTGGCTCTAAAAATTAAAACATGATTTTCTCCCCACATTTGTCTTTTTAAATAGATCACCGTGGAAAAGATAATGCGATGAAGGTTTATATGTACATACTATACATATCTATATGTACTTGTTTTTTTCTATGCAAATAAGTCTTTGAATCTTTCTAAATTCTAGCTCCCTGGGGCTCAAGCTCCAAACTAGGCTTCGATAAATGTCATTTTAAACTAAGTAGTATTAATTTGTCACAAGATGACAAGTTGAACAATATTTTTTTCATTACACTTCAACCATATTTAGCATTAACAATCCATATAAAAGGTCAAGATATGATAACATGAATCCACATGCCAGCCCCAATCTGTGGTGAGATGCGTGTACGGACAACTGGGACAAATGTTTTGCATGCCTTTACATATTGGCCCCTTCATAGTTCAAATATTGAACTTTATTCTCATATGTAAGTATAGTCATAGAAATATTTCACTGCTCCAACTTTTCCTAGTTACCGCCTCTCGCTGGAAGTGTATGTTTGCTTTAAGGTGAACGTGAAATTATGGTCCATTTATTGTGATAAATCACGGGTAATTTAAAATATAGTCACAGTGACATTGCACTTTGCACCACGTCTAGGAACGAAAATAATAGATGAAATGGAAATGGGGCGTGGCCCTTTTCTTCTAAAAATAGGAACAAAGATAACACAAAATCGACATACATAAAGAGTTTTGAATCATAGTTACGGGATTGATGCAATGCAATGTGGTGACATGTTTTTAATAATATACTTAATTAAGTTGTCCTTAATTTATTGTTTTGATGATATACAAGGTCCACAACATATAGATACTCTACTGCGTCGGTGGAAATACAGAACCACGGCCTAACTAGACACGTGTTGCTTTACAAACAAACCAACAAGATCGGCCTTCATCATTCCACAAAGGTAAACATCTCCAGCGCAGTTAGTTAAGCTGTACCTTGGCAGAGACATCGCCATCAGCAGCGCAGGCCAAGCTAAGCTAAGCTAGCTTACCTCCAAGTACTACGTACGTAGAGCAAGCCACACACCACTCAAGATAGGGGATGGCTCGGGCATGATTTGATCCCAAGCAACATACGCACGCAAGGAAAACCAAATAAGCCAATCGCACACCCGCCCGCACCACCACCACCACACCACCGTCCGAGCTAGCTAGGGTCGTCGTCGCCGCCGCCGCACGCGCGCGCCCGCCGGTTGCTTTCCGGGGAGCTGTAGGTTACATGTGTTGCACCGATCGATCGATCACCGGGAAGATTCCAGCTGCGACCGGTCCTCTCCAACTGCTGCTCCCACTTCTTCCTCCTCTGATCGATCGGCGTTGCTGTTGTTGTTGGTGGCTGATGTGACGCCGCCGCGCGCGCGCGCCCGGGCGGTTTAGTAACGAACAAGTCGGCCGGTCCCCCTCCCGCTTCCCCATTTCGTTATTTCATGCATTCTGAGTGCGCGCTTTCGGGCTCCAATGGCGATGGATGGATGGATGGATGGGTGGTCGGGGGTCGGCGTGACGGCGACGGTCTGAGATATCCGTCGATGCAGATGCAACGTACGCGTCCTGGGCTGGTGGGGCCGATGACGTACGGGCTTGGTCATCATCCCATCGACATCAACTTCGTAATTCCCTATTTTGTTTAGTGTTTGATTGAAAGTTGGTTAAGGTCTAGTGTGTTAGTAATGTCGGTTTGTTTTCCTATGGTTCATGCGAGCCTACCGATAGTTTTTTTCTTGACAAATAGTGCGATGCATCACCATTGATTTATCCAAAAAAACAACACAAAGGTGCATAGAAAAATCGTTTGTCCCCTGTTTCGGTGTCAGTGACTTAGGGGTGTGTGTGGCGCGTGTGTGTGGGCGGAGGGGGGAATTCGCAAAGAGACAACAGGGAAAGAACACCTCACGAGACCCGGTGGCCGGTGGCAGTAGGGTCGCTATTTCATAGAGAAATCTGCGCTTACGGCGGTAGCCTGACAAACATTGGGAATGATTTGGTACCCATCAAGGTGTTCGTATGCAAGGAGCTAGGAGAGAAACGTTGGGAATAATTTGGTACCCCGTTACAAGTTTTCTATTGTTTTCATAACAATAAACATGCATATTTGCTTTAAAATGATTAAACAGTAAGACAAAACAACAAACTGAATCTATAGGATTATAGGGGTGGAACAACTTTGAGGATTTTGGTTTTCTTTTTTATCTTGCGCACGTGCATGTATATATATAAAATGTTTTGTTGAAGTATAGCTCTCGTGGTGGTCTAGTCCAAAGTGCCTTGTGGCGAATCTAAAAAATTGTCGTCCTAGGGTTGGGTAATTGAAACTTTTTTCAGTAAAATAAATTAACTTGCAAATGCACTTGTTTATAAATTGCTATAAGTAGAACATGAATATATTTATATAAGGTCTCACAAGTAGTATAGAATTCATCGATTACATCAAAAAAGTGCATACAGTAATATTTAGAGAAATGGTTGAACACGATTATCTGCAGCCTATAAACTATATCAGTATGGACTTGGACTAATATACCAAGGTATTCAACATCGCAGTGTTTTTTTTGGCTAGGCCTAGAAATGACATTTAACATTTTTTCTCTCTAAAATATACCATATAGTAGGGGTATTGGGCCAAATCATTAGGGTGGGGCTTCCCAGCCTTCCACCGTGTTTGACTCGCCATTGTTTGTGCCTTTGGCCTTTGCTCTCTCGGAACAGGCTTTTGCCCCGCTATATAAATAAAGCACCGACCAACGTACAACCAACATAGAAACGCAACACGCTACAAGCCGAGGAAGCATCATACACACCCAAACAAACGAAAAAGAAGAAGCAAAATGAAGACAAAGACAAATCAACTAAACTCCAGTGACTCGTAGCCGCTGCGACATCTGAAAATGTACCACCACACTCCTAGCATCAAAACCATCGAGTACCAAGCAACTCCTTGAAAAAGGATAGCGTCTCTGCTGCCCGGACCAGCGCATTGGTCCTAGGGTTTCCCCCGACACTTACGGAATTGGACGAAGGTAACTCTAATGCCCTTTAAAAAGGAAAGATGCCATCCTGAGACGGCACCGCGCCCGTGTCAGCCGCACCGACAGATATTTGCTAGGGACAGCAGAAACTTATTTATACAGCTAGGAACTAATGTGTTTTAATTTGAATGCAAGAAAGTTTTTGTGTAAGTTAATATTTACAATCAATAATCAAAATTTAATTCTTTTGTTAGAAATGTGACAACCATTTGGTCCGTCCGTAACACACAAACATTTATCTAGTATATATAATACTACTTCCGATCCACAAAAACTGTCGTCGGTTGTATACGATGTTTATGCTAAAACTGCTTTCTCCTGGCGACACTTAAAGTGGACCGGAGGGAGTATATGAAACTATAGCTTTTGAGGATTATGATAATATAAAATTTTGGTGTAAATGCTTATGACTTTTATATATTTGGTCAAACTTTATAATGTTTAACTTTGACTAAACTCGGAGCGTTAAGTAATTGTAAACAGAGGGAGTACGTGTTGCCGCTGATGATGTTTCATCCAGCGAGACTGTTTTGCAAGTTGCAACCGAACTGACTTTTTTCCTCGATTGGAAAGCTCCAATAGGTCAAAGAAAACAAGGATTCCGAATAGCAAACTAGTTTTTTTTTTAAATAAAGGGATTTTATTACTTAAGAGATTAAGCATTACACCCGGCCTCTGCATAGCGAAGATGCACACAGCCAATAAAACAGGAGTTCAACCGATCCCAAGTCTAACAGAAGATTAAAAGGCGAATTACATATCAAAATGAGAAATTGTAAGTCCACCTAAGATGCTGGAAGGTCTATCCGGAGACTATGTTGCCACCCATGCCGGGAAAATAATTCCCTGCCTGCAGCCTCCAGTCTGGATGTCACCTCCAAAAATAAGTCCCAGTGCTCCACTCGCTGCAGGGTCGACCATGCTCGAAGCGTAGCTGTACACCGAAAGATAACCTGCATGATAGAAACATTCTTGTCATTAAAAACCTTGTCATTTCTACATAGCCACAGCGACCAAATGACACCAATAGCTCCCATCCTACAGAATAGTTTGAACCTAGAATCCACACCATTTAATCAGTTGCCAAAAATATTTGCAACTGAACACGGAGGATGTAAGGTGGAACCTATCTGAACGGCTGACCATATAGTCCTGGCGAATTCGCATTGGAAGAATAAGTGAGTAATTGTCTCATCATGTTGACAGAAAACACACTTTTTACTTCCATGCCAATTACGCTTAGCAAGGTTATCCTTTGTAAGAATAACGCCACGACGAAGATACCACGCAAACACTTTCGTTTTAAGCGGGATCTTCATCTTCCAAATTTTGTTATGTTTCTTAATATCGACTGGCACTTCGGGTAGAATTAACGCTCTATACATAGAATCGACAGTGAATTTACCATTCTTTGTAAGATTCCACTGAAATTTATCTGGACCTACGCATGACGAGGTGTTAACTCGACAAGTCCCAGGGTTGTGCACCCCGGGTTGATTGATGGGGAGAGAGATGAGTGCAAGGTGATCACGACGGCTGACAAGCGAGGTTTTACCCAGGTTCAGACTCCCGGAGGATAACACCCTACTCCTGCTTGTCTGATTATTGATGCGGGTAGCGATTACAATGGCGAGATTGCGATCTCGCTAGGGTTTGTCGTAGTGGTTATCAGCGTGTCCTCTGGGACGGGCAACCCTCCTGGCTTTATAAGCAGCCAGGTCTCGGGTGATTGGTGCCGATGGCATCTACAAATATGGCAGGTTATACTTTCCTAACCGACTTGGACTAGGTTACAAGGTATCCCGCGTGGGCCTCCTGTGGGCCTTTCCATCCTTGGCGCAGCCCAGGTAGCATCATCGTGGGCTACCCACAAGGCAGCCCCACGTCAGTAGCCCCCGAGTGCTTGGTCGAAGCGTAGAGTCGGACAAATGACTCCTTCCTCCTGGACGCGCCGTTGGATTGCTTGATCTTGAGCTTGAACTCGATTTCTTCAGTCGAACCAGCCACTCCCGATGGGAGTAATCTGTGCAGTCGAATTACTTTGCCTTCATCTTCTTGTGAAGCTTGCTTCTACTCAGCCTGTTTGGCTTACTTGTGGATGGATTCGGCTGCTCGAGCTTACCGTGTTGCCACTCGAATGGTTTCTTCGGGTGCTCGGATCATTGGCTGATCCTACCTTGTTGATTTCAGCTGTGAAGCTTACCACTCGAACAATTCTGTCGAGTTGCTTCAGTTGATTTTGGAGCCGTTGGCTTGATGACGTCATTGATGACGATCTGTTGCACGCCTCTGCGCCCGATGGGACGTGACGTGGTGGGCCTCGCTGTCAGAGATGACCGCGGTCCACAGTTGTCACGTCTCCGAAGTGGGCGCGAAATTTGCGCGGCACGATGACGACGCCTCGGTTTTTGTGCGTAGTGGAAGAAGTGGGCGGCGACGGTTGGTTTCTCCGTGCGACACGTGGATGGCTGGATGTGCCCGCTCGGAGCCCTTGTTCGATGGACGGTTGAGATGCTGATCCTCGAGGCATAAGTACTGTGTCTTGACGTTTGGGATTTCATCTTCTCCAATCGCTCCGTGCTTCCTTTCCTCCTGCGCTCTACCATTGCGACCTTGACCATCCCGAGCTCCGAGCAATCCGTCCACACACCTTGCGACCTTGACCATGGGCAAGCCGAAGAGCGCCGCTGGCTCCTCCGCCGCCGCCGATGACGCCGGGGTGATGAAGAAACCTGAAGGCGACTGGCAGAGGTCCTCGGTGAAGAAGGCCAATGTGGAGCTGTTCCGCGCGCAGGGCCTGCTGCCACCTGCCGACCAAGTCCAGGTACGCATCCCTGGCAAGGAAGTCTTCCCCACTCCCCGCGATGGGGAACGTGTTTGCTTCGCGGACTTCCTTCCGCGGGGCTTCGGGTTCCCCATGCACGATTTCGTGCGCGGTCTCCTGTATGCCTATGGGGTTCAGATCCACGATCTGACCCCCAATGGCGTCTTGAGCATCGCGGGCTTCATCGTGCTCTGCGAGTGCTTCTTGGGTGTCGCGCCCCACTGGGCGTTGTGGAAGTCGCTCTTCCTCGTTCGCAAGAACGTGGGGAAGAGCGGGTTGACCTTCCCAGTGGGCGGCTTCGGAATCCAGGTGCGTGGTGACACCGCGTACTTTCAGATGAAGAAGTCCGACTCCGTCCAAGGATGGCGCCGGAGGTGGTTCTACGTCCAGTCGAACCAAGACGGCCTGGACGCGTTCGACAGCGGGCGTGGACTGCGGAAGACCGGCGCCTGGGCGCACCCGCTGTCCGCCGTGGAGAAGGAGGCCATGCGGCCCCTGCTGGGCCTGCTGCTCGATCTAACCCAGACCCTTGGGCGCGAGGCGGGTGGTGTCTTTCTGATGGCCACCTTCTTCCGTCTTCGGGTGCAGCCGCTGAGCGCCCGGCCTCACCCGATGTGGGCCGCCGAAGGCGTCAGCGCCATGCCGCTAGATAATGAGGAGGTGGAAGCCAGCGTCAGGTCCATCACCAACCTCCGAGCCGCGGACACGTGCAACGTCAAGTGCCTGATTTCTCCTTACGGGGTCTCGAACCCCGTTCATGAGGTAAGTCTTGTCTTGTTTTCTTTCTGTCCTTGTTCGACTTGAGTCTACCTTTCTTTTTGATTCGACTTGTGTCTACTTGCTTCAGGGTCGAGCTCTGTTCATCAGCTTTCCTCCCCTCCCTGAGAACGGACCCGACGATGAGTCGAAGTTTGTCGAGGAGGAGGACGAGGACGAAGAGATTCCCTCCGCGCATTCTCCCCGCGACGAGGTGGAGGAGGAAGATGAAGTGGAGGAACCCGCGCGGAAGAAGCGGAAGCTTCCGAGTCGCGGCGATTCTGCCACTGCGTCGTCACCTGCCCGGGATGTCGACGTTGCTGAGGAGGAGGTCGTCGCGACGTCTCCGGGTGCGTGGTCCTCGGGTGGCTGGGAGGAACCTCTGAACGTTCCTCCAGTCAGCTCCGCAGCGCCACGTTCGTTCGCGCGGATGCCTTCGCCTTCCCTGGAGAGCTACGACGACGCCGGCACCCCCAGGTGAGCTTCTTTGCAATGTGGCCTTCGAGTTGTACTTTGCAGTTTCGACGTCTGAGTTTGACAGGTGTTCTTGATTTTGCTGCAGCCACCGTTGTGACGATGTTAGCTCCCCCCTTCGGGATGTGGAGCTCACATCCGCCCCTTCGACTGGGTTGGGGACGCCGGTGGTGGTGGAGAAGGTGCGTGCTGAGACTGCCGGCATTGCGTCGTCTAGCCGCGTGCCTCCTTCGACTGCAGAGGACCTTGAGCTCCTGGACCACGTAAGTCTTTCATGCTCTTTCTTGCGTTCTTGATTTTTCATCGGGTGCGCGATCAGCGCTCCCGATGGGAGTAGCCCCCGAAGGTGTGGGTGACTAGTATAGTCGCCCGCAACTTTATTGACATCTTGCTTTTCCTTCAGCCGTACTATCGCCAACAGCTCGACGCAGCCGCGGCTTACGTTCGCCTGGAGAAAGAGAGGGACCAACTGCGTGCCTCGCTGGACCAGGCTACTGGGCGGGTTGACGAGCTTGAGAAGGCTCTTCACGAGTCTCGAGAGCGGGAGCTGGCACGGGTCGCCCAGGAGAAAACTCAAGTTGGTCGTCTCCTTTCACTCGCCGGTGTTCTTGGGGGTAAGTTTCGGCTTGACGCCTACTGGGTCTTTGATCTTTTTCTTATCTTGACTTTGAATTTTTGCGCAGAGACTTGCGGCGGAGCCCCTGCAGAAGATGCGTCGAGCGACACGGTTGACCTGGCGACCGTTGTTGGCTTCCTCGACCGGGTCTGTGCCTATGCTTCGGACGCGCTGAAGAAGTCTACAGCCGCGTTGTAGAAGTCGACTGGAGCCCTCACCCTGGTGCATCAGAGCATCTTCCCGAGCGACCGGCCGCCGGCAACCGTGGACGCCCTGGCTGCGCCGTTTGAGGACGCGACCACGATCGCCGACTTCACGCGGTCGCAGACGGTACGCGGCTCCGAGCTCACCTTCCAGCTCTTGTTAGGCCATCAGGTTCCAGGTGACTTCGAGAAGGTCGTCAGCGGTTTTCCTCGCAAACCCGATGGCCGGACCGCGTCCCTGAGTGGCGTGAAGGAGCGTGCCTCGCAGCTGGCCACGCAGCTTGTGGCACTCTTCGAGAGGGTCCTTGCTAAGGCGACCGAGGTGGCTGCCGCCCGGAAGGGCCGTTCCCGGTCGCAGTCCGGGGCCTTAGAGTAGACGTAGTTGTAGGAATGCGGCAGTCGCCGCGGTCTGTATTTTGAACTTCATGCTTGTAATGAATATTGCCCTGTCGGGTCTTCTGGTCTTCAATATTGATTTTGCTGACTCTCTTTCTTCTGAGTTGATCTGTGCTTCGCACTCGCATGATTGTATTGACTCTGCGTATCCCTGGCAGAGTGCTGCAAGCGTTGATGCTCCCCCTTCTCCAGTGGTCGAGCCGAGTGTCGCGGCTTCTTCTTCGGGTGCTCGCCGTCGTCGGGCGGCGCCGGCTCCTCCACGCAGTGTAAATGATCAGCGGATAATCACATATCTGAAGAACAAGGTGGTGGAGCTTGAGGCGACCCTGAAGAATACGGAGCGGTTGCTGCATCGTTCTCAGTCGCATCCCACGGCGGAGTTCTCGCGACGTGAGGATTTTTTGCTTGGGGAGATCGACCTGATCAGTCGGCAGCTGCAAGGTATGTATCCTTTTGGCGGCTGCCGTCCTTGTTGGCTTTCCTTCTCGTTCTAACTTGCATTTTATGTGCGCAGATGTTAATCCCGACTGGGAAGCCGAGCGGGCTCGCGTTGAGGAGCGAGTGACCCGAGAGGCGTCCGGCGACTCCTACGAAGCTCGACAGTTCTGGGTGAACCAGTCGAGGGGGCGCGTCCTTGCCACCATGCTTGATCGTACGTGGCGCGCTGCTTTTCTTCTGGAGAATTGCCGGAAGACACTTTGGCACATCAATCGTGTGTACTTCCCGCATAATGCGCAGCCGAACGGGTTGTCTGCCTTGCTGGAGAGGTTCCGCGATGGTGAAGGGCTGAAGGAGGTCGTCGACGCCCAACTTGTGGCTGGTGCGAACGCGGCGCTGGCATACGTCCGGATGCACCGGCCACATCTCCCGCTTGAGAGGGTGCTTGAAGGCCTGCCGGGTGACGAAGACTTCGATGAGACCTTGGCGGCTGCGCGCCGGAATATCCGGCAGGTTCAGGACCTGAGCGAGCGCCTTGTAGGCCCCCTTGATGCGCCGAAGGCTGAACCTGCAGTTTAGAGTAGCTGTCGTCTGATGTACAGGGTTAGCTATAGAGGGCAAATGTGCCTGTGTAAGTATGATAACAGATTAAAGTACTTTCGAGTTATGAGAATTGATCTGTTTACTCGAAAGTAAGAGTGCCCGATTTGATTTGCGACCTGTATGGCGCAGTCGCCTAGTATGCTAGGCAGCGACCTAGGTTTTTCAAGTGTGACCTGTATGCCGCAGTCTCTGATTTTATCAGGTGGCGACTTAGGATTTTTGTAACTTGACCTGTATGGCGCAGCCCCCGAGTCACTCGAGTGGTGGCCTAGGATTTTGGCTAAGACCTGTCTGGTGCAGCCCCCGAGTAGGTCGAGTGGCGGCCTAGGATTACAAGTGTTACCTGTTTGGCGCAGCCCCCGAGTATGTCGGGTGGTGACCTAGGATTTGGAACTTGACCTGTGCAGCGCAGCCCCCGAGTAGGTTCGAGTGGCGGCTGAGGATTTTTCTGAGAAGGCCTGTTTGGCGTAGCCCCCGAGTAAGTCGAGTGGTAGCCTGGGGTTACAATTGTGACCTGTGTGGCGCGGCCCCCGTGTGTGGCGGGCGGCGCCCTAGGATTTTGAACTTGACCTGTATGGCGCAGCCCCCGAGTCGGTCGGGTGGCGGCCTAGGATTTTTGACTTTATACTTGTATGGCGCAGCCCCCGAGTAAGTTGGGTGGCGGCCTAAGCTTTTATTTCAACCTGTGTAGCGCAGCCCCCGAGTGGTTCGGGTGGCACCTAGGATTTTGGCCATGCTTGTATGGCGCAGCCCCCGAGTGGTTCGGTTAGCGACCTAAGCTTTTATTTCAACCTGTGTGGCGCAGCCCCCGAGTGGTTTGAGTGGCGGCCTAGGATTTTTTGAGCTTCATGCTGAGTGACAGGTAAAGGAGACATAATTTCTTCAAATCACTTTATTGATTCTTGCGAACAGGCCGCCTCATTAAAACCCTTCCAGTCCCCTCAGGTACCCTGGTAAGGGAAAGAGTGCGTCTGAAACCTGCCGCGCTGATTTTCTTGTACAATGGTTGTATTGAACTAGGCGTAGAACCGGCGGAGTTGTGCTACGTTCCACGGGTTGTTGTAGTCCGCTCCTGTCTTCGAGTCCTTTAGGCGGTAAGCTCCATTGCCTATTGCTTCTGTTACGATGTACGGGCCCTCCCATGGGGAAGCGAGCTTGTGCACCTTCTTTTGCTTGAGTCGAAGAACCAGGTCGCCTGCCACGAACGCTCTTGGTCGCAGCCTCCGAGTGTGATAATTGCGCAGGTCCTGCTGATACACGGCTGATCGTGCCAGGGCGATGTCGCGCGCTTCATCCAGGGTGTCTCTGCTGTCTTCGAGTGCCTCCTCTGCTTCCGACTCGTCGTAGGCGACTACTCTCGGTGCGTCGAACTTGATGTCGCAGGGGAGGACCGCTTCTGCGCCGTACACCATGAAGAATGGAGTGTACTGGGTGGATCTATTTGGCGTTGTTCGCAGACTCCAGAGGACCGATGGCAGTTCTTCCACCCATGCGCCCGCTGCGCGTTTTAGGGGCACGCGCAGTCGTTTCTTGATGCCGCTGCAGACGGGGCCGTTAGCTTTCTCCACCTGCCCATTGGATTGCGGGTGCGAGACAGACGCGTAGCTGAGCTTGATCCCCTGCTCTGAGCAGAAGTCCTTGAATTCTTCGGCTGTGAAGTTCGAGCCGTTGTCGGTGATGATCCCGTTTGGTACCCCAAATCTGAAGATGATTGACCTGATGAAGTTGACCGCTGTGGATGCAGTCGAACTTGTGATGGGCACGGCTTCGATCCACTTTGTGAACTTATCGACTGCAACCAGGAGGTGAGTGTGACCTCCGGGTGAGGATTTCTTCAGCGGGCCCACCATGTCCAGACCCCATTGGGCAAAGGGCCAGGCTAATGGTATTGTTTTGAGTTCTGATGCTGGGGCGTGCGGCTTGTTGGCAAATTCCTGGCACCCTGTGCATTTCTTCACCAGCTCCTCGGCGTCCTGCATGGCTGTCAGTCAGTAGAACCCGGCTCGTAGCGCCTTGGCCACCAGTGCCCGACTGCTGGCGTGATGCCCGCAGGTACCCGCGTGGATGTCGAGTAAGATGGCTTGGTCGTCGACTGGATCTATGCACCTTTGCAGGATTCCTGAGATGCTTCTTTTGTAGAGTTCTCCGTTGATGACGGTGAAACTTTTAGAGCGTCTGATGATGCGCTTTGCTTCGACTGGGTCGGCTGGCAGCTTCTGATGTAGTATGTATGCCAGGTACGGTCCTGTCCATGTGGCTTCGACTAGCATGACCTCCATGGGGACCTTGTCTTGGCTTGGCGGGTTGACATCGCCTTTTGTTGTTGCAGTGCTTGCTGTACTCTGAGTCTTGATGGATCTCTGCGTGATGCACTCGAGGAAGACGCCAGGTGGGACTGGCACCCTGTCTGAGCCCATGTTAGCGAGGACATCGGCTTCCTCGTTGCTTTCACGGCCAATGTGGCGCAGCTCGCAGCCGTCGAAGTTGCCTTCCCACTGATTGTAGAGGTCTCTGTAGGCGATCATGTTGTCAGCGATGGCGTCGCAGGACTTCATTGTTTGCTGTACCACCAGGTAGGAGTCGCCGTAGATCATGAGGTGCGTGGCGCCGCAGTTCTTGGCCATCCGCATGCCGTGGATCAGGGCCTCGTACTCGGCTTCGTTGTTGGACAGCGTCGGAAAGTCCATATGTAGGACATACTTGAGCTTGTCGCCTTTGGGGGAGACGAGCACGACTCCTGCCCCGGCTGACTTGAATTTCTTGGAGCCATCAAAGTACATTGTCCATGCGTTGGACAAGTCGGGGACATTTGGTAGCTGGGCTTCTATCCACTCGGTGGTGAATTCTGGGAGAACTTGGGCCTTGATGGACTTCGGGTGAGCATACTTCAGCCCCCATGGTCCTAGTTCGACAACCCACTTGGCGACTCGTCCTGTCGCGCGCTGGTTTGTGAGAATGTCTGCTAGTCCAGAGGAGCTTACCACCGTGATCGGGTGCTCGGAGAAGTAGTGGACGACCTTTCTGGAGGTCATGAAGACTCCGTATGCCAGCTTCTGGTAATGAGAGTAGTTTTGCTTGGACAAGGTGAGTACTTCGCTAAGGTAGTAGACGGGCCTCTGCACCGGGTGACTGTGCCCTTCTTCTTCGCGTTCGACTACGAGCACCGTGCTTACCACCATGTTCGTTGCTGAGACGTATAGGTACAGCGGCTCATTTTCCAGTGGTGCCACGAGGACTGGAGAGGTTGTCAGTGTTTTCTTGAGATGGTCGAATGCGTCCTGCGCCTCTTGTGTCCACTCGAACTTGTCTGCCTTCTTCATCAGTTGGTAGAAAGGTAAGGCTTTCTCTCCCAACTTACTAATGAACCGGCTGAGGGCTGCGACTCAGCCACCTAATCGTTGCACCTCCCTGAGCTTGGTTGGTGCTGGCATTGTGAGTATGTTCTGCACCTTCTCTGGGTTTGCTTCGATTCCTCTTGCGGATACAAGGTACCCTAGTAGTTCTCCGGCTGGTACGCCGAACACGCACTTCTCTGGATTGAGCTTGATCTGATACACGTCCAGTGCGGCGAAGACCTTGCGGAGATCGTCGACTAGGGTATCCTCCTTTCGGGTAGTGACGACGATGTCGTCGACGTAGACTTGGACGATCTGCCCGATTAGCCCTTTGAGGCATGCTTGCATTGTCCGCTGGTACGTGGCACCTGCGTTTTTTAACCCGAACGGCATCGTCTGGTAGCAAAAGACGCCGTCGGGTGTGATGAAGGTTGTCTTCTCTTCGTCCTCGACTTTCAGCCTGATATGCTGGTAACCTGAGTAGGCATCCAGAAAAGACAGGCGTTCGCAACCTGCAGTCGAGTCGATGATCTGGTCTATCCGCGGGAGCGGAAAGTGGTCCTTGGGGCAGCATTTGTTGACTGCGATGAAGTCAACGCACATGCGTAGTTTCTTCGTCTTCTTTTTCTCAACTAGAACCGGGTTGGCGACCCAGTCCGAGTCCTTGATCTCTCGGATGAACTTGGCGTGTAGTAATCTGTCGACTTCCATGGTGATCGCGTCTCGTTTGGGTCCTGAGAAGCGTCGCATGGATTGCTTGACTGGTCTTGCGTCCTTGTGGACTTTTAGAGAGTGCTCGGCAAGTTCCCTGGGTATCCCTGGCATGTCGGAGGGTTGCCATGCAAAGATTTTCCAGTTCTCACGCTGGAACTTGACGAGCGCGCCTTCCTATGCGGGGGTCAGACTCGATGAGACCTTGACCGTCTTTCCGCTGTCAGTCGGATGGACTTGGTGGGTGACAGTGTCGTCATTCGTGTTGAACGCTGCGTCTTTGGCAGGCTTCTTGCGAGCCGGGAAGATGGTCTTGTCGTTGTCGGCTGATATGGCCTTGAAGTGCTCTTCGACGCCGAAGAACTCGGAGATCTTGGCAAACTCGCGGTCGCAGCTGTTGGAGAGCCCGAAGTCGCCGCGGACGGTGATCACTCCTTTCGGCCCGGGCAACTTTATCATCAGGTAGGCGTAGTGGGGTACTGCCATGAACCTGGCAAAGCTTGGGCGTCCGAGGATGGCGTGGTATTGTGACTTCCAGTCGACGACCTCAAAGTCTATCGACTCCTTCCTGAAGTGCTCGGGTGTACCGAGGATGACGTCGAGTGTGATTGTTCCCATGGACGTGATTGCTTGCCCTGGTACTATGCCGTGGAAGGTGGTCTCCGATTCCGGCAATTTCTCTGTCGACATGTTCATTCGTCTGAGGGTGTCGGCGAATATGATGTTGATGCCGCTGCCTCCGTCCAGGAATACCTTCTTCATGCTGTAGTCGCCGATCAAGGCCTCAATCACGAGTGCGGCGTGCCCGGGTCGGACTACCTCCGTTGGGTGATCTGCCCTGGAAAATGTGATTGGTGTCTCCGACCCGCGCAGGTAGTCTGGTACCGCGCGCGGGCTGTTGATGGCTTGAAGTACTTGGCGTGTGATGATTTTCTGCCGCCTGTTCGACGGGGGTCCCTTCTGGATCATGTTCAGTTGTCCCCGTGCGGCTGGGTACGTGTCGGCTGCTGCTGACGGACCTTGTTGTTGTTGCTGCGGCTGGGGGAACGCTCCTGCCGTCTGCATTTGGTTGTTGTTTGCGGGTGCTGCCTGGATGGCTAGTTGTGGTGCCGCTTGTATGGCCTGCACCGGGGCGATGATTTGTTGCATGGCATGGTAGATTTTTCTTGCTTTGCGGCAATCTTTCAACAGGTGATTTGAACCCCACTTTCCTGTTGCCGGGTTGCGGAACGAGTGATGCTTACAGGGTTGCATCAGTTCCTCTGCTGGGGTCAACGGGCGCTTCCACTCGCGTTTCTGACTTCCATCATTGTGGTCGATGCTGCTGCTGCCGCGGTTGTACTGACTCGAGCTGGGCTGCCGACTTTGCTCGTACTGTCGGCTGCCGTCACGCTTGTCCTCACGGGGGGTTTCATAACCTGCCGCTACTAATTCGATTGAATCGTGGGTGTAACGTGCCTTCTTCTTTTGACGTGCCTCGCGCCAGTTGCTTGTTTCGCCTTCCTTTTTGGGAGAAGTTTCGCGGACGTAGTCCTCTCCTTCGGCCCATTGGTTGGCTGTCTTCATGAGTTCTATCGTGGTCTTCGGCTGGAGCCTACCGAATTCCTCCCGGAGGTCGCGGCGAGCGACGCCATGCATGAAGGCGTCCATCACTCGATCCTCTGATACGGGTTCCATGGTATTGCGGAGGAGTGTCCACCTCTGGATGTAAGAGCGGAGCGACTCATCCTTCCCTTGCTTGCAGGCCTGCAACTCGATGTAGGTCGTTGGCCTGGCGAATGTTCCCGAGAAACTCTTGATAAAGTTATCCTGGAATTCCTCCCATGTTCGGAAAGAGTCTTTGGGTTGGCTCGTGAGCCACCCGCGTGCCGAGTCTGTCAGCATGAGCGGGATGTACTGCATTGCTGTAGTCGACGTTCCGCCTTGACAGGTGCAAGCGATGAGGTAGTCTTCGAGCCATAGCTTTGGGTCTTGCTTCCCGTCGTACTTTGGTGTGCCAGGCGTCAACTTGAAGCCTTTAGGCATGCGGGTGTCGCGGATGTTGAAGCTAAAGCATGTTGCGCCACACGGCTCGAAGTCGCGGTCGACGTGGTCGTCCGCGTGTGCCGCGCTAGCCGAACGCTCCTTGCGGTTGCGGTCCACCGTCTTCTGTGTCAGGACGTCACGGAGGTCCTTGACTGGCTGTCGCTGCGCTGTTGGGATGCCCGACGTCGTTGGTTCATGCGCTCGGTTGCTTGGCCCCTTGGCCGCCAGAGCTTCTTCGATTTCCCTTATGGAGGCAATTTGTTGCTTGTGGAGAAGGGAGCGCGCGTCCCCCACCGGTGGCTGCGTGAGCCGGAGGTATGTCTCGACTGATATCAGGGCGGCATTCGCCGTCTTTGGGACGGGTATCCTGTTTTCATCTTCGGTGACGAAGGATGAGTCGAGGTTACGGGTGAGCCTTGTTCGATCAGCTTCTGCCATGTGGGGGACACGGGCTCTGGTTCGCCGTGCCCCATGGTTCACCTCTGTGGAGGATGTGAAGGAGAGTGCGGCTCGCCTGGCACTCGATGCATCCGCGTCCCTTTTGCGCCTGAGAAGTTCGGCTTTTTCGGCGCGAATTCGTTCGCCTTCCTTGCGTAGCAAGTACTGGACCGCCAGGTGGTCTTCTCGAGGTGCGTTGGGTGGGGGGAACGTGCCCTCGTCCACATGCTTCATGGCTTGGATCGCCATGTCCCGCGTGATGACAAGTTTAGTCTGGTCCGGCATGTCCACCTCCAGCGGGTATGCGGGTTCGTCTTCGTCGTCATGCGGTGCTGTGCCGGCCATGAAG
Organism: Poa annua; assembly: GCA_026929855.1. Taxonomy (NCBI): domain Eukaryota; kingdom Viridiplantae; phylum Streptophyta; class Magnoliopsida; order Poales; family Poaceae; genus Poa; species Poa annua. The sequence continues at coordinate 29,584,306 of CM049427.1, read as the reverse complement.
ACTTGCTTGGGGTAGACTTGAATTGGAGAGTTGGTGCTGCCGCTGCTGCTTCTGTCGCCCGCTTCTTGCTCGGGGTCGAAAATTGTTGCTACGTGGCGCGCGGCGCACCCGCTGTCGCGTCTCTTTGTGATTGTCCATGTGCTCACACTCGCCGGGGCGAGTGCGATTGGCTTGGGGTAGACCTGAGATTTCCACGAAGACGAGGGCGCGCGCGACATGGCTGTCGGACGCGGGCCCCTGGTCGCCCGTGCGGGTGCGACGGTGGAGGTGGATCCTGACTTGATCGACCGCACGACCGAGGTTGGGGTAGCAGACTCGATTCGCGCGGCCGTTGCCGAGATTGTCGATGTAGATGTCCTCTTCGCGGGTGCAGCTGGCGCGACCCCTGCGGGTGCGGCAGATGCGATCTTCGCGGGTTCGGCGGTCGCGATCTCCGCGGGTGCAGTAGATGCGATCTCAGCGGGTCCGGCGGTCGCGATCTCCGCGGGTGCGGCAGATGCGATCTCAGCGGGTCCAGCGGGCGCGATGGTCGGCGATTTTGGTGACGCCGTCGCGCGTAGCGCAGTAGTCGTAGACCTGAGTATGCCACGACTATCGATGCAGCATAATATGGAGCCGAAGGTGATGTGTATACCTTTGTCCAGATCGGCGTACACCGACTGATGAGCTGGCGAGTGGATGACGTACTCGAAGGAGCCGAATCGGATCGACTCCCTGATGGCGGATGCGCCGATCTTCATTGCGGATGGAGCCGGTGCGACCATGATCCTAGCACTTGTTGAAGTTCCCACAGACGACGCCAATTGACGAGGTGTTAACTCGACAAGTCCCAGGGTTGTGCACCCCGGGTTGATTGATGGGGAGAGAGATGAGTGCAAGGTGATCAACGCATAATTGGACTGATTCCAATCTGATGAGCAAGACATTCCAGGATGCTTGTCTGGTTCCAATTAAACTTCTTCTGAACGAAACATCTGGTGGGAAAGTACCCAACACCTTTGCGATCGTGTCGCTTTTGTTTCGTACACTAGTATATAGAGCCGGATATTGTTCTCTTAGGGTAAATTGGCCTAGCCATTTATCCTCCCAGAACCGAATTTCCGATCCGTCCTTAATTGAGAAAGAACCATGCTGGAAGAAGAACTTCTTTGCAGCCATGAGGCCAGCCCAGAAGTGTGAATCGCCAGATTTCCAAGAAACCTGAGAAACAGCTTGATCTCCCACATACTTTCTCCTAAGTAAAGTTTGCCAAACTCCCTCTTCCGAAAGGAGTTTGAAAAGCCACTTACCTAATAAGGCTCTATTCTTGACCTCGAGGTCATGAATACCGAGCCCTCCTTGGTCTTTAGGGCAGCAAACCAAACTCCATTTAGTCAGGCGATATTTTTTCTTCTCACAATCCCCTTGCCAAAAGAATCTAGATCGGAAATAATCCAGTCTTTTTAAGACTCCTTTGGGAAGGTGGAAGAATGAAATCATATACAGTACCATATTAGTTAGTACCGAGTTTATGAGAACCAATCTCCCACCCAAGGATAAGAGTTTGCCTTTCCAGCTATTTAAACGTAATCGGAGTCTTTCCTCCACCTTTTTCCATTCAGCATTTGTCAGTTTCCGATAATGAATCGGAATACCCAAATAGTTGATAAGAAATTGGCCTTGCTCACAGCCGAACAGTTCAGCATACAAGGCGGCGTTATCTCTAGCCTCGCCAAAGCAAAACAACTCACTCTTATGGAAATTAATCTTAAGACCCGAAAGTTGCTCAAATGCTGACAATATCAGCTTAAGATTTCGAGCTTTTTCGATGTCATGTTCCATAAAAAGAATTGTGTCGTCTGCATATTGAAGAATCGATAAACCACCATCTACAAGATGTGGAATCACACCCTCAATTTGGCCCTCAGACTTAGCGCGGTCGATCAAGATAGCCAACATATCAGCCACTATATTAAATAGTATTGGTGATAATGGGTCCCCCTGTCGAAGGCCTTTTTTCGTTTGGAAGTAATTACCAGTGTCATCATTGACCTTTATGGCTACACTTCCACCCGAAACAAAGTTATTAATTAACGCGCACCACTCAGCAGAAAAACCTTTCATGCGAAGTGTCTGCTGAAGGAAAGACCATTTAACTTTATCATAAGCTTTCTCGAAGTCAATCTTAAGGATCACCCCATTCAACTTTTTCTTATGTAGCTCATGCACTGTTTCATGTAAGATCGCGACCCATCTAGGATATTGCGTCCTTGCATGAATGCCGTCTGAGACGGGCGAACCACATGATCTGCCACACTGTTCAGTCGAATCGTTGCCACTTTGGTGAATATTTTAAAACTAACATTAAGGAGGCATATAGGTCTAAATTGTTGAATCCTTTCAGCGTCATTAACCTTAGGTAATAGAATTATTTCACCGAAATTTAGCCGAAACAACTCTAACTGTCCTGAGTGAAGACAAGCGAACAGTTGTAGTAAATCAGGCTTGATAATTTCCCAAAAGTTCTGGTAAAACTCGGCCGGGAAACCATCAGGGCCAGGAGATGAATTATTTTTCATCTGGGAAACCGCCATCCTCACCTCCTCCTCTAAATAAGGTTTAGTGAGTGGGCTATTTTCTGCATCTGAAACCTGGGGAATATCCCCTGTACGAGACTCATCCAAAGTGAAGTTTCCTTCCTCTGGAGCTCCGAATAGGCCCTTATAATAATTTGTGATATACGACTTTAGTTGTTCATGACCCTCAATCGTTCCCTCGTCCTGGACTAGAGAATGAATACGCTTTTTCCGGTGTCTGCCATTGGCAATACTATGGAAATAGCGAGTATTCGAGTCCCCTTCTAGGATGAATTGAGATTTAGAACGTTGATACCATTTTAACTCCTCTTCTCGCAGTAGTTTTGCTATCTGTGCGTTGGATTGGCTTTTCAGCTCAATCTCGTGCTCTGATAATAACCGAACTTCTGCTAACGCCTCAAGGGCATCAATGATAGAGGATAGCCGCATCTTTTCTTTTTTAAGTAAACCAGTGGTATGACGCGCCCAACCAACGAGGTGCATGCGTAAAGCACGTATCTTGTTGTTCCACCGTTGGATAGGCGTGTCCCCCGAAACTGGCCTTTCCCAGATCTTTTTCACCATAACATGGAATCCCTCACGCTGCAACCATCCCAGCTCAAACTTGAACCGGGCCTTACACTGTGGCCGAGGAGTTCCAGTGGTTAAAAGAATAGGAGAATGGTCTGACAATCGCTCAATACGTTCTAGAGCCCGTACCGACATTAGAGGGAATTTAGATTCCCAATCAGTATCCATCAGTACACGGTCTAGTTTCTCGTATGTGGGTTCAGGGAGAGAATTAGCCCAAGTGAACTGTCTCCCCACCATTGATATCTCTTTTAAGTTCAGGCTGTCAATGACTGCATTGAACAAAAGAGTCCAACGGCTATCAAACCGACCTTTGTTTTTCTCAAATGGAAAACGTAGCAAGTTGAAATCCCCACCAATGATAAGAGGATGGGGATTATCTTTTGCCAGGTTGACCATCTCACAGAGAAAGGAAGTCTTTGCCACTTCCTGGGCTGGCCCATACACAGTAACAAGACTCCAAATGAAGTTATCGGCTTTATTACGGATGTGCATTTTAATATGAAAATCGCCATCCGTAACATCCAACACTTCCATTGTATCAGTCCTGACACCTAGTAAAATGCCCCCAGAACGTCCATGAGGGGGACGTGAGTACCAATCAAACTGTATACCGCCCGAAAGTCGGTTCAAGAGAGATTGCGCGAACTCACGTCTACCCGTCTCAGAAATATCTAAGAAATCCAAATTATGGTCCCGAATACAACCAGCAAAGTGCAAATGTTTAACCAAGTCACTAAGACCTCTGCTATTTGCAAACATGACATTCATCGGGAAACCGTGGGAGATTTGGATACTTCAGCCTGTTTCCGAAACTTGTTGGTAGTAGATTTAGATTTCCGACCAATTTTTTTCCATTTGAAGGGAACACTTACCTTCGATGCAAACCAGTTTTTGCATGTAAATATACAGGCGGAAGAGCTAGAGAGCGACGCTGCAAATTACATCGAGGCGGAAGAAACTCGCCAAGCTCTAAAACCAGCCATGGTCTGGTCATGGATGGATGGGATGTTGGAGAGAGGGACTCCGGCTAGCGAGAGCGCTGAGGAAATCTACCGAATCGAACTGTCGTCAGGTCAAGTGCTCTGCATCGGAGCATTGGCGGCCCTGTGCCGCGCGGGGTGGCGGTACTATCGGAAAAGCACATGCCTGCGCACCTACGGCCGGGACATGACGGCCTTAGCTGGCAAGGCTGACCCGGTGATCGGGCGCGACGACGATGATCTTGTTCATCGACGAGATGCACATGCTTCTCGGAGCCGGATCGGCCTCATGCTGCCCCACCATGGACATTGGACATGGCAAACATGCTGAAGCCAGCTTTGGCGCGTGGCCATATCCGATGTGTGGGCGCTACTACTGACGAGGAGTACTGCAACTATATCGAGAAGGACGCTGCACCCTTGAAACAGGCTTACGCCCCGCTTTATAAATAAAGCAAAGGACGCTGCACCCGAGCGGCGGTTCCAAAAGGTGCACGTTAGGAGCCAAGCACGGTTTCCACCATTGCCATCCTCCAGGGGCTTAAACCCCAGTACCAAAAGCATTATGGCTTGGAAATTCTTGATGCTACAATTGATGCTGCTGTACACCTCGCTGACCGCTATATCTCAGGTACGTGATCATAGGTCATATATTGCTGCGGTTATTTTTGTTTCAAGACTGTCGAAATTTGCTTGATTGCTTGCTTCTAAGCTGAGTCCATTATTGTTGTTTATGTGTAGGTCGTCAGTTTCCTGATAAGGCAATCGATCTCCTCGACGAGGCTTGCACTACAATAGAGCAGCTAGGAAGAGAAAATCCAGTTGTTGCGCCGGATCATGTTGCAGAGGTAGGCATACATGCATATATGTCACTAATTTCTATCGTTTCAACAGAATGTGCATGTTTGAACTAGGTTTTCCATTTGAAGGTTGTGAGTGGATGGACTGGAATCCCCATAACTACTCTTGATCAAGAGGAGAACGTCAAGTTAATTCACTTAGCTGACATAGTGCATGAGAGTGTGGTAGGACAGAATTGAGGCCGTAAATTTAGTTGCAGATGCAGTGTTGCGTTCCAGGGTGGCCTTCACCAGGTTGGCCAACCAATAGGCTCCTTTCTCTTTTTGGGCTCAACAGGTGTTGGAAAAACAGAGCTTGCGAAAGCTATCGCCGAACAAATATTTGGTAGCGAGAAGATGATGCTTCGCTTTGATATGTCCGAGTATGTTAGTCCTGAATCCGTGCTATGCCTCGTCGAGCGCCCCTTTTATAATATACACGCGCTTTAATTGTTATATTATTACATCATAATATTTTTTACTTACATGATTTTCTCTTTCATCATTACATAATAAAGTTGTCAAGGTCATGCGAATGGTGGACAACTGACCGAGAAAGTCCGGAGACGCCCATATAGTGTTATCCTTTTTGATGAGGTGGAGAAGGCATATCCATCGGTGTTGGATGTTTTTCTTCAGCTGCTTGACGATGGTGTTTTGCCTTATGGCAAAGGGCATAATGTGGATTTCAAGAATACAATCATCATTATGACTTCAAATGTTGGGGCAGAACACCTAAATGTAGGAATGATCGGAGAAAAGACAATGACTGTCTCGCGAAACTTTCTCATGAAACAGGTTTGCAGATTACAAATAATATTTAGCAAGGAGTTGCCCATTGATTCATTATAATAATATTTTTGTTGGTGCAGGTTCAAAAATGCTTCAAACCTGAATTTCTTAACATATTAAGTGAGATTGTGATATTTGAGCCACTCTCACACCCTCAACTAAGAGAGATCGTCCATATCCAAATGAAGAGCGCCCTTACTAGAATAGTTGGCAAGGGCATATCACTTGTTCTAAGTGATGCCGTAGTGGATGTCATTTTGTCCGAATCACACAACTCGGTAAGTATTTTCTTTTTTCAACCTAATCATACCATCCTGCTGAAATAGCTGTCCATTTTTCTCATGTTATTGAACGACCACTTGCTTGTCATTTCACAGTTGTACGGTGCAAGGCCCATAAAAAGGTGGATAGAAAAGAACATAATGACAACTATCAGCAAGATGCTGGTCAATGGAGAAGCCAATGAAGGATCAACAATCCCCATTGATTCTACCCGTGACAAGAAAGGGTTGACATACCAAGTGGCAAAGAAGAAAAACTACGTGAAGGATCCATGAAGCATGATAAGAATTTTCTCAATACTATGGAGAACGACAAAAATAGCCTACTTTTTTTTATAGAGGAACAAATATGTGCATCTTCACCTGTTTTTTTTTTTCATGTTTTTGTTGCACACCAGCAAGACCATACAATTTCCAGTATGCAAAACAATTTTGATTACTATTTAGTCTTCCTGCACCTAAGATATCATATTATCATGTAAGGAATTATGTGGCAATTGGTATGCACAACAACATGTAAGTACGTATGTTAGAATGCGGAAGCAACACCAAGCTTCTACGCTCACTACAATCTACTCTTTGTTCTCAATTATAGTACGTTTTAGATATTTGAATGTGATTTGCTTAAAATGACAAACGAGTTAATAAAAGCACTAAAACGTTCTAGATACATGCTTTTCATAGAAAGGGTAAAAGAATCTGAATATCTTCAAAATAGATGACTTTTATTTTCTAACATGTCAATGTATTTAGACATGTTACATCTATAGATACATCTACATTTATAGATAAATAAAAAACATTTAGAAGTAATTTGGAACATATGGAGTATAATTTAAAGTGGATGGAGTAGATTTATAGACACCCATGCGCATACACACGCCGGAGTGATCCTCAATCAATTAAGCTTGCCAAAGTGGATGCACCATATCAGCGGGCCGGCCATGATAGATTGCAGGACCGAAGCTGCACTCGTTTAATGCAACGTGGCCAAGTTCCGTCACTTGCATACGGCCCCCACAAAAGCAAACCACGGAGGAGGAATATCAATCATACCCTGACAATCCGGTCCCACGTGACAGCCAGCCACTGCTCGCAGTCCAAAACCCCTAACCACTGCGCAGTCCTCCTCAAGTCCCCCGCAACCCTGCGCAGCGTTTCCTTCCCCATCCTCTTCCCTCCTTGGCCGCCGCAGGCCGCAGCACGCATCGCACCCCACCCCACCCCGCCCCGACGAGCGCGCCGCCCCGCGCGAGAATGGGGGCCCCGGAGACGGCGCCGCCGGAGGAGGTGCTGCGCGCCGCCGCGGCCGAGGTCTCCACGCCCTCCGCCAAGCGCCGCCTCCGCCTCTTCCGCCACACCCTACCCCCGCTGCTCGCGAAAGCGACAGGTACGTACCACCACCGCACGCCCTCTCCCTCCCTCCCCGCTCCCATCTCTAGGGATCGCGCGCCTCCTCCGCAGATTAGCCCCTCCCGTGCTCCCGGCTTTCGTCAGCTAGGGATGGCCGCGATCGGAAATGTTTAGTGCTTTCGACGCGCGGATTCGCCTAGATTCGGGAGGACGGGATCTCCTCGTCTCCCGCGACGCGCTGCGTGTTCGTGTGCTTGCTCAATTCCGTTCACTCGCAGCAGATCGTACTATACTAGCTCGGTGGCTTTCGCTCTTGCGTGTTTGCAGATACGCTCGTTAGCCAGGGGCAAGGGCGGACTTTAGATTGATATTTATTACCGCGGCATCCGCTGCTCGTGTTGTCGTCTGCGAGCTCTAGTGTGGTTTTAGTCTGAGGTCATGGGTAGGTCAGCACCCACAACACTCATGTCTAGCTTCTGGAGTTTTGCTTGCTTGATATTGCATCGTGCTTCTCACACTGTAGGGCTTCTTAACCGAGGGGGTGGAGCTTGTAGGGAACACGCGAAGCTAGCTCTGCTTGATTTTGAACGGTTGCCCTAGGGCACCAGTCTGCAGTTAAGCTGCAGACTTTGGTTCTGTTTTATCTCGTTTTGCATTCAGTTGCAACTGCAACCGAGTGTTAGCAGGATTGAGTGGAGCAGAAGTTGATTAGGAGTTTAGCCGTAACCTTGTTTGAGCCTCCCTGGAATGTATGGAACTCTCATGTCCACCGGTGTTTAGCTCACACCTGAACAATATACCGGGAATCGCACAAAGCTTACACTGAATCCAAACAAGGTCTTACTGTACTTTGATCCTCCCTTGACATATATTATTACCTTGTGATTGAAATCCTACAAAGCTCTTAAATGCAGTCATTGTTAAAAAAGGATGCATGTAGAGAATGCACCACCCTGTTGAGTATTTTGTTTGTTCATTAACTAGAAGAGATTATTTGTGATGATATGTAATGCCTATGTGACTCACTCACCGGATCTTTCATTTGAGTTTATACTTCCCTGGTTGCTAAAATATTCTGTTTCTCATGCAGAGTCGGCATCAGATACCGCATTGTTAGTCGATCTCATGTTCCAGACATTGCCTTTATATGATGACCGTGCCTCAAGGAAGGCGGTGGATGATTTGGTTATTCGGGCTCTTAGCGAATCCACCTTTATGAAGCCATTTGCTGCTACACTTGTTCAGTCTATGGAAAAGAATCTGAAGGTTACAAGCCCCCTTGCTTGTTTCAAGCTACTGAGATGGTCGAGCTATCTTCTAAAATGGACCCAGTTTGCCACACTTTCTAAAGGTGGTTTCTCTAGACTGGCCAATGCACAAGCAGTCTTATCTCAGGTTCTTATGGATGGGTCCTTTCGTCACCGTCGGACCTGCAAACAGCTATTCACCCGTCTTTTCTCTGAGGTAGTTTTCCTAAATAACTCCAGCATACAGGGTATACAGGTTTATTCGAATTAGCTCCAGGCCGTCTCTTATTTAGTTTCATTTTACAGTCTGTTGAAATATATAAGATGTACATAGAGGAGGTCAGAGATTCGAGAATTTCAACAAGGGATTCTCCTGCATTCATAAATCTAATACTGGATTCCACCATTACTTCATCGTCATTGTTATCTGAGTACAAGGTAAACTTCCCATCCTGGTTTGATTCTATTTGCGGTCATTATTTTTAGTTGTCGGTTTTTTCCTAACCACTCCAAAATTATGATACCTTTTAACCAATTTTTGTTTCTTTTTTCCTTCTGCTTTCCCTTTTACTTTTCCTTCCATGTTTGACAATCAGTGATCTCTTTTCAGCCAGTATTCCTTGATTTGTACGTCAAAACCATCTTGAGCTCAAAAGACCGGCCATCAAAGGCAGCCAGTGAAGCTTTTAAGCCTCTGTTCTTGGATATTGGGCATGAGGATTTTAAAAACATTGTGCTCCCATCATGCATAAAGATGCTGAAAAGAAATCCTGAGATCGTTCTACAATCTATTGGACTGCTTCTAATGACGGTTCGTTTGGACCTAAGCAATTACTCCATGGAGTTCATGCCAGTTGTTCTGCATCAGGCTCGTCATTCAGATGAAGAAAGGAGGATTAATGCTTTGAATATCGTAGGAACTTTAAGTGATAAGTCCAGTGATCCGGACACTCTGCCTTCCATGTTCAATGCTATTAAAGCAATTTTAGGAGGTTAGCAGTATATCTATTATGTTCTACTGTCCTCTATGACCAGCTTGTTGTATTCCATTTACCCCAGTCAATGTCTGCATTTTGCAAACTCAACTCATGCTTAGAAGACTAAAATCTACTAGTATAATTCATATAGCTGTTAATAAGCTTTATCTGGGCAGGCTCAGAAGGGAAACTATCACTGCCATACCAGAGAGTTGGAATGTTGAATGCTTTGGAGCATTTGTCAAGATTTTCTCCGAAGCAAATAAGCCGGCTTGCTCCCTCGGTATCTAGTTTCCTTCTAACGTGTTACAAGGGTGATGGTAAAGTTTAAGTGTTCCATTCTGTACTTCATACTCTCATCTGATGGCGTAAATTCATAGGTTAATATCTTGTGACAGGTATTGAGGAAGTGAAATTGGCAGCTCTCTCGGCTTTGGGATCATGGGCTTTGGTGTCATCTGAAGCTGTCCAACCAGATGTTGTTTCATTTATTACTGCAGGACTGAAAGAGAAAGACACTTTGAGAAAGGGACATCTAAAATTAATACGAGTCATATGCAAAAAGACTGATTCTCTCACTAAGGTAATATATTTACTTTGAGCTGTTTATAAAAACAATCTTCCTGCTGAGCTCTCATATTTGTGCCAAAGGAGAGTGATTCAAACTTGACGCAGATGGAATGCTGATACTAATATTGCTTCATATTGATTATTGTTAAATTTTGATGTTGTGCAGGTTACTACTTTGCTGGATCCTTTGATTCAATTGTCAAAAACTGGCTTCACCAAGGCAACACAGCGGTTGGATGGAATCTATGCACTCTATGCAATATCTAGGCTTGCTGCTATTGATGCCAAAGCAGGTATGTCTATAATTCCTCTTATAACAATGACCTTTCATTTATATTTTTAAGTATGTTCTCGCATAAATTTTGTTAAAATGTATATCCAGATGGTTCAATTGTGAAGGAGAAGCTCTGGGCATTGATTGCTCAAAGTGAACCCTCGGTGATCTCAGTTCAACTGGTAATTCCTTTGCCCTTGAAATTTGCACAAAGAATAATTTATTATTTCCTAAATGTTGAGACTCCATATTTATCTCCTTCGCACGACTACGATGTGACAGAAACCTTGTAGTTTGCTCTATTTTGGTATACCAACTTTGCCAATCAAATGAATATGAATGGTTTGGGGTAATCATCAGCACATTGTTATAAAAATTCCTAGTGATTCAGATCTTTGGATGCTACCTTGAAACTGAAGCTGTTGCAATTGTTTTTGTAACACTGCATATCTCCCTGCAGCTTTCCAAACTAGCAGACGAAGATTGCTTAACATGTGTGGATCTTCTTCAATCACTGCTTGTGGATCATCTTTTCCGGTTCGGCTCTCGTGTAGTTAAATTAGATTTTGTGTGTTATCCCAGCACCCTTTGCTTCTCTCGACTAATCATTTTCTGAACTGCAGGGTACAGGAATATTTTTCTATCCAGTCGTTGCTACAGGTATGCACATCGGGCTAGACTGCTCCAAACTGTTTAGTTTGATTCACTTATCTTAAGTATTCTTAAGCTCCTAATATTTTGTAATTAGCTTTTGTAGTATACGAGAACTACTTACCCTGTGAATACCAGTATGTGGCTGTCGTCTGTACTAATCGTCCTTTTCGCTTTATTTTGCAGGTGCTAATATATCTACTTTGCCATCCAAGCTGGGCAGTTAGGAAGATAGCTTATGATGCTACTAAGAAAGTCCTTTCAAGTTCTGGTGCCTTGGCTGAAGATCTTCTTTTCTTGTTCACTAACTGGTTGTCATTAGTTGGAGAGAGAATGTCAATATTGAAACGAAGGTGTGTACCTTTTGGCCTATGGTGATTGGATAGCCTATTTATTCGTACTTTTTGATTCTCCCGGAGCTAGTGCATTCTGCCAGACATCTGCTTTGATTGTGTTGAACAGTTTATATTATTTCTTCATCTGGTCCTTCTAAATTTTCCCATAACCTCATACAGTTTTTTTCTTTCAATCAGTGATATGGACACCTCTGGAGATTCACAACTACCATTCATTCCATCTACTGAGGTCCTTGTGAAGTGCTTGTTCTTGATTGCACCGTATGCGGTTGACCATAGTCAGAGATCATACTCTCGACTTATATTATGTTCCCACCACCCTTGTATTTCGAGCTCTGGTTCCCCTGCTGGTGTATGGAAGGTAGGATCTTGCTCATCATCTTTTGTCCACATTTTGCTCTGTCTAATTGGTTTCTTTGTCCAATTTCAGAGGTTGCAGAGAAGGTTGAAACAGCAAAATATCTTCTTAACAGACTTAATTTTCCCCAACATTTCGGTTATATGCAAGGTAGTATGAAATTTGGAATTTACGACATGCTTGCTTTTATATTCTGGTAAACATATTGTAAATTACTGTGTACTAGCATTCTAGTACCAGAGCGGCATATATTAATCGTGATGCCTTCTCACATTCAAAAGCAATGTTCAGAAAATGCATCAGGCCTTTTGGTGCACGTTTGTTATGACATGCTATTCACTAGAATTTGGGGTTTTAAGCAATTAGCGAATAACCTGGATACAGTAGTTGCATTTGTTGATTTCCGAGTAACATAGTTGGTTAACCTGCCCTGGTTTACTCTAGTTAGTTTTCCTAACAATTTGGGTGATTCTAGTACCAAGTTTCTATGGTCTCAGATAACCATTTGTAGCTGTATGGAGAACATGAATTTTGTTGTAAGAAATTCGATAGAGAAACATATTAAAAGAACAATATCCAAAACGGGAGTTCCCTTGGCTCATGGGGAAATCGATCACTTTCCGATGGTCCCTAGCGGCCTCCCAACACCTAGCTTTATTGCCAGGTACTTAGGTTGCCATATTTCCTTAAGCCAAGCCCAGCTATAGTATTTTTATATTCTACATGTTCCTGAATAATATTGGTTTGTTTTGGGTTGGTGACCAGTATATTTCTTTTCAGGAATTGCTTTCACAGGATGGTCTATTTAGTTCTAATAAGCAAGAACAGCGTGCAGCACTATGCTCATTATCGACACTCATGACAATATCACCAAATGATACATTTACAGAGTTTGAGAAGGTCTGTTTTGTCTTTACATTCCAATTAAACTTGCAATATCTTGCCCTAACATTATCTTCATACTGTTATTTCCAGCACTTCATAGAGCTTCCATACCGTGCTTTGCACGATGACTTCTCTGAGAATGATATTAAGGTAAACTTTAATTATTTTCAAATTAAGAAAAAGTTATTTTTGTTCTGTTCTCAACTTCTCAGAAATGACCTGTCTTGTGGTTTTGCCGTGTTGATTCCTCAAGTCATAGTCAGCTTAATTATGTATTACCATTTACCATACCGAAAGTTGATGCACTAACCTTGTCACACTACATTAGTTATGTAGTTGATCATTTTGAGACCTATTTGACCTTTCTGTCTTGATGGCTTGAACACTGCTTCCTGTATAATTACACATATGATAACATAGAACTCTGCGCTTTGATATATTTCGTCCTCAGGTTCTTTTTGAGCCTGTGTATCTTTTGCAACGATATGATATTGACTATTTTTGTGCATATCTACTTATTCTTATTTCATATGGGTTCTTTTAGGGTGGATAATCCTACTGTAAGGATGTGCTTACAAAAGTTACTCTTATTCCACTGTAGATTTTCTTTACTTCAGAAGGGCAGTTGTCATCTGAGCAAGGAATTTATGTTGCTGAGGCTGTTGCTTCCAAAAATACAAAACTTGCAAAGGGGCGTTTTCGTGCATACGATGTTCAAGATGAGGTAATTCTTGTCCTTTACATCCTGCAGAGCAGAAATGTCTGTAGGAAAAAAACTGATGGCTTCTAAGAGTTTGTATGTAGTAGTCTGTGCATTTCTCTTTTAGTTCCTGCGGCATGGTTTTCGGTATCACTTCATTTGGACTAAGTAACTGTGTGAGCCTGCGGAAAATGATGTATGGCAGATAGAATATAGCTAAACTATATAAGCTGTCACCTTATTTCATTAGAATTGCTGTGAAACTACAACAATCTGGCTCAGAATATAGTAGCTTATTGTCGGCGTCAATGGTAGTCATCCTCTCTGGAATCACCACCCATTTCTTCAAGATTCGTACCAAGTCATGTATTTAATAGTGCATATGACATATTTGCTGTTTGTTTTTCTGTAAGTACTAACCAGATGGATGGACCAGACAACCAGATCTGCCATGCTAACAAAAGCACATTGCGTAGCGATTAATCAATTAATGCGTAGAGCAATGGAATAATTCCCATAGAGATGGATTTGATTAATGATATAATCTCTTTAACGGTATTCTTACTGTTTCATTCAAATGAACGTGTAGTCCTATATCGTGTTAATTGCTCGCAGCAGTGTTTTGTTGGCGATTATAGAAATTTTGAACTGCATGAGAGAAAAATGCATTAATGTTAGATCCGTGTGAGGAAAAATGCATTAATGCTTCCTGGGCCCCATGTTCTCATCATTGCATTTTCTTCTGAAGTCCACCGTATAGGGACTCTCTTTGTATTCCTCCAGTAATTCCACAATAGATTAAAAAATGTCTTTATTGTACACAGAACTCCAACAAAGATGAGTGGTTGAAACTTAATGCATGCTCACTGCTATGTGCACCAATTCCCTTCCCCTTATTATTATACTAGTCTTGATTTTGGCTTGACAATTGGTTTATAGGAGCCTGCACAGAGTGATAGGAGAGATTCCTCTAGCATTGGCAAGAGAGAAACTGGGAAATCTACAAAAAAAACTGGTATTTCAAGCTCTTAGTTCTCACACGAGTTTAAGTTTAGTGCTCTATTTTGAAAACTCATTTTTTCAATCTTCCAGCTCCGGTGGACAAATCCAAGACTGCAAAAGAGGAGGCCAGAGAGTTGCTTTTGAAGGAGGAAGCATCTGTACGTGAGAAGGTTGGACATGTCCAGAAGAATCTTGCGTTAACGTTGGATGCTCTTGGTGAATTGGCTATTGCTAATCCTATATTCACTCACGGTCAACTACCTCATCTGGTTAGCAACCTTACACTTGCATCATCTCCGTGTTAACATGTACTTGCCTTTTTTTGAATGAGCTTAACCACAATATCAAGCATGGTTGATAAAATCCCCCAAATGCACCCAGAGACAATTTGATACACCTTTTGTGGCGCCTTTGTCTCACAGCGCAGAAAGCTGCCAAAAAATGTTGTTTACATTCTATATGGATAGTCAATATAGGTGAATTGGCAGAAATTCTCCTATTTTTTTTCTACCAGTATGTCAAGATGTGATGGGTCTGGTGCGGTCCGGCCCTGGTGCTGAACCACCGAACCTTTGCAAGAAACGGTAGGGTAAGGTTTGGCCCGCACCTGCTGTTTTAGGTTCAGGGTAACCTATAGGTTCACCTATGCATGATGCTGAAATTCCACGACATTAGTACACGTGTTCAACAGAAATTCTGCAATTGCTTGTAGCCACTGAGCAGGGAAACGTTGATCTCCTCCATGTCCGGTAGGACTCCCCAAGGACTGTGCAGCACACTACGTTCTTGGTGTAACCTGTAGGACTCCCCAAGGGTGGGCACAGCACGACACGGCTTTGGCAGCGTTGGGCGAGGACACAAGCATTGTGGGCACGAGGCCGAGGCGGAGGAGCATGAGGCCGTGCTTCCGAGCTCTGGGTGCTCCCCGGCTGCGAGCGCCCCTCACAGCGTTGCGGCTGCCCCACTCCGGAGGAGCATGAGGCCGTCGCGGCTGCCCCGCCCGGCGCCGGGGATGACTTGGAGTTGGCCGAAAAAGGATTATCTAGGATCTGGCAGGGGGGCAGCGGTGTGCTATACTCCGACGAGCATATTGCCGCCCCAACGCGTTGCCTGCTATGCCGGCGGCGCAGCGGCTGTTCGCTCCCGTGCGCGTCTGTTGACAGGGGCGGTTCGTCCCTGAGGTCCGGAGGGCCGGATACACGTTGAACCTAATATTTTTGGGTTGACCCGTTACCCTAGGGGTAACAAAATCCAGGTCGAGTCCAACGGGTCACTGGGCCGAACCGTACCCATCGCACCTTGACCAGTATGAGCCTATGAGGTATATTTAAAGAATTAGGAGTTAGGTCTAAATGTCTAATATGTTGAAATCTTCTAGTCATGAACTCATGATGGACGGCTGCCCTTGTATATGTCCTGTTGTATCAGTAATGCATATTTTGGACAGTCGAACAGCGGTGAATAAGGGAAAACTGGATTTGCAACTAAAAAAGCAGAAAAATATCTGTTTGGCCATTCATATTGTCTATTGAAGCATATTGTTGCTAGAACTCTTTAGGGTTTTACTTTATTTTATCTGAGATGTGATCAAGTGTTGTGGCTTAATGCTCGAGGTGTTCCATGCAGGTAAATTATATTGAACCATTGCTAAGTTCTCCAATAGTAAGTGATGCTGCATTTTGTGCAATGTTGAGGCTGGCTCGCTGCACAGCCCCTCCTCTTTGCAATTGGGCAACTGATATTGCTGCTGCTATCCGTGTGATGTCTGTTGAAGATCTTGAAATGGTTTTGGATCTTATGCCTGTAATTATGGAAGACGATAGCAAAAAGAGGCCATCACCTGGCCTCTTTGAACAAATAGTAACTGGGCTGACAGCTGCATGCAAAGCAGGACCTCTTCCAGCTGATTCATTTACTTTTATCTTTCCGGTATTTCTTCAGTTTATCAATGGTCCTATGATAATTCACTTGTGTTCCTCTTGGCTTTTATGTCTCCTATTTTTCTTTTCATTAGTCTGCTTGTTTGTTGTCAGATAATGGAGACAATCCTTCTTTCTTCGAGAAAGACAGGTCTACATGATGATGTGCTTCAGATACTATCAATGCATCTGGATCCAATATTACCTCTACCTCGACCTAGGATGTTATCAGTTAAACATTCTTCTTTCATGGCATAATTATATGCATCCTTGTATTCTCACCACAGTCTCTAACTTCTTTTTGTGGGTGGTGCCAGGTTCTTTATCATGTGCTAAGTACTGTGCCTGCTTATCATCCTTCAGTTGGACCTATGCTGAATGAGTTATGCCTAGGTCTAAAATGCAACGATTTAGCACAGGTTATTTGTTCATTCCACAGCTTACTACTTTGCTTCATCTGGTGCTATGATATTCTTACACCGTTCTTGATTTAGGCTCTAGTTGGGGTATACGCAAAAGAAGTGCATGTTCGGCTTGCCTGCTTAACGGCTATAAAGTGTGTTCCTAGCCACTCTGTACAACGAGATTTGCAGGTTTCAACAAGCCTATGGATTGCTGTTCATGATCCAGAGAAGGTTGGTAACAACCTACCTATTAAATGTTACGTGGAACTTGGGCATTAACACTTTTATATCCTTGATTTTGATTCAACTTTGAATGTTCTATAAAACACCTTTTTTTCTTGTACTCTTCATGGACACATATTTTATCTAGGCGGTTGCTGAATTAGCAGAGGAGTTATGGGATCGCTTCGGTTTTGATGTTTGTACTGATTATTCTGGTATATTTGACGCACTTTCCCATAAAAATTACAATGTCAGAGCTGCAGCAGCTGAGGCTCTGACTGCTGCGTTGGATGAAAATCCAGACAAAATGCAAGTAAGTCTCCAGTAGTAAATTCTGCTCTATACTATATTATAGTCTCATTGTGAGAAGAACCAGAATATTTATCGGGGCTAACTGTCTGAATAATTCGTGTTATATGGTCATGGCAGGATACACTTTCCACTCTTTTTTCATTGTACAATCGAGATCTTGGTCCTGGAGTAGAATTTGGAGATACAAACTGGCTTGGAAGACAGGGTATTGCATTAGCACTCCACTCGGTTGCAGATGTCTTGGGTTCTAAAGATCTTCCTATTATCATGACATTTCTCATATCACGTGCCTTGGTAAGGGTTTCTGTACTAGTATGCATGCATCTTATTATTTGTATGCCTATAAGTACATTGAATGTTTAGTGCCCGCCTCTTTACACTGAACTTACAGGCTGATCCTAATCTGGATGTTCGTGGTAGAATGATTAATGCTGGCATCCTTATTATTGATAAGCATGGAAAGGAGAGTGTTCCTTTGCTGTTTCCTATTTTTGAGAGCTACTTGAACAAAAGAGTAAGTTTCTGTGATAATTTGAACTTCGTCATTTAGTTGATGATATAGCCAGTATATTTTCTATCAACAATATCTGTATCGACTCTTTTGGAGATATGTTACAGGCATCAGATGAGGAAACATATGATCTTGTCAGGGAAGGTGTTGTCATATTCACTGGTGCTCTGGCAAAACATCTAGCGAAGGTGCAAATACTATCAGACTGTATGGCATGTTTGTTTAATTTGAAAGATACCGATGCATGGTACTAATATAGACCTTCTATCAGGATGATCCTAAAGTTCACAGTGTTGTTGAGAAGCTGCTAGATGTACTTAACACTCCATCAGAGGCAGTTCAGAGGGCTGTTTCAGACTGTCTGTCTCCACTTATGGTCTCAAAACAGGTGAGTTGTGCTATGTTAGTTCTGTTTATTGCATTGATGACCTTCTGATCCATTCAGTATTCATTTGTGGTTGCTTGTTTGTCCGTTCTATGTTATAATGTCAACGTGCTTTTATTTACAAATTAGGAAGAAGCCCAAGCTCTTGTATCTCGACTACTGGATCGGATGATGAAATGTGAAAAGTATGGCGAGCGGCGTGGTGCAGCCTTTGGCCTTGCTGGAGTGGTTAAAGGATTTAGAATTACTTCATTGAAGAAGTATGGTATTGCTGCAACATTACAACAAGCTATGGGAGACAGGTATGTTACCTCTTCGAGACTTCGACAAATGCTACATGAGGGAGGGCTTCTTTGATTCGTAGGATAGGAAAGATTTAGGAATAGGGAAAGCATATGATAGGAATAGGAAAATCATAGGATTGCAATGTCATGCACATTCCAGTCCTATAGGATTTGCTATGCACCAAAGTTTGTTTGATTCCTTCAAAGGAATTGTAAAAATAGGCTTGAGTGGATGTTAGAATTCCTATGGGAAGTAGTACAAATGATTCCTTAGAAAAAATTCCTATAGGATCCAATCCTACAAATCCTATGCTATTCAGCATGCTGCATACAGTTTCATGATAATGTAGTGATGTGCATATAGCCCCCATGAACTATTGTTTTGGTTTAATTTTCACCCCTCACGTTCAAAACTGATTGAATTCACACCCTCGATTCCCAATAGCGTTAAACTGTAACCCTGTTTCCATCTGGTTTTGGTTTTATTCCACATGCGCACCGCCTCAGCTTGTGACAATTCACCACCACATAACACCTTCCTTCTACCTCCCTCTCTCCTCTATCTCCTGTCTGGCACTGGCTTGAGCTTAAGCTCTCTGGCAAAGCAGTGTCCAAGGGGACTGTTTACTGCAAGTCCAGCAGAAAGCACTGAACCCACCACATTGTTGGCAGTGTTGTGGTGCCACTATAGTTGGGTGATAGTATGGTTGGTAATCATTGACAACCGGCAGTAGCATATGGATAAACACACGCATGGACTGAATATGTACCCAGCAGTGGCCAGGAGCTTAGTGAGGCTCTGGAGTCACTATCCCAGCGACTTTGTCCTCGAGCAAGCGCCTGTACCGTTTAGTCCTTCATCTTCATGGTTCATGCACCATGCTGCAGTTGATCCACCCAGGCTCCCTTAGGTAGTCTACAAGTCTGTAGAGATGGAGCTTTTCAACATGTAGGGTTAGAATTGGACTGTGGTGGTAGCAAATAGGGTACAGTGGAGCTGTGGCTTGCTCTTGCTAGTGGTCAGCTGTGGCCTACTGACCTCAATGGTCATGAGAAGCAAAAAGATGAGAGAGAGAAACCCGGTGTACTGACTACTGAGGACAGACAGGGTTGGCTGCAAATTTTGAACAAAAAAGGTTGTACTGCCATGTAGAAGGGAAATTAGAAAAAAGAAGCGGTAGCTTGATTGATACGTTGGCATCTGCTGAGATTTCTGCAACATAGGCAGTACTGTAGCAACCTGGCAGACTGGTTAAGTAGACAGAGTTGACAAAGTTCAGATGCAGCATGTAGATGTTTTAAGTCCATCGGGAAGTTAGTGACATTTATGCATCTGCTTTAAGGTAGTTGAGAAGTGAATGTAGTTATAACCTTAACTCATTAGTTTAGTGGACGTTTTCAGCCTAGCTTGAGACTTATTTCATTTCATCCTTAAACTTGGCATTCTGAAGCATGGTTTTTAAGTCGTCGCCTAAGCGATAAGGAGCCCCAGGACGGTAAGGTGTCCGCCCCACCTTAGACTTGAAGTTTATGACTGCCTCAGTGAAGTGTCCAGCGTCGTTAAGAGGTCCCAGCCGCTGTCTGTGCCTCGATGCGGCATCGCTGTGGCTGCTCCTGGCGCTTCAAGACGATGACCCAGCTGTTGTGCAGAAGGTGTGTGGCGGCTGTGGTGGTGACTAAGGGAAGGAGGAGAGTGGAATTAGGTCATGGAGGAGTATATGGCCACTAGATTGGCTTTTGGGCTACCGGGAGGTGCATAAGTAGTTGAGAACTGCCGATTCCTCTTTTCCTGCAATGTTTAAGGCCTCGCCTTGGGCGCTTAGGTGTCAGAGCGCCCCTCCTCCGCCTTAGGACGCTTTACCGCCTTAAAAACCATGTTCTGAAGGCATGCCTCACTATGTATTGCAAGGATAGGCTTAGTTTTTGCTTAATTGTTTCTTGTCATTTTATTTCCATCAGATGCCCTGCTTTTCTTTGATAAGATACTAAGATGGTACTCCCTGCGCCCCATAATATAAGATGTTATACATGCAATATAGGAGTATATTGTTTGTAATAACATCCTATATTATGGGACGGAGGGAGTATTAGATAGCTTTTCTTTGACATGATGGTATTAGAAATATCAGATGTTTAATGAATGATTAATGTTTCACTACATTGATTCTGCTGTCCCCAGAGTGTCTGCAAAATCCCGTGAAGGAGCATTACTTGGATTTGAGTGTATGTGTGAAAAGCTTGGCAGATTATTTGAGCCGTAAGTTTAGCACTGCTTACTTCATAAATATTTTCTGATTGAAAATTATTCATTATGATTCTTGTCTTGCAGTTATATCATCCAGATGTTACCCTTGCTTCTCGTGTCGTTCTCTGATCAAGTTCTGGCAGTGCGCGAGGCTGCTGAATGTGCTGCTCGCGCAATGATGGCTCAGCTCACTGGCCATGGTGTCAAGCTTGTCCTTCCTTCACTTCTTAAGGTACTTACTGTTCTATTCTTTTATTACTGTGTTTGTTATTAGTTCAGATACCATGAGAAATGTTTGGCCACCTTTGTTTCCATGAATGTGAACTGCAGTATGTATTTTTATTTAGTGTCACAAAGGCCAATATGTATAATTTGTACAAAGGCAGCTATACCTTGGCATATAGAGTAACATGTTACAATCGGGATTACTAATACTAAATTTGTAATGGATTACTTCGGCAGTACTAATATATTTATTATCGTAAATTGCAAATATCTGGATGAGTTTCATGTACTTTTTCCAGGGCTTGGATGACAAAGCATGGCGAACTAAGCAAAGCAGTGTTCAACTTCTTGGTGCTATGGCATACTGTGCTCCTCAGCAGCTGTCTCAGTGTCTTCCAAAGATTGTTCCAAAGCTAACAGAGGTATACAATGGAAGTAGTATTCAAGTATAATCTGCATGACTTTTTCTTAAGTTATATATCATGTATTGTCCAGGTACTAACAGATACACATCCTAAAGTCCAAACCGCTGGACAGACAGCCCTCCAACAGGTAATGCTTGCTTATTTCTCATAGACATTGGGATGTTCTTATGCCTTATCTCCGCTGGATACTGTCTAATTTTCCAGGTTGGAAGTGTCATAAAGAATCCTGAAATATCTGCACTTGTCCCTATCCTTCTGTCAGCTCTGACAGATCCAAATGGCCACACCAAACATTCTCTGGACATCCTTCTTCAGGTAAACGGGGATTTGAGATAATGTTCACCGTGTTTTTTGCATGTCAATTGCCTTATTTTATCCAGGGACTGGTCTGTATTTTCGAGGTCTTTGTGTCCTTATGGCTGTAATGTGTTCTCTTTATTAATAGAAAGCAGCCTGGGTCCTTCTGGACCCTTTCCCGTTCATTTGTTTTTTGCCTTCATCACCTTGTTGATAAAGATGATGTCTAATGATTATTTTTACCTCTGAATCTCTTATTATTCTTTTTTTGTGGCAGACGACTTTTATCAACTCCATAGATGCTCCATCACTTGCGTTGCTGGTACCTATTGTGCACAGAGGACTGAGGGAGAGAGGTGTTGATACTAAGAAGAAAGCTGCTCAAATAGTTGGGAACATGTCTTCTTTAGTTACAGAACCATTGGATATGATCCCTTACATAGGATTACTCCTACCTGAAGTCAAGAAGGTAATTTTTACGCCAGTCCTGTAGATAGAGCATTTTGGAAGCAATTACTATCTGATAGTAATATCTTCATTAAATTTACTAAGTCAACTTACTTGACTCTCATACTCTTCTTGATGGTATATCATAGGTTCTAGTGGATCCCATACCTGAAGTCAGGGCAGTTGCTGCTCGAGCTCTTGGGTCTCTTATAGTTGGAATGGGTGAACAAATTTTCCCAGATCTTGTGCCATGGTTGTTGGAGACACTTAAATCTGATAATAGTAATGTTGAACGATCTGGAGCTGCGCAAGGACTAAGTGAGGTTGTTTTCTTTTCCCTTTCTTTTGCAATTTTGTAGTATTAATGACTTTTTTTTGAGCTAGCATTATGTTAGCGTGGATGTTTTTGGTTTCTTAAATCTTCTGATGCATAAACATAGACATGCAATCTAACATGTGTAGTCAACGCAATTCCACACCTGTAATTTCTGCAGTAGTTATGGATTTCTTGTGAGTTTTCCCTTGTCTCACACTTCATTTGATTAGGGGAAAAAGCTGTCACTTACACAAATATATTATTTTTCTATCTTGAGGTTTGTTCAGGTTATCCAAGTCCAGTACTATTAACGTAAAAAAAAAGTCCAGTACTATTGGAGTTCCAGGGAAAGCAAATGCTTTTAGATTTCTTATACTAATATTGGCAGGTGTGACAAGACACTTTATCTTAGTGTATAATTTTGCCATTTTTTTTTTGGAACTTCCAGGTTTTAGCTGCTCTTGGCAAAGATTATTTTGATCAGATTCTTCCTGACATCATCAGGAACTGTTCCCATCAGAAGGCTTCCGTTCGCGATGGACATCTGACACTTTTCCGCGTAAATCTACTCTCAGTTCCCATATTTTTCTCATGCGACTATATTACCCATAATCTTCTAGCTTGTTACTGATTTATCTATCTTCTGTAGTATCTGCCGAGGTCCATGGGTGCAATTTTTCAGAATCATCTGCAGTCAGTTCTTCCTGCCATATTGGATGGTAAGATAGTGAACTTCTTTCTTTGATGGTCAGCTCCTTGTAACATCGACTCTAATATTTACTCTTGTCAGGGCTTGCTGATGAGAATGAGTCTGTTCGTGATGCTGCACTTGCTGCGGGTCATATATTTGTGGAGTACTATGCAATAACGTACGCCCTTACATTCAAATGAGTTCAGTGTTCACTTTTTAGTTGTGCTCTTGATATATGATGGCATTTTCTTCATGTTAAATAGGTCTTTACCTCTGTTGCTTCCTGCTATTGAGGATGGGATATTCAATGATAACTGGCGTATCCGTCAAAGTTCTGTTGAACTTTTGGGAGATCTTTTGTTCAAGGTCGCTACCTCATTTATGTGTATTCGTGTCTCACCTTTTCTAATTACTCGTTATCATAAAGTAATGCTAGTTTGGTACCATCTATAGGTGGCTGGAACTTCTGGGAAGGCAATCCTGGAGGGTGGAAGCGATGACGAAGGTGCTAGCACAGAGGCTCAGGGACGTGCAATTGTTGAAGTTCTTGGAAGGGCGAAACGCGATGAGGTTCTTGCTGCCATTTATATGGTCCGTTCTGATGTCAGCTTGACCGTTCGCCAGGTATTTGTTATATTTTACCCTACTGTGAACCGGTGAATTTTCAGTTGTTTTAATATTCAACTGTTGAGCATTTCAAAGCGCCTTTTTTCTAAAGCTTCTCTTTTCCATGCTAGGCTGCGATACATGTCTGGAAGACAATTGTAGCAAATACTCCAAGAACTCTGAAGGAGATCATGCCTGTACTTATGGACACATTAATTTTATCTCTTGCGTCATCTTCCTTGGAACGGCGGCAGGTTTGATCTAACTCGTGTACGGTTTGATCTTTTTAAAGAACGGTTATATTTTTATCTCAGTATGTATTGACGTTTGTTCAGGTTGCCGGGAGAGCTCTTGGTGAGCTTGTAAGGAAGCTTGGTGAGAGAGTTTTGCCCTCTATTATTCCCATTTTGTCACGAGGACTCAAGGACCAAGATGCTAGCAAAAGACAAGTAAGTACTGTTAGCTTAATATTCTTTCATAACTTGACACGGATTTTTTGATTGAGGAGTTTCCTGGAATTTTGACCGATGTTGATCCCTTTATTTCCTAGTAGAGATCGAAGATAAGCCTTCATATGGTTTTGTTTAATTCTGTTTCCTGTCGAATTTTCTGAGATTGATCTTTCATACGAATTTTCCTTATCCCCATCAAAATTTCTGCCAGCCCACCAGTTTCTTTGGAAACTGTATATGCATATGATGGTTTCTTGATATATTTTGGACACACCTTACATGTTGAATATATCTATTCTGGGAATGATCAATGTACTGTTATGTTTTTGCTCTTCAGGGCGTTTGCATCGGCTTGAGTGAGGTTATGGGTAGTGCTGGAAAGCATCAACTTTTAAGTTTTATGGATTTACTTATTCCTACCATCCGAACTGCTCTGTGTGACAGGTTTGTTTTATGGCTGTATAGTTGTGTTATTTTTATACGGAAGAATCACTAAACAGCAAGCTTTTGTAACAGCGCACAGGAGGTTCGTGAATCTGCTGGATTAGCATTTAGTACTCTATATAAGGTAACACTCAGAACCACCTACATTTTTTATGGATGATTTTGTGAGACTACATGCTTTGTTGTTGACTTTGTTACCCTCTCTTTAGAGTGCTGGACTGCAAGCCATTGATGAGATTGTCCCCACACTGCTACGTGCCATGGAAGACGACGAGACATCTGCAACAGCCCTTGATGGTCTAAAGCAGATTCTAAGGTTTTCTTCTTAGTTACCCTTAATTTGGCTGAAATGAATATTTTTGCTTGAACTGCAGAGTGTTCTAACTTATCAGTGATTTTACAGCGTCCGTACTGCAGCTATTTTGCCCCATATATTGCCCAAACTAGTCCAGCCCCCTCTCTCGTGAGTGAACCGATTTTTTTTAAGTTCAGAATTTTAGATCAAGTTTCGATCCCTCACAAATTGTTGTGCTTGTAGTTCATTCAATGCACATGCACTGGGAGCTCTGGCTGAGGTTGCTGGGCCAGGTTTGAGTTCACATATTGGAACTGTTCTCCCTACATTGATACTTGCTATGGATAATGAAGATGAGGTGAGAGGCATTCTAAATACATAATTCTGACCTGACCTATTTATTAGTCATGTGATCATTATGTGTACTCTTAGGTTCATAATCTAACATATTTTGCCATAGTTAAGAAACTGTCCAGTTTATGAGGACAAATGCTGTGTGCACTATATTCTGTTATTGCTGACATTGGACATTTCTTTCATATTTCATGTGAGTAAAAATGTTATGTCCAGTATATTCTGTTATTGCTGACATTGAATATTTCTCATGGGAATTATAGGATATACAAAGCACAGCCAGAAAGGCTGCTGAAACTGTTGTGTTGGTTATTGATGAGGAAGGAGTCGAAACATTAATACCTGAGCTTCTTAGAGGAGTCAATGACAGTCAGGTTGGTTCACTGAGTATTCTCTTTGAGCTTGAAGCAATATTACACCTGTTGCTAATTTGAAGGTTCTAAGTTCTAACGTATTATTTCTGACCAGGCATCTATGAGGCGTGGTTCAGCCTCTCTTATCGGTTTCCTCTTTAAAAACAGTAAATTGTATTTGGCTGATGAAGCTCCTGATATGATGTCTACCCTAATTAGTTTACTGAGCGATACTGATACGGCAACTGTATCGGTGAGCACTCTGCTACCCCGCACTCTCCTGTTTTTGGTTTCTCTACTCTTGAGGCTTATACTTACAATGGTCAACAGGCTGCTTGGGAAGCATTTTCAAGAGTTGTTAGCTCTGTGCCAAAGGAACAGCTCCCTACTCATATAAAATTAGTGCGTGATGCTGTCTCAACAGCCAGAGATAAGGAACGTAGGAGGAAAAAGGTGCTACTTGGAACTTTTACATTTATGATGTGAATACTTGGCAATAGTTCCTGCTTTCTTGATGGGGGGAAATGTTGCCACATTTGTTTCATAGGCACTTCATAGTTAAATTTGTTCTGCCTGAGATTCTAACTACTTGAATTCAATTTCAGGGTTTGCCTGTTCTGGTACCTGGCTTATGTCTTCCTAAAGCACTGCAGCCTTTTCTTCCTATATTTCAGCAGGTATGTACTCACGGAGAACTGTTAATTGTATTATAGTCATATCCCTTTTTACTAAGTGTCGAGTTGTATGCAAGGCGAACTGCCTGACTGGGAAGCATAATGTGCACTACAAAATCAGACTAGTCCTATTTCTGTTAGTATAAAATTTCAGACTTCAGCATATTTATTACCATATCTTCTGTTGAACTCCAGGGTTTACTTAGTGGGTCCGCTGAGACGAAAGAGCAGGCAGCAGAAGGTCTGGGAGAATTAATTGATGTTACAAGCGAGAAAACTCTTAAGGAAGTCGTTGTGCCAATAACAGGGTATGACTATCTTAGCTCCTGTTTTATAACCCCATCTTGTATGTTAGAGGTGCATTTGCTTTCCTAGTTTAAAAAAAGCTCCAAACTCCAAAGCACATCTCTATAACAGAAATATTTGAGAATTAATTGATGTTACAAGGGAGAAAACTCTTAAGGAAGTCGTTGTGCCAATAACAGGGTATGACTATCTTAGCTCCTGTTTTATAACCCCATCTTGTATTTTAAAGAGGTGCATTTGCTTTCCTAGTTTAAAACAAGCTCCAAAGCACATCTCTATAACAGAAATATTTGCAACCATCAGCCATGTTACTATTTGCCACACTGAAACAGGTTTTTAGAGCATGCTGTTCCTGCAAAATGAGCAAACACCTTGTAAGCATATTATCTGTGGTCCTTTTAAAGTTCGTTATAGATAAATCTTTTACCCCAAATATCTCCTTGTTGATAGGTATTCTGTAGTTATGGTTCTTTTGTATGGAAATGCCATATCCAAATATCCGCACCAATCTGCTGTGTAGCCGTAAGCTTGAACTTGAATGTGGAGCCTGATAGAGATCCTGGAGTGCATTGTTGAACTTTATAGATAAGTGCGTACCGGATATTTTATTGAAAATCTATGTAGCTAAGGCACACTTAAAGCACATTCAGCTAAAAAGACATAATTTTCACATTATTACTGCCACCTTGTGACTTTCTCTTAATTTATATACCACTACATGTAATAACTAACAACCAAGAACAGGCAGAGTGAGGCTATACGCGGATACAAATCTAGCCTCTAATCATGGTGAAATTACATGGTTCCTTGCTTAATCGTGCATACTGCGCTATTTTTTGTACATATACGGCTTGTTTTCACAGTAGGCCTGTTGCTTTAATATATGCCTTGTTGTGCGTATAGGCCCCTTATACGCATCCTCGGAGACCGTTTTCCATGGCAAGTTAAGTCAGCTATCTTATCAACCCTGACTATTATCATCGCAAAAGGCGGGCTTGCACTTAAGCCCTTCCTTCCCCAACTTCAGACAACGTTTGTCAAATGTCTACAGGATAGTAATAGGTTGGTACAATCTTCTCTTTCTGTTCTCATTTCGATTGTTTCATCTTCTTTTACACGAATGTTTGAATTGCAGATCTGTTCGCACAAGGGCCGCATCAGCTCTTGGAAAGCTTAGTGCATTGAGCACACGAGTTGATCCTTTAGTTAGCGATCTGCTGTCCATGTTGCAGGTATTTCTGGTATTACCTTTTGTTTTGGTGTGTGGGGGTTGGGGTGGACTTGCCACCGCCTGTGCTTAAGTAATTTTATTTTATTTTCAGTTAGGGGATGATGCTGTTAAGGAAAGTGTGCTTTCTGCACTTAAAGGTGTTGTTAGGCATGCTGGTAAAAGTGTTAGTTCTGCAATCAGATCACGTGGGTGTGCTCTTCTCAAAGATCAGTTGCAGGCAGATGCTGATGATGTCCGCAGTTCTGCTGCGAAAGCAATTGGTACATTATGTCAGGTATTGCAAATTGTGGCATTTTGTTATCTTTGTAGATGTCCCAGAAATAATTCACAATATTTGCCTAACTAGTGGTTAAGGCATTGGCCTGAAATTAAATGATAGTCTGCTGTAGGACTACTCAAGTCAGTGGCATCAAATGCATTAAGCAACACATCTGAATATTATAATTAAGGTACCACATTGTCTTGGTTTACACAACATGTTTCTGGACATTATAGTCAGCCTTGCCACAAAAAGATCAGTATGTTCTTTGAAAGTGAAAGTGAATAATAAGTAGGTCATGCTGTAAATCAATCATGATAGAAAATAAAAATATATGTATGAAGTACTACTGAGGATTGTATCAGCACTTTGAGCTTTATTGTTTGTAAAGTATCTCCTATTTCAAAGGGCATATCTTGTTCTGTGTTGCTAACAACTATTCTGTCATTATTTTGCAATTGCTTACCTGTGGAGTAGCCATTTTCTTTTTTGTAGTTTTTGGAAGTTTTCTTTTCTTTTCTGAAGTTATCTATGTACTGTAATATGCATATGCTCTTTTCAGTACATGGACGAGATCGAGACCGCTGATCTGGTGCAGGCTCTGTTGAGTATGGGCACATTACCAGACTGGTGTACCAGGCATGGTGCTTTGTTAACATTCTCATCCATATCAAGACATTGTCCAACAAAACTGTGCCATTCAGCATCATTTCCATCTATTGTTGATCTTCTGAAAGATTCTCTAAAAGATGACAAGGTATTGGATCAACTTGCACTATTTGGTTACTGTATTAATCATTGTGTTTCCATCTGTAGTAACTCTTGTCTGTGTTTCTGGAGAAGTTCCCTGTTCGGGAAGCCTCAACAAAAACTCTAGGGAGGCTACTTTGTTACCAGTTACAATTCCAAGGCAGCACCTTGCAACTTGTTCAGCTACTCATCTTGGCATTGCGTGATGATTCAAGTGAAGTCAGGAGAAGAGCTTTGTCCTGTATCAAAGCTGCTGCCAAGGTTTATAATTAGATATATTTATGTTTTTATATGTGTACTCTTATATTTGCGTAGGTGTTATGCTGGTAATCTAATTGGTCTTTGCTGCAGATAAATCATTCAGTTCTTGCTACACATATCTCGATATTGGGCCCAGCAGTTGGTGATACTTTGAAGGATAGCAGCACTCCTGTGCGTCTAGCTGCGGAGCGCTGTGCAGTTCATGTTTTCCAGTTGACCAAAGGTGCACTGTTTTCTATTATTTCATATGACCTTCTACTTATTCGATGCTGGAGCCCTGTGCAAATAGATTTTAGGGCAAACTATAGATGGGCTTGTGGTAAACTTTGTATTTTTCTTAACTTTCAGCCTGTTAGTTTGATATTATGAATACTCATAAACCAATTTCCTACGTCTTTTTCCAGGGGCAGATAATGTTTCGACGGCACAAAAATACCTCGTCAACATGACAGGCTTAGAAGTAAGAAGACTTGCGAAGCTTCCTGTGGAGAGGTAAGAGAAATTGACTAAATTATTAGCTTTGCATTGTTTTTCATGTTAACCAGTGAATCTGGAAATAACTTTATAACTTAATCATTTTCCATGGCTTGCAGTGATGGCAGTGAAAGTAGTGACGATGACAGGAGGACATAAACACTGCTCAGTCACAGCAGCCACAGAGGCCATTTTTTGGCTATCCATTCAACTCATAACTGATATGTTATAGGTAGACCGTGAGTTGAACAATGTGGTCAATTTTGTTCACTGGCCCTTGATGTAAACACTCTTTTTGGGCAACATATAGAACTAGAGGATGGGGTCGGTGTTCCCATTTCTTACTACTACTGAACAATGTTCATATCGACATCAAAGCATCAAATCATTGAATGAAGCAAAGCAGCAATATTTTACCGTCACTTTTTTAGCACTTACATGAAATCCAACGTGTTCACTTCTACTCGTATTAGAGGAGACTACAAGCATCAGTATGAAAGCTTACCGGTCAAGAATATGAACAATCTACTCTTGGCATGCTACAGTAAAGAAGTTCACGTAACTACCTGATGTTTCATAACTTTAAACTTGGTCATTTAACTCCCCAAACTATTCAAAACCGGACAAAATCTCCCCTAGGTGCTAATGGGCTGTTTTGGAAGTGGTTTTAGACACGTCACCCTGGATGACCTGGTGCGGACTGCACGCACCGGGTTGGTCGAGCTGCACCTGGTCTTGACACCGCCCGCCGTCTGTGTGGAGAAGCATCGTGACGCGCCATCGGCCGTTCTCCTCTTTGCTCTTGATGACGGCCACGAGGTGAGGTCTTCACCTTAGCCTCATCCATCTCCGCTCTTCGACATAGTCGTGTCCTCACCCTCTCTGCTATCCAACGTAGTCGCGACGCCTGCACCTCTTGGACGGCGGTGGTTCTTCCTCTGAGGAGGAGCCGGCTTCTGCATGAGACCTCAAGCACGCCATTGTTTTCATTGTGGTGGAGAAGGGATTCAGAGGAGAAGGCGCAATGGCCGGCCGCATGAGGAGGCAACGGATTTGGGGAAGAAGGCAACCGAGTGGAATGGAATCAGAGTAGAACGACGTGATGGAGGGGAAACGATAGTTAGGGGGCTTACTTGTCTCATACGTGTCCAAAACCGCTGTCCTACGTGGCCAAACCAGGGTCCACCGTGTCCTAATCAACTTCAGGGGGTGATTTGCCCGGTTTTGCATAGTTAGGGTGGTAAGTGATCTAGTTTAAAGTTAGGGGGTGGGGAGTTAGTGTCCGAAACGTGAAACATAGGGGTTATGATCAATCGACATCATACTCTATTTACAGGTTCTTCTACTTGGATCTTTTTTTCACCTCCATTGAAGGAGGCTACAAACACTCGCAATTTGTTTTACAAGCAAGAACAAGAATAAACATCTTGATCATGCAACAATAGTCTGGACACAAATAAGAAATCACGCCACACTTAATTTTGATGCCTACCATCTTTCATCTCCCTCCCACATATTCTTCTCCTTCGGCCCGGTCGGCCCTTCCTCCTTGGACAGCTCGTTTGGCATCTTGTTCAGCATGTTCCCAGTTGGACCACTTAGCCGGAGAGGCAGACTCTTGTTCATCCCCTCCATCCTCGTCTTGGACTTGTAGATCACCGTCGGCCCCCACTCCCTCATGAACTGCAGCCACGGTGGCTCGGCGACAACGCCGTCTCCAAGGTACTCGGCCGCCATGATGCGGTACTTGACGCTGGAGTCCACAAACAGCTTGCTCCGGGCAGCGTCGTTCAGTATGCCAACCCCGATTGTCGCCGAGCCCTGCAGGTACACGCCGGCGTACGGGTAGCTCGCGTGCCCATTCCTGGACGAGTACACCGCCGGCTTGTTCCCCGCGGCGTACTCCAGCGCGGACGCGTCCACCCACCTGCCGCCGCTGTGCTGAGAGTAGTAGACGGCCATGAGCTCGCCGGTGAGGTTGCTGACGCGGAGCGTGAAGTGCTCCCAGTCGCCGACGTGCTGCCCGGTCGTCCCAAGCGGGAGGCTAACCATGCCTAGCTTCAGCCTGGCAGGGCCGTTGAACGGGCAGAACACCCACATGGCGACGTCGGTGCACGCCCCGCCCATGGCCGGCTTGACGTGCGCGTACAGCTCCGCGCTTTCGATGTCGCCGCGGTAGACCTCCTGCCTTCTCTTGAGGTCCGCCGGCGGGTCCATCCAGTACTCCCCGTCGTTCCACCCGCCGGCCGGGAGGTTGGACCCCTCTGCGTCGATCTCCTCGCCGACGGCGTCTCCACCTTTCTTGAACAGCCTTGCTCCATTCTTGAAGTACCAGGCGACGGACGACGGCAGGTAGACCTCCTTCGGGTGGAAGAAGAGCGTGGGACCGTAATGCCGGATGATGGCGTGGACCTGCTCCAGCGTCGGCATCGCCGACAGGTCGAGGTCGACGTTCTTGAGGCACGCGAGGCCCTGGTCGCGCGGGGAGGAGCACCCGCCCACGCCCACCGCGCAGCAGAAGGTCCCGGCGCCGATGCCCTTGTGCCACATCCCGCGGTGCAGCGGCCTGAGGCCACGCACGACGAAGGCCTCGCCGGGCGACGCCGACGACGGCCGCGTGAGCTGCAGGTGGAGCAGCGAGCCGTGCGACTCGCACTCCTCGTCGGTGAGGTCGGCGCGGACGCAACGGACGTCGTCGAGCGACGGCTTGACGGTGCCCGTGGTGACGAGAACACCGATCGCCCGGTACCCCTCCGGCGGCACGGGGAGCCAGAAGTACGCGTCGGTGCGGCCGTAGCCGCGGCAAGGGCTGCCGCTCCCGCCGCCGCCGCCAACGCCGCCGCTGGCATGGAAGGACCAGACGAGCTCGTAGTCCCGTGGCGCGCAGAGGGGCGGCTGCGTCGACGTGTCGGCGGCGGCCTTGGCGACGAGCAGGTGGCCGTGGAGCGGGCGGCTGTTGGGCTGGCAGTAGTGGCCCAGCACGGAGAAGCCGTCCGGGACGGCGGCCGGCCTGTAGAAGGTGACGCCGCAGGCCTGCTGCCGGCGCGCGGACGGCGAAAGCGCGCAGATTTTGTCGAAGGCGGTGGCCGCGGCGAGCTCCAGCTCCCCGCCGGCCCCCACGCGCATCCTCCCCCGCGCGAACCCGCCACCTGCGCCGGCATTGCCAGCGACGTCGCGAGCTCACACGTCAGTCAATCAATCAATCAACCAAGAAACGGACAAGAACGCCCAATAATACGTAATTAAGAGGTTTCGAGAGGCGAAATCCAAATCGAAGACGGGGAGTGTGGGCAGTCTCACCTTGCGGCCACGTCGGGAGCGGCTCGGGGAAGGAGAAGGGCTCCGGCGTCGGCTCCTCCGGCGCGGCGGCGGCGGCGCGGCCGAAGAAACGCATCATATCGGAGATGATTGGGTTTGTGCGGTCGTGGTTTTGGAGTGGGAACAGCAGGAGTTGAGCGGATGGATCAACTAACAAACTAGCGTGGTGTCGGGAACATTCTCGTCGGGAAGACAAGATCTAGAGGAGCTCCGCGCCGGAGATGAGCGTGGTTCGCTCGCGCACTCTAGATTTGGTTTGCTCCGATGGCAAGATAGGTTTTTGATGCTAGCTGTGCCGGGCCCTGCCTCTCTCTCTCTGCCCTGCGCCGAAAGGTAAATGTAGATGCCATGTCCAAGCTCTCGGGTTGGTGAGACCGCTGCTCTTTCAGCGGTGGGGCCGCTCCTCTCTATATTATCCAATTAACGTGGAAGCTTTTGGCGGCGAATGGGTGCGGTACACGGCGGCGGGTGGACGTCGCCGACAAATCCACCTGGCACGTCGATATCGACCGTGAAAGCTTCTGCGACAGCAACATAGCCAGGCAGGCCGCACTCTTAAACTGGCACTTAATCAAGAACCTCTGGTTTAGCATGGGTTGACAGGTTGACAGCTCGAGATTAAGAACTTTTTGCCCATGGCAACACAAACGGGCGTGGGATATAAACGAAGGACTAATAAATAAATGATGATAAGATACAAACTCTAGTACTCCCTCTATCCATATTAGTGGACACAACTTTGTCTAGATACACATGTATCTAGTCTAAATACTTAACTAGATACATATGAATTTAGACAAAGCTATGCCCACTAATATGGATCGGAGGAAGTACTTAAGAGTTCCCAACCTGACTGCACAGCACGCCACACCTTGAACATCCATGATATAGCCTATAGAACAAGATAAGCATGTCCATTGTCTGCTCTTATCGTGGGTGCGTTGCCGGAGAATGACTATGAATAACATTACAGTATCTTTGTAACATGTCTCCCTTTGAGCTACCCAAGCTATTTTTTTCCATCTTTCAGGATAACTCTTTCAAGGAGACCCAACTTCTCGTCGCCATCACAGGGGTATGTATAGACCAAGCTGCAAGAGAAGAGAACCGCTCCAGTTAGAGAACTCCAGTGACTGTCCAGATAAATCTTTATTAATTTTGTGGAAAACCATTCAGCTGGGCAAACAAGGAATTATGGGGTTGCATATGAAGTGATGCGGTTGTACTAAGACTGCAAAACTTGTAAACTGCGGCTGCAGATACACAATTATACAGAATAGATGCTTCAAGGGAAAACCTATGTGTTCAATCTAAAGATGACATTGTAGTAGAATTGGCAACACGCTAGCATACACATAATTCATGCCCACATGCATGCATAGTTTACATACCAGAAGAAGATTTGACAAAACCACCAAGGGGAGCGTCTGAAGAAAAAGTTGAACATGAATGCCATGGCCCAAAAGCAAACTAACTGAGGGCATCTGAAGATGGATTCTTCCGAAGAAAATATGATACATATTCAGGTTGAGAGAGCCGACTACATGTGACATGTGCCACTGTGAGGGGGAAGATTTTTGGCTCCCAAGCTCAAGTGCTCACTCCAATTTTTTTTAAAAAAATCGAAAATCATATTTATGAGTTATAAAAAATTGTGAGTGTAGCCACATAAACGTGCAAACTATCAATTTCAAATACTTTGTAAAGTGTGTATCTAAATATGCATATTTTCATATCTCTAAGTTTTACTAGATTTTGTTATTTTTGTGTAGCCCATAAAATAAAGTATCTCAAATTGACCTTTTGCATGTTCGTGGGATACTACATTTGCTACACCCAGAATTGTTTTCAGAATTTTTTGAAACTCACAAATATAATTTTCGATTTTTTTAAAGTGGAGGGAGCACTGGAGCTCTCAGGAGCCAAAAACACTTTCCGCTTCATTGTATGATAACTTAGTGATTAATTAGAATATGCTTTGATGAAGTAGATTTTCTGTACTATACACTACAGTATATAAACTGTCATAATGGTTGCTTCTTGCCTGATACATATTATTGCAGTAAATGCACTAGATACACTTAAGACCACATTTTGACCATGCACACAACATGCTCTAGAAAGTCAAGGGGCTCAAACACCCTGGCAGAATAAAATTAAGAAAGTATATCTGTTCTTTCAGAAATTTGATAGTATGAGTTACAGACTAAATTAAGAAAGTGTAAATAGGGTCTATTAATAATTTGATAGCAGTTTTGATGACATCGACGGTAGCTATTAAGTGTAAAATACATGCGTTAGAGAGACAGTTTTCCCGTGTATATAGGGTCTATTAAGCCCCCTTGTAAACAGGGCAAAGACACACCCTTGTTAACGACTTATTTTTGCTTAAAAAAACTGATGTTCAGAGCCTAGACTAAAAACTAATGATCCTGATGATCTCGCGACAACTGTAAGACTTAAAGCGTGCTTTACTGTACTGCCACTTCTTGGTCACTGATGGCTTCTTTGATTCAAAGAGTTCTCATAGGACTGATTTCTCATAGGAGCCATCAATGCTTTACTATCCTTGTCTTTTTCCTAAGGGATTTGTAGGACTGAATTTCATAAGATTTATTCCTAATGAATCCTTTGCACTGCATTTCTTAGGAAATCTGACATCCACTAAAACCTCAGTGTAGGAATCCTTATTTTCCCTGTGATGTAATCAGACAAAGTTTTATGCACATGAAATCCTGTAGGAATAGAATGGGTATGACATTGCAATCTTGCGTTTTTAGAATCCAATGAATTAAAGAGGCCCGAAGCTAAGAAACCCTTATCCACAGCGACAGAACTAGTTCAGACAGAGCTCAGCTCATCTTTATACAACATACCAACAATTGGAGACAAAATAATTTATGATTTTTCCAAAGCCAATGGCATATTCCCAAGAACCATATAAATGTGAAATGCATCAACATTACAAATCCTCGCTATTCCCTGATACAATAATCCAACACAATAGGCGACCCAACTACTGACTCTAGAATCTAGAAAAACTATTTCGTGATACACACACATACTAAATGCTGAATAGCATCGTGTGTTTCGTTAGGCTTATTTTGGCTTTTGAAGTATGGCTTCTAAGCCACAAAAGCACCTAACCTGATGTTTTTTTGCTTTGGGTTTTGGCTTATCCATCATGCAACATTATCCAGTCAAAGCCAAAAGACAAAGCTAAAAGCAGCCTAACCAAACAGCCCAGGCACTTCTGTAGTCTGAAGTTTATCACAATAAGAGGTAACAAACTCATAAGTGAGCCGCACTCCTTATGAACCTCCCTCCAATGTGTAATCAGGAAATCCACATTAATCCCCGTTATCATAAGGATCAAACCAAAACGAAGCAGCATTTAACAACTTGACTTCACCAAACCCATACTAAAACTTGTTCAATCAAAACACCCATGCATACTAAAATTTGTTCAATCAAAACCAGCCTCCAATCTAGAGTTTCAGACTCTAGAATCTAGAAAAATTGTTTCGAAACACACATACATATAAAATGCTTAATAGAATTGAAGCACCCTTCTATACTCCAAAATTAAGCACAGAATGCTACAGTCTCATTAAGTGAGTCACATGCCTTAATAAACCTCCCCCCAAATAGTATGCAGATAGCTACCCTAGCCAATAATAAGAGTCACAAATCTACATTAATCCCTGAGAACATAAGGATCAACCCAAAGGACGCAGCTTTAACAACTTGACTCTACTAGCAAAATCTACGTAGACCTCGGCAGGATACTCAAATCTCCTCAATCAAACACAATCAGAACACGCATGTCACTCCGATGCATCAATAAGTCTGATCATACAAAGTCAAGCTAATATCTGAATCAGTAGATCTAAGGATGCAGTTTTATCAGAATCAACCATTCTCATCTATTTGCTCAGTAAATTAGAGGCAGAAAAATACAGTAAGATCAACGAACAGATTCGGTACCTTAATTAATTGACTTTGGGGTCGGGCATGCCGAAGAGCCCTGGAGCGGCCCCAGCGGCGGCCCGGGGCGGCGTGAAGCCGAGCAGCTTCTGTAGGTTGGTCCGGATGCTCATGGAGCACAGGAAGTAGAGGAATACCATGGCGCAGTCGGTGGGGTCGTTCCCTGGCAGGCCGCGGTGGCTCATGCGCTGCACGAGCGGCACGGGCGCGAATGGCAGCTTGGCGATGGCGCGGCCCTCGAAGAGGGAGTTGAGGAGGCCGAAGACGACGAAGAGCACGGCGGCGACGACGGCGCCGGACTTGAGCTTGGCGAAGGAGAGCTCCCGCGAGGCGTCTTTGAGGCTGGACTCGACGCGGTCCATCTTCTTGGCCCGCGAGGAGGAGCCGG
The DNA here is from genome assembly GCA_026929855.1 of Poa annua. Taxonomy (NCBI): domain Eukaryota; kingdom Viridiplantae; phylum Streptophyta; class Magnoliopsida; order Poales; family Poaceae; genus Poa; species Poa annua. The sequence continues at coordinate 29,547,057 of CM049427.1, read as the reverse complement.
CGGGCTGGGAGGAGGAGGAGGCGGAGGAGGAGGGGGTGGACTTCATGGCGTCGAGCTTGCGGGAGTGGCGGTCGATGGTGGCGCGGAGGGAGTTGTAGGTGTTGGTGCGGTAGATGAGGAGCCAGGAGATGGCCTCGCAGAGCACGGCCGTGGCGCCGGAGATGGCCACCACCGAGAGGCTGTCGCCGTAGCGCAGGGAGGAGAGCGCCGAGGCCATCTCTGTGTCTTGGGCTGGGGGTTGGCTGCCGCGGCCGGCCGGCGGGGATGGGGGGCGGAGACGGACCGGAGATGCGGAGAGAGATCTCGATTTGGCTGCGGGGAGGAAGGAATCAGCGAGTTCGGTCAGGGCTGCCGCGATGTGTAGTTGGGCAGTTGGCTGTTGTGCGCGTGCGATTCCGTTACGCCCGGCCGTGTGGGCTGTGGAGACCGGAAGGGAGGAGGCTGGCATGTGGGGTATAGTTCTTTTTATTGAACTTTCACTTTTTTTATCTTGTGACAACAATTACCTGAACATTATGTTCAAAAAAATCTTTGGCCCATAGCTATCTTATGAATGCAAATGGCGAGATGGGGGCGCATGCTTCTCTTTTTGTAGTTGGCGTAGGCACCTTCGTCGATGTTGCGGACCTTGTCGTGGATGTATCCGGCGATGGGGGGAGGAAGTGGTGAATGGATCATGATGATCGACAAAGAAGGGATTCGGGGCGGCACTTGAAGCAGGCCCGCCGGCCTCGAGACCTCGATGTGGAGGAGTGCCGAGACATAGGGCGCGGCCTTCCAGACCTCGGCGAGTCCCATCGAGCAAGTGTGCCTCCCTCCGTCGGCAACTCGGAAAGCCTCGGCTCATCGCCGTGAGTCTCCCCACGCCGGCCGGCAAGGCGATTTTTTTTAGGAGGGGATAGGGACTGCGAGCAATGCACGTGTCGCCTAATGCATAAACTATCATATCATGACAATAATTTCGTGTATTTAGTTTTCAAGCTAATGACAGTTTGTGACCAGATTTTTCATTCTTGTTTCTCAAGAATTTCAAAACAAAAACCAAAATTTTAAATGGTATGTTTATTCTTAAAACACCATATATGTCCTTAATATGGATGTTAGCAAAAAACCATATAATTGAGTCTTTTTAAGCGCTTATTTTACTTACAAAAGCAATTGTTCCACTACAATCACTAATGGTCGGGTCCACCATAGTAATTGTGTCTGTAGTTGAAAGTTCTATACTTCTTTTTTTGACAATCAGGACTGGCAAATGCCCCAGATCAAAATTTTAGAGAGGCTAGATGAAGTGTACATCACAAGTTTTGTGCTCATATTGTTACAAACAAACGTCTAGCTGAACACGAAAACTGAGGTTTCTCGCACTACTGTTGAGCTCCTGCCGTCTAGCAAAGGATTTAAATGTTGTGTAAGATTGTGAAGAAGCATTTGATTACGGTACAGAAGATAAGTACCACACTATACAATTTTTTTTGCAATGAATTGTTACTAATGAACAAGTCATCTATCCTTTCTTGTGTTCTTGGCATTAATTAAATTCCATATTTGCAATTTGGGCTATAAAACATTTTTTCTAGGTTTCCTTTTCGTCACCTCAAAAGATTCTACTCCCTCCGTCCATAAATAAGTGTCTCAAGTTTTTAAAAAAGAAGATGTATCTAACCAAAATCATGTCTAGATACATCTTCTTTTTAACAAATTTGAGACACTTATTTATGGACGGAGGGAGTACTATATATTCTCTCAATTTTCTAATGGGATGACTAGCTAGAATTAATCTTCAATGCAAAACTTTATTGGTTGTGCAACATTGGCTTTCTAGTCTACCAAACAAAGTGTCTCCGTGTAACAGATCTTCTTCTTTCATTCGCAAAAAAAACTTCTTCTTTGACGTGAAAACAGTAGGAAATTATCCTGGGTAATTACGCTTTTATACAAAATTTTAAGAGAGCGAATAGCTGACTTTGAGATCATGTTGTTGTATCCGTCCTTCGATGTCATCTTACTCAAACTGAAGTACCTATGTTTCAGCCAGACATAAAATGACTTGAGCTTGCCAACAGTCCACTCCAACAGTAGTCCCAGAAAAGATGCATCTGGGCTCCTCGACATTTTCTTTATTAACAGATCAGTCACAACCTGGGAGATAAGGGATTTCCTCTGTAGCAGATTTCTACTGTTCACCCTATAATGGAGAATTTTATGTCTAAGTTGGCAAGCACTTGTACATATCCAACCGGAGTCATGTCGAATTTCAAGGTTCGTTGTTAGAATCTTGTATGTCTACCTTAGTGAGCCATGCTTAATAAGAAAGCAACAAAGTACGTTGAGCGAGGCGCTAGCTGGAATACAAAAAGAAACATAACTCGGCTAGGGTTACCATCTCACAACCCTGCTAAAGTAAAACAGCCATTTCCAAAAACAACACCACCGAGTGCTCCCAGTTACAACAGAGATTGATAAGCCAAGGAACACACAAGAAATAAGTCGGCCAACATAGACATGGTGCAGATGAACAAGGTGACTGAAAAGGCTTGTAAACAGTATATACATATATTTTGGAGAAAATTACAAAAGAAACCACCGTAATTACGGCTAGGTTTTTAAAAACCCTAATTACCACTGACCCCTTTTGCGCGCTCCGGCCAAGTTGCTGGCAGGGAGAGCGTGAGCGCGCTTGGATCAGGAGGAGAGTCGCCCATGTCGATCCCGGCCGCCGCAGCCTCCGTCGGCCACGTCTAGCGAGTTTCTACCGTACGCCTACCGTACCACCATGAGAGCACCTGCCGGCGTCCACGATGGAGCGGCTCAGGTACACAATAGACTTAGGTAGCAGTGGTAAAAGATTCAGATACCCCATGATATAGTCAAATAGAGGGAGGAGAGGACCGGGACCAAGTGGAGGAGGAGATCGACGGCGCGGCGGCTTGCCGTCGGAGGCGAAGAAGATGATGCCATGCCGACGATTTCCGGTGAACTGGCTTGATTACTTTTACGTAGAAATCCAGGGCGTGGCCGCGGACCTATTTGACAAGGTTTTAACGCTGGCTGGAGACTACAGAGGTGGGAACGCGAATCATGTCAGCGCCGCGTCGTCGCGTCGATTGTGTTCGAAGGTCAGAGGCCGACCTCAAGCTGCGCGGTGGTGCCCCTACGCCCAGAGACGTTGTGCAGGACGGGCCAGCAGGCGTGGGGTCTACTGTCGCGCAGGGCGGGGCGACCTGCTTTTGTCGGGAGCTCGTTTTTTTTAGAAAATAGGGTGCGGATGCCCGGCCTCTGCATCAAAATGATGCACACAGCCACCGCAATTATTAAAAAGTATCAAGCACCAATTCCAACCAATATCAGTATTACAGATCACGGATCACTCAACGTTTCTACAAAAATAAGCCACTTAAAACTGGTACTATCCATCAAGCCTCTTATGATGTAGCCACCCACCCCGGCAGAAGATAGCCCGTACGACCATCGTCATTCGAATACATCCGGAATCCATGAGTCCACGATGTCCCGCAGGCAGTAGATAGGACCACGTATGGATCCAAGAGGTGGCTTTGTTGATAACCTGCAAGTAATGAGAACACGTTGTTTTGTTAAATATGAAATCATTTCTACAATTCCATATAGCCCAGAGAGTGGCCGCAACACCAATCCGAATAAGTCCCTTAGACTTCTTATCAATCCCATTTAACCATGATCCAAAAAGGTTCGCTACACTAGTCAGAGGCTTAATGTTAAACGTGAAATGAATCAAGCGCCAAATATCCCTTGTAAACGGACACGGAATAAAAAGGTGCTCTACAGACTCATCTGTGTCACAGAACACACACTTCTGACATCCGATCCAATTCCGCTTCGCTAAATTATCTTTTGTAAGTAGTTCTTTACGCAGCATGAACCACAAAAAGATCTTTATTTTAAGAGGGATCTTTAGCTTCCACAAATACATTTTAAGATAGTGAGTATGACCATTAATTAACTCGGCATACATGGATTTAACCGAGAACACGCCATTATCTGTTAAATCCCAAACAAATCGGTCTTCCTCCTCAGTGAGCTCAACTCGCATTAGCCGCTCAACAAGGTGGAACCAAATATCCCGATTAAATCCAACCTAATTCCTCCTAAAGTGAATATTTAAAGGAGTACCATCATACACATTCGCCACAGTCATATTTTTATTAGTAGCCAGATTGTACAGCGTCGGGTACTCACTTGCTAACGATTCAGCCCCTAACCAAGAGTCCTCCCAGAAACGAATGTTATGGCCATTTCCAACAGTGAAGGATCCATGTTTAAAAAACTCTTCCTTGACCCCCATTAATCCTTTCCAGAAGGGTGAGTCATTTGGTTTGACCTCAATTTGTGATAACGTTTTATCACCTAGATACTTATTCGTTAACAATTCTTGCCATACTCCTTGTTCATACAACATTTTATATAGCCATTTACTCAATAGGCAAATATTTTTAGTTTCTAAAACCTCAATGCCGAGTCCTCCTTGATCCTTAGGTCTACAAATTATGTTCCATTTAGTGAGGCGATATTTCTTCTTAAATTGGTTGCTTTGCCAAAAGAACCTGGAGCGATAAAAATCTACTCTTTTCCGAACCCCTTTAGGTATTCGGAAGAAAGATAAAAGGAACATCGACAAACAAGTCAGGACCGAATTGATAAGCACAAGACGATCTTCGTATGATAACATCTTTGCTATCCAAGATCCTAGCTTTCGCTCGAAGCGATCTTCCACCGGTTTCCATTCTTTATTTAACAATCTTCTATGATGTATCGGAATACCTAGGTATTTAAAAGGTAGCGATCCTAGTTCACACCCAAAGATCTCACGATATTGTTGTTGTTCCTCCTTAGCTTTACCAAAGCAAAAAACTTCACTTTTATGAAAGTTAATTTTTAGTCCAGATAATTGTTCAAAAAAGGCTAAAATAAGCTTCATGTTCACGGCTTTCGCAATGCCGTGTTCAAGAAAAAGGATTGTGTCATCCGCATATTGAAGTATAGAAACTCCTCCATCCACCAGATGAGGAATTAATCCTCCGACTTGTCCATCCTCCTTAGCTCGAGCTATTAAGATGGCAAGCATATCCGCGACTAAATTAAATAACAAAGGTGATAGAGGGTCTCCTTGGCGTAAGCCCTTTAACGTTTGAAAATAATGCCCAATATCATCATTTACTCTAACACCTACACTCCCTCCTTGAACAAATCTAGCAATCCATTCGCACCAGGTTTGCACAAAACCTTTCATACGAAGGACTTGTTGCAAGAAAGACCATTTGACCTTATCATATGCCTTTTCAAAATCGATCTTAAATAAAACACCATCCAATTTATTTCGATTAATCTCATGGATGGTTTCATGTAGTACAACTACCCCTTCTAGGATATTTCGGCCAGGAATGAAAGCAGTTTGTGTCGGTCTTACCACTTTACTCGCAATTGTGGTGACCCTATTTGTTCCAACCTTTGTAAAAATCTTAAAGCTTACATTCAATAGGCAAATGGGTCTGTATTGCTCAATTCTACTAGCATCTTCTTTTTTTGGTAGCAAAGTAATGATACCGAAATTTAATTTGTATAATGGTAAGTCGCCTCTCCGCAATTGAGCAAACATAGCCATCAAATCGTCCTTAATAATTACCCAAAATTTCTGATAAAACTCAGCCGGGAACCCATCCGGTCCCGGCGATTTGTTGTGTTCCATTTGTGATATTGCCTCATGCACCTCTTGCTCAGTAAACTCCGAAGTTAAGATACCATTCTCTTCGCTTGAGATTTGCGGCATATCACCCGTTATAGCCTCATTCATGGACACATAACCAGATTGCGGTGAACCAAATAATTTCTTGTAAAATTCAGAGATGAACACTTTTAAGTTTGTTTCTCCTACAATAGTCCCCTCATCCTGTTCTAACTGAAAGATACGTTTCTTTCTATGTTTTCCATTTGCCATTATATGAAAATATCTCGTATTATTGCCCCCCTCCTGCACATATTTAACCTTAGCACGTTGCGCCCACCGTGACTCCTCATCTCTACGTAATTTTGTTAATTCCTTATCCGCCTCCTTTTTTGCTGTCCGTTCAGCATTTGACAGAGGTTCTGTCTCAGCTTTCACATCGAGCTCATCGATTATAGCCACTAGTTTCTCTTTTATTTTCCGGTATTCACTTGTCATATTTTTAGCCCATCCTTTAAGGAATTGACGCAAATGTCTCACTTTATTTTGCCATCTATCCACAGGAGTGTCGCCTTGTGTGACCGAAAGCCATTCTTTCGCTACTATATCATAAAATTCTTCATGGCGCAACCATGATAACTCAAAGGAGAAATGATTTTTATTTCCTTTATGTGCTTGGTCACCCGAATTAATTAGCAACGGAGTATGATCGGACCCCGTTCGAGTCAGCGCATGTACCGTAACTAAAGGAAAATTCTGCTCCCACTCTACACTTGCTAGAAACCTATCCAACTTCTCATATGTTGGCGTTTCTCGCCTGCTTGCCCAGGTGTATTGTCTCCCAGACAACCGCAATTCTTTTAGTTCGAGGCTCTCAATAATAGTATTGAAAAGAAATGGCCAACGCGCATTGAAGTTGGCATTGTTTTTCTCCTCCTGTCTACGGATGATATTAAAATCTCCTCCAACTAACATCGGTAAAGTCTCCCCTTCACATATACGTACCAACTCCGCTAGGAATTCTGGTTTTTTAGCGTCTTGTGCAGCACCGTATACTACAACAAGAATCCACCTAAATCCATCCAGTTTTGATTTAAATAAAACTTAACACAAAAATCTCCGGTAATCACGATAAAAAACAAACTCGCATTAAAGCCAACTAACATACCTCCTGAATGCCCCAATGGAGGAATACAATACCAAATGTATTCCAAACCGGCTGCTAAAAAGTTTAAAAAATGTTGTCCAAAGGAAGATCTACCCGTCTCAATTAGAGCTATAAAATCAAGTTTATGCTCTTTAACCAACTCGCTGACAGCCCAATGTTTCGCAGTGTCGCCAAAACCATCTGTATTCCAAATGACTCCTTTCATTATTTAATATTCAGTTTTTTAAGCCTAGTACTTCTTCTAACAGTAAGTTTTGAACCAACAATCTTTGTCTTTCGACCGCATTTGGTCTTTGGTGCTCCCAATAGAAAATCCGCATGATCATCTATTGTCTCCTCTTCCTCAAGCAAATCCTCACACAAATTTGATGCCCTACTCATTAATAAATTCGACTCATCATTGTCAGTTCTACTCGGTAAAGAATTGGCCAGAAAAATCACATTCCTATCTCTCTCCGTATTTCTAAGTAAAGAAACTGAAGAAGAAATTTCTGATTCAGATTTACCTAAAGAAATGCCCAATTTATTCGCACGATTTAAGATTTCAGAATCTGAAAACTGAAGAATAGAGGATGGGAATTTAGATGTACCTATCGGTGTCTGTAAATTTTTCTTCTTTGCCCATTCCATCGCCCTTTCAAGCTGCGTCATATCCACATTTGGTTGTCCCCGCAGCCGCTCACTGGTTCGCACCTCAGGATCATGTTGACCCCCAAACGCACGCATCTCCTCAAGAGTTGGCTTGGTGGTCATCGCAGCATCACAATAATTTCCGCCCCTGGCCGGTGATCCTCCCCTTGCAGATACACCATCGCATGTTGTCATGGCCGCCACAGGTGGAGCAACGGCAGTCTCGTCAATAACAGTGCACACCGAGGCAGCACATGAACTCGCAGTGTCCATGTTGTGATGTTGATCAGCAGATTGTTCAGAAAAATGGGTCATCTCCGCCTCAACTTCAAACTGAGCGTTCAGATTTCTACACGAACCGGCCAATTTATCCCCTTTGTCAGCCTTGTAATGAGATGAAAACCCATGCTCAACATCATTCAGTCTCTCAAAACAAGGAACAACTACATCTTTTTCCAGCAACCTCTCAGAATCCTTCTCCTCTCCCAAGTTAACACCGAGTGCTAAATCCTCCTGTCGTGCAATCAACTTTGAGATTTCCTCTTTGGCATCTTTAATTTGCTGCTGAAGCATAGGTGAAAAAACCACTCCCCCAATATTTTCTTGCATGTTATCTGGGATGGTGTCACCAACCATATTCCTGCCCTCCGACTGTGGTGCAACATCTAAATTCATATCATGATTAGTATCCTTCCCATTTTGATCATCATCCTTTGTTTTGGATGCCTCATCCGAACCATTGTTGCCATCCTCATCTTCATACCGAGGCCCCGGTGAAGATGGTTCCGCATCCTCTTCATCCGAGACATCTACCCTTTTCTCCACTCGAAAACTCAGCTTATAGAAACCATCCTTGACAAAAACAGCCCAAGATGATGGGATCAATGTGTAGTCCACGCAGCCCACAAAAATCCGCAACACGCCATGCTTACGTGTGTATTTCATGTCCACCTTTAGTGTCTTACCAAACAACGATCCTAGACTCCACATAGATAAGAAATCCCCCGTGTGTTTTGTTGGTATTCCATGCACTCGGATCCACTTCCTTGGCAGCTCAGCCCAAGGTTCTATTTTTGCCATCCAAGGCTCCACTGTGATCTCGCAATCAGATTTTGGAACCTTACAGAGACCAAAAACAGCCAGCCTTTCCAACTCGCTCTTAGCAGGAAAAGGCACCTTAAACACATTATGCCCAACTTGAATTACATCCCAAATGAAGGTCTCAGTAGGAACCAAACGCTGTAATTGAGCGATCAACTGTGGTATAGAAAGCATTCCTCCGGTCACCGTTACCATTGCCAACCTAGCATTATCAATTTTCGGTTTATACGTTGCCGTGATCGGCTGCTCAAAGAACATCAAACCTTCGGTTAACAGCCCATGCATTATAACTTGTGGTTTAGGAGCTAACAAAAGAGGGCATGTTTCAGAGGGATGCTCCTTACTCTCACAAATTTCACAAACCTCCACCGTACATTCCTTGCCAAGATGTCCCACCTCATCGCAACGGTAACATCTAGCTTTCTTAGGCTTCTTAGCTAGTGCCCCTTCTTTCTCTGAACCACAAGATTTTTCTATCCAAATCTGTTGCGGAGCTGATACCGGTGTTAAGGCCGCCTCCGACCCCCCTTTGGCGAGACCCACAGCAGTTCCTGAACCAGGGGTTAAAACTCCTTCAGATGGTGCCCCAGTTTGGCGTAACGCATCCGCCACTTGTTTCACCACATTAGCCAAAAGATCCTCACTCAACACCGTTGGTAGTTTTTGTTGCACGCCCTGATTTCCAGTGCCACTGGTCTGCCCTCTCTGAAAATTCCCTCCATAATCTCCATTGGATCGCCCACCCCGCTGATAGGTGAATGATCTATTGTAGACCCGTGAGTTGCCACTGTTCAAACCAAAACCTGATCCAGCATTAAAATTACCGAAACCTCCATTGTTGCCACCAGCAGGGAACCCTTGCCGATGATCCGGCTGTCCCACCATACCGTTAGTGCCAGCATTGAAAGACGGTCTCGGCGGACCACCGCCTTGTCCGCCATAGCCACTAGATCCCCCAGCTTGGAAGTTGCCTCGGCCAGGCGCAGAACGAAACGGCTGCCCTGCACCTTGTCCACGAGCAGCGTTAAACCCACGGCCACCTCCAGGAAACCCTCGCCCACCTCCATTATTCGCCATGGAGGCAGTACAGGAACGTGGCGGCGGAAAGGTTTGGCGCTGAAACCCTAGTGCCAGCCTACGTCCTGAACATAACGTAGATAAATCGATCCGACCACTTGTTCGTAAAACCCCACACCGAGTCGGTCTCGAATTTGGGTTACAAGTTATTATTTCTGAGCCCAGCCCGAAACGGCCCGCATAGCCTTTTTTTTCGAACTGAGATTGGTTTGAGTTTGAATTTCCGAGATTGGTGGATCTCATCATCGTCTCCGGCGACGCATCGCCGTGATGAGCACTCTTTTTCCGGCAAACCTTTTCCCACTGACCACCAGCGTCATCCTCAACCCTCACCGATGGTAGGAGAACAGGAAGTTTAATTTGAGCTGGTCTTCCGAAAGGTAAACGGGCCAAAAACGACGTCGATCGCCGAGTTGAAACCACACAATCCAACGAGTTCCGGAAGATGAGATTAGCGTACCTTTGGGCTCGCCGTTTCGCCGCTCTCTTTGCCGCTTTTGAGCTCGACGGCGTCAAGGATCTACCCGCATCCGATAATGGATTACCGCATGCGTATCTGGAGTCCCCCCAACCTCTTCTTGCGCCTTCCCTTTGACGGCAGACTCCAGGACGGAGATCTCTGATGCATCCTCGTCGTCGCTAATGGCCAGCTCCTCGTCGTCGGCAGCGATTGCCCAGAATCGCCCCCGAGTCGCCTCCAGCATGATTGCCTCGCTCATCGGAATCGAAGAAGATGGCGGCGCTCGATCTGGACAGTTTGAGGGAAGTCCTTCCCATGGTCGCCGGCACACGTGAGTGTAGGAGGACACGCGTGTTCAAGCTCATTTCTCCGTGGGCTCACAGAGGTTGCCAGGGGGTCAGAGTGGCTCGTCGTTTTCGGGTTCGCCGGAATTGAAAAGATCGGCGGCGCTCGGGCGACCGGCTCAGTCTTCGTCAGTGCATACAGTAGGCTGTCTACAAGCTATGCAGGGATCCGGAAGCAAAAGATTTGGGCGTGGTGACGGTGCACAAGGCCGCGGCCGCCGGCCGGCGTGCACGAGGTCACTGCTCGTCTCTCTTCTGCCATTTTTTTTATTTCTCTGACAGAGAGAGCTGGTAGTGGGCCCATGTTTTTTTGACTGGACAACCCATATACTGTACTAGGCAACTTAACGCGTCAATGCTGTGCCCGTGTTGTAAATAAAATTTGAATTCAATTTTGTAGGTTTGATATTTGAACATTTTAAAATTTTGCAAAATCGCGCCCGTGTAGTAAACAAATCTTAAATTTGTTACTTTGAATATATGTAATTGTTTGGATATTTAATAATTTCATCCGTGTAGTATATTAAGTGTAAGTTTGAGATATGTAGGTTAATTTAAATAAAAGTGAGATGTCATGTATGTAATGCAGTAGGAACAAAGGGTTTATTTTTGTGCAAATCTTGATATATTCTATGGATTATCGTGAATTGCATATCAAAATATATAAGTTCGCGGATGGCATTGGTACAAATTTCATATTTGACATAATATTTTTTACAATAAAACATGAATTGCAACTTGATTAATTACAGGTGGAATGGAATTCCCATTGTCGGAAAGTTTTTTTATTCTACAAATTTTTATATGTTGTTTGCATTTTTCTGAATTATGCGAATGACATTGGCACAAATTTTATATTTGCCATAATAGTTTTTTCCAATTAAACAGGAATTACAACTTGGTTAATCACGTGTGAAATGTAATAGCTGGAAGGTTTTTTTATCCTGCAAGTTCTGATATATTTTTTGCAGTTTTCTTAAATACGGATGAAAAGTTATTATTTTTTGAATTTTGGAATTCCCAAATTTCATATTTGGCATAATAGTTTTTTCCAATTAAACAAGAATTGCAACTTGGTTCATCACGGGTCAAATGTAATAGCTGGAGGGTTTTTGTATTCTGCAAATTTTGATATATTTTTAGCATTTTTTTGAAATACAGATGAAAAGTTATAATTTTTTTGAATTTTGGAATTTCCTGTAATTGAAAAAAATCTGGAAGGCGGGCCCCGCTGGTCAGCCACAGAAGGGCTGTGCTAACGTCAGCCCTTGCCGTCACGCGCGCGCCGGCGGACGCGGCGGAGCTGCCGAGGTCGCGCTGGAGCTGCGGCGCACGCGTGCGGGGCTGTGACCGCGTGGATCTTGAAGAGCACGTCGAGGCGAGTCGAGGAGGCCACGCGGCTGACCAAATGGTCGCCGGAATAGGCGCCGGCGACCGAATCCGCGGCGGCGGACGCGGTGGAGACGACGGCGACAAACCACCGCGATTCCGGACGTCCCGGGACCGCATCGGCAGCGAGGAGGTAGAGCGGAGGGCGGCGGAGCTCGCCGTGGGCTTCAATAGGAGCTAGGAGGCGCGGAACGGCCGTTGCGCGCGGCGGCCCCGCCGGCGACCTCGCAGTTCGCAAGAGAGAAGAAGGCGGAGGGGAAAATGCGCTGGGGAATTTTACGTAGAAGCATTCAAGTTATCTGGAATTTGCAATGAGGTCCCTCACAACGTTAATTTCTGGACAGCGGGTTGAGAGTTTGATTTCTCATATGCTTTTCTACAAAATCGCCCAGAAACCGGCCGAACCGGAGGCCACCGGGTACTGATCGGGACGCGTGTCGCGTTACCATTGGCTTAGAGCCCCGTGCTACAGTACCTGACGTCTGAGTGGTTTCTGTGGACGCATCTGGACCGTCGGAGGCGTCGATCGGACGGCCAGGGGCTTTCGGGTGACGTGGAAGGTGGATCTGGACGCGAATTCGACGCCCTTTTGTATAGGGTTAATTATAAAGTTTCACCCCCTAACCGTTTCATCTTACCACGTCATCCTGACAGTGACAGTGGACTCCACCGCTCAGAATTTCACGGCGCAGTGTCAAAGTTGCCATGTGTCGTCTGAAACTGGGTCCCTCTTATCATAATAAGGGTTAACTGAGTGGTGTGTCCGGTTAGCTCACGAGTGGTGCCTGTCTGAAAATTATTATCCCTGGACGAGTGGTTTCGTGTGATTTTTGTGTATCCCAGTGGTTTTTAAAACCTAGCCGCAATTATGGTGATTTTTTGTAATTTTCTCTATATTTTGATTATATAGCAATTTCAACTTAACAAGTTGGAACAAAACTGACCGCTACCACTCCACTAAAACTGAGCTACAGATTTGGTAGCAGGAAAATAAGAGGCTCCGAATTCATATTCATTTGATATACAATTTCAGATTGAAGAACAACAGAAAACTCTAGAGACACTCACTGATGATGAGTCCTTCGTTGGCCTTCTCGCACTCGTCGATCCACTTGCCGTAGACATCGATGGGCTCGGTGAGGGCATGCGGCTTAGTGGAATACCACTCCTTGCAGATGAAGCAGATTGACTCAGGGATCCAGAGCTTGAGGTCGATCTTGCACTCCACGCTCCTCGAGTGTCTGTAGAACGGGTAGCAGAATGCCGTGTCGAGCTTCACCGTCGGCTTCTTTCGCGACACCATCTTCGAGCTCGCCGACTTTGAAAGGACATTTCTATGATCTCTGTGTTTTGTGTGTTAGTTAACAACATGTGGATGTATTAAGTTGGTGTTAAGTGATGCAGGATAATTTAGGAACACCTCACATGCATCAGCACCAAAAAGGAGAAAAAGAGGCAGCACTGAAAAGTGTGTTCAGCCCCTGGTGGGGGCAGAGTTTCCGGCCTCAGGGGCCGGAGTTTCCGCCCCTACCTGGAGTTTCCGGTCCCTGAGGACCAGAATCTTTCCCAAAGCATCTGTTGCCGAACTGGTGCTCAGCCCCTGGTGGGGGGCGGAGTTTCCGGTCCTGAGGACCGGAGTTTCCGCCCCTGGCCAAACTTTCCGGGCGCAGGGACCTCGAAGATGTCCAAGCTCAGTTTGGAGAAACTGGTGTTCAGCCCCTGGTGGGGCCCGGAGTTTCCGGCCTCCTGCGGCCGGAGTTTCTGCCCCTGGCCGGAGTTTCCGGCCACTAGGACCGGAGTTTCCGGCCTGGTGAATGGCTGCAACAGCTACATCTTTGGAGGGGTATTTATACCCCTCCTCCTTCTTCCAGCTAGTGAGCTTGACCAAGAAAAAGAGGAACTCCATTGTTGCAAGCCAAGAATAAGTAGATCTCCCAATCCCCCCATACAAACTCGTTGATCTTTGGAGGATTGAAGGAGAAGGCCCCGATCTACATCTTCACCGAGCCGTTCTTCATTTCCCCCTTATTCACTTGAGGGAACACTTGCTAGGGTTTCCACTAGGAAAACCTAGCCCATTGTTGTACTTACCTTCTGACGTGGGGCTACCTTTCGACTAGCCCACGATGAGGCTACCTGGGCCGCGCCAAGATCATGAAGGCCCACAGAAGGCCCACTAGGGGTACCGTGTAATCTAGTCCGAGTCGGTTAGGTTTCATAACCTGCCATATCTGTACTTGAAATCGGCACCGACCACCCGAGACCTGGCTACCTATAAAGCCAGGAGGGTTGCTCGTCCTAGAGGACACGCCAACAGCCACCACCACAAACCCTAGCGAGATCGCAATCTCGCCGCCGTTGTAATCGCAACTCGCCATCAATAACAGACAAGCAGGAGTATGGTGTTATCCTCTGGGAGCCTGAACCTGGGTAAAATCCCCGCTTGTCAGCCGTCGTGATCACCAACGCTCTTCTCTCTCCCCCTCAATCAACCCGGGGTGCATAACCCTGGGATTTGTCGAGTTACACCCTCGTCACCTTCTTGTCTTTATGACAGATTGTAGCTGTTCGGGAGCCCCCAAGCTCTTTGTGGGTCGTGCCCGAATCGTTGTTGTAAAGGCTCCGGATTCCGCCTCGAAGGATTCCGATAGTGGAAAGTGGACCAAACCTTTGTGGTGCGGTTCACCGGAGATTTGGGTGAGGCCTTTGTGGCCGTTGAACCATTGTGTTGGTTCACACCTCTCCAACGAGACGTACTCCCATTTGAGGGAGGAACTCGGGAATACATCATTGTCGTCTCGTGGTTTCACTTCGGTTACTTCTATCTTTATTTATCGCCTTTTTATTATATCTTACTTAGTTGCTAGCTTGTCATATAGGTAATTCACCATAGTTGCATATCTAGAGAATTTACCTTTTGTGTCAAGCTTAATTTGAAAAAGAACTAAAATTTGAATTAGCACCTATTCACCCCACCTCTAGGTGTCATACTGATCCTTTCAATTGGTATCAGAGCCTTGGCTCTCTTGTTGGGTTTAACCGCCTAAGAGAAGTATGACACAAAGTGAGGATGAGGCTGAACGGGAATCCGGCACCTAGAGGGGGGGGGGGGGTGAATAGGTGCTATTACAAATTTTAAGTCTTTTCAAATTTAGGCTCAATACAAAGGTAAATTCTCTAGATATGCAACTACAATGAATTTACCTAAATGACAATCTAAGCAATAATAAGATAAACAAGCTAACAAGACAAGCAAGAAAGGGAGCAAAGATAAGGGGAACCGAGTGAAGCACGCGGAGACGAAGATGTAATCCTGAGTTCCACCCAAGGGTGTACGTCTCGTTTGGAGAGATGTGCGCTACCACAACAGGTTAGCCGCAACGCCACAAAGGCTCACCTTCTTCTCCGATGAACTCAACCACAAAGGTTGCAACTCCACCTTCCACTATTGATCCCCTTTTAGGGCGGAGATCGAATCCCTTACAAACACTTGAGGCACGCACCCACAACTTAATTGGGGGCTCTCAAGATGACCACAAAAGGTCAAGGACCACAAAAGGTCAAGGCAACACCAAGATTACAACAATGGTGAACTAGGTTTCCCACCGGAAACCCTAGCCACGAAATCCCCAAGTGAATGGGGAGGAAATGCAAATCCCTTCGGTGAAGATGTAGATCCGGGCCTTCTCCTCCAATCCTCCAAAGATCAACGAATTTGGGTGGAGGGATTGGGAGATCTTGTTGATTTGAGCTTTCAAGAATAGTAGGAGAGAGAAAATCTGAGCTAGCTGTTCTTGAGTGAGTGAGGGGGTATTTATACCCTCTCCCAAATCTGGCCGTTGGCTGCCTCGGGGACCCGGAAATTCCGGTATAAGTGACACCCGGAAATTCCGGGTCACTCGGAATATCCGAGTCTGTGAAATATCCGAGTTGAATTTCCGGTTGAGATCAGAACGTCTTCGACATCTTGACTTAGCCAAATTTCGGAGGGTGACTCGGAAATTCCGAGTCAGTGAAATTTCCGAGCTGAATTTCCGGTTGAAGTCAGAACCACTTTGACATCTTGACTTAGCCAAATTTCTGAGGGTGACTCGGAAATTCCGAGTCAGTGAAATTTCCGAGCTGAATTTCCGGTTGAAGTCAGAACCACTTTGACATCTTGACTTAGCCAAATTTCTGATGACTCGGCAATTCCGAGTCAGTGAAATTTCCGAGCTGAATTTCCGGTTGAAGTCAGAACCACTTTCTGAATTTTCCTTAGCCATATTTCTGTTAGGTATAGGAGACCCGGAATTTCCGATCCTGGAAATTTCCGGTTCCAATATTCCGATTCTGGGAAGAATTCGAGGAACTCTTTTTCTCTACATTTTGGCTTTGGGATATGTGATATGCAACTCACACAAACTGAAATACTTAGCAATAGGATTAGTACATCATTGGTATTGTTAACTAACACTCAAAACAGTAGGGATTAAGAAATGTTCTTTCAACCTCCCCCTTTTTGGTGTTAGATGATAATACCAAGATTTGCAAAGAAACAAAATGCAATATCATGTTTTTGACAGAAAATGGCTCCCCCTAAACAAGTGAATGTAAGCAACACAATATGACAAAGGATAGGAGCAATTTTATAATAACAAACACAAGATATCACATAGGAGTAAGGAGACAAAATGTAAGGTTATGGTAGCATTTGAGACTAGATAGATTTTCATACCTTGTGTATATAGGATATGAAGAGAATACCAACACAATAAATTTGAAGTCTCAACCATAGGATAATGATAGCATAATATTGTCTCAATACACAAAGTCATCACACATAGATAATAAAAGAGTTCAACAAATAACCTCAAACAAGATAAATGGACACAAGCGCAAATAAATGGTAAACGCATATGCTTGTGCCCGAACCCCTGCAAATCCCCGAAGTCCTACTAGAGCAACTTCTCCCCCTTTGGCATCTAAACGCCAAAAAGGAAGAGGAGCGATGCTACGTCCCGTGAAGGTCTTAAGTCCGAGGGGGTCTCCTCATCATCATCATCCTCATCATCCTCATCCTCATCCTCATACTCTGCCTCCTCATCATCATCTTCCTCCTCATCATCATAATCATGTCCAGTGGTGTACGATCTGCCGCCAAGGTCATGGTCAATCTGAGTCCACGGAGCCAAAGAACCCTGGTTCCACTGAGCAAAGGTCAGGGGATTAGAGAGAGCTGCAGGAGCAGGAGAGCCAGACGCATGATGAAGGATCAAGTCTTGATTGTAGGCCAGCTGACGACGATCCTTGTAGGCGATGTATTGCTCCTTGCGGATGTCCACATTCATGCACATGATGTTGCGTTGGAACCAATTCAGCTTCTTCACCTTCGCATGAGTGGCTGGGACATAAGTAGGAGCAGCAACCCTCCTAGCATCACCCATAAAAGATCCACCCTGAGCTGAGCTGGAAGAAGTCCTAGGAGGGGGCTTGACCACTGTCTTCTTCTCATATAGTTTCTTGAAGTCATGCGGCTCCATCTCATCATTGCTGAAGTTATAGTCAGGAAACTTGAACTTGATGAGTTTCATGATGTAAGGAGCATAGGGAATAGAGACCCTGGTGGTCATGGATTCATACATCTCATTGTAGATGTAATCCATAACATCCACACTCCAGTCTGCATCAGGGTTAGGGTCCTCCACAATGCGGTTGGCATGAACGAGCAAGTTGCATAGATGGGTCACCACATTGTCGTTGTTGCCACCACTTGGTGCAATGTTCTCACGGAGGATGCGCACAAGAACATCATAAAGTGGAAGCAAGTCTCGAGAATTGCCAGGTGTGGCTCCCTCACCATATAAGTGCACTGTATGTTTCTTGTTTAGCTTGTAAGGGTGGTGCATGCGATAGCCTTGAGGATTGTCACCATCAAACTTGTAGCCCAAAACCTTGGCAAACTCCTCAAAGTTGGACTCATAGAAAGATTCACCAGTCATCCACTTAATTGTCTTCTTCGAGTCACCCTTGATCACTAGACTGGCAAAGAACTGCATCACAAGCTGAGAGTCGTAAGGACAACGAGTGAGCACCAGCCTCTCCAAGCCCATAGTCTTGACAATATGAATAGCTTCAACAAAAGAGGCTTTCTTCTGCAGAGTTGCAAGATCTAACGGATGCATATGCCGAATGGGCTTCGACAGAGAGAGGTAGAGGTCCACGAGTATGTGCTCTTGCTCTTGACACCAATAGCTGCGATCATCCAGAGTGTTGTCCCTTGGCCTAAGGTACCAATCCCCTTGTCTGAGCTGAGAGTATTCAACAAAGTTCATCTTTGAATAGTTCTGACGTTGAGGAATAGGAGCATTCTTCCTTTTCTTGGATGGTGGCTTGCTAGTAACAGCTTTCTTCTGCCTTTGAATAGGTGGATTGCTTGAGGAGGCAGGACCCTTACCCTTGTTGACAGGGTTCTTGTGAACAGTTGCCCTTGAGGTGTTCCTTGATGCCCCAGCGGACGGACTCCCACTAGAACCTGTGAATTTGAGCATAGTGGGTAGCATAAGGTAAGTGCACACAAGTCAGGAGATTATACACACATTAGGTAGGCATTTGATGAATCATATGTAGTTAAACATGAGTTAATCTTAAAACTGCAGTGTTTGGCTCGGAAATTCCGATTCAGACATAACCGGAAATTCCGGGGGACCGGAAATTCCGAGTCAGACTGAGTCGGAAATTCCGACCCAAACAGAAACAGTGCAGATCTGAGATTGACTCGGTCTAAAACTAGATCGATCCAACACAATGCAAAACTAATGTATGTAGATGGCAGGGAATGGTGCTAGGAACAATCTCTACTAAGAAATATTGAAACAAATAACTCCACATCAAGATCCTAGTGCAAGCACATAAGGAAGAAGAAAAGTGAAGTTACCCTCATCCATTGAGGCCATTGCTTGGAGGAGTGAGTTCCCGGGGCGGAGGAGGAGCAGATCCGGCCGAGAAAGAGGTTCCTCGGCGGTCGGAGTGCTCCGGAGGGATCTTGGAGCAGCAGGGGCGGCGGTTGGAGGAGAGAGAGGCCGGGGGTGGAAGAAGGGCACGAATGAGCCCTTCACCCCGAGCCTGCCCTTATATTTTTGGACAAACCGCCCGATCGGAATTTCCGGTTGTAACTTACACCGGAAATTCCGAGTCACCGGATATTCCGATTCATAAATGAACCGGATATTCTGACCTGCTGAACTAAAATCCCAGTTTTCAAAAAGATGACTTGTGTGCAATAGAGAGAAATGTTTTCAGGGGAAGTGGGCTTGGGATAGATTTCCAAACTGTCATTTTTTTTAGGCGCAAAACAGTAGGGAAAAATCCCTACTGTTTAATTTTCTATTTTCTCATTGACAGTTGTACAATTACAAGGAAAAGTTCATAAAGTGTCCACCCATTGGGTCATCCCCTCCTTTAAGGAAGGTTTAGCTCTATGCATAATCAATCTTAAAGAACAAATAAAGTCCCGGAAACAAGCCTCAAGACAAATAGGCTGAGAGTCAAAAATACATCTGATCCTATGGGTCCAAATACTCCAGCAACCAATAATGAGAATTTCCTTATAGCAGATCAGCCTGTAAGTTTTCTTAGCTTGAATCAACATGGAGAAGAGGTCCAGATCCGTATCCCATTCAAGATATAATTTCCACCAAAAGTTCCTGCTGAAATCGCATTCAGAAAATAAGTGGATAAACTCTTCAGTCATCCCACTAGTAGAAAACAGGCTAAAGGACCAAACTCCAAAACCCCATTTGTCCCGGTCGTACTGCAAACCGGGACAGATGGGGCATAAAACGCGCCGAGCAGTTCAGGCGACACTCATTTGTCCCGGTTCCAGCCACGCACCGGGACAAATGAGGTAGCACCCGCCGAGCAGTTCAGGCGACACCCATTTGTCCCGGTTCCAGTCACGAATCGGGACAAATGTCATGGTTTCAGTTACGTGCGCGCGGAAGCCGAGCCATCGCCGCGCTTTTTCTACGCGCACGGAAGACGAGCGGAAATACGGCGGCGCCGGCGATTCCTCTGCCCTCCGGCGATTAATTCCTCTGCTCTCCGCCGGCGATTCATCTTCCTCTCCGGCGCTATAAAATGCACATCACAGTACGACTCCTCCACACACCATCTCTCCGGCTCCTTCACACACCATCTCTCCTCTCTTTTCTCCGGTCCAATGGAGCCACTTGCGCGTCCACCTCGGTCCGAGTTGTACTACTACAAGAAGGAAGGCATGCGGTTCAAGGTGTGGGTCACCCTTCGTGCATGGCGCGTGGAGAAGTGGATCCGCGACGTGAAGAACTACTTCCTCGACGCCGCTCCGATCAAAGCCGTTGGACTCGATTGCGAGTTCACCGACCCTCGACGGAAGGATACTCCGCAGTGCGCCGCCGTCCTTCAACTCTCGGTGGCGACCGAGACTCTTGTCTTTCAAATTTGCAAAGCTGATCGGGTGCCACAGGTCCTCGTGGATTTCTTAGGTGATGAGACAATTAAATTCTACGGCGTGGCAATCCATAATGACATGAAGATGCTAGCCTACTACGGAATTATTATTCGGTCCGCGGTCGACCTGCAGAGGGATCGCCGAAACCCTAACGGCAATTTTACTCCTAGTCTATATGCTCTCTCTAATGCGGTCATTGGGACAAATCTTGAGAAGAAGAAGAAATACAAGAAGAAGAAGAACACGGATGACGACAAGGAAGACACGTTAGAAGAAGACCTAATTTTCGGATGGGGCAACGTTCCATTGAGCTATGATCAAGTCGTATATGCTGCTTTAGACGCTCGCCTTGGCTTCGAGATTGCATGGAAGTGGGATAGTCTACGCGGCTATAATACAGAGTATGATCATCTTAATGTCGTTGATGAGTAGACTATCTATGTATTCCGTTACGCAAAAATTCTGTGTGCGCGTGTTCTCTTGTATTGACCGAAATATATCTAAAGTTTGCAAAAGTGTTTTCAAATTCCAAAGTTTGCAAAAGTTATTTAAAACAGAGAACAAAAAATGGTTTTGTATTAGTTAGTCAAATTCAAACATTTTTCATATTCATAGTTTTTCCAAAATCCAAAGTTTGCAAAAGTTATTTGAAACAGAAAACAGAAAAAGAAAATAAAAAAAATGAAAAAACCTCCATCTGTCCCGGTTTCAGTCACAAACCGGGACAAATGGCCTCCTTGTTGTCCCGGTTTGTGACTGAAACCGGGACAAATGGGGGGGTACTTTATATACTGATCAGCACAGCCCCCTCCCAAAACCATTGGAGGCATTTTTTTTTGAAATGGAAGGAGGGGGTGTGTGCTAGTCTGTTTTTTTTTGTATGCATGCAAGGTATTTGATGAAATGCCCGAGAGAGTTCACAAATTGATTTGATGTACACTTAAAGAAGTTTATTCTTCTTTTCGATCAAGGTTAATTTTTCTCTCATTTCATTTGTAATTAATTGATACCGTGCATGTTCAGTGTTTATTTGTCGATGTTCTGCAATGGTTATTGATGTAGTTCATTATATAATGCAGATGGACCGACAATGGATGTATGGTGACCGACGCACTGCCGAGTACATGACAGGTTTGAGGAAATTTCTAGAGAAAGCCCAGGCCCACAGTACCAATGGTTTCATGTGTTGTCCATGTGTCAACTGTCAGAATAAGACAGATCACCCAAACGTGAGAACCCTTCAAAGTCATCTTATTCGGCATGGTTTCATGCCCAGCTATAATTGTTGGACGAAGCACGGAGAAAAAGGTGTTATGATGGAAGACAATGAAGAAGAGGAAGATGATGACAACTATCCTATGTTCCCGGAGTACGGAGATTCTGCAACGGGGGAAGCTGAAGCTGAAGAGGCACCAGATGAGCCCACTGACGATCTTGGTAGGGCCACTGCTGATGCAAAGAGAGAGTGTGGAACTGAAAAGGAGAGGTTGAAGTTCGACCAGATGTTAGAGGATCACAAGAAATTGTTGTATCCAAGTTGCGAAGATGGTCAGAAAAAGCTGGGTACCACACTGGAATTACTGCAGTGGAAGGCAGAGTGTGGTGTGACTGACAAGGGATTTGGAAAGTTGCTGCAGATAATTAGGAAGATGCTTCCAAAGGTCAACGAGTTGCCCGACAGCACGTACGAAGCAAAGAAGGTTGTGTGCCCTCTAGGATTAGACGTGCATAAGATACATGCCTGCCCTAATGACTGCATTCTCTACCGCGGTGAGTATGAGAATTTGGATGCATGTCCAGTATGCACTGCATTGCGGTATAAGATCAGACGAGATGACCCTGGTGAAGTTGAGGGTGAGCGTCCCCGGAAGAGGGTTCCTGCCAAGGTGATGTGGTATGCTCCTATAATACCACGGTTGAAACGCCTGTTCGCGAATAAAGAGCATGCCAAGTTGTTGCGATGGCACAAAGAGGACCGTAAGAAAGACGCGATGTGTAGACACCCCGCTGATGGGTCGCAGTGGAGAAAAATTGAGAGAGAGTTCCCGGAATTTGAAGATGACGCAAGGAACTTAAGGTTTGGTCTAAGTACAGACGGTTTCAATCCGTTTGGGGAGCAGAGCAGCAGTCATAACACATGGCCTGTGACTCTATGTATTTATAACCTTCCTCCTTGGTTGTGCATGAAGCGAAAGTTCATTATGATGCCATTGCTCATCCAAGGCCCGAAGCAACCCGGCGACGACCTTGATGTGTACCTCAGGCCATTATTTGAAGAACTTTTACAGTTGTGGCGGGAAGAAGGTGTACGGGTGTGGGATGAGCACAAACATGAGGAATTTGACCTACGAGCTTTGCTTTTTGTAACAATTAACGATTGGCCTGCTCTTGCTAACCTCTCAGGGCAGTCGACCAAGGGGTACAATGCATGCACACACTGTTTGGGTGAGACTGAATGTTTATATTTGGATAAATGTAAGAAGTGTGTGTATCTGGGGCATCGTCGATTTCTTCCGATCAGGCATACCGCAAGGAAGAAAGGCAAGCATTTTAAAGGTGAGGCTGATCACAGTAGGAGGCTTGTCAACCGTACCGGTGAAGAAATATTTGATATGGTCAAGGATCTAAAAGTAATCTTTGGAAAGGGTCTTGGAGGACAACAGGTTCCGAAAGACGCTAACGGGCACGCACCCATGTGGAAGAAAAAATCTATATTTTGGGAGCTACCATATTGGAAGGTCCTAGAGGTTAGATCTGCTATCGACGTGATGCACGTGACGAAGAATGTTTGCGTGAACCTGCTAGGCTACTTGGGCGTGTACGGGAAGAAAAAAGATACAGAGGAAGCACGGGAGGACCAGAAACGTGTGAAAGAACGAGACGGCCTAAGTCCCGAACACTACGAAGGTCCTGCCAGCTACGCTCTTACCAAACAAGAGAAAGTAATATTCTTTGAATGCCTGAGCAGTATCAAGGTCACGGCTGGGTTCTCGTCGAATATAAATAGGATAGTAAATGTGAGACTCCAAAAATTTCAGAACCTAAAGTCTCATGATTGCCACATGATTATGACGCAATTGCTTCCGATTGCACTGAGGGGGCTACTACCGGAAAATGTTCGAGTACCCATTGTGAAGCTTTGTGCATTCCTCAATGCAATATCTCAAAAGGTAATCGATCCGGCGATTCTACCAGGGTTGCAAAATGATGTGGTCCAGTGTCTTGTCAGTTTTGAGTTGGTGTTCCCTCCATCCTTCTTCGATGTTATGACGCATCTCCTGGTTCACCTAGTCGAAGAGATTCAAGTTCTCGGTCCTATATTTCTGCACAATATGTTCCCATTTGAGAGGTTCATGGCAGTCTTAAAGAAATATGTGCATAACCGTGCTAGGCCAGAAGGAAGCATCTCCAACGGCTACGGTAACGAGGAGGTCATTGAGTTCTGTGTTGACTTTATTCATGACCTTAAGCCGATAGGTGTTCCACAATCACGACATGAGGGTAGACTTAGTGGAAAAGGCACACTAGGAAAGAAAACAAAAATTTGTATGGATGGACATTCTTTCACTGAAGCACACTATACAGTTCTACAAAGTTCTACCTTGGTGGCCCCGTATATCGATGAACACAAGAATTTTGTACGCTCTCTACACGCGGGGAAGTCTGACAACTGGATTGTACGTACACACATGGCCATGTTCGGTGGTTGGTTGCGAGCACATCTTGAAAATAAAGACAAGGTTGATGAAGAGTTACACTTGTTGGCCAGGGCACCATCTACAACTATATGTACTTTCCAAGGGTACGAGATAAATGGAAATACATTTTACACGAGTGTCCAAGATAAAAAGAGCACGGACCAAAACAGTGGTGTTCGCATTGATGCAACAAACAACAATGGGCAGAAGAACACATATTATGGTTGCATAGAGGAGATATGGGAACTTGACTATGGACCTTCTTTTAAGATCCCTTTGTTTCGG
Organism: Poa annua; assembly: GCA_026929855.1. Lineage (NCBI taxonomy): Eukaryota > Viridiplantae > Streptophyta > Magnoliopsida > Poales > Poaceae > Poa > Poa annua. Next base: position 29,522,734 of record CM049427.1, on the reverse strand, counting down.
TGCAAATGGGTCAATCTGAAAGGCGGGGTTGAGGTAGACAAGATGTACGGAATGACAACAGTGGATCTAAACAATCTTGCGTACAGAGATGAACCATTCGTGCTAGCCAATGATGTTGCTCAGGTTTTCTATGTGAAAGACATGTCTAGCAGACCCAAAAAAAGAAACATCCTGGGAGTGGAGGAGCCTAGGCGTCACATAGTTCTTTCAGGAAAAAGAAACATCGTGGGAGTGGAGGACAAGACAGACATGTCAGATGATTATAATAATTTTGATGAAATTCCGCCTTTCGTAGTGAACATTGACCCAATCATCAAGTTGATTGAAGAAGATGCTCCATGGTTCCGACGCAGAAGAACTGGCGGTGTTGTGTGATGGAGATGTTGGTGCGATATGTAATAATTAATATATTAAAATTTTGATATGAAGAAGATGCTCCATTTTTACCTGCATATCAAATGGATCCGTCGGCGTTGATAGAACAAAACACACGATTTCACCTGCATACAGCCCCACGGTGGCTCTTGATGAGTGCCTGCATATCAAATGCACCGTGGGGCGTATGCAGGGAATCCGAGTAATTTGTATATATTCCTCAGTAGATGAATTGAACTATTCTTTTGATAGAACAAAACACACGATTTCACCTGCATACAGCCCCACGGTGGCTCCTGAGTGCCTGCATATCAAATGCACCGTGGGGCGTATGCAGGGAATCCGGGTGATTTGTATACCACACACCACCCGGCTAGGCACTAGAAGGAGGAAAAACTGAGTGCTCGCCTCGTCCGAGAGGGGGCTATATATAGGGTCACGGGCTCAACCAGTGGTACTGATAGTGTTGATCCAACAGCTCTCAAGTGCTCAAAAGAAGCACACCCCTGATCCAACGGCTAACAAGTGTTTCAAAGAAACACACGATCTGTGTGCTTCTTTAGTCCCGGTTTGAAACTGAAAGCGTTAATCAAACAGCTCAGAAGATATCAAAAGAAACACACACCTGATCAAACGGCTTACAAGTGCTTGAAAGAAACACACGATCCGTGTGCTTCTTTAGTCCCGGTTTCGAAGTTAAAGTGTTGATCGAACAGCTCAGAATTACAAAGTTTGCAAAAGTTATACAAATTCACATTCAAAATAGTTTTAAACTAATTTAAATAATGGTTATAGAAAAGAGAAAATGTTTTTGTATTAGTTAGTCAAATTCAAACACTTTTCATATTGAAAGTTTTTTCAAATTCCAAAGTTTGCAAAAGTTATACAAATTCACATTCAAAATAGTTTTAAACTAATTTAAATAATGGTTATAGAAAAGAGAAAATGTTTTTGTATTAGTTAGTTAAATTCAAACACTTTTCATATTGAAAGTTTTTTCAAATTCAAAAGTTTGTAAAAGTTATTTAAAACAGAAAAAGAAAAAGAAAAAGAAAAAACCCTATCTATCCCGGGTCGTGGCTCCACCCGGGACAAATAGGGGTGCTATCTATCCCGGGTGCAGTCACGGCCCGGGACAGATGACACCTATTTGTCCCGGGCAGAGCCACGACCCGGGACAGATAGTGTGTTGCTATAAAAGCAACACTTAGCGCTCCCGGGTCGAGCAACCACCCGGAGCAGTTCCAATCTCCTCGCGAAGCGCTCGCAAAATTTTCCGCGACCTAGCCGCCGCCGCCGTCGTCCCGTGCCTCCGCCGCGCCTTCGTCCGCGCCTCCGTCCGCTCCGCCGCTGTCGCTCACGCCTCCGTCCGCGCCTTTGTCCGCGCCGCCGCTGTTGCCCGCGCCTCCATCCGGCCTTCGCCGCGGCTCCGTCCACGCCGCCGCCGTGCCTCCGTCCGCGCCGCCGCCTCCGTTGCCGCGCCTCTGAAGGTTCGTGTCGTGCCCGCACGCCTCCGTTGCCGCGCCGCCCGCTGCTGCCCGCGCGCCCGCACGCCTCCGTTGCTGCGCCGCCGCTGCCATTGCCCGCTCCGCCGCTGCAATTGCTGATGTCAGCGCGGCGGATGCGTGACGTCAGCCCCAAAAACTTGTAGCATGCGAATATGTATGTGTAGTATGCAAAAAAAGCGTGTGTATGCAAATTAGTATGTGAATTAGTATTTGAATATTTATAGCATGCGAATTTGTATTTTTTATTATTATTTGTAGCATTCGAATTTGTATGCAAATAAAAACTTGTATATGCAAATTAGTATGCGAATTAGTATTTGAATTACAAATGTGTATGCGAATAAATATAAAATTTGAATTACAAATGTGACTTGGTATTTGTAGCATGCCATCACCGTCTACTCCCCGTCGTCTCCGTCTCCTCCCCGTCATCTACTCCCTGTAAAATTATAAATTTGGATCTACGCCGCCGTCCGCACGCACGTCTCTCGCCCCAATGCCGGTGCGGTGAGCATCCCCACCTCTGGCCGCAACGCGTGTAGTTAGTTAGTGTTTAGTTAGTGTTTGTTACTCCCTGTAAAATACAACTTTATATAAAGTGTTTGTTAAATTTGTGTTTAGTTAGTTAGTTTTGTGAGTTGAAATATTAATAAACTTTATATGAAAACGTTCAAAAAAAGAAAATACATGTTGTTGTGTCATTAATGTTATTTAATTTGTGTTTGTTAAAGTTTTTACATGTTGCAATGCAGATACTCAGACCCGCCCCGCCGCCCTCTCGGAGCCCTAGCTAGTAAAGTTCGAGAGACTTCAAAAGAGAAATGTAAATATAAATTGTGATACTCGATACGATTGAAATATGTTTGTAAAATTGAAATGTCTTAATGTATTTGTATAATTATTTAAATGGATTGAAATCTCTTGCAGAAACTATGGACACCCGTAGAAACCTTCAACAAGAAGAGGACATGTTCGACATCATCCGCGAAGGTGATGAATTGGACCCCGGCAGAAACCATGAACAAGAACAGGAACACTTAGACGATTTCACCGGGCAATTTCTGAACGAGTCCGGTGATGGACTGGAGGGGCATTCAGACGGAATAGACGTCACCGACAGTTCAGCTCACCGACAGTTCACCGACTCTACTGTTGGAAAGTCGGCCGTCGAGGTAGATATATGCCCTCAGGTTTTTGTCTCCGTTGAAAAGATTTGTGTGTATACATATATTAACTATCATTTTTTCTTGTTTTTAGCCGTCGGCGGGCCATGAACCGGGACCAAGCAAAAAAACAGCGGTGAAACGAGGCGGGCCACGGACCGGGACCAAAAAGCTCCAAGGGAAACAGAAGTACCACATCGAGGAGATCAATGAAAAAGGAAAACCGATTGCTCCCGCTAACCACGCAAGGAAATTTGTAGCTCAGTGCGGAGTCATCGTTCGGGACAGACTATCCATCAGGGCTCAAGAATGGTATAAGCCAAAGGTGCCAAAAGAGGGGGTTATTTATGTCTCAAATGCAGACAAACAACTCCTTTGGGACGAGCTCATGCAGAATTTCACTTTACCGGAAGAGGAGGATGTAGAGGAGCCGGTTATAGAGAATCGATGCAAGGCCTGGACTTATATTGAGATGGGTGAATTGTTCCGCAGCTGGAAGAAAAGGCTTAACAAGTTCATAAAAGAAGGTAAAACTCCAGAATTTGTCGGAGTCTATGAAAAGATAAAAGATGAGTGGCCCGAATTTAAGGCGTACAAGCAATCGGAAGCCGCTAAGGCCATGTCAGAGAGAAATAAGAAAAATGCAGACAAAAAGATATATCACCATAACATGGGGTCAGGTGGCTACCTGACGGCCCTGCCTAAGTTTCTGAAAATGGAGGAAGAGTTTTTGGCTAAAGGTATACAGATCGAGACATTTGACTGGCCAGACCGGGTTAAGGCTTGGTTCTATGGGCATGGTGGAAAGTTAGACCCTGAAACAGGTGACTGTCTTTTTACCAAGGAGCACGGACCTGACCCTATTAAAGCTCTCAGAGAGGTATGGAAGGAGGTCACGGAAGGCAGGTTCCACCCTAACAGAGAGAAGGACGAGCTATCGCGAGCCCTTAAGAATCCTGAACACAGTGGACGAACAAGAGGAACCGTCGGCTCTGTACCGTGGATACTTGGGTTTCCCAAAGATGTTGGCACTTATAGAAGCCGATCGAGAAAGAAGAAAGAGATTGCCGACTGGGCCCAGTGGATGGAAAATAAATTACTACAACATGAGAAGGAGATAGCAGAGCTGAAGGCAGCGCAGACTCGACGGATGCCCTGCGAATCTAAGACGCCCGAAGTTCCTTCTCCTGATCCAAAATCAATGCGGAGAAGCAGCGTGGCTTCGACGGAGCTCGATCGCCACAATGATATGCCGGGTCCTCGTCACCCCGTGGATAATATCGTGCAGCGGGAACTTTGCGACCTACATGTGCCATGCTTGAACATAACCGTGAAGGTGGCGCACGGCTTTGCCCTACCGCCTAGCCCAAATGGAACTTACCATTGTCGCCCTATTCCAGATGGCTATGCTGTTGTCGGGGTTGATGAGGTTATCAAGACATATGAGGGAATTAAGCTGGACTTCCCTACGGGTGGAAGACGAGGTTGAGTTGAGATTTTCCCTCAAGAGTACCTGCTTATGGAAAAAAGAATACATCGTGTTCCCACACATGCAGCTAAATCGCCCTCCCAGTCCACAAGCCAGTCCACATAACTACAACAACGACAACCAATGCGCTAGTCCAGACACCCCCCACAACGACAACCAAGGCGCTAGTCCATCTCCGCCGTCGCGTGAGCGTACTCCGCCGCGTCAACGGACTCCATCGTCTCCGCAAAAGAAGCGGAAGTGCACCACTGCGTCGACTAGTACTCAGAAAAGCGAAACGGCCTGGAAGTCTCGCTTTGTGAACTCTCGCAAAGATGTCGATACATGGGTCGAGGAGATCCAGACTTCCCAGAGAAAGAAGGCAAAAAATATGTCTTTGCCTGTTCCGGTTTATTCTTCGGAAGCGATACGGTGGGCCATAGAATTTCTTACGCATCCGTCGCAATATGAACTAAATATGGACGATGACTACACACGCGTCCTGGTGCGTACATCTAGGAGAGTGCGGGAAGAACAAAAATCTGCTGCCACCCAGAAGAGAGATGTTCCACAGCTCGGAATGCAGGCGGGACAATCGGCCCCTCCACTCATATTGGCGCCTTACAACCGGAACCCGGTCGATGATGTACTTTCGCAGCAAGCTAGAGATATAAGTATAACTCTGGCAGAGCTTAAGGCATTGCAAGCTGGCGAGAGTGTCACCATACATGAGGTGGTGCGGACATATGTGAGAGGAGAAGATCTTGTCGACCCTGCATTGGTGCACACTCTACCAGCTAGGTTGCACCAACTAAATGCATGGTACTTGCGTACCACGAAAAGTCAAGACGGAGACTGGCTCTATGGGAAAATTCCAAATGATTTTTTTGGCCCAGGTGATGATGAGGTTCAAATCGAGTATTGCGAATTATGGCAGTTATTCAATTTGGACGCGCTCGACAAATCTATCATCAGTGCCTTTTGCATGTAAGTAATTAAATTATGTATATATGTTAATTCTCTAGCTCTACTTATTTTTCATTGCTTGTAATTATCCTTATCACTATATTACTTTTATACTCTATTATGCAGGCTGAAAATTATACAATCTCGAAAGCTGGGACTCAATCACAAGATTGGATTCATTGACCCTAATCGAGTTCATCATCATGGTTTGTTACATTACCCTAATGAAACGGAGGAGCTTTTGCTTACTTATTTGATGGCGCAACATTACAAAAGCACCATAATTTTCCCGTTCAACTTCGAGTGAGTTGTTTACTTTCTTATACATACTCGATGTTAATTAAGTATATGTAATTGATGATTTAGTTATTAACAAATATAAACATATGGCAGATTTCACTGGGTATTATTTGAGATTGATGTTGAAAAGGCAATCGTTGATGTCTTGGACCCATTATCGAAACTTGAAGAAAAGTTCGACGACACGAAACAGATGCTCCAGAGGTAATTTCGTTCATTATCACAATCGACCTCGTCTTGTCTAATAATATATAGTAATTAGTTAACTTCTTTACTATTTTTTCATACCGTAAACTTCAGGGTTTGGGACAAGTTCACCGGTTTCCACAAGGATGTCGGTATAGCTAAGAACCTCACTTTTAAATGGCGAGAGGTAAGACGTACTAGCTAGGTTCCACATACGCATATTCTTAATTTCAGTCTCACAATACCATTTTTTCAATATTTTTGATTATTTTTTATTAATTTCTTATCTTATTCTATCATAAAGTGCGCGAAGCAGCAACAAGGCACCAATTTGTGTGGATTCTATGTCTGCGAGTTCATCCGAATTCACTTCAATGAGGGTGTAGACTGGAATAGGGTACGTTAACAATTCATTCAAACTTGTTCACTTTTCAAATTGAATTATTTTCATAATGGTTGATATATTGGTGTTGATCTCTCCTTTTTAGTTTGAGACGATCCGGAACAGGCTTGATGCAAAAGACCGCCTACTACCAATCACGGAGGAAATTGCGGGCTTTCTGCTTGACTATGTCATACAGCCAGGCGCAGAATGCAGTATAATCCGGCCGCCAAAAAAGACCATCCCGAGGAAAAAATAGGGTCTAATGCTTCTCTGTCATGTAATGATCTCTGTTTGTAAATATTTAGACATGATCTTCCGGTTGTAAGTATTTGTTTGGGAGAACTCGTGTACTATTAGTATTCATGACTATATCCCGAGGAAAAAATCGTGTATTCATGATATATATTACATAGTAACGTATAATATGCAACTAGATCTTGTTTGAAATGAAACATAAATGAAAAAAACACAAACACAAAAGAATCAGTAACATAAATAGAAAACAGAAACAAAAATAGAAAACAGGAAACAAAACAAAAGAAACAAAAAAAGAAAACAAAAAATCATATATATTGTCCCGGTTCGTAATACGAACCGGGACAAATGAGTGGGAGCCAGGGGCTGTCTGGTTTGGCCCCGGGACCAGTGGCCTGTTTTGCTCTAGTGTCCCCTGAGAGCATATGACACAATTATAGTCCTCAATCTGAAACTGCTTTCTGGCCAGGAGGTCTCTTGTGTTCAATCTGTCTTGCAATAGTAACCAAAAGAAGATCTTATGTTTTGGGAGAACACAGGATTTCCAGATCCAATGGAAAGGGGATGGTGCAGGAATATTTGACATTAAGGTCTCATAAACCCTCTTACTCGAATAACTTTTGTTGCTGGATGACAGAACCCACCTATCAGCAGAAGAAATATCCATTTGTCATGTCAGCAAATTATTGAACTGGGCAAATTGATGTACAGCAGGGACTGAAAGTGGGGTGTGAAACAAATCCAATGACTCTTCATCAGAAAATACAGCAAGTGCCTGTTTAAGGGAAATGGACTGTGACTTCGCAAAGGAGCAAAGGTGAGGCAGTTTGTGCCGAAGAAGCTCATCAGACCACTTATCCATCCAAAGTCTTACAGTTCCACCTTCACCTGGGACACAAGCAGCCAACTCCAGGAAGTTATCAAGTAACTTTAGACAATCTTTCCACCAGAAAGAACCAACAGGGCCAGTGTTTTGTGGTATTCTATCATTCCCATAATGTGCTTGCCATATAAGCTTGACCCAGGGCAAATCATCATTATTCATGAACTTAAAAACGTACTTCATGAGTAAGGCAATATTTTGGGTTCTGAGATTTAGGATGCCCAATCCACCCACTCTCTTTGGCTTGCATACATTTTCCCATTTGACCAAGCATTTACCTTTTTTATGAATATCTTCCCCTCTCCAAAAGAAGCCCCTGGTAGATCCCTCAATGTAGTCCAGGAAACCCAATGGCAGTTTCAAAGTGCACATAGCAAAATTAGGTATAGCAGAAATGATGGATTTAATCACCACCAGTCGACCATCATAGGATAGTGTATCAGCAATGCCAACTAATCTTCTGTCAATCCTATGAATAATTCCAATAAGGTCTTCCATCTTTGGTCTAGTAGTCCCCAAAGGCAAACCAAGGTAAGTAAAAGGTAGGACCTCAATTTTACACCCCAGAATCATAGCCAGCTCAGCACTTTTATCTTGATCAACATTGATAGGTACCATGGAGGATTTACTGAAATTGATCTTTAATCCACTAGATAAAGAAAATTTATCCAGGATAACTTTCAACCTTCTCAGTTGTTCAACACATGCTGGCATAATTAGCAAAGTGTCATCTGCATATTGTATTATAGGATAATCTAACCCATAAGAACAAGCAAGGGGCAAACCAATCTCTCCAGATTGCCAAGCAGCATTAATGACAAATTGAAGAAGCTCTGCAGTAGTCACAAACAACAAAAGAGACAAAGGATCACCTTGTCTAACTCCTCTTTTACACCAAATTTTTTTCCCAGGTATACCATTCAAAAGTACTGAGGTGGAAGCAGTGTGCAGGATTTTGGATATCCATTTCAGCCAACGGTCTCCAAACCCTAAATGCTTAAGCATGAATAGAATTGCAGAATATTCAACCTTGTCAAAAGCTTTTTCAAAATCCAATTTCAAGATAATGATCTCTCTCTTAGACTTGTGACAGAGGTGTATGTATTCAAATGCCCATGCAAGACAGTCCTGAATGGTTCTGTTTTTGATGAATCCATACTGATTCTTGTGCAATGCTTGGATAATAACCTTCTGCATCCTATTAGCCAGCAGCTTGGTCAATAACTTTAAAGTGATACTGACCAGAGAGATAGGTCTATAATCATTAACATATTCTGGATCAACTTTCTTAGGAATTAGAGTGATGAAGGCTGTATTGATGCTGGAGATATCCAAATCACCTGCAAAGAAGCTAAAACACAACTGATAGAATTGCTCCTTAACTTGATCCCAACATTTTTTCAGGAAAGCTCCATTAAACCCATCAGGACCAGGTGACTTATCTGTTGGCATACACTTAACAATGTCATCAATTTCATCCTTTGTGAAGGGGACCTCAAGGCTAGCAAAATCAATATTGGAGTTGGGTACAATGAGGTTATCTAGATCAAATAGCATAATTGGATTATCAGAACAACCAATCCTCTGTTTAAAAGACTGCCAAATTACTGCTGCTTTATCTTCATGATCACAAACCAAACGACCATCCTCTGTGCTTAAAATGGCAATATAATTACATCTGAAGCTTTTGGTGGCATAGGTATGGAAGAAACTTGTGTTTTCACCTCCCAGCTTAGCCCATCTGATTTTAGCCCTACTACGCCAATAAATCCTCTTGGCCTCCAGTAGTTTGGTCAAATGAGTTTTAAGTACTCTTCTAAAATTGGATTCAATAATAGAGAGTAACCTTTGGTCCTCTAGGCCATCCAATAAAGCTAGCACATAGTTGCATGACTGAATAGTCTTACTTAACTGAGACAAGCTTTTGCTCCATCGCTTCAATCCATATCTCAAAGATTTCAGTCTCGCTGTAATATCCTGTGCAACATTTTTAAAGGACCCCCGATGCTGCCAATTATGAGATACAATCTGTGCAAAACCCTGCATCCCCAGCCAAAATTCTTCAAATCTAAAAATCTGTGCTTTTGGAACATGGATACCAACCTGAACCTTAAGAGGGACATGATCTGATGATAATTTAGCTAGAGAACTAGCAAGAGTATTAGGGAATAAAGCTGTCCAGCTGGCAGAGGTAAAAACCCAATCTAACTTTTCAAGCAAGGGATCAACTTGCATGTTACTCCAGGTAAAAGATCTACCCTTTATAGGAATATCAATAAGATCATGATGGCTAATAAATCTGTTAAAAGCAAGCATATTATTGATGTCTCCTCCAGGTCTGTTCCTATTATCAGGACCCCTAATCAGATTAAAGTCACCAAGTATCATCCACAAATGCATGGGACTCGTGTCGATGTTCATCAGCCAATTAAGAAAGAGAGCTCTCTCAGTAGGATGGGTTGGTCCATAAACGTTTGTAAGATACCAAACCTGACCAGTGATCTTACAGATCGGTTGAACAGTCACATGGAATTTAGAAAAGGAAATCTCAGTGCCATCAAAGAGGTTCCCATTCCATAAAGTTATTATACCCCCAGAGCTCCCCATAGAAGGAGAGTAAACAAATTTATTGAAACGTCTAGGGCAAAAGTTCCTGACATAATGGAGATCAAAGTGTTCTTTTTTAGTTTCCTGGAAACAAATGATATTGCAATTTGATTCATTAATGTTCTGCCTAATGTCATCCCATCTGGTATGTGAGTTAATCCCTCTCAGATTCCAATCCAAAATATTCCATTGTCTACTCATTGAAAACCAAATTTAGGTTGTTTATGCTGAGCAATATTAAAAAGCCCAGGGACAAGCAGAAACAGTTGCAAGAAACCATCCTCCATGAACATAAAAAGAGCCAACAGTCAACTGCCAGATACATCCCAAATTGAATGAATAAAACAGAGGTTACATCCAGAAGGAAAACAAACTGTAAACATATCCCAGAATAAGCAAACACAGACATCTGAGAAAAGCTGTCAACATCAGCTAGCACAAATATGGCACACTGACAGCAAAAGAGCATACAACCAAGTTCACAAGCAGCCAAATACAGTCCATACTGGCAGGATAGAGGTCTATACTGGTAGAATAGCAGATAGCAGAAGGATACCAACATATTACAAGCCATATTAATATAAAAGTAGCAAAAGTGAATGAGGCACAAGATCCTGCTGTCCTCCTCTTCGCATAGCTTAGTCAACACTATCATTGGTACTGTCATAGTTCAAACCATCTTCTGATACATCCTCAGGATGCATCTGACAAGGTCCAGTAGCCAAAGCCTGGATAGTCTCCAAAGGCAGAAAAGGTGGAGCAGGAGCATTGACATCCCTGACAAGAACAGTTAGAGCTCCCATGTCCTGGTCCTCATCATCATCCTCAAGGTCCTCAATGACAGTATCAACAGGTACATCCTTGTAGCCCTCCTTGAGCTTTGCAATTCTGTTGCTTCTCCTGACCTGTTCAACAGACATAATAGTTTTTCCTTTTCTTTTCCTTGAGACAGAGAGGGTAGAAGTTGGTGCAGCAGAAGTACCAAGTTGTTGATCATCATGTGAATTGCTACGAACTGCAGCATTATGATCAGTAAGAAATTGAACTGCAGCATTCCCAACTGCAACAGAATTCTCAGATGAGATGTTGCTTGTGTTTCCTAAGGAGGTACTGGTTGATTGCGAGCTGGGGGGAACACATCCACAAAGATAGGCTGCACTGGAGGTGGAGCAGCTTGGACAACTGGAACATCAACTGGCTCATTAACTGGGCTTCCACTACATGAACATCAACAAGTTCTTCTATCACAGGTGCATGATCAGGAACAGGTTCATCCAGTGCTGGTAAGACAATGTTAACATCAGGGACAGGACTCTGAGGTGGGGTGACTAAAACAGGCTCCTCATTAACAGGAAGGACATGTGGCACAACCTGAGCTTCTTCTTCATGCCACATAGCAAATCCATAAACCACAATAGGAACTGGGTGTGGGTTCTCACCCTCTGGTGGAAGAGGATCTTCATCACCAGCCCCTGCTCCCAGCATACGTCTATTTAGAATGATACAAGGACAGGACCAAGAACCACCATTGCCATCCTCACTGAAATTCTGGACAACAACAATACTGCCAGGAATCCTATCAATGTCAAAAGTCCTTATTTTCACAAGAATCCAAGCCTTGTTGGAATCATCTCTGTTCCAAATCAAGAAACAACCATATGGAGCAAAGGTGGAAATAATGGTGTTAAGACTCCAGCACTCAGGAGGAAAATTCAGTAGCATAAGCCAGACATCATGAGTAAAAGTAGCAGCTCTGAAGTTCCTTCCTTTATCATGTTCAATGACACGCATCACAGAATCACCAATAAAATAGGGGTTGTATCTAATAGCACTGTCACGGTCAATAACCCCATCAAACCTAACCATCGCAGCACCCATCGCACAACGACTGACTTGTCTAACATCATATCCACGCTGCACCATCTGAGCAGTGATCAGAGCAGAAGTACCTTCAAATTGCTCCCAGGTAGGCTCTGGTTCGAGGAGTATGATCGCCCAGTCATCGCATACCTCAGGAGTAGAGCTGCCAATGACCACATAGTCACGTTGTGGTTGGAGAGGGCTAAAAGGTTCATAACCCGCTCCAGGAGGCAGATGGGGGACAGGGTCGACGGGGTAGTTCGCTATCGCTTCAATGTGAGTCTGAGCCGACAGCGGTGGGCTGGCGGAGTCGCCGGTGCAGGGGAAAACAGGGGAAAGTGCAGAAACAGTTCTGTCGATTGGTATTTCTTTATTCAGCAAAGAGACTTCCTTAGCAGCAACTCTACGAAAGATCCTCTTATGGTTATAACGATCGAAGCAATTACGGGCAATTTGACCGTATCTTGAGCAAATTCTGCAGCGAATCTGATTAGAGCAGTTAATCTTAATATGTGTAGTGTACCTGCATCTAAAATATGGCAGATACCTGTGTATAGTGCAAATCCCTGGATCGAATCGTTTGCACACACAGTTACGATGTAATATCACAACAAAGTATCAATTTATTACAACGCTGATCCAGACTTAGAAAATATTCATTACAAATTTGCATAGCATAAAGCTAGCAGTAAACAGAGTAAACAACGGAAAATTTATTCTTCGTGGAGTCCCCAAACATCATCATGTGCCACAGGCGAGCATGTTGGTTGAAGACTCGAAACCCTTAGTAAAACTTTCACTCATCATCAGGACAGTCTGCAATAAGATATATATTGCAACAACGTGGGTCAGAACCATTAAAATGGAACTGGCAAGTGACACTATGGTGGACACTTAAAAGAATAACTCTATGACCTATATGCTTATTTGGCTGGTGGAGTTCAAGGCTTTTTTGCAGAAAGCAAGTTTTTCCCTAACTTTTTGCAAACACTTTTCTTCTATTCGAGACATCCGTGGCATGAAATCCACTGTCTCATTCTACCCTTGTTCACCCATCAAGTTTTTAATTTATAAGTTGGAATGGTGGAATCCTCCGTTGACATCCTCGTTCAGCTGCTCAATTGTCCGTTTCCGGGGACACGGCTAAGTACTTAGATTTTTAACTCTGCAGAGGTTGTGCACGTTTAACATTGTACCCATTCAACCCAAATTACCCTTTACACACCATTTTTGATAAGGAAAGGAAAGAATGAGACGAGATCTTTCAGAAGCATTTTCCCTCCCACTCTGGCCTGACGCGCTCCACCTACAAATCCTCTATCACCACCTGTCAGGCCGAGGAGAGTCCACGCAGCTTAGTTGATCAAGCCAGAGCCCATATTGGCAATGGCTGCACGGGAAGCAATCTTCACTTGGAGTTCTTCAGATTCCTTTGCTCCTGGGTGGCCTTCCACAAGTGAATATCCCACAGGTAAAACCCCTGGGAACATCACTCAACTCATAAGCCAAGCAACCAATTTCCACCCAGGTGTTTGATTAAAACTTAGAAGACTTTATCTTTTTCATCAAAATAGTTTTTGCATAGCATCACTATTCTACTAAGTAATTTCATAGGAATCTAGACACGGGAATAAAGAGGTCTATCATGGCTTGCATAGCAATGCTATCCTACACATGCTTATAGAAAATACACTACTCATGCATAGAAATAATAGGACTTTTATGGGGGGTGTGCCACTTGCCTTGGCAATCGGGAGTGCAGCAGTTACAGTTGCAAAGATTCTCGTTTCCCTCCGAATAGTCTAACAGAGAAATAAAGAGCCACACATAAACACACAAACAAAGGTTCATACAAAGAAGATATATGCTATGCATGGGATGAGATGCAACAATTTATTTCCAACGTCTAGAAACTATCCCTTTGGATTTTCATGATATATGCATGAACAAATTTTTGATTTGTTTTATTATTTAAACATGAATAAAGGGTTAATGACAAGGACTTTGGTTCACTTAAATAAAATTTCGAAATTAAATTTTGTAAAAATGACATTTGGTCAGAGGGCATCTACAAGTTGTTAGCCATTTGATTTACTCAAAAATAAATTTTATAACTAAAGTTATGTCAAAAACACTTAAACTACTCTAAAAAATATTTGAAAATTTTCTGTGTGTAAAAACAGAAAACAAATGATGCCAAAGTGTTCTACTGGTTCCAAGGATCTCAAATATATAAAAATATTTAAATTTGGATAAACAGATAAAAAATAGTGATAAAAACAGTGTGCAGGGTGTTTTCTGCAAAACTGCCAAATTAAATAAAATAGGAAAAAGAAATTACACGTCAGCGCTGATGGGGCGCTGACTGTGCGCTGACTGGGCATGCTGACGTGTTTAAGTGATTTGATCTGGGCCGTCAGATCTGGATCTGGCGGTCCAGATCCACCGTACCGTTTCGTTTTATAAAGTTCTAATCCTAACCGTAGGATCGAGATCGTACGGCCTACACGCGTTGACCAAAAACTGGCGGCGCTAGGTCACCGGAGGACCTCGCCGGAGACGCGCGCGCGGCGGCGACACGCACGGCATCGCACATTCTCGATGTTCTACTGCGTTCCGAGACGAGCGGGTCATACCTACGGGTAGAGGGCGTCGAGGCGACGTCATTGACGAAGTGGTGGGGCTCGTAGCTCCTCCTGCCTCCTCTGGTTGCTCGCCGGAGTTGCTGCAGGCGGCGGCTTGCTTCGGTCGTGGACGTTCTCCTTGAACTGCTGCGGAAAGGAATGAACGAAGTTGTCACCGGGAGGCGCACGGCTACGGGGAGTCGAGAGAGAAACTAGGGGTGACCAGAGAAGCTCGGGACTCACCGGAGTTCAAGATTTTGGCCAGCGAAAGTCGCGGCACGGCGGCGGAAAAATGCGGCAGCCTGGGAGCTCCCGTGCTGCGGTTTCTAGGGCAAAACAAAGAAGAGCTCGGGGGCTATTTGTAGGCGTATGCGAGGCAATGAATCGTGTCCTTAATGGCTCGAATTAACGAGGAGGAATCGCCGGCCGGAGGTTACCGTGGACGTGCGCGTGATTTTGGGGAAGAAGACCGGGTCGGGGATGACAGGTGGGACCCACCTGTCAGCGAGTGAGCGCGCGCGCGGGCGGGGACGGGCCGCTGGCGGGCTGGGTTGCGACGCGCGCGCGGTAGATAGCTAGTGGGCTTCGGCCCACTAACTGGCCCGACTCTATTTTTCTTTTTGAAAATTCTTTTCTGTTTTTAAATCTTTTGATTATAAAACAAATTCAAAACTATATTAAAACTTCTCAGAAAAATTCATAAAAATATAATTTGAAAAGCTTATGAAAAATAGATCCTTTTGTCATTATTTTTGTCTAAAGTAAAAATAGAATAAAAGGAACATTTTTATAAATTCAAAATAACAATTTTAGGGTCATAAATTCAATTAAAACATATTTAAATAATTAAGTTCACATTTTATGTAATTCTTATGACAAGTTTAATGATGATGATGATGCATGGATGCAAAAGTTTTAAATTTTTCTGAAAATTGGGATGTTACAAACCTAACCCCCTTAAGATGAATCTCGCCCTCGAGATTCGGATTGGCTAGCAAATAGGTGAGGGTGATCTTCTTTAAGGTCATCTTGTCTTTCCCAAGTTGCTTCATCTTCTGAATGGTGATTCCACTGTACTTTACATAATTTGATGGTCTTGGTTCGGGTGACACGTTCTGCTGTCTCCAAGATCTTTATTGGTTTTTCTTCATAAGTGAGATCACTTTCTAGTTGTACTTCCTCTAGTGGCACCGTATCTCTTAGCAGTGTTTCTGCCATTTCTGGGTGACATTTCTTCAGCTGGCTGACATGAAACACACTGTGAACCGCGGAAAGTGCTTCCGGGAGTTCCAATTCATAGGCGACCTCCCCTTTGCGGGATAATACCTTGAAGGGTCCAATAAATCTAGGTGCCAACTTTCCTTTGATTCCAAATCTTTTAACTCCCCGCATAGGTGAAACTCGGAGATAGACTCGATCACCCACTTCATACGTGACTTCTCTCCTTTTGGAGTCCGCATAACTTTTCTGTCTGGATTGTGCTATCTTTAAACGGTCTTTAATCAACCTGACTTTTTCCTCAGCCTCCTTGATTATGTCTGGTCCGAACAAACTACGTTCCCCTACGCCACTCCACAGTAGTGGGGTAGTGCACTTTCTCCCATACAGGGCTTCAAATGGCGACATCTCTATGCTCGCTTGATAACTGTTGTTGTAAGAGAACTCGGCATATGGAAGATTATCATCCCAGCTTGACTTATAATCTAGAGCGCATGCTCTCAGCATATCTTCTAGGATCTGATTTACTCTTTCTGTCTGTCCATCCGTCTGCGGATGAAATGCTCTACTAAACTCCAATCTAGTTCCCAGAGACTCATGTAATTGATTCCAGAAATGGGAAGTAAACTGAGTACCCCTATCCGACACAATTTTCTTGGGAACACCATGTAGACACACAATCCTCTTCATGTAGATGTCAGCTAGTTTGGCACTAGTGTAAGTAGTCTTTACGGGTATAAAGTGGGATACTTTCGTCAGCCGATCGACTATAACCCATATGGAATCATACCCTGATTTAGTCCTGGGTAGACCCGTGATGAAATCCATACCAATCTGTTCCCATTTCCAATCTGGTACTGGTAACGGTTGTAGCAACCCTGCTGGTTTTTGGTGTTCCGCTTTCACACGACTGCAGACGTCACACTTTGCAATGTATTCTGCAATATCACGTTTCAAGTTGATCCACCAATACCTCTCCTTTACGTCCATATTCATCTTGGTGTTACCCGGATGTATGGAATAAGGTGAGTCATGAGCTTCTTGAAGTATTAACTTCCTGAGGTCGGCATTGTCAGGAACACAAATGCGTTCTTTATACCACACGGTTCCTTCTTCATCTTCTCTAAAATCTCTGGCCTTACCTTCGCTTAGGTTCTTCTTGATTTCTTTTACTGCTTTATCCTCTAACTGAGCTGTCTTGATTTTGTTAAATAGAAGGGGTTGAACTTCTAAGGATGCTATGAATCCTTCAGGTACCACCTCTAATCGAAGGTCCTTAAACCCCTTACAAAGATCTTCCGGTAATTCCCCTGCCGTGAGTCCGTTTACATAAGTCTTACGGCTCAAGGCATCAGCCACTACATTGGCTTTCCCTAGGTGGTACTGTAGACTTAAATCATAGTCTTTGATCAATTCTAACCATCTCCTTTGACGCATGTTTAATTCCTTCTGAGTAAAGAAATACTTGAGGCTTTTATGATCCGTACAAACTTCACATCTCTTTCCCCATAAATATGGCCTCCATATCTTTAGCGCATGCACCACAGAAGCTAACTCTAAATCATGAGTAGGGTAGTTTACTTCATGATTTTTGAGTTGTCTTGAGGCGTAAGACACTACTTTGCCTTCTTGCATCAATACGCTTCCTAGGCCGCGATATGAAGCGTCGCAATAAACCTGGAAGTCTTTCTATAGATCTGGTAAGCATAGTACTGGTGCCGACACCAAGCGCTTCTTTAATTCCTGAAAACTGATCTCACAAGGTTCCGTCCACTCAAATTTCTTTCCCTTCTTCAGTAATTCAGTCAAGGCCTTGGCAATCTTGGAGAAGTTTTCAATGAATCTCCGGTAGTACCCTGCCAGTTCTAGAAAACTGCGGATTTCTCCCACATTTTTGGGCGATTCCCAATTTGTCACAGCAGCAACTTTTTCCGGGTCCACTGCTATCCCATCCTTAGACACCAGGTGTCCTAGAAATCCTACTTGTTTTAACCAGAATTCACACTTGTTGAACTTAGCATATAATTTATGCTCTCGGAGCCTTTGCAATACCAGACGTAAATGTTCTTCGTGTTCTTTGTGACTTTTGGAGTAGACTAAGATGTCATCGATGAAGACAACAACAAACTTGTCCAGAAAATCCATAAACACCTTATTCATCATATTCATGAAATAGGCTGGAGCATTGGTTAACCCAAAAGGCATTACCGTGCACTCATACGATCCATATCTCGTAACGAAAGCAGTCTTGGGTATATCCATCTCTCTAACTTTCATCTGAAAGTACCCTGATCTGAGATCGATCTTGGAGAAGACGACAGCCCCTTCTAGTTGATCGAACAGTTCATTGATTTTTGGTAGCGGATACTTGTTCTTGATTGTATGCTCATTTATCTCACGGTAATCGGTGACTAATCTCTGAGTACTATCCTTCTTCTTGACAAAAAGAATCGGGGCTCACCAGGGTGATGAACTTGGACGGATAAAGCCTTTCTGCATAAACTCTTCCAGTTGTTTCTTGAGTTCTTTCAGTTCATCAGTTGCCATTGGGTAGGGCCTTTTAGCAATGGGTCCTGTCCCAGGTTTTAGTTCTATGAGGAACTCTACATCTCTATCGGGTGGCATTCCTGGTAGTTCTTCCGGAAACACGTCAGGGTATTCCTTAACTATAAGGACCTCACCGAGACTAACCCCCTTAAGAGAATTTAGCCTAACCTTCTTTAGTTCAAACTTTGATCTAAAGTTGATCTTCGAACCTTCTGGAGTGGTGAGAGTGATGGTTCTATTTGCGCAGTCTATGATTCCTGCATAGCGGGTCATCCAATCCATCCCTATGATAACATCCAGGCCTTGTGTTTCCAGGATGATCAAGTCCGTAGGAAACCGATGCTTTCCAATCTTCAGACTCAACTGTCTACAGCCAGAGGTTACTAGCATCTCTCCGCCCGGAGAGCTTACTCTAATGGGGCTTCCTATATTTTCCACTACTAACCCATGTTTGTTTACAAAAGCTCTTGAAATGAAAGAATGCGATGCTCCAGTATCAAATAAAACTAATGCTGGGCATGAATTTAGCAAGAACGTACCAATGACAGCATCAGGTTCATCGTACACTTCTTCCACATTGATGTGGTTCACCTGTCCTTTCTAGAAGGGATTGGGCTTGGCAGCTTCTGCGGCCTTCTTTTCGGGGCAGTCAGTGGCGTAGTGACCCTTGTTATTGCACGTGAAGCATAGGACTTGGCTGATATCTTTCTTATATTCGGGGTTTGGGCGATGTTGTCCATTGTTGTGGCCAGCATTTCCATTTCCCTTGTGATTCCCATTGTTTCCCTTGAAACCACCACTATGGTTGTGACCATGATGTTTATGGTTGCTTCCTCCACTAGGATAGTGACCAGGTTTATAACTCGGGTTTGCATCTTGAGGGAAAGACCTCTTGAAAGAAGTCTCAGAATGGGGTTTGTGAACATTCAACTTTCTCTTCCTATTTTCAGCCTTCTTGATGTTATCCTCTAGTATGATAGCCTGATCTAGGAGAGTCTGATAATTTGGGGCGTATGCCACTGTCAAAGGGATCTTCAGCTCGTCACTCAGCCCATTTAGGAATTTTGCCTTCCTCTTTGCCTCGGTGTTAATGTCTTCAGAGGCATAACGGGAAAGGGCATGGAAATCAGCCATGTACTCCTTAAGGCTCCTGTTTCCTTGTCTCAGGTTTCTGAACTCTTCCTGTTTCAAGTTCATAATGCCCGAGGAGATATGAGCATTACGAAAACCTTCCTTGAAAATTTCCCAAGTCATGGTTTCTAGTGGGTGGGTGATTTGATAGGTTTCCCACCACTGGATCGCTGGTCCTTCCAACAGATGAGTGGTGAACCTCACCTTCTCAGCTTCAGTACATTCACAAGTCACCAGATCCCTGTCCACTGAACGCAGCCAGTCATCTGCCACAATGGGTTCAGTTGCAGTGGAGAACTTGTTCGGTCGGAGTCTCAGAAATCTGGTAAGTCTATCCACATGGGGGGTGGCGGCGGAGGCGGGTTGTGGTTGTTGTTGTTGTTGTTGTTGTTGTTGTTGTTGTTGTTGTTGTTGTTGGTTGCCGCAATGAACTGGGTCATCATAGTCATTAGCTGAGTTTGAGCAGCCATTAACTGTTGTATATCATCATTGTTGTTGTGGTCGTTGTTGTTGTTGTGATCGGGCGTACGACGGGGAGACATCTGTGATTTGTATTAGGTGAGTTTTTAGACGGAAAGATCTAATGGAAAAATTACCCCAACAAACAAACAACCTAAGGAACAAACAAACATCACACAACTCAAACTTTGGATAAATCAGACATGAGAGTTTTGGAAAAATATAGCGAGAGGTTCCTCGGAATACAATGGAAGGTACTGCCTTATCACAAGTTGATAGGTCAATACAAGACTAAGATAACGATGAGGTGTAAATAAATGGTAGTCTCGCTAACGAACTACTCGACCATGTCGTCTTCTTCTTCTTCAATTTCCTGAATCTCGATTCCTTCATTGTCGAGTACTTCCCTCAATTCCTTCACTTCTTTCTCTAGGGCAGAGTTCTTCTCTTGCAGTTCTCTTTTCTCGGTACGAAGACGCTTGATCAAGTCACTATCAGCTTCAAACTCGACTTCATTGCTCTCGAGTTCTGCCTTCTGTTCTCTGATAGTCTTGTTTTTCTCTTGAACCCTTTTCTCCTGTCTCTTGTATTTCTCCTCTTGTGAAGCAAACTTTTCTTCTTGGGCCTTAGCCACTTCCTCTTGAGCTTTTATCTTTTCCTCGTTCTCCTTGAGTAAGGCACACAACTCATCGTTCTTTAGAAGTTCAGTGCGTCTATCCTCATAAAGTTCTGTGACGAGGACCTCCAACTCCTGGA
This sequence comes from Poa annua, assembly GCA_026929855.1. Lineage (NCBI taxonomy): Eukaryota > Viridiplantae > Streptophyta > Magnoliopsida > Poales > Poaceae > Poa > Poa annua. The sequence goes on along the minus strand of CM049427.1, from coordinate 29,502,043 downwards.
AATACAGACTAAGGGGCTTTGCTTTGCCTCTATCTCCAACATCAAAGAGGTATGGTTCTCCCTCCTCATTTCTCCTTCCAAAGAAAATGGAGTAGTGGCCCCTCAACTCTGTGCTATAGCGTCCGCAGAGACGTCCAATCAGGTCCTGCATGACAAGATTGAGTCCTTTCTCTTTGGAGTCACTAACCATTTTGATTTCCAACGGGGGCTCTTCTCCACGTCCTGGCTGAGTTGCTTTTATTCCCCAACAGCCTTCCTTGTTAAACTTCTTCAGGATGAAGCCCTTAACTTGAGGTAGCGGTAAACCTATCTTCTCGCCGATGTCGAGAAGGTAGCAGCCAAAACGGGTGTCCTCGAAGTCCTCCGCAGTGGTGAAGTGGAAGCTCGTCATCCTTTAGGAAGAAGAAAGAATTTTAAAACAAGAAATGTGTAAGGTAAGGAGGTACTAGTCATAAGTGTATTATTAATTTAGAGTCAAAACTAAGTCAAATCTCAATGTGATCAACAATTATAAACAACTCTTATAAATTGGATATTCACTATAGTGAGAGAGACAGACACCCGGCCAGCCACTTAATTGTGGAATAGGTCTCATGTACGTGGACATGTAAGGTTTGTTCCCAGGCCGCTTCATCTCACTATGCCGCTAGGATCCAAAAATACTTAAGTAGTCAATACTATGATCAAAAAGGTTTTTCCAATCTACAGGCAACACAATGCTCTCATACCATCTGTAGTGTACCTGCACCTAAAATATGGCAGATACCTGTGTATAGTGCAAATCCCTGGATCGAATCGTTTGCACACACAGTTACGATGTAATATCACAACAAAGTATCAATTTATTACAACGCTGATCCAGACTTAGAAAATATTCATTACAAATTTGCATAGCATAAAGCTAGCAGTAAACAGAGTAAACAACGGAAAATTTATTCTTCGTGGAGTCCCCAAACATCATCATGTGCCACAGGCGAGCATGTTGGTTGAAGACTCGAAACCCTTAGTAAAACTTTCACTCATCATCAGGACAGTCTGCAATAAGATATATATTGCAACAACGTGGGTCAGAACCATTAAAATGGAACTGGCAAGTGACACTATGGTGGACACTTAAAAGAATAACTCTATGACCTATATGCTTATTTGGCTGGTGGAGCTCAAGGCTTTTTTGCAGAAAGCAAGCTTTTCCCTAACTTTTTGCAAACACTTTTCTTCTATTCGAGACATCCGTGGCATGAAATCCACTGTCTCATTCTACCCTTGCTCACCCATCAAGTTTTTAATTTATAAGTTGGAATGGTGGAATCCTCCGTTGACATCCTCGTTCAGCTGCTCAATTGCCCGTTTCCGGGGACACGACTAAGTACTTATATTTTTTACTCTGCAGAGGTTGTGCACGTTCACCATTGTACCCATTCAACCCAAATTACCCTTTACACACCATTTGTGATATGGAAAGGAAATAATGAGACGAGATCTTTCAGAAGCATTTTCCCTCCCACTCTGGCCTGACGCGCTCCACCTACAAATCCTCTACCACCACCTGTCAGGCCGGGGAGAGTCCACGCAGCTTAGTTGATCAAGCCAGAGCCCATATTGGCAATGGCTGCACGGGAAGCAATCTTCACTTGGAGTTCTTCAGATTCCTTTGCTCCTGGGTGGCCTTCCACAAGTGAATATTCCACAGGTAAAACCCCTGGGAACAACACTCAACTCATACAGCCAAGCAACCAATTTCCACCCAGGTGTTTGATTAAAACTTAGTAGACTTTATCTTTTTCATCAAAGTAGTTTTTGCATAGCATCACTATTCTACTAAGCAATTTCATAGGAACCTAGACATGGGAATAAAGAGGTCTATCATGGCTTGCATAGCAATGCTATCCTACACATGCTTATAGAAAATACACTACTCATGCATAGAAATAATAGGACTTTTATGGGGGGTGTGCCACTTGCCTTGGCAATCGGGAGTGCAGCAGTTACAGTTGCAAAGATTCTCGTTTCCCTCCGAATAGTCTAACAGAGAAATAAAGAGCCACACATAAACACACAAACAAAGGTTCATACAAAGAAGATATATGCTATGCATGGGATGAGATGCAACAATTTATTTCCAACGTCTAGAAACTATCCCTTTGGATTTTCATGATATATGCATGAACAAATTTTTGATTTGTTTTATTATTTAAACATGAATAAAGGGTTAATGACAAGGACTTTGGTTCACTTAAATAAAATTTCGAAATTAAATTTTGTAAAAATGACATTTGGTCAGAGGGCATCTACAAGTTGTTAGCCATTTGATTTACTCAAAAATAAATTTTATAACTAAAGTTATGTCAAAAACACTTAAACTACTCTAAAAAATATTTGAAAATTTTCTGTGTGTCAAAACAGAAAACAAATGATGCCAAAGTGTTCTACTAGTTCCAAGGATCTCATTATATAAAAATATATAAATTTGGATAAACAGATAAAAAGTAGTGATAAAAACAGTGTGCAGGGTGTTTTCTGCAAAACTGCCAAATTAAATAAAATAGGAAAAAGAAATTACACGTCAGCGCTGATGGGGCGCTGACTGTGCGCTGACTGGGCATGCTGACGTGTTTAAGTGATTTGATCTGGGCCGTCAGATCTGGATCTGGCGGTCCAGATCCACCGTACCGTTTCGTTTTATAAAGTTCTAATCCTAACCGTAGGATTGAGATCGTACGGCCTACACGCGTTGACCAAAAACTAGCGGCGCTAGGTCACCGGAGGACCTCGCCGGAGACGCGCGCGCGGCGGCGACACGCACGGCATCGCACATTCTCGATGTTCTACTGCGTTCCGAGACGAGCGGGTCATACCTACGGGTAGAGGGCGTCGAGGCGACGTCGTTGGCGAAGTGGTGGGGCTTGTAGCTCCTCCTGCCTCCTCTGGTTGCTCGCCGGAGTTGCTGCGGGCGGCGGCTTGCTTCGGTCGTGGACGTTCTACTCGAACTGCTGCGGAAAGGAATGAACGAAGTTATCACCGGGGGTCGCACGGCTACAGGGAGTCAAGAGAGAAACTAGGGGTGACCAGAGAAGCTCGGGACTCACCGGAGTTCAAGATTTTGGCCGGCGGCAGTCGCGGCACGGCGGCGGAAAAATGCGGCAGCCTGGGAGCTCCCGTGCTGCGGTTTCTAGGGCAAAACAAAGAAGAGCTCGGGGGCTATTTGTAGGCGTATGCGAGGCAATGAATCGTGTCCTTAAAGGCTCGAATTAACGAGGAGGAATCGCCGGCCGGATGTTACCGTGGACGTGCGCGTGATTTTGGGGAAGAAGACCGGGTCGGGGATGACAGGTGGGACCCACCTGTCGGCGAGTGAGCGCGCGCGCGGGGCGGGGACGGGCCGCTGGCGGGCTGGGTTGCGACGCGCGCGCGGTAGATAGCTAGTGGGCTTCGGCCCACTAACTCGCCCGACTCTATTTTTCTTTTTGAAAATTCTTTTCTGTTTTTAAATCTTTTGACTATAAAACAAATTCAAAACTATATTAAAACTTCTCAGAAAAATTCATAAAAATATAATTTGAAAAGCTTATGAAAAATAGATCCTTTTGTCATTATTTTTGTCTAAAGTAAAAATAGAATAAAAGGAACATTTTTATAAATTCAAAATAACAATTTTAGGGTCATAAATTCAATTAAAACATATTTAAATAATTAAGTTCACATTTTATGTAATTCTTATGACAAGTTTAATGATGATGATGCATGGATGCAAAAGTTTTAAATTTTTCTGAAAATTGGGATGTTACAATATGAAACGGACTGAGGCATCTGGAGCAGCAAATAAACTCCTCTGTTGAATGGGCCAGATTTGCATCTTTAGAAACCAGCGGTTGTTGGGCCTCTGCGTGGGCCACAGAGGAAATTTGTACTTGTCTCTGAGTGGGCCTCCATTGCAACTTCAGATTTGGGCGAGAGGCAAATATGGAAAGATCCCGCTTTTGCGCCAACGAAATCGTGATCGGATGAACACTATGATTTTCCACAATTCCAGTAGGATCTAAATCCGAAGTATGACGATCACCAACTGGAATTGTGTTGGCACCCGTGAGAACAGAAGAGCTAGGCAAATTGGTCTCAAGATGCAACCGAAGACGCTGAAAATTTTGAGGAACATGAGGTTGTCTAGGGTTTGCATGGGGACGTGATCGACGTTCACCCACCTGAGACCATTCCGCATTCATTTGATGATGCCAGATCTTTTCTTCTCTCATCCAGTTAGGTCCTCCATGACCCCAGAGATGAAAATAGCATTTGAACATTTTGCATTCAATAGATCTCAAATTACAGATCAAGAATCCCACCTCTTTTGAGCTGACTGCAAATTTGAATACTCTATCGGCAAGAACTGACGTACCAATCTCATCATAGGCCACTCCCAACACCGCCGAGAGGGCCAAACTAGCATTCAAAACATCCAAACGGAAGGCAGCACGACCAAAGGAGACCACAAGATAAAAATGTCTATAGGAGGAGACAGGGCTAACCGAGGAGGCAAAGAGATGTCGAACCTTAGATCTGAATTGGTGACCAATGGAGAAGTCCAGGAGATGGGCAATGGAGGAGGGATCATTGAAAGGATCCATCCTCACTCTTCCAGCCGCCATGGAGAGACCTAGATGGGGTGGGCACCAAGATCGCCATGGGAGTCGCCACGGGAGCCGCCAAAACTCGGGAGGGTGGGAGCCATTTTTAATACACAAACAAAATGATCTCTTCCAAACTGTCATTGGTACACCATACTCAACTCACAACTACCAAAACGAAACATAAAGCGCCAAGTTGAGTAGGTTTCCCACATGCATGAGAAGGAGAATAAATAGCAACAAAGAGCTCCAAATAAAACCAACTCTTCAAAGAGAGGAGATCGGTGGCCGAGGCCACCATGTAGGAGTGTATGGCATGTTACCGCGAAGATGTATCTTGGGTACATAACCAATACTCGTCGTTTTAGCTCATTAGTCATAAGAATGAATATAGAGATAAAAGAACACTTCTATCGGCATAGTGGGGGGAGGGATGGTCCAATGTATTAGGACCGCACTCCCCCTATTTCCATGCCTACATCTAAACAAGATAAGATGCAATTACGCACTAGGTGAGTGTGCAAGCGATCAAGCTAAGGACCTCAAATCAATGATATTTAGCTCATTCCTCAAAAAGCAAAACCTTCCTTCCTCAAGGGGCTTCGTGAAGATATCCGCCAATTGATCCCTTGTGCCCACATATGATAAGTCAATGTCTCCTCGGGCCACATGATCTCTTATGAAATGATGGCAGATCTCAATATGCTTGGTTCTTGAATGTTGCACCGGGTTGTAAGCAATCTTGATGGCACTTTCGTTGTCACATAGAAGAGGCACTTTGTCGCAATCGACTCTGTACTCCTTTAAAGTTTGCCTCATCCATAGCAACTGAGTGCAACAACTTGCGGCGGCAACATACTCGGCTTCGGCGGTGGAGAGAGATATACAAATTTGCTTCTTAGAAGACCAACTTACCAAGGACCTCCCAATAAATTGACAAGCGCCGGAGGTTGACTTCCTATCATCTTGATCTCCCGCCCAATCGGAATCCGTGTACCCACATAATGAGAAATTTGCATCCTTGGGGTACCACAATCCAAAGGTTGGGGTATAAGCCAAATATCTAAAGATCCTCTTGACCGCCATATCATGGCTTTCTTTAGGGGCCGCCTGATATCTTGCACACACTCATACGGCTAGCACTATATTCGGTCTAGATGCACAAAGGTAGAGGAGAGATCCAATCATGGAGCGGTATACCTTTTGATCCACATCCTTACCCATAGGGTTGAGCTCAAGGTGGCATTTGGTTTGCATTGGGGTAGAGGCACCCTTCAGCTCAAGCAACCCGTACTTCTTGAGCATGTCTTGAATGTACTTTACTTGGTTGATGAACGTTCCTTCCTTTAATTGTTTGATCCAAATCCGAGGAAGAACTTCATCTCACCCATCATAGACATCTCAAACCTGTCAGTCATAAGCTTAGAGAATTATTCGTTAAATGTTTTGTTAGTCGATCCAAATATAATGTCATCCACATATAATTGACAAATGAAAAGCTCTCCATTAAATTTCTTAGTGAAAAGTGTGGGGTCGATTTCCCCAACTTGGAATCCACGGTCTACAAGTAGTTCTCTAAGGTGCTCGTACCACGCTCGTGGGGCTTGTTTAAGGCCATAGAGTGCCTTATCCAACTTGTAGACATGGTTCGTATACTTGAGGTGTTCAAACCCCGGTGGTTGCTTAACATAAACAAGTTCATTTAGTGGACCATTTAGAAAAGCGGATTTGACATCCATTTGTTGCAACTTAAAGTTATGATGAGAGGCATAAGCAAGAAGAATACGAATTGACTCAAGTCGAGCCACGGGCGCATAGGTTTCTCCAAAGTCAATGCCTTCAATTTGGGAGTAACCTTGAGCCACCAATCTTGCCTTGTTCCTCACCACCATGCCATGTTCATCTTGCTTGTTCTTGAAAATCCACTTGGTGCCGATAACATTGCGGCAATCTTTGGGTCTTTCCACCAACTTCCACACCTTGTTGCGCTCGAAGTTGTTGAGCTCTTCATGCATAGCATCAAGCCAATCTTTATCTTCAAGAGCTTCAAAGACCTTCTTGGGTTCCACCATGGAGATGTGAGCTTGATGTTCACTAAACCTTGCAAGTTGTCTTCGGGTAGAGATCTTGGTTCTCACATCACCAAGCACCTTGTCAAGAGAAAGAGCTCTTAATTCTTGTGAGGTGACAACCCTATTCAAACGGTGGATCTCGATTTCCCTCCGAGTTGTGGGAGGAATCGCTTGATCATCTTGATCATTCATGTCTCCGCCTTGACTTATTTGATGGCCTTGATCAACCATTGGAGTGATGTCCATCGGTGAAAGAGAGGTTTGATCTTGGCCTTGTTGCGAGCTGCCACCGGGAATGTCAGCAGGACCGGATATTCCGGGTACAGTATGGACCGGAAATTCTGAATCACCGGAATTTCCGACTCCAGTTTGAACCGGATTTTCCGGCCCTCCGGAAATTCCAGGAGCAGCTGGAGAATCTTGTGCTTCTTCTTGGCTAGGCGTATTGGGCACGGTGTTGTCGATGGGTGTTTCTTGTGTTGGGGTAGCCACCACATGTGAAGAACTTGATCCTTGTTGAGCAACCTCATAATAGACTTCAAGGGGTGGTGGACTCCCAACCCCATTCTTCGGATAGCATCTTGAGGTTGATCATCACTACAACGGAAACACCACTTTGCTCCACAAGGGAGCCGTCATTCTCCTCGAACACCACACTACAAGTTTCTATGATAATGCGCGAGGCCTTATCATAGACTCTATAAGTGTGGGATTCGGAGCCGTAGCCCACAAATGTCCCTTCAAGAGACTTAGATTCAAACTTGCCCAAACGAACACCTTTGATGAGATAGAAACACTTACAACCAAAAACTCGGAAGTAAGAGATATTGGGCTTGTTCCCGGTAAGCACTTCATAAGGGGTCTTCATGAGTCCTTTGCGAAAGAAGAGCCGGTTGGATGAATGGCATGCGGTGTTGACGGCTTCGGCCCAAAAGTTGTGAGGGGACTTGAACTCGGCCATCATCGACCTTGCCATCTCTATAAGAGTGTGATTCTTCCTTTCGGCTACACCATTTTGTTGGGGAGTATAAGCAGCGGAATATTGATGACGAATCCCTTCTTCACTAAGGAACTTGTTCAAGGTGTAGTTCTTGAATTCGGACCCATTGTCACTTCTTATCACCAAGATAGGGACATTGTGTTGGAGTTGAGCTTCATTGGAGAAGTCGATGATAGTTTGTTGAGTCTCCATCTTCGACTTGAAGAAGAAAACCCATGTGTATCTTGAATAGTCATCAACAATCACCAAGCAATATTTCTTGCCACCAAGACTAGCTTCCGGAATGGGACCAAAGAGGTCAACATGGAGAAGCTCCAAAACCCTTTTTGAAGAAATGATGGTCTTACTTGGATGGTGAATGTCATGCATTTTTCCTTCAACACAAGCCCTACACATTCGATCCTTCGAGAAAGAAACATGGTCTTTTAGTCCTAGGATATGGCCACCCTTGTGGAGACTTTGCAAAGTCCTCATGTTGACATAGGCTAGTCGGCGATGCCATAGACAACCCAAGTCCGCCTTCACGAATAGGCACATTGTATGGGAAGTGGTGACTCCGGAGAAGTCAACCACATAGAGCCCATTCTCAATGTACCCAACAAAAGACACATTGAGAGACTTGCTCCGCAAGAGGATAACCATCTCCTTTTCGAAGACAACGGTATAACCCAAACAAGTTAGAGAATGGACGGAGATCAAGTTGAAACCTAGGGACTCGACAAGCAAAACATTCACAAGTGTGATGTCCGGTGCCACTACCACCTTGCCGAGCCCTATTACCTTAGACTTTGAATTGTCACCATATGTAACGGTCATTTGATCATCATTAGGCTTCAACTCCGTTACAATTTCCTTGCTTCCGGTCATATGACTTGTGCACCCACTATCAATTATCCATTTCGATCCTCCGGAAGCAAGTCCCTACACACAATCAATTCTTTGGTTTAGGTATCCATTTTGCAATGGGTGCCTTTTGGTTAGCAACAAGGGTCTTTGGGACCCAAATAGCATATTCAATGTAACCATCAAAAGGACCAATGTATCTAGCATAGACATCCCCATAATAATCAACATATAAAGCATAGTTGGGGTTAGATATGCCCGCAAAGTCATCACGAGTGGGAGTGCCCCTTGTGGCATTTCCACTTGCGATATCATCTTTCTTGGCTTGTGCGGGTTTGGTCTTCTTCTTGATCATCTTCTTCTTCTCCTTAGCGACATAACCTAGACCTTCCTTACCCTTGTGGGGCACTCGCTCATGAAGAGGAGTAGTGAGTGTCCCCTTGCCTTTATCAAGGGAGGTCTTGGGCTCGGTTGCCATGGAGGGAACAAACAAGATCCTAGCTTTATCCTTGACAACATTTGCATTAGTATTCAAGGGAGTAGAAGTACTAGGTTTCTCAAGAATAGATATCCGAGTTTGGAGTTGATCACGAGACTTGAGGAGACGTTCGTGATCACTTGTCAATACCTTGTGAGTATTTTCAAGTGACTCGAAGTCTTCGCAAAGTCTAGCATGAGCAACTACAAGCTCGGACTTTTCATTTTGCACAATTTTACATTTAGCAAAGTAGAGATCACGATCCTTAGTGATCTTAGCAAGTTGCTCCTTGAGGAGAGCATGAGCTTCTTGTTCATCTTCGAGAGAGGATTGGAGAGACACCTTAGCCTGTGCATCCTCTCTCTCAATCTCACCTTTTAATTCAAGCTCATCCTCAAGCTCACCTATACGACTCATAATTGAGCCAAAGTGTTTCTTTCCTTCTCCTTGCAAGTTAGTCATGAATTTATCAAAAGCAATAATTTCTTCCTTGACTTCTAGGCTCATACCATCATCAATGTCATGGGATATGGAGGTGGGGGACAATTTTACCTCGGATGTCTTTGCCATAAGACATCTTGCATTCTTGATGATGGGGCTCTCGTTTGGTGATGAGAAGAGTGACAGAGGTGTGGAAGAAATGGCTAGTGCGGCCACTTGCGTTGGAGTATCCTCCTTGTCACTATCTTCATCATCGGTGGGATATTGCTCTTGAGTTACCAAGACAATCTTTTGGTTCTTCTTGAAGTAGGGCTTCTTCATGGGCATGGGCCCCTTGCCCTTCGTCTTGGCCACGAGCCTCCCAGCATGATCCTCTCTTCTCTCCCATGGGCAATCTGCAACAAAGTGGCTTTTGTCATCACAATTATAGCAAAGCCTCACCTTGTTGAATGGCTTTCCTCCATTGGAGGGAAACTTCTTGTCAATCCTCGCTTTGGCCCTTCCGGGGTTCTTCCAAAACGTTCTTGCCGCAAGACCCATGTGTTGAGTAAGAGTACTTGAGAGGGTCTCACTAGATAGCTCGACTTGATCATCATACTCCTCTTCATCCTCTTCTTCAACGGTGGCCTTCAAGGCAATTGAGGCATGCTTGTGCATCCCTACGGCTCTAGCTCTTGCATCTTGTGCAATCTTGGAGGCCACCTTGTATGCGGTCATCTCCTGCATGACTTCATTGGATGTCATCTTTGCGAAGTCATGTCTCACTTGGAGTGTCTTCAAATCCGTTTCCTCAAAGGGCAAGAGAGCGGTCACAAACTTCCTCTTGATCCAAGCGTCATCAATGTAGACCGCCCCGAGGTTCTTGAAGGAGTTAGCAACCAACACCAATCTCCGGTACATGTCCTCGTGGCTTTCTCCATCCAACTTGTAGAACCCTTCCACCTCATTGCATAAGGCATCATACCGGTTCTTCTTCATGCTCTCATTCCCTACGAAGATGTCGGAAAGAGCATTCCAAACCTCTTTGGCGGTGGAGAATTGTTGAATGAGCGCCATGTCCTTCTCTCCAACGGCCATTTGGAGTTGATGAAGAGCGGTGGCGTTGAGTTGGCTATCAACCACCTCTCTTCTTGTCAAGTTGGTTGGATCATGGGGCTTGTATCCTTCTTCAATGATGCGCCATAGCTCAATGGAGGCACTAAATAGATGAGACTTCATTAGAAATTGCCATTGAGAGAAATGAGTAGGTTATTAATTTTAATTTATGAAGTTTTAAGGTATCAATAGATGGCAACTCCCACCCCCTCGAGCTCTAGCGACTCCCATGGTGATGGCGACTCCACCTAGGGTTTCTCTTCGGGCTGACCTTAAGGAATGGATCCCTTCAATGATCCATCCTCTATTGCTCACATCCTGGATTTCTCTATTGGTCATCGGTTCAGATCTAAGGTTCGTGATCGTTTTTCCACCTCGGTTAGTCCAACTTCCTCCTCCCATCGTTTCTTCCTTGTGGTCTCTTTTGGTCGTGCTTCTTTTCGTCTGGATGAGCTCAATGTTAGTCTGGCCCTCTCGGCGGTTCTGGGTGTTGCTTATAATGAAATTGGTACGGAGTTTCTTGCGGAAAGGGTTTTCAAATTTGCAGTCTGTTCAAAGGCAGTGGGATTCTTGATTTGCAATTTGAGATCAATAGTTTGTGCGCAGTTTAAATGTTTCTTTCATCTCTAGGGACGTGGAGGTCCTAATTGGCAAAGGGAGGAACATATCTGGTATGCACAGTCTGATTCGGAATGGATTTCTGTTTTGAACAAACCATCATGCTTGGTATGGAGGCCAGTGGCCCAACCATCTAGCCCACATAGGGGGGACTGCTCTATTTCTTCGGAAAAAGCCCACCCAGCATCAGTTGTCTCGGCCCAAACTGCTATAGCTGGAGTTGCATCAGGTTGCTCTCGCTGTCTCGGATTTAATCACCTTCGTAAGGATTGTAAGAACCAGTTTAGGTGCAAAATCTGTTGGAATTATGGTCATATCTCCAAGAACTGTTTTTCTCGCTTTAAACGGAAAGGGCTATATCGTCGTGTCGTCTCCAAGGAGGACTCTGAGCTGAATATTTTATTACCAGACGACGGGATATCCCCTGTTCCTAACTCTGCTTTGCCCTGCAACCCTTGCCCCGGCGACTCCGCTCCCTCGCCCGACACCGATTCCCTGCACATTGTCGCCATGGCGAACTACCCTTGTGACCCCATCCCCCACCTTCCTCCTGGTGCTGGTTATGTGCCTTTAAACAATCGCCGTCCGCAACGAGGTTTTGTTGTGGTGGGAGGCTCCACCCCGGAGGTCTGCGACGACTGGGCGATTGTTCTACTCGAACCAGAACCATCATGTACCTCTATCTTGATCAGAGCCCAGATGGACCAGCGTGGTTTTGATGTTAGACAGATTCGCAGATGTGCAATGGGGGCAGCTTTGGTCAGATTTGAGGGGGTTATTGATCGCGATAGTGCTATCAGGAACAACCCTTACTTTGTTGGAGACTCTGTTTTGCGTGTCATCGAGCATGATAAGGGATTGAACTGGAGGTCGGCCACATTCACTCATGATGTTTGGCTCATGCTACTTAACTTTCCAACTGAATGCTGGAATCTTAATACTATTATTACTACACTTGCACCTTATGGTCGTTTCCTGGTATGGAACAGAGATGATTCCAACAAAGCCAGGATTCCGGTGAAGATCAGAGCTTTTGACTTGGACTCGATTCCTGGCAGCATTGTGGTTGTTCAGAATTTCAGTGAGGAAGGTTATGGCAACTCTTGGTCATGCCCTTGTTATATATTGAACACTAACATGCTAGGGGCTGGTGCTGGTGATGAAGACCCTCTGCCTCCAGATGGAGCCAACCCCCATCCTGTTCCTATTATCATTGATGATTTTGCTATGTGGCAAGAGGATGATGCCCCTGCAATGGCCCCCCCAGCCAACCAGAACAATGAAGAACCTGTCTTAGTCACTCCTCGTCAAAGCCCTGCCCAGGTTATTAACAATGCACGTGTTATTGAGGAGCCTATGGATGGCATACCTGCTGTGATTGAACCTGCCCTGCCTCAGATGAATGAGCAAGCACCTGCTGTTTCTGCACAACAGCACTTCTTTGTGGAGGTGTTCCCACCTGTGCTAAATAGGCCTACTCAGCATATTCTTATGTCTGAGAATAACTGCAACATTACCTCTGGGACATCTGCTGCAGTAGGACCTGCTACATCTGCTGTAGTTGAATTACATAATCCAGAGGCCTCATCTTCTGCTAATGAGCTACATGCTAACCCCAATGCTCATGCTATTTCTGCTGCCTCCAAAAAGAGGAAAGGGAAAGGGAAAGCACCTAGATCATGTGAACATGTTAGAAGAAGCTCCAGACTAGCCAAACTGAAAGATGGTTTCAAGGATGCTACACCAACTGATGATACCCAGGAGGAAGATGAGGAAGCATACGAGGCAGAGTACTTTGCCCAGATTAGAGACCCTGATGCTGCTTCACCACCACACCTTCCTCTGAAGACTATTCAAGCCCTGGCCACTGGGCCATGCCAGATGCCTCTTGATGATGTGTCTGAGGAGAACCTGAATTATGATAGTACTAATGATAGTGTGGAGTAGCATGTATTTTGGGAGTGTGTTGGTTATGTTCAGCTCTGCTCTTTACATCTATCTGTGGGTTTTGGCATGTAATATTTTGGTACTTGGTTATCATCTGTTGAACCTTTGATGTTTCCCTTATCTTGTTCATGAAGTACTGTGTGATCATACATATCACCCACTTGAGCTATTTTGGTGCATGTTTGCTTATCTCTGGATTCATTTATACCTGCTCTGGATGTTCTGCTTGTACCATAGCTTGCCAATCCTCAGAAATTCAGTGACAAATGATTTGCTGGGCTTTTTAATATTGCTCAGAGTTTCTACCCTTTTGTTGGTTATTTAATGAGTAGACAATGGATTGTCTTTGACTGGAATCTGAGAGGGATTAACTCCCAAATCAGATGGGACGATATTAGGAAGAACATTGAGGAATCTAACTGCAATATCATCTGTTTTCAAGAAACAAAAAAAGAAGTTTTTGACCTGTCCTATATTAGGAAGTTTTGTCCGAGGAGATTTAATCAGTTTTCTTACTCTCCTTCAGTTGGCAGTTCAGTGGGTATCATAACCATTTGGAATGGCAGTCTTTTCAATGGGACAGAAATTTCATCTTCCAGATTCCATGTTACAGTGGAACTGATTTGTAAGATTAGTGGTCAGGTTTGGTACCTTACTAATGTATATGGTCCTACTTCGCCTGCTGATAGAATTTTGTTCCTTAATTGGTTAGTAAGCATTGATACTTCTCCTATGCATCTATGGATGATTCTTGGGGATTTTAATCTTATCAGAGAGCCAGAAAACAGAAATAGACCTGGAGGGGATGTCCACAATATGTTGGAATTTAATAGATTCATTAGCCACCATGATTTGCTGGAAATCCAACTGAAGGGCAGATCATTCACTTGGAGTAATATGCAGAATGACCCTCTTTTGGAAAAATTGGACTGGGTTTTCACTTCTTCTAGCTGGACTGGGTTTTTCCCTAATACCATTGCCTCCCCTTTGGCTAAGCTATCATCAGATCATGTACCCATTAAGATACAGATTGGACTTAGTATCCCAAAGGCTAAGGTCTTTCGTTTTGAGGAGTTCTGGCTAGATATTTCTGAAACAGTTTCTACCTTTTGGCAGCACAATGGTGTTTTTAAAAATGTAGCACAAGATATCACTGCTCGTCTGAAATCCCTGAGATATGGTCTGAAAAAATGGAGCAAAAGTATTTCTCAACTAAATAAGACAATTGACTCCTGTAACTTTTTTCTGGCACTATTGGATGGTTTAGAGGACCAAAGGTTACTTTCTCTGCTGGAAAAGAATTTTAGAAGATCGTTAAAAGCCCATTTGATTAAGCTGCTTGAAGCCAAGAGGATTTATTGGAGGAATAGAGCAAAAATTAGATGGGCGAAAATGGGGGGTGAGAACACAAGGTTTTTTCACACCTATGCTACCAAAAGTTACATATGCAATTTTATTGCTATGTTGAATACAGAGGATAACAGAATGGTTTGTGATCATGACGACAAGGCATCTGTGCTATGGCATGCTTTTAAGCAACGCATTGGGTGCCCCGATAACCCAACTATGGCTTTTGATCTGAGCAATCTAATTGTCCCCAATCCGGGAATTGATTTTGCCAACCTAGAGGTTCCATTCACCAAAGAGGAGATTGATGAGGTGATCAAATGCATGCCAGCAGATAAATCCCCTGGCCCTGATGGCTTTAATGGGGCCTTCCTAAAAAAATGTTGGAATCAGGTTAAAGAGCAGTTCTATCAGCTGTGTTTTAGGTTTTATGAGGGTAACCTTGATATTCATAGCATTAATTCTGCTTATATTACTCTTATTCCCAAGAAGAGTGATCCTGAGACTGTCAATGATTATAGACCTATTTCTCTGGTCAGCCTGACTCTTAAGCTACTTACCAAGGTATTGGCAAATAGAATGCAGAGGGTTATTGTTCAGGCATTACACAAAAATCAATATGGATTCATTAAGAGTAGAACCATTCAGGACTGCTTAGCTTGGGCCTTTGAATATATCAGCCTTTGCCACAAATCTAAGAGAGAGATTATCATCCTTAAACTAGATTTTGATAAGGCTTTTGATAAAGTTGAGTACAGTGCTATTCTTCTAATGCTGAAGAGTCTTGGTTTTGGTGATTTGTGGTTAAGTTGGATTGCTCAGATCTTATTTTCTGCTTCAACCTCTATACTATTAAATGGGGTGCCTGGTAAGAAAATTTGGTGTAAAAGGGGTGTAAGGCAAGGAGATCCTCTATCACCTCTCCTCTTTGTATCAACGGCAGAGTTGCTACAATTTGTTATTAATGAGGCCTGGCATTCTGGAGAGATTGATTTGCCTCTTGCAGATTCCTTCGGTCTGGACTATCCCATCATTCAATATGCCGATGATACTCTGCTTATTATGCCTGCCTGCACTGAGCAATTGAGGAGATTAAAATCCTCCTTGATAAATTCTCATCATCTACTGGACTGAAGGTGAATTATTGTAAATCCTCTTTAATACCCATTAACCTTGACCATGAGAAAAGTTCAGATTTAGCCCAGGTTATTGGGTGCAAAGTGGAGTCACTACCTTTTACATATCTGGGACTACCATTGGGAACAACCAGACCAAAGATGGGAGATCTAATTGGTATTCTCCACATAATTGACAAAAGGTTAATAGGTATTGCAGATACCTTATCTTATGATGGAAGATTAGTTGTTATAAAATCAATCATTTATGCTATCCCAAATTTTGCTATGTGCACCTTAAAACTTCCTTTGGGGTTCCTGGATTATATTGAGGGTTCCACTAGGGGTTTTTTTCTGGAGAGGAAATGATATTCACCAGAAAGGAAAATGCTTGGTTAAGTGGGATAATGTCTGCAAGCCCAAGAGAGTTGGGGGGCTGGGAGTTCTAAACCTAAGAAAGCATAATATTGCCTTACTCATGAAACACATGTTTAAACTCATGAATAGAGAGGACCTTCCATGGGTGAAGTTGATATGGCAGGCTCATTATACACATGACAAGTTGCCACAAAATACATGACCCTTTTGGTGGAAGGATTGTATCAATATTCTGAATACCTTCCTAGAAATTACTGCTTGTACTCTAGGGGATGGAGGAACCATTAGATTATGGTTAGACAAATGGACTGATGAGATGCTACGATATAAATTGCCTCACTTGTGTTCCTTTGCCAAGTCTCAGTCCATTTCAGTAAAGCAGGCAGTTGCTAGTTGTGTGGATGAGGATATTGCTGATATGTTCCACATACCTCTCTCAGTTGTTGCTGACCAGCAATGTGACCAATTGGAAACTCTTCTTGCCACTAGCACTGAGCTCATGTTGGATAAATGGACTCTGGCCCCAAATGGAAAGCCTTACTCTAGTAAGAGAGTATATGACTGCCTGATGCCAACTGAGTTGGCCCCTCCTCCTTTTAGGTGGATATGGAAATCTTGCACACTAACAAAACACAAGATATTTTTCTGGCTCTTGTTGCAAGATAGACTTAACACAAGAGAACTGTTAGCCAGGAAAAATTTCGTGATTGAGGATTATGATTGTGTGTTGTGCACACAGGGAGCTAGTGAAGACTAATTACACCTTTTCTTTGAGTGTGACTTCAGCAGAAACTTTTGGTGGAAGCTCTTGCTAGAATGGAACAATGATCTTGATTTTATCTCTATGTTGCTCGCAGCAAAAAAGAGTTACAAGTTGATCTGTTTTAAAGAAATCCTGATTGTGGGATGCTGGAGCCTACGGAATCACAGAAACAGAAGTATCTTTGATAACCAACCTGTCTGTCTGGATAGTTGTTTTCAAGACTTTATTTATTCGTTCAAGCTTATCATGCATAGAGCTAAACCCTCTCTTAAAGAGGGCATGACCCAATGGGTTGATACATTATGAACATTTCTTGTATGTACAGTTTTGGACTGATTGAGAAAATAGAAAATTAAGCAGTAGGGATTTTTCCCTACTGTTTTGCGCCTAAAAAAAAGAGAAATGAGAAGGTTTAAGCTTAGGAGGATCACTTCTAAAGTTACATGAGGGTGAGGGATAGGAGGGTTAGGAGAGTAATTATGGTTGACATTATGAAATTCCTCTCCTTTGGGGGTGTTAGAGGAGCTAGGTGATTCATCCTTTTCCGCCTTCCCGAGGGAAACACTTGGAGTAACATCATTAGACCCATCCGAAGATGACTCCTTAGAGTTCTCAACATGCTCCTTAGGAGGAGGAGAGGGAGAAGTAGCCTCGGGCTCCTTAGACTTCAAGAGTGCCATGAGCATCTCATTCATCTTGAGGAGTTGGGCCTCCAAGGACGATCTCATATCAATAAGATCGGCCATGGTTGCCCCTTTGGCTAACGCCTCCTTCTCCGCCTCTAATTTCTCACGGGCGGCCCTCTTGGCATCGGATTCCGTCATCGTTACACTTAGGCGGTTAAGCCCTTAAAAGTGAACCTGGCTCTGATACCAATTGAACGGGAATCCGGCACCTAGAGGGGGGGGGTGAATAGGTGCTATTACAAATTTTAAGTCTTTTCAAATTTAGGCTCAACACAAAGGTAAATTCTCTAGATACGCAACTACAATGAATTTACCTAAATGACAATCTAAGCAATAACAAGATAAACAAGCTAACAAGACAAGCAAGTAAGGGAGCAAAGATAAGGGGAACCGAGTGAAGCACGCGGAGACGAAGATGTAATCCCGAGTTCCACCCAAGGGTGTACGTCTCGTTTGGAGAGGTGTGCGCTACCACAACAGGTTAGCCACAACGCCACAAAGGCTCACCTTCTTCTCCGATGAACTCAACCACAAAGGTTGCGAGTCCACCTTCCACTATTGACCCCCTTTTAGGGCGGAGATCGAATCCCTTACAAACGCTTGAGGCACGCACCCACAACTTAATTGGGGGCTCTCAAGATGACCACAAAAGGTCAAGGACCACAAAAGGTCAAGGCAACACCAAGATTACAACAATGGTGAACTAGGTTTTCCCACAGGAAACCCTAGCCACGAAATCCCCAAGTGAATGGGGAGGAAATGCAAATCCCTTCGGTGAAGATGTAGATCCGGGCCTTCTCCTCCAATCCTCCAAAGATCAACGAATTTGGGTGGAGGGATTGGGAGATCTTGTTGATTTGAGCTTTCAAGAATAGTAGGAGAGAGAAAATCTGAGAGCTAGCTGTTCTTGAGTGAGTGGGGGGGGGGGGGTATTTATACCCTCTCCCAAAATCTGTCCGTTGGCTGCCTCGGGGACCCGGAAATTCCGGTATAAGTGACACCCGGAAATTATGGGTCACTCGGAATATCCGAGTCAGTGAAATTTCCGAGCTGAATTTCCGGTTGAAGTCAGAACCACTTTGACATCTTGACTTAGCCAAATTTCTGAGGGTGACTCGGAAATTCCGAGTCAGTGAAATTTCCGAGCTGAATTTCCGGTTGAAGTCAGAACCACTTTGACATCTTGACTTAGCCAAATTTCTGAGGGTGACTCAGAAATTCCGAGTCAGTGAAATTTCCGAGCTGAATTTCCGGTTGAAGTCAGAACCACTTTCTGAATTTTCCTTAGCCATTTTTCTGTTAGGTATAGGAGACCCGGAATTTCCGATCCTGGAAATTTCCGGTTCCAATATTCCGATTCTGTGAAGAATTTCAGGAACTGTTTTTCTCTACATTTTGGCTTTGGGATATGTGATATGCAACTCACACAAACTGAAATACTTAGCAATAGGATTAGTGCATCATTGGTATTGTTAACTAACACTCAAAACACTAGGGATTAAGAAATGTTCTTTCAGAGGCCGCAAGGCTTGCGGAGGCTAATGAGTCCCTTAAAAAGGACCAAGCCACCGCGGCATCCATGGCCGATATCAAAGCTTTGGAAACAACTTTGAAATCTTCCATGGATTCTAGGTTTAACGAGTTTCGTGACTTGCTCAATAAACTCATTAACGACAAGCCCTCGGATATCATCCCGCTTGAAAAAGCTTCTAACTCCGATGAGGGTGGTTCCAAGGAGAATAAAGAGCAAAAAGAGAAGGAGGTGAAAGCCAATGATAATCCTAAGTCATCTCCCAATTCGCATGAGGAAAAGGAAGGGTTTCATGCCGTTCGGGGATGGTACTCTCCCGATCCAATTATCACTACCCGCATAAACCCTTTAGGTCCCCCACCTAAGCTTAATGCATTAGATTTTGCTAGTTGGCAACGCTCAATGAAATCTCATGTCAACAGTGCCTCCATCGAGCTTTGGAGGATTATTGAAGAAGGATATATGGTGGAGGATCCAAGCAACATGACCAAGAGAGAGTTCTCCGAAAAGCAACTAAACGCTTCCGCTCTCCACATGATTGAACTCTCCTTGAGCGACAACGACAAGCATCATATTCTACATGCCACCACCGCCAAAGAAGCTTGGGATTGTCTTGAGCGTGCTTTCCTTGGAAATGATAGCATGAAGAGAAATAGATATGAATCCTTGAGCAATGCTTCCGAAGGCTTCTACATGCTTGACAACGAGAACCATGAAGACATGTATGGGAGACTCAAGACTCTTGCCAAAGCCTTTTATGATGTGGGAGCAACTTATGTTGATGATGCTTGGGTCAAGAGGAAGTACGTGAATGCTCTCTTGCCTTCGGAGCCAATGGAGTTGAAGTCTATTCAAGGAAGATACAACTATCATCAAATGTCTTCCCGTGAAGTTATGCAAGAAGTCCAAGCCTCCAAGGTTGCCACCAAGAATGCCGAAGATAACCGTGCTAGGGCCATGTGAATGAGACAAGGTCCTTCTCTTGCCTTGAAGGCCAAGGTGACTTGCATAGATGCAAATGATGAAGTTGAAGCTTGTCCTAGCAACATTTCTCCACATGATATTGAGCAAGCCTTCAATGGTCACATTGCACTTGCCACAAGAGTGTTTTGGAATGACCCGGCTAGTGCTAAAGCTCGTGTTGATCGAGATAACAACTCAAGTGGCAAGAAAGAGCTTGCCTCAAGGACAAAGACATGCTACAATGGTCATGACAAGAATCACTACATAAGAGAGTGTCCTTATGAGAACCGTGAGCAAAATGGTGGGAAGCTTGTCCCGAAGGACCACTCAAAGTTGATTCAAAAGAAGTCCGCAAGACCAAAGAAGTCTTTCTTCAAGAAGGCACCAAGAATTGTGTTGGTGGCACAAGAAGAATATGCCACAAGTGACTCCGATGATGAAGACACACCTAATAAAGAGGTTGCCTCATTAGCTATTGTATCTACTCCACCATCATCACCGTCACTCTTTGAATCCCCCAATGACAATGTCTCCACCAACAACGCACGGTGCCTCATGGCTCATGTCACCGAGGTATCATCTCCCTCACCTAAGACTGCTCATGATCAATCTAGTCTTGAGATTAAGAAAGAGCTAGTTTCTTTCAATACTTTGGTGGCTAACTTGCAAGGTGAAGCCAAAGAACACGTTGAGTCTCTCGTGAGACAACTATGTGCGGCCGAAGAACTTCTTCAAGAAAAGAGTAAGATTGAGAGAGATGATTCTCTCACCATTACTTCCTTGAATGCTTCCATAGTTTCTCTAAATGGCTCTCTTGATGAAGAAAGTGAATATAGAACCACTCTAGAGGAAAGACTTGAGTCTCTTGATGCTAAAAATAATGAAATCATTACTAAAATCATTAAGGATAGAGATCATGTTTTTGCCAAATATAAAGTGATTAAAAAGGAGAAAGTTTAACTTGAGGTTGCGAATACTAGACTTCTTGAGGATATGGAGAAGCTTGATAAAGCTCACAAGGTCTTGGAAACGACCCGCTCCATCCTTGTTAAGTCACATGAGCAACTCCAAAACCAACTCTCTAAAACTTTCTCAACTAGCATAACCATTCTTCCTCGTGTTCATGAAAATGTCATTGAAGAAAATGCTAGGTTGAAGGTGGATCATGCTAAGAACTCTATTCCCAAAGGTAAAGATAAGGGTTTTGCTTATTTCTTTGAGCTAAAACCACACAAAGGGAAGGAAGGTCTTGGGTATGTGGTCGAGGCAAAGAAGAAGGTGAGCAACACCAAGGAGAACAAGACCAAGCCCGCACAAGCTAAGACTAACATTGTGAGTGGTAATGCCACTAGGGGCAAGACCACTCGTAGTGACTTTGCGGGGCATAACAATCCAACTACATTCTTTATGTTGGTTATTATGGTGATGTTTATGCAAAATATGTTGGTCCTTATGATGGTTACATTGATTATTCTATTTGGGTTCCTAAGACCCTTGTTGCTAACCGAAAGGGACCCATTGAGAAATGGGTACCTAAATGCAAGAAATGATTTCTTGTAGGACTATGCTTCCGGTGGATCTAAATGGGTGGTTGATAGTGGATGCACTAGTCATATGACCGGAAGCAAGGAGATCTTGACGGAGTTGAGACCAAATATAAATCATTCAACCGTCTCTTATGGTGACAAGTCCAAAGCCGCGGTAAAGAGTCTCGGCAAGGTGGTAGTTGCAAGGGATATCACCCTTGTATATGTCATGCTTGTTGAGTCTCTAGGTTACAATCTTATGTCCGTTCGTGCTCTTAATAAGATGAAATTTGATGTCCACCTTACTCTTGATATGGTGGTACTCTTGAGGAGCAAGACTCTAAAGGTCATGTTCTATGGGTATGTTGAAAATGAGTTGTTTGTGGTAGACTTTTCGGGGTCAACCAACACTCAAGCAATATGCTTATTCGGAAAGGCCGACGTGGGGTGGTTGTGGCATCGCCGCTTGTCCCATGTCAATATGAGAACTTTGCAAAGTCTCCACAAGGGTGGCCACATTCTTGGACTAAATGAGAATGTTTCTTTTTCTAGAGATCGTCTTTGTAGGGCTTCTGTTGAAGGAAAGATGCATGATTCTCCCCATCCAAGCAAGACCATCATCAAGGGTATTGGAACTTCTTCATGTTGATCTTTTTGGTGACGTACCTCAACCAAGTCTTGGTGGAAAGAAATATTGTTTGGTGATTGTCGATGACTATTCAAGATTCACTTGGGTTTTCTTCTTCAAGACGAAGGATGAAACTCAACAAACCATCATCGATTTCTCCAATGAATTTCAACGTCAACACAATCTTCCCATATTGGCCATTAGAAGTGACAATGGCTCCGAGTTCAAGAACTACACCCTAAATGAGTTTCTTAGCGACGAGGGAATTCGACATCAATATTCCGCCGCATATACCCCTCAACAAAATGGTGTAGCCGAGAGGAAGAACCGGACTCTTATGGATATGGCTAGGTCCATGTTGGCGGAGTTTAAGTCTCCACTCTTCTTGTGGGCCGAAGCTATCTCCACGGCGTGTCACTCCTCCAACCGGTTATTCTTTCGCAAAGGGAAGAAGGAAACTCCATATGAAATTCTTACCGGCAACAAGCCCAACATCTCTTACTATCGAGTCTTTGGTTGTAAGTGTTTCTACAAAATCAAAGGTGTACATCTTTCTAAGTTTGAAGTTAAAGCCTTAGAAGGTGTTCTTGTTGGGTATGGTGCGAACTCTCAAACTCATAGAGTCTATGACAAATCCTTAGGGAGAGTTGTAGAACCTTGTAGTGTGAGGTTTGATGAGAATGACGGCTCCCAAGTGGCGCAATTTCATGTTTGTGATGTAGATAACGAGGAACCTCAAGATGCAATACAAAGAATGGGAGTTGGATTTCATCGCCCCATCGAGATTCATCATGAGCCTCCTCAAGGAAGTACAAGCTCCACTCAAGTGGAGATTCCATCATCACAATTTGAAGTGGCACCCTCTATGGAAGCAAATGAGACACCTATCCAAGAACAAGAACAAGCTCCTACTCAAGTTGACAAAGAGGCCTTACAAGATTTAAGCACTCCTATTCTCAACTCTAGTCAAGATCAAGAGCAAGAGCATCCATCTTCTCCCATCATTGAAAATGTGCAAAAAGATGGCAATGCTCATCAAAACGGTCAAGACGGGGACTCAAATGATCTAGGTGATCAAGCCGAAATCCCACGCAACAATGGGGATATCGAAACCTGTCGTCAAGCAAGAGTTAAGAGAAATTTGGAAATCAAGTGTCACAAGCTTGAAGCCATCATTGGTGATGTATCTCGCAAGGTCTCCACAAGAGGTCAATTGGCAAGCTTTAGTGAACATCAATCTCATATCTCTATTATTGAACCAAAGAAGGTGTTCGAAGTTCTTGAAGATCCGGATTGGTTGGAAGCCATGCATGAAGAACTCAACAACTTCAAGCGCAACAAAGTATGGAATCTAGTAGAGAAGCCAAAAGATTGCCGCATTGTTATTGGCACCAAGTGGATATTCAAGAACAAGCAAGATGAGCATGGAATGGTTGTAAGGAACAAGGCGAGATTGATAGCTCAAGGGTACTCTCAAGTTGAAGGCATTGATTTTGGAGAGACCTATGCTCCCGTGGCTCGTCTTCAGTCCATCCGTATCCTACTTGCCTATGCATCACATCATAATTATAAGTTGCAACAAATGGATGTGAAAAGTGCATTTCTTAATGGTCCTTTAAAGGAGTTGGTATATGTAAAGCAACCACCAGGATTTGAGGATCCACACTTCCCAAACCATGTCTACAAGCTTGATAAGGCCCTCTATGGTCTCAAACAAGCACCTCGTGCTTGGTATGAGCACCTAAGAGAGCTATTGCTAGACCGTGGCTTTGAAGTGGGGCAAATCGATCCCACTCTCTTCACAAAGAGGGTAAAAGGGGAGCTCTTCATATGTAACCTTTATGTTGATGATATTATTTTTGGCTCATCTAACAAAGCTTTCAATGATGAACTTTCAAAGCTTATGACGGATAGGTTCGAGATGTTCATGATGGGAGAGTTGAAATTCTTTCTTGGTTTTGAAATCAAGCAATTAAGTGGAGGGACTTTCATCTCTCAAGCCAAATACATCCAAGATATGCTCAAGAGGTTCAAGATGCAAGATGCTAAAGAGAAGAGGTTTCCTATGGACACCAAATGCCATCTTGAACTTAGTCCAAAGGGTAAAGATGTCGATCAAAAACTCTATCGCTATATGATTGGTTCTTTGCTTTATCTTTGTGCATCTAGACCCGACATTGTGTTGAGTGTAGGAGTGTGTGCAAGGTATCAAGCGGCTCCTAAAGAAAGTCACTTGATAGCGGTGAATCGAATCTTCCAATATTTGGTTTATACCCCAAAGTTTGGCTTGTGGTATCCTAGGGGTCTAACTTCTTTCTTGCTGGTTACACGGATTCGGATTGGGCCGGTTGCAAGGATGATAGGAAGTCTACTTCCGGTGCATGTAAATTCCTTGGGAAATCCTTGGTGAGTTGGTCTTCCAAGAAGCAAAATTGCATATCCTTATCTACCACCGAAGCCGAGTATGTGGTGGCCGCTAGTGCTTGCACTCAATTACTTTGGATGTGGCAAACTTTAAAGGAATACGGTGTCCTTTGTGACAAAGTGCCTCTTTTGTGTGACAATGAAAGTGCTATCAAGATTGGTCACAACCCGGTGGAGCACTCAAGAACGAAGCATATTGAGATTCGCTATCATTTTATTCGAGATCACATCAATCGGGGTGACACTGAACGTTTTTATATTCCTACGAAGATTCAACTTGCCGATATGTTCACAAAGCCACTTGACGAAGCAAGGTTCACCTTTTTGAGGCATGAGCTAAATATCGTGGATTCTAGGAGCGTTGGTTGACTACCTTGCATACACACCTCTATCTCAACTCTCTATTTGGTCTAGGTGTAGGCATGGACATAGGGGGAGTGCGGTCCTAATCTATTGGACTATTCCTCCCCCCATTATGCCAATAGTAAGAATTGTTTTTGAAGGAGATATGCCCTAGAGGCAATTAATAAAGTGTATTCTTTACCATATCTCGTTTGTTCATAATAGGTTTTTGTGTCATGCTAGAACCGTATTAAGCAGAAACATTAATACTGGTGTGATACGTAAACAACCAGGTCCCTAGTAGCCTCTACTAAGACTAGTTTCGTTGCGCGATTGATGATCAAGGTTTCCCGGTCATGGGGCATGGCGCCGGTCGGCAATGGGAGTCATATCGTTGGAGAACGATGTGATGGACATACCCAGATTTGGAGGACGTAGTCGTTACGCCTTTGACCGTGAGATCAACTCTTATTGTTATTCCTGGAAGATACTTTGATCGCACCAAACGTCGTATCTTATATAGTATGACAATAACGGTGATACTTTTGGGTATCGGAAAGGAGTAGTTGAGACGAGGGGTCAAGAGCGGGATTTGTCAGTCCGCATAGCAGGATAGATACTCTCGGGCCCACTCGGTGAGATCATGTCTAATGAGCTTGCAAGCATGTGACTAGGTCACGGAGACATGAGATCATGGACGAGTAAAAGATAGCGTTGTCGGTAACGAGGTCGAGATTAGGTATGGAGATACCTATGGAACGACGCTCGGACATGCTAAGTATCGCTATGGCAAAAGGTTTAAGACTTCGCGTTCAGTTTTGATAGATGAAAGTCATTCGTTATATCACAGGGATTAATTCATGGGGTCCAGGCCTACGAGTTAGTCGTTGATCATAGAGGAGTCTTGGTCATACCTGTTATTATATCGAACCGCTAGGGTAACACACTTAAGGGGTTTCGACAACACAACCGGAAAGGAAAGAGATCACCGGGAGCGTCCCGGGAGGGGTCCGATGGAGATCGGGCAGCGTCGAAAGAATTTTGGAGCTAGGAAAATTATATATATTATGTTTGATATTAATTAGTGTAATTAATATGCAAATATGATTTTATATATTTATTTTCGAATTTATTTAAGCTGATTTCTCTAAATGGGCCTTCTGGTCGAAAGAAGGCCCAAGAGGGGGGAATCCCCTTGGGGATTCGGTGGGGGCCAGGAGGGGCCGACCCAAGTGGGCCAAGGGCCCACTAAGGGGGCCGGCGCACCCTCCAATGCCGCACCAGGCATGTGGGGGTTAGTCCCACATTGCCTGGTTAGCAAGTTGGCTCCCCCCTGGGAGCCTATATAAGAAGGGGCACCCCTGGCCTTTTAATTCACCAATTAATTCCCAATTTCTCTCTCGATCTCGTGATTCCCTTGTTGGAATCGCGCCGAGCTGAGGAGGGGAATCTCTTCCACCATAGCCCGCTGCCGCGCTGCTGGTGTTCCTGTCCAAGTCTTCTGCTGCTCGTTCTGGACTGGAGCTTCGGAGGCCGTCGTCTCCACCGTACGTGTGTGACGCCCTGCGAGGTGCTGCGCTAGCGGTACTCGGAGGTCTGCTTCCTCTACACGACCTTGAGGTCGGTCTTCGTCGCTCTTCATTGACAACGTTTGTGCGGGAACGTAATCCCCGCTTTCGGTCTACAAGGATACGTATTCCGATCTCCGTTCGTACTACTATATCTGCATAGAATAGATCTTGGCATGCTTTTAGGATATCGTTGGTAGGAAATTTTTTGTTTTCTGCACACGATCCCCTTCAGTGGTATCAGAGCCGATCTATCATAGATATAGTTGTACGCTGTTAGAACCCGTGTTCTGCACGGGGGCACCGTTCCGGTTATTTGCTACCCTCTAGCGTGCACTTGTGTCTTCCAGCGGCATTGAGTTGATGAAGCGGCCCGGACCGATTTTATGCGTACGCTTACGCGAGACTGGTTCCACTACTGACATACGGCTTGTACCGTATATGTGGCTGGCGGGTGTCAGTTTCTCTCTCTTTAGTTGGTCTACGCATTTTCAATGGAGGGCCCGAAAGGGATGCTTAAATATGCAATTATTGGATCGTTGTTGTGGTCATAAGGTTCGTAGGTATGAAGCGGTTCTATTTACGAAAGCCCCAAGCCACGTAAAATATGCAAAAGATAAAGTAGAAGCGTCTAACTTTATTTTGCAGGGGCTATGTGATATGGTCAAGGTAGGTTTATTAAATTTTTTATAAACTGCGGGCGCCAAGAAGACCATGGCGCAATGGACTATATCACATTGCATTACATTTGATGTTTTGTGTGCATCTTATATTGTGTGATTGTATATATAGTATATATTAGTTACACGGCGGTAGCTATATAAGATGATCCCTTCAAAATACCACTAGTGTTCTCCCTCCAACGCGCACCACCAAGAAAGTTCTACGTTATGAGGCAGGCCGTGATGATCGGGTGTCAGACATCTCGTCGTTCGCATACAGTGGGTGTAAGCCATGTTGCACAAGCGTCAGCGTGGAGGTCTTTGGTGGCGAGCCTAGCATATTTGCCTCGGAACAGGAAAACCGAAAGGTCGAGCACGAGTCACAAAATTGGTGTGGTTGACTTTTGTGTACTCTTGAAGTTGTGCCGCCGGCTCTGATGATGAGGGGTGGTGCAATGGATGGGGGTCGTCTAATCGCTTAAACGACCGGGAGGGATGTTCGTTTGAGTGGGAGTTATGTTAGTTATTTTCTAAAAATACTATAACTCAAAATTATTATGAACAAAGTCTTATGTTGTTGCAAATTCCATTGTAGATGTCTCACCCCTCGTTTAACCTAGGTTTGTTCCTTGAGAAAGAAAAGCTTAAGACCAATGGGTCAAACTTCATGGCCTGGTTCCGCAACCTGAGGATCGTCCTCACTCCCTATAGGGTGGCCTTCGTCATTGAGGCCGCCATAGGTGACCCCCCCCCCCCCCCCCCCCGCAGATGAAGCCTCTGAGGATGAGAAGAAGGTCTTCTAGACCAGATCGGAGGATTCTGCCTTTGTCCAGAGTGGCATGCTCTACGCCATGGAAGCCGACCTGCAGAAGCGCTTCGAGAAGATGAGCGCCTTCGAGATTATTTCTTATCTGAAGGTTGTCTTCGCGCCGCAGGCTAAGGCTGAGAGATATGAGGCTTCTGAGCTTTTCTTCTCGGCCAATATGGAAGAGCATAGCAGTGTGAGCGAGCATGTAGTCAAGATGTCTGGCTACGTTCAACGCCTGAATGCTCTGGAATGCAAGATTCCCGATGAGGTGGCGATTGACAGGGTGTTGCAATCGTTGCCCCCTAGCTACAAAGGCTTCGTCATGAACTACAACATGCAGGGCATGGCTAAGTCCCTGGGTGAAGTGTTCGTGTTGCTCAAGACTGCTGAGGTAGAGATTAAGAAGGAACACACGCTGTTGATTTCAAGAAATCCGGTGGCAAGGGAAAGCAGAGCTGGAAATCCCGGAGGGAAGGCAAGATGAGTGCCAAGCCCAAGACTAACAGATCTGGTCCCAGAGCTAGCGTAGAGTGCTTCTACTGCAAGGGGAAGGGACACTGGAAGCGCAACTTCCCCAAGTACCTGGAGGATAGGAAGTCTGGCAAGACGGTCGACAAAGAGCAAGATATATTTGATATACATGTTATAGATGTGTACCTTACATCCGCTCGGAGCAACACGTGGGTATTTGATACTGGTTTTGTTACTCATATATGTAACTCTTAGGATGAGTTAGGGAATAGACGGCGGCTGGCGAAGGATGAGGTGACGATGCCATCGGGATTAGTTTTGGTTTTAAATAAGTGTTATTTTGTGCCATCCTTGAGTGTAAACATTATAAGTGGGTCTTGCCTGTTACAAGACGGCTATTCATTTAAATCAGTGTCAAGCAATTGTGCTATTTATATGAATGATATCTTTTATGTTTATGCTCCCGAGAATAACGGTTTATTCTTGTTGAATCTCGATCGTGGTACTCACATCCATAACATAGAAGCCAAACGAATTAAGTGTAGTGATGATACCGCCATGTATATGTGGCATTGCCGTCTTGGTCATATTGGTGTAAAGCGCATGAAGCAACTCCACTTCGATGGACTTTTGGACTCGTTGAATTTCGGATCCCTCGATACATGCGAACCATGCCTTATGGGTAAAATGACCAAGACACCGTTCAAAGCTTTCGTTGAACGGGCGTCGGATTTGTTGGGGATCATACATACAGATGTGTGTGGACCGATGAGCGTTTCGACACGCAATGGTTATCGTTACTTCGTCACCTTCATTGATGACTTGAGTAGATACGGTTATATCTATTTGATGAAACACAAGTCTGAAACTTTTGAAAAGTTCAAAGAATTCCAAAGTGAAGTTGAGAATCAGCTTAATAGGAAAATCAAGCACCTCCGATCCGATCGCGGTGGCGAGTACTTGAGTTTTGAGTTTGGCACACATCTGAAGAGTTGTGGCATAGTACCCCAACTTACGCCAGCCGGAACACCGCAACGTAACGGCGTGTCCAAGCGACGTAATCGTACTCTACTGGATAGTGTTCGATCTATGATGTCTCTTACCGATTTGCCAGTGTCCTTCTGGGGTTATGCGTTAGAAACAGCCGCATTCATTTTAAATAGGGCTCCGTCCAAATCCGTTGAAACGACACCATATGAATTATGGTATGGCCAAAAGCCTAAGTTATCGTTTCTGAAGGTCTGGGGTTGTGAGGCGTACGTTAAGAAACTACTGTCCGACAAACTCGAACCGAAGTCGGAGAAAGTCTTCTTTGTAGGATATCCGCGGGAAACCGTTGGGTACACCTTCTACAACCAAGCTGAGGGCAAAACTTTTGTCGCGAAGACCGGTACCTTTCTAGAGAAGGAGTTTCTCGCGAAAGGAGTAAGTGGGAGGAAGGTAGACCTCGATGAGATCGTTGATCCTGAACTCGAGATTCCGAGTGGCGCAACGGAAGCAATTCCGGAAACGTCCTCCGTGGAAGGAGTGGGAGAAACTGTCGAGGAAGGCATTCTACCCCGTAGGTCTGGTAGACCTCGGATCGCACCATAATGGTATGGCAACATGGTTTGCACCGTCATGTTAGTTGAACAAGACGAACCTACGAACTACAAGGAGGCGATGGCGAGTGTAGAGTCCGAGAAATGGCTTGAAGCCATGAAATCCGAAATAGGATCCATGTATGATAACAAAGTGTGGACTTTGATGGATATTCCCGAAGGGCGCAAGGCCGTCGAGAATAAATGGATCTTTAAGAAGACTGATGCTGATGGTAATTGTAGCGTACATGCACCTTAAATAAGGCGGATACCTGTGTATAGTGCAAATCCCTGGATCGATTCGTTTGCACACACAGTTTACGATGTAATATCACAACAAAGCATCAATTTTATTACATCGATGATCCAGAATTACATAAATATTCGATACAAGTTGCATAGCATAAAGCTAGCTTTGAAATAGTACACAGCGGAAATACAATAGGAGTGGGTCTCCAACAACTTCATGTTGCCACAGGCGAAAACATGTTGGTTGTAGACTCGAAACCTTTAAACGAAACCTCACTCGTCATCTGAACAATCTGCAATAAGAAAAATATTGAAGCAACGTGGGTCAGATTCCATTAAAAATGGAGTCTGGCAAGTGACACTATGGTGGACACTTAATGGAATAACTCTATATCCTATATGCATATTTGGCTGGTGGAGTTCAAGGCTATTTTGCATAAAGCCAATTTTTCCTATCTCTTTGGAAAACACTTTCTTCAAATTAAGACAAGTATGGCATGAACACCATAATCTCATATTCCCTTGTTCACCCATCAAGTTTTATTTCTGAAGTTGGAATGGTGGAATCCTCCGTTGACGTCCTCGTTCAGCTGCTCAATTGTCCGTTTCCGGGGACACGGCTAAGTACTTAGATTTTAACTCTGCAGAGGTTGTGCACGTTCACCATTGTACCCATTCAACCCAAATATCCTTTACACGCTTATAGTGATAAGGAAAGGAGAAGAATGAGACAAGATCTTTCAGAAGCATGTTCCCTCCCACTCTGGCCTGACGCACTCCACCTACAAACCACTACCTCCACCTGTCAGGCCGGGGCGAGTCCACGCAGCTTAGTTGATCAAGCCAGAGCCCATATTGGTAATGGCTGCACGAGAAGCAATCTTCACTCGGAGTTCTTCAGATCCCTTTGTTCCTGGGTAACCATCCACAAGTGAATATCCCACAGGTACATCCCCTGGGGACAACACTCAACTCATACAGCCAAGCAACCAATTCCACCCAGGTGTTTGATTATAACTTAGTAGAATTTAACATTTCATCAAAAATAGTTTTGCATAGCATCACAATTCTACTAAGTATTTTCATAGGAACCTAGACACAGGAATAAGGAAGTCTAAACATGGCTTGCATAGCAATACTATCCTACACATGCTTATAGAAAATAATCTACACATGCATAGAAAAATAATAGGACTTTTATGGGCGTGTGCCACTTGCCTTTGAATGTTGTCGTTGCAAACTCTATTCAACAACGAACGTTTGCTCTCCGTTCAATCTAAACAATATAAGCAAACAACAATACAACAATCAACAAACAACAATCATCAATCATACATGCACATACGTAGTTAACAAATAAGTTTCATAACACTTCTAAGGAAAACATGTTATGCATGATATGCAAATTATTTCTAAGGACTAGAGATGCATGTCATGCCATGAAATTCTTTTAAGTTAATGCAAGGCAATTAGGTTGGTCAAAATGGCTAAGAACTAAAGTCATAGGTTGGACAATATACTTTGTTATAAATCATCTTGAATAAGCACTCAATGACTTAGTCATGATGTGCATAACTACTTAGAGAAAATACTAACTCTATTCTTCAAGGTGATCAACAATTATTAAAAACTCTTGTTAAATTGGATATTCACTATAGTGAGAGAGACAGACACTCGGCCAGCCACTTAAATTGTGGAACAGGTCTCATGTACGTGGACATGTAAGGTTAGTTTCCAGGCCGCTTCATCTCACTATGCCGCTAGGATCCAACAAACTTCAAGATGGTAATAACATGATCAAAAATCGTTTATGTCTAAAGTGAAAGATAAGATTAGGAAAGAGGGAAAAGATAGAAAGAAAGATGTAGTTGTCCTCCAGGCTTCATCTCCAGACTTGTAACTTTCTTCTGGATGATGTCTTGATTGAACTCTTGGTAGTCTTGATGAATTTTCAGACATGATGATTTTTGTATCACCTAGGCTGGTCTTGGATTTACTTAGTCTTCATGAAGTCTCAGAGAAGGAGGGGAAAGAAAGAAAGAGGGACAAGACTTAGAAAATATTTCTGGTTGGTCTTCATGAACTTCTTCTTGATCTTTCTTCTAAGTGCTTCTACTCCTTCGAGATACTTCTGAAGTCTTGTTTTGGCTAAGTCCTTCATTGGTCTTCTAGCTCCATGTTGAAAATCCTAAGAGTCTAAGTGTATCACTTTACCAAAATGCTAAGTTGAAAATATTTCTAACTTAGAGAAAATGGGGAAGGAGTTTTCTTATGGGAAATATAACTACAAAATAAAATATGCTATGAATTTGTAAATGCAATTTAATTAATTTCTATTTTTGGAAAATAAAATAAAAGGAATAAATATAAGATTAAAGTTTTCTATGATTAAATTTTTATAACAAAATTTTATAATTATTATTAATAGACAGGGGGCATTTAATTAGATTTATAGCAATTTGATTTAATCAAAAATAATATTTCTATTAATAGTTATGTTGAAAAATAACCAAACTATTCAATTTAAATATATAACTATAAATTCATTCAAATATTACTCAAAAATATATTATAGCAGTGGCATCAATTTACAAATATTCCAAGGTCTCTAAAAAAAATTTATTTGCAATTTTTGGATTTATAGATTTAAAGTTATGACAAATATACTCAAATCTTCCATTTGAAATTTGAATATTTTAAACTAAGTCAAATTTGAATTTTGGCAGATCCAAAATATTCTACATGTCTAGGGCTTTCCAAATATATAAAAATATTTGAATTTGGATAAACAGAGAAAAAGATATGATAGTTTGAATAGATAGGGGCTTTTCTGCAAAAATGCCATTTACTCTAATTAAAAGAAATCAAATTCCACGTGGCTGCTGACTGGGATCCGATGTGGCGCTGACTGTGCGCTGACTGGGATCCTACGTGGATAAGTGATTCGCTCTGGGCCGTCAGATCTGGATCTGGCGGTCCAGATCAACCGTACCGGTTCGTTTATAACGATCTAATCCTAACCGCAGGATCAAGATCGTGTGGCCTACACGCGTTCGGCCAAAAGCTGGCGGCGGAACCTCGCCGGAGACGTGGCCGATGGCGGTGACGTAGCGTTCTACGCCCCCTACGATCTCCCGGGAAGAATGGATCTTACCAGGACGTGCAGGAGGTCGCGGCGGAGGTGGTGGCGAGGGGGCGGTGCTTGGCGTGCTCCCCTTCTCTTTTAATCACTCGCCGGAGTTGGAGACGGAGGCGGTGATCCTCGGGGGTGGACGCGTGCGTTGATAGGCTGCGAGAAAATGTGCGTCTCTTTGTCAAAAATATGCGCACGGATCACAGAAGAAGAATGAGAGGGATGAGAAGACTCGGGGTTGCGGAGGCTCACCGAAAACTGAGAAGTTCGTCGGCGGGAATGGCGGACGGAGGCGGGCGACTGCGGCCAGCCTGGTGGCAAGATTGCTAGGGTTTCGAGGGGGAAAAGGAGGCGGCGGTGCTGGGGATTATATGGGGCCGAAAGGAGGCAATCACTCGCGACGAATCCGCCGGATTTTGGAAACGAATCGGATGCGGAAATCCCGAGCGTGATTTGGGCAGAGGTTGAAGACGACCCCCTGACAGGTGGGTCCCGCATGATGTCAAACAAATTTCTAAAAATTTGTAAAATTATTATCTTTGTGTTAAACCAGTTGTGGGCATGTTTTGAACATTTTTGAAAAATAATATGTTAAAATATTGATTAAATACAAATTTGACACTTAAAGTCAAATTTGAAATTATATCTTTTTTTGAAGCGCAAAACAGTAGGGTAAACCCCTACTGCCTCATTTTCTATTTTCTCATTCACAAAAATAAAAGATTACAGAGTAGGTGTTCATAAGGTGTCAACCCATTGGGTCATACCCTCCTTAAGAGATGGCTTAGCTTTGTGCATCACAAGCTTAAAACAATAAATAAAATCCTGGAAGCAAACATCTAGGTCAATCTCCTGATTATCGAAAATACTTCTGTTTCTGTGCGTCCAGATCGCCCAACATCCAACTATGAGAGTTTCCTTGAAGCAAATCAAATTGTATCTTCGTTTGGCTTCTATCAACATAAGCATAAGATCAAGATCAGCATTCCATTCAATGTTAAGCTTCCACCAGAAATTACGGCTGAAATCACAGTCAAAGAAGAGGTGTCTATAATCCTTAAAACCACCATCAGAACAGAGAATGCAATCATAAGATTCAATGATGAAATTTTTTCTTCCCAACAATTCTCTTGTGTTCAATCTATCTTGCAAAAGCAACCAAAAGAAAACTTTATGCTTTGGGAGAACACATGATTTCCATATCCACCTCATGGGTATAGGAGCCAGACCTGGAGTTGAAAGTGTAGCATAGACCCGTTTGCTGGAATAAGATTTGTGAGAGGGTGAGAGCACCCACTGATCGGGGGCAGATATGCCATCTCTACTAAGGAGAGTAGTCTGAAGGTCAACACATTGTTGAGCTGCTATAAGAGAAATAGGAGCATGAAACATATCAAAGATATTCTCATCGCTGAGTATAGCAAAAGCTTGTTATAAGGTAATCTCCTGATTCCTCGCAAATGAGCAGAGATGGGGCATCTTATTTCGCAAAAGATCATCAGACCAATTATCTAACCACAGCCGAATAGTACTACCATCACCAGGTATAGCAGAGGCTAACTCCAAAAAGGTATTCAGAAGTGCCAAGCAATCCTTCCACCAGAATGAACCACAAGGGTTAGAATTTTGGGGGACCTTGCCATCAGCATAATGAGCCTGCCAAATGAGCTGAACCCATGGCACATCTGCTTTGTTCATAAACTTAAAAAGGTGCTTTAACAGCAAGGCACAATTCTGAGTCCTCAGATTTAGAACACCAAGGCCTCCAGCCTTTTTAGGTTTACATACTGTATCCCATTTAACCAGACATTTTCCTTTTTTGTGAATATCCTTCCCTCTCCAGAAGAAGCCTCTTGTATTTCCTTCCACATAATCCAAGAAACCCAGAGGCAGCTTTAAGGTGCACATTGTGAAATTCGGAATGGCCGATATAATGGATTTAACAACAATAAGTCTACCATCATATGAGAGTGTATCAGCAATCCCAACTAGTCTTCTGTCAATTCTCTGTATAATGCCAAGCAGATCCTCCATCCTAGGCCTAGTAGTGCCTAGTGGTAAACCAAGATAGGTAAAAGGTAGGGATTCAACCTGACAGCCAATGGTCTGAGCAAGTTCCTGACTCTGTTGCTCCAGGATGTTAATAGGCACCAGAGAGGACTTTGAGTAATTCACCCTTAAACCAGTGGAGGAGGAGAACTTATCCAGCAATACTTTTAGTCTGCTTAACTGAATATTACAAGCTGGCATGATCAGCAGTGTATCATCTGCATATTGTATAATTCGGTAGTCCAAACCAAAAGAGCTATCAAGAGGTAGATCCAAGTCACCTATTCTCCAGGCCTCATTAATAGCAAACTGCAAGAGCTCAGCAGTAGAAACGAAAAGCAGGGGTGAAAGGGGATCACCTTGTCTGACACCACGTTTGCAGAATATTTTTTTCCCTGGCACACCATTTAGGAGCACACTAGCAGAAGCAGAGTATAAGATTGATTTTATCCAGCCAATCCATTTTTCCCCAAATCCCATATGTTCCAACATAAGAAGGATTGCACTATACTCCACCTTATCAAAAGCTTTTTCAAAATCAAGCTTAAGGATAATGATTTCCTTTTTTGACTTATGGCAAAGGTGGATATATTCAAAAGCCCAAGCAAGACAGTCTTGTATGGTTCTGCTCTTGATAAAACCATACTGATTTTTATGTAAAGCTCTAACAATCACCTTCTGCATTCTATTGGCCAAGAGCTTAGTGATAAGTTTAAGAGTGATACTCACCAAAGAAATTGGTCTATAATCATTAACCCCCTCGGGATTGGGTTTCTTGGGGATCAGAGTGATAAAAGCAGAATTAATGCTAGTGATATCCAAATTACCCTCATAGAACTTGAAGCAAAGGTAATAAAACTGCTCCTTCACAGTCTCCCAGCTATTCTTCAGAAATGCTCCATTAAAACCGTCAGGTCCAGGTGACTTATCAGTAGGCATCTCTTTCACTATCCCATCAATCTATGTTTCAGTAAAAGGAGCTTCTAAGGCAGAAAAATCAATGAGGTTGTTAGGTACTACTAGGTTCAGAAGATCAAAAGACATCTCAGGAGTATCAGAACACCCAATTCTCTTCTTGAATGCATGCCACAAAATAGCTGCCTTATCCTCATGATCACAAACAATACGCCCATCATCAGTAGTGATATTGGCAATAAAATTATTTCTGAAGCTTTTGGTTGCAAAGGTGTGAAAGAATCTGGTATTCTCAGCACCAAGCTTGGCCCATCTAATCTTAGCCCTATTCCTCCAATAGATTCTTTTGGCCTCTAGGATCTTTGAGAGATGGGTCTTAATAGCTTTCCTGAAATTGATTTCAGGGATGGACAACCTCCTTTGATCTTCCAGACCGTCTAACAAGGCAAGCACAAAGCAACAAGAGTCAATAGTTTTGTTTAGCTGAGATAAACTTTTACTCCATTTTTTTAACCCATATCTGAGGTGCTTAAGTCTGGCAGTTATATCCTGAGCAGCATTTTTGAAGAGACCATGATTATGCCAATTCCGTGTGATAGTCTCCTTGAAACCATGAAAGTTTATCCATTGCTCCTCGAACCGAAAGATCCGTGATTTAGGAATGTCAATTCCAATCTGAACTTGCATGGGGACATGATCAGAAGATAATTTAGCAAGAGGATTAACCATAGTGTTTGGAAAGTTTGATGTCCAAAATGCAGATGTGAAAACCCAGTCAAGCTTTTCCAAAAGTGGTGGGTTTTGCATATTGCTCCAAGTAAATGCTCTACCTTTCAAAGGAATTTCAACCAAATCATGATGGCTAATCAGTCTATTGAAAGCAATCATGTTGTTAACATCTCCACCTGGCCTGTTCCTGTTTTCTGGACCACGAACCAGGTTAAAATCGCCCATAATAATCCAATTATCCATTGGTGAGGAATCGAGATTAAGCAGCCAATTGATAAAAAAGGATCTCTCGTCAGGCTGGTTGGGTCCATAAACATTAGTAAGATACCAAATATGACCACTTATATTACAAGAAAATTCCACTGTGATATGATAACGAGAGATACTAATTTGTTGTCCTCTGACGAAATGACTGTTCCAGATAATAATCAGACCACCAGAACTACCCATAGACGGAGAGTGGATGAACTGATCAAAACGTCGTGGCGCAAAGTTTCTGATATAAGACAGATCAAAATTCTCTCTTTTAGTTTCTTGGAAACACATGATGTTGCAATTTGATTCCTCTATGTTTTGCCTGATGTCATTCCACCTTAATTGGGAATTAATCCCCCGTAAATTCCAGTCTAAGATAATCCATTTTCTACTCATTATAAACCAAAGCAGGGGAGTGAGCACTGAGCAGAGTTAAAAAGCTCAGTTTGCATGTAAGATAGCAAAGGCATGTGAAAAAGGAAATAACGCATAGCCTAAAATGCCCATAACATGCAAAACAACAAGACCACCAGAAACATAACTGCCAGGTCAAGATAACAGAACACCAACTGATCACCAACAAAGTAGAATAAGAGAACGAGTACTGTTCTGACACGAGATCCTCACACATCACCACAGAACTGCCACCACACACAGACACAAGACAAGTGTTCACTGCACAACGTAAAGCCAAATACAGTCTTATTACATGCCAATGACTCTTAAGGTTCAGAATAAAAACGACCACAAAATAGATCCTTGGAAACAGACTGTGCACATCAGAAAGGACCAGACCCCAGCATGAAGTAGCTTCATTCCACACTATCATTGGTACTATCATAGATGAGGTGATCATCAGAAACATCATCAAGATGCATCTGGCAGGGCCCAGTAGCAATGGACTGTAGCAGATCAATAGGCAGGTGGGGAGGTGTAGCCCCTTCAGAATCAATGACAGAGGCAGTGTATTTTTTAACATGTTCCTTGGCAAATGCCTCAGCATCCTTGACATCCTTGAATCCATCCTTGACTTTAGCTAGCCTGGAGCTCCTCCTAACTAAATCAGTAGTGTAAGGAGCTTTACCCTTTCTCTTCCTGACAGAGACAGAAGCAGGGACCATGAAAGTTCCCTCATCCTCAAGTTCAGTAAGTTGTACCGAAGAAGTAGGTTTAGGAATGGCAGCTTTTGTTTTGATGTGAAGGAGGCATTTGCTCTGAGTAGACCCATCTGTATCCACCTCGACAATCTGACAAGATGTGCCCACAACTATATTGTCAGATAAAGCAGATAGGAGATCAGTTGGTGAGACTGAAGTGGTGGTTAGCAAATTCTGAATTGCAGCAAGATAGTTCTGTGGAGGCAAGGGCTGGGCAGCTGCAACATTCTGTACTGAAGCAGAAAAAGACTCTGCAACATCATTAGACTGTTCTGCAGCATTAACAGGTAAATGCAGTTCATCCCCAATAGCAGCAGACACATCTTGGACATTGGGGCCAGCAAAAGGTAGATCTTCAGCAGCCTCCACTGGGTCATGCTCCTGCAACATAACTTCCTGATCAAGAGCCACATCTGCTTGATCTATCTCAGGTCCAAATCCTTCCTGAACAATTGCATGGGCAACAGGGCTCTGTGGGGGTGTCTGAAGAACAGGATCATCGTTATTCTGAACTGGGACATCAACAGGTTCCTGACCTTCATTCTCAGCATGCCACATGGCAAACCCATCTACCACAATAGGAATAGGGTGAGGGTTCTGTCCATCAGGCGGGAGAGGGTCTTCATCTCCAGCACCAACACCAAGCATATGAGTATTGAGCAGATGACAGGGACAGGACCAGCTACCACCTTGCCCATCCGCACTGAAGTTCTGAATCACCACAATGCTGCCTGGAATACTCTCAAGGTCAAACGTCCTAATCTTCACCAGAATTCGTGATTTGTTCTCCTCATCACGGTTCCAGATCATAAAACGACCATAGGGTGCAAAGGTAGTAACAATCGAGTTTAGGTTCCAACATTCAGGTTATATCTTAATTAATTTTTCCTTTGGCTAATAAAATTTGTAAAATACCCACATTCCAATATGTTTGAATTTTAGTCATTTAAACTCATTTCCAAATACTAAGTTCATTTTAGGCTTTAGTATATTACTAAATAACATATCACAAACTATATGAAAATAATGTATTCATTTTAATTCAAAATAATTTGTGCACCAATATAATTTATATTAAGATAATTCATTTGAAAACTATATAAAGATACCTTTGGAAATATTCTAGTTTTTAATTCATTGTTTATACTGAATATATTCAGATAAATCATTTAATGTTTTGAAAATATATGAAAAACATTTAAGCTAATGAAATGATTATTTGGCTAATTCATTAATTATATAATCTATGAAGTTTTAAAGTAATGAATTATAAACTTATAATTTCCAGAGCTATAACTTGAATTTAGTTAGATGAATGGAAATCATTTGGCAATTATATCATTTTAAATAGTTTTGAATTTATGAATAGATATGGCTAAGTGGTTGAAATTTGTTTCTTATAAGGAAACTATTTTATTAAAATGAAATGGTTTGAAGTATTTACATATTAAGATTTTTGAAATACAATAGATAATAAAATGTTTAAACTGTGACATTTGAATTATTTAACTCTCTTTCAATAAGTTTGAAGTCTTTCTTAGTTGGTTTT
Source organism: Poa annua (assembly GCA_026929855.1). NCBI lineage: Eukaryota > Viridiplantae > Streptophyta > Magnoliopsida > Poales > Poaceae > Poa > Poa annua. The sequence continues at coordinate 29,462,099 of CM049427.1, read as the reverse complement.
CTTATGCATATAAATATTTTATTTTAATCAAAAACAAAAGTTTTAAATTTTAGTGATTTTTGAACATTATAAAATGTTGGGATGTTACAGTAATGTGACCGTCTATAAAGCTCGGCTTGTCGCAAAGGGTTTCCGACAAGTTCATGGAATTGACTACGATGAAACTTTTTCACCGGTAGCGATGCTTAAGTCTATTCGGATTTTGTTAGCAATAGCTGCCTATTATGATTATGAAATCTGGAGATGGACGTCAAAACAGCCTTCCTAAATGGAAACATTGAGGAAGAGTTGTACATGGTACAACCGGAAGGTTTTGTCGATCCAGGAAATGCTAACAAGGTGTGCAAGCTTCAGCGATCCATCTATGGATTGAAGCAGGCATCTCGGAGCTGGAATCTTCGTTTTGATGAGGTAATCAAAGGTTTTGGATTCATCCAAAATTCGGAAGAGACCTGCATTTACAAGAAAATGAGTGGGAGCTCGGTTGTGTTCTTAGCACTGTATGTAGACGACATATTGCTGATTGGGAATGATGTGGAACTTCTGAATAGCGTGAAGGAATATTTAAACAATAAAATTTTCCATGAATGACTTAGGAGAAGTTGCGTATGTTTTAGGCATAAAAATCTATCATGATAGATCAAGGCGCCTATTAGCACTGAGTTAGAGTACTTATCTTGATAAAATACTGAAGCGTTTCGGTATGGAGAAGGCAAAGAAGGGTTCTCTGCCGGTTATCAAGAATAAGATATTGCGGAAGGCACAGTGTCCGGTAACGGAACTGGATAAGGCCTATATGACCAAACATCCTTATGCTTCAGCCATAGGATCGATCATGTATGCAATGTTGAGTACTAAACCGGATGTGGCATTAGCTCTAAGTTTGACAAGCCGGTTCCAGAGTAATCCTGGAATGCCGCATTGGATAGCTGTTAAGAGCATTCTTAAGTATCTCAATAAGACAAAGGAAATGTTCCCTGTGTATGGTGGTTGCGATGAAGAACTTGGCGTAACGGGTTACGTAGATGCAAGTTTCTGCTCAGACCCCGATGACTCTAAGTCAGAGACAGGTTATGTGTTCAAGGTGAATGGAGGCGCCGTGTGCTGGAGAAGTGGTAAGCAACCCATAGTCGCACAATCTACAATGGAGTCAGAGTATATTGTTGCTTGCGAAGCCGCGAATGAAGATGTGTGGCTGAGGAAGTTCGTCATCGAACTTGGAGTGTTCCCGAGCGTGCAAGACCCCGTGATCCTCTTCTGCGACAATATGGGTGCCATTGCTAACGCCAAGGAGCCAAGGTCTCACTCCACCGCCAAACACATTCTCCGACGCTTCCATGTGATACGTCAGTACGTACAAGGACGCGATGTGAAGATTTGCAAAGTGCATACGGATCTGAATGTGGCAGATCCGCTGACGAAGCCTCTACCGCTTGATAAGCATGAAAAGCACCAGTTAGCTATGGGTGTTAGGATTTTACCAAGTTGTAATCTAGATTAATTTGTACTCTAGTGCAAGTGGGAGACTGAAAGAGATATTCCCTAGAGGCAATTAATAAAGTGTATTCTTTATCATATCTCGTTTGTTCATAATAGGTTTCTGTGTCATGCTAGAACCGTATTAAGCGGAAACATTAATACGGGTGTGATACGTAAACAACCAGGTCCCTAGTAGCATCTACTAAGACTAGTTTCGTTGCGCGATTGATGATCGAGGTTTCCCGGTCATGGGGCATGGCGCCGGTTGGCAATGGGAGTCATATCGTTGGAGAACGATGTGATGGACATACCCAGATTTGGAGGACGTAGTCGTTACGCCTTTGGCCGTGAGATCAACTCTTATTGTTATTCCTGAAAGATACTTTGATCGCACCAAACGTCGTATCTTATATAGTATGACAATAACGGTGATACTTTTGGGTATCGGAAAGGAGTAGTTGAGACGAGGGGTCAAGAGCGGGATTTGCCAGTCCGCATAACAGGATAGATACTCTCGGGCCCACTCGGTGAGATCATGTCTAATGAGCTTGCAAGCATGTGACTAGGTCACGGAGACATGAGATCATGGACGAGTAAAAGATAGCGTTGTCGGTAACGAGGTCGAGATTAGGTATGGAGATACCTATGGAACGACGCTCGGACATGCTAAGTATCGCTATGGCAAAAGGTTTAAGACTTTGCGTTCAGGTTTGATAGATGAAAGTCATTCGTTATATCACAGGGATTAATTCATGGGGTCCAGGCCTACGAGTTAGTCGTTGATCATAGAGGAGTCTTGGTCATACCTGTTATTATATCGAACCGCTAGGGTAACACACTTAAGGGGTTTCGACAAGACAACCGGAAAGGAAAGAGATCACCGGGAGCGTCCCGGGAGGGGTCCGATGGAGACCGGGCAGCGCCGAAAGAGTTTTCGGAGCTAGGAAAAATTATATATATTATGTTTGATATTAATTAGTGTAATTAATATGCAAATATGATTTTATATATTTATTTTCGAATTTATTTAGGCTTATTTCCCTAAATGGGCCTTTTGGTCGAAAGAAGGCCCAAGAGGGGGGGAATCCCCTTGGGGATTCGGTGGGGGCCAGGAGGGGCCGACCCAAGTGGGCCAAGGGCCCACTAAGGGGGCCGGCGCACCCTCCAATGCCGCACCAGGCATGTGGGGGTTAATCCCACATTGCCTGGTTAGCAAGTTGGCTCCCCCCTGGGAGCCTATATAAGAAGGGGCACCCCTGGCCTTTTAATTCACCAATTAATTCCCAATTTCTCTCTCGATCTCGTGATTCCCTTGTTGGAGTCGCGCCGAGCTGAGGAGGGGAATCTCTTCCACCATAGCCCGCTGACGTGCTGCTGGTGTTCCGGTCCAAGTCTTCCGCTGCTCGTCCTGGACTGGAGCTTCGGAGGCCGTCGTCTCCACCGTACGTGTGTGACGCCCTGCGAGGTGCTACGCTAGCGGTACTCGGAGGTCTGCTTCCTCTACACGACCTTGAGGTCGGCTTCGTCGGTCTTCATCGACAATGTTTGTGCGGAAACGTAATCCCCGCTTTCGGTCTACAAGGGTACGTATTCCGATCTCCGTTCGTACTACTATATCTGCATAGAATAGATCTTGGCATGCTTTTAGGATATCGTTGGTAGGAAATTTTTTGTTTTCTGCACACGATCCCCTTCAGTTTTCGTCTCCTTTTGTTCATTATTATGAATTGTGAGCCTAAATGTTGAGTAATGGCGGTGAACCCAAGATATATCTTCGCGGTATCGCACCACATAAACTCATACATGGTGGCCTAGGCCACCAACATCTTCCTTGTGAAGATTTGATGCTCTTGTGGTGTTATTTTGATTTCTTTGTTTTATTCTTGCTCTTATGAAAAATGCACTCAAGTGTTGCTTCTTAATGTCGTTTTTGTTGTCTCTTACCAAACTTGAGTGCATGGTACCATCCAGTGACCTTTTGTCTTATCCCAGGCCTATCTCATCTAAAAACCTGCTCCTCTTGCATTTTGCATGTCCAAAACACATAAATCTGGGATTTGGAATCGGTGGGGCCGGAAACTCCTGTCTTCCAGGCCGGAGACTCCGGTCTGACTGAAGTTTCCGCCCTTAGCACTGGAATCTCTGGCCTGGGCCGGAGACTCCGGTGTCTAAGGCTGGAAACTCCGGTCTGGGCAGTTCGCTGGGATCTACAAAGGGGATCGGGGAGAGGAGTTGATCCACAACTCCCCACACACCCCTGACCGCCACACCTCTCCCAGTCGCCGCCGCCGCCTCCAAGGACCTCTCCGGCCGCTCCCCGCCACCGGAATCCGCCGTGCCACCAGCTCCTCCTCCGTACAAGTGATGGGGATCTATCTCCCTCGCATTTGACAATCACCATGTCGGGCAAAGATTCTCTTCTCTCTCTCTCTCTCTAGGTTTTCACTCTAGATCTTGTTTTGAGAGAAGTTTTGCCTGTGTTGCATGGTGTAGAACCCTAGTGTTGGCATTTTAATCTCTAGAAAATTAGTTGTGCTCAATTTTTCCTTAGATTTGAACTAGATTGCAGTTTTCTGCCACAGGGCGGAAACTCCGGTCCTTCATACACCGGAATCTCCGGTGTAGGCCGGAATATCCGCCCATGTGGCCGGAAACTCCGGTCTAGCTCATATCTGAGAGAAATTTTGACACTTTTAATTTTCTCCTTTTGGCTTTCTTGGACATGCAAACTTATCTCCATGCTATCCATGTACTCTCTGTTTCACAGGTCAGAGGAAAAAGGTGGTCACCCGGAATCCGCTCCTTGCTTCAAGTAAAGAAAGAGCTCAAACACGGGACAAGCTTATCTTTGATAGCAGCAGTGGCCGCATGAGACAGCAGAGCACTATCGATGAGGAGGCCACTAGACAAGCTGAACTTGGTGGTTTTGATAATGAAGAAGAGGCCGAGCAAGCTCATTTTGACTCTTTGACCACCGTTCTGGGCATGGGGAAGCTAGAGTTCTGTCGTATGGGGTCACAACAGTTCTATGACTTGCCTCCCAACACCACCAACCCCAATTTCCCAAGGAGGGAGCAGCAGCTGATTATGCAGGAGATTTATGCCCGGATTGAGAAGCACGCGGTCTGTGAACAGAAGATTCTGGATCTTGAGGCGTTAAACAAGAAATCATACTTTCAGGAGGCTGTTTCGATTGCTAGGAAGCTTGGTCTGGAGAAGCTCATCTCTTACAATCAGCAGGATTATGATATTCAGCTGGTGCAGCAGTTCTTTGCCACGGTGGTGTTTGACAACGATGATGATGTCACGATGACTTGGATGACTGGACCGCGCAAGTGCACCTCCAACTTTGTGGAGTTTGTGGCAGCTTTGGGCTATGACTTCAAGGGGGCCACTACTCCAGTTGGGATGAGGATGCATGTGGAAGGGACAGCATACAACAAGCGCCGCTTGCGCCCTCTTTACACCGTTGCTTCTTCAGTGGGCTCTAATCAAGACCTCCTTCCCATTCAACATCTTCCTCCGCATGGTTCGGCTCAACCTTGCTCCTCAAGCCGGGAATGTGGATGCTATTCGAGGGGGTCTTGCCAACCTACTCTACCATGCTCACAAGGTCCTTCAAGCCGGTCCGGAATGCCGAGGCCAAGAAGTGGATGTGATGGATTTCATCAAGTGCGAGATGCATTGGGCCATTTTCGAGCACAAGAACCCACTCTATGCTCCCTATGTGATGAAGCTCATTCTCTCCAAGGTGCCCACACTTGATCGCTCTAGTTTCAACAAGCATGCAAAGGGTACTCTTCATACTCTCTCCAAGCACACAAAGCAAGCGTCTTCCTCTCGTGCACCTCCTCCCCAAACTAGTGACGAAGACGATGCCCCTTTACCTAAGAGGAGAAGCAAGAATGTCGATCCCCCCTCTCGTCTTCAAGGGAAGGCCAAGGTAAACGCAGAATTTAGCAAGCTCTCTTGGTGGAAGAGGAAATTGTTGTGCATGGATGTTGCTATTCACAAGGAGAATCATGGGTCTTATGTGAGAGAGAAACATATTTTGAGAAACCAAAACTTGATGATCAAGGAGATGCGCAAAATGAACAATGGAAATGTTACTCCTCCTCCGGAAGAAGATGAAGCTGGCATTCCCATCATTTCCTCCTCTTCGCCTGACACGGTCCCTATTGAGGAATGGAATCAGGATGTCTTTCCTTGGGCTGATTATGCGGATGTGACCTCCTTTCCTACCTCGTCTCACAACACCGGCAAGTCTCCCATGAACCTCTCCGATGAGTACTACGACGACGAAGAAGATGACGACATGGATGAAGACACCAAGTGATCTTCATGCGCTCGTTAGTTATGCTCTTTTCCCTTTTTGGTGTCTCGGTGCCAAAGGGGGAGAAGTAGTTCTATTAGGTTCTCTCCGGGATTTGCATGGGTTGGGACACAAGCATGTGCCTCTATCATTTTATTGCGCTTGTGTCCTTGTTATGTTATTTGATATTTGGATTTCGAACTTATTTGCCTTCTCTATGTCATGAACTATGTGTGTAAGACATTTGGATTTCTTATATTATGTGGTTGAGACTACTATTGTGCCTTGGTTATATGGGGTTAGTATCTTCAGTTTTATGCACAAGGTATGATTTTTCTCCTAAAACTCAACCCATATTATACTATGTCTTATTTGTGAAATGTATTGCCTACTTATCATGCTTGCAAATTGTTGTTCGAATTTGCCTCTATATGTGTGCACGTGCATTCCAAAGCAAATATTCTTGATGCACACATCTAGGGGGAGCTCTTTCAGCTATCATTACATGTTAGTGAAATTACTTTTATTGCAAATCCATGTGTCGTCATCTAACACCAAAAAGGGGGAGATTGAAAGGACATTTCTATGATCTCTGTGTTTTGTGTGTTAGTTAACAACATGTGGATGTATTAAGTTGGTGTTAAGTGATGCAGGATAATTTAGAAACACTTCATATGCATCAGCACCAAAAAGGAGAAAAAGAGGCAGCACTGAAAAGTGTGTTCAGCCCCTGGTGGGGGGCGGAGTTTCCGGCCTCAGGGGCCGGAGTTTCCGCCCCTACCTGGAGTTTCCGCTCCCTGAGGACCGGAATCTTTCCCAAAGCCTTTGTTGCCGAACTGGTGCTCAGCCCCTGGTGGGGGGCGGAGTTTCCGGTCCTGAGGACCGGAGTTTCCGCCCCTGGCCAAACTTTCCGGGCGCAGGGACCTCGAAGATGTCCAAGCTCAGTTTGGAGAAACTGGTGCTCAGCCCCTGGTGGAGCCCGGAGTTTCCGGCCTCCTGCGGCCGGAGTTTCCGCCCCTGGCCGGAGTTTCCGGCCACTAGGACCGGAGTTTCCGGCCTGGTGAATGGTTGCAACGGCTACATCTTTGGAGGGGTATAAATACCCCTCCTCCTTCTTCCAGCTAGTGAGCTTGACCAAGAAAAAGATGAACTCCATTGTTGCAAGCCAAGAATCACTAGATCTCCCAATCCCCCCATCCAAACTCGTTGATCTTTGGAGGATTGAAGGAGAAGGCCCCGATCTACATCTTCACCGAGCCGTTCTTCATTCCACCCTCATTCACTTGAGGGAACACTTGCTAGGGTTTACACTAGGAAAACCTAGCCCATTGTTGTACTTACCTTCTTGTCTTTGTGACAGATTGTAGCTGTTGGGAGCCCCCAAACTCTTTGTGGGTCGTGCCCCGAATCGTTGTTGTAAAGGCTCCGGATTCCGCCTCGAAGGATTCCGATAGTGGAAAGTGGACCAAACCTTTGTGGTGCGGTTCACCGGAGATCTGGGTGAGGCCTTTGTGGCCGTTGAACCATTGTGTTGGTTCACACCTCTCCAACGAGACGTACTCCCATTTAAGGGAGGAACTCGGGAATACATCCTTGTCGTCTCGTGGTTTCACTTCGGTTACTTCTATCCTTATTTATCGCCTTTATTATATCTTGCTTAGTTGCTAGCTTGTCATATAGGTAATTCACCATAGTTGCATATCGAGAGAATTTACCTTTTGTGTCAAGCTTAATTTGAAAAAGAACTAAAATTTGAATTAGCACCTATTCACCCCCCCCCCCCCCTCCTTTCAGACTTCCGCTTCCCCATGGATCGAGTTCCTGTAGATCTCTCGTACTCGCTCGCAAGAAGATCACGGCCAAAAATTTTGGGAGCTCAGCATGTCTGGAAGCACGGGAGAGTTGGTGGCACCAACAAGACAGACGTAATGGAGATGATCGACGAGGAGATGTGATCGTATTAGGGCACTGGGTGTGTGCTTATAAAGGATTTGGCATCCGCGTTAGCTCTGTTCGGCCATCTCCGACTCCGCTTCGGCCACACCTGCATATGGCGGTGCACTTCCAGTCACGAACCATTAACCACCGAACGTGGATCTAGAGTCGGATTGGTTTCACGCGTCATGCGTGTGGCCTGTCAACGCGTCCATACGTAATTTTGCTCGATCGGTTGTTACCTTCGTGTTAACTCACTGAGAAAACAAGTTCTGAAAGTCATGTTGGTCAACAATGGTGACACCCCGACCGTCGAAGACCAGGAGTGCAACAGATGGGAAAGAGAAGGCTGCAACACATTGACTAACTTTCTCAATAATGTGGCAATATTTATGATATTAAATTAGTATATTATGAAAATATTTCAAGATGTATTTAGGCATAGTAATTTGATGTCGTAAATATTTCTATGTTTCTTTGTGAAGTTCTAAGATAAATTTAGAATTACACTTATTTAAATAAGAAGGGATAAAGATGGCATTTTACATACGGTACGGGTACCCGTGGGTACCTTACCTGCATGGATAGGGTATGAACATAATTTTATACCCCTATACAGTATTTGTATCCTATATGTTACGTTGTGGGTATGACGCCACACGTATAGCCTTATATCCATGGGCATACCTATATCCTATATGTAAATCTTAGCGTTGAGATCCAACAGATGCAGTCCGTTATTGAGTTGAGATTATTATCATGTACTATCTATTTGTTATTGAGTTCACATACATTTTTTTGGTAAGATGTGCTATCAATAGTATGTAAAATTGTGAAATAACGTGTGAACTATTTGATCTACCCGTTGGGTATCAACTACCAAAATGTGTATGGCTATCTGTTGGGTTTGGGGACGGATAAATTTTCATACCCGTGTGTATGGGTATGAGTATACTTTTATATACACTCTGACTATATGAGTATGGATACCGTATTGCTCTACCCACCACATACCATACCCATTGACATCCTTATGGAGGGAGTCCGTCCCACCAGGACCAAACCTAAGCTAGAGCTCCAACTCCATGTCCAAGGGAAGTTGTGTGTCTCAAATCCATCTTGAGCAAAGTCTGAATGCTAGGTGCTAGCGCAGCCTGTAATGTTTCCAATAACAAATAGGATTTGTCTACTCTACCCTCAAAAGGCATCAAATACTCAAATTGGGTAGTGAGAAAGATGACACTGAAGAATGCAAGATGACGCTGAAGAATGCATCCAACGATTCGAAGAGTGAGAAACTCATGATTTGCAGATATATGGAGAACCAGTGAAGTCAACTATATGCAGTTTAACATATACTCTTCCTACAGGTGAACAGAAGTATATAATTTCTCTGAAGTCTCAAAAATAAATCCAAAACCCAAAGCAACAACGTCTCCTGGTGCTCAAAAAGTGAAGTAACAAACAAGGGTGCATCACTTGGCACTGTTTTGGAACTAACTGACTGTTCTATGGGAAACCAGCATTTGTATGAACTGTTCACAGACACGAAGGCGAACTGCTAATCCTTGTCAGGCCATCACTCTGCTGTAAAATTGTGGGGGCGTTGACAGTACTGTCCAGGCGAAGAATTGTTGCCTGATTCTATCCTTTTCTTCTACTCAGCATCAAGATCTGGGAAAAGCAGTCGGTCGTGCCCTGAAGCCAAGTATTAGAGGTGAGAAGTCAGAAAGAGTAAGCAAAATAATCCAAGCCATAGAGGTAGTGCACAGAAGATGCGCAGCGAGACAATATCATGTACTCCGTAACATTATTTTCCTACAAGATTGTACATATAAAAAATAATGGTAGCTCATAGAATATGCACATGACAACCCATAAGAAATAACACAAAAATATAGGATTCTATTTCAGAAACAGTTTTCCATATGAGATTATCTAGTAAGTAGAACAGAAGCATATAATATGGACTAAAGGAACAGCTGATTCTACACTGATAATAGAATAAGCTTTTACAAGTTCAGAAATTTTCAGGGTTGAGTACATCATGGAACCATGTCAGCGCATAAAAAAATAGAGTGTCGTTTGCAAAAATGTTTCAGCCAGTCGATTGCTTTTGTATCAGTATAAGGCTATAAGCTGGAGTATTTAGCATTATACACACGTCTGTGTCTGTACATAGTCTAGCTGGATACCTTTGACCGTCACTACACTTTAAACTACTACAGCTCCAGCAGGCAGCACTAAACTACATTTTTTTTTGACCGGCTAGACTACATATTTGCTGCCACTGACAGCACATACTTTGTGCCGGAACAAACAGCAAAGTTTGATCAATCAGAGTGATTGAACATGGGAAAACTGGATACTTAACATTTGTTCACCATTACTAGTAATTTTGTCCTATTGATTCATTTTATGCACCAAGACAACAGAACGAAAGCAAACTAACAACTTTCACAAACAGATGTTAGTAATCGTCCCTTTGAACTTGCGTATTTAGCCAATGGGATAGCTTAACAGCGTACTTATCTCCACCTATATATATCCTCATATAGCATGATGTGAATACAGAAAGTGAACACAAATTTATGCACTTACGTTATAAGTTTATAACTCCCATTGACTCTTGATCCTAATTTGCAAATTTATCTCTCAATTTTTCAAATCCATCGATGTGTCATGTGACCAGCACAAATGCACAATGAATGTATCTAAAAAAGAGGAGAACAAACATGCAGACTACTACTATAGATGGGAGTACCATTCTCACCTGGTGTGCCAACCCTGAACACCACGATGTCAATGCGGTCGTCTCTATAGGGCAGGTCGGTGAGCAGAATGGTAGGCTGCCCAAGGTTGCCTGCCTGAATACAGAGGGTGATGTCCTGGAAGCTGACGCCGTCGCCCAACCGCTGTGCTAATTCAGTGCCCAGCTCCATCAGACTCCTGCCACGGAAAGGGATTGCTATCGAGAGCCGCGCATCGGTGCTCCCGTTATCATCTGCCACAACGAAATTGACTTCCATCTTCTCTTCAGAGCCTGGGTGCCATGGCTGCTGCAAGTTGCAGAAGAATGCTTAGGTGACACGAAATAACGGATAGATGATACATAAGATCGGTCCTCTGATAAAGAAACCAGTTCGTAAAATGAAGACCTTAATCAACAAGGGGGGGCTAGTTCAGTTACAAAGGTCGATTTGAAGCATTTACAGAGCAATCAAAACTGAATCCGATTTTTGACAGTGCCAAGTACAATATTAGCTGTCATCAAAGGATCCATTTATAAGATTTAAGGAAGGAACTCGTACAGTCATAATTAAGCAGGGGACGCGCCCAGCATGCAGCACGGACTGAAAGGTTATGATGAAGACCTATGTTCTAGTAATCAGCAAAAAATACTCGGGTATTAAAGCAATGCATTGTTCCAGGAGTTGTTGAGCAAACAGTGCCAATAATTCGCACAACAAACAGTGTAAACAGCATTTGTTGCAACATTGTCAGAAATGATCCATAGCCTAATAAGGCTTAAGCACTCGAAGTCACGAAGTCCGATCAGAATCTCCATGAATTGTGCAGGAAGGAAGGAAGGAAGGATGGCGGGTGTTGATCGAGCTTACAGTATCGGCGCCTGCTGGTCGCAGCTGGTACGGTGGCCTCTCCACCGTGAGGGAAATAACCTGAACCTCCCACTCCATCATGGAGGTGACGCGGGAGCGGTTGATGGCCTCGACGGTGACGCACCTGTTCCAGCGTCGGAACCGGCCGTTGGCCCGGAGCGCCCTGAGGTTGGCGGACGTGCCGTGGAGCAGCACGACGCTGCCGTCCTTCCCCGGTGTGGTCCACCACATGACGTGCGCGTCCTCATCGGTGTCGTCGAAGACGCACTGCGCGGCGTCGCAGCCGACGTGGCCGGGGGCCGCCTGGACGGTGGTGACGGCGAGGTGGCGGCCGTAGGCGCCGCGGAGCAGGACGTGGTAGTTGGTGTCGGTCTCGAGCACCCGCACGGCCCACGCCGTGTTGACCATCCCGCGGCGCGCGTCGACGGAGACGCCCCGCCCCGTCTCGTCCGCGAAGAGGTAGCCGCCACGGCCGCGGTTGAAGAGCCGCACGTACTGCCCATCCTGGAACGGGGCCACGCCCACCTCCGCCCAGCGGCCGCCGGCGGCGGGCCGCGCAGACGACGAGCTGGACGACCTGACGCGGGCCGCCGAACTCATAGAGCTTGACTTGCCGCGGACCGCCGCCGCGCTCGGCTTGCTGGGGGGCGCCGTGGTGGCCCGCGCCGAGCTGGACTTGCCGGGCGCCGCCCCCTTCTTCGAACGGGCCTTGCGGCGGTCCTCTTCCTCCTCGTCCGACGACGGCGACGACAGCATGCCTAGGAAGAACTGGATCACGCTCATGGGGAGCGAGAGACGACGAGGGAGGGGAGGAATGTTTGTTGTCTGCGCCCTGCGGCGGTTATCGCTGTAGCTCCATTCCCCAAGGCGGAGCGTTTTAAATACGCTCCCGGCCGGACGCGGAGGGGCGGCGAATCCAACGCGCAGGTTTTCCTTCCCTGACACGTGGGCCCGACCAGCTGGCCGCTCCGCGTGCGCCACGTGGCCCACTCCAGGCTTGCCCAGGAAGAGGTTGACCCAGTCGGCGAGCCGAGCCCCGGCGTTCTCGTGGACCCAGTCGGTGTTTCTTCTCGCCGGCGGCGAAGAGGATGCTCTCCGGTTTCCCCTCGCGCCGCCCCGCACATGACGCTGGCGGCGAAGAGGTGCTCCACGTCCGCCGCCGCCAGGACCCGCCCGGCTTTGCGCGCGCGCGCGCGTGCGGCGTGGGTGAGTCTCAGAGGGATCTATCCGCGGAGGGTCGAGGCGGCGGCGGCGAGCGGGCAGCCGGACTCCGCCTGGAAGGAATAGGGAGAGGGTGAGGGTGGACCTGGTGGTGGGGGTGGGTAGTTGGTGAGGGTGGTTGCCTGCCTGATTGGGGGCAGAGCGAGAGCGACGGCGACCGGAGTGAAGGTTGCTTCAACAGCGCAGCGGTGCGGAGCGAACGAGAACGCTGCAGGTGTGGCTGGCGACAGGGGTGGGCCCCCTCCGGTCGTCCATGGCGAAAGAGACAGACACCAGACCAGACTGGGTTGGACTTTGGGGTTTTGGAACGGAGCGATCGGGTTCATTGTGTTGTAGGCCCAACTGCTACCTTTGCTTTGCTTTGTTGTTGGGGTCAAAGCCCAGGCGACTCTGGTTCCCCATGTACAGTCAGTCGCGAACTTTGAGGTGGACTGATGTTTAGGTTCCGGCATATGCCTTCGTTTTGTATCATCCCGTAGAATTCTTGTGAAAACAATTTGTATTTGAAACACTTGAGACTTCTGTTTTGAACTTTATTTATGTAGTGTCGGTTTACACAGATTTAGCTCGCAATTCTTTTGAAGTAAATCGAAGTGAAACACGGTACATGGTTGTATTTATGTGTTATGGAGATTTCCACCCTCCGATCTAGAAAAATTGTCGTCAAATATACTAAAAAGTTGTAGAGTACTAGCTTATCTTTTTTCCGGCGACAGTTCAAATGGATCAGAGGGATTAATATTTTTCCAGGTCCAATAGCTAGTTTATCCGTCACCAACTTTACGTGATAGTATGCATGTCATCAATCGCCCTAGAGCATCTCTATCATTTACCGTAAAAATGTCGAAACTGGAAAATAACTTTCGAAGAACCAAAAAAAGGTCCAGCACCGACACTAGCAGCTCAATTGTCAGAGAGACCAGATTTACCGGGGTGACCATACAACGTGGTGATCCGACGAGGGCGCCCAGACGCCAACCCAAAGCCTCATGCAATAGGTGGGCATACATACAACTAGCATCGGCAACACATAGAGCATACTCTCCTATGTCTTCATCCATCTGCAAACTCTGACACAGTTAACGGTATTGGGTATTGACTAATGCCTAGTTGCCTACCTAAGCATATTGTTCAAAATTTATTTTTCCGTGTTCTGCTACAGTTTGGCCCTCCCAATATTTTACTATAGCTTCGCCCTTGTTAACATGACATAAGAGTCTCACACAGTAATTGAAAATTTAAGAATGATTACCTTACAAATTGTTATTCTTATAATCGATCCATTTCACCGGCGAGTTAGTTTCGATGAGAGTTTTCAAAACAAAGATATCACATTGTTATGTTTTTATGAACCTACGACATAAGTTGTCAGATTCTAGTAATGTGGTAACTTGCTATCCGCGAGTAGTCACCACAATATCTTAGATACACAGTCTACACATGCGATTGTGATGTTGGTGGCAAAGCCAACGCCCCGCTATCCCCATGCACCTTTCCGGGCTGAGCCGAGGATGCTCCATTGGAGTTCCAGCTAAACATGATTTTTTTGTGATTGGACTAATAGGCAAAACCTTAGCCTATCGCCTCTATATTTCGTGGTCAGGCTCCAGGACCAGTCTTACTCCGACTCCGACGCCGATGGTGGACTTTATCATTAATTATATCCCGTCAATGAAAGAAACACAAATGTTTTGTTTGGAGAATAAGAACTGTATCTCATTAAAAAATATTCTGACGGTGTATACTTTATCAGATAGTCCAATTCGTTGGTGTTGTATGAACGAAACAAACAACATTGTATTGCCACCACAACTTGTACATTCAAGAGGGGAACCCGAGACGTGAACTATGTCATTGCATTCTTACTCATGCCAACATGATTCTTCCGTGCTACATGATCTTCATATAGGAGCTCCCTCGATACTGATTTTTCAGAAACGAACAGACACCCTCACTTATAATAAACGTTCCGGAAAGTGTGAAAAGGGAATAAAAAACAAACACATTCTCTAAGGAAACAATTAAAATGTGCAATTTACTAGCCAAACTGGCGCCCACGTCACCGATCCGCCTCCCTCCCGTGGCAGCCAATCGCAGCGCGCCGCAAACCCCAACCCTAACGCTATAAAACCGAGCGCCCCCTCTCTCCCACCGCACAAACCCTCCAGCCCCCACGACGACATCGGAAAAGGTTTAGAAGCTTCGAGACCGACCCCCCGATCCAAGGCGAATCGACGATGAGTTCCACGGGAGGCAGCGGCGGCCGCGGCAAGGCGAAGGCGACCAAGTCGGTGTCGCGCTCGTCCAAGGCCGGGCTCCAGTTCCCCGTCGGCCGCATCGCGCGCTACCTCAAGGCCGGCAAGTACGCCGAGCGCGTCGGCGCCGGCGCCCCCGTCTACCTCTCCGCCGTCCTCGAGTACCTCGCCGCAGAGGTACGTATTATACCCTTTTCCTTGTAGATCCGATCTTTGTTTGTTTCGACCTGTTCTGCGATTCGAATTTTGTGGTTTTGATTGCCGCCGCTGGTTGCTGTAGGTGCTTGAGCTGGCCGGGAACGCGGCGCGGGACAACAAGAAGACCCGGATCGTGCCGCGGCACATCCAGCTGGCGGTGCGGAACGACGAGGAGCTGAGCAAGCTGCTGGGCAGCGTGACGATCGCCAACGGCGGCGTCATGCCCAACATCCAGCAGGTCCTGCTGCCCAAGGGGAAAAACGTGGGCGGCAAACTGGACATCAACTCGGCCTCCCAGGAGTTCTGAGTATCGGCAGAAGGCGAAGGGAGAGGATACCCCTGTCTGGTTCCTCTGAACTTTTTTTGATTGCGGTGTCTGAAACTTGAGCGATATGTGTCGAGAACTGCTGTGTCCCGATTCGCGGATGGTTGGATCTATATAACTTTCGAAATGATATACTACAAGTATTGCTTAATGATATACTACAAGGCGAAATGATATTACTATGCCTTTTCTTTTTCTTATACTGTAGAAAACAATCTGTCCTGCCTTTTTCTGTCCTTTTGCATAAACAGAGGCTTTCTGCCTACTTTAAAGCCATGCCTGAAGGGAAGTTTAGTTGATAGCCCGGGATCAAGGGGGAAACAACAGGCAATCGCAGCTAGTACATCCGGCCAATCGGTGTCCAATGATCATTTGGTGGATTGTAGAACCAGTGGAATTAGGGTCAGGATTAATTTCCAGAAAGGTGTGTCAGTTGGATTAGGGTGCATGGGGATCAAAGGATGTAAACCATCGATCCTTGCTGTGAGCTTTGATAAATAGAAGAGATAACAAAGAATTCGTTTCAGTTTTACTGTGAGCTTTGATGCCTGATTAACAAAAAGAAAGCAGGAAAAAAAATAAGTTTCTATGTATATATTGCTGTGGCTGCAATGCCTGAATTAGTCCCCTGAATCCCTGATTACAAAATGAATCAAATTGCTTGCTGCTTGAGAGGTGATGGTCGGTTAATTAGTTCTTGGCGCTAAGGATGTTAGCCCTCATGGCCTCCAGCTCTGCCATGTTGGCCTCGACGGCGCCGGAGAAGGACGGTTCAGGGATGGGCTCCTCCACCATCTGCGACAGCCTGATGAGGCTCCTGCAGGCGAGCACCGCGCGCGAGTCCATGGTCTCCATGGCCCTCAGGTACAGGCACTGCGCGGCCCGGACGGCCTGCGTCCTCAGCTCGTCGGAGTTGGCAGGGCCTAGCAGGCAGTGCCCGACGATTCGCAGCGCCGGCTGGAACAGCTCCCACGGCAGCGGCACCCTCCGCCACTTCTCCTCGCCTCCTTCCGGGGACTGAGCGGACGCCACGCGGGGCTTGTTGTCGTTGCCGTGTTTCCCCGACCAGGCGACGCAGAACTCGCAGAAGTCCATCTTGGAGGAGAGCGGCATGAGCGCGAGCTTGCCGCCGTAGAGCTCCAGCACGGCGCCGACGATGCGGGCGCGGCGCGTGGCGCGCATGGTGCCGTGCGGCTCCAGAGCGGGGGAGAGCTCGGCGACGACGTCCTTGTCGGGATCGGCGGCGGCCTTGGGCGACTTGGCCGCCGCGGGCGCGGGCCCCGCCGGCTTGGCCGCCTCGTGGTACACGCTGGGGTTGGCCATGTTGGGCAGCGCGACGGTCTCGGCCTCCCCGGCGGGGCCCCGCTGCGCCACGGCGTGCGCGTACAGCGTGAGGATGACGGCCTCGAACCCGGCGAGCGGCTTCCGGGCGACGGCGCGGGACATGTACACGCCGGCCAAGGTCGGCACGAAGCGGAGCACCGCGAGCTGGAGCGCCGGGACGCCGGACTGGAAGGCGCCGTAGAGCCAGCCGCAGATCGCGTCGTGCCCTGCGCCCGAGGCCGCGCCGCGGAGGCGCCCCGCCACGGCGCGGGCGACGTCGTCGTCGTGGAGGAGCGCGGAGGCCGGGTCGTCGGACGCGGCGAGGGAGTCCGGGAGCGCGCCGCGGAGGATGGCCGCGAGGGAGTCGAGGGCGGCCTTGGGGCTCTGGATCGGCTGCGGCGCGTCGGACGACATCGTCGGCAGCGGCGGTGCGGATAGGAGGAGGAGAGGCTAGCGTCGTCGACGTTGGTGACGTGTGCTTGGATGCGAAGAGAGAGGTGAAGGGATCGGAGGAAGAATAGGAGATTTGAGCGGGCGGCGCGCTATCGTTTCAGCTTTGACCCGGAACGTACGCTTAACGTGAGCAAATCAAAGCCATGAGACTGGGCCCACTCGCTATTTATGCATACAAAAAAAACTGTTCATCAAGTCACAAATAAAACACTAATCCAAGGCACAAAAGAATAGCTCCCAGCAATTTTTGATACGATTATATCCGTCATTGTTAGACTTTGGTTCAAGGTTTCCTAGCCCATGTTCATCAGTCGACTCCTGACGTCTATGACTGAGCGATTGGTTTGTTCGACAAATTCTTACCTTTTCCTTTTTTTTGGAGGGAGAGGAATTGTATTACTTAATCAAGAACATTACAAACCCTAAGGATGAAATTAAGGATCTCAACCGGCACATAACCGATTCACACATAGGTGCTATCATTAACTTTACCATACCGTCATACCGAGCTAATGCATTGCTAGCCTTGTTTTGAGAACGAGAAATCTTTACAATGTGAATGGCACACCCAGACATTAACATGGCTATGATTTTAGCGACTAGGTGTCCCAAATAAGAAACATCCTTCGTCGTAGTAGTCACCATCTTTACTAGAGACGCATTATCACTCTCGACAATGACAGGTTCTTGGCTCCATTGCACGGCAAGAGCAATGCTCTGTATGCATGCTCCAAGCTTGGCTTCAAGAGATGAAGTGCAGATCATCCCCGTCCGATGTGTCGTGTTGTTCAACGAAAGACTCATCCACATTGAGTTCTGCTACACCTTTTGGGGTGTGACCAAACGTTACCCGCATCATCAAAAGAAGCGGATGCCACCGCACACATCGCGACAACTTGCTTGCCTTTCACTATTTCTTCCATTGACAGTTTGCAGACATTGGCCAGCAATTGAACAAACTGCACGAGAATCTTCCGGACAAATTTGCTTGATCATATACTCAAATACTCGAATGATGTCATGCAACTAATAACTGAACATCAGATCCTCCATTTTGATTATTGTGGAAAAGAGGAATAGGGAAGGAATAAAAGGAAGAAATAAGAGGGCAGAGGAAGAGGAGGAAGGAGGGAAGCGATATTTTGGTGCCAACAACCATCAATGCGTCCCCATTGGCTCCTCAAGTGTTAACCGGATGCCAGACCTCCCCGACGAGCTTATATAGACGCCTCATCAGAGCATTGATCATCGACATATTTGACAACGCAGCTGCTTGGATACAGGGGAGGTGGAGCATCGTGACAATCAAGGGATGATGTTGGAAGTAAGTGGAATGGTGACACGTCGAGAAAAAGGGGGACGACAAAGAGAGACAATGGATGCACATGCAACCTCACGAGTAGAATGTCAATGTGGTATATGATATAGTCCATACAGATCATGTATCCATTCAAAAAATAAAATGACCTTGAAGATACCATTTGAAAAGGTGAATGTGAATGAACAACATGGCTATGATCATGTTAAAAACCTTATTGTCGAAGATAATATTGCAACATCAACATATAGGATGTTACCACACAATTCATAGCACTTATTTTTATTGTCCAAACATACTACCTCTGTCCTAGTCCGTAAGACATAATTTGTAAATCTCTTAACACAAAATGCAAGTTGATTGGAGCTAAGAAGCTTCATGCATTATAGCCAATATGCGCTGACTACGCTGACTGCCTCGAGAGCGCCGATCGCGGCTGACCCGCCCAGGGCGGCGGGGATCGCCGGAGATAAGGGGAGCGCCTCTGTGCCCCCCATGAAAGCGGGACATGCCGCTGGTGCGGCTGACCTAGTTGATTCGGATCTCTTGGACAAGGAAGCGTTCCGGCGGAGAATCCGGGCGATCGCCAAGATCGCGGCTGGAAGAACCCGAAAGGTCCCGGAGAGGATCAGGAAGGAGGATGAGCTTCTCTCACCTGAGATCGCGGAGCTCAAGAGGAAGGCGATGAGGATAGTCTTTGCAGGATCACGATCCTGTGGTGATGCGGCTAAGGTTTGGCCCGATCCCTATAATCCCCTGTTTCCCAACAGCGAGTGTAAGAATCCAATCTTGCCCAAGATAAACGAGGACCTTTTAGGTAGTGAAATCAACTTGGGAGGGAAGCAGATCATTTGTGTTGGGGATTCAGACCATTGCGTTAGGGATTTCACGATCAACAAATCCTCAACTTCCATTTTGAACATGGTTAAGAATCAGAGCTTAATTCGTCCGGAAATATGTATTCGTGAATCAGGGAATTGTGCTGCGAATACAATGATCTGGTTGCCACCTAAAATTCGCTGTGATAGGGAAGGTGATAGAGGCCCAAAACCTATAAAAATAGAAGATTCAGTCCTTGTCTGCTCCATAAACTCCCCCTGTAATTTGCCAAAGCCAACGACCATGGACCCTGGTAAGAGAGCTGAGATCGCAAGGGGAAAAAAGAAGGTAGTGAGAGAAGAAGGTAGCTATGCGGGAGAGAGTGTCACCCCTGCTGGAAAACAGGTGCCGAAGCTGATGGCCGGAGCGATCCGGGCTGTGCTGCCTAGCGACCCGCCGATGAAGCTCCCACAAGAGGCGTTGGTCAAGGCTCTGGAGGAAGCTGGGGAAGCTGGAGAAGATGCAATCGTGGTTGACTTGGAGGAGGTGGCTAAAAAGATGAAGAGCAAGCTGGTGATCATCGGCCGCTACCATACCACGCAAGTCTTCAGCACGAGAGGCCTCTTTCAGAGGCTGAGGCAGATATGGCAACTCAGGGCAGGTATGGAGGAGAAAGCATTTGGCGAGAATCATTTTCTGATTGAATTCTCGCATGAAGGTGACTACTGGCATGTCCTATGGGGTGGACCGTGGCTCTACAACAACTACGCCTTCTTGGTTGCCCCGTACGATGGTTGGTCGTCGGTAGCTGATATGCCGATGAACGCCATGCTGATCTGGATCCGAGTACATGATCTGCCTCTCGGGATGATGACAAGAGGAGTGGGCAAGAAGGATGGGCACTCAGCTTGGGGAGTATAGTGAGTTTGCCAAGGACAACAAGGGGCGAGTGTGGGATAACTTTATCCGCATTCGTATTGTTCATAATGTGAACTTGCCAATCCACCGTTGGGTCAGGTTTAAGGATCAGAAAAAGAACACAACCCTTAGGTATGATGTTACATATGAAAGGAGCACCTACCTTCTGCTATTTTTGTGGAATCTTTGGCCATGATACCAGAGCCTGCATGCTGCCGGAGGAGGAGAAAACTGTGAGGTACTGTGTTGAGCAGAAGGCGTCCCGTTTCAAGGCCTTCGAGCACAGAAACTACTACCTCCCTGCTGAACCGGCCATTGCTAGACGCCATCTCCGCTTCAACGACTCACCGAGCTCTGGGTGGAAGCTGTCCCCAGCTTCAGCAACTGAAGATCACCAGGTGAACCACCATATGGGGGTTACCGCAACTGCAGATGGGAACCCAGAGGAAGAACAATCCATCACTGCCCTGTTGGGGGAGGTCCAGCAGATGACAGATGCGGTGGAAAAGCTGAAGGTGAATGAAGCTGCTACTGCAGCGGCTAGTGCCAATAACTCCAGTGAGCAGGTAACAGGAGATGAAGGGTACAAGTGTGCCAAGGCTAGATGGATCTGTCAGTTTCGTGCTGAGCAGAAGAGGCCCGTGATACAGAATACAAATGCTGGAGGGGGGCGACGGTCTCCACTGATGCGTGTCCCTCCCATTGAAGAGTGCCTGATGTCTGATAGTAGTTTGCTGCAGGAGATAAAAGATGATGCTGCCCGCACTGCTGTAATTTTTCTCAAGAAAAAAGAGTTACTGCTAGGGAAGAGGACTGTTGAAGATTCAGGGAGGCTGCTAGGGGTTGATCAGAGGGAAGAAGATGGAGAGGGAAGTGGAAAAAAGAGCCGTTTGATGGAACTAGTGGTGGTCGCTGAGGAAGGACAAGAAGCTGGGCTGGAAGAGACTGGACAAAATGAGGAGGCAGCCGGCCTTGGGGCCGCCGGCACACTGACATGCGCGGAGGAGTGTGCCTGTCAGCAGCCATGACGATATTAGGCTAGAACTGTCATGGGCTTGGCCAACCTGCGACAGTTCAAGAGTTTGAGAGGCTAGTGCGTACTCACAAACCAAAGCTACTTTTCCTCTCTGAAACTAGACAGAAAAAAGACTATGTTGAAAACCTTCGTTGGAGGCTAGGTTTAAAACATGTAGTTACTCTTAGTGAGGAAGGAGAAGGAGGGGGTTTAGCTCTGTTCTGGGATGAGAGCATCGATGCAGAGTTGTTTAATATGAGAAACCGTCTCATTGATGTAACAATTGTAAACCACCATGTTGGGAATAAATGGAGATGCACTTTTGTTTATGGGGAACCTCGCACAAATGATAGATGTAATATGTGGAATCTGCTGAAACGTATAAAACCCCTCCGCCAAGATCCTTGGCTCATGATGGGAGATTTTAATGAATGCATGTGGCAAAACGAACACTTTTCCCAAAGACGCAGGAGTGAAAGGCAAATGATGGATTTTCGTGAAGTCTTGTCATATTGGGATCTCCATGATCTAGGCTTCAGTGGCTTACGTTGGACTTTTGACAACAAACAGAAATGGCATAAAAATGTTAGAGTCAGATTGGATCGCGCAGTAGCTGACACAAGTTGGACTACTGTAACAGCCAGTTTGTAACTTTCCAAAATGGTGTGCAATAAAATGTTGAATCATGTCATCATTCCATATGTGCTTGCATTTAGTTAATTATGTTGCTTCAAATTCAAATTACAAATTTTAAATTCTTATTTTTCGAATTCAAATGCTTTCAAATAAATTCATTTGAAGATTCAAATTATTTTATAAATAATCAAACAAGATATTAATATGACTTATTTGAAACTATTAAAATTGTTCAAAACTTCTTTTTAAGTCTCTTCTCTTAATTGGTTTTAAAAATACAAATTTCAGAAAGTTTTATAAAGGAAAAACAAAACATCAAGAGAAAAATAAAAAAGATTAGGCGCCTGGCCGAGCTGGGCTGCCACGGCCCAACTCAGCCCACGACCCGATCCACACCAGCCCGCACCTCCTCTTCTTCCCCGTACGGACGTTGCCTTTCCAGCAAGGCCATGGCGCCATGGCTGGTTGCCGAGTGCGCCCCACTGCTCGCCCCCACCTCCTCCTCTCCTATTTAGCTCCCCCGCGAACCCTAAACCTAACCCTACCCTCTTCTCTCTCCCCCCGTCGTCGCGCGCTCCGTACCCGCAAACGCCGTCGCCATGGCCGTCGGGCCCGAGCTCGCCTACGTCTGACCGCCGCCCTCTCCTGCTTCATCGACGCGCCAGGGGCTGCGCCGACGTCCCCTCCTTCCTTTCGACGCAAGCAGAGGACCCCGGGGCACTTCTCCGTCGAGCGGCCGTCCCCTACACCGCCGTCCCGAGCTCCGTCCCCGGCGACCAACCGCTCCCCTCCGTCGCCCCCGCGCCTTCCCACCTCGCCACGAGCTTCCCCGGTGAGCCTCGGCGTCCCTCCTCTCCTTCCCCTCCTCCAATTCGTCCTCGGGTGGCCGAATCGCCGGCACCGGAGGCGTCCACCAAGGGCTCGCCCCGCACGGTGTCGAGCACGAGCACGGCGTCCCGACCCCCCGTTCCTCGCGTCCTAACGATAAAACGGAACCGGCACCTCTTCCCGCACCCCAGCACACACACCACACCAGCAGCGCCGCTCACAGGAGGTCGCCGGCGTTGTTTTTCTGCCGCCGCGCCTCGTTGTTCCGTCAGTTTCAACAGACAAAAATCGACACTTTCAGTCCTTCAGAAAAAACACTCACCTTCCTGTTTAAAAAATGTTAACGTGTTAGATCTGCACCATCGCTCACCCGCCCCACTGGTTTGCGACCGATCCGTGCGATCCACGCGCGCTGGAGTTCGAATCCCCGCCGCGGTAAAAGAAATGCCCCCTTTTCCTATTTTTGGTCGCGAACAAATGCAATTAATTAATTAAATATGGAATGTGTGGGGTAATAAATATATAATGCCCTAATTCCATTTATATGCTCATATCTTTTATACCATGTCTTGCCATGATAATAAATATTTAATTTGAGTTGAAAATAAATAATTTGCAATCAAATACTATATATGGAATGTGTTGAGCAATTAATCAATTAATGCCTATTCCTTTTAAATTAATTAGATCACCACTTTCTGCTATATATTAATTAACATTTAAATTGTTGGCTACACAAATAACTTGCACCCTAATATTTTGCCGGGATTTCATCCCCGCTTTAAATATGACCTAACCATCTCATACCATATTGCACCATCATTTGTTTGCGCATTCTTTGTATTGATTATTGCCTCCTATTGTCTGTGTTTAGTTTTCTCTGGGTAGACGACGACGTGCCTGCTGCGAGTACCTACGATAATGAGGTTCCAGCTTCTGTGCCAGGCCACGAGCTGCCAGGCAAGCTTCTGCTAACCGGTTACATGACTGTTTGGTTTTCATTCCTGCCTTTTGATCTATGCTATCCTAGTTACCGATTCTTAAATTGCGATCTGTGGGGACCCCGGACTAGCTGTCCGAAATACCCGATTATGCTTAACGCAACGATCCCGTGATCAGTTTGTCGTTGCACATAATCCGAATTGAATACCAAAGTTTACATCCATTACAATACCGAAGTTAAGTCTTACATAAAATGGTCATCTAGACCAAGTCTTACATAGGTGCCTTCAAGGGCCAAACCAAAACAATCAACATAAGCAGCGGAACTTAAACGTAGTAGCCATCCAACGGCTAACGCAGACCCGACAGGCAGTCGACTTTGAGAAGATCCTTAGTTGGCATAGATGTCGCCATACTCTTCCTGGGCGTAGTACTCCTCCTCCATGTCTGGCTATGACAATAGCCAGAAGCAAACTTGTATGAGTACATTTGAATGTACTCGCAAACTACTCCAACATGAGTGCTCTAGTTCCATTTTTAGTTTCTCACTTTTATTTATTTAAAACATCTCTGTATCTTTGTTGAAGAAGATAAGGAAATTATGACTACTAGATATCTCAATTTTATTAATGTTATTCCAAAACTCCTCCTTTTCCAACCATAAACCATTATGGTAATATCTTTCCAACTACCTCATACCGATCCGTTGGTATAGGTGTATGGAACACTCTCCATTTCTTTTTTTCTTTTCAAACTCAACTCTTTTCCAAAAACTTGCACATGGTCTAAGTAGGGTCTTCAACTGTCCATATCCGAGGACTCGGCTATTCGAATAGTTTAATTACCCTCTGCAGAGGTAGCACGCTTTTCCCACACTCATTCGATAACTCATCGTGTCAGCCACGCTTCGCCATACCCGTGGTATGCGAAGTTGAGTCACCGACCCTAGTCTTTCCTTTGCTCATGCTAGTATAGGAACCTGCCCCTATGAACCATTCCATCCACACCTAGTCTAGTTTCCCGTCGGAAACCCTAAGTGTGAGGACTCATAGGTTTTATCTGGCGGTGTATACGGACATCCTTCTATCCTCCTCCTTATCTACTCATAGATTTTTGAGCGAGGACCCAGGTCAGGGTTAGGTCACCAAACCACTCCCTCATGCATAACAGAGTCATCTCTGTTGATGCAGTGTCCCATACTAATAAGAGCAAACTATATGACTAAGCCCTTTCCCATAATGTGGGTAAATGTGGTCGCACAGAGTATCGGTTGCTTGACTGAGTACTAGGACACAATGTGCTTTTCTAAAACCATCTTTCTCCATTTCCTTATTTCAACACCACATCTTGGTGCTATATATCCACACAAGTTTTTCAAAGGAGTTTTGAATAAACAACATTGTTTTTCCATCCTATAGTTTTAGTATATACTTCTACATATGGTGGCAAAATAATCTCTATATACTTTTGAAAAAGGGTTTTTGTAAACCTTTGCTTTTAGAAATGACTTGTAAATCTAGATACATAAGTTGGGTGCAAGCTCAGAGAGTAGCTTGCCTTGCTCGGCAAAGTGATCTTGGTCTTGGTCTTCAGGTTCAGCAAATCCCTCCTCCTCGATATATCCGGCAACGTTCTCTTCTAATACACAATCAATCAAATACAAACAATCACAAGCCTATTCAATCAATCATCATAACAATGCACTCTTAGAGGTCCTAATTAACCATTCCACATACCAAACAATATCATGTGGTTTCAATTTAATTGAATTAAACATTATTCCCTTGTATTTTAATTAGGGCAGAAACTTGTTGCACATGTTTAATTGCATAGCTTGAGTTCTGTTTGTCACAAAAATACAAACTAAAATTCTACAGAAAGCTAATGATGTGTAGAAGATGACACAATTGGATTTGAGTCATTTGGAGTTACCAAACTCCCTACACATAGTTTTGAATCCAGAAGCCAATTAATAAGGCTTTGGCTATTATTTAAATTATATTTCTCTAAAAATAAAACCATTTTAGGAGTGACTAACCATGGCTAAATGTGACCTAATAAAATTAATTTCAACTAATTTGGATTATCAGAGTATCAGAAACAAACAAGTTTAGAATTTAAACATGCTAATGTATTTTGAATATTGTATTTTTATTATATATCCAAATGGAGTGGAACTAGTTTAGTTGGATAGGGAATTTCATAAGCTTTCCAGAACAGTTGGATTTGCTAAATTTGGAGTTGTAAATCTAAAGTTATGGAATTTCTAAAATTGGGTTTAGTACTGGTTTTTTTAAATGAAATTTAAATTCGAATTAAAACTTAGAACGGATAAAGATTAAAACCCTGACAGGGGGACCCACCAGTCAGCGACTGCTGGCGCGCGCGCGGTTTTTATTTAAACCTGACGCGTGGGACCCTCATGTCAGATTTTTAATAATTTTCACGAACCGGTAAGTTACCGTACGATCTAGATCTAACGGCCCACGACGCTCGCGTCGCCGGCGACCTAATTCGGGCGGCGCCGCGGCTCCGGCGACGGCGAGGGGGACGGAGCGCTCACCTAGGGGTCTCGGGAGGGCGAGCGGATGGTGCAGAACGACGGCGGCGAGGTGGGGAAGCTCCTGGGGCGAGTGGTGCGTGCTGGCGTGGCCCCGAGCGTCGGCGACGATCTCCTCCTCCTCCGCGGCTCTGCTCCGACTCCGGCGAGCGATTGACGGCGCTCCTGGACACGGGACAGAGGGAAAAGGGAGGCGGGTGAGTGCGGGGTGCAAGGGGAAGGGCTGAGGGCAGAGAGAAGGGAAGGGGGAGGGGTAGCACGGCCGTGCCGTGGTCGTCGTCTACCTCGGGCACGGCGAGCTCGAGGAGACCCACGGTGGCCTGAGGCTCTGCGGTGACGGCGTCGCCCTCCAGGCGGTGCTCGAGAGGTGGTGTGAGAGGGGGAAGAGGCAGTGGGGTGGTGTGGAGAAATGCAGGGCACGGGGCGGCTTTTATAGCGGCCGGGCGGCGCACGGTGGGCGCGGTGCAGGGGCGCCCATGGCCGAGCTAGGCCGCCGTAGGCCGGTGGAGGGGCGCGGCTACGCTGCGGGCTGCTCGGGGGACCAGGCGGGCAAGGAGGGGTGGCGTGGCGCGTGTTGTGCGTGCTAGGCGAGGCGGGCCGGCCGTGAGCCCGCTCGGGCGGTGCACGACGTGCACGACATGGCTCGGGCGCGGCGCGGTCGGGGCGTGCTGGGGTGCTGCTGCTGCCGCGAGAGGGAGCCAGAAGGCGAGGGACAGCGAGGAGGCACGGAGCGGCCAGCACGGCGCGGTGCCTGCGCGGCCACAGTGCCGACAATGGCGACGTGCGCGCCGGCGGCTGTCCCCTGGCGTCCAACGGTGCTCCCGGCCGATTTTCTTCACGTTCTCGAGCGCGGCGAGTCGAGTGGAGTGAGGCAAAACGAGTGAGGGCAGAGGATTGCATCAATTTGATCAAATTTGATCAAATCATCCACGGATTTTGGTTCGGTTTGGGATGAACAGGTGGTGATCACCAGGTGTTTGATGAATTGCTTGAACCAAAACAGTGACCTTTTGTTATTTTAATTTTCCTATTTCTATTTATTCTTTTGGGTCCAAATTTAAGATCTAGGCTAAGTATATTATTGGTGAGTGTTACAAAGTCTCTTTGAAATATTTTGAAATATTTCAATCATGAATTTCTAATTTGAATTTGAAGTTTTGAAATCTGAATTTTTGAAAGGGAAAAGTTTGTAAAATTATCTAGGAGTGCCAATAATATTACTCCATTGATTTTGGTGAGAAAATAAATTTATATATCTTAATTTGGAAAATTAATGTGACATTTGTCACATGGTGTTTTGTTTTTGTGGTTTCTTTTATTTGTTTCCTTTTTTTCAAATTTTTAATTAGAGCTAGAATTCCACAATTTTGCAAACAATGCAACAAGCAACACTCAAGAATTAAACATACACACATTTTTATAAGAAAAGTTTTTGTTGGCCCACATTTTTGCATTAATAACTATATTATCATTCTGGGATGTTACAGACTTCCCCCCTTAAAATAAATCTCGTCCCGAGATTTGCTAGGTCTGGGTACTAAAGAGGTTGGGAAACTCGCTCCTAAGGTAGTCTTCACGTTCCCAAGTTGCTTCATCTTCAGAGTGGTTAGTCCACTGGACTTTGTAGAACTTGATTGCTCGCCTGCGGGTGAGACGAACATCTTCGTCGAGAATCTTGAGGGGTGTCTCACGATAAGTCAGATCTTGATTCAGGTCGACGGACTGGTGATCGATGTTTTTGAAAACATCAGGCTGGTCAGGAACTTCAAGACACTTCTGGAGCAAGGAGATGTGAAAAACATCATGGTAACCTTCTAACTCTTGGGGTAACTCCAGTTGATAAGACTCTCCTGGTAACTCTAACTCTCCTCGACGGGCAAGGATCTTGAAAGGTCCAATATATCTTGGCGCTAATTTTCCTTTGACATGGAAACGCTGCATTCCTTTAAGGGGTGTCACTCGGAGATAGACATAATCCCCGATATTGAAGGTGACATCACGACGCTTGGGATCAGCGTAACTCTTCTGACGGGATTGGGCGGTCTTGAGTCGCTCACGGATAAGCTGTACTTGCTCTTCAGCCTCACGGAGGGTATCTGGTCCAAACAGTTTGCCTTCTCCGGTGTCGGACCAATTCAGGGGTGTACGACACTTCTTGCCGTAAAGGGCTTCAAAAGGGGCCATTTGCAGACTAGACTAGTAACTGTTGTTGTAGGAGAATTCTGCAAATGGAAGACAATCTTCCCATTTGGATCCATAGGCTAGGACACATGCGCGAAGCATGTCCTCTAATATCTGGTTCACTCGTTCAGTTTGGCCATCGGTCTGGGGGTGATAAGCTGTGCTAAACGCCAACTTAGTTCCGAGGGCTTCATGCAGGGCTTTCCAGAACCTTGAGGTGAATTGTGTGCCTCTATCTGATACAATCCTCTTAGGCACACCATGCAGGCTTACTATTCTGGAAATATACAGGTCTGCTAACCGATTTCCCCTATAGGTGGTGTGGACGGGAATAAAATGGGCCACTTTGGTCAGCCTGTCAACGATGACCCATATTGAGTCATGGCCTCGGTTGGACCTTGGAAGTCCGGTGATAAAATCCATTCCAATTTCATCCCACTTCCACTCGGGAATCCTTAGGGGTTGAAGCAATCCAGCGGGTCGCTGATGTTCAGCCTTGACTCGCTGACAGATATCACACTTGGCTACGAAAGCACCAATTTCTCGCTTCATTCCATGCCACCAAAATCTTTCACGAAGGTCTTGGTACATCTTGGTTCCACCGGGGTGGATTGAGTAAGGGGTCTCGTGGGCTTCTTTTAGGATTAACTCCTTGAGTTCCGAGGTATTGGGGACACAGATACGACCATTGAATCTCAACACTCCTTCCGCATCCTCGGTAAAACCAGGCGCTTTACCGAGAGAAATCTTCTTCTTGATTCCTTCTATGCTCTCATGACCTTTCTGGGCCTCCTTGATTTGATCTATCAGAGTTGGGGCTAACTCTAAATGGGCGAGATAGCCGTGGCTAACAAGCTCTAGTCCAAAATCTTTGAACTCCTTAAACAGGGCTGGCTGCTCTGCTTGGATCATGGCATTCAGGGTGCAGGGTTTGCGACTAAGGGCATCGGCAACTACATTAGCCTTTCCAGGGTGATAATTGATGCCGATATCATAATCCTTGATTAATTCCATCCACCTTCTCTGTCGCAAATTTAACTCCCTCTGCGTGAAGATATACTTCAAGCTCTTATGATCCGTATAAATCTCGCAGCGATGTCCCGCCAGATAGGAGCGCCACGTCTTCAAAGCAAGAACAACAGCGGCTAACTCCAGGCCATGGGTTGGGTAGTTCTCTTCATGTGGTCGCAACTGTCGAGACAGATACGACACCACCTTGCCTTCTTGCATCAGAACACAACCCAGTCCTAGACGTGATGCATCGCAATACACGTCGAAACTCTTGGTGACGTCTGGCATAATCAGGACAGGGGTTGAGGTCAATCTCTTCTTTAATTCCTGGAAACTCTCTTCACACTTCTGAGTCCATTCAAATTTCTTGTCCTTTTTCAGCAGTTGAGTAAGGGGCTTGGCTATACTGGAGAATCCCTCAACGAACTTGC
Source organism: Poa annua (assembly GCA_026929855.1). Lineage (NCBI taxonomy): Eukaryota > Viridiplantae > Streptophyta > Magnoliopsida > Poales > Poaceae > Poa > Poa annua. The sequence goes on along the minus strand of CM049427.1, from coordinate 29,432,319 downwards.
GGTAGTATCCCGCTAGTCCGAGAAAGCTTCGGATTTCAGTCACACTAGTTGGGGCTTTCCAGTCCACAATGGCTTGGATCTTCTCTGGGTCAACAGAAATTCCTCCCGCAGACACAACATGTCCGAGAAATGAGACTTCACTGAGCCAAAACTCACACTTGCTAAACTTGGCATACAACTGATGCTCTCGGAGGGTTGCTAAAACTAGACGCAGGTGTTCAGCATGCTCTTCTTCAGTTTTGGAGTAAATAAGGATGTCATCAAGGAAAACTACCACGAACTTATCAAGATACTCCATGAAGATCTTGTTCATGAGATTCATAAAATAGGCTGGGGCATTGGTCAGACCAAAGGACATTACGGTGTACTCAAATAAACCGTAACGGGTTGTGAAGGTAGTCTTGGGAATGTCTGTCTCTCGGATTCTTAACTGATGATACCCTGACCGAAGATCGATCTTGGAGAAGACTCGGGCTCCGTTCATTTGATCGAACAGATCCTCGATCTTAGGGAGAGGGTACTTGTTTTTGATGGTCACATCATTTAACCTGCGATAATCCACACACAGGCGTGTGGTACCATCTCTCTTATCCACAAAAATGATGGGTGATCCCCAGGGTGAAGCACTTGGGCGAATAAGCCCTTTGCTGAGCATATCTGCTAACTGCTTCTTCAGCTCAACTAGTTCTTCTGGATTCATCCGATATGGCCTTTGGGATATGGGGGCTGTCCCGGGGATAAGTTCAATGATGAACTCAATATCCCGATCCGGTGGCATACCAGGCAATTCTTCAGGAAAGACATCTTGGAACAGGTGAACAACACGGATCTCATCTAGGGCTGGTCGAGCTATGCTCTCATGGCATCCTGGTTGGGGTCGACTGGTTTCTGACACATACTCCACTTCTACTCCTTTGTCGGTGGTGAGGGCTACAGCTCTTCTGGCACAGTCAATTTGACCATGGTACTTGGCTAACCAATTCATACCCAGTATGACATCTATTCCTTGGGTTCCTAGGATGATTAAGTCGACTAGGAACTTTTCCCCTTTGATCTCAAGGGAAACGTCCGGGCAAAATGACTTGGTATCTATGGTGGATTCTGGGATTTGGATGACCATGGGTTTGGGTAAGAGGTTTCCGACTAAACCTCCCTTAGCAACAAATTCTTGGGTAACAAAAGAATGAGTAGCACCAGAATCAAACAGAACAGTTGCAGGTACTGAGTTGACAAGGAACGTACCCATCACAACATCTGGTGCATCCATGGCCTCTTCAGCATTGATGTGGTGCAGGCGTCCCTTGGCAACAGCCACATTTCCGCGGGGTGCGGGGTTCTTGCCATTTCCATTGCGGCCTTGGCCGTTGTTCGGCGCCGGTGCATCGGGGCGCGGACCATTCTTCTTAGGATTGGGGCATGCCTTGGAGTAGTGACCCTTGGTGCCACAATTGAAACAGACAACATTGGCATTGGGGTTGGGGTTGCTAGAGTTCCCTCCGGGACGGGTGTTGTCATTGGGACGGCTGAACTTGTTTGGGTTGTATGGGGGCTTAGGGTAACTGGGGTGCGAAGTTGGTGGTGGTCTATATGCTGGCTTGGGGTTTGGTGGGTGGGTGCGAGGTTTCTGACTGCTCGAACCTTCCTGGGCAATCATTCTCCTCTTACGACCCTCAAACATGGACTTGCGCTTGGTCTCCAACTGTATGGCCTTGTCCACAAGTGATTCCAAATCAGCAAAGTCATGGATAACCAAGGCGCATTGCAGTTCATCATGAAGTCCGTTCATGAAACGCTCCATCTTCCTCCCCTCGGTGTCGACGTCATCAGGAGCATACCGAGACAAGTCAGTGAACTCATCGAGGTATCCGACCACATCCTTACTTCCCTGCCGCAATCTGCGGAATTCATCCTTCTTCCGCTCAATGAGTCCGCGGGGAATGTGCTTCTTGCGGAACTTTTCCTGGAAATCATCCCAGCTGATAGCATAACCAGCTTGCTGTAGAGCCTTGGTAGCTTCCCACCAAGACCGTGCTGGTCCTGCAAGATAGTGGGTCGCATACAGCACCTTCTCAGGTTCTCCCACGGCTGCAACTACCAGGTTGTTGTTAATGGTGCGAAGCCAGTCATCGGCCTCAAGTGGGTGAAGTCCCTTGGAAAAGGTGGGTGGGTTGGTCCTTTGGAAGTTGCTCAAGGTGGACCGCTGATTTCCTTCACCATTGCCATTGCCATTGCCATTGTTGTAGTGGTTGTTGTTGTTGTTGTTGTTGTGAGCGGCAGCTATCTGTTGCAGGGCAGCAATATGAGCTTGACGCTCAGTCCGGGCAGCTTGACGTTCCTCCATGATGAGCGCCAGAAGTTGGGCGGTGGTTGGGTCCGGTGGGGGTGGTGGTGCTCCTCCATCCGTGTTGGTGCGACGAGTGTCCACCATCCTGAAGCACACCGGGTATAAGGGCAAGCAAAAGGGGTTCTGACCACGGGAAAGATGGGTTTTTTACGTAGAGGTAGATTTACTAAGGGTTATAGGAGAAACATTTAACACATGTTAACAAGACTAGCACACACTTTCATAGCACAACCATTACATCAAGAGTTCATCCAATTCTAACTTACAACATTCTCCCTAACTAATGTACATATAGCAAGTTCCAAAAGAACCACAACTTTGACTCTACTAGCGATAGGGGGTCGACCTAATCCTGCGGTAGAACTCAAGTAACTCGCCTACTGAGATTGGATCGCGCAGTAGCTGACACAAGTTGGACTACTGTAACAGCCAGTTTGTAACTTTCCAAAATGGTGTGCAATAAAATGTTGAATCATGTCATCATTCCATATGTGCTTGCATTTAGTTAATTATGTTGCTTCAAATTCAAATTACAAATTTTAAATTCTTATTTTTCGAATTCAAATGCTTTCAAATAAATTCATTTGAAGATTCAAATTATTTTATAAATAATCAAACAAGATATTAATATGACTTATTTGAAACTATTAAAATTGTTCAAAACTTCTTTTTAAGTCTCTTCTCTTAATTGGTTTTAAAAATACAAATTTCAGAAAGTTTTATAAAGGAAAAACAAAACATCAAGAGAAAAATAAAAAAGATTAGGCGCCTGGCCGAGCTGGGCTGCCACGGCCCAACTCAGCCCACGACCCGATCCACACCAGCCCGCACCTCCTCTTCTTCCCCGTACGGACGTTGCCTTTCCAGCAAGGCCATGGCGCCATGGCTGGTTGCCGAGTGCGCCCCACTGCTCGCCCCCACCTCCTCCTCTCCTATTTAGCTCCCCCGCGAACCCTAAACCTAACCCTACCCTCTTCTCTCTCCCCCCGTCGTCGCGCACTCCGTACCCGCAAACGCCGTCGCCATGGCCGTCGGGCCTGAGCTCGCCTACGTCTGACCGCCGCCCTCTCCTGCTTCATCGACGCGCCAGGGGCTGCGCCGACGTCCCCTCCTTCCTTTCGACGCAAGCAGAGGACCCCGGGGCACTTCTCCGTCGAGCGGCCGTCCCCTACACCGCCGTCCCGAGCTCCGTCCCCGGCGACCAACCGCTCCCCTCCGTCGCCCCCGCGCCTTCCCACCTCGCCACGAGCTTCCCCGGTGAGCCTCGGCGTCCCTCCTCTCCTTCCCCTCCTCCAATTCGTCCTCGGGTGGCCGAATCGCCGGCACCGGAGGCGTCCACCAAGGGCTCGCCCCGCACGGTGTCGAGCACGAGCACGGCGTCCCGACCCCCCGTTCCTCGCGTCCTAACGATAAAACGGAACCGGCACCTCTTCCCGCACCCCATCACACACACCACACCAGCAGCGCCGCTCACAGGAGGTCGCCGGCGTTGTTTTTCTGCCGCCGCGCCTCGTTGTTCCGTCAGTTTCGACAGACAAAAATCGACACTTTCAGTCCTTCAGAAAAAACACTCACCTTCCTGTTTAAAAAATGTTAACGTGTTAGATCTGCACCATCGCTCACCCGCCCCACTGGTTTGCGACCGATCCGTGCGATCCACGCGCGCTGGAGTTCGAATCCCCGCCGCGGTAAAAGAAATGCCCCCTTTTCCTATTTTTGGTCGCGCTGACAGCGCGGGCCCACTATCACGGATAAGTCCTAGAAACTTGCAAAAACACCCCCTACAATTAAAAATGCAATACCTTTTATTATATAACTCCAAATTAAATAAACTTTATATGTTTTCATATCAGAAAAATGCAAATACATTAATATCACATTCTTATGTCATTTTGCATCATTTATTTTAAATGCTTAGTTTAATTTAACAAATGCAATTAATTAATTAAATATGGAATGTGTGGGGTAATAAATATATAATGCCCTAATTCCATTTATATGCTCATATCTTTTATACCATGTCTTGCCATGATAATAAATATTTAATTTGAGTTGAAAATAAATAATTTGCAATCAAATACTATATATGGAATGTGTTGAGCAATTAATCAATTAATGCCTATTCCTTTTAAATTAATTAGATCACCACTTTCTGCTATATATTAATTAACATTTAAATTGTTGGCTACACAAATAACTTGCACCCTAATATTTTGCCGGGATTTCATCCCCGCTTTAAATATGACCTAACCATCTCATACCATATTGCACCATCATTTGTTTGCGCATTCTTTGTATTGATTATTGCCTCCTATTGTCTGTGTTTAGTTTTCTCTGGGTAGACGACGACGTGCCTGCTGCGAGTACCTACGATAATGAGGTTCCAGCTTCTGTGCCAGGCCACGAGCTGCCAGGCAAGCTTCTGCTAACCGGTTACATGACTGTTTGGTTTTCATTCCTGCCTTTTGATCTATGCTATCCTAGTTACCGATACTTAAATTGCGATCTGTGGGGACCCCGGACTAGCTGTCCGAAATACCCGATTATGCTTAACACAACGATCCCGTGATCAGTTTGTCGTTGCACATAATCCGAATTGAATACCAAAGTTTACATCCATTACAATACCGAAGTTAAGTCTTACATAAAATGGTCATCTAGACCAAGTCTTACATAGGTGCCTTCAAGGGCCAAACCAAAACAATCAACATAAGCAGCGGAACTTAAACGTAGTAGCCATCCAACGACTAACGCAGACCCGACAGGCAGTCGACTTTGAGAAGATCCTTAGTTGGCATAGATGTCGCCATACTCTTCCTAGGCGTAGTACTCCTCCTCCATGTCTGGCTATGACAATAGCCAGAAGCAAACTAGTATGAGTACATTTGAATGTACTCGCAAACTACTCCAACATGAGTGCTCTAGTTCCATTTTTAGTTTCTCACTTTTATTTATTTAAAACATCTCTGTATCTTTGTTGAAGAAGATAAGGAAATTATGACTACTAGATATCTCAATTTTATTAATGTTATTCCAAAACTCCTCCTTTTCCAACCATAAACCATTATGGTAATATCTTTCCAACTACCTCATACCGATCCGTTGGTATAGGTGTATGGAACACTCTCCATTTCTTTTTTTCTTTTCAAACTCAACTCTTTTCCAAAAACTTGCACATGGTCTAAGTAGGGTCTTCAACTGTCCATATCCGAGGACTCGGCTATTCGAATAGTTTAATTACCCTCTGCAGAGGTAGCACGCTTTTCCCACACTCATTCGATAACTCATCGTGTCAGCCACGCTTCGCCATACCCGTGGTATGCGAAGTTGAGTCACCGACCCTAGTCTTTCCTTTGCTCATGCTAGTATAGGAACCTGCCCCTATGAACCATTCCATCCACACCTAGTCTAGTTTCCCGTCGGAAACCCTAAGTGTGAGGACTCATAGGTTTTATCTGGCGGTGTATACGGACATCCTTCTATCCTCCTCCTTATCTACTCATAGATTTTTGAGCGAGGACCCAGGTCAGGGTTAGGTCACCAAACCACTCCCTCATGCATAACAGAGTCATCTCTGTTAATGCAGTGTCCCATACTAATAAGAGCAAACTATATGACTAAGCCCTTTCCCATAATGTGGGTAAATGTGGTCGCACAGAGTATCGGTTGCTTGACTGAGTACTAGGACACAATGTGCTTTTCTAAAACCATCTTTCTCCATTTCCTTATTTCAACACCACATCTTGGTGCTATATATCCACACAAGTTTTTCAAAGGAGTTTTGAATAAACAACATTGTTTTTCCATCCTATAGTTTTAGTATATACTTCTACATATGGTGGCAAAATAATCTCTATATACTTTTGAAAAAGGGTTTTTGTAAACCTTTGCTTTTAGAAATGACTTGTAAATCTAGATACATAAGTTGGGTGCAAGCTCAGAGAGTAGCTTGCCTTGCTCGGCAAAGTGATCTTGGTCTTGGTCTTCAGGTTCAGCAAATCCCTCCTCCTCGATATATCCGGCAACGTTCTCTTCTAATACACAATCAATCAAATACAAACAATCACAAGCCTATTCAATCAATCATCATAACAATGCACTCTTAGAGGTCCTAATTAACCATTCCACATACCAAACAATATCATGTGGTTTCAATTTAATTGAATTAAACATTATTCCCTTGTATTTTAATTAGGGCAGAAACTTGTTGCACATGTTTAATTGCATAGCTTGAGTTCTGTTTGTCACAAAAATACAAACTAAAATTCTACAGAAAGCTAATGATGTGTAGAAGATGACACAATTGGATTTGAGTCATTTGGAGTTACCAAACTCCCTACACATAGTTTTGAATCCAGAAGCCAATTAATAAGGCTTTGGCTATTATTTAAATTATATTTCTCTAAAAATTAAACCATTTTAGGAGTGACTAACCATGGCTAAATGTGACCTAATAAAATTAATTTCAACTAATTTGGATTATCAGAGTATCAGAAACAAACAAGTTTAGAATTTAAACATGCTAATGTATTTTGAATATTGTATTTTTATTATATATCCAAATGGAGTGGAACTAGTTTAGTTGGATAGGGAATTTCATAAGCTTTCCAGAACAGTTGGATTTGCTAAATTTGGAGTTGTAAATCTAAAGTTATGGAATTTCTAAAATTGGGTTTAGTACTGGTTTTTTTAAATGAAATTTAAATTCGAATTAAAACTTAGAACGGATAAAGATTAAAACCCTGACAGGGGGACCCACCAGTCAGCGACTGCTGGCGCGCGCGCGGTTTTTATTTAAACCTGACGCGTGGGACCCTCATGTCAGATTTTTAATAATTTTCACGAACCGGTAAGTTACCGTACGATCTAGATCTAACGGCCCACGACGCTCGCGTCGCCGGCGACCTAATTCGGGCGGCGCCGCGGCTCCGGCGACGGCGAGGGGGACGGAGCGCTCACCTAGGGGTCTCGGGAGGGCGAGCGGATGGTGCAGAACGACGGCGGCGAGGTGGGGAAGCTCCTGGGGCGAGTGGTGCGTGCTGGCGTGGCCCCGAGCGTCGGCGACGATCTCCTCCTCCTCCGCGGCTCTGCTCCGACTCCGGCGAGCGATTGACGACGCTCCTGGACACGGGACAGAGGGAAAAGGGAGGCGGGTGAGTGCGGGGTGCAAGGGGAAGGGCTGAGGGCAGAGAGAAGGGAAGGGGGAGGGGTAGCACGGCCGTGCCGTGGTCGTCGTCTACCTCGGGCACGACGAGCTCGAGGAGACCCACGGTGGCCTGAGGCTCTGCGGTGACGGCGTCGCCCTCCAGGCGGTGCTCGAGAGGTGGTGTGAGAGGGGGAAGAGGCAGTGGGGTGGTGTGGAGAAATGCAGGGCACGGGGCGGCTTTTATAGCGGCCGGGCGGCGCACGGTGGGCGCGGTGCAGGGGCGCCCGTGGCCGAGCTAGGCCGCCGTAGGCCGGTGGAGGGGCGCGGCTACGCTGCGGGCTGCTCGGGGGACCAGGCGGGCAAGGAGGGGTGGCGTGGCGCGTGCTGTGCGTGCGAGGCGAGGCGGGCCGGCCGTGAGCGCGCTCGGGCGGTGCACGACGTGCACGGCATGGCTCGGGCGCGGCGCGGTCGGGGCGTGCTGGGGTGCTGCTGCTGCCGCGAGAGGGAGCCAGAAGGCGAGGGAGAGCGAGGAGGCACGGAGCGGCCAGCACGGCGCGGTGCCTGCGCGGCCACAGTGCCGACAATGGCGACGTGCGCGCCGGCGGCTGTCCCCTGGCGTCCAACGGTGCTCCCGGCCGATTTTCTTCACGTTCTCGAGCGCGGCGAGTCGAGTGGAGTGAGGCAAAACGAGTGAGGGCAGAGGATTGCATCAATTTGATCAAATTTGATCAAATCATCCACGGATTTTGGTTCGGTTTGGGATGAACAGGTGGTGATCACCAGGTGTTTGATGAATTGCTTGAACCAAAACAGTGACCTTTTGTTATTTTAATTTTCCTATTTCTATTTATTCTTTTGGGTCCAAATTTAAGATCTAGGCTAAGTATATTATTGGTGAGTGTTACAAAGTCTCTTTGAAATATTTCAATCATGAATTTCTAATTTGAATTTGAAGTTTTGAAATCTGAATTTTTGAAAGGGAAAAGTTTGTAAAATTATCTAGGAGTGCCAATAATATTACTCCATTGATTTTGGTGAGAAAATAAATTTATATATCTTAATTTGGAAAATTAATGTGACATTTGTCACATGGTGTTTTGTTTTTGTGGTTTCTTTTATTTGTTTCCTTTTTTTCAAATTTTTAATTAGAGCTAGAATTCCACAATTTTGCAAACAATGCAACAAGCAACACTCAAGAATTAAACATACACACATTTTTATAAGAAAAGTTTTTGTTGGCCCACATTTTTGCATTAATAACTATATTATCATTCTGGGATGTTACACGATCCCATCACATGTTTATCCTGCAGCCTATACAGCTATATCCCCACAACCCATAACCCCTTGCATGTTTATCTGTTGGCCTTTGCGGATCGTAGTGCATGCTTAGGATTGGTTGAGCGAGTCATTCCTTTGTCTTTATCTCATATGCTTATTATGATATATTGTTCTAATATAATAAACTGTTGTCTTATATTGGGTTCTATAATTAAAAGATAAGGCACAAGGCGGAAGGCCTTGCGATGTGCTTTGTTCTGCTCAGTGTCGACCTAGGAACTAAGATTTTGTCCTCGGATCCAATTTTGAGCGCACTAACCACTTGTGGGTGGCCCAATGGAGCCCCCCTCGACTTTCAACGGATCCTCAGCTCGTCCAGGTGCCGCAAGTAGTTCGGGTTTTCCATTTGCTCATATGCATGTGCATGATGATGATGATCGATGAGAGGTTACTTGATACGGGGGGTCATATAGGGGTGGTGCGCGTGAAGCAGACAGTTCCTACTGTGGTTTGAGCCGCATGGCGCGTGGACAAAAACTAATGAGTCCGCAATTTAGATTCGGTCGGACTCCTGACGCGGGTAACAACTCATATGGGTGGCACTTGGACTTGCTGTTGTGAAGGAATGAGTCGTGTTGAGAGGCCCTAATGTTTTTGACTGGGTTGATCATGCGAGTATGGGTACTGTCGTGCACCCCTGCAGGGTATAATCTTATCGATGAGCCGTGTCCACGGTTATGGACGACTTTGGTGATGATGCTGGCTAACAAGATCTAGACAACTTACACCTAATCATTGTTAATTAATGTGACTAGTAATATAGAATTACTTGCACCATAAATGGTAACTAAAATTGTTAATGTGTGAGTATCCCCGGATTGCTTCCTCATACTTCGTTGAGGGGGGTTAATTCGAGAATGGGTTATGACTGGTGTTAGTTGTAGATGGCTACCCAGACGCTCTCTTATCCCTCTCTAATTAGACGGAAGTTTTAGCGCCTCTCTTTAGGTTGCTAGTGTTGTTGCCGCTAAGTACACTTATCCCATACTTTGGGAATCTTACAGTTTTGTAACCTGTTAGCTTAAGTTTGTTCGATACGCTTCGGTGTATTGACCCGTTTGCGGGCTGTGGTTTTTCTGCAGTTGAGGATCCTTCGCTCGACCAGGTTGGTGGATACTACGTGGAGTTCGACGACAAGATCTACGACGAGTAGTTAGAGTTCCCCTGGGCTACTTCCTGGTGGACTGCGTGGATGGGCCTTCTTTTTCGTTTCGGCTTTGAGCCCTTTGCTTCTTGTCTGTACTCAGACCGGTTTGTTTCCGTTGCATGATGTATTGTTGGGACATGTGTCCTCTGATTGGTGCCATTCGCTATATTTTTGCTCAGTGAGAGCTTTTGGATATTATTTCCTTTCTTTGTCTCATAGGTTTATTCTGTGGTTTCAACTTGTTAAAAATCCGACTCGTATACCAAGTGTGTATGGTTGAAGTATACGAGTTGGAAGACTTTTTGGGTTCTTGCGTGCACAATGGAAACGTATGTGACGTTTGGGTCGCCAAGAGCTGTCGGCCGATGATCCATTCCGATCCTGGTCTGCTTGTTTCCTGGGATTGGTAACCCCAGTATGTTCTTGGTTGTGTGGCCCAACCGATACTTTTCGTTTGTGTAGCTTGAATTCAGGGTCTGGCAGTTGGTATCAGAGCTTAAACGCCCTCAGGTTCCCTTCTACTGGTCGTTGTTTGAGTCTAGAAAAATTATTTTTGTAGTTATCAGAAAAATCTTAAACGTGAGAGTAGGAATTATGTTCTTTTACTTCTTTCCCCACCCACCCTCCCTGTTCTTCTGGTAAGGAAGTGTTACGATAATTCCCTTCTCACCTTAATTTTAAAATTTAGGACTTCACGTGTTCTGGGTTTTCCGTAGTACCATTGTTGCAGGTGTTGAAGGTTACTTTTGTCGTTTTGCTAGTTATCAACTTCTTCGGCTATGTTCAGTTTCAATCTTGAATCAATCAGTTGTTCTTCTACCTTTCACTGGATTCATCTCCTTGTCATTGTTCAATTCTTTCTGTGCAATCAATCCTTTTTGTTTCCGGAGGCTAACTTCTACTTCAAACTGCTATGTAGATGGCGCACGCCCAGGTGGTGCGTAAGACCCACTGTGAGCAGATTACCGGTTACCCGAAGCTTCTCAGAAGCATGGTTGACTATGTCGGTTTCAGCTTCCTTCCGGAGTACCAGGTGTCCGAGATCCCCAGAGATTACAGACAGACCTTCTGCAGAGCTGTTGTTTGGATCAGGGGAGATGATGGCGATACTGTGCACAAGCACGTGGCTGAGGCTTCCACTGTGGACATGGCAGTACACTTAGCAGCTTACGATGCAGCTCTGGCTCTGCGTAGGGACTACTACTGTTTCAACTACCCTCCGTTCTGCTACGTTCCATACTACCCCTACACGGACTCTCAGTACGAGCTCGAGGTTCTTGACAAGACCGCTCAGTTTGGCCAGTCTTCAGAATCAGTTGCTGGGACTCTACGCTTGGAGCTAGCAGCAGTCCGTCAGCAGCTGCACCGGGCACTCTCTCACCTGGGTCAGTACGACAGGAGGAACGTCACACCAGACGCTTTCCCGAGGTTCCAGCTCGCTTTTCCGAGTTGTCTGTCTCCTGTGGGTGGATACACTCCAGAGCGTGGTCCTCTGATCACTAATGATCCAGACCACGTTGGACCACTGCTGTACGGGAAACAGACGCCTGATGCCTACTCCATTGAGTTTCGACGCATTGTGCGAGAGTACCACCTGTACTGCGATCGTCGTTACACCCATCGCATCACCGGAGAGGGGTGCACAGTTTCGTCTTCAGATGGAAGCGCGAGCTAGTCTTCGAGTTGTATCTTTTCCTTTGTTGTAGTAGCTATCCTTTGTACCGAAACCGTGTTGGTTGTACGGATGGTTAACTTTGTACTAGTAGCTGTCCTTGTAGTACTGAAACCTTGGTGGTTTTACTGATGGCTTACTAAGTGTATGGTTATGAACCTTTGCTATGAGAAGCTTATCCTTGTTATCCTAAAGTTTGCAACTGTTTTTCTGAGCAAGTATTCGACTTTCCAAGTTTTTCCCTGGCTTTATGTATCTTGTCGATGTTCTAATATCCAATGTCTCCAGGATGACGAACACCGGGAACAACCGCAATGCGGAAGACGCACCACAACCGTCTCCAATCACTGAGTTGCTTGGTCAGATGACCCAAGTTCTGACTCAAATGGCTGAGAACCAAGTCTACCAGAACAACCACGGGCATCGCAATGAAGGCAATGCACGTGTGACCGTCAAGGACTTCCTCGGTCTGGGCCCAAGGAACTTCGCTTCCCCCACTGAGCCGCTGGAAGCTGATGATTGGCTTCGCGAGATGGAAAGGACCCTTGCTATCGCCCACGTGGTTGAGCACGACAAGGTGCCTTACGTGTCCTACCTGCTTAGGGGCAAGTCGGCCTCATGGTGGGAAAACTTTCAGGCCATGAGAGCTCCCGGGGTGGTTACCACTTGGGGGGATTTCAAGACAGCCTTCCTGCGCCACCACATCCCAGAAGGTCTCATGGACAGGATGCGCGAGCAGTTTAACTCGCTGATGCAAGGCAAGATGGACGTGATGGAGTACAATGGCGAGTTCAATCGCCTTGCTCGTTACGCTAGATATGAGGTGAACACTGAGGTCAAGAAGATGGCCAAGTTCCGCAAGGGTTTCAACCCAGCGCTCAAGTACAAGCTGAACCTCGTCAAGGCCGACAACTTCGAGGACCTCGTCAACATTGCGCTCAATGAGGAGCATGGGCGCAAGGTCTTCGAGGAGTCGCGCAAGCACTCTCGTGAGAGCAACTCTTCTTCATCGTCAATCGCCGCCGCTCCTACTCAGAAGCGTCGGCTCTGGGTGCCTAACATCGCCTTCGCACGAGCTACCTACGTGTCAGGACCTCCAGGACTCGCGCCTCGCCCACCGAACCCGGCTCTAGCTATGAGGGGTTTCGGAGGACCGCCAAGGCCAACGGGCGCTCGCCCCAAAGTGACATGCTACCAGTGTGGGAAACCGGGCCAGTACTCCAACAACTGCCCGGAGACCCGTACACTTATTCCACCACCTCGCCCTGCTCCAACTCAGGCGATGGTCCGCGCACCTGCCCCGACTAGGCCTTTCTTCCCCAACACCAGGCCTCCGGCACGTGTTGCGCGGGTGAACCACATAAGGGCTGATGAAGCAGAGGAAGCTCCAGAAGTTGTCCTTGGTATACTCCCTGTTAATCATATTCCTGCTCAGGTGTTATTTGACACAGGCGCATCGCATTCTTTTGCATCACAAGCTTTTGCACAAATGCATGATCTCTCTTTCGAGTCGATGTCCAATGGTCTTAGCGTCACTTCCCCCGGTGTTCAGATGTACTCTTCCAAGATAAGCCCCGACAACAAAATCCAAATTGGAGGCCATATCTTCTTGGCATCTCTAATAATTCTCGGCAATTCTGATATTGATGTCATTCTCGGCATGGATTGGTTGAAGGCCAATCAAGCTAAGATATACTGTTCCACAAAGACTGTAACTCTTTCTCATCCTTCTGGACAAATAGTCTATTCTCCAAACCAAACCTCTTCAGCTCAGCTTTTCGCTCTCAATGTTGATCCTCTTCCTTCCATAGAAGCTATTCCGGTGGTCCGAGACTTTCCTGACGTCTTTCCTGAAGAATTACCATGTATGCCACCTGACAGAGCCGTTGAATTTGTTATTGAACTAGAACCAGACACTGCTCATATCTCCAAACCTCCTTACAAGATGGGCCCCAAAGAACTGGCTGAGCTTAAGAGACAGCTAGAGGAGTTGGAAAGTAAAGGTCATATTCAACCTATTACTTCTCCTTGGGGTTGTCCTACTTTGTTTGTCAAAAAGAGGGACACGACTGAGCGACTGGTTGTTGACTACCGTCCTCTGAACAAGAAAACCATCAAGAACAAGTATCCCCTTCCTCGCATCAATGACCTGTTTGATCAACTCGCTGGTGCTAAAGTTTTCTCCAAGTTGGACTTGAGGTCAGGTTATCACCAGATCAAGATCCGCAAAGAAGACATTCCAAAGACAACTTTCACCACTCGTTATGGTCTCTACGAATACACTGTCATGTCTTTCGGTCTCACAAATGCTCCAGCGACTTTCTCACGTCTCATGAACTTCGTTTTCATGGAATACCTCGATAAGTTCGTGGTAGTCTATTTCGATTACATTCTTATCTATTCCAAAACCGAGGAAGAACACGGAGAACACCTACGCCTTATCTTGTTGAAGCTCCGAGAACACCGTCTCTACGCCAAGTTCTTCAAGTGTGAATTCTGGCTTCCTAAAGTATCCTACCTTGGTCATGTCATCTCTTCTGAAGGCATTTCTGTTGATCCAGAAAAAGTGAAGGCCATTGTTGAATGGTTGCCTCCTACATCGGTGAAACAAGTCAGGAGTTTCCTTGGCATGGCTAGCTATTGTCGTCGATTTGTTGAGAACTTCTCCAAAATCGCTAAGCCTCTCACCGATCTTACTAGGAAGGATAGAAAGTTTCTTTGGACGCCAAAGTGTGATGAGAGCTTCAATCTCTTGAAAGCTAAACTCACTTATACTCCTGTTCTAGTTGGCCCAGACACATCCAAACCTTTCCAAATATTCTGCGATGCATCTCTTCAAGGACTAGGCGCAGTCCTCATGCAAGAACGCAAAGTTGTGGCTTATGCATCTCGCCAGTTGCAGCCTCATGAGCTCAACTATCCTACACATGATCTTGAACTTGCAGCAATCATGTATGCCCTCAAGGCTTGGAGACCTTATTTGTTGGGGCACAGCTGTGAGATCTTCACTGATCACAAGAGTCTCAAATATCTCTTCACTCAACCAGACTTGAACCTCAGGCAAACAAGGTGGCTTGAGAAACTCTCAGATTATGATCTTACCATCTCTTACACTCCAGGCAAGGCTAATGTAATGGCTAATGCTCTCAGTCGCAAGTCCTATTGCAACAACCTCATGGTTGAGGACATCCAACCTCCTCTTCATGAAGAATTCAAGAAACTCAATCTTCAAGTGGTTCCCTCTGGTTATCTTGCAAACTTGATTGCCACTCCTACACTTGAGGATAAGATCCGTGCCGCACAGTTGCGTGATTATGGTGTCAAGAATATCAAAGACAACCTTGGCAAGGATAAGTACAAGAGTTTCTCTCTCGATGACAAGGGTACCTTGTTGTTTGAAGAACGCATTGTAGTGCCCAAACTTGACAGCTTAAGAGAACTCATTCTCAAGGAGGCTCATGATACTCCGCTTTCTATCCACCCTGACAGCGCAAAGATGTACCAGGATCTCAAGTCAATTTATTGGTGGACCAGGATGAAGCGTGAAATCGCTCGCTATGTGTCTCATTGTGATGTTTGCTGTCGTGTCAAGGCAGTTCATCAGAGACCACCTGGACTTCTTCAGCCACTGCAAATTTCTGAGTGGAAATGGGACAAGATCGAGATGGACTTCGTTACTGGGTTTCCAAAGTCCAAGAAAGGCAACAATGCAATCTTTGTTGTCATTGATCGTCTCTCCAAAGTGGCTCACTTCTTCCCAGTCAAAGAGACAGTATCAGCTAGTCAGTTGGCAGAACTCTATATGACAAGACTGGTTCCTTTACATGGTGTTCCTTTGGCAATAAGCTCGGATCGTGGAAGTATCTTCACTCCTCGATTTTGGGATAGCTTTCAGAAAGCCTTGGGTACTAAACTTCTGTTCAGGACAGCTTACCATCCGCAGACAAGTGGACAGGTTGAAAGAGTGAACCAAATTCTGGAGGATATGCTTAGAGCTTGTGTTATCTCCTTTGGCATGAAATGGGAGGATTGCCTTCCGTATGCTGAGTTCTCCTACAACAACAGCTTCCAAGCAAGTCTAGGCATGGCTCCCTTTGAAGCGCTCTATGGCCGCAAATATAGAACTCCTCTCAATTGGTCTCAAGCTGGTGAACGTCCATTCTTTGGTCCGGATATTATCCAGGAGGCTGAAGAAAATGTTCGCATCATTCGTGACAATCTGAAGATTGCCCAGTCTCAGCAGAAAAGCTATTATGATAGCAAGCACAGGGACATGGTCTATGCACCTGGTGATCAATCTTACCTTCGTGTCACTCCTCTAAGAGGCACGCAACGCTTTGGCATCAAAGGCAAGCTCGCTCCGCGTTATGTTGGGCCTTTCAATGTTCTTTCAAGGCGTGGTGAATTGGCTTACCGTCTGGAACTTCCTCCAAACCTCTCCAAAGTGCACGATGTCTTCCACGTGTCACAACTCAAGAAGTGCTTCCAAGATCCAGGACGTGCAGTTGATCATGGATCAATTGAACTTCGAGAAGATCTCTCTTATGTGGAACAACCGATTCGCATACTTGACGAAGCTGAACGTCGCACCCGTAACAACAGTGTCAAGTTCTACAAGGTTCAGTGGTCTCATCATTCTGACAAGGAAGCTACATGGGAACGTGAAGACCATCTTCGTGCCGAGTATCCCGACCTCTTCGTTGCTCCATGAAGAATCTCGGGGCGTGATTCCTTTGAGGGGGGGAGTGTTGTAACAGCATGTTTGTAACTTTCCAAAATGGTGTGCAATAAAATGTTGAATCATGTCATCATTCCATATGTGCTTGCATTTAGTTAATTATGTTGCTTCAAATTCAAATTACAAATTTTAAATTCTTTTTTTTTAATTCAAATGCTTTCAAATAAATTCATTTGAAGATTCAAATTATTTTATAAATAATCAAACAAGATATTAATATGACTTATTTGAAACTATTAAAATTGTTCAAAACTTCTTTTTAAGTCTCTTCTCTTAATTGGTTTTAAAAATACAAATTTCAGAAAGTTTTATAAAGGAAAAACAAAACAGCAGGAGAAAAATAAAAAAGATTAGGCGCCTGGCCGAGCTGGGCCCCCACGGCCCAACTCAGCCCACGGCCCGATCCACACCAGCCCGCACCTCCTCTTCTTCCCCGTACAGACGTTGCCTTTCCAGCGAGGCCATGGCGCCATGGCTGGCTGCCGAGTGCGCCCCACTGCTTGCCCCCACCTCCTCCTCTCCTATTTAGCTCCCCCGCGAACCCTAAACCTAACCTTACCCTCTTCTCTCTCCCCCCGCCGTCGCGCGCTCCGTACCCACAAACGCCGTCGCCATGGCCATCGGGCCCGAGCTCGCCTACGTCTGACCGCCGCCCTCTCCTGCTTCATCGACGCGCCAAGGGCTGCGCCGCCGTCCCCTCCTTCCTCTCGACGCAAGCAGAGGACCCCGGGGCACTTCTCCGTCGAGCGGCCGTCCCCTACACCGCCGTCCCGAGCTCCGTCCCCGGCGACCAACCGCTCCCCTCCGTCGCCCCCGCGCCTTCCCACCTCGCCACGAGCCTCCCCGGTGAGCCTCGGCGTCCCTCCTCTCCTTCCCCTCCTCCAATTCGTCCTCGGGTGGCCGAATCGCCGGCGCCGGAGGCGTCCACCAAGGGCTCGCCCCGCACGGTGTCGAGCACGAGCACGGCGTCCCGACCCCCCGTTCCTCGCGTCCGAACGATAAAACGGAACCGGCACCTCTTCCCGCACCCCAGCACACACACCACACCAGCAGCGCCGCTCACAGGAGGTCGCCGGCGTTGTTTTTCCGCCGCCGCGCCTCGTTGTTCCGTCAGTTTTGACAGACAAAAATCGACACTTTCAGTCCTTTAGACAAAACACTCACCTTCCTGTTTAAAAACTGTTAACGTGTTAGATCTGCACCATCGCTCACCCGCCCCACTGGTTTGCGACCGATCCGTGTGATCCACGCGCGCTGGAGTTCGAATCCCCGCCGCGGTAAAAGAAATGCCCCCTTTTCCTATTTTTGGTCGCGCTGACAGCGCGGGCCCACTGGTCAGCGACCGTGGAGCCCGCAGTGCGCGCAGCGTGCGCAGTCAGCGCCACCCGGGCGCCGGCCCCACGCGTCAGTGGCCCGGGGTGAGTTCCCCGCGGTGAGAAAAATCCTAGAAGCGCTACGCTTTTACACTGAGCCCCCTAGTTCCTTGTTTTTGCACCAGGGACCTCCCCTGATAGTTTTCTATCACGGATAAGTCCTAGAAACTTGCAGAAACACCCCCTACACTTAAAAATGCGATACCTTTTATTATATAACTCCAAATTAAATAAACTTTATATGTTTTCATATCAGAAAAATGCAATAAACATTAATATCACATTCTTATGTCATTTTGCATCATTTATTTTAAATGCTTAGTTTAATTTAACAAATGCAATTAATTAATTAAATATGGAATGTGTGGGGTAATAAATATATAATGCCCTAATTCCATTTATATGCTCATATCTTTTATACCATGTCTTGCCATGATAATAAATATTTAATTTGAGTTGAAAATAAATAATTTGCAATCAAATACTAAATATGGAATGTGTTGAGCAATTAATCAATTAATGCATATTCCTTTTAAATTAATTAGATCACCACTTTCTGCTATATATTAAGTAACATTTAAATTGTTGGCTACACAAATAACTTGCACCCTAATCTTTTGCCGGGATTTCATCCCCGCTTTAAATATGACCTAACCATCTCATACCATATTGCACCATCATTTGTTTGCGCATTCTTTGTATTGATTATTGCTTCCTATTGTCTGTGTTTGGTTTTCCCTGGGTAGACGACGACGTGCCTGCTGCGAGTACCTACGATACTAAGGTTCCAGCTTTCGTTTCAGGCCACGAGCTGCCAGGCAAGCTTCTGCTAACCGGTTACATGACTGTTTGGTTTTGATTCCCCCCTTTTGATCTATGCTATCCTAGTTATCGATTCTTGAATTGCGATCCCATCACATGTTTATCCTGCAGCCTATACAGCTATATCCCCACAACCCATAACCTCTTGCATGTTTATCTGTTGGCCTTTGTGAGTCGTAGTGCATGCTTAGGATTGGTTGAGCGAGTCGTTCCTTTGTCTTTATCTCATATGCTTATTATGATATATTGTTCTACTATAATAAACTGATGTCTTATATTGGGTTCTATAATTAAAAGATAAGGCACCAGGCGGAAGGTCTTGCGAGGTGCTTTGTTCTGCTCAGTGTCGACCTAGGAACTGAGATTTTGTCCTCGGATCCAATTTTGAGCGCACTAACCACTTGTGGGTGGCCCAATGGAGCCCCCCTCGACTTTGAACGGATCCTCAGCTCGTCCATGTGCCGCAAGTAGTTCGGGTTTTCCATTTGCTCATATGCATATGCATGATGATGATGATCGATGAGAGGTTACTTGATACGGGGGGTCATATAGGGGTGGTGCGCGCGAAGCGGACAGTTCCTAGTGTGGTTTGAGCCGCATGGCGTGTGGACACAAACTAATGAGTCCGCAATTGAGATTCGGCCGGACTCCTGACGCGGGTAACAACTCATATGGGTGGCACTTGGACTTGCTGTAGTGAAGGAATGAGTCGTGTTGAGAGGCCCTAATGTTTTTGACTGGGTTGATCATGCGAGTGTGGGTACTGTAGTGCACCCCTGCAGGGTATAATCTTATCGATGAGTCGTGTCCACGGTTATGGACGACTTTGGTGATGATGCTGGCTAACAAGATCTAGACAACTTACACCTATCATTGTTAATTAATGTGAGTAGTAATATAGAATTACTTACACCATAAATGGTAACTAAAATTGTTAACGTGTGAGTATCCCCGGATTGCTTCCTCATACTTGGTTGAGGGGGGTTAATTCGAGAATGGGTTATGACTGGTGTTAGTTGTAGATGGCTACCCAGACGCTCTCTTATCCCTCTCTAATTAGACGGAAGTTTTAGCGCGTCTCTTTAGGTTGCTAGTGCTACTGCCGCTAAGTACACTTACCCCATACTTTGGGAATCTTACAGTTTTGTAACCAGTTAGCTTAAGCTTGTTCGATACGCTTCGGTGTATTGACCCGTTCGCGGGCTGTGGTTTTTCTGCAGTTGAGGATCCTTCGCTCGACTAGGTTGGTGGATACTACGTGGAGTTTGACGACGAGATCTACGACGAGTAGTTAGAGTTCCCCTGGGCTACTTCCTGGTGGACTGCGTGGATGGGCCTTCTTTTTCGTTTCGGCTTTGAGCCCTTTGCTTCTTGTCTGTACTCAGACCGGTTTGTTTCCGCTGCATGATGTATTGTTGGGACATGTGTCC
The DNA here is from genome assembly GCA_026929855.1 of Poa annua. Taxonomy (NCBI): domain Eukaryota; kingdom Viridiplantae; phylum Streptophyta; class Magnoliopsida; order Poales; family Poaceae; genus Poa; species Poa annua. The sequence goes on along the minus strand of CM049427.1, from coordinate 29,412,306 downwards.
TCTGATTGGTGCCATTCGCTATATTTTTGCTTAGTGAGAGCTTTTGGATATTATTTCCTTTCTTTGTCTCATAGGTTTATTCTGTGGTTTCAACTTGTTAAAAATCCGACTCGTATACCATGTGTGTATGGTTGAAGTATACGAGTTGGAAGACTTTTTGGGTTCTTGCGTGCAGTATCTGGAAACGTATGTGACGTTGGGATCGTCAAGAGTTGTCGGCCGATGATCCATTCCGAGCCTGGCCTGCTTGTTTCCTGGGATTGGTAACCCCAGCATGTTCTTGGTTGTGTGGCCCAACCGATACGTTTCGTTTGTGTAGATTGAATTCAGGGTCTGACAACTACTCTGTTTCCTAATTACCAGGTAACTCACTTGACGTCCACTAAGTCTGATCATTGTCCAGTTTTAATCAATTTGGATCATGCTTGTGTTGTGAGTTCCTTGCCTGTTATTCGCAGGTATGAAACCTACTGGGAAAGAGAAGAAAGCCTGGGAGATGAAGTAGCAAACGCGTGGGCTATGCACAAAAAACCGGTGTGCCTTGGAGACATAACAAACAACTTGAAGGGGGTAATGGATTGCATGCATGACTGGAGTGGCAGAACCATTGGGTCCATTCAAAAGCAGCTAAATATTAAAATAAAGAAGCTGGATAGATTGGGCTGGAAACAAGATTGGGCTAGCAGAGAGAAAACAAGGCAACTCAGCAATGAGATTAATGAGCTGCTTGAAAAAGAAGAGCTGAAATGGAGACAGAGATCGAGGGTGTCGTGGCTAAAAGCAGGAGACCGTAATACCTCCTATTTTCATAGAACTGCAACATGGCGTAGGAAAAAGAACAAGATTTAGAAATTGACTGACGATGCGGGGGTCGTGGTTACTGAACAAAGTACTATGGAAAACCTTGCAACAAGATTCTTTAAAGAGCTGTATACGGTTGACCAAAATGTGCAGCCACTTCTCCTTCAGTAATTAGAACAGAAAATCGTTGGTCCTATTAATGAGAGTTTGTGTGCCCCATTCACTGAGGATGAAATTAGTTTTGCCCTCTTTCAAATTGGTCCTACAAAAGCCCCAATACCCCGATGGTTTCCCTGCAGCTTTTTTCCAGAGAAACTGGGGTACTCTTAAAGCTGATATTATTCAAGCTGTTTAGAAATTCTTTGAGCGTGGGATCATGCCTGATGGAGTAAACGACACGAGTATAGTCCTTATTCCGAAGATTAAGAATCCAATTTCCTTGAAAGACTACAAACCAATTAGCCTATGCAATGTCACTTACAAAGTGGTGGCAAAATGCTTAGCAAATAGATTGAGACCTCTTTTGAAAGATCTAACCTCTGAAACCCAGAGTGCTTTCGTACCAGGGCGTATGATCACGGATAATGCTATCATAGCTTTTGAGTGTATGCATGCCATCAAGAATGGTCCTAAAAATGCAGGCAATTTTTGTGCTTACAAACTTGATCTCATGAAAGCATACGATCGTGTTGATTGGAGATACCTTGAAGAGATGCTGAGAAAATTTGGATTTCATGAAACTTGGATAAAATGGATTATGGCATGCGTCAAGTCAGTTCGATTTTCAGTTAGATTTAATGGCAAAGTTCTTGAAAGCTTTAAACCATCTAGAGGTCTACGACAAGGAGATCCTCTTTCTCCTTACCTTTTCCTCTTTGTTGGAGTGAGTCTGTCAGCCTCACTAAAGAGACAAATTGCTCAAAATAGAATGGAAGACTCGAGAATTTGTAGAAAAAGCCCGGGTATCTCTCATCTCTTGTTTGCGGATGATAGCCTATTGTTTTTCCAAGCTAATTCGGATCAGGCCAAGAGAGTGGAAACAATTTTAAGGACCTATGAAAGGGGTAATGGCCAACTTTTAAGCCCTACCAAATGCTCTATTATGTTTGGTCAGAATGTTTCACAAGAGGATGGCGAGGAAGTGGCATCCATTCTGGAAGTGGGCTCCATGATCCTGGAGGATAAATACCTAGGCCTCCCTATCCCTGAAGGTCGTATAAAGGATGGAAAGCTTAAATCTTCGAAGGAAAAGCTAAGAAAGAAATGCTCAGACTGGAATGAAAAGTATATGTCGGGTGCTGCCAAGGAAGAACTAGTTAAATCGGTGGCTCAAGCTATCTCAATTTATGCTATGAGTATCTTTAAATTTTCTGTTGGTATGTGTGAGGATTTGGAACAAATTATTAGGAATTTTTGGTGGGGAGATGAAGCTGATCACAAGAAAGCCCACTGGATGGCTTGGGATAAAATGACAACCCCAAAGAGTAAAGGAGGAATTGGGTTTAGGGACTTGAGAATTTTTAATCAAGCGCTTCTTGCTAGACAAGCCTGGAGGCTGATTGTATATCCGGAGAGCTTGTGTGCGAGACTTCTTAAGTCCAAATATTATCCCTATGGAGATCTAACAGACACTGTTTTCAGTAAAAATGTTTCTGCATGTTGGCAAGGAATTACTTTTGGCTTGGAGCTTCTCAAACAAGGATTAGTTTGGAGAACTGGATCTGGCACAAAAATCAGGATATGGCGTGATAATTGGATCCCCAGGGGAAATCACAAAATTCTGGGTAAAACAAATAATTTACGCCTTAAATGGGTTTCTGATCTTATAAACCCAGAGACCGGAACTTGGAAGGAGCAGACGGTTAAAGCTCTGTTCTACCCACCGGGTGCTGAAGAGATTCTACAAATCAATTTGCCATCAAGATCGAGAGATGATCAAATTGCTTGGGCACTTGAGAAGAATGGCCTCTTCACATTAAAAAGTGCTTATAGACTCGGGATGCAAATCCAAAATGTCGAGAAACAAACTGCTACTAGCAATAACCCTGATGGCGAGAGACCATTATGGAATAATATTTGGAAGGCTAACGTCCCACCTAAAATGAGAACTTTTGGTTGGAAATTAGCCTCTAACACGCTAGGTGTTCAAGTCCACCGTTACGAAAGGAAAATGGAGGTCTTACCTACGTGTTCTATCTGTGGCATGGAACCAGAAACTTCTCACCATGCCGTTGTGTCTTGCACTAAAGCCAAAGCCCTCAGATTCTATTTGAGGGATTCCTGGGCACTCCCACCGGAGGAAAAATTCAAGTTCACAGGAGACGGCTGGGTGCTGGTGCTTCTAAACCAGTGTACAAATGAGATGAGATCAAAATTTCTTTTCCTTTGGTGGAGGGCTTGGCACTTGCGCAATAACCAAATTTTTGGTGATGGAAAATGTACCATTGTACAATCTGCTATTTTTTTACAGTCTTACTTGTCATCGTACTTGTAGATTAAAGATCCGAATCTAGAGCATGATTATAGAGGTAAAACGCCTCTCTTTCCGATGATCACGAGTACGAAAGAGAAACCAAAGGCTTCACATAATTCCTGGTCAAATCCTGAAGAAGGATGGCTCAAGCTGAATGTGGACGCTGGTTATGCTCTAGAGGTTAACAATGGTTCCTGGGGTGCTGTTCTGAGAAACCATGCAGGAGAGGTTTTGTTGTCCGCTTGGGGTTTTATTCCCTCTTGTCCCTCTGCTGATATGGCTGAGGCCATTGCTCTGCATGAAGGTATAAAATCCATTATTTCGGTGGGAACTAACCCGGTTATTGTTGAATGTGATAATGCTAATGTCGTTTGCATGAAGGTATAAAATCCATTATTTCGGTGGGAACTAACCCGGTTATTGTTGAATGTGATAATGCTAATGTCGTTTTGGAGCTGCTGAACAAGGAGGAGAGCAGATCTCAAAGTGCTTTCATCCTGGAGGAAGCCATGGATATGCTGAAATTCCTTCCTGACTTTAGAATCCAAAAGGTTGACAGATCTGGTAATTACATGGCTCACGAGTTAGCTAGGTTTGGCCGCTATTGCGGGAGTGAGGGTGTGTTGGTGAATTCGGTTCCTCTCTGCGTGTTGGAATCGGTTCGAGTTGATTGTATCGAATGTTGTAAGAATGATGATGTGATTGAGTAATAAATATAGAAAATTTTCAAAAAAAAGAAGCTTCATGCATTCGTGGTAGAGTCAACCGACCACTAGTTGAAAAGCAATTGATGCAAATGTGTCATATAGATGAAGTTTTTTTAGAACAAATTGTTTTTAAGATTATTATGCCCTATAAACTAGGACGGACAGGGTAGTAGAATTACTAATAGGATAACCTCACAGTTCTTGGCTGATCGCAAACATATACTACACTAGAGGAGCTACAAACACAGATGGATCATCCAAACTTACTAATCCCTCCATTTTTATGAATAAGGCTTACAAGGTGGGAGTATTGCAACATCAACATCTAGGATGTTACCATACATACACTTCATAGCACTTATTATTAGTACTAGCAAAATAACCGTGCGTTGCTACGGCCAACAAAATGACCCTTCATGCACACACAAATAACTTTCGTTTTACGTGATGATCAAATTCAGATAAAAATTATCATGTCGAATTCAGATTGTGCAATACAATGCAATTGTCGATTTACTTAAAACCGTGTTTACTGCAAATCATAAAATGGTTTCTGACGGATAGGGTTTTACCTGCATGCTTTTTTGCCCTGGGGAATCCGGTATTGTTTGGTACCTGAGATCAGGTTCAGAATTCAGTGTTTCAATTTCTAGTTGAACTTGTAGCAGGAAATAAAATGAACATAAAATAGACATATTGGAGGAATTATACATGCACGTCGCCGTGGCTGTATGAAGTATCTCTTCAGCAGGAGCAGGCTTGGTTCCAAGACTATGAGGACTTGGCATACTTGTAAACAAATTAGTGCCATTAGCATACAAAATAAAATTCATGCAAAATATTTACCATTAACCAGTTTGTTTATGCGAGCATTTTAGAAGAGAGACACATTGGACATATTCATCCTCCCTAAATTGCACAATATGGAAGTATAACAAAATTCATGCAAATTTAACTAAACTGACAGAGGATACCAGTAATTGGTGCTATGACAGAGAAAATTAGAAATCTGCATAATAGAAGCGCACATACACATCCAAGATGTCATCAAGAATTTAGTTTCACATACATCCTTTACAAAAAAGTGTTTCCCTACATAATTAGATAAAATAGAAGGAAGAAATACATCCCAGATTGTGAACTCTAGATATGTAGCTGAAATCTTTGCATTTCGTGGTATAGAATTGTGGCAGTACACAGAAACTGGGTTTTGTCTCCAGCAAATCATTGGGCTGTAAATTTTTCAAATCCTGAATTGTTCATAAAAGATCAAATCATTAATAAGGAAGATGACCATACTGTTATACTCTTGCATTTTTATGAGCGCCGATGCAATTTCTAACAGATGGCTGCAACAAAGTAGGCTCAGGGTACCTTCATTTCTTCTTCATCTCCTTCGCCTCTTGCTTGTTCAGCTAGAGCTACAAACAGCACAACAAGAGCCAAGCAGCACTACGGTGTGGAGCTGCTTCTCTGCTCTCCTACTCCAACCAACTGTCACTGTCGATGTTGTCATGGCTGCATGGCTGTTTGGATTTCAGATCTTCTACTGCCCTCATTTGCTACATCATCGCCTGAAATCTGAACTCACATGAATACAATTAGACTATAGACAATTTGGATCTCGTTGAACATTTCGATGAAAGAATTCCATCTCACATATCTACATACTAAGAAGAATTCCATCTCACATATCTGAGAGCACAAGATGGAACATAAGATGCCTCCCAATCTACACACTAAGAAGAATGAAGGCATCACACACAATTGAGAAGATAAGATAAGCATGTCGCGTGATAAAAAATTCCATCTCACATATCTACATACTGAGAAGAATTCCATCTCACATATCTGAGAGCACAGGATGGAACATAAGATGCATCCCAATCTACACACTAAGAAGAATGAAGGCATCACACACAATTGAGAAGATAAGCATGTCGCAGATTTGTGGGTGAGGTGGGATCGGGAATCAGAACAATCACCTAGCTATGTCAAACACCGAGCTTCTTTACTCGGTGCATAAAGGGCTTTCGAGCACCTGCGGCTTCTGCTCTAATTGAATTTTCATTACCTGGAGCAAGTAACTTTAGGAGCTGTTTTGTTGTTTCTCCTAATAAAACTTTCAAAAAAACTGACGAGTCTGCCATCATTAAAGCCCCAAGAAGATTGCACACATTGGCTAGAGTATTTGTCTGTCCAGAACTAACCAGCTTTATAAGTATATCAACTCCACCACATTGCACGGTTGCTGACCAAAACCTCTCTGTGTTTTTTGACAAGTTCTTCAGTGCTCCAGTTAGCAGGCCATCCACCAAACTCTCGTTCTTGAGGCTAACTTAGAGTTGCTCCCACAGTACTGGAACAACATTTTCCGTTGAAAATATATTTGATCCAACATGATCCCTCATCCCACCTTGAGAAACCTCATATATAGCTTTGGCAGCTGCAGTCTGACTTTCAGCTGACTTGGACCTGAGAAGAGCAAGCAATGGAGGTATGCAACCACCAAGCAGAACCTTCACCCCTAACCCCCTAACTCATCTTCCTTGCAAAGAGACCCAGAACAGTAGCAAACAACATCTTAACTCCATATGAGCTCGGGACTACACTTCTCCTATGAACCTCTTTGTATTGCCGAACACTGGGAAGACAACGGAGCCTAATGTGCGTATACTGAAAATATTATGCAACTGTACTTCCTCTTAAGAAAACAAATGAGGACCGTAGCCACTAACGTTTTGGAAAAAGAAAAACTTCCAGCAGGTAATGAGGACGAACGGAATTCAGAGCCGATGTCGTCAAGCTCGCAGGCGGGAACTGTACACTCGTGTATCAGAGAGAATTCCAATCATCCTCTCACGCAGCAAAAGGCAAAACCAAGATAAATGAAAGGATTAATGAAATGTCATGGGCTTGGCCACATGCTTGCCCTGCTATTTTAAACGACGTGAGGTGGAGAAGGAACTGGTATTTATCCAGGAAGAGATGCAGATCGTACTGGAATTAGAAGAGAGAAGGCTAGCACTGTAGTATACGGCGGATGAGCTCGATGCACTTCCGAGTTCCGACTGAAGTCGCTTCGCCACCGCCCCACTCCCCTTCAAGCGGAACGTCTCGCTCTAGCCTGCCCCTCCACGACCTCCTTTCCGGCCTTCGCGTCCACCTCGCGGGTGGGGTCAACGCCATGGCTCTGCTCTCCTTGTCCGGCGGGCAGATCTGGCTGATCGCACCGACGGTGGCCACAGAAGGTCGGAAATCTCCGCAGGGATGACCGCTCCACGGTGACGCTTCATGGCTGCGCGCCAGAAGAACCTCGCCACCATCGCCGCATCATCGCCTTGTCCCGTCGAGATTGGAGAGAGGGGAGGAGAGTAGATTGGAAAGACATATGCCCAAATTGGTATAGAAACATGTCTTTCTTCGCGCCTTTCGACACAAGCGCCAATATGGATCATTGGGCCTTGGATCGACCTGCGCAGACAGTTGATTCACCAGCTCGCTGTTTTGGAGTGTTGTCCTTATGGGAGCCTTGCAATTAGGGCATCTCCAATCATTGCGCCCCCCAGGGCCCAGAACGTCGACGATTTGTGCCCGTCGCGGCGTGAAACAACGCTATTCTGGAACTTGGGGGGGGGGGCTAGGTTTCCAGTCGTTCCCCAGCCCAAGATTCGGCCCACGAAATTCAAAAACAGCGCAAACATAAATTGGCGCAAACAAAGATGATTTCATTGATTTTTAGGCGCACATATGCGATTACAGAGATGTAAACTAAAACATGAAAAAATGCCGGCCTAGTCGAACAAGCCGAGTCTGGCGGCGATCGCCTGGCTATAGTCAGGGTCGCTGCCGGCGTCGTCGGAGCTGTCGTCGTCCTTGCGCAGGCCGCTCGAGCCTGCGCCGTCGTCGTCGCGGAACCACCTGCTCTGCTGCAGGGTCCGCGGCGGCTCCTCCTCTTCCTCCTCCTCCCCCTGGCTGTCGGCGTCGAGGATGAGGTACGGGACCGACGGTGGTGGTGGTGGTGGGGGGGGGGGGATGCGGCGACGGGCAACGGCGCAGGCGCGGTTCGCCTCCACCTCGGCGAGGAGCGGACGCTGGCGCTCCAGCTCCTGCTCAGTGTACTCGCCGAGGCTCCATTCCTCGGCGAACGCCAGATCCGCCGGCTGCACCGTGTTGAAGGAGGCTTCTTGGGCCTCCTTCAGGCCGGGCCACTCCTCCTCCTGCTCCTCCTCCGGCGATGGCTCGCGCTTCGGCCTGACGCGACGCGGGGGAGATGCTGCCCGGCGAGTCGCGGTGGCTCGGGGCTCGCCGATGCGCAGGGCGCCCCTGCGAGGGGCAGGACACCCGAAGTTGAGGAGGGGATTGGTGAGGGATGCGTAGACCGCCCCCACCAGTGGAGGGGAGAGGTTCACATACCTGGTGCCGACGAGCGACGGTCCGGAGGAGGAGGAGGAGCCGGAGCCGGAGGAGCCCGCGCCCATCCGGCGCGGCATCCACAAGCGCGGCGACATTGTCAGCCGCGGCCCGTTGCCGCGCTCGATGTAGTCTAGGACCCACGGAAGGGTCCTGTTCTCGCCGCCCCACCACTGCTTGCGGCCGATGGAGTTGCAGCGCCCCTCCACCGGTCTGTTCCTCCCGCGATCGACGACGTCCTCGTCGTGGCGGCGCCGGAAATACTCGGACCAGAAGCCGTCGTTGCCGACCACTCTCCAGCGGCGTTCGGCGGCCTAGTACGGGGTGAGGGAGGCGCGGACCTCCTCGATGGCCGCCCTGAACTGCTTGCCGGCAGGGGCAGGGGGCACGGGAATGCCGCCAGCGCTGAGCTGCCAGCCCCCCTGCCCGACGGAGGCGCTGGGGACGCGCATGTTCGACGACACGGGTAGCCCGCGCGGTACAGCAACCAGGCCTCCTCCTTGTGGAGGTGGCAGCGGCCCCAGCCGTTCGCGGCGGTGACTTCGTTGTAGGCCATGGCTGCTAGGGGCTCGACGGTGTCGAGGAGAGGGGAGAGAGGTGTGAGGCAGAGGCGGCGAGAGAGGAATGGCGATGGGCGGCGAGGCTCGGGGGATTAAATAGCGGCGCAGCCAGGCGAAGGGGCGGCGGTGGGTGGCCATAACTGTGCGCCGCGTGAACGCGCCACGCCATTACTCCGGCAACCTTTGACTGGAGGAGCTCACTGGCGCCCGCCACGCTATTACTCCGGCAGCCTTTGACCGACGCGGGAGCCGAGAAGACGAGCACGGGCGGTTTCTGTTGGCGCCATTTTCTCCCGGTCCCCGACAACGCTGGCCTGCGTCTTGTTTTGCGCCAATTCGCCCCCCAGGGCGAACCCGGTGGGCTGGGTTTCGCCTGGGAGCGCCGACGCTATTTTCCGCCGAAACGGCGCTAACTGGGCTTCTGGGGGGCCGGCTGGTGGAAAAATGGTGCTTTTTCCTTCCGCCGACGCTAAAAAGGCCTCCTAGGGGGGCGCTAGGGGGGGGGGGGGACTGGAGATGCCCTTAGTTCTTTCGAAGTCTGCAATGAGATTGTACATCTCCTCTTTCTTCTCCTTGATATGGGATAAACGATTCACCACGCTCTTTGTGTCATCCGCGGCCTTGGTAGGGGTGGGGGTGTGGAGATGCCTTGTGGGCAACTGCCGCCCCTCCTTGGACCGCTGGAGCATGCCGCCGCCGTCGAGCCTCTTCGCCGCGTGCCTAAGGGCCACCGCCATTGTTTGGATTCGACTGGTTGGGATCCTCTGAGTCTCTCTCTCTCTCGCGTCCTACTTCTAGGACTACTTTTATGGGTCAGAAAGAGAGATCACGACCCAGTCCGCCTTCACTTTGGAACTGCAGGAACTCGAGTCTATCCGGGCGACCTTCGAAGTTGGTATTTCATCTGAGTTAGGGTTCCTTCCTTCCGCCCACTTCACTTCATAGCACTTCGTTTTACAATGGTTGGTCAATTAAAAAGATACTACGTCTTCGCTAAACTCGTGCTGAGATATTGGCATGTGTATAAGTTGATGCCTTAGACGTCTCTGTATTCACAATTGTATAAGTGTACTAAAAAACAAGAATGATTAGATGACTAGCTCAATTACTTAGTCGGCTTTGGTGTAAAAATATCATTTTACTTAAATTGACATCTATTAAAGATTTATGAATTATGATTATTCAAGTTTCTCATTAGGTATAATCATCTCACATACATGAAGGAAAAAAATCTCAACATAGTGCATGAACCTTAATATAAGAAAAAATGTACTTAGAAATACCATAGGAGTGCAACTTATTTTGCTTATAGTAGAGGTGGTTTGCGTATCAACAACCCCAGCGCCAGCTTGCTAGTCTGAGGCTTGTCACCCAAATCACCGATGAGTTCAGGGACGTTCTATCTTTAGTTAGGCCTAGAGGCCAGGAGGGAGTTCATATACCTGTAGCGAGAGAGTAGTCTTTAGTTTTTTGGGGGCGGGGGGTTGGTTTCCCTCATCGGAAGCCTTTGCTTGTAATACGGGTACGAAGTCACGTACTCACTAAGAAAAGAGATGGTTTGCGTACATTGCTTTATCAAGAGTTCAATACGGGTGAGAATATTTACTTTGATCTAACCTTATTATTGAACTGAAGAGTTTACATCTTATCTGAAACCGAACCAAAAACGACCAACAAAAGCATTGACAAAGTTTAGAATTACATCAAAACACTTAGAATTATTTACTTGTGATATGAAAGTAATAATATCGGGTCGAGATAAACTTGGGGCAAGTTGGAGTGTAGACCTACAAGATTGGCTATGTCATGTTAATAGTGCCTCTATCTTGGCCTCTAGTTATTGCTTATGTCCAGCTATAAATTTCATTCTTTACAAAGACGACAATATTAACTTGCCATATAGTGCTAAAGACGTTATCGATACGTCAATGCTAATAAATATGTACCATATATATTTAGATATCTTATTTCGTGAAATATATCTTGTTATTATCGTGAAAACTGGGATGTTATGCTATGTCGATTGGATTACATATTACCGTCAATACATATTTCATACTCCCTCCGATCCACAAAAAGTGTCGCTCCTCTAGTACAAACTTTGTACTAGCTTAGTACAAAATGAGCGACACTTTTTATGGATCGGAGGGAGTAATTATTTGGTTGAAGGTGTTAATCCTATCTTCATAAAACCCAGTCACTATGAGATAATTATTTTCTCATCCATTATACTTACAAAATCTTAATAAATGGATAAGATGGTTCCTAATAACAACTTAGAAATTGATTTCTATCTGTCACGAGAGAAGTAGCAAAACCACTACTTTTTTTTGTTTGTAAACATTTACCCTGAAAGCAGATATTGAGTCAGCCTGTGATCGATTATTTTTATCAAGTGATCAATTCTTACATATTCTACAAATATAGTACTAGTTGCCTGAAAGAGGAAAATATGTGTTTGTAATTTGTATGTACACCAATCTCTTGCCATGCTCTGCAATGAAACCCAGCAAGAAAGAGTGCAGAAATGCAAACCGGATGGGCTCTGCCTCGGCGTTAGCCACCGGCAGCACGGGCCCCATCAGTCAGCGAAACAGTCATACGCTGCTAAGGGTACGCAGCGACGCATCCCAAAGTTTCACACAGGAGCAGGAGCAGGAGCAGGGGGGGAGAAGAGGGCGCGGATTCTCTGACTTGCCTCCTCTGACTTTTCCCTGACTTTGAGTCACTGATTTGTGGGGCCCACCGGATGCGGGACCCACCTGTCAATGACACAAAGGCAGGCTATTCTAAGTCAGAGAATCCACGCCGGGGAGAAGAGGGGAAGGAAGAGCCGACAGGGAGAGAGAGCTCTCACAGGGGCGGCGCAGACGCCGACGCCGTGCGCTCACTCGCCTCCGCATCTCGGAGCAGGTCTCTCCGCCGGAGCGGTGAGGGGGAATCCAAGCTCCCGCGGCGGGCCCCACCATGGAGCCCAAGCCCCCGGCCGCGCCGCACGGGGACGGGCCGCCGGCGGAGGCGGCCCCGCGCCGCCGCGGCGGTGGCGGCAAGCGCAAGGCGCCGCCGGGTTCGGGGTTCACGCCGTCCAAGCGGCACGCCAAGGAGCGCAACGCCGCCTTCAACGCGTCCCAGCACCTGCTGCTGCACAGCGGGCCGCTCACCCGCGCCGCGCGCCACTCGCCGCACAAGCTCACGGGCGCGGCGGCCCCGGATGCGGCTCCCGCGGCCGACGGATCGGGGAAGGGAGAGGGCGACGCCGCGAGTCTAAGGCTCCTCGACGGGGAGCAGACCCCCGCCGAGGAAACGCCGCTGGTGGACGAGGCGTTCGAGGCCGTTCGATCCCGCGACGCCGGCGTCCATGTGGTCCCTACCTTCTCCGGTGAGCCCTCTCTACGCGTGCAGTAGCTCGATCTCTCCTCTGGGGCGGTGAATCGCTGAATCTCTCGTTCGGGGCGGTGAATCGCTGAAACGGGACTGTTTGAGTAGAGGCGTTCGGTAATATATGCTGGTTCATTGGGAATGCTTTCCTGCCACTTAAATACCTGACCAGAATGAAGCCTTAGCACGCAGCAGTGAGTGCAATTCAGGGGTTAACGTTGCTGCCGTGGAAAACCTGAATTTGTACATGAGTTTGACCTATGATGCGTTATTTGTAGTTTCTCTTGGTAGATTTAGCTCGATTTGAGCACATGCTCATTCTGTTAATTTAACCACCCGAGACAAGAATTTATTGCATTGTGTTGCCTTTATTACTTTTAGTATGTAGTGGTGAACTGTTAATACTGTATGTTTCCATTTTTCTTGCTGTTGCCTGCTGTCTGCTGTGTGCAAATGAAGACGTGAGTACTCATTATTTGGTTTCTTCCATGTGCTTGGAGTATGGCTTGTTTTCTTGTGAGATACATTTGTTCTTGTAAGTATTTTAAACATAGAACAGCCTTACATTACTGCATCAGAAATATCGACTGTGGTAATTCTTAACAACACATTAAACAACCACCTCAACATATAAGAGAAAACACTGTGGCAGATCTTTATAATACATTAAATATCTGTTTCTTGTGTAATTGAAGTAAGCCAGTAACAGTTTGCAGCAATGAATAATCCTGGCATAACCAATCAGACTGTAAACATCGCCTTTGTCTGTTCAAGGCATACTAGCAAGTAGGCCACTATGTGATTGATCTTTGCGTAGTTTCTTGTTTTCCAATGTGTATATTTTTCTATTTAAACTTCAAAACATGTCAGCGCCATTTTGTTCAGAACTATTGTATTTAGCAGAATATATATATATTCTATTTTTCATTTTGCCTTTCAGGTTTCCCACCCTAATTGTGTTAATTATGGTGTCCTTGTATGTTTTCCTCGATTCATTGCTTAAAACACATTTTCTTTTGAAATTAAAAGTATACAATAAAAAATCCTTTTCTTCTACAGGATGGTTTTCATGGAAGGAAATCCACCCACTTGAGAAGCAAACATTGCCTTCGTTCTTTAATGGCAAATCTGAGAAGCGGACACCGGAGATTTACTCGGGGATCAGAAATTCCATTGTGATGAAATTTCATGCCAATCCTCAGCTGCAGTTGGAGTCCAAAGATTTGGCTGAGCTGTCAATTGGGGAGGTCGATGCTCGACAGGAGGTGTTTGATTTCTTGGATCATTGGGGCCTGATCAATTTCCACCCTTTTCCGCCCGCTGGCCTAGAGGAGAGTAAGCCAGAGGAGAGCCAAAGCGATTCTCAAAATGGGGAGAAAGCATCTGTCATCGAGAAGCTGTTTAAATTTGAATCAATTCAGTCATATATGATCCCTTTACCAACGAAAGGGGAGGTGGAAACTCCACCCCCTCTACCTACATTTCTTCCTGATCCTGTGCTAGTGGAAGATGTGGTTGCAGCAGCTGAGCCTTCTGTTGAGTACCATTGCAACTCTTGTTCAGTCGATTGCTCAGGGAAGCGCTATCATTGCCGGACCCAGGTTAGCATTTTTATTTTGGTGCCGCAACCCACTGAAATATTGCTATATCACCAAATGTTTTGTCACTTTTTATTTGGAAATGCTTTAGGGGAGACCCAAAGAACATATTAACATGAATTAATAGGACAAATACACTACACTGTTTAATATTGTCTGCTAAAATTTATCATTCAAAGACACTGATTGTTCTCATGGAATGCAGATTACAATCTTCATACCAGTTTACTCCTTGTGATTCATTTTAAGAATGGTAATATTGATTTTTATTTTATTTATGCAGGCAGATTTTGACCTGTGTTCTAATTGCTACGACGAAGAAAAATTTGATCCAGGCATGTCCAAAACTGATTTCATCCTTATGGATTCCGCAGAAGTTTCTGGTGCTCGTGGTACTAGCTGGACTGATGAGGAGACATTGCTTCTTTTAGAAGCTTTGGAAATTTTTGGTGGAAAATGGACTGAGATTGCCGAACATGTTGCTACAAAAACAAAAACACAGTGCATGTTACATTTTCTTCAAATGCAAATTGAGGACCGCTTTCATGGTGCTGAAGATGTTCATCAAAATATCCATGAAAGCAAAGAGCAGGCCTTGGTAGAAAAGGGCACCCCTGAAGTACCTGAGAAAATGGAAGTTGAAGAGAAAGTTGAAGGGAAAGATACTGAGGACGAGAAACCTTCAGAGAAAGCAGAAGCCAATAACAAAGAAGCAAAAACAGAAGAAGAAAGTGTTGTGGAAAATAAAGATACCAGTAATGCAGGTGGTGTAGGTTCAGTTGCTGTTCCAGACGCGGATGATTCAGTTGCAGTTCCAAATGCGGATGAGCCAAAACCAACTTCTGATGCGGACCTAGCAAAGGAACATCCTGTTACTCTTGATACTTCTGATGAAAATGCGTCAACTGTTCCTATTGATACTTCTGGTGAAAATACTTCAATCGATGCTATTGATATCCTGAAATCTGCATTCGAGGCCGTTGGTCACTTCCCAGGAGATGAAGCTTCATTTGCTGATGCAGGGAATCCTGTTATGGCACTGGTAAGCGATGTTTTGTACCCCTGGACATCTTTACTTGTTATACAATATTTTCAACCCTTAGATCTTTCAAATGGCTTGTGCAGGCAGCATTTTTGGTTGGTCTTGTGGAAGATGACAATGCTACCACTTCTTGCCGTAGTTCACTAAAAGCTATATCTGAGGATCTTCCTGCACTCCAATTGGCAAGTAGGCACTGTTATATTCTTGAAGATCCACCAAGTGATCTGAAAAACAATTTTGTCAGTGTAAGGTAAGCATTGCTTGTGCTTGTGTAATATTCTATTGTAAGATTATGCTGATGGGATCAATAATTTTCAGTAATACAAATAAAGATGGGGATCAAGCAAAAGACGAGGATATGATTATAGATTCAGTTGGTACTGAGAAAAAGGATATTGATGAAAAGAAAGAGAATGCTCTGCCTGTGGAAAAGCAAAACAGTCCGCCCATTTTACCCAAAGACCACGAAGAATCAGATAATAAGAATGTACCTTGCGATGATGAAGCACCCCCAGTGGAGCCTAAATCCAACAATGCTAAGGAGTCAGATGATCCAATTTCTCTGGTGGATAAGAGTGCATCCAACGACACGGAAGCGAAAGATTCAGTTGCTACACAAGATAATGCAAATGGATGTGCTTCACTAGCTTCTCAAGAGGTGGTTGCAGGAAGTACCACGGTTGCAACTAATCCAGAAGAGGACAAACCAGGTTCTGAACTGGGGCCAGATGATGATTCGTCTTCACACGACAAGACCGAGCTTAATAAGACCAAAGATGCAGTAGCTACGCCAACTATCATACAGGAAGACGAGAAAAGCCAAACATTGGGGAATGACAAGATGGAAGGTACTTGCTTCAATTATATTTAGTTTATATGGAGAGTCTGAAATTATCTCTATGAAACCAGCGATAGTAGCATGCATTTCCAGTTAGCATTCTGTGTAGTTAACGCCTATCAGTGTTCACAAATCCGGAGACTGGGTTGCAACATTGACTTGCATCAAATGCACATGTCAGCAGTTATGTTGTTCTGGTAATGGATAAGGTTCTTCACTTTCCCATAAGCCCATAATAGGACTGTTACCATCGTCAGATTGAGCTGTTTCTGGGCAGGACCTGCTAAATCCAGACATCGATCTGACCTACTAATGTAGTATTGTAGCCTTGGAAATATGCGGTTTGTTTCTCCTATGCTGTAAACTACCAATACATGCATTCCATAGCAGTTACTCCCTCTTTTTAATATAAGATGTTTTAGCTATTGTATATGTTGTCTAGATACACGGAAAATGAGTGAATATAGACATTAAAACATGTCTAGAAATACAACTTTGGACATGTGAATGTGGAAAAAGGCTAAAACGTCATATTAAAAACAGAGGTAGTAGCACTTAGCACCTACCAAAATATGGATGTGGAAGTGGGAAATGGAATTCTAAATGTTTGAGTTGTTTGAACCATCGTATTGTGTGTTGAATAACTTAATATTTTATCAATATATACGTTCATGTAGTTATTTTGTTTCTTTTCCTTCTTCGGTTAGATGATTAGTACAGTCCCTTAAAAAAAACCATCCTTTCTTGATATTTGAGTTTGCAAACATAAACATTCTCTGATGTATATGTATCCCCAGAATATTGGAGAGTATAGCTACTGTCTCCTACAAGGAAGGCCTGAGTTGAGCTTGTGATATCAGACCACACTGAAGTAAATGAGTCATGCGAATTAGAAAATATAGTTATGAAAGAGGGCCAGAATTCAGAAAGCAGATTTAGCGTCGTTCATAGGTCAATCCTCTTGGTGGTTCAGTTTTTCATCAGCTGATTTTCCCTTTCTCTGCATCTCTCTTATCTTGCAGAACCTAACGGTGCTGAAAACGTACCTGCCGATGTAGAGAAGGGCTCAGGAGTGACCGCCAAACATGATGATTCCATAACTAGGCTAAAACGAGCAGCAGCGACTGCTATTTCAGCCGCTGCTGTGAAGGCTAAGCTCCTTGCTGAGCAGGAGGAAGAGCAAATTCGACGGCTAGCTGCACTGGTTGTTGATAAGCTGGTACCGTGAAGAATCTACTCGGCGTATCTTCGCTCTCCAAATGATTCCTGCATCGTTCTGTGCTGGTAATAACCGCAAGCTATATATTTTCATGCAGTTGCAGAAGACAGAGGCGAAGATGTCACTATTTGTCGATGTGGAGCACGTGGCCCTCCGAACAAGGGAATACACTGAAAAGACCAGAAAGAAGCTTCTGATGGAGCGGAACGCGATAATCGCTGCTCGCATGGGTGCTTTGCCATCTAGGCCAAACCCGCAAGGCGCTGCCGGGAACAGATTGCCGCCTGGATACGGCGCCCCTGCAGTGAGACCACCAAACGCAATGCCCCGTCCCGGCAGCTGAGTCCACGAGGCATCTGTCACCTCAGTGCTCGACCTGTGTACCTGATTCTTTTAGAAGCACGCCTGAACCAGTCGGGCATAAGCTATGTTGTTGTTGTTGTTGTTGTAGCATTCCTGTAGGAGTATACAGTATGGTGATATGTATTAACGGTTGCTATGGGAAAAATCATCATTTTATCTCTGAAGACGTCTCTTCGTTCGTTCATTCTGCTTATGATTCGGACATGTTAAAATCCTCTGTGAAGTTACCTAAAATTATCACATGGAGTGCTGTGCTGTGCTCGGAAGGAGGCAATGGTTGATACTTTCTAAGTTGGTTTTCTTGTTCCCCTTACCAGGAAAGCTTAAAAAAAAGATCTGCCAGGAAAGCTAGTGTAAAGAGGTGTACGTTTTGTTTCCTGCTCCTATCCTAGACATGCTTGGTACTTTGTCTGGGGGCATCTAAAAGTTACCGTCTCCTGTACAGGTCATCAAAACACACCGAAAAACAAGCATTTTTCATTCGATTAATAAGGGCATGTACAATGGTTGTTAAAATGGTCTTACCTTAAACCTGCCATGTAATCAAGATATGACGTACAATGAGTTATTCTTTAGTCATGTCTTTGTTATCAAATATGCCTAAATTTGTAGTGAGATTAAGATGATAAGATAAACCTCATTTTCTCATTTCTCTCACCTTCAACTTAGCAATTATCTTATGTAGCATTGCTAAGGTAAGACCATCATACATGCCCTAATAATTCATTCTTCTTGTTATCCACTTATGATCCTGCAATGTCACTAAATCCAGTTGCTAAGGTAAGACCATCATACGTGGTGGCTTTATTACGAATGTGTCTCAGGAGTAATATTTTTTTTGTTGAAAAACACAGTATAGACGCAGACGCTCATAAACGCGCACGTACAGACACCTCTATGAGCACCTACGAGAGACTGATCCAGCATATCTTGAGTTTGACGAAATCACCACAGGCGACTCGCTGTTGACAGGCAACACAAAGCCGGTTAAATGCTGAACCGGTGTTAAGTTTAGGACTTGAACCTGGATGGACTGGTTCCACCATAAGAAGCCAACCAGCTGAGGTAGTCTCACTTCGCTCAGGAGTCAGGAGTAGTAATTTATCATGGGAGTTCACTGTTGTTGATGCTCAATCAACATTTCGCAGGCTCACTGGCTCCGGCGGCTACCTACTCTCATTAACCGTGGACGGTGGAGTTATTTAAAAGGACACCGGTCACTAAACCCTAGAGTCACAAACCCTAGCCTACGTCGCCGCGTCGGCCCGTGGGGATAGTGGCAATAAAAGAGCAAACATATGCCAAACGCCTATGCGTTCAACGACTAAAACGGATAAAAAACGGACAAAATGCTTTTGTCCGATTTAGGTTGCTCCGTTGGAGTAATCCTTAACCTATTCGGGATAATCTAGTACAGTACAATATTACCGAGACATGATCCTCATTATTTACCCATCTGCGACGGATGCTGCCACCTGCCAGTCCTGCGTGCCCCCGAGCTCCCTCCCAACGGTCAAAAATATTAAACTCCGGACGCAGATGCAGCCACCGAAAGGAACACAAGGCAAAACAATTTGAACGACCACCCAACTCACACAGCGAAACATGAAGAACAGAACGACGGGGACCCACCTTTCATAGAGACAGAGTCCACGACGTACAAGGATATGGGTTCGGCCCGTCCCGCCCGCTACAGAGATCGAGGCTACTTTCCTCGAATACACAGTAAAAAATCGCTGACAGGCAAGTGGGCCCAACCCATCCCATCCCGCACAGGGAAACGCCGTTCCGAAGTTTGAACACGACTGACGAACGGCACAAAGTTACCGGGATGCCCCTCCCATACCACATCCCCCAAAGCAGGCCCCAGTGGCTATCTCGTAAATACACACTCTTCCAGGCTTTTTCCAGCTCCCCCCATTTTCCCGCCCGAACCCCTCTCTGCTGCCAATAGCAGCACCACGCCCCCACGCCTCCCAACAAACCACGTAGACCAGCTTCCCTGTGGACCAAGGCCGTAAAGGGCCACAGGTCAGCGACCAGAGTGCGGTGGACCGGTTCCATTTGGTTCACCGGCCGTACCACCCCACTCTGCAGGGATCGAGGCGCCCGTGCCTCCCATTTCCCGGGCCAAACTGCGCTACTCACGGCGGCCCGCTCGACATTTACTCGCCGACAGGTGGGGTCGTATGATTCGTGGACCCGAGCGTCAGTGGCAATGAGCAGACGTGCTTCTACACAGGCAGATGTGACCCCACCAAGTCCGCCCTCGTGCACTAAAACGGTAAAACCACACTCCCCACGCCTCACAGTTCGTATTCCAGGCTTCCTCCCCCCCCCAACCCCAAACCCTTCACCCGCCGCCACCCGCCGCCGTCCACCGCAGGCGGACGCTCCCGCCGCCCGCCTACCGCCGCCGACGTCGGCGCCTGCTGCCGCGCGAGACAAGATGGTGGTCGCCGTGGCGAATGGGGTCAAGGTGGAACCCGCCGCCGACACCCACGCTGCCGCCGCCGCCGACGCCAAACCCGATTCGCCCATCTCAGTTCTGGGGGACGAGGTGATTTACCCACACAAACTCCCGATTCTAGATCTCTGAATCCCATATCCCTTCGGGCCGATTTCTTCATTTTGACCGTTGAGGTTACCCTGAAATATGTTTTTTTTGTACGAAAAATCAGAAAAAGTCGGAGTCCAAGGACGGCAAGCCGTCCGAGGCTAGCCTCATCGTCGAGGCGGCGGTGAAGGCCGAGGAGACGGAAGACGAGTTCCTGGCCACACCTCCTTCTCTGCTGCTGCCCATCGATCTCGAGGCCAAGAACGGCGACGCATCCCTCATCACGGACGTGATGACCAAGGAGGAGGAGGAGCTGCAACAGGCGCGGGTTAAAGCCGAGGAGGAGGAGGAGGATGCCAGGAAGAGGGAAGAGGCTGCGAAGCTGGCGTTTGATCCCAAGGCGCGGTTCAGCAAGCTGGACGAGCTGCTCACGCAGACGCAGCTCTACTCGGAGTTCCTGCTGGAGAAGATGGACCAGATCACGGATGTGCGTCCCGCTCGCTCACTGTGTGCTCGACATTTTGTTTGTTTCTTTGGGTATGCAGAGTTCTTTTTCCGTTCTTTGTTGACAGTGCTGTTGTAGGCTCCGCCGAAAGCTGTTGAGGTTAAGGAGGAAGAGGAACCTGCGGAAGAGCAGAAGAAAGGGCGTGGCAGGAAGAGGAAGTCCAATGCCAAGCCACAGTACAATGACGTGAGTTCAGACTTCATATATTACCCTCTGCGACTTCATATATCCAATTCTAGCATGTATGCTTTGGCTCTCTACTAGATTATGCATGCAGATGTCTTTTTTGTCACATACTACCATCACTGTAATAATGTATAATGTGTAGTCTGTGTTACCTGCTCAATGGACCATCTGTTATAACATGCGTTGCTGCTTGAATAGTTCAAGGGAGGGCGCTTAATCTCTTGACATTTACTCTTAAAATATTGATAACTTCATCTATCATTAGTGATAAGACTATAAGGAACAGTATTCATGTTCTTTGATTAACCTTGTCATGCTTCTCACAACCAAAAATGAAACCTTCTTCAGAAGAAGGCTAAGACAGCAGTGGCAGCCATGCTCTCAAGATCGCGGGAAGATCGTTCTGCTGATGATGGTACTCTCACAGAAGAAGAGAAGTGGGCAAGAGAGCAAGCCAATCTTGTTCCATTACTGACTGGCGGAAAGTTGAAATCTTACCAGATAAAGGGTATTAAGTGGCTAATATCACTGTGGCAAAATGGCCTAAATGGGATATTAGCTGATCAAATGGGCCTTGGGAAAACGATCCAGACTATTGGATTTCTCGCCCACCTCAAAGGGAATGGTCTGCATGGCCCTTACATGGTTATTGCTCCCCTTTCCACTCTGTCAAACTGGTTGAATGAGATATCAAGGTAAAGTATCCATAGTTGTGATTCGCTCTGCTTAGTGTGCTGTCTTACGTGGAATGCTTAATTTCAGGTTTACTCCATCTCTGACTGGTCTGATTTACCATGGAACTAAGGATGCTCGGACAGAGCTAAGGAGAAAACACATGCCCAAAACAGCCAGTCCTGATTTTCCTATAATCATCACTTCTTATGAGATGGCCATGTCTGATGCAAGGTTTCTTGCTAATTATAAGTGGAAATATGTTGTTGTAGATGAGGTGATGGAATAGCAAATGCTCTGAATTATTGTCTTATATGTTTCTTCCCCATCCCTATGTATTTATGTGTCATGCTGATACTTCTCTCTGTAGGGGCATCGGTTGAAAAATACCAACTGTAAATTATTGAGGGAGTTAAAGCGCATTCCAATGGATAACAAACTCCTTTTGACGGGAACACCTCTTCAGAATAACCTAGCAGAGCTGTGGTCACTGCTGAACTTCATTTTACCTGATATCTTCTCATCCCATCAGGAATTTGAGTCATGGTATGACCTGCGGAGCTAACACATGCACCGCTGCCCACCTTCTACTCTGTAATCTCTGTACATGCCATTTTTTGTTCAGAGTCTCCGTATCCGTGTTTTTGCTACTCTTGTAATGTCTCTGTATGCTGATTTGTAGCGTTTTTGCTACTCTAATATCCTGCTGTTTTGTTCAGACTCCCTCATACGTAAATCCCAGTTGAATTACGGTTTCTGCAATAGCAAGCCCATGCTCTGACATTTCTTCGTGATTCTGTTGTGTACCTGATACTGTATGCCATGTCTGTCAATCTGGCTATTTTGTTTTATCTGATTTTGTAATTGTCTGCTGACATCTTATGTTTCTAAGATTCATAGATGAATAAAGTTGTATGGACATGTTATTAAAAGCTATTCAGATGATATCTTAACATGAGGTGTTTCTGTTATGTAGACAGTGAAGTTACTTGTTGAATATTTCCATATGTATTCGTATTATATTGCCTCATCGTCTGATGATTATCTTTTCTACAGGTTTGATTTTTCTGGGAAGGTAGATGAGGAACAACAGGAAGAATCTGATGAGAACAAAAGAGTCCTTGTTGTCTCAAAGCTTCATTCCATTTTGCGTCCCTTTCTTTTAAGGAGGATGAAGGAGGATGTTGAACACATGCTTCCACGTAAGAAAGAGATAATCATTTATGCAAACATGACTGAACATCAGAAGGAAATCCAGAATCACTTGGTTGCGAAGACATTTGACAACTACTTGAATGAGAACACGGATATTGGTATGCAAGGCGCATGCATGTCTTCATGTATTCTTATGGTCCAACCTGTGTATTAGTAATGAACATTCTAATTTTCCAACTTTTTCTTTTGTAGTTTTGCGGAGACCTGGCATCAAGGCAAAGCTAAATAATCTTTTCATTCAGCTGAGGAAAAATTGCGCCCACCCTGATCTTTTCAATATTGGATTAGACTCAAACAGTACGTCTCGTTGGACATTTGTTATTTGATTGGCTTTTACTTCCATATACATTTTTATTTATTTATAATGCTTACAGGTCAATATCCACCTGTTGATAAGCTTCTAGAACAATGTGGCAAATTTCAGCTGTTGGACAGATTACTGGATATTCTACTCAAACGGAAACACAAGGTTGATGTTATCTTCTTGTTCCATAGTCGTTAGATGTAGATCAGTTGATATGTTTGTAGCTCTTGTTTTCCGATCTCTGTTTTTCAGACCTGAAGTATAGTTCATTTGATATGTTTGCAGGTACTAATATTTTCGCAATGGACAAAAGTTTTGGACCTTCTTGACTACTATTTGGATACGAAAGGACTGAAGGTTTGCCGAATTGATGGTAGTGTTAATTTGGAAGTTCGAAGGAAGCAGGTAATTTGGTAGCCTTTCAATGCTTTACTAGTTTACTGAATGACATTTGTCTTACATACGCTGATATGCTCGTGCACCCTGAGATAACTACTTAGGATGCTAAGAAAAAGTAGGTATATGTAAACAAATGTAAGAAAAATAAGTATACTTAGGTTTGCCGAAATGATGATAGTGTTAATTTGGAAGCTCTGAGGAAGCAGGTAATTTGGTAGCCTTCCAATGTGTTACTAGTTTACTGAATGATATTTGTCTTACATATGCTGATATGCACGTGCATACTGAGATAACTACTTAGTATGCTAAGAAAATAAGTATATTTAGATTGATTCATGGCATGAGTACAATAGATGTGACAGCCCCTATATATAGGTGAGAAGCCTAGAAAGTAGAAACTAACATAGCCTGCTAAATTTTGATTGATTAATGGCATGCTTACAATAATGTCACAGCCCCCTCTATAGCTGATATGCTCGTGCATACTAAGATAACTACTAAGTAGCTAGACTTCGCTTCTGTTTCTGCATTTTATGTTTGCATATTCTTTTGCTGATTTACTTTTTATAACTTTGCGACTTCTCTGGGTTCTTCTAATATAAAGTGACACCCATTTTGAAGCGTGTTTGAGAAAATATAGAAGCTAACCTATCATATCTAAATCTATATTTCTACTTTCGGAACAATGGTCTTTATCCATATATGTTGGATATCTATATTCGGGTGTGTTGTGCTATGCATAAAAATGCCAATCTAGATCTTGAATTGCATTATTCTCTTGTGTATAAATGTGCGCACGCACAAATGCACAGGTTCCTATTTCTGTACATGAATAATTTTGCATATTCTGTTGTAGTGTGCTATGCATGAAATTGCCAATCTACATCCTGAATTGCAGTATACTCTTTTGTATTAATGTGTCTATGCACAAAGCACAAATGCACTCATAATTTTGCAGATTTTGTTGCAGTGTACTATGCATGAAATTTCCAATCTAGATCCTGAACTGCAATATACTCCCTCTGTTCCACAATATAAGATGTTCTAGGTGTTGTACATGTTGTCTAGATTCATACCAAAATAAGTGTACACGTACACTAAAATATGTCTAGATACAAGTTTGGACATGTGCATGTGAAAAAAAGGCTAAAACATCTTAAATTGTGGAACGGAGGGAGTACTCTTTTGTATTAATGTATGCATGCACAAATGCACTCAAGTTTCCTATTTCTGATCGTGAATGTAGCTTGATGCCATGTGTTGACATTTTTTTTAACTTTATATTGCTTTTCTATTATACGCTTATCCTTTTCTGTTGGATATCTTTTGTTGTTATTGCTACTTCACAATGTATATTTGGCAATCTTATCCTGTGGCAGATAGCGGATTTTAATGACTTGAACAGTGGCATGAATGTCTTCATTCTAAGCACACGTGCCGGTGGGCTTGGTATCAACCTTACTTCTGCTGATACATGCATCCTGTATGATAGTGATTGGGTAATTTTCTATCTTTCTGCGATTGTTTATTCCAAATGAAATGTTTAATGTTTGTACAGAGTAGGAAATTCCTTAAAATTTCGTGTTTGTACCTTTGCTCCATGGTACAATGCTTGTAAGCTTTCATAATTGCGATGTGCTTAACTTTTGTTTTGTTCCGCAGAACCCACAGATGGATTTACAGGCTATGGACCGATGCCACCGGATTGGTCAAACTCAGCCAGTTCATGTTTACCGGTTGGCAACATCCAATACTGTGGAGGTATGGTTAGGGGATAACCTGTGGACTCTTTCTTGGCTATACTTGTGGCACCAGTGCTCATCTTATCGATGCTTCAGGGACGGATTATTAAGAGAGCTTTTAGTAAGTTGAAGCTAGAGCATGTCGTGATTGGGAAGGGACAGTTTCAACAAGATGCTGCAAAGCCTAACGCCTTAGATGTAAATCTTTCTAGCCCATGTGCTGAATACATTATTTATTCGGTGATCAAACACAAAAAGTACAATTAAAGAATCAAAACGGTGAGAACAATCACTGATACGTTGGTTTCTTTGTTGAAAATGCAGGAGGCAGAGCTGTTGGCGCTGCTTATGGATGGGCCGGCTGACGAAGACAGGATGATCCAGACAGATATCAGCGACGAGGACCTTCTGAAGTTGATGGAACGGACCGACCTTACCGGCACTCGTGCAGCTGCCGGTGCTGTCCCTCTTGTGCCCCTGAAAGGTCCTGGCTGGGAGGTGGTGCTTCCAGCAAAGGGCGGAGGTGGCATGCTATCTGCGCTTGCCAGCTGAGCCCAGCTGAGCCTATCAATGGCGACGCCTCTGTATTTCGATGGTTCGGCTTGATTGATGCTAATTTGCCGATATTTTGTGACATGATAACAACAATCCCCCCTAAGTAATTATCGACTGGGCGTTGCACTATGTAGATTAGGAAGCTGATGTTTTGGCGAGCTGTGTTGTAACCTGAGCTCGTGCCTTTATCCAAGGCCAACCTATTACCTGTGTAAGGCAGTTATGTTACGCTGGTCTATGCTAAGGATTTTGAAAATGGCGATGTAATGCATTGCTGTTTCAGTTTTAAGAATGTTGTCTCCTGCTAGACGGTT
Organism: Poa annua; assembly: GCA_026929855.1. Lineage (NCBI taxonomy): Eukaryota > Viridiplantae > Streptophyta > Magnoliopsida > Poales > Poaceae > Poa > Poa annua. The sequence goes on along the minus strand of CM049427.1, from coordinate 29,386,465 downwards.
CCCAATCTGCCACTATTGAACTGCTGTTTGCTGACCATGTTTCTTTAAAATTTTGATGGATGATCAGTGAGTACACGAATTGGATCTGGAAACTTTGCCATGCCGTTGTAAAGCGAAAGTTGCAGACAGCACTTGACTGTTAAGAAATGTTTGTTCGGGTCCTGCCACCCGTATTAAGCAAAGAACAGAGAACTGGTGACCCGCTGTCGGCCAAAGCAGAAGATCCATAAAACTATCCCCAAAACACTTTCAAGCACAATCTGATGCTCCCTTCTTCCTATAAAAGAGAAAGCTCCCCGTTCTCTTATTAATGTGCAGTATTTACAAAAGTGCTTTCTTTACAACCATAAAAGAAAACGAATTTAACACCTCATTTTCTTGCTTACAGTATTTAGCTGCAGGGCTTTAGTAACACACACATCCAGAGATTGTGCGTAATGAATGAATAATGATGATAGAAAGCAGTCGCTCTCCCAGCACAGGTGGCAGGAGACTAGAGAGATAACCAGCTTCCATCACCTCACTGATAGCATAGAAAATGTAATCATCGGTCGATCAAACCCCTCTTTAGGTCCCATGTTGGCCCCTTGGTTTGTCATACCTCAGATTACACCAGCTGTCGGCCTGGGTGTGGTGGTCGCGTTCGTGGGCAAATCAACATTATTAGAGGTCCCAATTTTCCTTTCAAATTTTTTTAGAGGTCCCAATCGATCAAGAAAGACCGAGATCTCTGGTTGATAGATCTGTCGTCTTAGCGTACATGTTATTTTAGCCATTGGAGCTTGTCGATGCCCTCCACGCTGGCGGTTAACGCGCCTCAGTGCGTTAAGTGCTGTCCCACAAGAGACCGCGGCTCACCTCCTATTTCAATGTGGGTTCTTTAAAAGAATTGGGCTCCTAATATCAAGTCATGGTAACATGTCAAAAAAATCGACTGCACAACTATGACCTTACTCATGCTTGTTTCTTGGGAGATTTGGAAAGAGTGCAACGTGAGGGTTTTCCGGCACCACACTACACCATCAAATGTCATCATCGACAAATTAAGGAAGAGCCCAATCTTTAAAAAATGGCCAGGGCTTCATCTTTGGGTAATGTAATCTTAGGAGAGTAGGCCTTTTCAAAGTACTAAGGACGTGTCCTAGGCACTAAACCAAAACCTCTAAAACTTTTTCTTTTGCGAAACTCTAAAACCTTTGTTTTATTTAATGAAAATGGCAAGTCTTATGCCTAGGTTTTTTTTTAAACTGCTGTCCCACAGACGACACAGAGGAACAAATCCAATAATTCGCAAAGGAAAGGCAGTGGAAGATTGAGCATGCTGATGTAATGCTAAAGGAGATTGAAAATGCCAATGCATTGGTGTTTCAGTTTCTGGGTGTAGTCTGTTGCTAGATGGCTCCCCATCTGCTACTACTCCACGACTATTTGCAGACCATTGTTCTTTGACCTTGAATGATGACACGGATTGGATCTCGGGACTTTGCTTAGCCGTTGTAAAGCGAAAGTTCCTGATGAAAACTTGACTGTCAAGAAATGTTTGGGTCCTGCCATCAGTAGTACTCGCTCCGTATAAAAATAAGTGTCTTAAGTTTGTCAAAAAAAGATATATCTTTTTTTTTACAAACTTGAGACACTTATTTGTGTAAGGAGGGAGTATCTTTTTTTGACAAACTTAAGACACTTATTTATGTACGAATGGAGTAAGTAAAGATGGAGAATGGTCCTGCCTTCAGCCAAAGGAGACGCCCCCCCTACAGTGGCTTAAAATACTTTCCAGGCTGCTGCTCCCTTCTGCCTAACAAAAGAAGGTTCTCCCTATAAAAAGTTCCGTTCTTTAATTAGTGTTCTGTCTTTAGATTACCTAAAAAAGTGACGTCTTTAGTTAGAAAAAGAACTTAGCTCTTCTCTTTTGTACCTAGAGTATTTCGCTGAGGTGCAAGAATGCAGGGCTTTATTAGCACACACATCCAGAGATTGTGCGTATACTGAATAACGATGAAAAAAGGCAATCGCTCTCCCAGCGTCTGGAGAGGAAACCAAAGCAGCTTGCATCACCTCACTGATCACATATTATCAAAATGTAATCAATCAAACGATCAAACCCCTCTACAAGTGTCCCATACCTCAGATAAGAACAGTTGTCGGCCTGGGTCTGAGTGTGGCGGTCGCCTTCATGGGCAAATCACCATTATTAGAGGTCCCGATCGATCAAGAAAGACCGGAGATCGCTGGTCGATAGATCTGTCGTCTTATCGTGCATGTTATTTAGAGAAAAGTGCACATAACATAACATCAAGTTTTGGTGGATTTGTTGCATAAAATACATAAATAAACCACTTGTTGAAGCAAACACCATGTTTTTGTTTAATCAGTTGCAACCAACCCAAATAACACTTCTAGAGATCTTAATAGGTATCTAACATGTGGTCATGGATACGTATACTGTACACAACTAATTTTGTACAATATACAACATTCATTTTTTTTAAGAAATATGAATTGAAAAATATGCAGCATAAAAGTACAAAATATATAGATTATACATGTAAAAATATTTCTAGATCAATAACAACATACAAATCATACGGAGCATAACCTAGCTCCTGTATAAGAGCATATACATCATAGAGTTTATAGTTCTGGTTAAGTCTCACGACACTTCACAAATTTAAATCAAAGTGTCTCGGGGAACATTCAAAATACAGTCTTTAGATTTTGCAACTCAAATCATCTCATACAAATCAGAGACTTGATGCTTCATTGTTTTTTCTCTAGCATTTCATTGCCATGCCTTTGCGCATCACGACCTACCGTTTGGAGAGCTGGGATGATCCTGTCTTGGTTGGCAAGATTTAATTACTGCTAAATATCCTTAAAAAAAGTTACTCTTACAAAGTATACTCATAAACCCACTGACTGTCATTTCTGGTCAGGTCTTCTCTTGGTTAAGGATATTTTTTATAATTGCTGTAAATGAATTTTGGGAGATGGGAGGAAAACTAGATTTTGGGAGGATTGCTCGTTGGGGCATACTCCCCCCGGCTCTATTACCTTACTTCTAGTCAGAACATCACGGTTAATAAAGTTTATATTTATAGAGATTCTCGTGCAAACTCTACAGATTGTATTTTGAATGTTTGCAAAATCTAAATACTGTATTTTGAATGTTATGCTGCCTATTTTCAGTTTGTATTTCTAAAAAAAATGTTAATTTCGTATTTTTTTTGATACAGTACAAAATTAGTCGTATACGGTATACAAATATAGTACCACATGTTAGATACCTGGTCTCTAAAACTGTTATTTGGGTTGACTGCAACTGATTAAAAGAAAACATGGTGTTTGCTGCAACAAGTGTTTTGTTTATGTGTTTTGTGCAACAAACGCACTAAAGCTTGGTGTTAGAGCATCTCCACCGGCTGCCTCTAAAGGACCCCCTAAACACCTATGGGGGTCCGGACACGAAAATCGCCCACCAGCGGCACCCCCAAAGCCTCGTCCCGAGCTTTTTTATGTCCGACACCCCCTATCGGGCCTCTATACTTGGAGGCCCTCTTGGGGGTGCCGGACATCGGCTCGGCCATCACCCTGACAGAGCTGGCCCGCCCGTCATACACACATCGCACCTCGCGTATTTTAATGAAGGCGCGTAGCAGGCCGTTCCGCCGCGATTAATGTCGACGAGTCGTCGGGCAGTCGCCCAGGCGATGGGACTGGACGGGAGGCGATGCGACGAGACGACGACAGCAGGCCTGTCGGCACGCGTCGCATTAACGCCGGCGACAGCGTGCACGGCAGTCCACGCAACTCATTTACGCCGGCGTGGACGCTCGCGCACCGCCCCCTCCGCCCTTAAATCCCCTCTCTGTCGGCGCCATCTTTCCCACATCGCACTCTGTTCTCTCCCTCTCCGACACCCTCCATCGTCCACACCGCCCTCGACCTCTCCGTCCATGGCGAACAACTTGGAGGGCAGCAGCAGGCGCAGCGGGTGCACGACCTCCACCGAAGCGACGTGGGACCTGTACCGCTACGGCCCGCTGGTGCCACCGGACGCGCGTCTGCCCGCAGGGTGGCGCACATCCCCTCTCAGCGGCCTCCATGTGCCGGCGTTGCCGAAGACGCAGGACTAGATCCGGCGCGACATCGCGCGTCGCCGGTCTTGGCTGACCCCGCACGAGCGCACCCTACCTGAGTACTAAAGGAGATATGACCTAGAGGCAAATTAATAAGTAATATTTATTACATTATCTCATAAGTTTATAATAGGTTTGTGTATTATGCTATAATTGTATTAATCGGAATTATTAATACACGTGTGATACATAGACAACCAGAGTCCCTAGTGAGCCTCTATATGAACTAGTCCATTGGGAAACAGTTGATCGAGATTCCCGATCAAGGACAATGACGTCGGTTGACAATGGGGTCACCTTATTAGTGGAATAAGGTGATGGACATACGCAAAGTATTGCAAAAAGATCGTATTATGATGTTTGTCATTTGCAATAGATAAGTAATATGATATCTTATTCCTTATACCGTGAGATCGTACTTATCGCTGCTTTGTAAGGGTACTTTGAGAGGATCAAACGTTGTGTCTTATAAAGCATGACAATAACAGTGTCCATCTTGGGTATCCCGAAAGAGTGTTGAGACGTAAGGATCTAGAGCGGGATTTGTTTATTCTTGTAATGGAAGGATACTCTGGGCCCACTCGGTGAGATTGCATCTATATAGCTACGCAGCTTATGACAAGGTCATGGAGATGTAATATCACAGACGAGTTAATAACTTTTGTCGGTAACGAGATACAACAAAGACATCGGATGTCTACGGTCATATCTTGGATAAAGTACTATCGCAGAAACAAAGATAATGAATATCATGTTTATGGTTCAACGACGATATTCGTATAATGCACATGGGCCATCATATGCATCTAGATATCCCTGGCGGTCATTGGTGAGCGGAGTGTCTCGACCATGTCTGGAGTGTTCTCGAACCGTAGCGTAACGAACTTAAGGTCTTAACGACACCGTGAGGAAGGTTCTGGAATAATATAGGATTTTATTGGAGAGAGAGAAATGATCCGGAAAGAGTTCTGGTGGTCCGGGAGGAGTTCCGGGAAGGTCTAGAAGGGTTCCAGGAATGTCAGAAAGTTGTTCGGGTGGTTCGGAAAATGTTTCGGAGTCACGAGATATTAAATAGTATTTAAATATATTAATTATATTTTATATTAATTTAATATTAATTAAATAAAGGAAAAAGGGCCAGCCCACCTACATGGGCCCTAAGAGGGCCCAAGAGGGAACCACACCAAGGAAGGGGGCCAGCCCATGGAGGGTTCGGCCGAACCCCCCTCCCATCTCCTTTGTTTAGTCCCACATGGGGGAGGCAAGGTGTTTGCACACCCCCTCCCCCCTTTATATAGCAAGGCATATTAATTTGATTAATTACAGAAAATACAATTAATTGTATAGCAGGCCGGCCGAGTTGCTTCTCCGCCTGTTTTGCCCTCCCTCTCCACCAAAGCTATACTGCCGGACGCCGTTGCCCTGCGGGATTCCAGAAAAGTTCTACCCCTGCGTTGCCCTCCCTCTCCACCAAAGCTATACCGCCGGATGTTGTTGCCCTGCGGGATTTCAGAAAAGTTCTACCTCTGTGTTTTCAGCTGGATCTGAATGACCTGGGTTGTTGTTAAGCTCCGTATGTTTGCGAGTACTCGGAGGCACCACATTTGAGGAGCCTAGGCGACGTCGTCTCGCCCACCCAGCAGCCCTGCCACTGCCTTGCCGCCGGCGCCACCCCCAGTCGCAGGCGCCTCGCCATCTTCCGCCCGACGCCCGTCGACGCAGGTCATCGTCGACACCCCGGCGTCATCGTCTAAATCGTCGCGGCAAGTTCTCGGCGACCTCGAGGTCGGCTACGTACGACTTCATCGTCAACGCTTGTGCGGGAGCATAATCGCCGCTATCGGTCTACATGGAGGTAATGTAAACCGTTCCGCCACCGTTATCACGTGTACTACATAGATAGATCCTGCCTAGTTAGGGTTTCATTCGCTAGAAAATTTATTGTTTTCTGCACCGGAACCCCTTCAGTGGTATCAGAGCCGATCTATGCGTAGTACTGCTGGTACGGTTAGAACTCATGTTGAATAATGACGTCTTTCTTATATTTGCTACCCTCTAGCGTGCACTTGCAATGCCTTCGGTATTGAGTTGATGAAGCGGCCCGGACCGACTTTACGCGTACGCTTACACGAGACTGGTTCCACTACAGACATACGGCTTGCACCGTATCTGTGCCTGGCGGGTGTCTGTTGCTCTCTCTTTATTCGGCAAAGCATTTTCAATGGAGGGCCCGAAAGGGATGCTTAAACATGCAATTATATGATCGACTTTGTGATACAATGTTCTTAGGTAGGGAAGTAGAACTCATGTTGAATGATGACGTCTTTCTTATATTTGCTACCCTCTAGCGTGCACTTGCAGTGCCTTCGGTATTGAGTTGATGAAGCTGAACGGATAGACGTCGCCTAGAGGGGGGGGGGGGGGTGGATAGGCGATTTAAAACTTTTTCCGAGGAGCGGGAATATCCGGTCCAAGAATGACCCGGAAATTCCGGTATGCTTAATAAAGGCGGAATAAACTAGAGGTTTACTTTAACAAGCATACAACCTAGATATATATACTAGGCTCACCTATATGCACCAACAACTTATGCTAAGCAATACAAGAAACAAGGTGATAGCTAGCAAGATAGATAACTACAAGCACGAAGGCTATCACGAAGTAAAGTGCATAAGTAAAGAGCTCGGGTATAGAAATAACCGAGGCACGCGGAGACGAGGATGTATTTCCGAGTTCCATCCAAAGGTGTACGTCTCGTTTGGAGAGGTGTGTGCAACCACAACAGGTTAGCCGCAACGCCACAAGGGCTCACCTTCTTCTCCTGGTGAACTCAACCACAAAAGGTTGCGAGTTCACCTTCCACTATTGATCTCCTTTGGGGCGGAGATCGAATCCCGTACAACTCTTGAGGCACACACCCACAACTTAATTAGGGGCTCCCAAGTCTTGAGGCACACACCACAACTTAATTGGGGGCTCTCAAGTGACCACAAAAGGTCTTGCCCACAAAAGGCGTCTAGGGTCCAAAGAACAAAGAGTAACAAGCTCACTAGTATCACTACCACGAATCCTCGTGGAGGGCTCAAACCGATGCAAATGCAATGGCAAGAGCACACGAAGTGCTCAAGTCCTTCACTATCAAATTCCAACACAACAACAAATGTTTATGGGGGAATAAGAGAGGAAGAACAAAGGAAACCACAAAGGAGTCAAATCCTTCACTCCCAAATCCCACCAAAAGCAACTAATGCTTATGGGGGGAGAACAGAGGAAGAACAAATAAGAAGAACCACAAAGGAACTCAAAGAACTAGATCCACTAGGTTCCCCTCACATAGAGGAGAGATGGATTGGTAAGATTGTAAATCTAGATCTCCTCTCAACTTTCACTAAAGAATATAGAAGAATCAATGTAGGGATTGAGAGGAATCAAGCTTTCCAAGGTCAACAATGGAGTAGGAGAGAGGGGAAATTCGTGCTCCCTTGGATGGGCCAAGGAGGAAGAAGAGGGGGAGTTTTTATACCCCGCAGAAATTCTTACCGTTGGACCCAGAGAAAACCGGAAATTTCGGTAGGAAATTTAGACCGGAAATTTGCTCCAGTCGTAAATTTTGGTACTGACTTGAACCGGAAATTATGATCGTAAATTTCACTTTTTCGGAATTTCCGAGTCCCAAAAACTGACAGAAACAACGAAACGAAAACTGCAGTAACTTTTTCATACGGACTCCGTTTTTGATGATTTTCGGTTCGTTGTAATCGTTACAACGAGCTCTATAAGAATGTGCATAGAAACATCATAGTCCATCATGTGAGGATAAAACCAAATGGGAAAGTTTTAACTTTCCTAAAACATTTAAAGCGGTAAAACCTCCAATATCAAAAACGTAACAAGATATTCATACGAAATCCGTTTTTGATGAACCAGAGCTTAGTATGGAGATAAACCAAGCTCTAAATCCTCACATGGATGAAAGCCAACAAGTTTTCCAAAGTAAGACCGTTTTCGATGAACAAGAGCTTTACATGAAGATGAACCAATCTCTAGTTCCTCACCACCATAAAAGCCAAATCAGAATCAAGAAATATGATATGCCAAGTATGCAAAGTTTTGAGCTCTCCACAACGATGCGATCAAGTTACTAACTTGAGAACCCCTCTTGATAGTACGCCTATCTATCCTATATCCCTATCAAGATCATACCTGTGCCTTGAGCATTCCACTTGAGTTGGATGATGACTATCTTGATCTCTTCAAGTGGATCATCTTTCTTGATTCCGCGTCCAAGCACATGCTTGATGAAGACTTCTTCCAATACTCCTCCATACCTATAATGGGAGAGTCTCGCTAGGCTCCGTCTTCATGTAGCCATAGCAAACTCCAAGCATAGGATCTCTTCAAGAAGCTTCTCTTTGTATTGCACATCTCACCTTGATGACGATCACCACATGACGTAATCCTCCATGAGCTATATGAAATCTTCATTTGATGCAAACCCATGGGAATATACCTAATATCATATAAAGATACCACACACGCATATATCATGGGTTAGTTCACAAAGCTATGCGGACAAGTGTTTACCATCTCAAGAGATACATGATCGCTCTTGGTACATCTTGTTGCTTTGTGTGTTGATCAACATCTTGATCAACCTTGTATCTTCCAACATTTCTTCACTAATATGATATCTTGATTCCTTCAAGACATACTTGCAATAAGCTTCATTCAACACATAAGCTTCAGGAGTCCAACACATGAACTCCACAATTCCATGGACAAGATCTGTAAGGATATCTCAATGCAAACATTAGTCCATAGAGATTGTCATTCAATTACCCAAACCACACATGAGGGAAAATGCTCTTTCAATCTCCCCCATTTTGGTAATTGATGACAATCTCTTTTGAGAGAGTTTATAATATGGAATTTAACGAACAATAATGGTTGCACTAACATCAAATAATACAAAGGTATGTGGTGTTAGTCCAACCACATATATAGAGCAAACTCCCCATAATTTATGCACGTGTGTATGAACATGAATTCATTGCATATTTTGTCAACCATTACCGATGGTGAAGTTTCCACTATATATGAAATCAAGCAACAAATGCAAGGGCAAGTAAGGCAAATACTTAAAAATAAACCAAAGTACAAATCCAATTCCATACAACCCTCCAAAACTTCTCCCCCGTTGGCAACGATTGCCGAAATGGGCGAAAGGCTTTGGAAAGGTAACATAATAAGATCTCCTTATGCATTTCTCATGATATGAGTGAAATCAAATGCACTTATCCAATGACGAATAGATGGAGGGGATCAAACTATATTGAGGATCCAAAAGTTACACAAGAAATATATCAATTGAAATCCACTGGAAGGATACCAATTGCAAAGGGGGAAAGCATTCACAAAGAAGCAAGCAATCAAGGGATCCAAAACCAATTGCACAGAATAGGATATTATGATAATATCAACCAAGTGTTCTAAAAATCAAGAGGGAACTCCCCAAGGTACGTGCACAATGAAGGATTTGCATTTCAATATAGTGTGCACAACATGGAATCCTCACTCCCTTCTAGATGCTTTCGAACACAAAAAGGTGCAAGATTGTATAGGTAAGAAAATAAGTATACCTTGCAACAAACAAATGTTGAGCAACAAGAGAAAGAAGTGACAAATGAAGACTTGCTCAAACGAGAAAGGATGGGTGTGTCATGGAAATACATTTTAAGATACTAAACAAGGATGTGCCTAAGCATCACCATAGTCTTTCAAATTATGAGTCACATAGTGCATATCATGTATTTCGCAAACAAACACACCCAAGAGGATAAATCAAATAGGACCACAAGCTTATTAAGAGGCAATGTGAAACCAATAGAAAAACAAAGCTTGTGACTTTTAAAGATCACCAAAGAATCAAGAAAGTAATAAAAGGTGATCACTAAAGATTTTGAATACCAATTAAATATGTAACTACCCTCATGTGTATAAGTTTCTAAGTGGACACTAAGTCCACAAAGAAACATGCACACACAATGTAGGTACAAGGTAAAGCACATGGTATCCAAGAGGAAGTCATAAATACACCGATAAGATTTTTGCTTAAGAGCAAAGCACATAGCTTAAATTATTCTTAGAGGGTATAGATGAACTTCCAACACCAAGTTCTCAAAGCATCACAAATACCCACATAGGATTAGATAGCTGGGATACTTCGAGACACAAAACAAATATCACATAAGGCAAATGATTTATGAGAATTCATCACTATTGCACATGAGAGACTTTGAAAGGAATTTGCTAGATTAACATATTGGGGATCGGTGAATCATGAAGATGATTATATAAATCCCCATGATGTGTAATCATCTTGGCTTACTCACATTAGCAATGAAGATATTTTGAAAAACTTTGCAAAAACCATATCAAATGCAACTTAGAGAAACTCATGGCAAAGAACAACCTACACAAGGTTGAGAGCTAGAAGTATATGCATGAGTTAGATACTTGTTACCGAGATAGCATTGATGGTGTAGAAGATGAGAGTTCACAATCATCCAAGCTTGGCTCCAAGAAGCACATGGTGAAGACATCTTTTTTAAAAAGAGGCAAGCTTCCAATGCATCTCCCATGTACCTAAAACAAATCAAGTACACAATGGTACCCAAGCTAATTGGGTCCAAAGTAGTTAGACCAACTACAATACATAGGACAAACTCCACATAAATATGTGCATATTGATATGAAATAGAATTTCATGCACATCTTAGCCATTTAGGATTTGATGGAGTTATCCTATATATGGGATCAACGAAAGTAAACATGCCATAAGATATACATATAGTAAATATGAATGCACAAAACTTTCAAGAACCAAACAAGATACAATGTGGACAAAACACCAATTAAATCAAGAAGCTACACAAAAGTGTGGCAAGAGAAAGATTTGTCCTCATTGTATCAAAGACTCAAACCAACGCATTGATCGGAGAAACCAATTTGAAAAGATATTAAATGAAAATACGGTGAAGGCTAAACCAATGAGCATAAGAAATAAATCAAACAAATATGCTCAAAGGTTTATCTCATCCAAGAAGGTAGACTAGGAACCATGGGATGAGATAGCTAACTCCACAAAGAAGAGTAAGGTTTCAACAAATAAACCAAGCCCTCTACACTCTTCATGATGGAACCAAGTACCAAGACGAAATTTTTTTGTCTTTCAAAGAGACATGTCATCGGGATCAAAAACCAATTGAAGACAACTAATGTTCAATAACATATAGGGATGCTCCCCCAAGATTAGTGCATTACTTATGATCTTGCATTTGAATACAAAATGCACACAAATGAGATCATTACTCTCCATATACATTGTTAAAACATTAGTCATGTTCAAGAAGAGCAATAAGATACTAAACCAATTTAAATAATAGTGTTCTAAAGAGTATAGAGTAGCTTCCCCATGATTAGTGCATTATTTGAGATCTTGTATGTAAATACAAAATGCACATAAGTGGGATCATTACCCTCCATATATCCTTTTGAGCACAAAGTTCAAGAAAAACAGAGTCCCGATAACAATTAAAAGGATGATGTTCTACTCAATGAAGGATAGCTCCCCCAAGAATAGTGCATTACTTAGAATTAAGTCTTTGAATGTAAATGCACAACAATGGGATCCTTGCTTTTCCTAACTCAAAAAAAGCACAACACAAATTATGAGTAGAGCAACACAAAGATCCAAATGAAGCAAGGATGACAAAAGGGTGGTTAGACCAAAACAAACTTGGCGAGAGAATAAGAAAATTTAAGAACAATAGCCAATGTGAATATGATCAATAAATTTACCACAAATATATTTATCACTTGTCAAAGACAATGATTGTAGAGAGATATTTCTCGGTGGTACATGACATACATATATTCAAGATCATGTTCACAAAACATAAGCATGTGGCAAAAGATAAGAATTGAAAAACATGCTTATATAGAGATTCTTGATGACTTCACATATTCAATGATCATACTTAAGCATCAAGAAACTCTCTCACAAACAAGATACCAAAAGATGGGAGAACGAAATGCATTTAATCAAATATGGAACTTTTTTTAGTACCATGCCACCTAGGAACAAGATAATCAACAATATCAACTCTAGGTGACACTACCTCTCATGTTCACATTTTCTAGGCTTGTAATATGCACATAGCTTATTACTCCCCCGTAATGTGATAATCCATTCTTTTTAACAAGAGGCAAGAGAAATCCAACAAGAGATAATTAATAGACATTAGAATTTCAATTTCTCATGAGTAAGACCTACCACAAAGAGAGTAGATAATATTGAAATATCACCACTAAGTGGTATTCCTCATGAATACACATTTTAGGGTGGTGAGTTACCAAAAAGCCCATCACTCCCCCCAAAATGGGATGGTCCATTAAAATCCCCACAAGAGCCAATTAAGATGAAAGCAAATAGACAAGAGGCTCAAAACATACATGGTGCACAAACCAACATACACAAGCTTGATTACTCAATAAAAAGTAAGTAGAGTGCACAACACATATAAAACACTAGTAAGGTACAAAACCAAACACATGCAAGGGTGCAAGTAACTTTCAATGAGTATATATGAATTAAATACAAGTTACCGCAAGGAGGAGCATTGGATATATGTTAAGACAATATAATCCAATTGACTTGGCTTGAGAGAATATGAATGTAGAAGATCCCTTAATTCTTCATGATGTAGTCAAGTCTCCTATGTCCTCCGTTTTCACCTATTGATCAAGTTTTAGCTTGTTGGTCACCAACCAAGTTGGGTCCTAAGAGGTTAGTCACAATAGGCTTGGCAACCTAAATGGTTCTTTTCTTGACACCACTTTGAGTACCAATAACTTTGGTAAACACATTGCCAACCTTATCCTTCCGAAGAGAATGAACATTATCAATAGTAGAAGGGTTGGATAAGGTACCATGAGTGCATGAAGAAGCAAAGTGATCCTTCCCACGACATTTGTAGCAAAGGCGACATTTACCTTTTTTTATTGGGAAGGGAAGGTTCTTCAACTTGGGAAGCTTGAGTTTGGACTAGAGGTTGCTTCCCTTGTTGCTTCTTACTAGGAGGCTTCTTCTTCAAAGGGAAAGATCTCACATGGTGCTCTTCAACCTTGCACTTGAAGCACACAATTTTGGCCAAATCAATAACTTGTTCTTGGCCCTTCTTCTTGACGAACTTGTGCTTCATCTTGTTCTTGGACTTGTTCTTGTTGTTGGAGTTGAATCCAAGTCCACTCTTGTCATAAGGAAGTAGTTGCACTCTCAACATATTGTCGAGGGTGGACTTACCTTCATGACACTTCTTCAAGTCTTTCTTCAAAGAAGTGACTTGTGCCTTGAGCTCTTTGAGTTCCTCTACATGGTTAGTTTCAACACAAATACTAGAGGAAGTAGATGATACAATGTTAGAGCAAAAAGGCAAGGAAAGTAATTCATCACAAGATGTAGCAATTTTATGAGTGGATGAATTACTAGAACTAGCACATGGCAATAATTCATTAGAAGTAGAGTTTGTGCTAGTGACCACAAGAGGCTCACAATATTTTACCTTCGTAGTGACCGCCTCATGAGCTAACTTTAGCCTAGCATGGGATGCTAGAAGATCCTCATTAGAGCTTGAAAGCTTTTCATGATTTTCTTCTAATATCCCATACTTGCTAGTTAGCAAATCAAGTTGAGCCCTTAGCTCAACATTCTCCTTCATAATAGATGCTTCACACAAAGTGGAGTTAGTAGCACAAGGATCATTAATATTAGAAATGGAAGGAGACAACATGACAAGCTCATTATTTAACTTAGCATTTTCTTTACTAAGCACATTACATTTAGCAATAGCAAGGTCATGTAAAGGAGTGGAGGTGCTAGAATTCTCAAGGTTTGATAACCGAGTTTGAAGTTGATCGTGAGACTTGATAAGAAGATCATGTTCACTTGTCAATGCCTTGTGAGCATTGTCAAGTGACTCAAGGTCTTCAACAAGTTTAGCATGAGCACCCACAAATTCGGTCTTTTCATTTTGCACAATTTTACATTTAGCAAACTGAAGATCACACTCCTTAGTTAGCTTAGCAATTTTGGAGTTATGAGACTCCATGATAGTTTCAAGTTGCTCTTTAAGGTGAGCATTAGTTTCTTGTTCATCTTCTAGAGATGATTGAAGAGATACCTTTTCATAGGCATCTTCTCTCTCAATCTCACCTTTTAACTCAAGAACATTCTCAAGCTCACCTATACGGCTCATAAGAGAGCCAAAGTGTTTCTTGCCAACTCCTTGCAAGTTAGTCATGAAATGATCAAAAGCAATAATTTCTTGTTTGATTTCAAGACTAGTATCATCATAAACATCATCATCATCACCATGAGATATATTGGAGTGCACGGTAGGAGATACCTTAAACTCGTTAGCCATAAGACAAAGGTGAGTAGTGGATGAAGACGATGAAGAGTTACTTGAAACACCAATGGGGTCCATATCTTGTTCCAACAATTGTTGGGATTCCTCTACATTGTTAGCCAAACAAGTACTAGAGGAAGTAGAAACATTTTGATCATGGCAACAAGACAAGGAAAGCATATCATCATGAGATTTAGTTAAGCAACTACTACATGATATGCAAGGACTATCAACACTAGCATGTATGACATTTGGAGTGCTAGAGGTGTTTAAGTCCAAAGATAGAGCATTGCAATAAGATGAGTGTGAAGTATAGTCAATAGTAGATTCACCATCAAAAATGTAATTTCTATCACCACTCACCATATCATTACCTTGTGGAAAACCACATGTCGGTGAAGTGGAAGAAGACGTGAGCTCATCACGATCGGATGTGGACGGAGGACAATCATCCTTGGAAATATTGGACACCTCATATATATCTTGAAGTTTTGTCCATAATTCATGAGCTCTCCGAAAAGGCATGATTGACGCAAGGACTACATCGCTCAAAGCACATATAAGACCATTAGATGCTAGAGTATCAAGATAAGAGTTTTCTCATCCTCTAAAGATAATTCTTGTGTATCCTTTGGAGGAGAAAAACCCATATCTACAATACTCTCTAAATTTGAACTCATGTCTCTAAAAAGATTAAGCGTGCTAATTTTCCAAACATCATAATTTGTGCCATCGAATCTATAAGTGGGATTGTGCACTAGATCTCTAAACAACATCTTTATCTCTAGGCGGTTAGTCCTAATAATGAGATAACCTGGCTCTGATACCAATTGAACGGATAGACGTCGCCTAGAGGGGGGGGGGGGGGTGAATAGGCGATTTAAAACTTTTTCCGAGGAGCCGGAATATCCGATCCAAGAATAACCCGGAAATTCCGGTATGCTTGATAAAGGCGGAATAAACTAGAAGTTTACTTTAACAAGCATACAACCTAGATATATATACTAGGCTCACCTATTTGCACCAACAACTTATGCTAAGCAATTCAAGAAACAAGGTGATAGCTAGCAAGATAGATAACTTCAAGCACGAAAGCTATCTCAAAGTAAAGTGCATAAGTAAAGAGCTCGGGTATAGAAATAACCGAAGCACGCGGAGACGAGGATGTATTCCCGAGTTCCACCCAAAGGTGTACGTCTCGTTTGGAGAGGTGTGTGCAACCACAACAGGTTAGCCGCAACGCCACAAAGGCTCACCTTCTTCTCCTGGTGAACTCAACCACAAAAGGTTGCGAGTTCACCTTCCACTATTGATCTCCTTTGGGGCGGAGATCGAATCCCATACAACTCTTGAGGCACACACCCACAACTTAATTGGGGGCTCCCAAGTCTTGAGGCACACACCCGCAACTTAATTGGGGGCTCTCAAGTGACCACAAAAGGTCTTGGCCACAAAAGGCGTCTAGGGTCCAAAGACCCAAGAGTAACAAGCTCACTAGTATCACTACCAAGAATCCTCGTGGAGGGCTCAAACCGATGCAAATGCAATGGCAAGAGCACACGAAGTGCTCAAGTCCTTCACTCTCAAATTCTAACACAACAACAAATGTTTATGGAGGAATAAGAGAGGAAGAACAACGGAAACCACAAAGTAGTCAAATTCTTCACTCCCAAATCCCACCAAAAGCAACTAATGCTTATGGGGGAGAAGAGAGGAAGAACAAAGAAGAAGAACCACAAAGGAACTCCAAGAACTAGATCCACTAGGTTCCCCTTACTTAGAGGAGAGATGAATTGGTAGGATTGTAGATCTAGATCTCCTCTCAACTTTCCCTAAAGAATATGGAAGAATCAATGGAGGGATTGAGAGGAATCAAGCTTTCCAAGGTCAACAATGGAGTAGGAGAGAGGGGAAATTCGTGCTCCCTTGGATGGGCCAAGGAGGAAGAAGAGGGGGAGTTTTTATACCCCGCAAAAATTCTTACCGTTGGACCCAGAGAAAACCGGAAATTCCGGTAGGAAATTCAGATCGGAAATTTGCTCCAGTCGGAAATTTCGGTACTGACTTGAACCGGAAATTGTGATCGGAAATTTCACTTTTTCGGAATTTCCGAGTCCCCGAAAACTGACAGAAACAGCGAAACAAAAACTGCAGTAACTTTTTCATACAGACTCCGTTTTCGATGATTTTTGGTTCGTTGTAATCGTTACAACGAGCTCTATAAGAATGTGCATAGAAACATCATAATCCATCATGTGAGGATAAAACCAAATGGGGAAATGTTTAACTTTCCTAAAACATTTAAAGCGATAAAACCTCCAATATCAAAAACGTAACAAGATATTCATACGAAATCCGTTTTTGATGAACTAGATCTTAGTATGGAGATAAACCAAGCTCTAAATCCTCACATGGATGAAAGCCAACAAGTTTTCTAAAGTAAGACCGTTTTCGATGAACAAGAGCTTGACATGAAGATGAACCAATCTCTAGTTCCTCACCACCATAAAAGCCAAATAAGAACCAAGAAATATGATATGCCAAGTATGCAAAGTTTTGAGCTCTCCACAACGATGCGATCAAGTTACTAACTTGAGAACCCCTCTTGATAGTACGCCTATCTATCCTATAGCCCTATCAAGATCATACCTTTGCCTTGAGCATTCCACTTGAGTTGGATGATGACTATCTTGATCTCTTCAAGTGGATCATCTTTCTTGATTCCGCGTCCAAGCACAAGCTTGATGAAGACTTCTCCCAATACTCCTCCATACCTATAATGGGAGAGTCTCGCTAGGCTCCGTCTTCATGTATCCATAGCAAACTCCAAGCATAGGATCTCTTCAAGAAGCTTCTCTTGGTATTGCACATCTCACCTTGATGACGATCAACACATGACGTCATCCTCCATGAGCTATATGAAATCTTCATTTGATGCAAGCCCATGGGAAGATACCTAATCTCATATAAAGATACCACACACGCATATATCATGGGTTAGTTCACAAATCTATGCGGATAAGTGTTTACCATCCCAAGAGATACATGATCGCTCTTGGTACATATTGTAGCTTTGTGTGTTGATCAACATCTTGATCAACCTTATATCTTCCAACATTTCTTCACTAATATGATATCTTGATTCCTTCAAGACATACTTGCAATAAGCTTCATTCAACACATAAGCTTCAGGAGTCCAACACATGAACTCCATAATTCCATGGACAAGATCTGTAAGGATATCTCAATGCAAACATTAGTCCATAGAGATTGTCATTCAATTACCAAAACCACACATGAGGGAAAATGCTCTTTCAGAAGCGGTCCGGACCGACTTTACGCGTACGCTTACGCGAGACTGGTTCCACTACGGACATACGTCTTGCACCGTATCTGTGCCTGGCGGGTGTCTGTTGCTCTCTCTTTATTCGGCAAAGCATTTTCAATGGAGGGACCGAAAGGGATGCTTAAACATGCAATTATATGATCGACTTTGTGATACAATGTTCGTAGGTAGGGAAGCGGTTCTCTAACGAATAAGCCTATATGCCACGTAAAACTTGCAAAACTAAATAAAGCTAGAGGCGTCTAACTTTGTTTTGCAGAGGCGTTATTTTATGTGACATGGTTACGATAAGTTTGATATTACTCGTACTGTCGAAAGCAATGGAGGGCTCCGTAGACTCAGAGCTATGCCGGGGCGCCGGGGCCAGGAACATGGCGCCATGGAGGTCCAGGCGCATCGACCATGTCACATCACACTTCATTGCATCATTTGATTGTGTGTTGTTGTGTGTGCATCCTATTGATTGCTTATATGTTATATATACAACGGTAGCGTCATAAATAGGATGATACCTAACAAATATCAAAATTGTGTTCTCCCTCGTTGCGCACCACCAAGAAAGTTCTACGTTATGAGGCAGGCCGTGACGATCGGGTGTCAGACATATCGTCGTTCGCATACAGCGGGTGTGAGCCATGTTGCACGTGCAGGGTCTTCGAGGTTTGATTGACGAGCCTAGCATATGGAGATATGGCCTCGGAACACGGGAAGATCGAAAGATCGAGCATGAGTCACAGAGTTGTTGTGATCGACATTTTATGTCCACCTTTGAAGCTGTGCTGCCGGCCGTGACGATCGGGGGTAGTGTGGTGGATGGGGTCGTGTAATCGCTATTATTATTTTAGTGGTAATAATTTTAGTGGAGTGTGTTTGATAATATGATTATAAACTAAAACTCACATATATTATAAACTTTACCTTACCTCTTTTGCAATCACATCTGTAGACTACGCAACTATACTTCGGTTACTTCCTCAAGAGCCCGGATTCTACCTTAGAAGCCGACGGGTCCAACTTCATCAGCTGGTACATGGGTTTTAGAAACATCCTCGAACACAACAACATCTTGTATGTTCTCGATGAAGTATTAGGAGAAAGACCAGGAGATTCTGCGAGCGAGGAGGAGGAAGATGATTTCCGTAGGCGTCGAGACATATTCATCGAAGTGGAGATCACCATGACCGTATGCCTAGCACCTGGGTTGAAAGAGTTTTTTCGACACAAGGAGACATGCGTCATGATTGATGCGATAAAGACGCACTTCAAAGATGAGTTGAGGCGTGAGCAATTCAGTCAGCATGCACGCAAGTACATTTTGAAGGCCGACAATATGAACTTCTACAAGTTCATGTCTGAATTCAAATCTCTGAAAGTTGATTCCATCGAAGGAGAAATCTTTGATGCTACAGGTATATATTTGATATATACATAATTATGAATTCGCCCCTTGATATATGATAAAGTATTTGATACTTGTTCTGTTTGTGAAACAGGTCCTGATTATCACATATATGCGGCGACTTTTGATGTGACCTGGCGCTGAAGATGGTGATCAAGGAAGTTGATGGCCATTGGTGTTCATGTCCTCAAGTTATCATAGTTATCATTAATAGTTTTTGATAAGATCTTTTGTAATAGTGAGAAAATGTGTTCAGTGTCTTGACTGTTACAAGACAAAGTTATTCATGTAATAAGACAAGTTCAGTTGTTTTATGTTATGGAACAAGCTAGTTGTTTTATATTATGAATAAAGTTTTCACATCTCAATTACATCACTTGTATGATAACATTCATAATAGTGGAAATGATAAAATAGTGTGTCCAAAGAATAAAAGTTTTTTTACTAGAACAAACACCATCATATTTAGTCATAAAGGCGATGAAAGAAGTAATGGATATTTTTGGTCCATTTAAGTATTTCGAGTGCCGAATTGATTAAGTTTGAAATGTAGTATTGAAGTGTCAAAACGAAAGATTAAATGATGTACTTTACTCGATCCGAATTCTTCTATGATTATTGCTGAATAAGTGTATTTGCATAATAAATCATGAGTCTGAAATTAATTTGATAAGAGATCAAATGGGGTTTTTTAGAAGAAAGAATAGTGAATATTGTATTCACAAGATTCGATCAAACGACAATATTTTTGAATTATGGTTTCAACATAAAAGACTTGTGGAAATTCGTTTCACAACATTATAATATCATATATGGTGATATGTGAGGTATTATAATCAAACTGTATTTTAGATAAAGTGTGGTCTGTCAGAATCTGTATTAAAATCTCTTAATATGTTCGAAACATTATAGTCGATGTCCACTTTAGAAAATAGATATTTTTCTCAACGAAAATTTGTGTGATCGACAATAGTGTCGTTATGCATATGATTATACGATAATTCAGAATATACATGAATAGTTCTTTGTAGATTGCTCGCATTGGATGAGAGTGTATTCCAGAACCCGATAGAAACAAAACTTGGTTTGTTGTCTATATAATTCCGAGGAAAATATGAATTTTCGAATTATGGTTTGTGGATTGAAATTAAAAGCTTGAAATTAGGTGTCAGACCTATATTTAATATTGGAAAGTGTTCCAAAATGATATATGTCTACAAATGAAAATTTGGTGATCAAGAGTGAAGGAGACTAGAAAATTGTTTTTGCTTGCAATCCTTTTCGTAAAGATCATAATATTTTCATGAAAGAAGATTCTAAATAAAGTGTTGTTATATTAAATATTGCTGTCAGGTCACAGCATAATATTAAGTGTTTCATATCTTGTTGACAGATCAACGTGCACTGTATGAATACAAAGAAAGTTGAGTAAATATCAGAATACGAACAAACGCTTTTTCAGCCCGAAAATCCAAGTTACATTTGAAAGGATTAAAATAGTAATTGTTGCTATAATTCTTATTAGAGGAATAAGGTTGTTTAATCATCATATAAAGTGTTATTTGAGAAATGTAACTATAAGAAAGACGTGAAAGCATATTTTGTTAAGAAATGTGTCTTGGACAAGATCAAATTTGTTGACTAATTTTTTGTAGACATGCTTGGAGTCTGTGGGGTTTGTATTAATGTAATACTGTAGTTTGTATTGAATTAGAATTGATAAGAGATCAATGATTTTGGTTTGACCAAAATGTCGAGATAAATTGTGAATTTAAGTGGGAGTCAAAGTTAGTTCACTCGGGTAGAATATGTAAAAGACATATTTTTGAGTGGGAGCTCGTGTTCTCAAATGTGTGGAGACATATTTTGAGTGGGAGCTCGTGTTCCCAAATGTGTGAAGACATAATTTGAGTGAGAGTCAAATTCATCTTGTGTAAATGACATATTGTGAATTGTACCAGTAAAATTAATTAGAAAGATGAAGTTGTGAAACTATTTGAAAGTTAGTGTCTATTTGGAATAGAAATCCAATTAATCATTAAGAGTAATGGTATACGGTAATAGTGGTTCTATGACATGTTGGTCTATTATGTGATATTAGACATCATACATAAACCATATTATCTGCTCGATGAAATATGACCGATGTTCTTAAGGAAAAGAACAATTATAAAAGTAAATTTAGAATTTACTGGAAGTAGAAATGTATTAGTTTTAGATTGACACTGGTATGTCAAGTTTTCCAGATAGGTGTGAAAGTATATATAGATATCGCGAGGTTGTAATTGTTACAAGGAGCTCTCTATGACTGAGTGTGTTTTCAAGACAATTATCTGGTTGACAGAATCAGAGTAAGCGCTGGGAAACAGAAGTCTCACTTGGTTACGGTATATATATATATATATATATATATATATATATATATATATATATATGTTATTGGATAACATGATGATATCAAACAAGTTGATATCAATGAATCGCAAAAGAAAGCACAATTATGTATTGTAGTAACACTCTTCCACAAGCAAGCATTATCATATGACACTTATTTGATACGGGATTTTAATGAAGTAAAATGCAGCTAGTTTATTTGTACTCTAATGTAAGTGGGAGACTGAAGGAGATATGCCCTAGAGGCAAATAAATAAGTAGTATTTATTGCATTATCTCATAAGTTTATAATAGGTTTGTGTATTATGCTATAACTGTATGAATCGGAAGTATTAATACACGTGTGTTACATAGACAACCAGAGTCCCTAGTGAGCCTCTATATGAACTAGTCCATTGGGTAACAGTTGATCGAGATTCCTGATCAAGAACAATGACGTCGGTTGACAATGGGGTCACCTTGTTAGTGGAATAAGGTGATGGACATACGCAAAGTATTGCAATAAGATCATATTACGATGTTTGTCATTTACAATAGGTAAGTAATATGATATCTTATTTCTTAAACCGTGAGACCATACTTATCGCTGCTTCGTAAGGGTACTTTGAGAGCAACAAACGTTGTGTCTTATAAAGCATAACAATAACAGTGTCCATCTTGGGTATCCCGAAAGAGTGTTGAGACGTAAGGATCAAGAGCGAGATTTGTTCATTCTTGTAATGGAAAGATACTCTGAGCCCACTCGGTGAGATTGCATCTATATAGCTGCGCAGGTTATGACTAGGTCATGGAGATGTAATATCACAGACGAGTTAACAACTTTTGTCGGTAACGAGATACAACAAAGACATCGGATGTCTACGATCATATCTCGGACAAAGTAGTATTGCATAAACAAAGGGAATGAATATCATGTTTATGGTTCAACGACGATATTCATAGAATGCATAGGGGCTGTCATATGCATCCAGGTATCCCTGGCGGTCATCGGTGAGCGGAGTGTCTCGACCATGTCTAGAGTATCTCGAACCGTAGCGTAACAAACTTAACGTCTTAACGACACCGTGAGAAAGGTTCTGGAATAATATAGGGTTTTATTGGAGAGAGAGAAATGATCCGGAAAGAGTTCCGGTGGTCCGGAAGGAGTTCCGGGAAGGTCTGGAAGGGTTGCAGGAATGTCCGAACATTGTTCGGGTGGTTTGGAAAATGTTTCGGAGTCACGGGATATTAAATAGTATTTAAATATATTAATTATAAATTAATTATATTTTATAGTAATTTAATATTAATTTAATAAAGGAAAAAGGGGCAGCCCACCTTCATGTGCCCTAAGAGGGCCCAAGAGGGAGCCGCACCAAGGAAGGGGCCAGCCCATGGAGGGTTCGGCCGAACCCCCCTCCCATCTCCTTTGTTTAGTCCCACATGGGGGAGGCAAGGTGTTTGCACACCCCCTCCCCTTTTATATAGCAAGACATATTAATTGGATTAATTACAGAAAAATACAATTAATTGGATTAATTACAGAAAAATACAATTAATTGTATAACAGGCTGGCCGAGTTGCTTCTCCGACTGTTTTGCCCTCCCTCTCCATCAAAGCTATACCGTCGGACGCCGTTGCCCTGCGAGATTCCATAAAAGTTCTACCCCTGAGTTTTCAGCTGGATCTGAATGATCGGGGGTTGTTGTTAAGCTCCGTATGTTTGCGAGTGCTCGGAGGCACCACATTTGAGGAGCCTAGGCGACGTCGTCTCGCCCACCCAGCAGCCCTGCCTCTGCCCTGCCGTCGGCGCCACCCCCCAGTCGCCGACGCCTCGCCATCTTCCGCCCGACGCCCGTCGACGCAGGTCCTCGTCGACACCCCGGCGTCATCGTCTGAATCGTCGCGGCAAGTTCTCTGGAACCTCGAGGTCGGCTACGTACGACTTCATCGTCAACGCTTGTGCGGGAGCGTAATCCCCGCTATCAGTCTACATGGAGGAAATGTAACCCGTTCCGCCACCGTTATCACATGTACTAGATAGATAGATCCTGACTAGTTAGGGTTTTGTCCGCTAGAAAAATTATTGTTTTCTGCACCGAAACCCTTCAAGTACGACAACAACAACTAGGGAGCGTGGCTACGACGGTTCAAGCACGAGCAAACGGAGGCGCTCACGTTCTATGAGGACCCGAGAAGGCCGAGCCGCCAGAACGCGGAAGGCCGCCACCGGTGGTGGGACACCAGAGGCCACACGGTGGAGTCTGCCATAGCCGCCACGCGCCAGCACGCAAGAACGGGGAATGCCACCCTGTTGTGGCTGCTGCCCGTGCGGCCACGACACCAGGAGGTGCAGCAGCCGCAGCACCGCAGCCACCGCCCGGTGAAGGACGAGCCGCGCTCGCTGACGTGGGGCTACCTTGCGGGTGGCCCACGATGAGGCTACCTGGGCCGCGCCAAGGATGGAAAGGCCCGCAGAAGGCCCACTCGGGGTATCTCATATCCTAGTCCAACTCGGTTAGGTTTTGTAACCTACCGTATCTGTATCAACCACCCGAGACCTGGCTGCCTATAAAGCCAGGAGGGTTGCCCGTCCTAGGGGCCAGGCACGCTCAGAACTACCACAAACCCTAGCGAGATCGCAATCTCGCTATTGTAATCGCTACTCGCATCAATAACCAGACAAGCAGGAGTAGGGTGTTATCCTCCGGGAGCCCGAACCTGGGTAAACCCCGCCTGTTAGCCGTCGTGATCACCTTGCACTCTTCACTCTCCCCATCAATCAACCCGGGGTGTACAACCCTGGGACTTGCCGAGTTACAACCTCGTCAATTGGCGCCGTCTGTGGGAAGTTCAACAAGTGCCAGGATCATGGTCGCACCGGCTCCATCCGCAATGAAGATCGGCGCACCCGCCATCAGGGAGTCGATTCGATTCGGCTCCTTCGAGTACGTCATCCACTCGCAAGCCCGCCAGTCGATGTACACCGATCTGGACAAAGGTATACATATCACCTTCGGCTCCATATTCTGTTGCATCGATAGTCGTGGCATACTCAGGTCTACGACTACCGCGGTACGCGCGACGACGTCGTCAAAATCGCCGACCGTCGCGCCCGATGGATCCGTCAAGATCGCATCTGCCGCACCCGCGGAGATCGCGCCCGCGGAACCCGTCAAGATCGCATCTGCCGCACCCGCGGAGATCGCGCCCACCGAACCCGCGAGGATCGCATCTGCCGCACCCGCAAGGTTTGCGCCGGCTGCACCCGCAAAGAGGACATCTACACCGACAATCAAGTCAAGAACCACCTCCACCGCCGCGCCCTCACGCGCGACCAGGGGCCCGCGTCCGACATCGACAACGCGCGCGCCCTCACCTACGTGGAAGTCCCAGGTCTACCCCACGCCACTCGCACTCGCCCCGTCGAGTGCGGGCACATGGACAATCTTAAAGAGACGCGACAGTAAGTGCGCCGCGCGCCACGTTGCAGCAATTTTCGACCCCGAACAAGACGAGGGTGACAGAAGCAGCAGCGGCAGCACAAACTCTCCAACCCAAGTCTACCCCAGGCAAGTCTTCATGGCCGGCACAGCACCGCATGACGACGGAGATGAACCCGTATATCCGCTAGAGGTGGACATGCCAGACAACACCAAACTGGTCATCACACGGGACATGGCGATACAGGCCATGAAGCATATGGACGAGGGCACGTTCCCCTCACCCAACGCATCTCGCGAGGACCACCTGGCGGTCCAGTACTTGCTACGCAAGGAAGGCGAACGGATTCGCGCCGAAAAGGCCGAACTTCTCAGGCGCAAAAGGGACGCGGATGCATCAAGCGCCAGGCGGGCCGCCCTCTCCTTCACATCCTCCACTGAGGTGAACCAGGGAGCACGGCGAACCAGAGCCCGTGTCCCTCACATGGCAGAAGCTGACCGAACAAGGCTAACCCGCAACCTCGACTCTTCCTTCGTCACCGAAGATGAAAACGGGATACCCATCCCAAAAACAGCAAACGCAGCATTGATATCAGTCGAGACATACCTTCGGCTCACGCAGCCACCAGAGGGTGACGCGCGCTCGCTCCTCCACAAGCAACAAATTGCCTCCATAAGGGCAATCGAAGAAGCTCTAGCGGCCCAAGGGCCAGGTAATCAAGCTCATGGACCAGCGACGTCGGGCATCCCGGCGGCGCAGCGACAGCCAGTCAAGGACCTTCGAGACGTCCTGACACAGAAGACGGTGGACCGCAGCCGCAAGGAGCGTTCGGCTAACGCCACACAGGCGGATGATCATACCGACCGCGACTTCGAGCCATGTGGTGCGGCATGTTTCAGTTTCAACATCCGCGACACCCGCATGCCCAAAGGCTTCAAATTGACGGCCGGCACACCAAAGTACGACGGGAAGCAAGACCCGAAGTTATGGCTTGAGGACTACCTTATCGCTTGCACCTGCCAAGGCGGAACATCGACAACGGCAATGCAGTACATCCAGCTCATGCTGACAGACTCTGCGCGCGGGTGGCTCACAAGCCAACCCAAAGATTCGTTCCGAACGTGGGAGGAGTTCCAGGACAACTTCATCAAGAGTTTCTCAGGAACATTCGCCAGACCAACAACCTACATCGAGTTGCAGGCCTGCAAGCAAGGGAAAAACGAGTCGCTCCGATCTTACATCCAGAGGTGGACACTCCTTCGCAACACCATGGAACCCGTATCAGAGGACAGGGTGATGGACGCCTTCATGCATGGCGTTTCTCGCCGCGACCTCCGGGAGGAATTTGGTAGGCTCCAGCCGAAGACCACAATAGAGTTAATGAAGACAGCCAACCAATGGGCTGAAGGAGAGGACTACGTCCGCGAAACTTCTCCCAAAAAGGAAGGCGAAACAAGCAACTGGCGCGATTCACGTCAGAAGAGGAAGGCACGATACACGCACGACTCAATCGAGTTAGTAGCGGCAGGTTACGAAACCTCCCGCGAGGTCAAGCGTGAGGACAGTCGACAGCACGAGCAAAGTCGACAACCCAGCTCGAGCCAGTACAACCGTGGCAGCAGCAGTGTCGACCGCAACGACGGAAATCAGAAGCGCGAGTGGAAGCGCCCGTTAACTGCGGCAGAAGAACTGATGCAGCCCTGCAAACATCACTCGTTCCGCAACCCGGTAACAGGAAAGTATGGTTCAAACCACCTGCTGAAAGACTGCCGCAAAGCGAGAAAAATATACCATGCCATGCAGCAGATCATCGCCCCGGTGCAAGCCATCCAAGCAGCACCGCAGCTGGCCATCCAGGCGGCACCCGCAAATAATAACCAAGTGCAAGCGGCATTCCACCAGCCGCAGCAGCAGCAGGTTCCGCCGGCAGCAGCCGACGCGTACCCAGCCGCACGAGGACAACTGAACATGATCCAGAAGGGCCCCCCGTCGAACAGGAGGCAGAAGATCATCACACGCCAAGTGCTCCAGGCCATCAACAGCCCGCGCGCGGTACCAGACTACCTGCGCGGGTCTGAGACACCAATCACATTCTCCAGGGCAGATCACCCAGCAGAGGTAGTCCGACCCGGACACGCCGCACTCGTGATTGAGGCCCTGATCGGCGACTACAGCCTGAAAAAGGTATTCCTGGACGGAGGCAGCGGCATCAACATCATATTCGCCGACACCCTCAGACGGATGAACAGATCGACAGAGAAATTGCCGGAGTCGGAGACCACCTTCCACGGCATAGTACCTGGGCAGCCAATCACACCCATGGGAACAATCACACTCGACGTCATCCTCGGAACACCCGAGCACTTCAAGAAGGAGTCGATAGACTTTGAGGTCGTCGACTGGAAGTCACAGTACCATGCCATCCTCGGACGCCCAAGCTTCGCCAGGTTCATGGCAGTACCCCATTACGCCTACCTGATGATAAAGTTACCTGGGCCAAAGGGGGTGATCACCGTCCGCGGCGACTTTGGCCTCTCCAACAGTTGCGACCGCGAGTTCGCCAAGATCTCCGAGTTCTTCGGCGTCGAAGAGCGCTTCAAGGCCATATCAGCCGACAATGACAAGACCATCTTCCCGGCTCGCAAGAAGCCCGCCAAGGACGCAGCGTTTAACACAAACGACGACACAGTCACCCACCAGGTCCACCCGACCGACAGCGAAAAGACAGTCAAGGTCTCATCAAGCCTGACGCCCGCATAGGAAAGCGCGCTCGTCGAGTTCCTACGTGAGAACTGGAAAATCTTCGCATGGCAACCTTCTGACATGCCGGGGATACCCAGGGAACTCGCCGAGCACTCTCTGAAAGTACACAAGGACGCAAGACCTGTCAAGCAATCCATGCGACGCTTCTCAGGGCCCAAACGAGACGCTATCACCATGGAAGTCGACAGATTATTGCATGCCAAGTTCATCCGAGAGATCAAGGACTCAGACTGGGTCGCTAACCCCGTCCTAGTCGAGAAAAAGAAGACGAAGAAACTACGCATGTGCGTGGACTTCACCGCAATCAACAAATGCTGCCCCAAGGATCACTTCCCGCTCCCGCGGATAGACCAGATCATCGACTCGACCGCAGGCTGCGAACGCCTGTCTTTCCTGGACGCCTACTCAGGTTACCAGCAGATCAGACTGAAGGTCGAGGACGAAGAGAAGACAGCTTTCATCACACCCGACGGCGTTTTCTGCTACCAGACGATGCCGTTCGGGTTAAAAAACGCAGGTGCCACATATCAGCGGACAATGCAAGCGTGCCTCAAGGGGCTAATCGGGCAGATCGTCCAAGTCTACGTCGACGATATCGTCGTCACTACCCGGAAGGAGGACACCCTAGTCGACGACATGCACAAGGTCTTCGCCGCACTCGACGCGTACCAGATCAAACTCAACCCAGAGAAGTGCGTATTCGGCGTGCCA
Source organism: Poa annua (assembly GCA_026929855.1). Lineage (NCBI taxonomy): Eukaryota > Viridiplantae > Streptophyta > Magnoliopsida > Poales > Poaceae > Poa > Poa annua. The sequence goes on along the minus strand of CM049427.1, from coordinate 29,357,821 downwards.
GCCGGAGAGTTACTAGGGTACCTTGTATCCGCACGAGGAATCGAAGCAAATCCTGAGAAGGTGCAGAACATACTCACAATGCCAGCACCAACGAAGCTCAGGGAGGTGCAACGATTAGCTGGCCGAGTCGCAGCTCTCAGTCGGTTCATTAGTAAGTTGGGAGAAAAGGCCTTACCCTTCTACCAACTGATGAAGAAGTCAGACAAGTTCGAGTGGACGCAAGAGGCGCAGGACGCGTTCAACCATCTCAAGAAGACATTGATAACCTCCCCGGTCCTCGTGGCACCACTGGAAAACGAGCCGCTCTACCTGTACGTCTCAGCAACAAATAGGGTGGTGAGCACTGTACTCGTAGTCGAACGCGAAGAAGAAGGACACAGTCACCCGGTGCAGAGGCCCGTCTACTACCTCAGCGAGGTACTCACCCTGTCCAAGCAAAATTACCCGCACTACCAGAAGTTGGCATACGGAGTCTTCATGACCTCCAGAAAAGTCGTCCACTACTTCTCCGAGCACCCGATCACGGTGGTAAGCTCTTCCGGACTAGCAGACATCCTCACGAATCAGCGCGCGACAGGACGAGTCGCCAAATGGGTTGTCGAGCTAGGACCATGGGGGCTGAAGTATGCTCATCCGAAGTCCATCAAAGCCCAAGTTCTCCCAGAATTCACCACGGAGTGGATAGAAGCCCAGCTACCGAACGTCCCCGACCTGTCCAACGCATGGACAATGTACTTTGATGGCTCCAAGAAATTCAAGTCAGCCGGGGCGGGAGTCGTGCTCATCTCCCCCAAAGGCGACAAGATCAAGTACGTCCTACAGATGGATTTTCCGACGCCATCCAACAACGAAGCCGAGTACGAGGCCCTGATCCACGGCATGCGGATGGCCAAAAACTGCGGCGCCACGCACCTCATGATCTACGGCGACTCCTACCTGGTGGTACAGCAAACCATGAAGTCCTGCGACGCCATCGCTGACAACATGATCGCCTACAGAGACCTCTACAATCAGATGGAAGGAAACTTCGACGGCTGCGAGCTACGCCACATCGGCCGCGAAAGCAACGAGGAAGCCGACGCCCTAGCTAACATGGGCTCAGACAGGGTGCCAGTCCCACCCGGCGTCTTCCTCGAGTGCATAACACAGAGATCCGTCAAGACTCAGGGTACAGCAAGCACAACAACGGCGAAAAGCGATGCCAACCCGCCAAGCCAAGACAAGGTCCCCATGGAAGTCATGCTAGTCGAAGCCACATGGACAGGACCATACCTGGCGTATATACTGCATCAGAAGCTGCCAGCTGACCCAGTCGAAGCGAAGCGCATCATCAGACGCTCCAAAAGTTTCACCGTCATCAACGGGGAACTCTACAAAAGAAGCATATCAGGAATCCTTCAAAGGTGCATAGATCCAGTCGACGGCCAAGCCATCTTACTAGACATCCATGCGGGTACCTGCGGGCATCACGCAAGCAGCCGGGCACTGGTGGCCAAGGCACTACGAGCTGGGTTCTATTGGCTCACAGCCATGCAGGACGCGGAGGAGCTGGTGAAGAAATGCACAGGGTGCCAGGAATTTGCCAACAAGCCGCACGCCCCAGCATCAGAGCTCAAGACAATACCACTAGCCTGGCCCTTTGCCCAATGGGGCCTGGACATGGTGGGCCCGCTGAAGAAATCCTCACCCGGAGGTCATACTCACCTCCTGGTCGCAGTCGACAAATTCACGAAGTGGATCGAAGCCGTGCCCATCACAAGTTCGACTGCGTCCACAGCGGTCAACTTCATCAGGTCAATCATCTTCAGGTTCGGAGTGCCCAACGGGATCATCACCGACAACGGCTCGAACTTCACAGCCCAGGAATTCAAAGACTTCTGCTCAGAACAGGGGATCAAGCTCAACTACGCGTCTGTCTCGCACCCGCAGTCCAACGGACAAGTAGAGAAGGCCAATGGATTAGTCTGCAACGGCATCAAGAAGCGACTGCGCGTGCCCCTCAAACGCGCAGCGGGCGCTTGGGTGGAAGAACTGCCATCAGTCCTCTGGAGTCTGCGAACAACACCCAACAGATCTACCCAGTACACGCCATTCTTCATGGTGTATGGTGCAGAAGCAGTCCTCCCCTGCGACATCAAGTTCGACGCACCAAGAGTAGTCGCCTACGACGAATCAGAAGCAGAGGAAGCACTCGAAGACAGCAGAGACACCCTGGACGAAGCACGCGACATCGCCCTGGCACGATCAGCCGTGTATCAGCAGGACCTGCGCAACTATCATACTCGGAGGCTGCGACCAAGAGCGTTCGTGGCGGGCGACCTGGTTCTTCGACTCAAGCAAAAGAAGGTGCACAAGCTCTCCTCCCCATGGGAGGGCCCGTACATCATAACAGAAGCAATAGGCAATGGAGCATACCGCCTAAAGGACTCGAAGACCGGAGCGGACTGCAGCAATCCATGGAACGTAGCACAGCTACGCAGATTCTACGCCTAGTTCAAGCAACCATTGTACAAGAAAGCCAACGCGGCAGGTTTCAGACGCGCTCTTTTCCTTACCAGGGTACCTGAGGGGACTGGAAGGTTTTTAATGAGGCGGCCTGCTCGCAAGAATCAATAAAGTGATCTAAAGAAAATCTGTCTCCCTTTCCAGTCACCGAAGAAGCTCAAAAATCCTAGGCCGCCACCCGAGCCACTCGGGGGCTGCGCCACACAGGTTGAAATAACAGCTTAGGCCGCCACTCGATCCACTCGGGGGCCGCGCCATACAAGCACAATCAAAATCCTAGGCCGCCACCCGAGCCGCTCGGGGGCTGCGCCACACAGGTTGAAATAACAGCTTAGGCCGCCACTCGATCCGCTCGGGGGCTGCGCCAAACAAGCAAAAAGTCATAAAAATCCTAGGCCGCCACTCGACTGACTCGGGGGCTGCGCCATACAGGTCAAGTCCAAAATCCTAAGGCGCCACCCACGACTTACGGGGAGCCGCGCCACACAGGTCACACTTGCAAGCCTAGGCTGCCACCCGACATACTCGGAGGCTACGCCAAAACAGGCCAAAGAAAAATCCTCGGCCGCCACTCGAACCTACTCGGGGGCTGCGCTGCACAGGTCAAGTTCCAAAATCCTAGGTCACCACCCGACATACTCGGGGGCTGCGCCACACAGGTCACACTTGCAACCCTAGGCTGCCACTCGATTTACTCGGGGGCTACGCCAAAAACAGGACTCAGAAAAATCCTCGGCCGCCACTCGAACATACTCGGGGGCTGCGCTGCACAGGTCAAGTTCCAAATCCTAGGTCACCACCCGACGCGGTCGGGGGCTGCGCCAAACAGGTAACACTTGCAATCCTAGGCCGTCACCCAACTTACTCGGGGGCTGCGCCAGACAGGAGTTAGTCAAAACCCTAAGTCGCCACCTGGTAGAACCAGAGACTGCGGCATACAGGCAACACTTGGCCGCTGCTTGACATACTCGGCAGTTGCGCCATCCAGGTCGAATCACGCGCCCTCACTTTCGAGTAACATATCAATTCTCATTACTCGAAACAGTACTATGAAATATTACAATGTATTTACAAAGGCAAATTTTCCCTCTATAGCTAACCCTGTGCATCAGACGACAGCTACTCTAAACTGCAGGCTCAGCCTTTGGCGCGTCGAGAGGACCTACAAGCCGCTCGCTCAAGTCCTGCACTTGCCGGATAATCCGGCGCGCAGCGGGCAAGGTCTCCTCGAAGTCTTCGTCACCTGGCAGGCCTTCAAGCACCCGCTCAAGCGGAAGATGTGGCCGGTGCATCCGAACGTACGCCAGCGCCGCGTTTGCACCAGCCACAAGCTGAGCGTCGACAACTTCTTTCAGCCCTTCGCCATCACGGAACCTCTCCAGCAAGGCAGGCAACCCGTTCGGCTGCGCATTGTGCGGGAAGTACACGCGGTTGATGTGCAGAAGTGTCTTCCGGCAGCTCTCCAGAAGAAAGGCAGCGCGCCATGTACGATCCAGCATCGTGGCAAGGACGCGCCCCCTAGACTTGTTCACCCAGAACTGCCGAGCTTCATAGGAGTCGCCTGACGCCTCTCGAGTGACTCGCTCTTCAACGCGATCCCGTTCGGCTTCCCAATCGGGATTAACATCTGCACACATCAACTGCAAGTCAGAACGAGAAGGATAAACAGCAACGACGGCAGTCGCCAACAGGATACATACCCTGCAACTGCCGACTGATCAAGTCCATCTCTCCAAGCAAAAAATCTTCACGGCGTGAGAACTCCGCCGTGGGGTGCGACTGGGAGCGCTGCAACGTCAGCTCCGTCTTCTTCAGGGTCGCCTCAAGCTCCACCACCTTGTTCTTCAAGTAGGTGATTATCCGCTGGTCATTCACGCCACGAGGAGGAGCCGGCGCTGCCCGACGACGGCGAGCACCCGAAGAAGACGCCGCGCCACTCGGCACGGCCAAGGGAGAAGGCGGAGCGTCATCGCGCACGGCACTCTGTCAGGAATACGCAAAGTCAATACAAAAAGGCGACTGCCAAACACAGTTCAACTTAGAAAGAGAGAAAGGTCAGCAAATCCAATACTGACGATCAAAAGACCCGGCATGGGCAATATTCATTACAAAACAAAAGTTCAAGGTACAGATCGCAGCGCTACCGCATGCCTACAACTACGCCTACTCTAAGGCCGCGGACTGCGACCGGGAACGGCCCTTCCGAGCAGCCGCTTCAGTCGCCTTAGCAAGGGCCCTCTCGAAGAGTGCCACAAGCTGTGCAGCCAACTGCGAGGCGCGCTCCTTCACGCCACTCAGCGACGCGGTCCGACCATCTGGCTTGCGAGGAAAACCGCTGACGATCTTCTCGAAGTCACCTGGAACTTGGTGGCCTAAAAGCAGCTGGAAGGTGAGCTCGGAGCCGCGTATAGTCTGCGACCGCGCAAAATCGGTGATGGTGGTCACGTCCCCAAACGGCGCAGCCAGAGCGTCCACAGTCGCTGGCGGCTGGCTGCCCGGGAAGATGCTCTGATGCACCACGGCCAGAGCTCCAGTCGACTTCTCCAGCGCGGCAGCAGACTTCCTCAGAGCGTCCGAGGCATAGGCGCAGACACGGTCGAAGAAGCCAACCGCAGTCGCCAGGTCGACGGTGTCACTCGAAGCATCTTCCGGAGGAACTCCACCGCAAGTCCCTGCACCAGAATTTAAAGTCAGGACAAGAAAGGGAACGAAAACTAAGTAAGCGAAAGGCTGATACTCACCCCCAAGAACAGCGGCGAGTGAAAGGAGGCGACCGATTTGAGTCTTCTCCTGGGCGACCCGCGCCAGCTCCCGCTCTTGAGACTCACGGAGAGCCTTCTCAAGCTCATCCACCCGGCCAGTAGCCTGGTCCAGCGAGGAACGCAGTTGGTCCCTCTCCTTCTCCAGGCGAACATAAGCCGCGGCTGCGTCAAGCTGCTGGCGATAGTATGGCTGAAAATAAAAGAAGCTTAATGTCAATAAAAGTTGCGGGCGACTATACTAGTCACCCACACCTTCGGGGGCTACTCCCATCGGGAGCGCTGATCGCGCACCCGATGAGAAATCAGAAGAACAAGGAAAACAAAAAAAAGACTTACGTGGTCCAGGAGCTCAAGGTCATCGACAGCCGAGGGAGGATCCCGGCTAGACGACGCCACGACGTTGGCCTCCGCGCGCACCTTCTCCCCCACCGCGGGTGTCTCCAGCCCAGTCGAAGGGCCAGAAGTAAGCTCCGTGTCCCGAAGGGGGGAGCCGACATTGCCAGAGTGGTGGCTGCAGTAATATCAAGAGCACAAAGTCAAATAAGCGGCGAACCCGCAACAGTACTACTCGAAGAACGCGTGGCAAGGAAGCTAACCTGGGGGAGCTGGCATCGTCGAAGCTTGACAGCGACGGCGACGGCATCCGCGCGAAGGACCGTGGCGCCGCAGAGGCGACCGGGGGAACATTAAGAGGTTCCTCCCAGCCACCCGAAGACTGCGCACCCGGGGACGTCGCCACGGCCACCTCCTCAGCAGCACCCACGCCCTTGGCAGGCGACGACGCAGAAGCAGACTCGCCGCGAATTGGAAGCTTCCGCTTCTTCCTCGCGGGTTCCTCCACTTCGTCGCCCTCCTCCACCTCGTCGCGGGAAGAGTGGGCGGAGGGGATCTCTTCGTCATCGTCCTCATCCTCGACGAACTTCGACTCATCGTCGGGTCCGTTCTCAGGGAGCGGAGGATGGCTGATGAGCAAATCCCGACCCTAAAGCAGAGTAGACGCAAGTCGAATCAAAACACAAAGTAGACTCCGGTCGAACAAGTACAAGAAGAAAGCAAGAAAGGACTCACCTCAGGAACGGGCCTCGCGGCCCCGTAAGGAGTGATGGGGCACTTGACGTTGCAAGCGTCCGCGGCTCGAAGGTTGGTGATGGACCTGACGTTGGCCTCCACCTCCTCGTCGTCCAGCGGCTTGTCGCTAACGCCCTCTGCGGCCCACATCGGGTAGGGCCGGGCGCTCAGCGGCCGCACCCGAAGGCGGAAGAAGGTGGCCATCAGAAAGACGCCACCCGCCTCACGCCCTAGGGTCTCGGTCAGCTCGCGCAGCAGCATCAGCAGGGGCCGCACCGCCTCCTTCTCCACGGCAGACAGCGGGTGCGCCCAGGCGCTAGTCTTCCTCAGCCCCCGCCTACCGTCGAATGCGTCCAGGCCATCTCCGGCCGACTGGACGTAGAACCAGCGCCTGCGCCACCCTTGGACAGAGTCCGACTTCTTCATCGCGAAGTACGCGGTATCACCGCGCACCTGGATTCCGAAGCCGCCCACTGGGTAGGACAGTCCGCTCTTCCCCACGTTCTTGCGAACGAGGAAGAGTGACTTCCACAGTCCCCAGTGGGGCGCGACCCCCAAGAAGCACTCGCAAAGCACGATGAAGCTCGCGATGCTCAAGACGCCATTGGGGGTCAGATCATGGATCTGAACCCCATAGGCGTACAGGAGCCCACGCACAAAATCGTGCATGGGGAACCCGAAGCCATGCGGAACGAAGTCCGCGAAGCAAACGCGCTCCCCATCGCGAGGAGTGGGAAAAGTCTCTTTGCCAGGGAGGCGTACCTGGACTTCGTCCGCAGACGGCAGCAGGCCCTGCGCGCGGAGCATGTCGACGTCGGCCTTCTTCATCGTCGACCTTTGCCAGTCACCCTCGGGCTTCTTCATCAGCCCGGCGGTGTCGGCGGCGGCGGCGGAGGAGCCAGCGGTGCCCTTCGGCTTGCCCATTGCTTTGGTCGCAAGGTGCGTGGACAGATCGCTAAGAGCTCGAGATGGCGGTGGCAATGGCAGAGCGCAATAGGAGAGGAAAAAGGAAGGAATGGATCGGGGAGGATGACATCCCAAACGCCAGGGCGCAGTACTTATTCCTCGAAGATCGACATCTCAGCCGTCCATCGCGCAAGAGCTCCGAGCGAGGGCATCCGGCCGTCCACGTGTCGCGCGGAGAAACGAACCGTCGCCGCCAACCCCCTCCACTACGCACGGGAACCGAGGCGTCGTCATCGTGCCGCGAAAATTTCGCGCCCACTTCGGAGACGTGACAACTGTGGACCGTGGTCAGCTCTGACAACGGGGCCCACCGCGTCACGTCCCATCGGGCGCAGAGGCGTGCAACAGTTCGTCATCAATGACGTCATCAATCCAACGGCTCCAAAATCAACCGCAGAAACTCGAAAAGATCCGTTCGAGTAGTAAGCTTAGCAGCTGAAGTCAGCAGAGTAAGATCGAGCAACGATCCGAGCACCCGAAAGAACCATTCGAGTGGCAACACAGTAAGCTCGAGCAGCCGAACCAATCCACAAAGTAAGCCAAGCAGGCTGAGTAGAAGCAAGCTTCGCAAAGAAGATGAAGGCAAAAGTAATTCGACTGCAAAGGTTACTCCCATCGGGAGCGGCTGGTTCGACTGAAGAATTCGAGTTCAAGCTCAAGATCAAGCAATCCAATGGCGCGTCCAGGAAGGAGGAGTCCTCTGTCCGACTCTGCGCTTCGACCAAGCACTCGGGGGCTACTGACGTGGGGCTACCTTGCGGGTGGCCCACGATGAGGCTACCTGGGCCGCGCCAAGGATGGAAAGGCCCGCAGAAGGCCCACTCGGGGTATCTCATATCCTAGTCCAACTCGGTTAGGTTTTGTAACCTACCGTATCTGTATCAACCACCCGAGACCTGGCTGCCTATAAAGCCAGGAGGGTTGCCCGTCCTAGGGGCCAGGCACGCTCAGAACTACCACAAACCCTAGCGAGATCGCAATCTCGCTATTGTAATCGCTACTCGCATCAATAACCAGACAAGCAGGAGTAGGGTGTTATCCTCCGGGAGCCCGAACCTGGGTAAACCCCGCCTGTTAGCCGTCGTGATCACCTTGCACTCTTCACTCTCCCCATCAATCAACCCGGGGTGTACAACCCTGGGACTTGCCGAGTTACAACCTCGTCACTCGCCTCCGCATCATTGAGGAGGAGGCACCAGCATCGTCATTCGCGAACGCCGCGAACAACGCAGTTCGCCACCACGCGGACGACTGTACCTGCGCTGCCCCAGGACGCCTCCACCTCCCGTGGAGACGATCACGTACGGGTACGACGTGCCGTTCCCGCTGCGGAATGAGCAGGACAACGACAGCCGGGTTCCTTGCCACAATCGTAGACTCGATGACCACCATCGAGCGCGACAGCCCCGACTACCTCGCCGCCATCGTGGACTCGGTGGCAACGGCGGCCTCGTCCTCCTCTGGCGGCCTCCTGCAACCGTGTACCGCCTCGCCATGACGGCGCGTTCACCAGTCTGGGCGGATCGGTCTCCTCCTCCGCCTTCATCGTGTGCGATGACGACAACAACGATGACATCGACATGGCGTGGCTGGATGACTGGGATAGGGTTTAGGCTAGGGTTAGAGTTTAAATCATTCAAAAATCTATGTACTATATAAGAAAAATGAATGAAATTTGAACTTTCTAAAACGCCTGCGAGGTGTTCGACAGTTTGCTCGTTTAGGGGGTGTGTGTTTGGAGAGTGCCGCTGTGGGCGACATTCGAATATTGTCCGGACACACGTCCGGCACGTTCAAAAGAGTGTTCGGATACATATTTAGAGTTCCCGGTGGAGATACTCTTATATGCAATTTTTTTCTGTTATTTTTGCCGTTGGAGCTTGTCGACGCCCCCACGCTGGCAGTTCACGCGGCTCAATCGGTTACGTGCTGTCCTAGAGACGACAAAGAGAACAAGTCCAATAATTCACAAAAGTAAGAGAGAGAGGACGAAATCTAATACGAACATGCGTACGAGAGTAAAGTCCATATCAAACGTTGCGTTGATAACGGGAAATCTGCTTTGAGTCACAGGTGTAGATGTATTCACTGTTCAAAAATCGTATTTTAAAGGTCATTTAAAAAAAAAATAGGATGTACATCCGGACATTCTATGTTCGCACAAAAAGAATCGTGGAAAAAAAATGAAATTATTGTGGCATTCATAATTTTTTCTGGTCCTCCAAAATAAATTTTTCCCAAGACATTTTTGTCATTTTTACACAAGTCACACAAATATATTTTTTCTAACAAAACTTTGTGTGAACATATAACGTACGGATGCACACACAACATTTTCGTTTGAATTTGAAAATTTGTAAAAGATATTTAGACAGTAGGTTTCATAACAGGTGCATCTCGACCTATGAGTCAAAACATCGTGCCTGATTTAAAATCCTTAACTTTCATTTAGGATTGCTAGCATTCTAAACTACCGATGTCCGTGCGGAAGGTTCGGTTTAAACTGGAAGTAGATACTTCATATATATCTAACTACTGGGAATCAAAGTTCATGTTCTGAATTATCTAATCTCTATAAGTTTAGGGTTTGATATGAACTTTAGTCCGCTCACGAGAGGCATTCTTCTCGGCGAAGGGGGAGTAAGATCAGAAGATTGTTCATCTTAGAGAATCTCCATCGGGACTCTGCAAATTCATATCCGACACCCCCAATTGAGATCCAAGTTCAATACGAGTTAGCTATATACTCCACACTTCGGCACGCTATGTTCAATGAAAAATATAAAAAACATTACAATACTAGTTAAATACGCAATGTAAAGGTTTGGGCACGCTTCTGCACGCCATGAATTCAAACCACACATGAAAATTTCACACTACCACGTGACGGGACATAGTTTGTTTTGATCGCCCACAAGTGTGTCACGAGGTCGAGTTGGCGAGAATCCTGAGCCGAGTTTGTGGGATTCTTGACAAAGCAGTCTTTGAACAAGAGCATATCTCCAATTGTTCTGTGACGTTTCTTCTTGGCACACCACCCTTTCGCTCATACTCCACGCTTCGGCATGGACTGCCATCTTGAATAACGGGCATGACCATCTCGTTCTCGTCTTCATCGGACGCAAGGGCGGTATCGACCCCATCATTTTGTAAAATATGAACTCGTCGTCGTTGTCCATAGCCTACTGAACAAAATAAAGCATCACATACGAATGGTTGAACACCCTGTGTGTGAGGCGAGAGGGAGGAAGAGGCTTTACCCGACTCAATTAATTGCTTCGACACAAGACAAGGTTGGAGGGTGGCGGCTGCGTCAAGCAGTCAAGCGTGATCGCTGTGGCTTGGCTCCAGAAGTACGATTCAAGTTCACGACGATAAGAACGACGACGATGGTGCTATTCGTCGGCGAGAGTAAAAAGAAAGACGAGGTGGGGGACAAATTAATTACTGGGCGTTATTTGTGCGTATAACAGATGGGCCACCCTATCGAAGGGCCTCTCGAACTGATGTCTAGTATTCGAGAGGACATCCAAATTTAGAGGCACTTTCAGAGGCGTCGGGCACAAAATGGCTTAGGGCCAAACTTTGGAGATCGTCGAGATGGGAGACGTTCTGACCCTCAGTGGAGATGTTCTCTAGAGAGCCAAGAGCTTTGCAGTCGATTTTCATCACATTCATCACGCACATTGGCTTGTGTTATGCGTGCCCGTGCGTCACGCCACTAGCTACACACCTGCCGGCGGCAAGGCAGTTAGGTAGGTAGGATTTGGGAGCAGAGGAGCTCGTCTCATCTTCATGGCACGCCCATCCCGACCCTGATCCTTTCCACGCTACAACACCGGCCGTCAGATCCCTAGGCCACCTCCGTACGAAATTAGCCGCCGGGGGCGTTGATTCAAATCAGGCGGCTAAAACGGGGCTAGCTTTATCTTTATCTTATTTTTGCACTGTAGGAGCGGCCGGGAGAGAGAGGCTTTAGCGCTTTGCTTCATCTCTGCCTCTGCCTCTCACGCACTGCTTTTCCTATAGCGCGAGAGAGAAAGAGGGAAGGCGATCGAGAGCCCACCGCGTTTTCCCTTCTCCTCCTCGCTAAGCAACTCATCGACAACCTTAGTAAGCACTAGTGCTAGTTAAGCTGCGGCCTGCCGGAAGCAAGGTACCGGCGGTGGAGAGAAGCGACGACTGACGAGAGATCGACTGAGCGGAGATCATGGCGCCACGGAGGAGCAGGCAGGCGCCGCCGCTTGTTTCCTTCCTCCTCCTCGGGTTCTTGCTGCTCGTCCTCCATGTCCCGTCTGCAGGTATGCCGGCCCTGTGTTCGTCTTTTTGTCCTGTCGGTTAATTCACACAATCTGAATTCTCTTCTTGCTATCGAATCGAGCTGTTTGGACTTTCGAAGCTTCTCCGCCCCTCTCTTTTATTCCGTTTTCTCGAGAGTTGAGCCGAGCACATGTCCAGATGTTGACTCCTTTCTTCTTCTTTCGTTAATTCCTGCTAATCGGAAAGTAAATACTATTGATAGTGGTAATAGTTGTAGTGCAATATAGTAGCTGAGGGTTCACGTAGCTTTACAAGTTTTTTCAACCGAAAGCAATGTTGGTTCTTCGATCACTCGATGTCCGTCGATCCTTCTTTTCCTGTCGTCTGTCGACATGGTTTCGTTCTCTATGATGCGGGGAGTTGAAAATAATGTGGGTTACAGTGAAATAAACAGTGTCTGCATTTTGTTGGAGTTCTCTGATTCTCTCAACCGTGCAAGTTTATATAGAGGAAGAAAACGATCCAATCGTGCAAATTTGTCATTTGAATTCTCGAAAGAATTTGCCATTTGAATTCTGCAGAGAATCTCTTGTTATCTTGCAAATTTAGTACGTACGTAGTAGTGTGCGTAATCCCTACCAGTGCCAGCTGCTTATGTAAACGTGTCCGCGTGCAGCGCCGCAGTCCTTCATCGGCATCAACTACGGCGACGTCGCCGACAACCTGCCGCCTGCTGCGTCGACGGCGCGCCTCCTCAAGTCCACGACCATCGCCAAGGTGCGCCTCTACCGCACCGACCCGGCCGTCGTCTCCGCCTTCGCCGGCACGGGCATCTCCCTCCTGCTCGGCGCCGCCAACGGCGACATCCCCAACTTCGCGTCCTCGCCGGCTGCCGCCGCCGCCTGGGTCGCCTCCCACCTCCCGGCCTCCTCGTCCCCCGCCATCACGGGCATCTCCGTCGGCAACGAGGTGCTCTTCGCCGACGACGCCTCCCTGGCCGCGCAGCTCGTGCCGGCGCTGCAGAACGTGTACGACGCGCTGCCGCCCAACTCCAGCATCAAGGTCTCCACCGTGAACGCCATGGACGTGCTGGCGTCGTCCGACCCGCCGTCCTCGGGCGCGTTCAAGCCGGCGCTCGCCGCCGCGCTGGACCCGCTGCTGGCCTTCCTCAGCAAGACGGGGTCGCCGTTCCTCGTCAACCCGTACCCGTACTTCGCGTACCAGGACGACCCGCGCCCCGACACGCTCGCCTTCTGCCTCTTCCAGCCCAACGCCGGCCGCCCCGACGCCGGGTCCGGGCTCACCTACACCAGCATGTTCGACGCGCAGGTGGACGCCGTGCGCGCCGCGCTGGACGCCAAGGGGTACAAGGACGTGGAGGTGGTGGTGGCCGAGACCGGGTGGCCGCACAGCGGCGGCGCCGACGAGGCCGGCGCGTCGGTGGAGAACGCGCGCGCCTTCGTGTCCGGCCTCGTGTCGCACCTCCGGTCCATGGTGGGCACGCCGCGGATGCCCGGCAAGTCGGTGGACACCTACCTGTTCGCCGTGTACGACGAGGACCTCAAGCCCGGGAAGGCGTCGGAGAAGTCGTTCGGGCTGTTCCAGACCACGCTGACCGAGACGTACCCGACGGGGCTGATGAGGAACGGCACGGCCGGGTTGACCCCAGCACCGTCGCCGACTCCTGCGCCGCCAGTGCGACCGGCGAGCCCCCCGCCGGCGACGCCACAGGTGGGTCTTTAACTCCTATAATCACAGCGTTAAAAGTTTCTTGCTTAGCCAACTCAGCTATTGCTTCCAATTGGTGCAGGTAACTCCGACTCCTCCGGTGCAGCCGGGCGCGGCGGCGACGGTGGCACCACCTACTCGCCATACTCGTAGTGCTGCTGAGTCGTTTCGCACCATCTCAGCGCTCCATCTCTTTGCCTGTTTCTGTTTTATGGCTTTGTTGTTCTGACCATTTGGTCTGCAATTTCTGTGAAGTGTACTGAGGCAGCTTGTGTTTTACTGATATGTTGTAGTATTGCATTGTCCACGCATTCGTATACGAAACCACGTAATATCAGTTGCAGAACAGCTTGCCCATCTCAAAGACAGTGTAATGACAAACTGAAGATCATGTCATAAAAAGAATGATCAGCTGAAACATACACAAGCAGTTTGCTGACGTACAAATACACCAAAATCAATGTGCAAGCAAAACATACAAGCTGCAGACATTGGGCGAGGACAACAGAAACAACAATCTTTAGGGAAATACCTAATGCTTCATAAGAAGTCAAGAACAGCTCTACACCTCTCAGCATACCACCATGGTAAAAAACAAGGCAAAGGCAGCATCAACCAAACAAAGACACAACACAAAAAATGTCGATATCAGAATTATGCGCCGGAGTGAGAAACCGGTGAGGTGATGAACTGTCCGTCCTGGAAAACGTGGATGTACTGTTGAGGCATGGCATGCTCCACCTACAGCATAATAGCCGCAGTTAGATGCAATTAAGTTATTTGTAGAACGGGGACTAAATAATAACTCAACCTAAGCCACTACTCCATTTGGTACTAAGTCACACATGATAATGTGAGTACATATCATATCTTACCCAGTCGCCATCAGTGACGCCGCAAGGAACCAATACATTCATTTCACTTGATTTAGCCGAAGTAATAGAAGCTCCCAGGGATTCTTTGCTCAAGTATAACTGACACCCAGATGAGTTGTCGATTGATATTGTTGGTGCAGTACCCTACAGGTAAAAGATAATACCTTCAGTCATTCACGATACCATGAGTAGCAGAATAAATCACATTCAATATAGTGAGTTTATGTGGATTGCAATTAAATAAAGAGTACAGAGTGATTACAGAAAACTAGCTCGGTACAATAGCAACGTGTGGTCTTGTGGGGCTTAAATTATTGATCTTCCCAGTGGTACTTTGAAATTAGCAACTACCAAACACTTGAGTCCATAAAATTTGTAATCATGAATGGAGAATGAACTAAAATGGGAAACATGAACCCAAAAGTTTAAATAAGCAAGGTTGTAGTCAACACCATGTAAAAGTTATTCATAACAGAAGACTCTAGGAAGTAAAAGGTAATCAAATCTTATGTCAAGAGGCTATTTCAAATCACAAAGTGGACAAATAAAAAGGGATATAAATAAGAACATAAATGATATCAGTTAGAAGTGCAACGAGGTGCTACAATAAAGTTCCAATAATAATAAAAACTAAAAAACTGAGGATAGTGTGCAAAAATAATCCCAGAAAAAGAACATCTTCAACACCAGATACCTCTGTCAGCAAAGGATAATAGCAAGAAAAGAAAGTGTTCTTATTAGATTATCTAAGAATAACCAGATAAAAGAGATTCCAGCAAATTCTAGATTCCGATAAACTACTAGATTGCGTAATTGGTTATCTTTATAATAAATGAAATATCTTGTTTTCAAATACTGCAATTTTGAAACGAGATAAGTTTTCTACAGCCATGAAATGGCTTCCTCCATCTCTGTCCCACTCCCACATTGATCTCTCCAGTCCAAAGTTTTTTCTTTTGTTATTAATGTGCAATTTTGATTGGTTGACATACAGATCTGAATGCCTATGAAAATATTTTAACAAAATTGGAAAGACAATAATATTGCATCATTTCATGATGCTCAAACTTGCTACTACAAGCATGAGAGTCAAGATTCAAACGTTTTAACCAGCACGTAAATAAAAGCAACATTTTTTTAATGAAATACTTCAATTTACAAACATAAATTCACAAAGTAATTCAATACCTGACACTGAACCTCAACACCATTACAGTTGACAACCTCAAAAGCTGCTACGACATCCTGCAATACATAGTAAACTAACTTAGCTTGATATATTCAATACTTATTAGCCGATGTCGCGTTGTCCGAGAACAGGTTTTGCTAACCTTGAAAACAATTCCAAACTTGGTGCATTTGTCGACAGTGATATTGTTTACTTTACCTGCAAAATGTTTTTTATATTAAAAATTACCAAAATCTTACACAGAAGTGTACAATATCCTAAGTAAATACTCATAGACATTACCATTTACTTGAAGGACAGCATCCTTGCATCCATACACATAGACGGATTGCTTCGAATCACAATCATTAATAGCAAGGTCCTTTTTACCAACTTGATTTTCAACTACCCACCTGCAATTTTTCTAACCTCAGAAGGAATACAAATAGAATAATCAACTGTAAAGAGAGAAGTGTTCATATTTCCAGAATCAAAATATTATCCTACTCATTAAATGATGCAAACTCCGCTAAACAGCATTTAAACATTTCCATAACTAAGAACTAGGTCATCCTCTAGTGGTAGGGTCACAGTGGTGCATCCACCCTGGGCGTTGCTGGACGGCTGATCGGCTTGCTCGCCGTGGACTGCCACACCCACCCTGCTGCCCGCTATGTGACCAGGCACCGGAAACAATCCAGCACCTCTTTTTCAGATGCTCCTTTTCCAAGCAGGTGTGGCTTGAGATCCTATCAGGGCTGCGTCTCACTTGCCGTGTGCCTGATGACGAGGAAAACTTGACGGAATGGTGGAGTAAGGCACATCATCACACAGCGAAGCCGATGCGCAAAGGACTTGCCTCCGCGGCGTTGCTGATTCCTTGGATGATATGGAAACACCGCAATGACTGTGTGTTCAACGCTGCAACCCCATCAACTAGCGCATTGGTGAGCAAGATCAAGGCTGAAGCTGCACTTTGGGCTAGAGCCGGTGCATTGGGTCTGCGCGCCATTCTCCCAAACACTTGGGATGTACACTGATTTTCTGTTTTTTGGCACTGTACCTCCTCGGAGGTTTTAGCAACTCTCTCTTTCCAATGTAAAGAAACGCAAATGTCATTTGTGTTTCCTCTAAAAACAGTGGTGCATCCCTGCTGACCAGAGTTCGAATCCTGTCAGGATCAAATTTCAAGTATCTCACCCGTGGGAGCTCTACCTATTTAAAGTGACACAAGGTTCCTCTCTCCTGTTGGATTAGTTTTTACAATTACCATATCTGTTAAGAAAATTAATTCAGCGCAGGATATTTGTACATCAGATGGGGACTATATTCTGTGTTATAAATTGTATCTGATACTTAATTCAATCTTAATTCCATGTACTTTTCTAATTTTATTTGCATTAAATATTCTTGATATCGCATTTAATTATCTGTACAATGTGATCTTTTTTTCTTACACCCTGAAAGCTATCTGCGGCTCCACCATAATGGGCCCATTGTCTTACTTAAAATCATGAACCCATCTACTTGTATACTACAAACCTAACATGTGCAAACATTCATCTAACATGTAATTAACCAGGACTGTCGATCCATCTCACTTTTAGCTTCCCTATCAAGTATGCCCAAATTAACATTCTTGCACCTTCTTTGCCCGCTCTCTAACCCAACTAATCAAACACGAGGCGGCAAGGCCTCGATGATTTTTTACATGGTTGGGACTGCCTGGCATTGGCTTAGGCCACCAATCAAACCCATTTGGCCATATGTACCAGAGACAACCTGTACTAGTGTCCTGGCCAATATATACTCGATAATAAATTTTGTTACACTTTTCTTAACTGCAGTTAACACTCACTTGCGACCCATCTGAAGCTCCAGTTTTGGGGGTGCAGACTTGAAGGCAAAGGATCCTGCACGAGAAGTTTTCTCAGGAGCAGGAGCAGCAGCAGTACTGTTAACAACACCACTTCTGTCAGCACGGTTTTTAGTCTTCATGTCATCAGTAACCTTTCGCAACCCTGCACAAAAATTGCGGGGCTTCGTATGTCTGCTGTTCATTTTTGAGAGAAATACAAATCCTCAGGTCGTAGAAAAAGTAGGCGCTTTCATTTACCTGAAGTAACAGGTTTGCCCCCACTGATCTCTTGAAAGACAGCTGACATTCCTTGTTTGGGTTGTGAAGATTTTGGGGATTTCTCTGCACTAAAAAGAGGAGCTGAAGGTGGAGCGGGTGGAGGAGGGCCCTTCACCGCCGGCGCTTTAGGTGTTGGAGCAGCAGCCTTTGGTTGGACAGCAGGTCCACTTCCAGCAGGACCCCAGACAGGCCCAAGAGGGTAATACTTTTTAACATAATCCCGCAAGCCTGGCATGTAGAGCTCCTTCAAAGCTTTAGCCCACTCAACATGGTCAGCATCTTTGTTCCTGTACTCAACGAGAACCTAAGAAAAAAAATGGTGTATATGCGTCATGAACCATCGCAGTATATATAAATTTTGTTTCCTGGTAGAATGAGAACTTTCAGCTGGATATGTAATAGCATCGTAATGTGACGCAGTAGACAAATCACTCTTTATGAGGACATTGTACGAAGTTTAATCACCATCCCAAGAAAAATGCAGGAAAAACATGATCAGTTGCTATAAGATTAGCGTATAGGTATAGCTGGATTAACCAATAACATAAATGATACGGAAATCTTCATTACTCTAAGAAGCTTAAGAATAAAACTATTATTGTTAACTTTCAGATACTGTAAGACATTTATAGTATTAGCTCATCTGAAACTAGCCCTAAGAAGCTCAGTTGAAACTCGAATAATAGATAAGTTGTCAAGAAAATACAGTCCCCGAAATTCCTTTCCATAAATATGCTGACAGCCAGGTTGACCTTATCCTTATCTAAGTTGTCAAGAAAATTCAGTCCCCGAAATAGCATCTTACAAGCCTATCTCAATTGTGCTAACAGGTACTGTTTTGGATGCTCGTAGGGTTCCATTTCTCCAGGATGAAAATAGCTTTGAAAACAAAGTTGTCTAAGAGCTAGTATTGAGACAAACATATATGCGAAATGAGTTGTTTTGCTTGAAGAAAAGAAAAAACATCCTAGCCAGTGTGTAATCACTGCCATCCCATTCATCTATTGTGGACCTTTCCAAAAGGAAACATAACCGAAGCATTCTAATCAGTTTCTCATCGTTCGCAAATCCAACTTCAGCAGTAGGTACAAATACCGCAGGTAAAAGTGCATAAATGAAATGATAGAAAAGGCATATACCTTGTTATTGTAGAACTCCGCCATCTGCCAACTTTCTTCAACATGTGCTGTTGGGAAACTCATGCCTTACAGAGAGGAAGAACAAAAGAAAATCAGGGGCGTAATTTGTATAACCTCGACGGGACTCAAAAAACCGAAGCCTACAAAGAAATTTAACTAACCACAATCTTTTCCTAAGAATGCAACCCAAGCCAAGGCAGCGAGACTGTCGGCAACACTCTTCATATGGTTGAAATAGTCGGGCCTCCTTCCTTCAGTCATAGCAGTTGCTTTTCCAATAGCTTCATTTAGAGGCTTAAAGAAATCATGCGCATCCGCCATTGATGCGGGTTTCTGCATAACCAACAAGAAATTGCTCAGCGAAGTAAAGAATGTAATTTGCATTTTGCAGATCCCTCGAGCGTGGCGCTAACTTTGCCTCATGTGTCAATGCATTGCCGATAAATCGGTACTGCTGCACATCACAGGACCTACATTCTGAATCACTGTCTGCAGACGCCATTTCAACATAATGACCTCAGCCCCAGACGTCTCGATCGACAAAAATCCTAAATTTCCTAACCTCGCACCACAATCCCGGCTCGATCAGCCATTCATTCCCGCGCAAGCGAAACTCCTCCCGTAGACACGCATCGGATTGACCGGAGCAGCCGGGGATCTAGGCGCCGAAAGTAGCGGATCGAGGGGGGAGGGGGGCGGCGCCGTACCTGGAGCTGCTTGGCCTGGACGAGGAGGTCCTTGGCGACGGCGAAGGCCTCGGCGAGGACGTTGGTGGCCTCCAGCACTTTGCCGCCGATCTTCTCGGCCGCGGCGTTGAGGCGGGCGAAGGCCTCGGCGACGAACTCGTCGTAGGCCACGATCGCCGGATCCGACGCCGCCGGGACGCCCTCCCCGATGTCGCGCGGCGCCGCGGAGAGCGATGCGCCGGCGGCCTCCAGGCGCGCCACCGCGGCCTCGAGCCGCTCCACGAGCGCCTTCTCCATGGCGGCCGGGGGGATGAATCGAGTGCGAGCCTGGGCGTGCGTTCGTGGCGTTCGTGCGACGGTGTTGCGGTGATGAGCGTCTGTGTGGCGCCGCGTTGCAGCTGGTGCGGTTTTTAATGGAATTTACGGCTTCGCGAGCAGCTCTGCCTGGAAAATGGCGTGCGTTTTCCTTTTCTGTGGCTGGCGACAAGAGAAATGCAAGGCGATGGTGTCGTACTGGATAATTCTCGATTTCGGCAGGGACGTGATTTGCACTGTATTTCCTTCGGCCATATCGGCAAAGCTTCAGATCAGATATTATGACAAGAGAAATAAGTGTGTCAAATTCATATGGTAGGGACGTAGAGTTTAGAGAGACAAATCTTGAAGTTCCTATAAGTATGTCATGAGTTTCGTGATAGCCTCCATTCCTATCAATAAGGGCATGTATAATGGGATGATGTCAGTCTTCTCTTATGCCTGTTTTGAAACATAGAAATTAAAACGCAAGAATTGAGATGTTTTCTAAATTTCTGCAGGAACCAAAACCACAAAAATTTCTAAAGTGTTGTTTGGATGTCATGCAAAAAAATATAGTAATTATAGACATAGAAAGATTAAAACATGAGGTGAGAACTCATATTGTTTTTCTCCAAAACTCTTATGAAATAGACTATCACATGAAAATTTCAAAAAAAAACTAAGTTTGCTATTTCTTTGTTCCAAGCGGTATCATAAGAAATGTTGCAATAAGATATCCTCCAAAAATTCTTATGAAAATTTTCTGTTTCAAATGGGGCTTAAGCGTTGCCACGTAAGATATTTGTCTATTTGAACCAGGGTGAATGAAGAAAGAAGAGGTTGCTTTCGCTTAATTGAGATTTTACGAAATAAGAGAAGGCTAATTTTCTCATTAATTTCTACTAGAATATAATTAATTGTCATTAATTATTCGGGATAATAATAAGAGATAATACTTTATTATTTATAATTTTTATTCTCTAGATGATGTGGATAGCTAAGAAAATGCGTGTCTTTTCTACCATTATACATGCACTAAAACATAAATCTTATCGCGTGGTTGAAGGGGAGCCACGGGGTTTATTATTTTCCATCTCACCCGTCTCTATTAATCTTCCCATCGTTGTATGCATCCCCATATTTCACGGGGCAGCGATGCACAACCAATCATTGTAGAATTCCAGCCATGCGCAATGTCAGCCGAGGGAGTGACATGTTCGAGATGTTAGATTTCTACCACGTCGGCACCTTTCTTTCTTATAATTTTGAAGATAAAAAACAATATGTAATCATAATAACACAGACATAGGGAGAGTATGCAAGCGCACATTTAAATATGTAATATATCTTGGATGAATCTGACATACATTTGAGGTGGATTGACCATTACAACATGCATGGAGGGGCTAAATGTTTGGGGGCGATCTAGGAGTTTGAGGTGGCCCGACATTGGGTGCATTTCCAATGGACGAAGAAGTGTCATTCTTGCCCCAGGCGTGAGGCCGAAAGAGAAGACATGCAAACGGGTATGGGGTTTCGTCGGCTCGTAAATTTGTGTTCTCAATTGAGTAGGCGATGTTGTGACGCCCGAAAATCGGTACTATGTAGATTTAAACGATTCCGCCGAAATCCGCATAATAACGATTTTAGGTCGCCCACCAGACATAATGTGTATGCCGAAACATGCGCATTATGTGCGTGAAATTGTGAAACATTACAACAGTTCCGATACATCCACAAATACAACAAAAGATATAATTACAACAACAACTCGAACGAGTCAAGATACAAATGTTACAATACACAGATACAAATGACAGCGGAAGCAAAAATAGTATCCGACTACGGATAAGATGCAAATTGGACTAAGAGTTCTGAAGATAAGCAATGACGCCATATCCCTGCCCAGCCAAGCCGGAGGGATTCCCAAGCTAACGTCGTCAGACTTCAAACCTGTTGACTGCACATAAAGCACATCTCAAAAGAGGGTCAGGGCACTCCCTGGCAAGCAAAGCCGACTTGCCTACTTTCTACACCATCTCCCAAAATATAGGGGAGGTGGACTTAGCGGCAGCAGCACTAGCAACCTAAAGAGACACGCTACAACTTCCGTCTAATCAGAGAGGGATAAGAGAGCGCATAAGATAACCAACTACTACTAACACCAAACATAACCCATTATCGGATTAACCCCCTCAACCAAGTATGAGGAAGCAATTCGGCAAAACTCACACGTTGAACAGTTTTAATTATCATTTATGGTGAAAGTAATTCTATATAACTAGTCAGGTTAATTAACAATGATTAGGTGTAAGTTGTCTAGATCTTGTTAGCCAGCATCATCACCAAAACGTCCATAACCGTGGACACGGCTCATCGATAAGATTATACCTTGCAGGGTGCACTACTGGACCCATACTCGCATGATCAACCCAGTCAAAAACATTAGGGCCTTTCAACCCAACTATTTTCCTTCACCGCAACAAGTCCAGGAGCCACGGGAGCTATGCTGGTCCCGGCCAAAAGGGTGCGGACTCCCGCAGGACACACCCCTCCGCACCAACAGGCCGCGCCCTATATGCATGTAACAAGGCACACCGCCAAAGTAAAATACTACACTAGTATCGATGCATATGAGACAAATGGAAAACCCGAACTAGGTGCAGCTCCCGGACAAGTCGAAGTTCCAGTCAAAGTCGAGGGGGGGCTCCATTGGGCCTCCCACAAGTGGTTAGTGCGCTCAAAATTGGATCCGAGGACAAAATCTCAGTTCCTAGGTCGGCACTTAGCAGAACAAAGCACCTCGCAAGGCCTTCCGCCGGTGCCTTATCTTTTAATTATAATACCCCAATATAATATAACATTTAATTAAGGTAGAATAATCTATCACTAAGCATATGTAATAAACGACCAACAGAGGACTCGCACAACCAACTCTAAGCATGCGCTACGACTCGCAAGGCTAACAGATAAACATTCAACAGGTGATGGGATGTGGGGATAAAGCTGTATAGGCTGCAGGATAAACATGTGATGGGATCGTAATAAAGAATCGAATACTAGGGTAGCAGAGATCAACGGCAGGAATGAAAGACAATGTATAGGTAAACAAGCAAACTTTGCTTGCCTGGAATCCCGCATGGAAGCAGATCTTGTCGTTGCTCACACATCTCAACGTCTTATCCGCGAAGAAGCAACAAACACTGGAAAGCGTAAAAGATGCATTTTACAACTACGGCAAAAGATCCAACCTGATCAAACGAGAATGATGCATGGCATGGAAGGATGCAAAACAATGCAGGTAATCCAAATTAAGTGGGAAAACAATCCTGACAATTAATATTTAGGTGCAAGTTATTTATTTACCAGCAATATTAAATGTTGGTTAACATGGCAACACATGGCATGGGTGATCTAATTAAATTAAATGGAATAGGACATTATATATTTATTACCCCACACATTCCACATTTAATTATTTAGATGCAACAAATAATTACACTAAGCAATTAAAAAGAAAGATGCAAAATGGCATAAGAATGGCATATTAGTATTCATTGCATTTTTCTGATAAATAAACATATAAAGATTACTTCATTTGGAGTTATAGATTAAAAGTTATTACATATTAAAGTTTAGGGGTGTTTCTGTAAATGACAGGGACTTGTTCGCGAGGAAACAATGCTGGGGAGGTGCTCTGGGTAGAAACCAGCAACTATAGGGGGCTCTGGGTAATTATCCCAGTGTTTCTGGGTTCTGGGACTTTTCTCACCGCAGGGGAAAGCAACCCGCGCGGCTGACTTGCGGGACCCGATGCCACGCTGGCGTGTGCGGGTGTGTGGTTGCCGTGCGGGCTCCCGCGGTCACTGACCAGTGGGGCCCGCCTGTCAGTGGGACGCAAGCAGTAAAAAGGTTGGGCTTTTAATCCACGCGCCCGCGGACTCGAACAAGCGATCTCCAGCGTTGAGGGTAGCTGCGCTAGCCAGTAGGGCTTGGTGGTGATGTTGACATGCTACACAACGAGTGGTTTTTAACCCCAAACACTAATGCTAACTGACGAAAACTGAAGACGCAACAGGTACTGTCGAAACTGAAGTTTTCGTTCGGACCGTTTGCAACGGCGGCGAAGAATCGGAAGCCGGCGACCTCAACAGGGCGGCGCGGCGCGTGCGTGTGTGTAGGTGGTGCGGGTCCGTACGGGGGACTCGTTTTTGTGCCCAGGCTGAGGAGGGGAGGCACGGGCGCTCAGGTGCGTGCTCGACATCCCGGTGGCGTCACGCCCGCGGCGGACCCACGCCGGCACCGGCCATCCGACGAACCTGAGGCGAGATGGGAGGAAAGAGAGGTGGAGGAGGTGTGGAGGCTCACGGTGAGGTTGCTGGAGTAGAGGACCGAGCCCGAGGACGACCGGAGGGAAGGGGATTGCGGCGGCGCGCTCCGCCGGCGTCGGAGACGAAGGGGACGAGGGCAACGGCTAAGAGCATCCCCGGCTCGATTCCTGCGGTGGAGAGGATGGATAGGTCGTCGTGGGCCTTCGGGGCTCCTCCTACGGGCTTCGACCGCACCGGAGCGGAGAGGGACGGCGTGGTGGTCTCCGGTGGTAAATTTGTGGAAGAAGAACAGAGGGGAGAGGGACCGAGGGGAGGTGGCGGCGGCGAGGAAAGAAGAGGGAGGGGAGCTAGGGTTTTCGGGCGCTGCGACACGTCTTAAGGAGAGAGGGGGAAAGGTGGAGGCAGGAGCACATGGAGGTGGGGGCACCATGGCGTCAGGCTTGCTTTTCTTCTCTGCTTTCTTCTCTGACCGTACGGAGGTAGGAGGAGAGGAGAAGTGGGCCGGGGTGGGCTTCGACCAGAAAAAGAAGGTGGGCCAGAGTGGGGGTTTCGGCCCAGGTAAGTATTTTCTCCCTGTGAAACTTATTTTTCTTTTAATTCTTTTTCTGTTTTTGTATTTCTAAAACAAACTTAGAAAAGAATTTTGAATAAAGAATCTTTACAAAAATAGTTTTAGTTTAAAATAGGCAATTTAATAAACTAGTGTTTATAATATTTGCAAAAGATTTGAAATACACATTTTAATTAATTTCAAAAGCATTTGAATTTAATTGTGAGAAAAAGAATTTAAGTGGAGTTTAAATTTAAATGCCATAAATTAAATGAAGTGACCAATGCATGATGAAATGATGACATGATGATGCACAAAAGAGAAACAACAAAAATCTAATTGGGGATAAATCCCGGGGCGTTACAACCGACACCACTAACAAGGGATCGCGTCCCGCGATCCACGCCGAGACCACAAAGAGAGAGGGGTAACTATCGAGTCTTCACGCTCCGGGATGAACTTCTCGACACCACTAAAAAGGGATTGTTGCTCCACCTTGAAATTATCGACACCACTAACAAAAGGAGTTGCTCCGACGAAGACGACTCCGAAAGATCGAACCTAATAGGGTAAAAGGCAATAAATCGTCCACCCACACGTAGGATCATAAAACTTTGAAAGTTTGGATAAGAGAAGAGACTCCAAAACAAGTAAGATAAGAGGAGAATTAGAATTGAGTTAAGTGGCATGGCAGGAAAGCGTAAAAGATGCATTTTACAACTACGGCAAAAGATCCAGCCTGATCAAACGAGAATGATGCATGGCATGGCAGGATGCAAAACAATGCAGTTAATCCAAATTAAGTGGGAAAACAACCCCGACAATTAATATTTAGATGCAAGTTATTTATTTACCAGCAATATTAAATGTTGGTTAACATGGCAACACATGGCATGGGTGATCTAATTAAATTAAATGGAATAGGGCATTATATATTTATTACCCCACACATTCCACATTTAATTATTTAGGTGCAACAAATAATTACACTAAGCAATTAAAAAGAAAGATGCAAAATGGCATAAGAATGGCATATTAGTATTCATTGCATTTTTCTGATAAATAAACATATAAAGATTACTTTATTTGGAGTTATAGATTAAAAGTTATTACATATTAAAGTTTAGGGGTGTTTCTGTAAATGACAGGGACTTGTTCGTGAGGGGTGTTTCTCCACTTGTCCGTTGGACTGCGGGTGCGAGACAGACGCGTAGCTGAGCTTGATCCCCTGCTCTGAGCAGAAGTCCTTGAATTCTTCGGCTGTGAAGTTCGAGCCGTTGTCGGTGATGATCCCGTTTGGTACCCCAAATCTGAAGATGATTGACCTGATGAAGTTGACCGTTGTGGATGCAGTCGAACTTGTGATGGGCACGGCTTCGATCCACTTTGTGAACTTATCGACTGCAACCAGGAGGTGAGTGTGACCTCCGGGTGAGGATTTCTTCAGCGGGCCCACCATGTCCAGACCCCATTGGGCAAAGGGCCAGGCTAATGGTATTGTTTTGAGTTCTGATGCTGGGGCGTGCGGCTTGTTGGCAAATTCCTGGCACCCTGTGCATTTCTTCACCAGCTCCTCGGCGTCCTGCATGGCTGTCAGCCAGTAGAACCCTGCTCGTAGCGCCTTGGCCACCAGTGCCCGACTGCTGGCGTGATGCCCGCAGGTACCCGCGTGGATGTCGAGTAAGATGGCTTGGCCGTCGACTGGATCTATGCACCTTTGCAGGATTCCTGAGATGCTTCTTTTGTAGAGTTCTCCGTTGATGACGGTGAAACTTTTGGAGCGTCTGATGATGCGCTTTGCTTCGACTGGGTCGGCCGGTAGCTTCTGATGCAGTATGTATGCCAGGTACGGTCCTGTCCATGTGGCTTCGACTAGCATGACCTCCATGGGGACCTAGTCTTGGCTTGGCGGGTTGGCATCGCCTTTTGTTGTTGCAGTGCTTGCTGTACTCTGAGTCTTGATGGATCTCTGCGTGATGCACTCGAGGAATACTCCGGGTGGGACTGGCACCCTGTCTGAGCCCATGTTAGCGAGGGCGTCGGCTTCTTCGTTACTTTCACGGCCGATGTGACGCAGCTCGCAGCCGTCGAAGTTTCCTTCCAACTGATTGTAGAGGTCTCTGTAGGCGCGCCTTCCTATGCGGGGGTCAGACTCGATGAGACCTTGACCGTCTTTCCACTGTCAGTCGGATGGACTTGGTGGGTGACAGTGTCGTCATTCGTGTTGAACGCTGCGTCTTTGGCGGGCTTCTTGCGAGCCGGGAAGATGGTCTTGTCATTGTCGGCTGATATTGCCTTGAAGTGCTCTTCGACGCCGAAGAACTCGGAGATCTTGGCGAACTCGCGGTCGCAGCTGTTGGAGAGCCCGAAGTCGCCGCGGACGGTGATCACTCCTTTCGGCCCGGGCAATTTTATCATCAGGTAGGCGTAGTGGGGTACTGCCATGAACCTGGCAAAGCTTGGGCGTCCGAGGATGGCGTGGTATTGTGACTTCCAGTCGACGACCTCAAAGTCTATCGACTCCTTCCTGAAGTCCTCGGGTGTACCGAGGATGACGTCGAGTGTGATTGTTCCCATGGGCGTGATTGCTTGCCCTGGTACTATGCCGTGGAAGGTGGTCTCCGATTCCGGCAATTTCTCTGTCGACCTGTTCATTCGTCTGAGGGTATCGGCGAATATGATGTTGATGCCGCTGCCTCCGTCCAGGAATACCTTCTTCAGGCTATAGTCGCCGATCAAGGCCTCAATCACGAGTGCGGCGTGCCCGGGTCGGACTACCTCCGCTGGGTGATCTGCCCTGCAAAATGTGATTGGTGTCTCCGACCCGCGCAGGTAGTCTGGTACCGCGCGCGGGCTGTTGATGGCTTGGAGTACTTGGCGTGTGATGATTTTCTGCCTCCTGTTCGACGGGGGTCCCTTCTGGATCATGTTCAGCTGTCCCCGTGCGGCTGGGTACGTGTCGGCTGCTGTCGACGGACCTTGTTGCTGCTGCTGCGGCTGAGGGAACGCTCCTGCCGCCTGTACTTGATTGTTGTTTGCGGGTGCTGCCTGGATGGCGAGCTGCGGTGCCGCTTGTATGGCCTGCACCGGGGCGATGATTTGCTGCATGGCATGGTAGATCTTTCTTGCTTTGCGGCAATCCTTTAACAGGTGGTTTGAACCCCACTTTCCTGTTGCCGGGTTGCGGAACGAGTGATGCTTACAGGGTTGCATCAGTTCCTCTGCTGGGGTCAGCGGGCGCTTCCACTCGCGCTTCTGACTTCCATCATTGTGGTCGATGCTGCTGCTGCCACGGTTGTACTGACTCGAGCTGGGCTGCCGACTTTGCTCGTACTGTCGGCTGCTGTCACGCTTGTCCTCACGGGGGGTTTCATAACCCGCCGCTACTAATTCGATTGAATCGTGGGTGTAACGTGCCTTCTTCTTTTGACGTGCTTCACGCCAGTTGCTTGTTTCGCCTTCCTTTTTGGGAGAAGTTTCGCGGAAATAATCCTCTCCTTCGGCCCATTGGTTGGCTGTCTTCATGAGTTCTATTGTGGTCTTCGGCTGGAGCCTACCGAATTCCTCCCGGAGGTCGCGGCGAGCGACGCCATGCATGAAGGCGTCCATCACTTGATCCTCTGATACGGGTTCCATGGTATTGCGGAGGAGTGTCCACCTCTGGATGTAAGAGCGGAGCGACTCATCCTTCCCTTGCTTGCAGGCCTGCAACTCGATGTAGGTTGTCGGCCTGGCGAATGTTCCCGAGAAACTCTTGATAAAATTATCCTGGAATTCCTCCCTGGTTCGGAAAGAATCTTTGGGTTGGCTTGTGAGCCACCCGCGTGCCGAGTCTGTCAGCATGAGCTGGATGTACTGCATTGCTGTAGTCGACGTTCCGCCTTGACAGGTGCAAGCGATGAGGTAGTCTTCGAGCCATAGCTTTGGGTCTTGCTTTCCGTCGTACTTTGGTGTGCCAGCCGTCAGCTTGAAGCCTTTAGGCATGCGGGTGTCGCGGATGTTGAAGCTAAAGCATGCCGCGCCACACGGCTCGAAGTCGCGGTCGGCGTGGTTGTCCGCGTGTGCCGCGCTAGCCGAACGCTCCTTGCGGTTGCGGTCCACCGTCTTCTGTGTCAGGACGTCACGGAGGTCCTTGACTGGCTGTCGCTGCGCCGCCGGGATGCCCGACGTCGTTGGTTCAGTCGCTCGGTTGCTTGGCCCCTTGGCCGCCAGAGCTTCTTCGATTGCCCTTATGGAGGCAATTTGTTGCTTGTGGAGAAGGGAGCGCGCATCCGGTGGATGTGTGAGCCGGAGGTATGTCTCGACTGATATCAGGGCGGCATTCGCCGTCTTTGGGACGGGTATCCCGTTTTCATCTTCGGTGACGAAGGACGAGTCGAGGTTACGGGTGAGCCTTGTTCGATCAGCTTCTGCCATGTGGGGGACACGGGCTCTGGTTCGCCGTGCTCCCTGGTTCACCTCTGTGGAGGATGTGAAGGAGAGGGCGGCTCGTCTGGCACTCGATGCATCCGCGTCCCTTTTGCGCCTGAGAAGTTCGGCTTTTTCGGCGCGAATTCGTTCGCCTTCCTTGCGTAGCAAGTACTGGACCGCCAGGTGGTCTTCTCGAGGTGCGTTGGGTGGCGGGAACGTGCCCTCGTCCACATGCTTCATGGCTTGGATCGCCATGTCCCGCGTGATGACAAGTTTAGTCTGGTCCGGCGTGTCCACTTCCAGCGGATATGCGGGTTCGTCTTCGTCGTCATGCGGTGCTGTGCCAGCCATGAAGACTTGCTTGGGGTAGACTTGAATTGGAGAGTTGGTGCTGCCGCTGCAGCTTCTGTCGCCCGCTTCTTGCTCGGGGTCGAAAATTGCGGCAACGTGGCGCGCGGCGCACCCGCTGTCGCGTCTCTTCGCGATTGTCCATGTGCTCGTACTCGCCGGGGCGAGTGCGATTGGTTTGGGGTAGACCTGGGATCTCCACGAAGACGAGGGCGCGCGCGACATGGCTGTCGGACGCGGGCCCCTGGTCGCCCGTGCGGGTGCGACGGTGGAGGTGGATCTTGACTTGATCGACCGCACGACCGAGGTTGGGGTGGCAGACTCGATTCGCGCGGCCGTTGCCGAGATTGTCGATGTAGATGTCCTCTTCGCGGGGGCAGCTGGCGCGACCCTTGCGGGTGCGACAGATGCGATCTTCGCGGGTTCGGCGGTCGCGATCTCCGCGGGTGCGGCAGATGCGATCTCGGCGGGTCCAACGGTCGCGATCTCCGCGGGTGCGGCAGATGCGATCTCGGCGGGTCCAACGGTCGCGATCTCCGCGGGTGCGGCAGATGCGATCTCAGCGGGTCCAACGGGCGCGATGGTCGGCGATTTTGATGACGCCGTCGCGCGTAGCGCAGTAGTCGTAGACCTGAGTATGCCACGACTATCGATGCAGCAGAATATGGAGCCGAAGGTGACGTGTATACCCTTTTCCAAATCGGCGTACACCGATTGATGAGCTGGCGAGTGGATGACGTACTCGAAGGAGCCGAATCGGATCGACTCCCTGATGGCGGATGCGCCGATCTTCATTGCGGATGGAGCCGGTGCGACCATGATCCTAGCACTTGTTGAACTTCCCACAGACGGCGCCAATTGACGAGGTGTTAACTCGACAAGTCCCAGGGTTGTGCACCCCGGGTTGATTGATGGGGAGAGAGATGAGTGCAAGGTGATCACGACGGCTGACAAGCGAGGTTTACCCAGGTTCAGGCTCCCGGAGGATAACACCCTACTCCTGCTTGTCTGGTTATTGATGCGAGTAGCGATTACAATGGCGAGATTACGATCTCGCTAGGGTTTGTTGTGGTGGTTATCAGCGCGTCCTCTAGGACGGGCAACCCTCCTGGCTTTATAGGTAGCCAGGTCTCGGGTGGTTGGTACAGATACGGCAGGTCACAAGACCTAACCGAGTTGGACTAGGATACGAGGTACCCCGAGTGGGCCTTCTGCGGGCCTTTCCATCCTTGGCGCGGCCCAGGTAGCATCATCGTGGGCTACCCGCAAGGCAGCCCCACGTCAGCTGGGGAGGTGCTCTGGGTAGAAACCAGCAACTATAGGGGGCTCTGGGTAATTATCCCAGCGTTTCTGGGTTCTGGGACTTTTCTCACCGCAGGGGAAAGCAACCCGCGCGGCTGACTTGCGGGACCCGATGCCACGCTGGCGTGTGCGGGTGTGTGGTTGCCGTGCGGGCTCCCGCGGTCACTGACCAGTGGGGCCCGCCTGTCAGTGGGACGCAAGCAGTAAAAAGGTTGGGCTTTTAATCCACGCGCCCGCGGACTCGAACCAGCGATCTCCAGCGTTGAGGGTAGCTGCGCTAGCCAGTAGGGCTTGGTGGTGATGTTGATATGCTACACAACGAGTGGTTTTTAACCCCAAACACTAATGCTAACTGATGAAAACTGAAGACGCAACAGGTACTGTCGAAACTGAAGTTTTCGTTCGGACCGTTTGCAACGGCGGCGAAGAATCGGAAGCCGGCGACCTCAACAGGGCGGCGCGGCGTGTGCGTGTGTGTAGGTGGTGCGGGTCCGTACGGGGGACTCGTTTTTGTGCCCAGGCTGAGGAGGGGAGGCACGGGCGCTCAGGTGCGTGCTCGACATCCCGGTGGTGTCACGCCCGCGGCGGACCCACGCCGGCACCGGCCATCCGACGAACCTGAGGCGAGATGGGAGGGAAGAGAGGTGGAGGAGGTGTGGAGGCTCACGGTGAGGTTGCTGGAGTAGAGGACCGAGCCCGAGGACGACCGGAGGGAATGGGATTGCGGCGGCGCGCTCCGCCGGCGTCGGAGACGAAGGGGACGAGGGCGACGGCTAAGAGCATCCCCGGCTCGATTCCTGCGGTGGAGAGGATGGATAGGTCGTCGTGGGCCTTCGGGGCTCCTCCTACGGGCTTCGACGGCACTGGAGCGGAGAGGGACGGCGTGGTGGTCTCCGGTGGTAAATTTGTGGAAGAAGAACAGAGGGGAGAGGGACCGAGGGGAGGTGGCGGCGGCGAGGAAAGAAGAGGGAGGGGAGCTAGGGTTTTCGGGCGCTGCGGCACGTCTTAAGGAGAGAGGGGGAAAGGTGGAGGCATGAGCACATGGAGGTGGGGGCACCATGGCGTCAGGCTTGCTTTTCTTCTCTGCTTTCTTCTCTGACCGTACGGAGGTAGGAGGAGAGGAGAAGTGGGCCGGGGTGGGCTTCGACCAGAAAAAAGAAGGTGGGCCAGAGTGGGGGTTTCGGTCCAGGTAAGTATTTTCTCCCTGTGAAACTTATTTTTCTTTTAATTCTTTTTCTGTTTTTGTATTTCTAAAACAAACTTAGAAAAGAATTTTGAATAAAGAATCTTTACAAAAATAGTTTTAGTTTAAAATAGGCAATTTAATAAACTAGTGTTTATAATATTTGCAAAAGATTTGAAATACACATTTTAATTAATTTTAAAAGCATTTGAATTTAATTGTGAGAAAAAGAATTTAAGTGGAGTTTAAATTTAAATGCCATAAATTAAATGAAGTGACCAATGCATGATGAAATGATGACATGATGATGCACAAAAGAGAAACAACAAAAATCTAATTGGGGATAAATCCCGGGGCGTTACAGATGTGAGGAGAGATATGTGTGGTCTTGGGTGCCTCCTTCTTGGAAGCTCTCGGCTGGCTGTTTGAAGAAATGATCTAAAGTGTGGACATGAAGGATTGGGTTACGGTAGGGAAGATAATGCCGATTTTGCACTTGAATTTTGAGCTTGGGTCTCAGATTTGATAAGATAATGTGATCTGTTTGTGGAGTATTAATGTTGACAATATAACCAGTATACAATTTTCTGTTAAATATTATGCATTTGTAGATGCACCTATTGATAGGATAGTGATGTTACTCTTACCATATTTGGATGAACATATAAAGTTATTTGGTTTAAAAAACAATTTATTAAATAGTTTCAAAAGCAGCCCATAGGCCGTAGCAACGGACGAACGTTTTGCTAGTATCAATATATGGTATTAAAAAGTATCAAGATATGACCGACTTGAGGAAGCTATTTTCTTCCTCTCATCAAACGATGTACCTTAGAATAGAGCTCTCTATACCACACACACAGACACACACACATAAATAATTTCGTCTACCAAGTAGTACAACCCTATTCACTTCTCCCATCAGTATTAAATTTCCCTCGGTGTACATATTGCCCGAGGACCCTCACCCATTTTTCACATTTTTCTATTGAAGTTTTAATCCAACTATGTTTGTTTCTTCTAAACCCTCATTGTACCAACATAGTAGAGTGCATGCAAATGAGACTTCCGTTACAAGTAATATCATCCTAAATTAATCGATATTCGTTCAGTCTTTTGTGTGGGCTGAATCTTTGCTCTGTAGCGAAGGAGATGGTTAGGAAATAGGCACAAACTGACCTTGGAATGAGCGGTATTGGGAGAGTATGTCGAGCCTAATGGAACCCTAATCCACACATGGTACAACCATTAAGTATGTTGTGCCTACAAGGTAGTCTTGATATGATTAGTATTTGATATACATACACTACACAAGCGCGTCTTGAGTTGGATGGTCACCCTTGAACTTTGACTGAGACTCTGAGAGATGCATGCTTGGATGGAAAGAACAAATGGTCGGAGAAGAAGAAACCATGCAAATGAATCAGATCCCCATTAGTTAGAGTTTAGTCCCGAAAGGGGCTGCAGTTAGAGTTTAGTCCCGAAAGGGGCTGCCATATGGGCAATGAGCCATGTTTATTTAGAAATACTAGTAGGGTGACCCTCACAGATGTGAGGGCAACGTCTCAACAGTCTGCTTAATTTTACATGTTTACTTCAAAAGTTTATGCAACTCCGCAAGCCCAGATAAAAGGTAGAGGTTGTGTTAAGTTTGGCGAGCCAATTGTATGTAAACCCAGCCACTGTTATGGAGATGAAACCCAAAATGAGTTTAATAGTTTATGTATTGTAACTTTCTAGAAGTAGTGTTATGGAGATGAAATCCTAGATGTAGACAATCATATATCTACCAGCGTGAAGAATAGATGTGAACTACTGAATATTCTGAGTTGTCGAAATAATTTATTGAATTCCGACATTCTTCGAACATGTGAATGTACAAAGTCTAAATATCTTATTCGTTATATATTATGAAACGGATGGAGTACAAGCCAAGGTGAAATCTCACGTAATGCGATGTAGAGATCCACTCGGTCGAAGCGCGGCGTGGACGGATGACGGAGTTTTCATAATCATCATATACGAAGATTTGATATCATAGAAGTACCACATTTGAAAGATCAATTACGTATAACTACTACTTTTGCTTTGAATCGTACATAATTACAAGATTTTGAAATTTTCTCAGAAAATCCAAATCACGGTCTGATCACGAATTGACACCACTTCTAACGTCCGACCCGCCCGTTAGGCTGCCGTGGCCAAGTTAGAGAATTAACCCACAAACTGGCAGTGGGACCCACCTTGTCGGACTAATAAAAAATAAAAAAACTGAGAAAATAAAAAATATCTGGAAAAAATTGAAAATATGAGAAAAACTGTAGAAAAAAGAAAACAATGCCGCATGCCCATCCCGGCCGGCCCCGTCACCGTCTACGTCTGCTCTCTTCTCCATCAGCCTGAGTTCCCCTCCCCGGCCTCACCTCCGGCCTTGTCCATTGGCCTCCCTCCTCAAGCTGTCCTTCCCGGCATGTGCAAGCACAACCAAGACTGGACACGACAGGCGTGCTCGCTGCACCCCATCCACTGGCCATTTCCTCGCCAGCAGTCGAAGCGGGACAACGTCGCCAGCGGAGGCAAGATCGTATCCAGCCCAGACTCGCCACGCTCCAGTCATATGGCGCCGGCGACAACGGTGACACAGAAGCGGCTGGCGAGGGAGGTCCTGAAACTGGAGGGCGGCAGCGCCGGGGACGCGACACGTGCACGGGGCGCACCCTTCTTCGCATGGCTGTCCGACAGCTCCCGCAAGAGCCAGGACTTCGAGACCATCTTCGGCCACCTCGCCATGGTCCGCCTCCCTCCTCTACGTAATTGACCCTTTAAATGTGATAGTTCTATGCTATCAACTCCATGTACGCATCACCCGCCATACGCTACCATAAATTCCACACGAAGATCGTACCTTTCGGCCACGCTGGTGAAAAACGGCGTGGAGATACGCAAGGCGACGACGGCTGATCGGGCGATCGACCGAGGAAGTCGGCCTCCGACTATACCTCCGAGGGTCTGAACGTGACCGCTTGGTTTTGTTGCTGGTGCGCAGCTGCGCGGAAATATGTACACGTACACGTCCCCGTCGGCGACGTTCGTGCGTGGCCGCCGACCGGCGTCCACGTCGTACCGTACCAGCTGAAGCCGGGCTGCATGACGACGGCGGTGCGGTCGACCTGCACGGGCAGGACAATCTGATGATCTGAACCGCCGCGGCGCCGTGCGTGTGAAAGAGCTCAGTCTCTGTAGCTTCTTTTGAAAGAAGCTCCCGAAATCTATCAGAACGGAATCGGTACGCTAACACAGGTTGCACCCGTAGACTGAACTTTTCTCCATTCCGCTGGGGGCCGGGATGCAGATCGATCGATCCATCTCCCTGCCTAACCACTCGATCTTCACATCTCGACAGACCGACTGCCGCAAAAATCAACTCCTGACCGAGGTCGATCGATGTGCACCGTGGGCGTAATCATCTAGGTGTAAAGAACATATTGTAGTGCTTATGGCGTTATACCTACTAAGTACAACCTCATCAATCTGTTCCCATCCACCCATTTTAGCCTCTATATCTTTTGAGCAAATTTTCTATAGTCATTGTCAAAACTTTTAGGAGTACTATACCGATCTAGAGGGTACAATATTTTATCATGTATGGTTTTCAACAATTTGACGAATATATTGCTAGTATGTAGATAAATCAGGTAATGTGTATTTATCTTCTATAATAATGCAAAAAAAAAACAAGCATATACATAAGAACTTGCACCTATAAACCTTTGTACGGAAGTGGCCGTGCTGACCTAGATGAAGGTTCATCAAAGAAAATACACGAGGATCAAACAAACTGGTTACCGGATGTTTCATGCTTTGTGTGCTGGACAATTCGAATTATTTCGTCTAAATTTTTGTGAGATGATTTTGTTGCCTAAGGTTAATGGAGCAGAAAGGATCAAACAATATAGACCTATCTGTTTTCTGAACGTTAGCTTCAAAATTTTCACAAAAACCGCTACTGTTAGACTTAATTTGATGGCTGACCATGTTGTGAGCCCGACTCAAACTGGTTTGATGCTAGGTCGTAATATACTTGACGGTGTTGTGATCCTTCATGAAATAGTGCATCGGAAGAAGCTTAATGGAGTCATTCTAAAAATTGATTTCGAAAAGGCGTATTGTAAAGTCAAATGGTTTTTTCTGCAACAAACACTCAGAATGAAAGGCTTTTTAGATGAGTGGCGGGCAATGATACATAATTTTGTTTTCGGAGGAAGTGTTGCCATCAAAGTGAATGACGATGTTGGTAGATATTTCCAAACGAAAAAGGGATTACGACAAGGCGATCCATTATCAACTATATTATTTAATATAGTTGCTGATATACTAGCTATAATCATTGAATCGTGCGAAATTGGATGGGCAAATTATTGGTGTGGTCTCACATCTAGTGGATGACGGATTATCCATTCTCCAATATGCTGACGATACAATTATTTTATGGAACATGACGTGGAGAAAGCTCGAAACCTGAAATAATATTATCATCGTTTGAGCAACTTTCCGGGCTTAAAATCAATTTCCATAAAAGTGAATTGTTTTGTTTTTTCGACGCCCAAGACGAGGCTGCCTAATATGTTGAGTTATTCGGCTGTGGGATTGGCCAGTTTCCAATTAACTATCTTGGCATTCCTATCCATTAAGAGGCTAACGATAGCTCAATGGAAACATGTTGAGAAAAGATTACAAAAAGAATTGAGTAGTTGGAAAGGAAAATTGTTATCCCTGGGTGATAGGTTGGTGTTCATTAACTCAGTCCTTACTAATATTGTATATGATATCTTTCTTCTAGGTACCTAAGGGAGTCTTGTATCAATTGTACTACTTTCGATGTAGATTCTTTTGACAAGGGGATAGTGAAAAAAGAAGTATCGGCTGGCAAAATGGGAGGTAGTGTGCCACCCTAAGGACCATGGTGGTCTAGGGATTCATGATTTTGAGGTCAAGAATAATAGCGCCCTCCTTGGTAAGTGGTTATTTAAACTGTTGACTATAGATGGGGTGTCAAACTCTTCTAAGGAGGAAATACATTGGCTCAAGTGTGTTATCATATGTTTCTTGGAAATCAGGTGAGTCACATTTTTGGGCTGACTTAATGTCGACGAAGAAATTTTTATTTCCATATGGTTGTTTCTCCATTAAGGATGGGTCGGAGATAAGGTTCTGCGAGCATAAGTGGTTAGGTACCGAGAACCATATCCAGCGTTATATGATATAGTCTTCCAGCATTATATGATATAGTCCAAGGACGTCATAAGAGAGAAACACTTTATCAAGTGTTGGTGGATAATGTCTCAACGGATCTTGTTGGTCCAAGATTAGTTGCTTGGCATGAGTTGCTTCAGTGTCTAGCTACTCTCAATTTGACATAAGGGACCGTTGAGTTTGGATGGAATTTAAACAATAGTGGAAAGTTCTCAGTGGGCTCAATGTATAATTCTATTATCCAACCAGATGTGCCGGTTGGTAATGATAAAAAAATTCTGGCATTGCCAATATTTTTGGCATTTGGCTGAATGGGGTGGATAATGGGTTCAACAACTTATTAGATAGGAGGGCTTGCCGTAATATGGCCGCTCTGGCTATGTAGAAATGATAAGATTTTTTATGATAAATTTTTTTCTCTCATGCAGGTTATCGGCATGACTACTGCATTCTCCGTTCGTGTTCTCAGTTGCAACGTGTGGTGCATCGAGACCTGTTTATAGAGGTGTGTACCAGACTGGAGCATACAACGGGATACTTTTTATCCCGACATGGATGACAGCATAATTTGCAGATTGACCCTCCACCTACTTAGGCGTTTTTACATTTTTCTTTATATGTAACTTGCCTCATTTATTGTTTTGATTCGAACCTCATACTTTTTTGACTGTGTGTATCTTAGTTATGCAGAGCCTGTGTATGATGCTTAAACATTTGAAGTAATAAAACTCCCCTTATCTGAAAAAGTTCAAACTTGTAATACTCAACCTCTAGCTAGCACATCATAAAACCATTCCCATAACGCAAATAAAACAAGTTTGAACTTTTTCCTGCCATTTCCCCCGCATGCCAGCGGGTCTGCCGGTCGTCCCGTCCCTGCTCCTCGTCGTCTCTGGAACGCATCCTGCTGCACTACATGGTCTTGCCAGTGTCGTTGCCCACTTGCCCTGGTCGCTGATCCTCGACTCGCCATGTGAGTGCTTCCGTTTTTGCAACTTAATCGATGTGGCTTCACTTGATACATCAGCTTTGGTTGATACAATGTTGAACTTCATTTCATACATAAGATAATTCACCAATAT
Source organism: Poa annua (assembly GCA_026929855.1). Classification (NCBI taxonomy): domain Eukaryota; kingdom Viridiplantae; phylum Streptophyta; class Magnoliopsida; order Poales; family Poaceae; genus Poa; species Poa annua. The sequence goes on along the minus strand of CM049427.1, from coordinate 29,319,771 downwards.
CCTACCACTTCGCTCTCTTCCAAATTGTTCATCTATTTAATCAAGAAGAACCTTGCTCTTGTTTTGCATGATCTGAGAATCATTCATATTACAGACAATCATCTGAATCATTTAATCATGAAGAAACTTGGATTCTCTTCTCACTCTACTTTCTACTTTCCACAACCAAGTCTTTTTGAATAGTTTGTGTAGACTCGCGCATATTGTAGTTTTGTGGGGTAGCCACTGCATTCTATTTGAATGACTGTGCCCAAACTGTGACACCCGTATCTTCAACATCATCCAGGCACACATATTTATTTAGTAAGTAGCGGCACACCATGGGGCGGATTGTATTCAGCATCAAGATAAACTTAGTTGAACATACAAGATAGAGTTTGTGATATCACTTTCTAGGTAGATGATGCAGCCTTTGTGGTTCACTATATATAGATGAATAAAAGAGTATTAATCATAATATTCCTTTTTTGACATTACAGTGGTAGCAGAGATTATGTAGTTGAAGAATATATGCATACAAGGAAATGGTGGACACTTATAGTTTATTCTCCATACTTGATTTTGCAATGTTTCATATGATCTAAATTCTTGCCTTCAAGTTGCTCTATCCAGTGTACATATAGCAGTTACCTTTTGAATGTAAGCTTTAAGAATTTTACAAAGGTTGGAACAAATAGGGTCACCACAATTGCGAGTAAAGTGGTAAGACCGACACAAACTGCTTTCATTCCTGGCCGAAATATCCTAGAAGGGGTAGTTGTACTACATGAAACCATCCATGAGATTCATCGAAAGAAATTGGATGGTGTTTTATTTAAGATCGATTTTGAAAAGGCATATGATAAGGTCAAATGGTCTTTATTGCAACAAGTCCTTCGTATGAAAGGTTTTGCGCAAACCTGGTGCGAATGGATTGCTAGATTTGTTCAAGGAGGGAGCGTAGGTGTTAGAGTAAATGATGATATTGGGCATTATTTTCAAACGTTAAAGGGCTTACGCCAAAGAGACCCTCTATCACCTTTGTTATTTAACTTAGTCGCGGATATGCTTGCCATCTTAATAGCTCGAGCTAAGGAGGATGGACAAGTCGGAGGATTAATTCCTCATCTGGTGGATGGAGGAGTTTCTATACTTCAATATGCGGATGACACGATCATGTTTCTTGAACACGACATTGCGAAAGTCGTGAACATGAAGCTTATTTTAGCCTTTTTTGAACAATTATCTGGACTAAAAATTAACTTTCATAAGTTTATTGCTTTGGTAAAGCTAAGGAGGAACAACAACAATATCGTGAGATCTTTGGGTGTGAACTAGGATCGCTACCTTTTAAATACCTAGGTATTCCGATACATCATAGGAGATTGTTAAATAAAGAATGGAAAGCGGTGGAAGATCGCTTCGAGCGAAAGCTAGGATCTTGGATAGCAAAGATGTTATCATACGGAGATCGTCTTGTGCTTATCAATTCGGTCCTGACTTGTTTGCCGATGTTCCTTTTATCTTTCTTCCGAATACCTAAAGGGGTTCGGAAAAGATTAGATTTTTATCGCTCCAGGTTCTTTTGGCAAAGCAACCAATTTAAGAAGAAATATCGCCTCACTAAATGGAACATAATTTGTAGACCTAAGGATCAAGGAGGGCTCGGCATTGAGGTTTTAGAAACTAAAAATATTTTCCTATTGAGTAAATGGCTATATAAAATGTTGTATGAACAAGGAGTGTGGCAAGAATTGTTAACGAATAAGTATCTAGGTGATAAAACGTTATCACAAATTGCGGTCAAACCAAATGACTCAACCTTCTGGAAAGGATTAATGGGGGTCAAGGAAGAGTTTTTTAAACATGGATCCTTCACCATTGGAAATGGCCATAATATTCGTTTCTGTGAGGACTCTTGGTTAGGGGCTGAATCGTTAGCAAGTGAGTACCCGACGCTGTACAATCTTGCTACCAATAAAAATATGACTGTGGCGAATGTTTACGATGGTACTCCTTTAAATATTCACTTTAGGAGGAATTTGGTTGGATTTAATCGGGATATATGGTTCCACCTTGTTGAGAGGCTAATGCGAGTTGAGCTCACTGAGGAGGAGGACCGATTTGTTTGGGATTTAACAGATAATGGCGTGTTCTCAGTTAAATCCATGTATGCCGAGTTGATTAATGGACATACTCACTATCTTAAAAAGTATTTGTGGAAGTTAAAGATCCCTCTAAAAATAAAGATATTTTTGTGGTTCATGCTTCGTAAAGAACTACTTACAAAAGATAATTTAGCGAAGCGGAATTGGATCGGATGTAAGAAGTGTGTGTTCTGTGACATAGATGAGTCTGTAGAGCACCTTTTTATTTCGTGTACGTTTACAAGGGATATTTGGCGGTTGATTCATTTCACGTTTAACATTAAGCCGCCGACTAGTGTAGCGAACCTTTTTGGATCATGGTTAAATGGGATTGATAAGAAGTCTAAGGGACTTATTCGGATTGGTGTTGCGGCCACTCTATGGGCTATATGGAACTGTAGAAATGATTTCATATTTAACAAAATAACGTGTTCTCATTACTTGCAGGTCATCAACAAAGCCACCTCTTGGATCCATACGTGGTCCTATCTACTGCCTGCGGGACATCGTGGACTCATGGATTCCGGATGTATTCGAATGACGATGGTCGTACGGGCTATCTTCTGTCGGGGTGGGTGGCTACATCATAAGAGGCTTGATGGATAGTACCAGTTTTAAGTGGCTGATTTTTGTAGAAACGTTGAGTGATCCGTGATCTGTAATACTGATATTGGTTGGAATTGGTGCTTCATACTTTTTAATAATTGCGGTGGCTGTGTGCATCATTTTGATACAGAGGCCGGGGATCCGCACCCTATTTTCTAAAAATATAGCAGTTACCTGACTTGTGTCGTACCAACCTTCCCTTTTGCAAAACTTGCCCCACATTTTAGTAGGCAATTTTTATTGGCATACAAATATTTAATTTTATATCCAATGCTGACAGTTTTATATCAACCAGATGAGCAGTGAGATACATCTATGTTCCAGTCGCTATTTTAATAGGATCTAATCAGTGTGTTGGAAAGAGCATTCAGCTACTACATTAGAAAAACTGATCGGTGGAAGGACATGCGGATTCAGTTCAGCGGAGATTTTCCAACATCACACTATGAAGATCTTTATTTGTGTGTTTTATTTAGTCCGGTTATATACCGTCCAGCTAACAAAATTGTGCAGGATAGGGAAACAAGATTCAGGTATCTGATTTCAGGTTGGCACTGGACAAGATCTGCCAAAACATGCAGTTGCATTTGTTGATTGGTATGGATTGATCTCATTTTTTCTCTCTTTCTTCCTGCTCTTATGTTACAGGTAGAATATTAATTAGGATAAGAACAATGTATAGTCCTGACATAAGGAGCCCCATATTCTAGAGGGCCATTTAAGTCCTCATTTGTTCTGTGCATTGCGCACAAACTTATATATATAAATCATGAAAATTTTGGTGCCACTAACGCGTCGACTATGGATCATTTTTTCGGCTGACATTCTACATGTATTTTCATTTTTCTTGTCTTAAGGGGTTCAAATGATGTGATCACTGTTAGTTCAGTCACTGATTGTGATATTTGACCTTTGATGTAACCATATATTGTTAAACATATGTATATTGTTAACTATTTGTCATGCTATGAAGTGCATTCCAAATATATCTAAGACCATGTGACTGTAAGGACAGGAAAGGTTATAGTGTGGCCATCTTTTCTCCAAGTACTATGTAATTCTTAGGGTCCACACATTGGTTTACGGCACATAAGAAGCAATGGTATTGGTATGTGAAAGTTTGTGGCTTTTGTAAAATCCAGTGTTAGTAGATTGGAAAGTGAACATAATATAACTTTCTTTTTATATCTTTTTAATGTGACGAGTTATTGGACTGGTTGAGAGAGACGCGCACGTGCATTTTTACTACTCCCTCGGTCCAAAAATAAGTGTCTCAAGTTTGTCAAAAAGAAGATATATCTAGACATGGTTTTGTCTAGATACATCTTCTTTTTGACAAACTTGAGACACTTATTTATGAACGGAGGGAGTAGTAAAAATAAAACCCGACCAGCAAGCCGCCTCATTGAAAACCTTCCGGTCCCCGTAGGTACCCTGGTAAGGAAAAAGTACGTCTGAAACTTGCTAGCCCTCAGGGTTTAAACAAACTTACATAGTTAATTACATCCGGAACGATAAAACTAGGGGATCACCATCCGAAACTAAGAAGCTACCAGAATCATAAGCAAAACGAGCTAACTTATGCACCACAATATTAGACTCTCTACTATAGTGGCGAACAGTGATCGAACCGATACTTGCAGTTCGAGTAAAACACTCCACCAAGATCGCCGTATATGGGTCCAGACTTCAATCTCTCCATTGTAGGCTTGACACACCTCGAGACAATCCAATTCAATAATAGTAGGAGAGCCGCCGAATTGTTCAACCAGAAGTAAACCTTTGTTTAGCGTTTGTAACTTCAGCCGTTGCAGCATCAAAAAGATGAAATATATAGGGGCCAATAACCTCCAGCCATTGCCTCCGGACGAGTTAATCACACAGAACTAGGATATTATGGGCAAAATTCTGGAAAACTACAAATTTACGTTTCAATCGCATAGATCTACCACTATTCGCTTGATTTTTTTTTTGCAATGTATGATAACATTGAATTGCAAACAGATATAAATACTTTCTATCAGTCAACCTCCATTTATTCCTTTCTATCAGTCAATTACAAACAGATATAAATACTTTCAGCTACTAAGTACAGCCTTATCAACTTGCTCTCAACCCCGCCTTTTTCTTCCATGTATACTTATTGTTATATGACCAGCTCACACTTTTTTTAATGGGATTTGCTACCATTTTTTTATGGCCGTTGTCAAAACTCTTGCTATATGTACCAATATTGTGGGTGTGATTAACATCTTTATTTGGAAGTACTATTATTATCCTAAGCTTTAGTTGTTTTCGTTGAGAACTTGTGTAGGTTGGATCTTGCTCGATGGATAAGGACGTGCTTATTTTTTTTTGAGGAAACGTAGCCAGCGCTACTTTTCAATTATTAAGAGAAATGGCAGAGCCAGAGTTACATGGTTTCTGAACGGGAAAAAAGCTAGAAGTATAGCAAGACAGTATCAATCAACTAAGGTATGAACTATCAGTAATAGTGTGTATGTATGGAACTTAGTCCGGGGGGTGATTGAAAGCATCCACTCCGCGCAGACCAGCTCTTAGCCAAGTATTCATCTCTTCTATAATCTTGTCAGTCACCTGATCGACTGAGGAGGCTTTGTTGTCAAAAATCCTAGTGTTGCGTTCTTTCCAAAGCAACCACCAAGTTAGCATTACCAGGGAATTGATAGCTTTCCGCGGAGCAGTTGTTGTGCCATGCAACGTATCTAACCACCAGGTTGAGAGGTCCTGATGCATCAAATGGTTGTTAGTAACCTGAATCTGTAATCTGAGCAGCACCTTGCGCCACACTTCACGAGAGAAGGAGCAGAAGACCGCCAGGTGGGCTGCCGTTTCAGGGTGAATATGACACGGAGGGCAGATTAAGTTATGCGGCCATCCCCGCTTCGCCAAGTTGTCAGCAGTGAGACTCTTGCCATGCACCATTAACCAGGCGTTAAATTTGCACTTGCTCGGTATCTCTGAGTTTTCCAAATGTCATCGTCAATAGCACTATGTGTGGTTCCGATGAATTATATCTGGTAAGCTGAGGCGGTCGTGTATGATCCAGAAGCGGTCCAATTCCAGGTTATGTAATCAGGTTGCCCTGGCTGGAGATGAACGAGTTGCAACCTGTTCCAAAGCCATGTATATTCAGTTAGGAATTGCAACTCAATGGCCGGCCTGCATAGGGTGATTCATAAGTTATCAGTTAGAGCTTCTTTGACCGAGATCTTGCGTCGTCTGCTCCGTTTGTACAGGGTTGGGAGACACTGCCTTAGCACCACGCCATCGATCCAGTGCGAGTGCCAGAAAGATGCAGTTTGTCCATCACGAATGTGGATTGTGGTTGATGTTTGGAAGATGTTTTGTACAGTTTTATCTGTGGGAATTGGCAGCCCAGCCCAAGGCTTAGTAGTATCTGTCCATTGCAACCAGAGCCATCGCACCTTCAACGCTCGACTATGGAATGTAAGGTTGGTGATTCCAAGTCCACCGTAAGCAGTTGGGGAGCAAACCCTAGCCCAATTTACAAGGCATTTTCCACCAGATATTTTGTCTACCGCAGCCCAAAGGAACGCACGCCGTAGGCGGTCAATTTCTTTAATTACCCATTTTGGAATATCAATTGCCAGCAGCTGAAAAGTGGGTAGGGCTGAGAGCACAACTTTAACCAAGATTAATCTGCTAGCAATTGTCGGGTTATGACTCCCAGGAATCGGGGGTAGTCACTTCCTGAAGTGTAGTTCGAGAGGGGATTGAAAGCGGATGTCTAAACCCTCAAGTGGCTCCGCGACGTTGCTCGCCGGACCCGAAGAAGACGCACACCCGACCTAGGAAAACACCGTCCTTTACCCAGGTTCACGGCCCTCGTGAGGAGGTAAGACCGCTACTCCCGCCTGTCTATATTATATGTGGGAGGTTACAATATAATTGAGCTTGCCGGAAGCCCCTTGAGGCAATTCTTGCCTGGGGAGGGAAGCGATGATCTTCTTCCTCCTCCAGCCAGAGGCTAACCTAACTAGAGCTGCTAGGGTTTACCAGGGTGTTTTGCACGCAAGGAGCCGACCCTTGCTACGATGGATGTCTTCTCTCTTTTATAGGCGCCTCCGGTCTTCCTTCGGCTTGGCCTTCAAGGTGGCTCCCCCTCGCCAGTGGCGGGGTGGAGCATGAGTCCACCACGCTCCCTTCGTCCATGGACTCGGTCCATGGCTGATAAAGGTGGCGCCGTGGCCAACAGGCGGCCGACCGCGCTCGTACCGCCCGCAGAGCGGGCAGTCTCTTGGGTGGAGCCCACGATGACGATCTCCGTTGGAGGGTTGCGCCGTCCACCTGCTTTATCGCCAGAGTAGAAGGTCCTCACAGCTGTGCAGCAGGCGGAGCTGCTTTGTTGACCGCTTTATCGCCAGGGACAACAACGGGGGTGTGAGCGCCTCTGTACGAGCGTGGCAGAGATCACGTGCGCTCCGTCGGGGTTCCTTGGCGACGACGTTTTCCTTCAGGCCTGGGGGGAGATTCCTGCCGGACTTGCCTCAGGCGGGTAGGTTCCTTGACGGGGAGGACCCCCTGAGGCGAAGGGTCCCTTGAGGCCCTCACTCCCTCTTCAGGCCCTCAAGGGGAGTTGCCTCTCGGGGGTCCCGTCAGGCGGAGTCGCCTAGGCCTTAGCCGTTTTGTCCGTCTGGCCCGCGAGCGAGGCCTGAGGGGAATGGGCTCTTGATACCCCAATTCCCACTTGGCCGACAGTAGCCCCCGGGCCCATGATGGGCACGACTGAGCCCATGGGCTTAGGCGAAGCCACGTGGCACTTGGACGGCTAACGACTTTGCACGATCCGGGGCGTGAGTCGTGGGGGGTCCCACCGCATCCCGGTAACCGCTCTTCGGAGGGGACATAAAGCCCGAGCGCCGCGGCAGGAAGCCGTTACCGTTTCCAAGTCTTCGCAGAAACCTCCGCTCCACAGAGTTCTCCGCCTCCGCGCTCTCCTGCGAGTTCCTATTCTCCAACTCCTTCCAGCCTCCGCGCCCGTGACGATGAGTCCTCTCAAGAGCAAAGGCAAGGCCGCCGCGGGGTCTTCTTCCCAAGCGGAAGCCACGGAGACCATGCTGGGCGCGGCGCTGCTCGGCGTGCGCATCAACGAGAAAGCGCTCTCCAAGGTCCGCTACTTGGTGGTGGACCGGACGAACGAGCACGGCGCCACCGCCCTGAAGCCCGCGGCGCACGGGAAGCGTCCGCGGGGATTCTTTCCGTCTTCCAGCACTGCCTGACTGCAGGACTGGTGCCGCCTTTCTCTCCGTTCCTGGAGGCGGTGCTGGCGTTCTACCAGGTGCAGCTGCTGCACCTGCACCCCAACTCCATCCTCATACTCGCCGTCTTCGCCTACCTCTGCGAGGCGTACCTGGGCCTGAAGCCCACGGTGGGGCTGTTCCGGTGCTTCTACGCGCTCCGGAACACGGCGAAGAACGAGCGCTCCGGGTGCGTCTCGTTCCGCATCGTCGATGGCATGGGGGGCGTCTACATCCCCATGTCCTGGCACGAGGGCAGGGCCATCACGTCCGTGACGAAGAAGGTGGACGACTTCCGCCAGAAGTGGTTCTTCGTCGGGGTGGAGAGTCCCCGCGGCTTCCTCGAGGTCCCGGACGAGCCTCCGGTGAAGAATTCCCACTGGGGCAAGGCTATCTTTGACGGCGCCAAGAACACGAGCCTGATGGGGCGCCTGAGCTTCCTTCACGAGGAGGGCCTCACAGGGCAGATGGTAGTGGCGGATTTTGTGACCCGTCGCATCGCGCCCCTTCAAGCTCACACGGTCCCCATGTGGATGTACTCGGGGCCGAATGACAAGATGTGGCTCCACGTTGAGAACAACGACAAGGACGCCGTTGCCAACATCCTCTCAGCGCTCTTCGTCAACCCCTCCGTGCTCCCCGCGAACGAGGTCCGCATGGCGCTCCGGCCTCTTCACCAGTACAACCTGACGGAGCGCATGGCCCGCCTGGAGGAGATGCCTTCGTTCTCCCCGACATGCCCGGCGGACTCTGACGTGCCGCTGCCGGCCCTGCGGGAGGCGGAGGGGGCCGGTTCTCCCTCGGCCTCCGGAGCTGGTCTGGGCGAGGAGGAAGCCGCAGCCGGGGAGGTCTCCTCTTCTAGGGCTGGGCCTTTTGCTGACGAGGCTCGCGATATCTCGTCAGGCGACGAAGACACCTTCGTGGTGGTGCCCTCGCGCCCCGTGGAGGAGGAAGCTGAGGAAGGGGAGGCCTCAGGTGCGGAGGACTCTCCGGGGAGGCGCGGCCTTCGCACCAGGGCCGCCGTGGATCACACAGGGGCGAGGCCCTCTGACGTCCCTTCCAAGAGGAAGGCGGAGGCGCCCCCCGCGAGGCCTGCTGCCAAGCCTTTTCCTTCCTGGCGCTCGTCAGGCCTCGCGTGGGTCGATGCTGGCGCTCCCCCTCCAGGGTGAGTTTATATGCTGTAGGGTTGTTTGCCCTTTTGGTTTCTAATTCCTCCTCCTCTTTTGCTGAAGTTTTTCCTTGCGCCCTTGACAGTGGACCCGCGCCTACCAAGCGCCGTCGGCTCCGCAAAGCGTCCGAGGTGAAGACCGCCCTGGCAGGGGCCACGACTGACGAGGCCGTGAGGCCTGAGGGGGCGGCCCCAACGGTCTCCCTTGAGGAGGCGCCTCAAGTAGAAGCGACAGCGCCCCTCACGGGGGAGGCTGGTCCACCTGAGAGGGAGAGCGCCGCAGGCCCGGACGCTCCCGCAGCACCGCGCGAGTCTCCGTTGGTGGAGGGCTCGGAGGCGAGGAGTTCTGCGCCACCCTGCGCCCCCACTCCGCATCGCGGGGCTACGTCTCCGCGCGAGGTCACTCTGCCACGTGCGGCTGCGCCTCCGCGCGAGGTCACTCCGCCACGCGAGCCGACGCTGCCGCGTATGTCGACTCCTCCGGTTGCTCCTACTGCGCCGTCAGCGCCCACTGCCACCGCGCAGCTCATGACGGAGACCTTCGAGGCGCCGGCGGGAGCGGGCGCGTCTGCCGGGGACGGTTCCTCCTCTTATCCGCGCCAGGCTGAAGGCGAGGAGCGCCTCACGGCTGTAGGGCCTGAAGGGGGCGCGGGCATGGGCTCCGGTGGGGCTCAAGCCAGCCCCCTTGACCTTCCCGCGGCCGGACCTGCGGGACTCGACACCGAGGCTGGCCCTTCTGCGAGCCGAGCCCTGGTGCTCCGCGGCTGGGACTGGAGCGCGGGGCGCCATGAGGCCGCCTTTGGCCTCGTGAGGGAGTCCCTGGAGGGCTTGGAGGCGCACCTCGCCCTTGGGGACATTTGGCTCGCTCAGCGGCAGAAGGAGCTGGCGAGATCGTGGGAGTCCTTCCACGCGGCGGTCGAGGCGCGCCGGCTGGAGGACTTGGCGCTGCAGGACGCCCCCGAGGAAGCCGTCAACTTCGCCAAGGAGACCCGTGAAGCGGCCGCCCGCGACGCTGCGGAGCTGCTCCTCCCCCTTCAGGCAGAACGCGACGCTGCGGCGAAACTCCTGCGCGAGGTCGGGGCGGAGCGCGAGACGATGGAGGGCTCATTGGCGCAGAAACGCCGCGAGCTGGGCCAGCTGGAGGCCCAGCTGCTTTCCACCCATCAGACCGCAATGACTGCTCTAGAGGAGGATCGCAAGGCCTTCGCCAAGCGCGAGCGGCAGCTGGTCTCCAAGGAGGAGGATCTGCAGCGGCGCAAAGAGCAGCGCCTCCAGGCGGAGAAGGACCTGGCCGCTCAGCGCGAGGCCCTCGAGGAGCGAGAGAACGAGCGGGCCCAGGCGACTCGGAAGTACGAGGACAACGTTGCTGCCCAAAAGGTGGCTTATGAGCGCTTCGAGCGACGCTTCGCCGAGAAGAAAAAAGAGGCCGAGGACGCCCTCACGGAGCGCGAAAAGCAGTTCTGCAAGTCCACTTCTCAGAAGTATCGCGACATGGCCCAGGCGCAGGAGGACCGCTTCAAGGCCAAGCATGCCGCGGACGCTCGGAAGATTGCCGAGCTTGAGAAGGCCAACTCCAAGCTGGAGGCCCGCCTTACTCGCGCTAAGGATGGCCGTCGCCGAGCGGAGGAGGCTCGCACTAAGGCCGTCCACAACCTCAATTCCCTGGCCAGGGATGTGGAGGAGCAGGTGGCCCCGACGATGCAGCGGGCGGTGGAGGCCTCGGACTCCGCCAGCGCGGCTCAGGCACTCACGAAGCAGCGCGAGCGCATGTTCGAGGCGCTGGTCGCTCGTGGCAACGAGCTGGCTTCGCAGCTGGGGGCAGATGCGCTCCACACCGACGTCCGGGGCCACGGCGACGTGGCCATGTACTTGGTCTACTTCGAGCAGCTCTTCGCAGCGCTTGAGGGTCCCGTCGCTGAGCTTCGGGAGTTGATCGAGGACGAGAGCCGGCAGCTCTTGGGGGTGGTGGTGGACCGCATCTTCACCAACCTCAAGCTCCTCACGCCGGACTTCGACCTGGGTTCCGTGACCGAGGCCGCCGAAGGCGAGGATGCTCAGCGTGTCTCAGGCTCCGTCCGTGAACATGTGGACACCTTCTGCAACCGCTTCAGGCGCGCGGAGGCTGCGCCGGAGGACAGCGAGGAGGAGGCCTGCTCTGCCGAGGTTGACGAGGCCGCCGCGGACGAGGTCCTAGACGCTGCCGCTTCTCACTGAACCACCCTCTATTGTGCCTGCGAGCGTTAGTACCTGCACCAGCTGTGTTTTTTTTAAAACACCTTAAGACCTTCTGGCATGTAATACACTTTAATTGCTGTTTAAATCCGAGTTTGCCTGCCCCTCGTGAGGTCTCTTTGGACTCATCTTCATGTCTATTTGTTCTCTGCGTCGTTAGGTCCCGTCTCTTCGCGCCATGACTCCGCCACTTTGGCATGCGGGAGCAATGACTCCGCAAGGCCGGGGGCAGTTTAAGCCTAGGACAGGTAAGAGCCTTGAGTCGCGATGCTCAAGTGCCCCCTTAGACGTGCGAGTAGTCCATGAAGCGTAAGGGAAAGCGAAGTCGCTCGAGGGGCAGAGACGCGCGCTAAGGAGAGAAAAACGCTCTTAAAGCGTGAGTGCGGGACTTAGCTTCGAGGTTTTCGCTCTGCGAAGGTTGTTCGCCTGGCGAGGTTGCCCGCTTGAGGGGTCGCTCATGTGGAGGCCTTTTGCCTGGCGAGGTTGCCCGCTTGAGGGGTCGCTCTCTAGGGGGGCATTTTTCCTGGCGAGGTTGCCCGCTTGAGGGGGCGCTCACGGATGTCCCTGCAGGCTTGCAGGGGGGGGGGGGATCTTCCCTGCAGGTATTAGAGGGTGAACCCAAATGCTAGAACACGGATCAAGGGATCGTGCACGCTTATAGGTCCCCTCAGGCGTTACTTGCGAGGAGAGTAAGTACCAAGGTCCTCTGTTGAGATGGCTCGTTTGTGGGGAATTGCCCTCCAGCCAGAGCTCGGACTCTTGGGTTTTGCAGTGCTGCTGGTGTGTCATTTGAGGCACTGGCACCGTACTCAGCCCCCGCTCGCGAGGTACGCATGAGGAGAGATATAAGCGCACACTTCAACAATAGTAATGCACAAATAAAAAAACCCCCAAAAACATTTTTTAAGCGGCGCCGAAGCGCTAAGTTCACTTAGGAACGAGATTGAGTCATTATGCTTGGGGTTGCCAAGTTAATGCTCTGACCATGTCGAGGCATGGGGACCACATGTTGGTGGCTGAGACTCTCAGCGTCCTGAGGTTGCTCGTTTTAATTGAGAGCTCGGAGGGTTTTTCTCTTGAGCGAAGCCTTTGGGGCTTTGGAGGTTTAAGCCGTTGGCGTTTTAACCTCCGGAGACAAGGATGCTTGGAGGTTGAGCCGTAAGCTGCCTCGTCCGCTAGTAGTCTCGACGTGACAATGATCACGTGCGAGGCAATGACCACGATTGCGTTTGTTCCCTTAGGAGACAAAGCATTTGTTTGAGGTTTAAGCCTTTTGGCGTTTTAACCTCTAGAGTCGACATTGCTTGGAGGTTGAGCCGTAAGCTGCCTCTTCCGCTTTGTTTTCTCGACGTGACAATGATCACGGGTGTGGCAATGACCACTTTGGCATTTGTTCCTTTAGGAGACAAAGCTTTGTTTTTGGAGGTTTAATCCTTTCGGCATTTTAACCTTTAGAGACGAAAAGTGCTTAGAGGTTGAGCCGTAGGCTGCCTCGTCCGCTTTGACGTCTCGTCGTGACAATGATCACGGGTGTGACAATAATCACTTTTCTTATTTGTTCCTGGCGGATACAAAGGTTTGAGAGGTTTAAGCCTTGAGCTTTTAACCTTGAGGGACAAAAGGGTGCTTGGAGGTTGAGCCGTGGGCTGCCTCTTTCGCTAAATGCCCTGACGTGATGACGATCACGGGTAGAACTTGCGTAGATGCATGATGTTCCATGGATTCTTGACGGGGACGCCGTCTTCCGTCTCGAGGCGAGCCGCGCCAGGCCTGGCGATGTGGGCGACCCTGTAGGGACCTTCCCACATCGGGGACAGCTTGTGGCGGCCTTGCCTGGAGAGGATTCGCCTGAGGACGAGATCGCCTGCCTCCAGGGTTCGCGAGCGCACATTGCGGCTGTGGTAGCGCCTCAGGGACTGCTGGTACTTGGCCGCCCGTAGAGCGGCGCGGCGTCTCAGCCCTTCAAGGAGCAGCAGGTCGTCGTTGTGGAGGTCCTCTTGTTGGTCCTCATTAAAGGCCAGGACCCGTGGGGATCCATGCTTTATCTCTGCGGGGAGGACTGCTTCGTCTCCATAGATGAGTGCGAACGGCGTTTCCGCGGTGGGCTTGGGTGGCGTGGTACGGATGGACCAGAGCACCTAGGGTAACTCATTGATCCAGCCCTTGCCGTGTCCCTTGAGGACATCGAAGGTCCTGGTCTTTAAGCCTTTGAGGACCTCTCGTTTGCACGCTCAGCCTGCCCATTACTTTGCGGATGGGCAACTGAGGCGAAGCAGAGCTTGATGCCCATTTTCTGGCAGTAGGCTCTGAAGATGCCGCTTGTGAATTGTGAGCCATTGTCGGTGATGATGCGGTTAGGCACTCCGAAGCGGCATACCAGGCCTCTGATGAATTTCACCGCCGCGCCTGCTGTGATTGTACGCGTCGCCTCCACTTCACGCCATTTTGTGAACTTGTCGATGGCCACGAAGAGGTAGCGATATCCACCTTGCGCCGTTGGGAAATGTCCCAGGATGTCCAGCCCCCAGACCGCAAACGGCCACGAGAGCGGAATGGTTTGCAGGCCCAGTGCTGGTTGGTGGATTTGCTTGGCGTGGAATTGGCAGGCCTCACAAGCTTGGATGATGTCCGTTGCATCTTGAAGCGCTTGAGGCCAGTAGAAGCCGCTCCTGAAGACTTTCCCCGGGAGGGTGCGGGCGCACGAATGGTGGCCGCATTCCCCGCTGTGGATGTCCTTAATCGGCAGTATTCCTTCTTCCGGAGGGACACACTTGAGCGCGATGCCGTTTGGGCGCTTGCGGTATAGATTTCCTTCGAGGATTTGGTATGATTTTGCTTGGCGGGCAATTCGCTCCGCTTCAACATCTTCCTCGGGAAGGATCCCTTTTTGTAGGTAGTCTTTGATCTCGTCGATCCATCCTGCCTCTTGGTGCACCGCTGTGAGCAACAGACGCTCCCCTGTTGGGGGCCCGCAGCCTGGGGCTCCGATTGCAGGTGGTGGTGGGAGCGCTTCGTCTGTGCTCGCGGGCGAGGCCTCGAGGGGCTGCTTTATGGATGCCTTGACGAGCCTTTCCTCAAAGACACCTGGCAGCTGGGCTTGCCTCTTTGATGCGCGCTTTGCGATGTCATCAGCCTCTTAGTTTTCTTTTCTTGGGATGTGCATGAGCTCCATTCCCCTGAAGCTCTTCTCCAGCCTACGGACCTCTTCAAGGTATGCGGCCATGTGGTCGTCCTTGGCCTTGTAGCTTTTGTTGGAGAAGTTGACGAGCAACTGGAGTCGCCCTTGATGAGTATGTGCTTGATGCCTAGGGCGATTGCTGCGCGTAGGCCAGCAAGCAACCCTTCATACTCGGCGATGTTGTTGGATATCTTGTTGATTCCGAAGCACAGCTGGACTGCATAATACAACTTGTCGCCTTTTGGCGAGGTCAGCACTACGCCTGCCCCACCGTGGCGACAAGCGAAAGCTCCATCGAACTTCATGGTCCATTAGCTAGGCATTGCTGCTCCAGAAGACTCGTGCTCTTCTTCCCAGGGCTCTTCAGGGGTTGGATCAGTCCATTCGGCGACGAAGTCTGCCAGCGCTCTTCCTTTGATTTCCCTTGTGGTATCGAAGCGTAAATTGAATGGTTGTAGCTCGATGTTCCATCCTGCGACACGATCCGTTGTGTTTGAGTGGCGCAAAATTTGCTCCAGGGTGAAAGAGGTTACCACCGTGATGGGGTGCCCCTGGAAGTAGTGCCGCAACTTTCTTGAGGCGATGAGGAGGGCGAGGAGAAGCTTTTGCTGCATCGGGTACCGCTCGCGAGCATCACGCAGTACTGTGCTGACGAAGTAGACCGGGTGCTCAACGAGTGTAGTTCCTGTTTCCTTGGCGTCTTTCGCCTAAGGCGTCCCAGCTTGATCCTCGATTGGGTTGGCTTCAAGGGGCTTGTCCTGGGCCTCGAGGGATGTGGCCTCGAGGGACTTGGCCTCTAGGGTCGTGGTCTCGAGGGACGTGGCCTCAAGGGACTTGGCCTCGAGGGACTTGGCCTTGCGGGACGTGGCCTCGCAGCGCTCCTCCTGGGCGTCGAGTGCGTTAGCCTCTTTCAGCAGTTGACCCGGGGCGGTCTCCTCTTGAGGCTGTGCGCCTGGCGTGGGCCTTGTGATGACCGCTCCTTCTTCGAGCTCTTTATCAGGAGGCTTTTTCTTTGGAGTGGTTGCACTCTTCTTGTGAAGTACAAGCTCCTCTCTTTCCACCAAAAGGACAACACTGGCTATTTGTGGGGTGGCTGACAAGTACAACTTCAGGTGCTCGCCCGGTCTTGGGGCGACCATTACAGGTGGGCTGGCCAAGTACTTCTTCACGTCCTCAAATGCTTTTTCAGCTTCAGGTGTCCACTTGAAGGTGCCCGTCCTTTTCATGATTTTGAAAAATGGCAGGGCTCTTTCGCCGAACTTGGAGATGAATCGACCCAAGCTGGCCATGCAGCCCGCCAGGCGTTGCATGTCCTTGAGCTTGCGTGGAGGCTGCATGCCTTCTATGGCCTTGATTTTGTCTGGGTTTGCCTCTATGCCCCGATGAGACACGAGGAAACCCAGCAATTTGGCCGAAGGTACTCCGAAGACGCACTTGGCGGGGTTTAGCTTGATGTTCACCTTGCGCAGGCTGGCAAAGGTTTCTTCCAGGTCTCCGAGCAGAGTAGTTCCTTCTCGCGACTTTACGACGATGTCATCGACATACGCTTCAGCGTTTCGCCCCATTTGCCCGCCAAGGGCTATCCTCATTAACCTCTGGAAAGTGGCTCCGGCATTTTTTAGGCCAAAGGGCATGCAGACGTAGCAATACACACCACATGGGGTGAGGAAAGCCGTCTTCTCCTCTTCCTCTCTAGCCCTCTTAATCTGGTGATAACCAGAGAAGGCATCGAGGAAACACAGGAGGTCGCAGCCTGCCGTGGAGTCCACGATCTGGTCAATTCTGGGCATGGGGTAAGGGTCCTTGGGCAGGCCTTGTTTACGTCGGTGTAGTCGATGCAGAGGCGGCCTCCGCCGGCGGGTTTTGGTACCACCACGGCGTTGGAGAGCCAAGTGGGGTGCGCGACTTCGCGGACTACATTTGTCGCTTTGAGCTTCTCGACCTCCTTGACGATGAATGCTTGCTTCTCGGGGGCTTGTTTTCTTGCTTTTTGCTTGACGGGGCGCGCGTTTGGGCACACGGCCAGGTGGTGCTCGATCACCTCCCTCGGTACACCAGCCATATCCGTCCACGCGAACATGCGAGAGTTTTCCTGGAGGAAGACGACGAGCGCGCTTTCCTATTTGGGCGGCAGCGCGGCGCCAATGGTGACGCTAGCCCCCGAGCCTTCAGCCCCCGAGCTTCCCGAGCTCAGAGAAATCTTCTTTGTAGCAGCTGCCTCCTGGGAGAACAACTGCTTCTTCTTCTTGGGCCTCTCGAGGGGCTCTTGGTCCTCGTCTGCGGGGAAGGCCATGGCGGCGGTCTTGTAGGCCGTCTCCACAGCGCGCGTGGCGTCCATGGCGCATATGGTGATCGTGCCGGCGCTGCCGGGGATCTTGACCATGTTGTACGCATGGTGCGTGACGGCCATGAACTTCGCGAGCGCGGGGTAGCCGAGGATGGCGTTGTATGGCAGGCCGATGTGCGCAACATCAAAATCGATGTGCTCAGTGCGGTAATTTTCCTCGCCCCCGAAGGTGACGGCAAGCCTGACCTGGCCTAGAGGCTCGATTGAGCCGCTGGTGACCCCCGTGAAGGGCCTCGAGGGCATAAGCCTCTCGTAGGGCACTTGAAGCGCTTCGAATGTATCTATGGAGATGACGTTCAGGCCTGCTCCGACGTCGATGAGCGTCTTGGAGACAGCCACATTGTCGATGGTGGGGGTGCAGACCAGCGGGAGGGTTCCAACAGTCTTGGTTGACTTGGGGTGGTCCTGAGCGTCGAAGGCGATGGTGTACTGCGACCACTTGAGGGGCCTGGAGGTTTCTGTGCTTGGGAGGGCGGCGTTGAGCTCGCGGGCGAACTGCTTGAACTGGTTGTTCGACTTCGGCGCCTGCGCCCCCCCTAGGATGCAGGCGATGGCGCCCCTCGGGGCTTGGTAGCCGCCATCTTCCTCGTCGGGGAGGTTGCCGTTCTTTTCTGCAGCGTTGGCTCGATTTCCAGATGGTTTCTGGTAGCCGCCCTTGTGCCCGCCTCCGCGGTAGCCACGGCCTCGACCGCGGCCGCCGCTGTCCTCTCCTTGCTCGCGCTCCTTGCTCAACCTTTTGAGGTCGTAGCAGGACTCCGTAGAGTGGTCGCGCCTGTTGTGGTAGATGCAGAAGGGGCGGTGATCATCTTTTCTTTCTCCAGCCTCGGGGGAGTCCCTGCGAGTGCCTTTTGTGTCTGGTTCTGCCGCGAGAACGGCGGTGGCCTTGCGCTTGGGATCCTCCTTCTTCTTCTGGCTCTTGGACCCCTCAGCGTGATCATCCCCTCTCGAGGACATTTTCACGAAGAGGAGTCCCTCTTCAGCCTTGGCGCACTTGTCCGCCATGTCGAACAGCTTGACCACAGAGGTGAGCTTGTCGTGGATGCCCAGCTT
Organism: Poa annua; assembly: GCA_026929855.1. Lineage (NCBI taxonomy): Eukaryota > Viridiplantae > Streptophyta > Magnoliopsida > Poales > Poaceae > Poa > Poa annua. The sequence goes on along the minus strand of CM049427.1, from coordinate 29,301,782 downwards.
CTCAAGCATCCTGCTGTTTGTGACGCCCTCGCGGAAGGCGTCTATGACTTGAGTGTCGGGGATGTTAGGGATCTTGTTGCGCAATTGGCTGAAGCGCTGGATGTACTTGCGGAGCGTTTCGTCCTTCCTCTGCACCACAACGCGCAGATCGTTGTGGGTGAGGGCGCGCTCGTACGTCCCCTTGAAGTTGGAGACGAGCTGCTTCCAGAGCTCCTCCCAGGAGTTCACAGAGTCCTCCGGGAGGTTCAGGAGCCATGACAGCGCAGAGTCGCGCAGCGCGTGGGAGAACAAGTTGGCCATGACCTTGTCGTCTCCTCCCGCAGCTTGGATGGAGGTGGTGTAGAGCTGCAGGAACTCAACGGGGTTGATGGAACCGTCGTAGCCCTTGGGTAGAGCCGGCCTGAACTTCTGCGGCCAGACCACGCAGCGCAGGGAGCGGGTGAACGCCATGCAGCCCTAGGTGTACATAGCGACCCCGTGCTAAAGCGCGGCGCGGTTCTGCTGCCCCGCCTGGCCGAGCTCCTCCACGAGCCTGTTCTGGCGGTCTCGCTGGAGCTCCATCCCCACACGGGCGTCGGGCGTGGTGCGCTGCACGATCATGCAATCGCGCGGCGAGGTTGCGTGCGAAGCAGCCCTTTGTGCCGCAGCCGGCGCAGGCCCCGGAGGTGGCGGAGGCGCATTTGTTGCGACCGTGCCCGCGAGAGAGGGGTGCGCGTTGGACTGCAACGGAGCGGGGCGCGTCGTGGCGATGCCGACGAGGTGGTTGAGGCGTTGAAGCCACTGCTCGTGGGCCTCAGCGGTGGGCTGGTAGCGGAGCAGCTCCTGCGCCATGAGCAGCGCGGTGTGGGGCGCAGGGTCGGTTCTCCCCGGGCCCGAGCCGCTTGGGCGCTGCGACGGGTGCGACGACTGCGCGTCCTCCTGGTGCTCGGCGTCGTGCTCTGGCTCCTCCGCGTGAGGGCCAGAGGGGACATGCTCCTCTTGGCGGGGTCGGCCCCGCCTTGCGCGGGTGGTCGCGCGGGTGGTCGCGCGAGTGGTCGCGGCGCCTGGGGGCGCGCGTGCTCCCGCGGGCGCGCGTCGGCTGACTCGAGCGGTGCGAGTGGTGCGCGTGTTCACCATGACACGGAGACGAACTCGAAGGTTGTTGACGCGCCTCAATCCCCTACCTGGCGCGCCAAATGTCGGGTTATGACTCCCAGGAATCGGGGGTAGTCACTTCCTGAAGTGTAGTTCGAGAGGGGATTGAACGCGGAGGTCTAAACCCTCAAGTGGCTCCGCAACGTTGCTCGCCGGACCCAAAGAAGACGCACACCCGACCTAGGAAAACACCGTCCTTTACCCAGGTTCACGGCCCTCGTGAGGAGGTAAGACCGCTACTCCTGCCTGTCTGTATTATATGTGGGAGGTTACAATACAATTGAGCTTGCCGGAAGCCCCCTTGAGGCAATTCTTGCCCGGGGAGGGAAGCGATGATCTTCTTCCTCCTCCAACCAGAGGCTAACCTAACTAGAGCTGCTAGGTTTTACCAGGGTGTTTTGCACGCAAGGAGCCGACCCTTGCTACGATGGATGTCTTCTCTCTTTTATAGGCGCCTCCGGTCTTCTTCTTCGGTTTGGCCTTCAAGGTGGCTCCCACTCGCCAGTGGCGGGGTGGAGCACGAGTCCACCGCACTCCCTTTGTCCATGGACTCGGTCCATGGCTGATAAAGGTGGCGCCGTGGCCGACAGGCGGCCGACCGCGCTCGTACCGCCCGCAGAGCGGGCAGTCTCTGGGGTGGAGCCCACGATGACGATCTCCGTTGGAGGGTTGCGCCGTCCACCTGCTTTATCGCCAGAGTAGAAGGTCCTCACAGCTGTGCAGCAGGCGGAGCTGCTTTGTTGACCGCTTTATCGCCAGGGACAGCGACGGGGGTGTGAGCGCCTCTGTACGAGCGTGGCAGAGATCACGTGCGCTCCGTCGGGGTTCCTTTGCGACGATGTTTCCCTTCAGGCCTGGGGGGAGTTTCCTGCCGGACTTGCCTCAGGCGGGTAGGTACTTTCTTGCTTCGGAGGGCTTTTGCTAACCCTTGGACATACACAAAATTATCGTGGATAACCCTTCCTTTTATGAAAGCATTTTGGCACGGTGATATCAGGTCCTTCATGAGCGGCTGCAAGCGAAGAGCTATTACTTTTGCCAAAATTTTGGAGAAGCTATGTAGCAAACTGATTGGCCTGAAGTCACTAGCAGCCTTAACCTCAGGGGTTTTCGGTAGCAGGGATAGGTGAGCTGAATTTAGCAAATGCAGTTCCTGAGAATTCCCCAATTCAAGCTTTTTAATTGCAGCCATGAAATAAATGGAGACGATGTCCCAGCGGTGTCTGAAGAAAAGGCCTGTGAAGCCATCTGGGACCGATGCCTTCTCAGGGTGCATGTCCAAGACGACCTTTTTCACCTCAGCTGCTGCGATTGGCTCATCCATCGAAGCCAGGTCATAGATGCTGAAATCCAGAGAGTCGAGATTCAGAGTTGTTTGCCTCGGGTGACACTGACCAAGCAAGCTGTTGAAATGGTACCAAATGATATCTTTTTTTATTTCTTGGACAGTCGTTGGGCCATCTGGCGAATCAAGCGTCTGGATGTAATTCTTGCGCCTTCTGGCTGTAGCCTTCATATGGAAAAATTTGCTGTTGCAATCGCCGGCAGTGAGCTAGAGAAAACGAGAGCGTTGGCGCCAATAGCATCGCTCGACATCCGCTAATCCGAGGCATTGCACTTTCAGAAACTTGCGGAATTGGTGCTCAGCTGCCGTTAATTGCCTGCAATCTCTGGCTATATCTAACTGGAAAATAAGTTCATTGACGATTGCAGATTTCGTCCTGAAGCTATTCATCTTGATGGAGTTCAATTTTTGCAACGCCTTGGCAGTTTGGTTGAACTTTAAGTGCAGGTTTCTGAACGGGTCCGTAGAGAGACTTTCTGTTCCCTAGGTTGTGGTGACAACATCAGTGAATCCATCTTGCCGGACCCAGTTTGATTCAAATCTGAACCTTCGACATGGCTGGAAAGCGGCATCACATGCTAACAAGAGGGGGCAGTGGTTTGAGGCTGAGGAGGAGGCGGCGGAGAGCATGGAGGTAGGGAAGCTACATTCCACGACTGATTATATAACACTCTATCCAATCTTACAAGGGTGGCCTGCTGTTGCTCGTTGCTCCAGGTGAATAGCCGCCCATGAAGGTACATGTCCTTTAATTCCAGTTTGTTGATGAATCCTCTGAAAGCATTAAGGAGACCTCGGTGGATTTTGTTGTTGTTCTTGTCGGCCGCAGACGCAATCAAGTTGAAATCACCGACCAGGATCAGCGGCATTGAGACGAACATAATTAGTGCTTTCAGCTCCGACAGGAATCTGAATTTAACATCAGGGAGTTGCGGGCCATACACATTAACGAAGAACCAAGAGCTGCCAGTTTTTCTATTAGAGCAAACACAGGCGATGAATTTGGGGGTGCACTGGATGTCGCTGACCTTGATCTCCGATTCATTCCAAGCGGTGATCAGCCCTCCACTAGCTCCAATCGATGGGGAGTAAGCGAAATTAGTGAAAGCTGAGCCACATGCCTCTACAATGAGAGATTGGGAAACATATTGCATTTTTTATTCTTGGAAACAAACAACAGAAGGCGCGTGCTCGCGCAGGAGATTACAAACATCAGATCTTCTAGCAGGGGAATTGAGTCCTCTGGGGTTCCAAATAGCTATTTTACACTGATCATTAAACAAACTAACACAATAGAAACGCGATACAAACACTGACAGACTGCAGCACATCATGCAGCAGCGGGCGGCGCCTCCGGCTGCAGATCCGCTGGCTCGGGCCCCTTCTCTGAAAGGATCTTCAGCGTCCCGATCTGGCGCTTGGTGAGCGGCTTCTTGAAGGTGGCGATGTGACGGCCCTGCACCGGGCAGACGATTGGCAAGTCGATTTGCACAACCTTGTGGATGGTGTCGGGGTCATGCACCCAGGCGTAGACGACGAAGTAGGATTGGTCGGTTCCTTTGATGGAGGAGACATCCGCCATGTGGAAGTGGCAGGAGGGCAGCACCTTTCTCGTTGTCTCGACGGTGAAGGCTTGAGGTGGAAGCTGCTCGATGAAGACGCGAACACGGTACCTAGGTGTGACGTTCTCGGTCATGAACAGGCGCGACCAACGTCGGATCTGCAGCGGCGTGCCGTTGTCGTGGATGAGCGCCTGCTCCGTGAGTAGCTCCCTCCAGCTCCGGTTGGTGCAGCGCACCAAGAACGTGTCGTTGAGGTAGAGGGACACGTTGATGGCGTCCGCAGGCATCTGCGGGAACTCCTGCAGGATGGCTTCGTGGATTCTTGTTGGCCAGAAGTTGGCTCTATCGTCGACGACGATGACGGTGGCAGCAGTGTCGCCAAGCGCGATTTCAGCATCAATCATCGCGCAGTCCAGGTCAAGGGCGCAGTGCCCCAGCTCTGGGCGCCGCAACGCACCTCCAGGCGCGGCAGGGTGAGCCTCCGGCAGCATGGAGGTGTCGATCTGAGCGGCGTAGAACGCAGCCATGTCCTGAGAAGGGTAGGAGGTCGCGGTGTTGGAGGAGTGCAGTGTCGAAGTAGAAGCACCAGCCTTAGTAGGATTGGTGAGCGGCTTCGGGGTGGAACGCTGGCACACCGGAACGCGGGCTGACGGCTCGTCGTTGGCAGGATGTTGTGTCGAGGAAGAAGCACAAACCTATGGAGGGGGGGGGGGGGGGGGGGGGGTTTCTTGTTGGGAAGGTTAAACGCTGGCACGCCGGAATGGGAGGGAGGTTCTTCTTTCAACAGAGGGGAGCGAGAGCTCGACGGAGGTTTCTGCCTGCCGGGGATGGAACGGATGAACTCCGGCGCTAGGAAAGCTTTCTGTGGGAGGGAGTCAGCGCGACATTCCTTGAGGATGTGCCCGGCTTGGAAGCAGTGCATGCAACGAACAAGCCCAGTGCAAGAGGTGATGCGGTGGTGAGGAGATAGGCATCTGAAGCACATACCATTGGGGTCCTCTTTAAGGAGCCGGATGCCAGTTAGTGCAGATGGTTGGAGACGACGCATGCCGGGACGACGGACGATTCTCTTTGCTTTCTTGCTCAGCACCTCCGTCCATCCTTCCCCATCAATGCTGGCAGTGGGGAAAGGCTGCGCAGCAGCAGGGGCAATGGGCGGCCGAGGATCCGAACGCGGAGGCGTGCAGCAAAGCGCAACGGGAGGCCGGAGAACTGCGCGGGAAGCCGGAGCTTTTGAACCATTGCTGACCACAACAGCAAAGGATTGCTCCAGGCTCCTGCCTAAAGTCGAGGATCTTGGCGTTGCCATCACTTCGGAGCAGGAATCAGAGAGGCAGACGCGGCCCGCCCGGTCCGAGGAGGACCCCGGCGTCAGCGGCGTGCCCGCAGAACCAACGGGGGTGGAGGCCATGATGGGGTGGTGGCATGGCAGGTTTTCCGGCGGCCGAGGTGGCCGCCGTTGGCGGCAGTGGAGGCGAGAGTAGAACCCTAGCTAGCTGGAGGCGGAGGCGGATCATAAGGACGTGCTTATGAGACATAGTCCGTCCAATACTCGCTTGCTGGGAATGAGCGTCATGGGGAAAGTATGTTGAAGATGCTGGAATTTTGGCGCCTAGCCCATTTAACCTTTTCCATAATTCCTGAAAATCCTAGAGGCCCATGTGGCCTATTCATACATGGCATGAGGTGGGACACATATTTAGTCCCACATTGCTAGTTTAGAGAGTGCTACACCAGTTTATAAGGTGAGCTCCTCTACCACCAGTACGAGCATCAGAATAGGAGAGAGCTCCACGCGCGCTCCTCCTCATCCGCCGCCCGCCACGCCTCGTAACGACGCGCGCGCGCGCCGCGGGTTTCGGGAATCTCGCCGAGCCGATGTGTTTTTTTGCCACACCTGAATGGATAAATATGAAGGTGAACAGTTGCACGAAGCTGAAACGTTTTGCTCTAAATGCAAATGAATACGAATGGAAACGCTAGCACTAATGGGAGATTAATGCGAAACAAAAACGGATGGCTACCTCTTCCTGCGGTGTCTGTTCGCCTCCAACCTGTGTGCCTACATAATAGAGGTCGCGCCTCTAAGTTAGACACACCGAAATACAGCCACAACTCATGCGCCTACCTCCTGGTTCTCGAGCACTGCGCCGCCGATCAAGTCTTCCTCATTCTGTTCCGCGGCGTGCACCGCGTGACGGAACAGTAGGCCTCCGGAACCCCGTCTCTCGCGATCCTGTACGGGAGAGAGGCGATAAGATTTTTGGGGAGCGTCTTCACGCGACTACTGGCTTCTTCCCCAACACGGACTCCGACGACTACTTCCCGGACGACGACTTCTTCCCCGACGTCGACGCCCTCTTCGACTACATGTCTGCCACCGCAAACGGATCTTCCTCCACTGGACCATACGTCTTCCTATTCTATCTAGTCGAAATCATCTTTCAGACTTTTCCTCTAGAAGGATGTGTAGAATTGCTATATCCGTACTCTATGTTAGTTTGCATGACTAGTATGTTTTATATTTCTCTAGCCATGTTTTATCTAATGTTCTTATGGATTAAATCATATAGAAAATTGCTCATATATTCAACAATCCAAAAACCTTATTTTAGGCAATTTTCTCCTGTTGGCTTTTCCGCTTCACTAAGGCCCGCTCCTTTCGATGGAGTGAACTATAAAAAGTGGCGTGCGAGAGCCACTCTCTAGTTTGAAACCATGAAGTGTTTTCACGCTGCTAAAGGCAAGCCTGAAGGAGAACTTACTCCTGATGAGGAGAGAGTGTTTCAGGAAGCCGACACCCTTTTGAGGGCTGCTATTCTTAGCATTCTTGGTGACAAAATTGTCGACCCGTATTTGTCCATCACTACGGGCAAGGGCATGTGGGACGCGCTCGAGGCTAAATTTGGGGTCTCGGACGCAGGAAGTGAACTGTACGTCATGGAGCAGTTCTTTGACTACAAGATGACTGGTGAGCGCTCCATTGTTGAGCAGGCTCATGATATACAGTCCATTGCTAAGGAACTTGAGCAAGTTTCGTGTGTGTTACCCGACAAGTTTATTGCCGGAGGCATCATTGCCAAACTCCCTCCTTCGTGGAGGAATTTTGCTACCTCTCTGAAGCATAAGAGACAGGAGTTTTCTGTCGTGGATCTCATTGGGTCTCTTGATGTGGAAGAAAAGACTTCCAGTCCTACAAACACAAAAAACAAGAATAAGTCTGAGGGCAAAGGCAAGTTTGATGGAAAGAACAAGTCCTCACAGTCTACCAACTTCAAAAAGAAGACCGATAGGAAGAAGGGATCTTGCCATGTCTACGGTGATCCTAATCACTGGGCTCCAAGATGTCCTAACCGATATGACCAACGTGAACTTGAGAAGAGCGGCAGGACCGCTAATGTTGTCATCGGTGATACTGAGATGAAAGATGCTGGGTACGGTATATTCCCAACTATATTTTCAGTATGTCACTCTCCTGAATGGTGGATTGACACAGGTGCAAATGTACACGTTTGTCCTGACATCTCAATGTTTTCTTCTTATCAGGTCGCAGGGTCTTCTCCCGTGCTGATGGGAAATGGGTCACATGCTTCTATTCGTGGTGTTGGTACGGTCGATCTGAAGTTTACTTCGGGGAAGATCGTGCGCCTGAAGAATGTTCATCATGTGCCCTCCATCAATAAAAATCTTGTTAGCGGTTCTCTTATGTGTCGAGATGGCTACAAGATAGTTTTTGAGTCCAATAAATTTGTTGTTTCTAAATTTGGAACTTTCGTTGGTAGAGGCTATGAGTGCGGAGGCCTGTTCTTCCTGTCATTGTCAGAAGTTTGTAATAAAATTGCGAATCATGTTTGCACTACTATTGAATCAAATGTATGGCATTCTCGTCTCTGTCATATTAATTTTGGGTGTATGATACGACTAGCCAAATTGAACTTAATCCCTTCTTTCACTACTGTCAAGGGGTCTAAGTGTCACGTTTGTGTTCAAGCAAAGCAACCTCGCAAGTCTCATACGACTGCAGAAGCAAGAAACTTGGTACCTTTAGATCTCATACATTCTGATCTCTGTGAGATGAATGGCGTGTTGACAAAAGGTGGAAAGAAATATTTCATGACGTTGATTGATGACTCCACTAGATACTGTTATGTGTACCTTCTAAAAACAAAAGATGAGGCTCTAAATTTCTTCAAAATCTATAAAGCTGAAACAGAAAACCAACTCGACCGAAAGATTAAGAGGCTTCGGTCTGATTGTGGTGGAGAGTATTTTTTGAATGACTTTGACTCTTTTTGTGCGGAACATGGTATAATTCATGAGAGGACGCCTCCCTACTCACCCCAGTCAAATGGAGTTGCTGAAAGAAAGAACCGTACTCTAACTGATTTGGTTAACGTCATGTTAGACACATCGGGTCTCTCCAAGGCATGGTGGAGGGAGGCGATATTGACTGCGTGTCATGTCCTAAACCGAGTTCCCGTAAAACACAAAGAGATAACTCCGTTTGAGGAGTTTGAGAAGAAAAGGTTAAAACTCTCTTACCTGCGGACTTGGGGTTGTTTGGCGAAAGTCAATATACCAATTCCCAAGAAACGCAAGCTTGGACCCAAAACCGTTGATTGTGTATTCCTGGGCTATGCTTTTCATAGCATTGGTTATAGATTCTTGATAGTAAAATTCGAGGTATGCGACATGCATGTTGGTACAATCATGGAGTCGAATGATGCGACTTTCTTTGAGGATATCTTTACCATGAAGGATATGCCGAGCTCATCAAATCAGGAGATACCAAGTTCATCTAGTCAGGAATTAGTTGCAATTCCTGAACCCACCATTGCGATAGAACACCATGGAAATATCGTGGAGGATGACAGTGAAACTCCGAAAAGGAGTAAGAGATAGAGGACTGCAAAGTCTTTTGGTGATGATTTCATTGTGTACCTCGTGGATGACACTCCCAGTTCTATTTCAGAAGCATATGCATCTTTGGATGCTGACTACTGGAAGGAAGCTGTCCGTAGTGAGATGGATTCCATCTTAGCTAACGAAACTTGAGAAATCACTGATCGTCCTTACGGGTGCAAACCAGTAGGATGCAAGTGGGTGTTTAAGAAGAAGCTTAGGCCTGATGGTACCATTGAAAAGTACAAGGCACGGCTTGTGGCCAAGGGTTATACCCAAAAAGAAGGTGAACACTTCTTTGACACTTACTCACCTGTAGCCAGACTGACAACCATTCGTGTGCTACTATCATTGGCTGCCTCACACGGTCTTCTCGTTCATCAAATGGACGTAAAAAAGGCTTTCCTAAACGGAGAGTTGGATGAGAAAATTTACATGGAGCAGCCAGATGGTTTCGTGGTACCTGGTCAGGAAGGAAAGGTGTGTAAGTTGGCGAAGTCTTTGTATGGCCTTAAACAAGCTCCTAAGCAGTGGCATGAGAAGTTCGAAAAGACTTTAACCGCTGAAGGCTTTGTTGTAAACGAAGCTGACAAATGTGTGTATTATCGCCATGGTGGGGGCAAGGGAATTATTCTCTGTTTATACGTCGATGACATACTGATATTTGGAACCAACCTTAAGGTGATTAAGGAAGTCAAGGATTTCCTATCTCGCTGTTTTGAGATGAAGGATCTAGGAGTAGCTGATGTTATGTTGAACGTCAAGCTCTTGAGAGATGACAATGGTGGGATCACTCTGCTTCAATCCCACTACGTGGATAAGGTCTTGAGTCGCTTCGGGTATAGCGAGTACAAGCCTTCTCCAACACCGTACGATCCTAGCGTGTTGCTTCGAAAGAATCGACATATTTCGAAGGATCAAATGAGATATTCTCAGATTATAGGCTCGCTCATGTATCTAGCCAGCGCCACGAGGCCTGACATCTCCTTTGCTATAAGCAAGCTAAGCCGATTTGTGTCAAATCCGGGAGATGATCATTGGCATGCTCTTGAGAGGGTTATGCGCTATCTAAAAGGCACTGCGAGTTACGGTATTCACTATACAGGGTATCCGAGGGTACTTGAGGGTTATAGTGACTCTAATTGGATATCTGATGCTGATGAGATTAAGGCCACGAGTGGTTATGTTTTTACACTTGGTGGTGGTGCTGTTTCCTGGAAGTCTTGCAAGCAGACCATCTTAACGAGGTCAACAATGGAAGCAAAACTCACAGCATTAGACATAGCCATTGTTGAAGCAGAGTGGCTTCGTGAGCTTTTGATGGACTTACATGTGGTTGAAAAACCAATACCCGCTATCCTGATGAATTGTGACAATCAAAATGTCATACTAAAAGTGAACAATTCTAAGGATAATATGAAGTCATCAAGGCATGTGAAGAGGCGATTAAAATCTGTCAGAAAATTGAAGAACTCCGGAGTTATTGCATTGGACTATATCCAAACATCTAAAAATCTGGCAGATCCCTTCACGAAAGGTTTATCACGTAATGTGATAGATAATGCATCGAGGGAGATGGGTTTGAGACCCACAATATGAGTTGTTCACAATAGCAACCCACTCTATGTGATCGGAGATCCCGTGAAGTCGAATTGGGAGACAAGTTGTTGATCAACTGAGAGGAGAGTATCCTTACTTCGGTATAATACCACTCCGCAAAGATGCAATACTCTCCTAAACTGCACGGTAGGCTGATGTATATCTTAATGTGTACCAAGAGGCTTTATTTTAAGCAGAGATGTTGTCATGCAGAACATCTTTTGAGGAACACACCTATATGAGCATGACTGTCAAACGTCGCAGTCCATGAGAGTTGGGTGCTCTCTAATAAGCTCATGAAAGGCCCCGGAGTACGACACATAAGCTCCATCCGCGGGGAAGACCCACGGCGGCCTAGTATCGGTCAAGGCTTTGTGTGAAGCTAGATTCGCAGAAAACATGCAGTTCAAGGCATAGTCCACTGTCCAAGTCGCAGTCTAGTGTAACATGAAGTTCTAGGTGGAAGTTCAACTTAACAGTCTCCACTATAACACCGGTATATAAACAGTGTTTAAAACCATAATAAAATTTACGTGCCTCTAGAATCTTGTGGGGGATTGCTGGAATTTTGGCGCCTAGCCCATTTAACCTTTTCCATAATTCCTGAAAATCCTAGAGGCCCATGTGGCCCATTCATACATGGCAAGAGGTGGGACAAATGTTTAGTCCCACATTGCAGACTCATGCCTGCGGTGCACTCGGGCTCAAACCCGAGCGACCTTGCTGTTCGCCGCACCGGCCGGTGGCTGCAGCTCTCCTCGCGCGCTTCTCGCCGTTGGAGACTCGCCGCTGCGCCTGATTAGGGTGATGCAGGTCGTCTTCGTCGCGGGGACGCCCGCATGCGCACGCTTGCCTTCGCGAAGGGCGCCGTCCAGAGCCGCTCGACGGAGGTGCGCGCAAGCCATAGCCGCACACTGCTCCGGCGAGAGGGCCTGGTTGACGTCGAAGGTTCTTCCGCTCATGGTGCTCACCGCCGCCGTTCATCTCTGTGCGCCGTCGTCGCCGTCGGGTGCACAGAGGAACGGGTAACGAGCAAATGAAGTTAGGTTTTTTTTTAGAAACACAGTACAGACGCAGACGCTCACAAACACACACGTACAGACACCCCTATAAACGTACGCACGCAAACCCTACCCCTATGAGCACGGAGTCGGGGCGGTGAGATGGGCTTGTCCCAGACGCTGGCAATCGGATAGCATCCGACGGCTCGGATGCTCCTGGCGCTCTCTAATGGAAAGTAAATGCTTGGTTGGGCTCCGTTTTCAGCCCAGTTCGGTAGAAATTTATGCCGAAAAAAAGACTTATGTTTTATGGGTTTTATTTTTTGTTACGATAGAGATAATGCAGGGAAATTACTAAATATTTTCCTGATAATGATTATAAGCATTGGGCTAAAATAAATTATCTCTAGGGCTAAATTGAATTAAAGACTTGAAGAATGATGTTTATGTTTTGAAATGTTATGCTTATTAGTGCCAAGTTATTTTGTGATTTGTTATGACATTATGTAATTGTGTGACACATTAAGTTAGTTCTAATGCATTTATTATGCTTAATAAAAAATTATGGAATTAGAATTATTATTATGCTATCATTGTTCCATAATTTTTTGCTGCGAATCAATAATCCTCAAAATAAAGCATGGCTTATGTCTGTCATTCTGGCCAAAGCTGATTGGCGGGCATTTTGACCATGAAATTTTATTGGTCCGGGTCGTTTCTAGCCAAAGCTGATGTCATCCGGATTGATAAAATAAGTTTATGTACATGAGGATTTAATTAAGTGTGGTTATTTTGACCATAAAATATTACTGATTCTTACCCATCTCTTGCTAAAGTTGTTTTGGGTTCGGTCAATAAAAGTAGTTCATAATTATGATGCTTCTTAAAGCATATGATTCTTTTCGCAACATCTTATTTTTTTCTATTGAGAGAATTAACGGAGCATCTTATGTCTCTTCTATTGAGAGAATTAACGGAGCATCTTATGTCTCTCTTCTATCGAGAAAATTAACGGCAAATAGGAACTAAATGATAGCAATTATGTTGTATGGAAGGAGAATTTGAGATCACTAAGGTTGTCAGATATTGATTATGCTCTCTTTCATAATCCTCCCTAAAAGTACCTAAAGAAGGTATTGAAAATTATGACACCCTTGTAAAGGGATTATGATGATGTTACAAAACTTAGTGGGAGGATTTAAGTTAAGCTTTTTGATCTCAAACATACTTAAGTTTTGGACATAAATATACATAAAGTTGCATTTCATGGTTATATTTCATTAAACCATGGACTGCCATGTTTAATTGTCCAACAATAAGGTCTAAGTTCTTAAGTTGTGCATGCTCTTTAAAGTTGCTTATGTGTCTCTAATTTAAATAAAGTGTGGTTTGTGTTTGTCATTCTGGCCAAAGCTGATTGATGAACACTGACGAGGGATTAACTCGGCAAATCCCATGGTGAAGCACCTAGGGTTATATCGATAGGAAGAGTATATGGGTGTTGGTGAATTCGGACGGCTGACAAGCAAAGTGTTGCTCGTCAGTCTATATTATCAAACTCACAGTATGATTACAAGGGTATCCCGGCGAGTCGATGTCTCGCTAGGGTTTGGGTATCTCATATTGCATGTAGTCCTATTGCCTCCCTCCTGACCGGTATATATAGGGATCCAGGTCTCAGGAGTTCGAATACAACTAGAAATATATCTGTAAGCTTTCTAAGTCAGCACAAAGCCGCCTAAGTTGTTCTGTACTTGTGCCTAAAAAAAAGTTGTTCTGTACTCCAGCTACTCGGAAATTCTTTATCTTCTCCTTTATATGGGCCATCAACTGGGCCTTCCGGGAAACCACTCTTTAACATAACGGGCTGAGTATACCTATCTGTTATAACCATATCAGTAGCCCCCGAATGCCTACTCGAGTCCGTAGGATCGCGTAGGGATTCCCCCACTCAATATATCACCTGACAATCCTCATCTGTTGTTTGCAACCTGTTTTTGAAGGTTTATCATCATAAATAAGAGCTACTGTTAATCAAAAGATCATATAAATACTCAATTCGCCTCGTTAAGGTATGGATGGTGTAATAGGCCTGATTCAACCGATGGATCGGGGTCAAGTTAAATCGCGACTCGGAAAAAATACCTTATTATCCTACTCAATCTCAAGTCCCTCGACTCAAAACCGGTAAAACCGTTCAAATCTGAATCAAGCCAGTCGGGACTTACTGATTCGAACCCGGTTAAATATTATGTACCCTTTGCACTTCCGCCGGGATTTCGCTTCATGCATGTTGGCACGGAATTTCAACGAGTCCACGTAGCTTGTACGGGTTACCCGACCTTATTCAGCTCTTACAGTTGCATAGTTTGATGCAACATCGGGGACTAGACTAGGCTAGAACGTCCCAGAATTGTTATATATTTTGCATATATTATATTTTGTCACACTCATTACCTTCGAGTGGAATCTTCGACTGACGCTAACGTCGACGGACAAGAATCCATCGGGTGCGCGACAGCGCTCCCGATGGGAGTAGCCCCCGAGGTTGAGTGCAATTACCTGCAATTGTGCTTAATGTGAAATAAAAACCCAAAAAACTGTTAAATGTAAAAATCACACTCCCGATGGGAGTGCACTTAGCGACTGTCTGAGTGCCGACCTAAAATTATATGTTGACTGAAACTTTTTGTCTTTTGTTGTACACCAACTGTCTTGAACAACGACTATCGCCTCCCGACTGCCCTACCAGCATGCCGATATTCTCCTGACTGACCATAAACTCGGACGCAACTGTAGTTGAAAGAAAAAAAATCCTGCCCACTTCCGAAGAGACACGACCCCTGGTGGGCCCGCTTTGTCATAGACCGCTTTGACTAGTCACATTGATTTGACCGCACACCGCGCACGCCATGCCATCACGATGATGGTCTCCTTGTTTTTCGTGCATCGTGGGTTACTGCGACGCCACTTCAGTTTCACTGCCTCCAGCTCGGTGTACGACACGTGTACATGCTCGGCAATCGAACGGCTGTCCCGCTATTCTGTTTCACATAACCTCTTACTGCGGCGTAAGTTTTTGCCTACCCTTCTCATTTGCGCCGCCGCCCTCTGCTCTTCTTCTTCCTCTTATGCACCGAGCTCAAACACACTATAGCACCTCGCCGTTTTCTCTTCCAGTTCATCCCTCCGCCGCACGATGGGGAAGAGCACCATTGCCAAAGGCAAGGACACCGCCGCGGTGGAGACCCAGAAGAGAGGTGGATCGAATCGCTCCTCGCTGCAAGCAGGACACCTCGAGTCCCTTTCCAACGTCCTCCCCGCATCGCCGGACTTCGCTCGGTTGCCCGGCGAGGAAAACCAGCCTACTCCTGCGAGCAATGAACGGGTATGCTTCTTTGACCACATGAACCGAGGACTCGCCTTCCCAATTCATCCTTTCTTCCGCGGCTTGCTCTGTGTTTATGGTGCACAAATCCATGATTTGCCACCAAACGCTGTTCTTCACATCGCCTGATTCATCACTCTTTGCGAGAGTTTTCTTGGGATAGCCCCACACTGGGGGTTGTTTCGTCTCCGCTTCAGCATCAAGAGCCAGGGGTCAGGCAGCGGCCCGGGCAGACTCGGTATTCAAGCGAAGCCCAAGTCCGGGTACTTCAAGATACCAATGTCTGAGTCAATCCAAAACTAGCGCGAACGCTGGTTTTATGTGAAGGATGAAGTCGCCGCAGGACAATCAACTGGTCTGTCACCCTTCAATCCGGAGGCTGAGCTAACCAAGACGCGCTTGTGGAACAACGCCCTGAGCCAGACTGAAGAAAAAGAAGCCAAGGAACTTCTGGCCAAGGTTGTTGAGTTGCAGACTACCGAAGGAAGGGTGCTTACTGGCGCACACCTTGTCACCACCTTCCTGCGGCGCGTGCAACCTCTGCAAGAACGCGCCCACCCACGAACTGATTCAAGCAGTGAAAACACTCACTGGTTTGCAAGCTAAAGTTGGGGAGTTGGTCTCACCCGTTGACGGATACAAGAAATCCAACCCAGTACCCGAGGTACTGATCCTTTTTACACTCCCTTTTGCTTTTGCGTACCCATTGCACCTGAAAACTTCTCTGAACACTCACTCTTCACTTTTACCTGTCTAACAGGGTATCACCTACCAACCTTCGCCAACTATCCTCGTAGACGACATCCCAGTAGCGCCAACTGGAGACCCTCCCTCCGAACCGTCAGTCGCTACGGCTCACTCAGAGGGTGAATGGACAGAGAAGAGCTTAACCCAAAAGCGAACTCGGTCTCCGGCTGAAAGCTCTGGTGACTCGCAATAAAGAAACAAACATCTTGCGACTTCTGATAATAGAGATGAGGCCGTCCTTTTGCCGACTGCTGTAACTGCCTCGGAGGCCCTGAAGGTCGTACCGATTTCTAGCCTACCTCCCTTGACGATAGGAGGTCTCAGTCACCAACAGCTATTTCCATGGGAAACGAGGTACGTTAGACTAACTTACTCGTTGTTCGAGCTTTGCTCCCGACACCTGACACTCCTTCTCAAACCTGCAGCACAACTAGCAAGGATGAGTCCGAGAACTCAGATCCCGCTACACACACGACTCCTCATCCTGAGAATACGTCTTCCCCGAATGCACCGGACGAAAAGAATGATGAGCCACAGTCGCTGGTCATAGACATCCCAACTGCAACGACCTCCAAATCTGCTGCTGCCGCAGGACTGGTGCCTCAATACACGACTCCAGATCCGAACCACGTTAGTCATTGACACTTCACCCTTGTAGATTTGTACTTGAACTCATCAGGTGCGCGACAGGGCTCCCGATGGGAGTAGCCCCCGAGCCCGTGGGGAACTATCTGTAGTTGGCCGCAAGCTAACAACCTGACCCACTGTGCTTCTGGATACCTGTAGCCTTTGCTTCACCGCCTCCTGACTGTCGGCGGAGAATACCTTCATCTGGAGCAGAAAAATTCGAGACTCCAAGACTAGCTGCAGAAAACCCAAGGTAAGAGCTTGACCTCTAAACACTCTTTTGTAACTTAACCGTTGTCCACTAACACGCTGCCACCACTTGATGTAGACAAACATAACGCGACACTCCAGGCTAGGGACCACACCCGCAGTCTCGCCAAAGACTTAGAGGACGAAATAAACCGAGCAGCAAAAGAACTGCCCCAACTACTCGCAGCTGCAAAGACTGAGGGAGCAACAAAGGCCGAAGAAGTACTGACTTCGCTGCATGCAGAGTCGGATAGTGCTCTTGCCTCCCGCCTTCTCTCGCTCGAGCAGACTTTGGCTCGTAAGTAATTTTTGCCGCCTCTTTTTGTATCATGCTTGTCCACTGCTAACAAGAATTTCCGCTGCTGCTGACCCGACTGATATTCTTACTATCCACAGATGCTTGTGGCTTGCCGGCCGACCAATTCACGGCTTCGTCGACTATCGAACTGGACGCTGCGATTGAGTCAGCTGAGCACTTCGGGAGCCGACTGAGTGGAGTACTGGCTTCTTCAGCGGCTGCCTTGACCGCGCTGCACAAGATTGCTATTCCAACTCAAGAGCCCCCAAAGGACCTACACACACTAGCTGAGACATTCCACCCAGAAGGGAACTCCTTCCCCAAATTCCTTCACGAGCAAACGGTACGTGGTTCTGCCACCGCTTTCAAGATGCTGCTGGGACACGGGGTGGAGCTTGACTTGAACGCGATAGCGGCCAATTTTCCCCTGAACTCGACTGGCAAGAAGATTTCTCTTAGCCAGTTCGAGGCTGAGGCACGATGGCTGGCAGACGCCCTGTTCTTGACCTTGGAGCAGCGAGCCGCCTCCCGCAAGAAAAAAGGGTCCGCCACATCAGCTAGTGTCGCCAGCTCGAAGTAGATTGACTAGTTATCCAAGGACCTGGCCTAGCTTATTAGGAACTTTATTTTGTAGAACTCACTCGCGCCTGAAGCGTTGTACTGGCTGTAACCAAATATATGTTTTATTTTGGAAATGTCTAAATGATTGTGGGCTATTGCTTAGCCCCCGAGTCTTATTCGGTGCCGATATGAGTTGTCTTTTACTTTGTTCTTTTCTGTTTGCTTGCTACTTTAATTTTCACTGAGTACTGCTTATTGTGATGCAACCTGCTTACACTTCTTCTCCTGGTGATGTGCCGCCTTTCAATCCACGCGACCAATACTTGTATAACCTGGTGAACGTGCGTTGTGAAAATGCGGAGCAAGAGCTCAGGGTGACCCGAGGTACGCTAGCCATATTGTAGTCGAAGAAACCCCGACCGATAGAACGGGAGCTTGTACTGATGAAGGAGGTGGAGGACGCTACTGCTGGCCTTCTGTGTAAGTAAAAAACATGTAGCCCCCGAGTCTTCTTGCTCGTCTGACTCTTGGCCTTGGACGCACCTGGCTTGCTCCGTATGTGGCTGAAAAATTATTCTGATTTTGCTGTTGTATGCACCAGACTAACGCAAGGACTGAACAAAGAAGAGTCCAGACGCAGCTTGTTAAGGTGATTTCGGAACACGGTCGCGCCGCGTCGTCAATTTGGTCCATGCGCAGCCGAGCCACCATGCTGCTTACCCTTAGAGATCACGTCTCGCAAGTGAAAGACTTGGCCTCCTCGTTTTCGACAACGCTCTGCCAGATACACGATGCCATGTTCCCTCTGAATGACCAACCCCACGGGCTAGCCGGCTTAATGGCTAAATTTCGACATGACGTGCCGTCAACTTGTAGCAGGTGCCACGATGGCCTTTGATGTTCTGCGACTCCTTTACCCCGAGGTAGATCTGGCGCAGGTTGGAGCCGGGCCTCCCGCGGGTATGGGACCGATTGCCATGGCCGGACATTATGAAGCTGCTGGAGGAGCTGCCAGCTGCGTGATTGCCTTGTGTAGCACCCCAACTTTTATTAAAGTTGGAACACCTGTGTTATGTGCTAGTCCCTGGATCACTGCCAGCACCACAGTACAAAATATAAAGTATCATTGCATAAGTATTAAATTACTACAACGAGATCCAAAATAATAGCCAATATGGCCTTATTACAAATTGCATAGCCATGAAGGCTAGCTAAAGTTCAAAGTTCACAGCGAAAGCAAAATAACATTGAGCCTCATCTTCAAGCATGCGCCACAGGCAGTCATGTTGGGTGTAGACTCGAGCCAATCATTCAGCATCAGAATTCCCTGCACATTGGAATATGCAGCCCCCGAAGGAGGTCAATACAATGATGTATTGGTAAGTGACTAAGGTGGATAAATATACTGGCAAGTCTAACATCTATATGCATATTTGGCTTGGTGGGGTTGAAGGCTATTTGCAGAAAGCAAGTTTTCTCCTATCATTTTGTAAAACACTTTTATTTCTCGAAGACTTGGCACCGAAGGACAAAGCCCAAGTGCACCAACAATTCTTTCCTTAGTCAAATTTTACTTTATGAAAACAGTGTTGAGATTCTTCTGCCCATCCTTGTCCAGTTGCTCGAAGTAGTCCATATCCGGGGACACGGCTGAGAACTCAGATTGTCGAATCTGCAGAGGTTGTGCACTTTCACCTTTAGACTCAATTTGTCCGGGAAATCATATACACGTGGAGTGTATTATGGAAAGGAGAGAATTGAGACAAGAAATTTCAGAAGAAGAATGCAACCATACTAGCAAGACCCGTTCCACCTATCATCTCTACATCTGCTTGTCAAGCTGACAGGTTGCACTCTCACAACTTAATCGTTCTAGACAGAGCCCATTGTCAAAAGGCTGCACGGGAAGCTTCTAAACTTGGAGGGACTTGGTAATCTCTTCGTTCCTGGGTGGCCATCTACAAGTGTACTTCTGGGTAACAACCACCATACTCATGGCCCTAAGTAGAATAGACATTCATCCTAGGTGAAGACAACCACAAGCATAGTCCCAAAAGCCACTCAACATAAACCATATCAACCAATTCCACCCAGATGTGTATTTTGGAATTTTAATACCTAGAAACATTTCCATAACATGGCAACATTTTTTTATAGCATGGCTAAGCAACTAATAAAATCTTTTCATGGCTGTTTAGGGAAAAGGGTGGCTACACACTACTAGGATATTTGTAAAATACCAACTAACTTAGCATTATAAAATAAATCAAAATCCCTATCATGCACACTACTCAAAACATACGACTTATGCATATAGAAAATATGGGATATTGTATGAATGTCACTTGCCTTGGTAACAGGAGGAACAAGCACAACAAGAATAACAATCACAAGCAAGTCCTTCCTCTTCTTCACAATCTAGCACAAACAATGAATAACATAAACACCATATCATCACAACACTAAACATAATCATGTATGCATGAATGATATGCTATGATGATAAGACACACTTATAATTAATTCTTATTTTCTGTCATTAATAATTGGATATAATGTTTAGGTATTTCTTATTTTATTTATCAATTAACTAATTTAAAATAATATAGTAAAACTTTGATTTCTATAATTACAACTTTTTATGACATCTTCAATTTGGACATTTATTAATATTGCTGGACAGAGGGAAATTATACAATCTTAAAACAATTACATTTATTTCTAAATCATTTTTATTATTTAAGTTATTATTTTAATGGCCGAAATACTCCTCTGATAATTATACCAATTATAATTGGTCAAAGGTAAAAAACAAATGATGTAGAAATAAACTACATGAGCAGAGCTTTCCAATGACATAAAGTTTATCAAATTTGGGCTTACAGATCAAAAGTTATGAATTTTGCAAGTTTTAATAGTTTTCTGTTTTAATTTCTAAATTTTATTCGAATAGAAAAAGAATCGGCCACGCGGCGCGATCTGATTCGTCCGTACCGATTCGACGCGGATCGGCAGCGTGGGCCGTCCGATCTCCTTTATAACGAGCGCTCGGGATTAAATAGATCTAGATCCGTTGGATCTAGATCCAACGGTCCGAAAACGGAGACCACGCGCGGGCGGCGCGGTTCGCCGGAAAAACTCCCGACCGCGGCGGCGCCACGGCCGGCATTGCACGCGCTCGCATCCTAGGGACCTACGGGATGGATGGTTCTTACCGAAACGTGGAGAAGGTCGATGCGGGGACGGTGGCGAGGTGGCGGTCTCCGGCGTGAATTCCTCCTCGCGTAATCGCTCGCCGGAGTAGCACGAGGCGGCGGTTCTCCTCGGGCGAGCACGGACACGGCGTTGCGCTGCGGGAAGGAGTTCAAAACCGTGTCAAGAAGCTCTGCAAGGAAAAGTTAAAGCGAGAGGGAGCAACGATACGGCACGGGGTGGTTAGGGTTACGCGCACGGCGAGGTTCTCACCGACGGCGACGGCGGAAGAGCGGGGTCTCAAGCGGCCAGCCCAGGGGCTCTTTGGAGGAGTGGTTTGGGGCAAAACACGGAGGAGCTCGGGGGCTTTTAGTAGGGGAAAACAGCGAGGTAAATGGAGCAGTAAATCGCCGTATTCAAACGAAATCAAATCGGGCGTTTCGGTCGGAGACGTGGGCATGATTTGGGGACGAACGGCTCCGCGGGGGAGATGACAGGTGGGTCCCACCTGTCAGCGACTGCGAGCGAGCGCGCGGGGCGCTGGGCCGCTGGCGGGCTGCTCGGTTACGCGTGCGCGACAGATAGCTACGGGCCACGGCCCACTCGACTCACAATTCAATTATTTTTATTTAAAACCTTTTCTGTTTTTAAATACTGATTTCAAATATGATTTTTAAACCTATTCAAAACATTTCAGAAAAATTCATAAAAATATGTTTTGGAAAGGTTATTGAAAATGGAACTTTTTAACATTATTCTTGCTCATAAATAAATTGGTAAAATTTTATTTATTAAAGGAGTTTTAAATAAACCCTTTATGGAGTTTATAGATTATTTATATTTTTAATTTGAAGTTTTATTTAATATTTTTGTGATGTATTCTTATGCTCAATGATGCATGATGCTTGAATGCAAGTTTTAAATTTTTGCAAAATTTGGGATGTTACACCTTGATGGAGCATGAAATTTCCCTGGAACTGGAGCGGAGACGTCTGTCAACAACGGTCAAACAGGAAAATGCCTAGCGGGCTGTGTGACTGCTTTTTCACAGCTTCTAAGTCTAACATGAATTAGGTGATCTGTCTGAGATGTATATTTTATCGATAGCCCCCAAGCACTGTATGCATCGGGTGAGTCGGCTAAGGTGTATATTTACACGCAACCTCCGAGCACTGTATGCATCGGGTGAATCGGCTAGGTTAAATATTTACAAGCAGCCCCCGAGCACTGTATGCACCGGGAAGATCCTCCCTTTTCACCGTAAATAAGATGCTTCCCATATATGTGCTTAAAGAGGAACATTGCACTTTATTGCTGATCAATACACTGTTTTCGCCTGATACGATAAAATTGACTAAACATAACTACTAGTCTGACACCCTAAAAGATAACAAACTGCTGTAACTAAAAAACTACGCATAAAACCGGCGCAGGTGTGCTGCGTTCCATGGATTGTGGGATGGCTCCCATGTTTCTGCATGCTTCAGTCGATATGCTCCGCTGCCGATGACCTCTGTTACTATAGAGGGTCCTTCCCACGGGGACGCGAGCTTGTGTACTTTCTTCTGCTTCAGTCGGAGGACCAAGTCGCCAACTGCGAAAGAGTGTGGTCTCAAACGACGATTGTGATAATTCCGCAGGCTCTGTTGGTACGTGGCGGTTCTAGCCAAGGCGATATCGCGAGCTTCGTCCAAAGTGTCGATGTTGAAGGGGTTCTGGTGCAGAAAACAATAAATTTTCTAGCGTAAGAAACCCTAACTAGTTAGGATCTATCTATCTAGTACATACGATAACGGTGGCGGAATGGGTTACATTACCTCCATGTAGACCGATAGCGGGGATTACGCTCCCGCACAAGCGTTGACGATGAAGTCGTACGTAGCCGACCTCGAGGTCGCGGAGAACTTGTTGTGATGATGTAGACGATGACGCCGGGGTGTCGACGAAGACCTGCGTCGACGGGCGTCGGGCGGAAGAGGGGGTGGCGCCGACAGCAGGGCAGTGGCAGGGATGCTGGGTGGGCGAGACGACGTCACCCAGGCTCCTCACAAGATTCGCCTCCGAGCACTCGCAAACATACAGAGCTTAACAACAACCCCCGGTCATTCAGATCCAGCTGAAATCGCAGGGGTAGAACTTTTCTGGAATCCCGCAGGGCAACGGCGCCCGGTGGTATAGCTTTGGTGGAGAGAGGAGGCAAAACGGGCGGAGAAACAGCTCGGCCGGCCTGCTATACAATTAATTGTATTTTTCTGTAATTAATATGCCTTGCTATATAAAGGGGGGAGGGGGTGTGAAAACACCTTGCCTCCCCCATGTGGGACTAAAGGAGAGGGAGGGGGAGCCGGCCGCACCTCCTAGTCCAATTCAGACTAGGGGCCCAAGCCTCCCCCTTCCTTGCTTGGTGCGGCTCACCTTAGTGGGCCACAATTGGCCCACTTAGGTGGGCTGCCCCCTTTTTCTTTTATTATTTAATAATTAAATTAATATAAAAATTATTAAATTAAAATTAATATATTTAAATACTATTTACACTAGTAGAAAACAGGCTAAAGGACCAAACTCCAAAACCCCATTTGTCCCGGTCGTACTGCAAACCGGGACAGATGCGGCATAAAACGCGCCGAGCGCTCCAGGCGACACCCATTTGTCCCGGTTCCAGCCACGAACCGGGACAAATAAGCTGGCACCCACCGAGCGCTCCAGCGTACACCTATTTGTCCTGGTTCGTGACTGGAACCGGGACAAATGACATGGTTTCAGTTACACGCGCGCGGAAGTCGAGCCATCGCCGCGTTTTTTCGACGCGCACGGAAGACGAACGGAAGTACGGCGCCGCCGGCGATTCCTCTGCCTCCGGCGATTAATTCCTCTGCTCTCCGGCCGGCGATTCATCTACCTCTCCGACGCTATAAAATGCACAGTACGGCTCCTCCACACACCATCTCTCCGGCTCCTACACACACCATTTCTCCTCTCTTTTCTCCGGTCCTATGGAGCCACTCGCGCGTCCGCCTCGGTCCGAGTTGTACTACTACAAGAAGGAAGGCATGCGGTTCAAGGTGTGGGTCACCCTTCGTGCCTGGCGCGTGGAAAAGTGGATCCGCGACGTGAAGAAATACTTCCTCGATGCCGCTCCGATCAAAGCCGTTGGACTCGATTGCGAGTTCACCGACCCTCGACGGAAGGATACTCCGCAGCGCGCCGCCGTCCTTCAACTCTCGGTGGCGACCGAGACTCTTGTCTTCCAAATTTGCGAAGCTGATCGGGTACCACAGGTCCTCGTGGATTTCTTAGGTGATGAGACAATGAAATTCTACGGCGTGGCAATCCATAATGACATGAAGATGCTAGCCTACTACGGAATAATTATTCGGTCCGCGGTCGACCTGCAGAGGGATCGCCGAAACCCTACCGGCAATTTTACTCCGAGTCTCTATGCTCTCTCTAATGCGGTCATTGGGGCAAATCTGGAGAAGAAGAAGAAATACAAGAAGAAGAAGAACACGGACCACGACAAGGAAGACACGTTAGAAGAAGACCTAATTTTCGGATGGGGCAACGTTCCATTGAGCTACGATCAAATCGTATATGCTGCTTTAGACGCTCGCCTTGGCTTCGAGATTGCACGGAAGTGGGATAGTCTACGCGGCTATAATACTGAGTATGATCATCTTAATGTCGTTGATGAGTAGACTATCTATGTATTCCGTTACGCAAAAATTCTGTGTGCGCGTGTTCTCTTGTATTGACCGAAATATATCTAAAGTTTGCAAAAGTGTTTTCAAATTCCAAAGTTTGTAAAAGTTATTTAAAACAGAAAACAGAAAATGGTTTTGTATTAGTTAGTCAAATTCAAACACTTTTCATATTCATAGTTTTTCCAAAATCCAAAGTTATTTAAAACAGAAAACAGAAAAAGAAAAAAAAAAGAAAAAAAAAAGAAAAACCCCCCATCTATCCCGGTTTGAGTCACAAACCGGGACAAATGGGCCTCCTTGTTGTCCCGGTTTGTGACTGAAACCGGGACAAATGGGTGGGTGCCTATATATACTGATCAGCAGCCCCCTCCCAAAACCATTGGAGGCATTTTTTTTTTGAAATGGAAGGAGGGGGTGTGTGCTAGTCTGTTTTTTCTTTATGCATGCAAGGTGTTTGATGAAATGCCCGAGAGAGTTCACGAAATGATTTGATGTACACTTAAAGAAGTTTATTCTTCTTTTCGATCAAGGTTAATTTTTCTCTCATTTCATTTGTAATTAATTGATACCGTGCATGTTCAGTGTTTATTTGTCGATGTTCTGTAATGGTTATTGATGTAGTCATTATATAATGCAGATGGACCGACAATGGATGTATGGTGACCGACGCATTGCCGAGTACATGACAGGTTTACTATATTACTTATTTTTCATTGCTTGTAATTATCCTTATCACTATATTACTTTTGTACTCTATTATGCAGGCTGAAAATTATACAATCTCGAAAGCTGGGACTCAATCACAAGATTGGATTCATTGACCCTAATCGAGTTCATCATCATGGTTTGTTACATTACCCAGATCAAACGGAGGAGCTTTTGCTTACTTATTTGATGGCGCAACATTACAAAAGCACCATAATTTTCCCGTTCAACTTCGAGTGAGTTGTTTACTTTCTTATACATACTCGATGTTAATTAAGTATATGTAATTGATGATATAGTTATTAACAAATATAAACATATGGCAGATTTCACTGGGTATTATTTGAGATTGATGTTGAAAAGGCAATCGTTGATGTCTTGGACCCATTATCGAAACCTGAAGAAAAATTCGACGACACGAAACAGATGCTCCAGAGGTAATTTCGTTCATTATCACAATCGACCTCGTCTTTTCTAATAATATATAGTAATTAGTTAACTTCTTTACTAATTTTTCATACCGTAAACTTCAGGGTTTGGGACAAGTTCACCGGTTTCCACAAGGATGTCGGTATAGCTAAGAACCTCACTTTTAAATGGCGAGAGGTAAAGACGTATACTAGCTAGGTTCCACATACGCATATTCTTAATTTCAGTCTCACAATACCATTTTTTCAATATTTATGATTATTTTTTATTAATTTCTTATCTTATTATATCATAAAGTGCGCGAAGCAGCAACAAGGCACCAATTTGTGTGGATTCTATGTCTGCGAGTTCATCCGAATTCACTTCAATGAGGGTGCATACTGGAATAGGGTACGTTAACAATTCATTCAAACTTGTTCACTTTTCAAATTGAATTATTTTCATAATGGTTGATATATTGGTGTTGATCTCTCCTTTTTAGTTTGAGACGATCCGGAACAGGCTAGAAGCAAAAGACCGCCTACTACCAACCGCGGAGGAAATTGCGGGCTTTCTGCTTGACTATGTCATAAAGCCAGGCGCAGAATGCAGTATAATCCGGCCGCCAAAAAAGACCACCCCGAGGAAAAAATAGGGTCTAATGCTTCTCTGTCATGTAAAAAATATTTGTACTTAGCCGTGTCCCCGGTACAGACATGATCTTCCGGTTGTAAATATTTGTTTGGGAGAACTCGTGTACTAGTAGTATTCATGACTATATCCCGAGGAAAAAATCGTGTATTCATGATATATATTACATAGTAACGTATAATATGCAACTCGATATTGTTTGAAATGAAACATAAATGAAAAAACACAAACACAAAAGAATCAGTAACATAAATAGAAAACAGAAAC
The DNA here is from genome assembly GCA_026929855.1 of Poa annua. Classification (NCBI taxonomy): domain Eukaryota; kingdom Viridiplantae; phylum Streptophyta; class Magnoliopsida; order Poales; family Poaceae; genus Poa; species Poa annua. The sequence continues at coordinate 29,275,445 of CM049427.1, read as the reverse complement.
AAAAATAGAAAACAGGAAACAAAATAAAAGAAACAAAAAAAAACATATATGCTGTCCCGGTTCGTATTACGAACCGGGACAAATGAGTCGCAGGCAGAGCCTGCCTTGATTGGCCACGTGGCCCCCCTATTGGTCCCGGGCCGTGGCGTGCCCGGGACAAATAGGGGAGGCTATTTGTCCCGAACACGCTGTCCCGGGCGCGTGACCGGGGCAAAAAGCCCTCACGGCCCGGGACCAGTGGCCTATTTTGCTCTAGTGTTAATATCCCATGACCCTTAAACATTTTCCGGACCACCCGAACATCTTTCGGACATTCCTGGAACCATTCCACACCTTCCCGGAACTCCATCCGGACCACCAGAACTCTTTCCGGATCATTTCTCTCTCTCCAATAAAATCCTATATTATTCCAGAACCTATCTCCTGGTGTCGTTAAGACCTTAAGTTGGTTACGCTACGGTTCGAGAACACTCCAGACAATTCGAGACACTCCGCTCACCAATGACATCAGGGATACCTGGATGCATATGAAGGCCCTGTGCATTCTACGAATATCGTCGTTGAACCATAAACATGATATTTATTCCCTTTGTTTCTACGATACTACCTTGTCCGAGATATGATCGCAGACATCCGATGCCCTGTTGTATCTCGTTACCGACAAAGGTTATTAACTCGTCTGTGATATTACATCTCTTGACCTAGTCATAAGCTGCGCTGCTATATAGATGCAATCTCACCGAGTGGGCCCAGAGTATCTTTCCATTACAAGAATGAACAAATCCCGCTCTTGATCCTTACGTCTCAACACTCTTTCGGGATACCCAAGATGGACACCGTTATTGTCATGCTATATAAGCCACAACATTTGATGCTCTCAAAGTACCCCTACGAAGCATCAATAAGTACGGTCTCATGGTCTAAGGAATAAGCTATCATATTACTCATCTATTGAAAATGACAAACATCGTAATACGATCTTATTGCAATACTTTGCGGATGTCCATCACCTTATTCCACTAATAAGATGACCCCATTGTCAACCGACGTCATTGTCCTTGATCGGGAATCTCGATCAACTGTTGCCCAATGGACTAGTTTAAATAGAGGCTTACTAGGGACCCTGGTTGTCTATGTATCACACGTGTATTAATAATTCTGATTAATACATTTATAGCATAATACACAAACCTATTATAAAGTTATGAGATAATGCAATAAATACTACTTATTTATTTGCCTCTAGGGCATATCTCCTTCAGATGTCGACCTCGAGTGCGTCATCTGAATCTTCCTCATCGTACGCCACCACCCGGGGGACGTCGAACTTCAGGTCGTACTGCCTAACTACCTCGGCTCCATGCACCAGAAAGAAAGGAGTAAACTGCGTTGACCTATTAGGCATTGTTCGCAAACTCCAGAGTACAACGGGCAACTCTTCTGTCCAGGCGCCTGCTGCGCGTTTGACTGGTACTAACAACCTCTTCTTTAAACCGCTGCAAACTAACCCATTGGCCTTTTCGACTTGACCATTGGACTGCGGGTGCGCGACATACGCGTACTTGAGCTTGATAACCTGCGAGCTGCAAAAGTCCTGGAAATCCTCTGCTTTGAAGTTGGTTCCGTTGTCTGTTATTATGCTATTTGGTACTCCGGAGCGAAAGATTATGGACTTGATAAAATTGACTGCGGATGTTGCTGTAGCGTTTGTCACAGGTGCTGCTTCGATCCACTTGGTGAACTTGTCGACTGCGACCAAGAGGAACGTATGACCTCCGTGTGAGGACTTTTTGATAGGTCCAACCATGTCGAGTCCCCACTGTGCAAAAGGCCACGCCAAAGGCATAGTCTTGAGCTCTGTCGCTGGGCGTGGGGTTTGGTTGCGTACTTCTGGCAGCCGAGGCACTTTCGCACTAAGTCCTATGCATCATGCATAGCAGCCGTCCAGTAAAACCCTGCTCTCAAGGCCTTCGCGAGGAGTGCCCTGCTGCTTGCGTGATGCCCACATGCCCACATGTGCCACAATTGCCCATCCATCATTGGGTGCTATACACCGCTGCAATATTCCCGATATCCTTCGCTTGTAAAGTTCCTTGTTGATTACTGTAAATGCATTGGACCTCCGGGTGATGCGCTTTGCCTCGACTGAATCACTTGGCAGTTCCTAGCATGTAATATACGACATGAATGGTTTAGTCCACAAGGGCTCGACAAGGAATACCTCTATCGGTGGAATCGAGGCGAGGAGGTTGTCGGGCTGCTGATCAGCCGGTGCTTTTTCGCCTTATTCTTGCGGGACGCTGACTTCCACTTCTGACTTGGCTAGATTTTTGATTTTGATTGATCTTTCGTTGATTCTTTCCAGGAAAACTCCAGGCGGAACATGCTCTCTCTTGGACCCTATGTTGGCCAACATATCTGCTTCCTCGTTGCTTTCTCGACCGACATGCCTCAACTCACACCCGTCGAAGTTGCCCTCCATGACATTGTACATACCACGATAAGCTTGCATGTTATCTGCGTTTGCATCGCATTCCTTCATCGTTTGTTGCACCACCAGATTCGAGTCACCGTAGATCATCAGTCGAGTTGCTCTGCAAGCTTTGGCCATGCATATGCCATGCAATAACGCCTCATATTATGCCTCATTATTTGTAGCTCGTTTAAAATCCATCTGCAGTACATATTGTAGCTTATCCCCTTTGGGTAAAGTTAAGACGACTCCAGGTCCTGCACCATTGAATCGCTTTGGCCCGTCAAAATACATGGTCCAAGAGCTGGACAAATCAGGGACGTGTGGCAACTTAGTCTCTATCCACTCGGTTGTCAAATCTGACAAAACCTGGGCTTTGGTTGCCCTGGGGTGCCGATAGGTGATGTCTCTAGGCCCAAGTTCGATACAAGTACCGTCTTTGTACTGGCTGAGTTTTTCCTTCCTCCGGCCTCTTTATTGGCTGAGTTTTTCCTTCCTCCAGCCTCTCGGCTACAAGTACCGTCTAACCACCCTGTTGGTGGCGGCTATGTATAAATACAAAGTTTCCTGCTCTCACGGCGCCACGAGTGAGCATCCGTTTCAACTTTTCGAATGCCACTCGCACCTCAGTTGTCCACTCGAACTTGTAAGCTTTCTTCATTAACTGGTAGAATGGCAGAGCCTTCTCGCCCATCCGACTGATGAATCTACTAAGAGCTGCCACTCTTCCTACGAGTCCTTGGACCTCGCGAAGTTTTGTAGGTTCCGGCATTTGCAAGCGATCCCGTATTTTTTCCGGATTAGCCTCGATGCCCCAGGCGGACACTAAGTAACCCAATATCTGCCTGATGGCACCCCAAACATGCACTTGGTGGGGTTGAGTTTGATTCTGTACTTGTTCAGGGCTGCGAAAGTCTCCCGCAGTTCCTCTATCAAAGTTCTGTTTTCTCTAGTCTTGACAACTATGTCGTCAATGTACACTTGAATATTCATGCCGATCTGATCCCTCAAGCAGTTCTGCCTCATCCGTTGGTAAGTGGCCCCTGCGCTTTTGAGCCCCAAGGTCATTTTGGTGTAACAGTATACACCGTGCGGGGTGATAAACGTTGTCTTTTGTTCATCCTCCTTTTTCATCTGAATCTGCTGGTACCCCGAGTAAGCGTCGAGAAAAGAAAGGCGCTCGAACCCTACCGTCGAGTCCACGATCTGATCAATTCGTGGCAACGGGAAATGATCCTTGGGGCAGCACTTGTTTAGCAACGTGAAATGCACATTCGCCCATATTTGACTCCTTTTTTTGGTACAAGCACTGGGTTTGCGACCCAATCTGACTTCTTTAGTTCTCGGATGAACTTGGCGTCTAGTAGTCTGTCGATTTCCGACCCGACTGCCACGCGCTTCGGCTCAGATAACCTTCTCATGGTATGTTTAACTGGCTTGGTGCCTGGATAAATTTGTAAGGCGTGCTCGGCAAGTTCCCTGGGTACTCCTAGCATGTCAGTCGGGTGCCAGGAAAAAAATTCCCAGTTCTCACGGAGGAACTCAACGAGCGCGCCTTCCTATGCTTCATTTAAACTGGACGATACGAGAACTGTCTTGTCCTCGTCTGTCGGGTGAACCCTGTGAGCCCTTGTGTCGTTTTTGGCGTTGAATGAGCTGTCAGGGGCAGGTTTCTTGGCCTTAGGGAATAGGGTGCGATCATTGTTTAAAGCGATCTCCGCAAGCTACTCTTGTGCGCCGAAGGACTCGGATATCTTGCTAAATTCCCTGTCGCAGTCGTCAGAACGCCGAAAATTGCCGCAGACCGTGATGACTCCTTTTGGTCCAGGCAACTTGAGCATAAGATATGCATAGTGAGGTACTGACATGAACCTGGCAAACGCTGGTCGTCCGAGGATGATGTGGTACTGAGATGGCCAGTCGACGACTTCGAACTCAACACTCTCCTTTCTGAAGTGGTCTTCGTCACCCAGAACAACCTCAAGCCACAAAGAACTCAGAGGGTACACTACCTTGCCTGGCACTATGCCGTTAAATGTGCTTTCAGACTGCTTCAAGTTGGCGAGTGACATGTTCATCTTGCGCAAAGTGTCTGCGAAGACGATATTGATGCCACTGCCTCCATCCATGAACACTTTGTTCATCCTAAACCCTCCAATCAAAATCTGAATGGTGAGAGGTGCGTGTCCTGGGCGCGGGACTCGCGGTGGGTGGTCTGCCCGAGTGAAGCCGATTGGAGTTTCGGAACCCTGCAGGTACTCTGGGACTAATGGTGGTGCCGTGGTGGCCAAATGAACTTGGCGACTGATGAGCTTCTGACACTGATTAGATGGCCGCCCTTTGTGTACCATGTACATTGCCCCCCTGGTTTGCGGGAACTGATCGCGGGTGCGCCCGTATTTTCCTGCTGCCGGTTCTCCTGAACTGCTCCTGCAATGGGCCCTGCTGGCGGCGGAGGTAATGCTGCGTGTGCGGGCAGAGCCGGATTTTCTGCGGCCTTACGTCGTATCTCAGCCTGTATTGCGATGAAGGCACGGCAGTCTTTTAATATGTGCGTTGCTCGTAAGTTGCCGAAATCATCCTTGAACAGGTGCATTCTGCAAGTGTGGGTAAGTTGCTGAGCCGGTGTTCGATAAGGTCTCTCGAACCGTGTTCCCCTTGGTTTGAAATCACGTCTTCTATTGGCATCCTCTCGATTTCTATCGAGAAGATTCATGTCCTTCCACTCTTCACGCGAGTTCTCCCCCTGTTGGGTGTTATGGTTTGTCTGATTCTCCTGGAATCCAGCCGCTACTTGCTCGACTTTGTCCATCCCGCCGTGCGGCCTTGGGATGATTCTTCTGTCGAAACGACCGCGACGTCCGTTGTTGCCCTATTGGCGATCCGCCTCTGGCGATGGACCCCATCAGCCCACTTATTGGCTATTTCCATGAGATGTGCAATTGTCTTCGGGTCTTCCCGACCTAATGCTCCCTGCAAGTCATTGCGCCTGGCACCTTGTATAAATGCGAATATTGTGTTGTCCTCGGAGATGTTTGCGCCTGAGTTCTTCATGGTGGTCCAGCGCTGAATGTAATCGCGAAGTGTTTCACCAGGCTTTTGCTTGCAAGCTCTGAGCTGCTGGAAAGACGTGGGTCATTTGAACGTGGAGGAAAAGTTTCTCTTGAAGTCGCTGCAAAAAGCTTCCCATGTTTCATACAAACTACAAGGCGGTCCTCTGAGCTAGGCGCAGGCTGATCCTGTCAACATTCACTGGATGTATTGCATGGCCGTCGTGGTATTACCTCGCTGACACGCTACTGCGGTCGTATAGTCCTCTAACCATGCTGACGGCTCTTGACTGCCATCGTACTTGGGAGTCTCACAAGTTAACTTGAACCTTTTTGGCATACGAGTTTCGCGTACGGCCGATGTGAAGCATATTACACCGCACAACTCAACATCAGATCCGAGTCCGAACTGCATTCGACTGGAGCCTAGAGTGCGACTGCGACGCCTACGCTGATGTCGGCGCTTATTTACTAACCGCTGAGTGATTACATCTCTTGCATCGAATCTTCCCTCTACATAATCATGGTCAAAGCTGGCAGCTTGTCTCAGCTGACGCCGCTCCTCCCTATTACGCTTGCGCTCTTCTCTCTCGCGACGACGTCGGGTGGACCGCTCTTCCTCGGTCTCCTCTCTGTCTCGACTGCTCCGATTCCGTTGCCTGGATCTGCTCCGCTCCAGGTCAACTCTGTCTCGCTCGTCGAGGTGGCGGCGCCTAGACCTGCTTCCTTCCGGGTCGTCCTGAGCATGTTCCTCTTATCGCCGACTACCGTGACGGGTGTCTTCACCCGGGGCCGACTGATCGACTGGCCTACTGCGTTTGCACGGGTGCCCGTACCCAGGGGGTTCTGACCAGGGCTGTTCCCAGGTCGTCCCGTCGGAGTAGCCACTGGTACGAAAGCTGATCCAACATTTCCTAAAGACTCGATCTGCGCCCGATGAAGAGCGTGTCGCGGGTCATCCTGCGGAGGCATGGTGGATCGGAGGTTGGTTGCTACAAAAGCTACGGCTGCCGCCGTGGTTTTTGGAATGGGAATACTGTTGTAGCGCCCCATCTTTTAAATAAAGATGGAACACGTGTGTTATGTGCTAGTCCCTGGATCACTGCCAGCACCACAGTACAAAATATATAGTATCATTGCATAAGTATCAAATTACTACAACGAGATCCAAAAATAGCTAAGTATAGCTTTCTTACAAAGTGCATAGTCATGAAGACTAGCTAAAAATATTCAGAGTTCACAACGAAAGTAATAGCAATGAGCCTCTTCTTCAAGCATGCGCCACAAGCAGACATGTTGGGTGTAGACTCGAGTCCAAACTCATTCCTCATCAGAATTACCTGCACATTTGAATATGCAGCCCCCGAAGGAGGTCAATACAATGAAGTATTGGCAAGTGACTATGGTGGATACTTTATGACAAGTCTAATTCCATATGCATATTTGGCTTGGTGGAGTTGTAGCCTATTTTGCAGAAAGCCAGTTTTCTCCTATCTTTTGTAAAACCATTTTTGTTTCTCAAAGACTGGCACCAAGGGATGAAGCCCAAGTGCACCAACAATTCTTTCCTTAGTCAAATTTTACTTTATGAAAACTATGATGAGATTCTTCCGTAGATCCTTGTCCAGTTGCTCGAAGTAGTCCATCTCCGGGGACACGGCTAAGTACTCAGATTGTCGACTCTGCAGAGGTTGTGCACTTTCACCTTCAGACTCAATTAACCCAAACATCCTATACACGCGGAGTGCATTAAGGAAAGGAGAGAATTGAGACAAGAACTTTCAGAAGAAGAATGCAACCATACTTGCAAGACCCGTTCCACCTACCAATTCTACATCTGCTTGTCAAGCTGACAGGTTGCACTCCCACAACTTAATCATTCTAGACAGAGCCCATTGTCAAAAGGCTGCACGCGAAGCTCCTAAACTTGGAGGGACTTAGAAATCTCTTTGTTCCTGGGTAGCCGTCCACAAGTGCGCTTCTGGGTAACAACCACCATGCTCATGGCCCTAAGTAGAATAGACATTCGTCCTTGGCAATGACAACCACAAGCATAGTCCCAAAAGCCACTCAACATAAACCATACAACCAATTCCACCCAGGTATGCATTTTAAGTTTAACACTTAGCAATATTTTATAACATGGTATGTAAACACTTTTTATAGCATAGCTAAGCATCTAATAAAACTTTTGATGGCTGCATGGAAAGGGATGGCTACATACTACTAGGATATTTTCAAAGTGTACTAACTTAGCATTATAAGATAGTTCAAAATTCCTATCATGCATACTACTCAAAATATACTACTAATGCATATAGAAAATATTGGGTAGATTATGAATGTCACTTGCCTTGGTAACAAGAGGGACAAGCACAACAAGAATAACAATCACAAGAAGGGCCTTCCTCCTCTTCACAATCTAGAGACAAACAATAAAAATAAATAAACACACAACACAACACTTAAAATATCAAGACAAAAATATGTATGCATGCTTGATATGCAATGAATTTAACAAGATAAAATAATTACCATTTTATTTTCTCTGTTATTAATGCATGAAATGCAAAGATCAACATTTTATTATTTTATTTACTCATTTACAATATTGAGCATAACGTAGAAATATTAAGCCCTACAACCAAATTATTTAATTCTATAATTCAAAGTTTCAAATAAAACTCAAGTTGCACTCTCTGGACAGAGGGCATTAATAAAATTCTAAAACAATTGGATTTATTTGGAAAGCATTTTTATTAATTAAGTTATAGATTAAATTGCCGAAAAGCTAAACAATTAAATTCCGCAATTTAAAATACACTAAAAATACAAACTAATGAAACCATACTAAACTACACGAGCAGAGCTTTACGTGGATATAAAATTCATCAAATTTGGATGAACAGATCGAAAGTTATGAATTTTCCAAGTTTGTATTGTTTTTCTGTTTTCAAATATAAAATCTAGCCGAAAGTAGAAAAGAAAAAGCCACGCGGCGCCATCTGATTGGCTGATACCGCTTCGCTCGGATCGCTATTGCTAACCGTATGATCTAAATAACGTGGACGCTCCAGATCAATCCGATCTAGATCCATTGGATCTAGATCCGACGGCCCGGACGCAAGGACACGGACGGGCGGCGCGGTCCGCCGGAATTCCTCCGACCGCGTCGGCGCCATCGCCGGAAAAGCTCCACAATTCGCGAAACGAAGAACGACAGGGACAGATGCTCACCGATCGATGCGTGATGACGAGGCGGTCTCGATGGCGCGGCAGAGGCGTTCGCGATGGTCCAATCCCTCCCCTAAAGCTCGCCGGAGTTGGAGTGGCGGACGGCGTCGGCGGTCGCGGACGGAGGCGTCATTGGTCTGCAAACCTAGACACGAGACCACGTCAAAACGATGTGCAAAGTCGAGAGGAGGTGAGGTAAGGAGACGAGGGAGCGCGGGGTGGTCGTAGGGTCCCGTACGTCGAGCTCGACGACGGCGGAACCGGCGAGATGCGAGCTCCGATTGTGGGCAGGCCTGTGGCGATGGAGCTAGGTTTTTGGGCGGAATCAAGCGGCGGAATTGCGGGGTATAAATAGGGGGCGAAGGCACGGATTAAAACCGTTTCTAACGATCCGAATCAATCTCGAGTTGGAGATGAGTTCGGCGCTGAAGAAATCGTCGGGAGGTTGAGGATGACACGCCGTCAGCGTGCGGGCCCCGCGCGTCAGTGAGAGGAGAGGCGAGGCGCGGGCTGCTCGTGGGCCGATGGAAGCTGCGCGCGCGGTAGATATTGCTCGGCCGGCCCGTTAAGAAATCTTTTAAATTAAACTCTTTTTCTGTTTTAACACTTTTCAAAACAATTTGATTTTTAAATCTTATCAAAACATTTCAGAAAAATTCATAAAAATATGTTTTGAAAAGCTAATTTAATTTAGAACTTTTTGATATCATTTATCTAAATAATAAAATACAGATTATTATAAGGAGCTCAATTAGACCTCTTTATGGAAAACAACTTTATTTAAACTTATAATTAAAATTTAAATTATTCTTTATGTGATTTCAATGCCATGACTATATGATGCATGATGCATGTGCAAAGTTTTAATTTTTTTAGAAATTTGGGATGTTACAGACTAACCCCCTTAAGAGGAAGCTCGCCCTCGAGCTTCGGAAAGGTCAGCAAATAGGTGTGGGTGGTCTTCTCGGAGGTCATCCTCTCGTTCCCAGGTGGCTTCGTCCTCGGTGTGATGATTCCACTGGACTTTGCAAAACTTGATGGTTTTGGTACGGGTGAGTCTTTCTGCTGTCTGTAATATCTTGATGGGCTTCTCTTCGTATGTCAGGTCACTCTCCAATTGTACCTCCTCGAGGGGTACAGTATCCTTTAAAGGAATTCCCATCATCTCGGGATGACATTTCTTCGACTGACTGACATGGAACACATTATGAACAACAGACAGAACTTCGGGTAGTTCTAACTCATATGCCACTTCACCTTTGCGAGAAAGAATTTTGAATGGTCCAATGAATCGAGGTGCTAACTTTCCTTTGATTCCAAACCTTTTCACACCCCGAAGTGGTGACACTCTTAAATAGGTTCTATCACCCACTTCGTAGGTGACTTCTCTACGCTTGGAATCTGCATAGCTTTTCTGGCGTGTCTGTGCTATTTTCAGTATGTCCTTAATTAGCCTATCTTTCTCTTCAGCATCATGTATTATATCAGGTCCAAAGAAACTCCGTTCTCCTACACCCCTCCACAACAGTGGGGTTGTGCATTTCTTTCCATATAAGGCTTCAAACGGTGCCATCTCAATGCTGGCTTGGTAACTGCTGTTGTAGGAGAACTCAGCGTATGGTAAATTATCATCCCACCTAGATCCATAGTCGAGCGCACAAGCTCTTAACATATCCTCTAAAATCTGATTCACTCTTTCAGTCTGACCATCTGTTTGCGGGTGGAAAGCCGTACTGAATTCCAATCTGGTTCCCAAAGATTCGTGCAACTGCTTCCAGAAATGAGAAGTGAACTGGGTCCCTCTATCAGACACGATACTCTTTGGAACACCGTGAAGGCACACAATTCTCTTCATGTAAATATCGGCTAACTTTGCACTAGTATAAGTGGTCTTCACGGGTATGAAGTGAGCTATTTTGGTTAGGCGACAAACCATAACCCAAATAGAATCATAACCCGATCTGGTCCTTGGTAATCCGGTGATGAAGTCCATCCCAATAGAATCCCACTTCCAATCCGGTACTTTCAAAGGTTGTAAGAGCTCTGCTGGTTTCTGATGTTCTGCCTTTACTCGACTACATACATCGCACTTAGCGATGTATTCTGCTATTTCTCTTTTCAGATTATTCCACCAAAATCTCTCTTTCACATCCATATACATCTTGGTATTTCCCGGATGAATGGAATAAGGTGTCTCATGAGCTTCTTGCAGAATTAACTTCCTAATATCAGGATCATTGGCCACACATACACGTTTTTCAAACCACAAAATCCCTTGCTCATCCTCATGAAATCCTTTAGCTTTGCCTGCTCTTAGATTGACTTTGATCTCTTCTATTTCCTTGTCTCCTTTCTGAGCTTCACGTATCTTGTCCATCAAAGTGGGTTGTACAACTAATGAGGTTACAAACCCTTCAGGTACTACTTCCAATCTGAGGTCCTTGAATGCCTTGCATAAATCCTCGGGTAATTCTCCTGCTGTAAGGCCATTCACATACACTTTACGACTCAGAGCATCTGCTACCACATTAGCTTTCCCCGGATGGTATTGGAGACTTAGATCATAATCTTTAATAAGTTCCAACCATCTTCTTTGTCTCATGTTCAATTCCTTCTGTGTAAATATGTACTTCAAACTTTTGTGGTCCGTGAATACCTCACATCTTTTTCCCATCAGGTAGGGTCTCCAAGTTTTCAGGGCATGCACTACTGATGCTAACTCGAGATCATGAGTTGGATAATTTGCTTCATGTTTCTTGAGTTGTCTAGAGGCATAAGATGTCACTCTGCCTTCCTGCATCAACACACTTCCCAAGCCTTGGCGTGAAGCATCACAATACACTTGGAATTCCTTCTCCAGATCAGGTAAGCATAGAACTGGGGCTGAAACCAGACGTTTCTTCAACTCCTGAAAACTGGCTTCGCATGCCTCAGTCCACTCAATTTTCTTCTCCTTCTTTAATAATTCCGTCAAGGCCTTGGCAATCTTGGAGAAGTTTTCAATGAATCGTCGGTAGTATCCTGCTAGGCCCAGAAAGCTTCATAATTCTCCAACATTCTTCGGCAGTTCCCAATTAGTTACAGCTGAAACTTTTTCAGGATCCACCGCTATACCTTCCTTGGACACCACATGGCCTAAAAATCCGACTTGTTCTAACCAAAACTCACACTTGCTGTACTTGGCATACAACCTATGTTCACGTAGTCTCTGCAATACTAGATGCAAGTGCTCTTCATGTTCTTTGTGACTCTTGGAGTAGATTAGAATATCATCTATGAACACTACCACAAACTTATCCAGAAAATCCATGAACACTTTATTCCTCATATTCATGAAATAGGCTGGTGCATTGGTTAATCCAAACGGCATTACTGTGTACTCATAAGAGCCATATCTCGTAACAAATGCAGTCTTGGGTATATCCATTTCTCTAACTTTCATTTGGAGGTACCCCGATCGAAGATCGATCTTTGAGAAAACGCAAGCGCCTTCCAGTTGATCAAATAGTTCATTTATCTTGGGTAACGGGTACTTGTTTTTGATAGTTTGCTCATTTTATATCTCTATAATCTGTGACTAGCCTCTGGGTTTGATCCTTCTTTTTAACAAATAAGACTGGTGCTCCCCATGGCGATGAACTTGGACGAATGAATCCTTTCTGGATATGTTCCTCCAGTTGCTTCTTGAGCTCTTTCAATTCATCAACGGCCATAGGATAAGGTCTTTTAGCTATTGGTCATGTTCCTGGTTTCAGTTCGATGAGAAACTCTACATCTCTATCGGGTGGCATTCCCGGTAGTTCTTCCGGAAAAACATCTGGGTATTCCTTGACAATAAGCACATCACCAAGGCTAACCCCCTTAAGAGAATTTAGCCTAACCTTCTTAAGTTCGAAAGTTGATCTGAACTTAATCTTCCTTTTCTCTGGGGTGGTGAGGGTGATTGCTCTATTTGCACAGTCTATGATTCCTTCAAAACGAGTCATCCAATCCATTCCGATGGTAACATCCAATCCTTGGGTTTCTAGGATGACTAAGTTTGTTGGAAAGGTGTGTTTTCCGATTTGCAAGTCTAACTGCCTACACCCGGAATTTACTATCATCTCTCCTCCAGGGGAACTTACCCTAATATGTTTTCCTAGACTTTCATCAGCTAACCCATGTTTGTTTACAAAAGCTCTTGATATGAATGAATGAGATGCTCCAGTATCAAATAAAGACTAATGCTGGAAAGGAGTTGAGCAAGAACGTACCAATCACAGCATCAGGTTCATCATGAACTTCTTCCACATTGATGTGGTTCAGTTGTCCCTTCTGGAACGGATTGGGCTTGGAATTTTCATCAGCTTTCCTCTCTGGGCATTCAGTTGCATAATGTCCTGTCTTCTTGCACTTGAAGCAAGTCACATTAGACAAGTCTTTCTTCCCTTCATAGTTAGGACGGTGATTACCATTCCCATGATTATGGCCATGGTGATGGTTTCCCCTAGATCCACCATTATTTCCATTGTATCCTCCATTATTTCCTTTGTATCCTCCATTGTTTCCTTTGTATCCTCCATTGTGGTTATGACCATGATGTTTTTGGCCACTACCAGTGTTGGAGTGATTCCAGAGTTTATGGCTACTGACTTCAGAGGTGTGTTGTTTCTGAAGGGGATCGTGGCCAGAAAACAATAATTTTCCTAGCAACGATATCCTTAAACTAGCCAAGATCTATTCTATGCAGATATAGTAGTACGAACGGAGATCGGAATACGTACCCTTGTAGACCGAAAGCGGGGATTACGTTCCCGCACAAACGTTGTCGATGAAGACCGACGAAGCCGACCTCAAGGTCGTGTGAGGAAGCAGGCCTCCGAGTACCGCTAGCGCAGCACCTCGCAGGGAGTCGCACACGTACGGTGGAGACGACGCCTCCAAAGCTCCAGTCCAGGACAAGCAGCGGAAGACTTGGACCGGAACACCAGCAGCGCGGCAGCGGGCTATGGTGGAGGAGATCCCCGACTCCTCTTGCTCGGCGCGGCTCCAACTTGGGAACCACGAGATCGAGAGAGAAATCAGGAATTAATTGGTGAATTAAAAGGCTGGGGGTGCCCTTTCTTATATAGGCTCCCAAGGGGAGCCAACCTTGCCAGCCAGGCAATGTGGGACTAACCCCCCACAGCCTGGTTCGGCTTGGGAGGTGCGCCGGCCCCCTAGTGGGCCCCGTGTGGCCCACCTAGGCCGGCCCTCCTGGCCCCCACCGAATTCCCCTAGGGAATTTTCCCCTCTTGGGCCTTCTTTCGTCCGGAAGGCCCATTTAGGGAAATCTGCCTTAATAAATTCGAAAATAAATATATAAAATCATATTTGCATATTAATAACACTAATTAATATCAAACATAATATATATAATATTTCCTAGCTCCGAAAACTCTTTCGGCGCTGCCCGATCTCCACCGGACCTCTCCCGGGACGCTCCCGGTGATCTCCTTCCTTTCCGGTTGTCTTGTCGAAACCCCTTAAGTGTGTTACCCTAGCGGTTCGATATAATATCAGGTATGATCAAGACTCCTCAATGATCAACGACTAACTCGTAGGCCTGGACCCCCTGAATTAATCCCTGAGATATAACGAATGACTTTCATCTATCAAACCTGAACGTGAAGTCTTAGACCTTTTGCCATAGCGATACTTAGCACGTCCGAGTGTCGTTCCATAGATATCTCCATACCTAATCCCGACCTCGTTACCGACGATGCCATCTTCTACTCGTTCATGATCTCATGTCTCCGTGACCTAGTCACATGCTTGCAAGCTCATTAGACAAGATCTCACCGAGTGGGTCCGAGAGTATCTATCCTGCTACGCGGACTGGCAAATCCCGCTCTTGACCCCTCGTCTCAATACTCCTTTCCAACACCCAAAAGTATCACCGTTATTGTCATACTAAATAAGATACGACGTTTGGTGCAATCAAAGTATCTTCGGGGAATATCAATAAGAGTTGATCTCACGGTCAAAGGTGTAATGACTATGTTCTCCAAAACTGGGTATGTCCATCACATCACTCTCCAGTGATATGACTCTCATTGCCGACCGGCGCCATGCCCCATGACCGGGAAACCTCGATCATCAATCGCGCAACGAAACTAGTCTTAGTAGAGGCTACTAGGGACCTGGTTGTTTGCGTATCACACCCGCATTAATGTTTCCGCTTAATACGGATCTAGCATGACACAAAAACCTATTATGAACAAACGAGATATGATAAAGAATACACTTTATTAATTGCCTCTAGGGCATATCTCCTTCAGTCTCCCACTTGCACTAGAGTACAATTTAATCTAGATTACAACTTGGTAAAAGCCTAACACCCATAGCTAACTGGTGTTGTTCATGCTTATCAAGCGGGAGAGGCTTCGTCAGCGGATCTGCCACATTCAGATCCGTATGCACTTTGCAAATCTTCACATCGCCTTCTTGTACGTACTGACGTATCACGTGGAAGCGTCGGAGAATGTGTTTGGCGGTGGAGTGAGTCCTTGGCTCCTTGTCGTTCGCAATGGCACCCGTATTGTCGCAGAAGAGGACCACGGGGTCTTGCACGCTCGGGAACACTCCAAGTTCGATGACGAACTTCCTCAGCCACACAGCTTCATTCGCGGCCTCGCAGGCAGCAATGTACTCCGACTCCATTGTAGATTGTGCGACTATGGGTTGCTTCCCACTTCTCCAGCACACGGCGCCTCCATTCACCTTGAACATGTAACTTGTCTGTGACTTACAGTCATCGGGGTCTGAGCAGAAACTTGCATCTACGTAACCCGTTACGCCAAGTTCCTCATCGCAGCCACCATACACAAGGAACATTTCCTTTATCTTATTGAGATACTTAAGAATGCTCTTAACAGCTATCCAATGCGGCATTCCAGGATTACTCTGAAACCGGCTTGTCAAACTTAGAGCTAATGCCACATCTGGTCTAGTACTCAACATTGCATACATGATCGATCCTATGGCTGAAGCATAAGGATGTTTCGTCATTTCGGCCTTACCCAGTTCCGTTACCGGACACTGCGCCTTACGCAATACCTTATTCTTGATAACCGGCAGAGAACCCTTCTTTGCCTTCTCCATATGAAAACGCTTCAATATTTTATCAAGATAAGTACTCTGACTTAGTGCTAATAGGCGTCTTGATCTATCACGGTAGATTTTTATGCCTAAAACATACGCAGCTTCTCCTAAGTCCTTCATGGAAAACTTACTGTTTAAATATTCCTTCACGCTATTCAGAAGTTCCACATCATTCCCTATTAGCAATATGTCGTCAACATACAGTGCTAAGAACACAACCGAGCTCCCACTCATTTTCTTGTAAATACAGGTCTCTTCCACATTCTGGATAAATCCAAAACCTTTGATTACCTCATCAAAGCGAAGATTCCAGCTCCGAGATGCCTGCTTCAATCCATAGATGGATCGCTGAAGCTTGCACACCTTGTTAGCACTTCCTGGATCGACAAAACCTTCCGGCTGTACCATGTACAACTCTTCCTCAATGTTTCCATTCAGGAAGGCCGTTTTGACGTCCATCTGCCAGATTTCATAATCATAGTAGGCAGCTACCGCTAACAAAATCCGAATAGACTTAAGCATCGCTACCGGTGAAAAAGTTTCATCGTAGTCAATTCCATGAACTTGTCGGAAACCCTTTGCGACAAGCCGAGCTTTATAGACGGTCACATTACCATCAGCATCAGTCTTCTTCTTAAAGATCCACTTATTCTCGACGGCCTTGCGCCCTTCGGGAATATCCACCAAAGTCCATACTTGGTTATCATACATGGATCCTATTTCGGATTTCATGGCTTCAAGCCATTTCTCGGACTCTAGACTCTCCATTGCCTCCTTGTAGTTCGTAGGTTCGTCTTGCTCGACTAGCATGACGGTGCAAACCATGTTGCCATACCATTCTGGTGGGATCCGAGATCTACCAGACCTACGAGGTAGAACATCTTCCTCGACAGTTTCTCCCACTCCTTCCACGGAGGACGTTTCCGGAATTGCTTCGGTTGCGCCACTCGGAATCTCGAGTTCAGGATCAACGATTTCATCGAGGTCTACCTTCCTCCCACTTACTCCTTTCGCGAGAAACTCCTTCTCTAGAAAGGTACCGGTCTTCGCGACAAAAGTTTTGCCCTCAGCTTGGTTGTAGAAGGTGTACCCTACGGTTTCCCGCGGATATCCTACAAAGACGACTTTCTCCGACTTCGGCTCGAGTTTGTCGGGCTGTAGTTTCTTAACATACGCCTCACAACCCCAAACCTTCAGAAACGATAACTTAGGCTTATGGCCATACCATAATTCATACGGCGTCGTTTCAACGGACTTGGACGGAGCCCTATTTAAAATGAATGCGGCTGTTTCTAACGCATAACCCCAGAAGGACACTGGCAGATCGGTAAGAGACATCATAGATCGGACACTATCCAGTAGAGTACGATTACGTCGCTCGGACACACCGTTTCGCTGCGGCGTTCCGGCGGGCGTAAGTTGGGGCACTATGCCACAACTCTTCAGATGTGTGCCAAACTCAAAACTCAAGTACTCTCCACCGCGATCGGACCGGAGATGCTTGATTTTCCTATTAAGCTGATTCTCAACTTCACTCTGGAATTCTTTGAACTTTTCAAACGTTTCAGACTTGTGTTTCATCAAATAGATATAACCGTATCTACTCAAGTCATCAGTGAAGGTGACGAAGTAACGATAACCATTGCGTGTCGAAACGCTCATTGGTCCACATACGTCTGTATGTATGATCCCCAACAAATCCGACGCCCGTTCAACGAAACCTTTGAACGGTGTCCTGGTCATTTTGCCCATGAGGCATGGTTCACATGTATCGAGGGATCCGAAATCCAACGAGTCCAAGAGTCCATCGGAGTGGAGTCGCTTCATGCGCTTTATACCAATATGACCAAGACGGCAATGCCACAAAAACATGGAGGTATCGTCACTACACTTAATTCGTTTGGCTTCTATGTTATGGATGTGAGTACTACGATCGAGATTCAACAAGAATAAACCATTATTCTCGGGAGCATCAACATAAAAGATATCATTCATATAAATAGCACAATTGCTTGACACTGATTTAAATGAATAACCGTCTTGTAACAGGCAAGACCCACTTATAATGTTTACACTCAAGGATGGCACAAAATAACATTTATTTAAAACCAAAACTAATCCCGATGGTAGATGCAGAGGGAGCGTGCCGACAGCCACCACGTCGACTCTCGATCCGTTGCCGACGCGCATCGTCACCTCATCCTTCACCAGCCGCCTTCTATTCCGTAACTCCTCCTGAGAGTTACATATATGAGCAACAGAACCAGTATCAAATACCCACGTATTGCTCCGGGCGGATGTAAGGTACACATCTATAACATGTATATAAAATATACCTTTCTCTTTGTCGACCGTCTTGTCAGACTTCCTATCCTACAGATACTTGGGGCAGTTGCGCTTCCAGTGACCCTTCCCCTTGCAGTAGAAACACTCCACGCTAGCTCTGGGACCAGACCTGTTAGTCCTGGGCTTGGCAGCCAACTTTGCCTCCCTCCGGGACTTCCAGCTCTGCTTTCCCTTGCCACCGGACTTCTTGAAATCAACGGTCTTGTTGACCATCAACAGCGTGTGCTCCTTCTTAATCTCTACCTCAGCAGTCTTGAGCATCACGAACACTTCACCCAGGGACTTAGCCATGCCCTGCATGTTGTAGTTCATGACGAAGCCTTTGTAGCTTGGCGGCAACGATTGCAAC
This sequence comes from Poa annua, assembly GCA_026929855.1. Taxonomy (NCBI): domain Eukaryota; kingdom Viridiplantae; phylum Streptophyta; class Magnoliopsida; order Poales; family Poaceae; genus Poa; species Poa annua. The sequence goes on along the minus strand of CM049427.1, from coordinate 29,256,871 downwards.
ACCCTGTCAATCGCCAGCTCATCGGGAATCTTGCATTCCAGAGCATTCAGGCGTTGAACGTAGCCAGACATCTTGACTACATGCTCGCTCACACTGCTATGCTCTTCCATCTTGGCTGAGAAGAAAAGCTCAGAAGCCTCATATCTCTCAGCCTTAGCCTGCGGCGCAAAGACAGCCTTAAGATCCGAGATGATCTCAAAGGCGCTCATCTTCTCAAAGCGCTTCTGTAGGTCGGCTTCCATGGCGTAGAGCATGCCACTCTGGACAAAGGCAGAATCCTCCGATCGGATCTGGAAGACCTTCTTCTCATCCTCAGAGGCTTCATCTGCAGGAGGGTCACCTATGGCGGCCTCAATGACGTAGCCCACCCTATGGGGAGTGAGGAGGATCCTCAGGTTGCGGAACCAGGCCATGAAGTTTGACCCATTGGTCTTAAACTTTTCTTTCTCAAGGAACAGACCTAGGTTAAACGATGGGCGAGACATCTACAATGGAATTTGCAACAACATAAGACTTTGTTCATAATAATTTTGAGTTATAGTATTTTTAGAAAAATAACTGACATAACTCCCACTCAAACGAACATCCCTCCTGGTCGTTTAAGCGATTACACGACCCCCATCCATTGCACCACCCCTCATCATCAAAGCCGGCGGCACAACTTCAAGAGTAGACAAAATCGTCCGTCACACCAATTTTGTGACTCGTGCTCGGCCTTTCGGCCTTCCTGTTCCGAGGCCATACCTCTGAGTATGCTAGGCTCGCCACCAAAGACCTCCACGCTGACGCTTGTGCAACATGGCTTACACCCACCGTATGCGAACGAAGATATGTCTGACACCCGATCATCACGGCCTGACTCATAACGTAGAACTTTATTGGTGGTGCGCGTTGGAGGGAGAACACTAGTGGTATTTTGAAGGGATCATCTTATTCAGCTACCGCCGTGTAACACACAATCACACACAAAATAAGATGCACACAAAACATCAAATGTAATGCAATGTGATATAGTCCATCGCGCCATTGTCTTCTTGGCGCCCGCAGTTTATAAACAATTTAATAAACCTACCTTGACCATATCACATAGCCCCTGCAAAATAAAGTTAGACGCTTCTACTTTATCTTTTGCATATTTTACGTGGCTTGGGGCTTTCGTAAATAGAACCGCTTCATACCTACGAATCTTATGACCACAACAACGATCCAATAATTGCATGTTTAAGCATCCCTTTCGGGCCCTCCATTGAAAATGCGAAGACCAACTAAAGAGAGAGACACTGTCACCCGCCAGCCACAGATACGGTACAAGCCGTATGTCAGTAGTGGAACCAGTCTCGCGTAAGCGTACGCGTAAAGTCGGTCCGGGCCGCTTCATCAACTCAATGCCGCTGGAATACACAAGTGCACGCTAGAGGGTAGCAAATAACAGGAACGGTGCCCCCGTGCAGAACACGGGTTCTAACAGCGTACAGCTATATCTTACGATAGATCGGCTCTGATACCACTGAAGGGGATCGTGGGCAGAAAACAATAATTTTCCTAGCAACGATATCCTTAAACTAGCCAAGATCTATTCTATGCATATATAGTAGTACGAACGGAGATCGGAATACGTACCCTTGTAGACCGAAAGCGGGGATTACGTTCCCGCACAAACGTTGTCGATGAAGACCGATGAAGCCGACCTCAAGGTCGTGTAGAGGAAGCAGGCCTCCGAGTACCGCTAGCGCAGCACCTCGCAGGGAGTCGCACACGTACGGTGGAGACGACGCCTCCGAAGCTCCAGTCCAGGACGAGCAGCGGAAGACTTGGACCGGAACACCAGCAGCGCGGCAGCGGGCTATGGTGGAGGAGATCCCCGACTCCTCTTGCTCGGCGCGGCTCCAACTTGGGAACCACGAGATCGAGAGAGAAATCAGGAATTAATTGGTGAATTAAAAGGCTGGGGTGCCCTTTCTTATATAGGCTCCCAAGGGGAGCCAACCTTGCCAGCCAGGCAACGTGGGACTAACCCCCCACAGCCTGGTTCGGCTTGGGAGGTGCGCCGGCCCCCTGGTGGGCCCCTTGTGGCCCACCTAGGCCGGCCCTCCTGGCCCCCACCGAATTCCCCTAGGGAATTTTCCCCTCTTGGGCCTTCTTTCGTCCGGAAGGCCCATTTAGGGAAATCTGCCTTAATAAATTCGAAAATAAATATATAAAATCATATTTGCATATTAATAACACTAATTAATATCAAACATAATATATATAATATTTCCTAGCTCCGAAAACTATTTCGGCGCTGCCCGATCTCCATCGGATCTCTCCCGGGACGCTCCCGGTGATCTCCTTCCTTTCCGGTTGTCTTGTCGAAACCCCTTAAGTGTGTTACCCTAGCGGTTCGATATAATATCAGGTATGATCAAGACTCCTCAATGATCAACGACTAACTCGTAGGCCTGGACCCCCTGAATTAATCCCTGAGATATAACGAATGACTTTCATCTATCAAACCTGAACGTGAAGTCTTAGACCTTTTGCCATAGCGATACTTAGCACGTCCGAGTGTCGTTCCATAGATATCTCCATACCTAATCCCGACCTCATTACCGACGATGCCATCTTCTACTCGTTCATGATCTCATGTCTCCGTGACCTAGTCACATGCTTGCAAGCTCATTAGACAAGATCTCACCGAGTGGGCCCGAGAGTATCTATCCTGCTACGCGGACTGGCAAATCCCGCTCTTGACCCCTCGTCTCAATACTCCTTTCCAACACCCAAAAGTATCACCGTTATTGTCATACTAAATAAGATACGACGTTTGGTGCAATCAAAGTATCTTCGGGGAATATCAATAAGAGTTGATCTCACGGTCAAAGGTGTAATGACTATGTTCTCCAAAACTGGGTATGTCCATCACATCACTCTCCAGTGATATGACTCTCATTGCCGACCGGCGCCATGCCCCATGACCGGGAAACCTCGATCATCAATCGCGCAACGAAACTAGTCTTAGTAGAGGCTACTAGGGACCTGGTTGTTTGCGTATCACACCCGCATTAATGTTTCCGCTTAATACGGTTCTAGCATGACACAAAAACCTATTATGAACAAACGAGATATGATAAAGAATACACTTTATTAATTGCCTCTAGGGCATATCTCCTTCAGTTTCTTATATGTCCCTTCAGAATGAACCTTACTTGCAGTGAACTTCCTCTTCCTATTCTCTTCCTTTCTTATGTTGTTGTCCAGGGTGATAGCTTGATCCAGCAGAGCTTGATAGTTTGGAGTATATGCCACAGACAAGGGTATCTTCAGTTCTCCCCTAAGTCCATTGAGGAACTTTTCCTTCCTCTTTGCATCAGTATCAATGTCCTCTGGTCCATACCTTGATAGAATACAGAAGTCATCCATATACTCCTTCAGAGTTCTACCTCCCTGCCTCAAGCTGCGAAATTCCTCTTTCTTCAGGTTCATTATACCTGAGGAGATGTGAGCATTCCGGAAACCTTCCTTGAACGCATCCCAAGTCATGCCATCCAAAGGATGAGTCACTTGATAAGTCTCCCACCACAATGTTGCGGTCCTTCCAACAGGTGTGCAGTGAACCTCACTTTTTCTGCCTCAGAACACTCACAAGTTACTAAGTCCTTGTGGACTGAACGGAGCCAATCATCCGCCACTATTGGTTCAGTAGCAGAGGAGAACTTATTAGGCCTAAGCCTTAGGAATCTAGCAAGTCTGTCCACTGGAGGTGGTGGTGGAGGTGGCGGGTTGTTGTTGTTGTGGTTGTTGTTGTTGTTGTTGGTTGCTGCAATGAATTGAGTCATCATATTCATCAACTGAGCTTGAGCGGCCATCAGTTGTTGCATGGCATCATCGTTGTTGGTATCACGACAAGGAGGCATTTGTAGGGTTTTTCAGCATAGATGAGTGAAAGATAGACAGAACTAAGAGAAGAAAAATCCTACCCATGCACAAAGCAACCAAGTCAACACAATCAACACTCAAAAGACAACTTAAAAAGAAAAAGTCTACTTAGCAAATCGAAACAAGTATTCTAAGTTGATTTAATAAAACAACAGAGTCTGCAAACCAATCATCCTAACATTGTCACACCACAAGTTGGAGATCAATGTTTTTTAAAAAGAACAACGAACTAAACGAGGGAGAACATGGTGGTCCAACTACTAATTCTAAACTTCGTCCATGACGTCTCCTTCATCTTCTTCGACTTCCTCGATGGTGATGCCTTCCTTCGTAAGGATCTCCTTGTAGTCATTCACCTCCTTCTCCAAGGCCTCGTTCTTCTCCTGTAACATTGTCGTCTCAAGGTGCAGAGTCTCGATCGCTTCCTTCTCCAGGACTTCAATCTTCTCCTGTAGCATTCTCTTCTCACGGCGTAGAGTCTCGATCAAATCTCGATCAGCTTCGAACTCGATGTCGTTGCTCAGAATTTCATCCTTCAAGGTCTTGATCTCCTTGTTCTTGTCTCTAATTCTCTTTTCTTGATTTTGGAAGTTCTTCTCTTGAGCTCAGAATTTCTCCTCTTGAGCGTTGGCCACCTCTTCTTGGGCTTCAATCTTCTTTTGAGTCTCCTTGACTTGGGCCATTATTTCATCATTCTTCAACAGCTCGTTGCGCCTATCCTCTTCGAGTTGCCAGAGGTGAAGCTCTAAGTCTTGGAGATATGGGTACAATGGTTCTGGTTTGTTTTTGTCTTCCTCGCTAACAAGGTAGGGTATCCCATGTTCGTCACGTTGGCCAAGGTTAGAAAAGTAGTGGTCCTTTAACTCCTCCTAGAATTGCCAGCAAAGACGTCCTATTAGCTCCTGCGTGACGAGATTCAGCCCTTTCTCCAAGGAGTCACTAATCGACTTGTACTGGATGTCTTCGGTCTTGGGTTCAGTCTGGCGCCCTTGTTGGAAAAGACGAATTCCCCATAAGTCTTCTTTGTTGAAGTGCTTCAGCTAGCTTGCCTTGATGATGGGTGTTGGAAGTGCCAACAGTTCTACTAACTCTAGAAGATATCTTCCAAAGCGCATGTCCTTGAAGTCCTCCTCGGTTTGATACATGAAGAACGACATCCTTAAGTGATAAAGGTAGAGTTTGTTAAAACAAGACACAAGGTAAGAAATACTAGTTGTGGTGTACTTAAGTACTTAGAGAAAAAGAAGTTCTTTTCTAAAAGGTGATCAACACTATTATCAACTCTTTGTAAGTCGGATATTCACTATAATGAGAGAGACAGACACCCGGCCAGCCACTTATAATTGTGGAACAGGTCTCATGTATGCGGACATGTAAGGTTAGTCCCGGGCCTCTTCATCCCACTATGCCGCTAGGATCCAACATACTTCAAAGATGGTAATATTATGATCAAAAGAGGCTTAACCAATCCTAAGGGCTCGAACCTACAGGCAACACTTTAGCTCTGATACCATTTTGTAGTGCCCCATCTTTTAAATAAAGATGGAACACGTGTGTTATGTGCTAGTCCCTCGATCACTGCCAGCACCACAGTACAAAATATATAGTATCATTGCATAAGTATCAAATTACTACAACGAGATCCAAAAATATCTAAGTATAGCTTTCTTACAAAGTGCATAGTCATGAAGACTAGCTAAAAATATTCAGAGTTCACAACGAAAGTAATAGCAATGAGCCTCTTCTTCAAGCATGCGCCACAAGCAGACATGTTGGGTGTAGACTCGAGTCCAAACTCATTCCTCATCAGAATTACCTGCACATTTGAATATGCAGCCCCCGAAGGAGGTCAATACAATGAAGTATTGGCAAGTGACTATGGTGGATACTTTATGACAAGTCTAATTCCATATGCATATTTGGCTTGGTGGAGTTGTAGGCTATTTTGCAGAAAGCCAGTTTTCTCCTATCTTTTGTAAAACCATTTTTGTTTCTTAAAGACTTGGCACCAAGGGATGAAGCCCAAGTGCACCAACAATTCTTTCCTTAGTAAAATTTTACTTTATGAAAACTATGATGAGATTCTTCCGTCCATCCTTGTCCAGTTGCTCGAAGTAGTCCATCTCCGGGGACACGGCTAAGTACTCAGATTGTCGACTCTGCAGAGGTTGTGCACTTTCACCTTCAGACTCAATTAACCCAAACATCCTATACACGCGGAGTGCATTAAGGAAAGGAGAGAATTGAGACAAGAACTTTCAGAAGAAGAATGCAACCATACTTGCAAGACCCGTTCCACCTACCAATTCTACATCTGCTTGTCAAGCTGACAGGTTGCACTCCCACAACTTAATCATTCTAGACAGAGCCCATTGTCAAAAGGCTGCACGGGAAGCTCCTAAACTTGGAGGGACTTAGAAATCTCTTTGTTCCTGGGTGGCCGTCCACAAGTGCGCTTCTGGGTAACAACCACCATGCTCATGGCCCTAAGTAGAATAGACATTCGTCCTAGGCAATGACAACCACAAGCATAGTCCCAAAAGCCACTCAACATAAACCATACAACCAATTCCACCCAGGTATGCATTTTAAGTTTAACACTTAGCAATATTTTATAACATGGTATGTAAACACTTTTTATAGCATAGCTAAGCATCTAATAAAACTTTTGATGGCTGCATGGAAAGGGATGGCTACATACTACTAGGATATTTTTAAAGTGTACTAACTTAGCATTATAAGATAGTTCAAAATTCCTATCATGCATACTACTCAAAATATACTACTAATGCATATAGAAAATATTGGGTAGATTATGAATGTCACTTGCCTTGGTAACAAGAGGGACAAGCACAGCAAGAATAACAATCACAAGAAGGGCCTTCCTCCTCTTCACAATCTAGAGACAAACAATAAAAATAAATAAACACACAACATAACACTTAAAATATCAAGACAAAAATATGTATGCATGCTTGATATGCAATGAATTTAACAAGACAAAATAATTACCATTTTATTTCCTCTGTTATTAATGCATGAAATGCAAAGATCAACATTTTATTATTTTATTTACTCATTTAAAATATTGAGCATAACATAGAAATATTAAGCCCTACAACCAAATTATTTAATTCTATTATGCAAAGTTTCAAATAAAACTCAAGTTGCACTCTCTGGACAGAGGGCATTAATAAAATTCTAAAACAATTGGATTTATTTGGAAAGCATTTTTATTAATTAAATTATAGATTAAATAGCCGAAAAGCTAAACAATTAAATTCCGCAATTTAAAATACACTAAAAAGACAAACTAATGAAACCATACTAAACTACACGAGCAGAGCTTTACGTGGATATAAAATTCATCAAATTTGGATGAACAGATCGAAAGTTATGAATTTTGCAAATTTGTATTGTTTTTCTGTTTTTAAATATAAAATCTAGCCGAAAATAGAAAAGAAAAGGCCACGCGGCGCCATCTGATTGGCTGATACCGCTTCGCTCGGATCGCTATTGCTAACCGTCTGATCTAAATAACGTGGACGCTCCAGATCAATCCGATCTAGATCCATTGGATCTAGATCCGACGGTCCGGACGCAAGGACACGGACGGGCGGCGCGGTCCGCCGGAATTCCTCCGACCGTGGCGGTGCCATCACCGGAAAAGCTCCACAATTCGCGAAACGAAGAACGACGGGGACAGATGCTCACCGATCGATGCGTGATGACGAGGCGGTCTCGATGGCGCGGCAGAGGCGTTCGCGGTGGTCCAATCCCTCCCCTAAAGCTCGCCGGAGTTGGAGTGGCGGACGGCGTCGGCGGTCGCGGACGGAGGCGTCGTTGGTCTACAAACCTAGACACGAGACCACGTCAAAACGATGCGCAAAGTCGAGAGGAAGTGAGGGAAGGAGACGAGGGAGCGCGGGGTGGTCGTAGGGTCCCGTACGTCGAGCTCGACGGCGGCGGAACCGGCGAGATGCGAGCTCCGATTGTGGGCAGCCCTGCGACGATGGAGCTAGGTTTTTGGGCGGAATCGAGCGGCGGAATTGCGGGGTATAAATAGGGGGCGAAGGCACGGATTAAAACCGTTTCTAACGATCTGAATCAATCTCGAGTTGGAGATGAGTTCGGCGCCGAAGAAATCGTCGGGAGGTTGAGGATGACACGCCGTCAGCGTGCGGGCCCCGCGCGTCAGTGAGAGGAGAGGCGAGGCGCGGGCTGCTCGTGGGCCGATGGAAGCTGCGCGCGCGGTAGATAGGGCTCGGCCGGCCCGTTAAGAAATCTTTTTAATTAAACTCTTTTTCTGTTTTAACACTTTTCAAAACAATTTGATTTTTAAATATTATCAAAACATTTCAGAAAAATTCATAAAAATATGTTTTGAAAAGCTAATTTAATTTAGAACTTTTTGATATCATTTTGCTAAATAATAAAATACAGATTATTATAAGGAGCTCAATTAGACCTCTTTATGGAAAACAACTTTATTTAAACTTATAATTAAAATTTAAATTATTCTTTATGTGATTTCAATGCCATGCCTATATGATGCATGATGCATGAATGCAAAGTTTTAAATTTTTGAGAAATTTGGGATGTTACAACTGTCCTCTACGATAGTCATGAATTTCTGTCTGACGTTATTCAGATTTGGCCCAGCGCCAGGTAACCTGGACCTGATCCTTACATGCTCTGCTGTGTCAGGCTCTGCGCCAGTCGAATATGACGACGAGTAAGCCAGCCTTCCTGCGCTGAGCGAATCAGCTCTGGCCTGTCGCTCGTTGAGTGTGTTCTGCATCTCAACTAACTCGAGATTTTTCTTGCGTAACAAGTACAGATACGCTAATAAATCCTCCCTGGAGGAGTCGACAGGTAACAAGGTGCCTCTGTTGACGACATCTTCTAGCCTGATAGACATCTCTTCTGTGATTCCAGATCTTCCCCTGCCATATGTACTGTGATAGGGTACTGGGTGCCCTGTGGAACGGGGTGCTGGACCGGTGTGGCTCATGGGTCGACGTCCACCATGCACACTTGAATAGTCGGCCGATTGTATACACTGCGCCCCTTGTACCTACGCTCACGCTCGCTATACATAGACGACCCCTCGCTATGGAGAATGGATGCGACTTGAAATACAGCGCAGTCGGATCAATAGCACGTCACGCCAATCTCCTCCACTGAAGCGAACGGATTCATTGCTTTCGCGGATGACTCAGGTGTGATTTTGGTTGCTGATGATGACGCGATAGCTGAGGACCTTATGAGTGACGCAGATGCGAACTTGACTGTTGACGGTGATGCGGGAGTCGAGGATCCCGCGAGTGGCGCAGATGAGATCTTGACTGTTGATGATGACGCGGGAGTTGAGGATCCCGCGAGTGGCGCAGATGCGATCTTGACGCCCAGTTTTGCTGATCGGACTAGGCTCGCCACGTGGAGAGTTCCCCACTGATTGACAAGGAAACGGAAACTGCCAAAGGTCAGATCCATACATGAGTGCACGCCCGCGAACACTGATCGCTCCGATGCTGAGTGCGAGACGAAATCAAAGGTCCCGAGTGCGTATGGCTTCTTCAGATCCAGCGGATCCCGTGACGGCTCTGCCGCTGCTGCTGCCGATGGAGCCGCCGACTCCGTTGATCCAACACCCGTTCTTCCCACAGACGGAGCCAATTGACGAGTGATTAACTCGGCAAATCCCATGGTGAAGCACCTAGGGTTATATCGATAGGAAGAGTATATGGGTGTTAGGAAGAGTATATGGGTGTTGGAGAATTCGGACGGCTGACAAGCAAAGTGTTGCTCGTCAGATCTATATTATCAGACTCACAGTATGACTACAAGGGTATCCCGATGAGTCGATGCCTCGCTAGGGTTTGCGTATCTCAGATTGCACGTAGTCCTATTGCCTCCCTCCTGACCCGTATATATAGTGATCCAGGTCTCAGGAGTTCGAATACAACTAGAAATATCTGTAAGCTTCCTAAGTCGGCACGAAGCCGCCTAAAGTGTTCCGTACTCCAGCCACTCGGAAGTTCTTTATCTTCTCCTTTATATGGGCCATCAACTGGGCCTTCCGGGAAACCACTCTTTAATATAACAGGCTGAGTATACCCATTTTGTATAACCACATCAAACACATAACTACCAAATTTTATTGTTCTTGTCTATGGACTAGTTCAATAAAAGAAGTGCATAGAGACATAATTTCAGTCAAGTGTGTTGATACTTGTCATTCTGGCCAAAGCTGATTGATAAGTATCTAATCACAGTATTTTGCTGGTCTTGTCCATTTCTGGCCAAATCTGATGTGGGCTTGATCGGTAAAAGAAGTTTAAGAGAATGTAAATGTGACATGTATTTGTTATTTTGGCCAAAGCTGATTAACGAATACTTGCTCGCAAAGTTTGTTGTTCTGGTTTATTTCTGGCCAAAGCTGATTTGGATCAGATCAATAAAAGAAGTTTATAAAGTTTAATCTGGAAAAGATTGTATATAAGGCTTACTCACATTTAGTACCTTCATGGGTATTAAATTAAAACACCAATGTCTTAAATACGCTTCTGCTATTAAGTGCCCCTGATTTGTTTGCGGGGCAACCAACTTATCAAGTTTTCTAAATTTACGATTATTAAGTTATCCCTAATTAAGTCATCTCCAATTATGATGGAACCAAAGGAAAATTTGGTTGGAGATTTAATGATTATGTTGGGATAAGTTGTGACACGTAGATTCATTCTGACCAAAGTTGATTTGATACATGTGTCATACTCTAAAGTTTTATGTGCTCAAGAGGAATTATGATCATTCTCAAGTTTGTGATCACATCCCTATTACTAATTTTTTTATAGTTCAGCCATAAGTTGATTGGCTGGTTTTTCTACCTCCATATAAAGTGAGCTAATTCCATTAGCATATTAATGTTTCATGAGGTTATAAGTAATGAAGTCTATACATAAATAATGAGCTCTCATTAAAGAAATTTCGACTACTTAAGTATTGACGAGAGTCCCTTGGATTTCTTGTCAATTAACGTTCATTGAGAGCAAAACCCAGTATGAATCTGGGCAGTATGAATCTAAGAAAATATTTTCCTAATTCATTCGCTAATAAAGTTTTGCTGGCAATAGTGGAGAAGAAGTTTGAAGAATCTTCTCAAAATACTACTACCTCCGGTCGACAAAGAATGTCGAAAGCAATGTACGAGTTTGAACTGTCCTTACCTATTTTACACTACAATTAAAGTGGACCGGAGGGAGTATAAGATTAGGGAAATTCTCATGATTTAATTGTGGAGCTTTTAAGTTCACCTTATGATGTCGTCTACAATAAAGCATAAAAGTGGACTATAATTAAGCTCAAATGATTTTGTATCCATAACAAAGTGTGTAACACTTTGGATAAAGATGCTATACGCATAATATAATTATGGCCTCATAAATAAGAAAGTTCTGAAGAGAAGTCTTAAAGAAGGTATGGAGGCTAATGTTTAAAGCTAATGGATAATTTCCAAAAATTAAGTTATCTGTCCTCCATTCCGATAATGTGTTTTATGCTACTAGCATATTGATTTTTCTTCTAAAGATGGAATATTAGCTGAAGTTCGTCGAAATGTTGAGCTATAGCTCGGTCTACATTTCGAGGGGGAGAACACATGAATAAACATGAATGAGAAAGATGTGAAGATGTGCGTAAGCTTATATTGATGTATAGCACTTCTGGTCTCGATTAAGTTTATGTTCTCATGTTTCCATTTCTCTATAAGGGCATTATTATGACTGAGAGTAATTTGATTGCTCTTTAATGATAACGGCACAAGTTTGTGCTATGTTCCTTAAGTAAGCTAAAAGGTAGTCTCCATATAATGATTTAATGAGAATTATTGTTCAAAATGGAGTATACGTTCGGAAAATTAAAAAATTAAGCAAGACCAGTTGTAGTCAATATGTTAATGTTGCATGGGAATTAAAAGCTCTATCTTAAATATAATGAGAGGAAATATTCCTAAATTTAAGGACCAATTTTTTAAAGGTCCGTCTAAAGTTTTAGCAACATGTCTCGTCAAAAGACTTGTTGATATATATGATGTAACTGGCAGTTTGAGATATAGGTGACACGTGGTCACCAAATTTAAAATTTTTAGTTAGAAACCTTCTAAGGTTTTTCATTTATGAATAAAGAATTAATGATGATGATCAATTGTCTTTAAGACAATAGGCATCTTATGATGACCAATTTTATGTTAATTATGAGTAATGGGGATATTGCATAAGGCATGAGGTTTTCTCTCTGGATTGATAAGTTTTTATCTTAGTGATGTTCTTATGTTTCTAAAACTCACTAAGATGGGTCCATTCAAAGGGAGTATTAAGTTCATCCTAAAGTTTTATGCTAACTCCCTTAAGGGCGATAATTTTTATGTTTCCCTCATGTTGTCACTAATGCTAAAGTTATTATGCGCCCTTGGATTTTGTGACCGGGATATGTGGCAGATACAAGTCCAGGATTGGACCCCTGGAAAATGTATTAAGAGAAGCTTTTGCCTTGATGGCATAAGAATTAAAGTAATGATGTGTGTAACATATCATGCTAAGGGATTACATGCTCATGTCTAAAGAACATAATGACCACCAAGTTGTGGGTCTTCAAAGTATTTATGCACGGAGTGAAAATTCACATAAGTTATATCCACAAAAGTTGCACCCTTGCGGGGGAGCCATATTGTGGAATGGCTTCACCCAAATTTAGTGATGCATCACTTAAAGTTGCAAATTAAGTTGTGGCATGTTTCTAATCCCTATGCTTTAAATATGGATTTGTGTCCCTGATCTATATAAAATCAAGAACAGGGAATTTCTTAAGAAATTTATCCCGGGACATATTATATAAGAGTGCAGTCAATTCAAGTAAGCATGTCAAGAGGTTCCTGCGAAACCTCAGACATTGCGAAAGATTGAATCCAGAGTTGATTATGCTCTAGGGCTTGATGAATTAAGTGTTGGTGTTCAACAAATAAGTATTAGATCTAAGGCACTAAGGTATTATGAAAGGAGCACCATATTTAAGAGGCTTGCCTTCTAATGTTGTCGGCATGAAGTTTATGTGGCAGCCTATTATTAAGGGACAAATTATGACTCTGAAAACAAAATCATATTTGTTCTCGTTTCAAGCGCGTGCGTATGAGTATACATATATAAGAGAACAAATTGCCCTCAAGGGACCATTGCAACACCCTGTCCCCACAATTATCATGAGGGGTTCATTTCTTCGATGGAATGATGTACTACAGGCATTAAGTTTGATGGTACTTAATTGACCGTTGAATTTTTTTGTCTCTGTATAAGTTTCAACAAAGGGATGAGCTCATAAGTTTTTCACTTATGTTTAAGATAATGGAGCTCTGAAGTTAAAGAAGTTTCATTTTGAGATGAGGTGGTATATTGTAGTAACTGGATTTATATGGTACAATAATTGACCATAGTAATTCTTTTTGTCTTGTATGCAATTTCATTGATAAGTGGGCTTATAAATTTAGCGTTACGATCAAGGGGGAGAATGTTGGATTGATCTTAAGGCAGCTAGAGTTGGCAAAAGCAACTTGGTTTGGTTTTGCAAACCGACTTAAGGAGGTGCCCTGATTGGGGGCACCAAAATATCCAGCAAGGTGGTTCCCCCATGGCACTGTGCTATAAACCAGGGAGATGTCCTTACGGGAAATAAAAGTGTGAGAGATAACAAATTTGTCTCCCTGGGCTGTCCAATCCTAGCAAGCACAGCAGTCATGGGAAGTCATCCACCAGCAGCTCCTACACGTTCTAGGAGTTGTCCCGAAGAAGGAAAAGCAAAGGGGTTTCACTTAGTGGAGTCTCAGATGTTCTCATCAATTTCTACAAGACATAAAGTGTGTGTTTTCTAATTTATCTTAGTTGTGGTTCAAATCTTGGGCTAGATGATCCTAAGGATCTCAACAGTAGTATTATATAAACACGCATTTATTAGACTATAGACTAATTTTATTTCGAAATCCGCTATGTTACGATATCTACCTATGATAGCATCACCACTTCTCTCCTCATTAAATACTTGCCATGTCATCATTTTTTGTCTATGTGGCACTATATGATACTCCTCACTGTGACTAGTCATATATTAATATTATGTTTTCTTGCATGATGCACATTCCTTACCAGTTAATTTTTGTGGAATAATGGTTTTGTGGAATAATCAACACACACATGTGGTGTACACGCTATTAAAGAATAAGATGTCAACATGTATCAAATTCTTCTTTTGCGTTGTACTGTTGTGTTAATCAATTGTACTCCCTCTAATCTGTAAAATTTGTAGTGAGATTTCATCCGATTGTCATGTTTAATCGGACCAAATATGTAAGGGGCTATACTATTCAACTATTCGTTAGGTTAACAACAGATTTCCACATATATTGGTGCTCAAAGATAGCCAAACATACAACTCACTACAAACTGTGCCGACATATTTAGTAGCTCGCTGGTCTAATGCACATCAGCAAACGGTGACTGATGTGGATGGAAGTTCTGAGGTGGGTACAGTCCAGTAATGTTATAAGTCTGTTTGACGGCGACAGTGGTGACATTTCCGACTTGCGTCTTGGATAATGGCGGTTAAGACACGCGAGGATGTGGTGTGCAGGTGAGGAGCAGCTACAATCAATCCATGGAAATATATAATTTCCCGGTATCCTTTCACCTCACCGTCTACACCGACTGTTGTTCATGTAATTTCCTCGATGCCGGCCATGCCTAAACGATATATTTCAGAAAAAAGAGCGACATGTGCATGAGCAAGCATAGTAGCATGGCGAACTCATTGGAATATATAGGTGTCCAGGAACTGGATTTTTGTCCACCAATTCGAACCCAACAGGTTCGGTGAGTGACTTCGTGCTGAAATTCCACGTGGAGAAATCAATGCACATGCATAATAAGCAATCAATGGCGCACATGTATATACTTGGAGTGGGGTTTGAACATAGGTTGCAGGAAACTTTCCGAGATACTATATACTCCCTTCGTATACATCGTCTTTCTCGTAAACTTGAGACACTTATTTTTGAACGGAGGGAGTAACATTCTTACCAGTTTGTAACTTGAGAAAGGAAACCTCGGATAAAATATTCTATATAGGATTTGGGCATAGTACAATTATATGCATGCATGAGGGCTGAGGCCAACAGCCAGCCAGGTTACACATAGTTATCTCGTGTTTGTTTAGTGCAATTGTTCAGTCACTCAGAAAGCATGGATAAGAAGAATCTGCGGGGTCGGGAGGCAGATCGATCGATCTCCTGGCAAACCACTTGAGGCCACCAGGCCGGAGCGCGGAGCCGCCCTTAATTCAACGCCGGAAGGTAGCGAAAGCACAACTCTGCAAGAAACAACTCGACATCGACTAAACCGCACACAGAGTTCGTTGAGGAAGGCCATGTGAGAGAATCCCAGGTTGAAAGGCGTTGGGGCCGGAGGGGTCGGTCGGCGCCGACGTGCAGAGCCCATGCTTATAAAAGCAATGGTACATATGAATAATGTAAAGAATTGAATCACATAAGTCTCACATTCTCCAATAAGATGAAATATCACAGTACAATGTCATAAATTATTACAGAACGGGACAAATGATCCAAAAACAAATATCCTTACAATTTAGCATAACGGAAATGCTAGCTGAATAAATAGTTCACACTTTATTTCAGAGTTCAAACGTAATTCTAAAGGTAGCATGGAGCTACATCTTCTCCATGAAGCCACTGGCAAATCATGTTGGTTGTAGGTCGAAGACGACCCCCTTACTCCTCATTCGGACATTCTGCAAGGTTTAGTTGCAGCCCAGTTATAAAGGGTCAGCACAATTGAATTGTGGTGGCAAGTGACTTTAATTTCTAATGTTCTATTAAGCTATAACTATATGCTTATTATGGCTGGTGGAGCTCAAGGCTATTGCGCAAAGAAAATTTTCTCCTACTTTTGATAAACAGTTTTCTTAAATCAAAACTCTTCTCCTTCAGAGACAAATTTCGAGACAAGTCCATGTCTCCTACCCATGTTGATCCAACAAAGTTTTATTAAGAAATTAGAGATGATGAGATTTTCAGAACACAGACTTGTGCAGTTACTCAAATTGTCCGATGCCGGGGACACGGCTAAGATCTTAGGTTTTAACTCTCGAGAGGGTGTGCACTTTCACCATTAGAATCAATCAACCCAAACTATCCTCTACACTCCTTTAGTGAGAAGGAAAAGGAGAAGATCAAGACGAGACTTTTCAGAAGTTGCTTTCCCATGATCATACTAAGAGATTACCACCATCCTATCAACTCTACCACCATCAATCTCTTGACCCAGGTCCACATCAACTTACTCCATCAAGACAGAGCCCATATTGACCAATGGTTGCACGATAAGCAACTAGACTCAGTGTAAACTTAAATCTCATAGCCCTGGGTGGCCTACCACAAGTGAGCAACTCAGGTTAACACCGCATATCATGGCCCCAGGTAAGTAGAAACTATCCTGGGCGAAGACAACCATGAAACTTGGCCCTGAGAAGCCACTCAACTTGAAACCTCCTCGATCGACCCAATCCACCCAGGCGTTAAATTAATTTAGTGGAAATTTTCATTTATCACATCAACCATAAAACAATCATTTTTGCAGCAGGTGCTCTAATCTGGAATTTCTAAGAGGAAACCTAAAAGGTTTGCATAGCATACTACAATCTCCCAAAACCTATCATGCATACTACTTTTGCAAATACTGTTTGAAAACACTAGATATGCAATAGAATAAAATAGTAGGTGTTTTATGAAGTCACTTGCCTTGGCAGCAGGAGGGGCAGGCACAACAAGAATAGCAATCACAAGCAGGTCCTTCCTCTCCTTCACAATCTAGCACAAGCAATACATACAAATAAATATACCACACAAAATCTCACACACCAAATAAAAGATGTATGCATGCATAGTATGCCACGTGTAGAATTAGACACACTCATCCATAATTTATATTCTCTGTCATTAAATGTATGAGATGCAATTTCTAGGAATTTCTCATTTCACCTAACAATATAAAATTGAAAGTAATATAGCAAAACCTAGATTATACCATTACAACTTTTATTGTTCTAAGGAAGTTTCCCAATAAGATACATACTAATATTCCTGGACAGAGGGAAATTATACAATCTCAAAACAATTACTTTTATTTCTAAATCATTTTTATTATTTAAGTTATTAATTTAATGGCCGAATTACTCCTCTGATAATTATTCAATTTATAATTTGTCAAAGGGAAAAACAAATGATGTAGAATTAAACTACATGAGCAAAGCTTTCCAATGACATAAAGTTTATTAAATTTGGACTTACAGATTAAAAGTTATGAATTTTGCAAGTTTTATTTATTTTCTGTTTTATTTATAAAATTTCCTGCGAAAAAGAAAATCAGAGGGCGACGTGGCACGATCCTATTGGACGGTACCGCTTCGGCGCGGATCGGCAGCGCGGCCGTCCGATCTACTTTAAAACGGACGCTCGGGATTTAATGGATCTAGATCCGTTGGATCTAGATCCAACGGTTCGCATCCAGAGCCTCGGCGCGGGCGGCGCGAGTCCGCCGGAGGTCCTCCGACCGCGGCGGCGCCACGGCCGGCGTCGTGCGCGTTTCGCGTCCTAGCGGTCTAGGGGACGAACGAGTCATACCGTTACGTAGAGGACGACGAGGCGGGGTCGGTGGCGAGTTGTGGTTCTTCGGAGCGTCGCCGTTCCTCGGGAAAACCTCGTCGGAGTTGGTGCTTGCGGCCGGCGGTGGAGTTCGCGGATGGGGACGACGTTCCGCTGCGAAATAGAACGAACGAAAGTGCTCAACGGGTGCGCAAGGAAAAGGGGAAGCGAGGGAAAGCCTCGGTGGCGCTCGAGGAGCTCGGAGCTTACCGCACTCGCGAGAAAGTCCGGCGGAAATGGCGACGACGGCGAGCTCGATTCCGAGCAGCCCGACGGCGGAGGGGTAGGGTTTTTGGGGGGGTTTCGGAGGCGGCCTCGCGGGGTTTAAATAGGAGGGGGCAGGGGCGCTAGACGCGGAGGGAAACGGCCGGAAACGGCTCGGACTCGGTCTCCATCTCCGGCGTGATCTCCGGACGGAGGTGGAAGACGGCTGACAGGTGGGGCCCACCTGTCAGCGAGAGGGGAGCGACGCGCGCGCGGGGACGGGCCGATGGGCTGTTATCTGACGCGCGCGCGGTGGATAGCTTCTGGGCCGGCCCGGAAACAATTCCTTTAAAATTAAATAAAAACTGTTTTTCAAATCTGATTTACTAAATGATTTTTAAACCTATTCAAAACTTTTCAGAAAAATTCATAAAAATATATTTTGGAAAGGTTATTTAAATTAGCAATTTTTAATAATACACTTACCCATTATATAATTTGGAAAAATGATATTTATTAAGTGAGTTTAAATAAACACTTAATGGGATTAAATGATATTTAAACTCATAATTATATTTTTATTTAGTATTTATGTGATTAAAAATTAATCCTATATGATGAATGGTGTCATGTGCACCCGGCTAGTATAAGGCAGCTCCGCCAGTGTCCGACGTTGTAGCTAAAGGGGTTTCGGTACAGAAAAAAATAATTTTTCTAGCGTGTAAACACCCTAACTAGCTAGGATCCATGTGATAATGGTGGCGGAACGGGTTACATTAACTTCATGTAGACCGATAGCGGGGATTACGCTCCCGCACAAGCGTTGACGATGAAGTCGTACGTAGCCGACCTCGAGGTCGCGGAGAACTTGCCGCGATGAAATAGACGATGACGCCGAGATGTCGATGACGACCAGCGTCGACGGGCGTCGGGCGGAAGATGGCGAGGCGCCGGCGGCTGGGGGGTGGCGCCGGCGGCTTGGCTGCTGGGTGGGCGAGACGGCGTCGCCCAGGCTCCTCAAATGTGGCGCCTCCGAGCACTCGCAAACATATAAAGCTTAACAACAACCCCCGGTCATTCAGATCCAGTGTCTGGAATCCCGTAGGGCAACGGCGCCCGGTGGTATAGCTTTGGTGGAGAGAGGAGGCAAAACGGGCAGAGAAACAGCTCGGCCGGCCTGCTACGAATTTAATTATATTTTCCATGAATTAATCCAATTAATATCCCTTGCTATATAAAGGGGGGAGGGGGTGTGCAAACACCTTGTCTCCCTCATGTGGGACTAAAGGAGAGGAGGAGGTGGGGGTTCGGCCAAGCATGGGTTGGCCGCACCATGCTTGGGCCCCACCCCTTCCTTGGTGCGGTTCCCCCTAATGGGCCCCAATTGGCCCAATAGGTGGGCTGCCCCTTTTTCCTTTATTTTTAATTAATATTAAATTAATATAAAAATCTATTAATTCATAATTAATATATTTACATATAATTTAATCTCCCGTGACCCCAAAACATATTCCGGACCACCCGAACATCTTTCGGGCATTCCTGGAACCATTCCAGACCTTCCCGGAACTCCATCCGGACCACCGGAACTCTTTCCGGATCATTTCTCTCTCTCCAATAAAAACCTATATTATTCCAGAACCTTTCTCCAGGTGTCGTTAAGATCTTAAGTTTGTTACGCTACGGTTCGAGAACACTCGAGACATGGTCGAGACACTCCGCTCACCAATGACCGCTAGTGATACCTGGATGCATATGACGGCCCCTGTGCATTCTACGAATATCGTCGTTGAACCATAAACATGATATTCATTGCCTTTGTTTCTGCGATACTACCTTGTCCGAGATATGATCGCAGGCATCCGATGTACTTGTTGTATCTCGTTACCGACAAAGGTTATTAACTCGTCTGTGATATTACATCTCCATGACCTAGTCATAAGCTGCGCAGCTATATAGATGCAATCTCACCGAGTGGGCCCAGAGTAGCTTTCCATTACAAGAATGAACAAATCCCGCTCTTGATCCTTATGTCTCAACATACTTTCGGGATACCCAACATGGACGCTTATTGTCATGTTATATAAGACACAACGTTTGATGCTCTCAAAGTACCCCTACGAAGTAGCAATAAGTACGGTCTCACGGTTTAAGGAATAAACTATCATATTACTCATCTATTGCAAATGATAAACATCGTAATACGATCTTATTGCAATACTTTGCGTATGTTCATCACCTTATTCCACTAATAAGATGACCCCATTGTCAACCGACGTCATTGTCCTTGATCGGGAATCTCGATAAACTGTTACCCAATGGACTAGTTTATATAGAGTCTCACTAGGGACCCTGGTTGTCTATGTATTACACGTGTATTAATAATTCCTATTAATACAGTTATAGCATAATACACAAACATATTATAAACTTATGAGATAATGCAATAAATACTACTTATTTATTTGCCTTTAGGGCATATCTCCTTCAGTCTCCCACTTGCAATAGAGTACAAATAAACTAGTTGCATTTTACTTCATCAAAAACCCCTTATCAAGTAAGCGTTATATGATAATACTTGCTTGTGGAAGAGTGTTACGCTCACAATTTGTACAATACATAATTGTGCGTTCTTTTGCGACCCATTGATATCAACTTGTTTAATATCAACATGTAATGTAATAACATATATACGAATACCGTAACTAAGTAAAACTTCCGCTTCCCAGCGCTTACTATGATTCTGGTAACCAGACAATTGCCTTGGAAACACACTTAGTCATAGAGAGCTCCTTGTAACAATTACAATCTCGCGATATTCATATACTTTCACACCTATGTAGAAGACTTGACAGTCCAATGTCAATCTAATAACTAATACACTTCTACTTCCAGTAAATTCAAAATTTACTTGTACAACTGTTTTTCTTCTAAGAACATCGGTCATATTTCATCGAGCAGTTAATATGGTTTCTGTATGACATCTAATATCACATAATAGACCAACAAGTCATACAACCACTATTACCGTACGTCATTACTCTTAATGATTAATTGGATTACCAAGATTCTATTCTGACTCCTCAGACATAATCGAAAAACAACTCGACTAACTATTTAAAATTTCCCGCTCTATTCCAAATATACGCTAACTTTCAAATAGTTTCACAAATTCATCTTTCTAATTAATTCTACTGGTACAATTCATAATGTGTCATTTACACAAGATAAATTTGGCTCCCACTCAAATTATGTCTCCACACATTTGAGAACACGAGCTCCCACTCAAAAACATGCCATCCACATATTTGAGGTTCTAAGCTCCCACTCAAAAATATGTCCTTTACATATTTTACCTGAGTGAACTAACTTTTACTCCCACTTAAATTCATAAGTTATTTCGACATTTTGGTCAAACCAAAATCATTGATCTCTTATCAATTTGAATTCAATACAAAATACAGTATTACATTAATACAAATCGCACAGACTTTAAGCATGTCTACATATGTAGTCAACAAATTTGATCTTGTCCAAGACACATTTCTTGACAAAATATGCTTTCACGTCTTTCTTATAGTTACATTTCTCATATAACACTTTATATGATGATCAAGAAATCTTATTTCTTCAAAAAGGCATTAAAGTAACATTTATTGTTTTAATCCTTTCAATGTAACTTGGATTTTCAGGCTAAAAAGCCTTTGTTCATATTCTGATATTTTATCAACTTTCTTTGTATTCATAAGGTGCACCTTGATCTGTCAACAAGATCTGAAACACTTAATATTATGCTGTGACCTGACAGCAATATTAAATATAACATCACTTTATTTATAAGCTTCTTTCATGAAAATATTATGATCTTTACGAAGAGGATTGCAAGCAGAAAACAATTTTCTAATCTTCTTCACTCTTAATCACCAAATTTTCATTTGTAGACATATACCCTTTGGAACACCTTTCAATATTCTACTTTTATGAATATAGGTCTGACACCTTATTTCAAGTTTCTAATTCCATTAACCATAATTTGAAAAATCATATTTTCCTCGGAATTATATAGACAACAAACCAAGTTTTGTTTCTATTGGGTTTTGGAGTACACTCACATCCAATGTGAGCAATCTACAAAGAACTATTCATATATATTCTGAATTATCGTATAATCATATACATGACGACACTATTGTCGATCACACGAATTCTCAATGAGAAAAATATCTATTTTCTAAAGTGGACATCGACTATAATGTTTTGAACATATTAAGAGATTCTAAGACAAATTCTGAAAGACCATACTTTATCTAAAATAGAGTATGATTATAATACCTCACATATCACCATATATGATATTATAATATTGTGAAACGAATTTCCACAAGTCTTTTGAGTTGAAACCATAATTCAAAAATATTGCCCTTTGTTCGAATCTTGTGAATACGATATTCACAAATCTTTCTTCTGAAAAACCCCATTTGATCTTTTATCAAATTAATTTCAGACTCATGATTTATTATGCAATTACACTTATTTACCAATAATCATAGAAGAATTCGGATCAAGGAAAAATTCACCATATAATTAATTTAATAATCATTCAAAATGACCCTTAATTAATTTTCTTTCGTATTGACACTTCAATACTAATTTTAAACTTAATCAATTCGGCACATGTAATATTTAAATATATCAAAGTATCTATTACTTCTTACATTGCCTTTATGATCAAATTTGATGGTGTTTGTTCTAGTAAGAAGATCTTTTATTCCTTGGACACATAATTTTATCATTCCCGCTATTATAAATGTATATCATACGCATAATGTAATTGAGATGTGATACAAATTATTCATAATATAAAACAACTGCTTTGTTTCATAACATAAAACAACAGATTTGTTCTATATGAATAACTATGTCTTGTAACATTCAAGACACAAAACTAGATCACACTCTCACTATTACAAAATGTCTTATAAAAAACTATTGATGATAACTAATATGATATCTCGAGGGCGTGAGCACTACTGGCCATCAATTTCCTTGATTCCCATCACTTGTGCATTGTCACGTCACCCATCACCGCATGCTTGTGATAATCAGGGACTGTTTCATAAACAGAACAAGTATCAAATACTTTTCATCAAGTATGAGAAGAATGCATTTATATCTTCGTCTATCAAATATATACGTAGTGTGTAAGAACTCTTCTTTGATGGAATCAACTTTTAGAGATTTGAACTTGTTCACGAACACGAAGAAGCTCATCATGTCTCTATAGCATATTCATGCACATGCTCTTCATAGCTAGGAGGCAAAGTGCAATCTCTATAGCACTAGAGTTCGCAATCTAGAAATCGTAGATATTCGTAAGCCTGAAGTAGATATCATACAACTTCTTCAAATGAGTCTCTAGACATGTATGCTCCCCATGTGAATGGTCTGCAACTTTTTAAGCTGTCTGAACTGCTTAAGACTTAATTCATCTTCGAAGTGTCCTTTGATTGCATCAATCCCGACATATGGCTCAATGTGTTGAAACAACTTTCAACTCTGGTGCTAGGCATACGCTCATGACGACCTCCACTTCTATGAAAATATCATGATGCTTACGGAACTCATCATCTTCCTCCTTGCTATCAGAATCAACTGGTTTATCTCCTAACTAATGTTTTAGGACATATAGGATGTTTGTTGTGTTGGAGAATGTTTCTAAAACTAATGTACCAGCTGATGAAATTGGACCTGTCGGCTTCTAAGGTAGAATCCGCGCTCTTGAGGAAGTAACCGAAGTGTAGTTCCGTAGTCTCCAGATGTGATCGCAAAAGAGGTAAGGTAAAGTTTATAATATATGTGAGTTTTAGTTTATGATCATATTATCAAACACACTCCACTAAAATTATTATCCCTAAAATAATTATCTCGATTACACGACCCCCATCCACCATACCACCCCCGATCGTCACGGCCGGCGGCATAGCTTTAAAGGTGGACATAAAATGTCGATCATAACAACTCTGTTACTTATGCTCGATCTCGCGATCTTCCCAGGTTCCGAGGCCATATCTGCATATGCTAGGCTCGCCAATCAAATCTCGAAGACCCTGCGCGTGCAACATGGCTTACACCCACTTTATGCGAACGACAATATGTCTGACACTCGATCGTCACGGCCTGCCTCATAACGTAGAACTTTCTTGGTGGTGCGCAACGAGGGAGAACACAGTTTTGGTATTTGTTAGGGATCATCCTATTTATGATGCTACCGTTGTATATCTAACATATAAGCAATCAATAGGATGCACACACAACAACACACAATAATGATGAAATGAAGTGCGATGTGACATGGTCAATGCGACAGGACCTCCATGGCGCCATGTGCCTGGCCCCGGGCGCCGCGGCATGGCTCTGAGTCTACGGTGCCCTCCATTGCCTCCGACAGTACGAGTAATATCAAACTTACAGTAACCATGTCACATAAAATAACGACTCTGCAAAACAAAGTTAGACGTCTCTACCTTTATTTAGTTTTGCAAGTTTTATGTGGGATATAGGCTTATTCGTAAGAGAACCGTTTCCCTACCTACGAATTTTGTACCACAACATCGATCATATAATTGCATGTTTAAGCATCCCTTTTGGACCCTCCATTGAAAATGCTTTGTCGACTAAAGAGAGAGAAACAGACACCCGCGAGCCACAGATACGGTGCAAGTCGTATGTCAGTAGTGGAACCAGTCTCGCGTAAGCGTACGCGTAAAGTCGGTCCGGGCCGCTTCATCAACTCAATAAAGAAGGCATCGCAAGTGCACGCTAGAGGGTAGCAAATATAAGAAAGACGTCCTCATTCAACATGAGTTCTAACCGTACCAGCAGTACTACGCATAGATCGGCTCTGATACCACTGAAGGGGTTCCGGTGCAGAAAACAATATTTTTTCTAGCGTATGAATACCCTAACTAGGCAGGATTTATCTATCTAGTACATGTGATAACGGTGGCGGAACGGGTTACATTAACAGTGGCAGCAGGGCAGCGGCAGCGCTGCTGGGTGGGCGAGACGACGTCGCCCAGGCTCCTCAAATGTGGCGCCAACGAGCACTCGCAAACATACAGAGCTTAACAACAACCCCCGGTCATTCAGATCCAGCTGAAATCGCAGGGGTAGAACTTTTCTGGAATCCCGCAGGGCAACGGCGCCCGGCGGTATAGCTTTGGTGGAGAGAGGAGGCAAAACGGGCGGAGAAACAACTCGGCGGGCCTGCTACAAATTTAATTTTATTTCCATGAATTAATCCAATTAATATGCCTTACTATATAAAGGGGGGAGAGGGTGTGCAAACACCTTGCCTCCCCCATGTGGGACTAAAGGAGAGGAGGAAGTGGGGGGTTCGGCCAAGCATGGGCTGGCCGCACCATGCTTGGGCCCCACCCCTTCCTTGGTGCGGTTCCCCCTAATGGGCCGCAATTGGCCCATTAGGTGGGATGCCCCTTTTTCCTTTATTTTTAATTAATATAAAATGCTATTAATTCATAATTAATATTTTACATATAACTTAATCTCCCGTGACCCCGAAGCATTTTCCGGACACCCGAACATCTTTCGGACATTCCTGAAACCATTCCAGAACTTCCCGGAACGCCTTCCGGACCACCGAAACTCTTTCCGGATCATTTCTCTCTCTCCAATAAAAACTTATATTATTCCAGAACCTTTCTCCAGGTGTCATTAAGATCTTAAGTTTGTTACGCTACGGTTCGAGAACACTCCAGACATGGTCGAGACACTCCGCTCACAAATGACCGCTAGGGATACCTGGATGCATATGACGGCCCCTGTGCATTCTACGAATATCGTCGTTGAATCATAAACATGATATTCATTGCCTTTGTTTCTGCGATACTACCTTGTCTGAGATATGATCGCAGGCATCCGATGTCCTTGTTGTATCTCGTTACCGACAAAGGTTATTAACTCGTATGTGATATTACATCTCCATGACCTAGTCATAAGCTGCGCAGCTATATAGATGCAATCTCACCGAGTGGGACCAGAGTATCTTTCCATTACAAGAATGAACAAATCCCGCTTTTGATCCTTACGTCTCAAGATACTCTTTCAGGATACCCAACATGGACACCGTTATTGTCATGCTATATAAGACACAACGTTTGATGCTCTCAAAGTACCCCTACGAATTAGCAATAAGTACGGTCTCACGGTATAACGAATAAACTATCATATTACTCATCTATTGTAAATGACAAATATCGTAATACGATCTTATTGCAATACTTTGCGTATGTCCATCACCTTATTCCACTAATAAGATGACCCCATTGTCAACCGACGTCAGTGTCCTTGATCGGGAATCTCAATCAACTGTTGCCTAATGGACTAGTTTATATAGAGTCTCACTAGGGACCCTGGTTGTCTATGTATCACATGTGTATTAATAATTCCGATAATACAGTTATAGCATAATACACAAACCTATTATAAACTTATGAGATAATACAATAAATACTACTTATGTATTTGCCTGTAGGGTATATCTCCTTCAGTAGCAGGACGGCATCAACGGCGGCGTCGCTGCGTGTCGGTGAGTGGGAAGACCCATCGTTCTGATCTGGAACGGTTTTCCTTGAAATAGGCTTACCTCCAGTTATACTAAGGGAATGCACGGTGTGGCTAAATTGTCAATTGGTCATATGGATTAATTTAGCTACGGGGTTATATATATTCCCTCTCCAATCATGTAGTATGCTAAATTTATTGAAGACCGACCAACTTTGAACTGTTTGCATGTCAGCAGACTAGACACGGGCTATTTTTCCTATTCGCTTGTATGACCCAGGCTGTGAGATACAAGCAATCAAATGAATGTTTTATTCAGTTTCCTTCCTTTGACGTCGGCGCAACTAGTTGGTCCCACTGCCAAAATCTGAGATTTGATAACAAGCTCACAATGTTGTGATGTGGCTGCCGAAGCCAAATTTCGTATTTGGCCATCATAGTGGCTGCTCTAATATAGCAACCATCCAATACAACCATGAGACCACAGCTCGAACAAATGACACAATCAAACCCAATAAGAAAACAAAAGAAATAGAAAAGAAAACAATGTCAATGGCGCTAGAAAGGTTTTGGGACGCCACACGCGTAAAAGAAGGATGAAGAGGTCAGAGGCCTGATTTGAACAATGAGGTAGATCCAACGACGGGACATGGTTTGGCGCTTTTGACAATATCAAGTCGCCATATAGATTGACCAACCGTTTGAATAATAATAAAGGGGGAAACATACCAAGATTGTGTTCTGAATAATAATAACAGTAATAATAATAATGATGATGATGATAATAATAATAATAATAATAATAATAATAATAATAGTAACAATAACAATAATAATAATAATAATAATAATAATAATAATAATAATAATAATAATAATAATAATAATATGGGGTAAGAGTTCTAACGGAGTCATAACGAAGGGATTTAATGTGGGTAAAGATTGCGAGAATATCATAATTAGGTGTAAAAAGTGGAATTTAACGGCTTGATAAATACTTTTTATGTGGAAAGACAATGTTTATATAGGTTACCTACAATTTAATAGAGAAAATGTAGTTTGATTTAGAATATCAAACATCAAGAGTATAGGTATTGAGTGGAAACTAACCCTTGTAAATTATGTGTGATCCCCAGCATGCCTGAAAATTAAGTAATGGAGTTATATATGTCACAAGTTGAACATCATTTGGTACGTCGATTTTGGTATGCCACTAATTTTCTATTTGTACTCAAGCCACAAATGATCACACTATTCAGTTTTTGAACCTATATTAATATGTTTTTTATTTTTATTACTTTTTTTGAACACAAAGATTTTGTTCACTGCGGTACTTTTCAAACAAATTCACGTTATATGACCTTAAATTATAAAACCGTGCTCGGTCCAACCTCAATTATTTAGAATAGAAGTAAACTAAAATAAAATGAGAGATTGGATGAGGCAACAAGGTGCATATCACCTTCGAATTGTTTGTCTACACATGTGACTTTTTAGGCCGGGTTGATTGATTACCTAGCATGTATCCTATTTGACATCGACCATATTTGGACATTATACCAATACTCTCTCTTCAAGTGACCACCTACCTACATGTGTTCCTCTCTATCAGCCCTTAGCAAATTGTTTTAAATACTTTCACCTACTAAGTAAGTACAACCTCAACAACTTGTTCACATGCATGCTATTTTCCTCTCCATATATACTTATACTTGAGGTTCAGTTTCAAACCAGCCGATATACAGTAGATGTAATTCACATTCCTAGTTGTTTCTCATTGAGATCTTGTAAAATTAGATCTTGCTCCATAAATAAGGATTTTTTTATGAAACATAGTCGCATACTCACTTGCTAAGAATGAGCGTCAGTGGGAAAGTACATTCAACAGTGGCACAAACCATCTCTTGCGAGGAATCGAGCATCAGTTCTGTTACATGGTGAACACGCTTGCTTGTTGATCGTGGGTCCAAGCAATGGCGAGCCAGCCCAACCGTAGATCCCGAGAAAGATTTAGGGCATGTTTGATAGGTCGCATGATCATCATATAGCTCCGTCGGGTCCTAATTAGGGGAATATTGGTGGACTATGTTCTACCAAATCTTGGATCGCACAATCTTTAAAGCAAGGGCATGTCCCTGAGGAAATGGTTGAATCGGCAGTTTCCTCTCGTGCAGCCTTTGACGTACGAATTGAAAGCTTTGACAAGCGCTCTGTGACAATGCAGATCCGTGCTGGGCTGGTGCTAGGTTATCCAATTCCGCTTAACTTCTTAATCTTTTTCACCTGATTTTTTTCTATTTTACACAAGCACACAACACGTGTTTTGGTTGGAGATAAACCACATCAAAAAAATGCATATCTACGTTATGATTCCATTCTCGTGATATGTTTTGAATTACGTCAACTGTGAATTTTTAATTTATGTTTCGATTTGGAGTTCCTTAGACAAATTTGACCAAATTCGTCGCACACAGTTGAGTGTTTCTAATTTTGTTGAGGGGTAGGTTCATGTCGGCCCAGTGGGAACTGGGGTATCAAGAGCCCATTCCCCCCAGGACTCGCTCGCGGGCCAGACGGACGAAACAACTAAGGACCAGGCGTCACCGCCCGGCGGGACCCTCGAGAGGCGATTCCCCTCGAGGGCCTGAAGAGGAAGCGAGGGCCTCAAGGGACCCCTCGCCTCAGGGGATCCTCCCCCCGAGGAACCAACCCGCCTGAGGGAAGTCCGACAGGAATCTCCCCTCAGGCCTGAAGGGAAACGTCGTCGCCAAGGAAGCCCGGCAGAGCGCACGTGACCTCTGCCACGCTCGTGCAGTGGCGCGCACACCCCCGTCGTTGTCCCTGGCGGTAAAGCGGTCAACAAAGCTGCCCCGCCTGCTGCACAGCTGTGAGGACCTTCTACTCTGACGATAAAGCAGGTGGACGGCGCAACCCTCCAACGGAGATCGTCATCGCGGGCTCCACCTCAGAGACTGCCCGCTCTGCTGATAGTACCGCGCTGTCGGCCGCCTGTCGGCCATGGCGCCACCTTTATCAACAATGGACCGAGTCCATGGACGAACGGAGCACGGTGGACTCGTGCTCCGCCCTGCCACTGGCAAGTGGGAGCCACCTTGAAGGCCAAGCCGAAGGAGAAGGCCCGAGGCGCCTATAAAAAGAGAAGACATCCATCGTAGCAAGGGTCGGCCCTTTGCGTGCAAAACACCCTTCTAAACCCCAGCAACACTGGTTAGGTTAGCCTCTGACTGGAGGAGGAAGAAGATCATCGCTTCCCTCCCCAGGCAAGAACTGCCTCAAGGGGGCTTCCGGCAAGCTCAATTGTACTGTAACCTTCCACATATAATACAGACAGGCAGGAGTAGCGGTCTTACCTCCTCACGAGGGCCGCGAACCTAGGTAAAGGACGGTGTCTTCCTTGGTCAGGTGTGCGTCTTCTTCGGGTCCGGCGAGCAACGTCGCGGAGCCACTTGAGGGTTTAGACATCCGCGTTCAATCCCCTTTCGAACTACACTTCAGGAAGTGACTACACCCGATTCCTAGGAGTCATAACCCGACATTTGGCGCGCCATGTAGGGGATTGAGGCACGTCAACAACCTTCGAGTTCGTCTCCGCGCCATGGTGAACACGCGCGCCACCCGCGCCGCTCGAGTCAACCGACGTGCGCCCGCGGGAGCATGCGCGCCCCCAGGTGCCGCGACCACCCGCGCGCGGCGGGGCCGACCCCGCCACGAGGAGCATGTCCCTTCTGGCCCTCACGCGGAGGCGCCAGTGCACGACGCCGAGAACCAGGAGGACGCGCAGTCGTCGCACCCGACGCAGCGCCCGAGCGGCTCGGGCCCGGGGAGGACCGACCCCGCGCCCCACACCGCTCTGCTCATGGCGCAGGAGCTGCTCCGCTACCAGCCCACCGCTGAGGCCCACGAGCAGTGGCTCCAACGCCTCAACCACCTCGTCGGCATCGCCACGACGTGCCCCGCTCCGTCGCAGTCCAACGTGCACCCCTCTCTCGCGGGCACGGTCGCAACAAATGCGCCTCCGCCACCTCCGGGGCCTGCACCGGCTGCGGCACAAAGGGCTGCTTCGCACGCGTCCTCGCCACACAATTGCTTAATCGTGCAGCGCACCGCGCCCGACGCTCGTGTGGGGATGGAGCTCCAGCGATTCCGCCAGAACAGGCACGTGGAGAAGCTCGGCCAGGCGGGACAGCAGAACCGCGGCGCGCTTCAGCACGGGGTCGCTACGTACACCTCTGGCTGCATGGCGTTCACTCGCTCTCTGCGTCGCGTGGTCTGGCAGCAGAAGTTTAGGCCGGCTCTTCCCAAGGGCTACGACGGCTCCAGCAACCCCGTCGAGTTCCTGCAGCTCTACACCACCTCCATCCAAGCTGCGGGGGGAGACGACAAGGTCATGGCCAACTGGTTCTCCCACGCGCTGTCGTGGCTCCTGAACCTCCCGGAGGACTCTGTGAACTGCTGGGAGGAGCTCTGCAAGCAGTTCGTCTCCAACTTCAAGGGGACGTACGAGCGCGCCCTCACCCACAACGATCTGCGCGTTGTGGTGCAGAGGAAGGATGAAACGCTCCGCAAGTACATCCAGCGCTTCAGCCAAGTGCGCAACAAGATCCCGAACATCCCCGACACTCAAGTCATCGCCGCTTTCCGCGAGGGCGTCACAAACAGCAGGATGCTCGACAAACTGGGCATCCACGACAAGCTCACCTCTGTGGTCAAGCTGTTCGACATGGCGGACAAGTGCGCCAAGGCTGAAGAGGGACTCCTCTTCGTGAAAATGTCCTCGGGAGGGGACGATCATGCTGAGGGGTCCAAGAGCCATAAGAAGAAGGAGGAGCCCAAGCGCAAGGCCACCGCAGTTCTCGCGGCAGAGCCTGACGCAAAAGGCACCCGCAGGGACTCCCCCGAGGCTGGAGAGAGGAAAGATGATCACCGCCCTTTCTGCATCTACCACAACAGGCGCGGCCACTCTACAGAGTCCTGCTACAACCTCAAAAGGTTGAGCAAGGAGCGCGAGCAAGCAGAAGAAGGCGGCAGCCACGGTCGAGGCCGTGGCTACCGTGGGAGCGGACGCAAGGGCGGCTACCAGAAACCAGCTGGAAATCGAGCCAACGCCGCAGAAAAGAACGGCAACCTCCCTGACGAGGAAGATGGCGGCTACCAAACCCCGAGGGGCGCCATTGCCTGCATCCTCGGGGGGAGGGGGGGCAGGCGCCAAAGTCGAACAACCAGTTCAAGCAGTTCGCCCGCGAGCTCAACGCCGCCCTCACAAGCACGGAAACCTCCAGGCCCCTCAAGTGGTCGCAGTACACCATCGCCATCGACGCTCAGGACCACCCCAAGTCCACCAAGATTGTTGGAACCCTCCCGCTGGTCTGCACCCCCACCATCGACAACGTGGCTGTCTCCAAGACGCTCATCGATGGCGGAGCAGGCCTGAACGTTATCTCCATAGATACGTTCGAAGCGCTTCAAGTGCCCTATGAGCGGCTTATGCCCTCGAGGCCCTTCACGAGGGTCACCAGCGGCTCGATCGAGCCTCTAGGCCAGGTCAGGCTTGCCGTCACCTTCGGGAGCGAGGAAAATTACCGCACCGAGCACATCGACTTCGATGTTGCGCACATCGGCCTGCCGTACAACGCCATCCTCGGCTACCCCGCGCTCGCGAAGTTCATGGCCGTCACGCACCATGCGTACAACATGGTCAAGATCCCCGGCAGCGCCGGCACGATCACCATACGTGGGCATGTCCTGGACGCTACGTGCGCTATTGAGACGGCCTACAAGACCGCCGCCATGGCCTTCCCCACAGACGAGGACCAAGAGCCTCTCGAGAGGCCCAAGAAGAAGAAGCAGTTGTCCTCCCAGGAGGCAGCTGCTACCAAGAAGATCTCCCGGAGCTCAGGGAGCTCGGGGGCTGAAGGCTCGGGGGCTAGCGTCACCATTGGCGCCGCGCTGCCTCCTAAATAGGAAAGCGCGCTCGTCGCCTTCCTAAAGGCATACTCTGACATGTTCGCATGGACACCGTCACATATGTCTGGTGTACCGAGGGAGGTGATCGAGCACCACTTGGCCGTGTGCCCAAACGCGCGCCCCGTCAAGCAAAAAGCAAGAAAGCAAGCCCCCGAGAAGCAAGCATTCATCGTCAAGGAGGTCGAGAAGCTCAAAGCGGCAAAAGTCGTCCGCGAAGTTGCGCACCCCACTTGGCTCTCCAACGGCGTGGTAGTCCCAAAACCCGCCGGCGGAGGCCGCCTCTACATCGACTATACTGACGTAAACAAGGCCTGCCTCAAAGACCCTTATCCCATGCCCAGAATCGACCAGATCGTGGACTCCACGGCAGGCTGCGACCTCCTCTGTTTTCTCGATGCCTTCTCTGGTTATCACCAGATTAAGATGGCTAAAGAGGATGAGGAGAAGACGGCTTTCCTCACCTCATGCGGTGTGTATTGCTACGTCTGCATGCCCTTCGGCCTAAAAAAATGTCGGAGCCACTTCGGTTAATGAGGATAGCCCTTGGCGGGCAAATGGGGCGAAACGCTGAAGCATATGTCGATGACATCGTCGTGAAGTCGCGAGAAGGAAATACTCTTCTCGGAGACCTTGAAGAAACCTTCGCCAGCCTGCGCAAGGTGAACATAGAGCTCAACCCTGCCAAGTGCGTCTTTGGAGTACCTTCAGGCAAATTGCTGGGGTTCCTCGTGTCTCATCGGGGCATAGAGGCGAACCCAGACAAAATCAATGCCATAGAAGGCATGCAACCTCCACGCAGGCTCAAGGACATGCAACGCCTGGCAGGCTGCATGGCCAGCTTGGGTCGATTCATCTCCAAGTTCGGCGAAAGGGCCCTGCCGTTTTTCAAGATCATGAAAAGAACGGGCACTTTCAAGTGGACCCCTGAAGCTGAAAAAGCATTTGAGGACTTGAAGAAGTACTTGGCCAGCCCACCTGTAATGGTCGCCCCAAGGCTTGACGAGCACCTGAAGCTGTACTTGTCAGCTACTCCGCAAACAGCCAGTGCTGTCCTTGTGGTGGAAAGAGAGGAACCTGTACTTCACTAGAAGAGTGCAACCACTCCAAAGAAAAAGCCTCCTGATAAAGAGCTCGACGAAAGGGCAGTATCCACAAGGCCCCCGCCAGGCCCAAAGCCTCAAGAGGGGACCGCCCCGAGTCAACTGCTGCAAGAGGTTCATGCCGAAGGGACTGAGGAGCCTCAAGAGGCTAACACACTCGAGGCCCAGGAGGAGCGCTGCGAGGCCACGTCCCTCAAGGACAAGTCCCTCGAGGCCACGCCCCTCGAGGCCACGTCCCTCGAGGCCACGCCCCTTGAGGCCACATCCCTCGAGGCCAACACCCTCGAGGCCCAGGACAAGCCCCTTGAAGCCAACCCCATCGAGGGCCAAGCTGGGCCACCTCAGGCGAAAGACGCCAAGGAAACAGGAACTACTCTCGTCGAGCATCCAGTTTACTTCGTCAGCACAGTACTGCGTGATGCTCGCGAGCGGTACCCGATGCTGCAGTAGCTTCTCCTCGCACTCCCCATCGCCTCAAGAAAGCTGCGACACTACTTCCATGGGCACCCCATCACGGTGGTAACCTCTTTCCCCCTGGAGCAAATTCTTCGCAACCCAAATGCAACAGACCGTGTCGCAGGATGGAACATCGAGCTACAGTCATTCAATTTGCGCTTCGATACCACAAGGGTAATCAAAGGAAAAGCGCTGGCAGATTTCGTCGCCGAACCCCTGA
The DNA here is from genome assembly GCA_026929855.1 of Poa annua. Lineage (NCBI taxonomy): Eukaryota > Viridiplantae > Streptophyta > Magnoliopsida > Poales > Poaceae > Poa > Poa annua. Next base: position 29,222,643 of record CM049427.1, on the reverse strand, counting down.
AGAGCCCTGGGAAGAAGAGCACGAATCCTCTGGAGCCGCAATGCCCAGCTACTGGACCATGAAGTTCGACGGAGCTTTCCCTTGTCGCCACGGTGGGGCAGGTGTAGTCCTAACCTCACCCAAAGGCGACAAGTTGTATTACGCAGTCCAGCTGTGCTTCGGCATCGACAAGATATCCAACAACATCGCCGAGTATGAAGGGCTGCTTGCTGGCCTACGCGCCGCAATCGCCCTAGGCGTCAAGCATATACTCATCAAGGGCGACTCCCAGCTGCTCGTCAACTTTTCCAACAAAAGCTACAAGGCCAAGGACGACCACATGGCCGCATACCTTGAAGAGGTCCGTAGGCTGGAGAAGAAAACCAAGAGGCTGATGACATCGTCAAGCGCGCATCAAAGAGGCAAGCACAGCTGCCAGGTGTCTTTGAAGAAAGGCTCGTCAAGGCATCCATAAAGCAGCCCCTAGAGGTCCTGCCTGCAAGCACAGACGAAGCCCTCCCGCCACCACCTGCAAGCGGAGCTCCAGGCTGCGGACCCCCCACAGGGGAGCATCTGTTGCTCACAGCGGTGCACCAAGAGGCGGGATGGATCGACGAGATCAAGGACTACCTCCACAAAGGGATCCTTCCCGAGGAAGATGTTGAAGCGGAGCGAATTGCCCGCCAAGCAAAATCGTACCAAATCCTCGAAGGAATTCTCTACCGCAAGCGCCCAAACGGCATCGCGCTCAAGTGCGTCCCTCCTGAAGAAGGAAAATTGCTGATTAAGGACATCCACAGCGGGGAATGCGGCCACCATTCGTGCGCTCGCACCCTCGCAGGAAAAGTCTTCAGGAGCGGCTTCTACTGGCCTCAAGCGCTTCAAGATGCAACGGACATCATTCAAGCTTGTGAAGCCTGCCAATTCCACGCCAAGCAAATCCACCAACCAGCGCTGGGGCTACAAACCATTCCGCTCTCGTGGCCGTTTGCGGTCTTGGGGCTGGACATCCTGGGACATTTCCCAACGGCGCAAAGTGGATATTGCTACCTCTTCGTGGCCATTGACAAGTTCACAAAATGGCCTGAAGTGGAGGCGACGCGCACAATCACAGCAGGCGCGGCGGTGAAATTCATCAGAGGCCTGGTCTGCCGCTTCGGAGTGCCTAACCGCATCATCACCGACAATGGCTCGCAATTCACAAGCGGCATCTTCAGAGTCTACTGCCAGAAAATGGGCATCAAGCTCTGCTTCGCCACAGTCACCCATCCGCAAAGCAACGGACAGGCCGAGCGCGCAAACGCAGAGGTCCTCAAAGGCTTAAAGACCAGGACCTTCGATGTCCTCAAGGGCCACGGCAAGGGCTGGATCAATGAGCTACCCTCGGTGCTCTCGTCCATCCGTACCACGCCACCCAAGCCCACCGCGGAAACGTCGTTCGCACTCATCTATGGAGCCAAAGCAGTCCTCCCCGCAGAGGTAAAGCATGGATCCCCACGGGTCCTTGCCTTTAATGAGGACCAGCAAGAGGACCTCCACAACGACGACATGCTGCTCCTTGAAGGGCTAAGACGCCGCGCCGCCCTACGGGCGGCCAAGTACCAGCAGTCCATGAGGCGCTACCACAGCCGCAATGTGCGCTCGCGCACCCTGGAGGCAGGCGATCTCGTCCTCAGGCGAATCCTCTCCAGGGAAGGCCTCCACAAGCTGTCCCCGATGTGGGAAGGTCCCTACAGGGTCACCCACATCGCCAGGCCTGGCGCGGCTCGCCTCGAGACGGAAGACGGCGTCCCCGTCAAGAATCCATGGAACATCATGCATCTGCGCAAGTTCTACCCATGATCATTATCACGTCAGGGCATTTAGCGAAAGAGGCAGCCCACAGCTCAACCTCCAAGCACCTTTTTGTCCCTCAAGGTTAAAAGCTCAAGGCTTAAACCTCGCAAACCTTTGTATCCGCAAGGAACAAGTAAAAAAAAGTGATTATTGTGCCCGTGATCATTGTCACGTCGAGACATCAAGCGGACGAGGCAGCCTACGGCTCAACCTCTAAGCATTTTTCGTCTCTAGAGGTTAAAACGCCAAAAAGGCTTAAACCTCCAAAAACATAGCTTTGTCTCCTAAAGGAACAAATGCCAAAGTGGTCATTGCCACACCCGTGATCATTGTCACGTCGAGAAGACAAGCGGAAGAGGCAGCCTACGGCTCAACCTCCAAGCAATGTCGTCTCTAGCGGTTAAAACGCCAAAATGCTTAAACCTCAAACACATGCTTTGTCTCCTAAGGGAACAAACGCAACCGTGGTCATTGCCATGCACGTGATCATTGTCACGTCGAGACTCCTAGCGGAAGAGGCAGCCTACGGCTCAACCTCCAAGCATTCTTGTCTCTGGAGGTTAAAACGCCAACGGCTTAAACATCCAAAGCCCCAAAGGCTTCACTCGAGGGTAAACCCTCCGAGCTCTCAATTAAAACGAGCCACCTCGGGCCGTTGAGAGTCTCTGTCACCAACAGGTGGTCCCCATGCCTCGACATGGTCAGAGCATTAACTTGGCAACCCCAAGCATAATGACTCAATCTCGTTCCTAAGTGAACTTAGCGCTTCGGCGCCGCTTAAAAAACGTTTTTTGGGGGGTTTTTATTTACGCATTACTATTGTTGAAGTGTGCGCTTATATCTCTCCGCATACGTACCTCGCGAGCGGGGGCTGAGTACGGTGCCAGTGCCTCAAATGGCACACCAGCAGCACTGCAAAATCCAAGAGTCCGAGCTCTGGCTGGAGGGCAATACCCCACAAACACGCCATCTCTACAGAGGACCTTGGTACTTACTCTCCTCGTAAGGAACGCCTGAGAGGACCTATAAGCGAGCACGATCCCTTGATCCGTGTTGCAGCGTTTGGGTTCGCCTCTCTAATACCTGCAGGGAAGAATTCCCCCGCGAGCCTGAAGGGGCATCCGTGAGCGACCCCTCAAGTGGGCAACCTCGCCAGGCGAAAAGCCTCCCCAGGAGCGACCCCTCAAGCGGGCAACCTCGCCAGGCAAAGAGCCCCCCTAGGAGCAACCCCTCAAGCGGGCAACCTCGCCAGGAAAAGAGCCCCCCCAGGAGCGACCCCTCAAGTGGGCAACCTCGCCAGGCGAAAAGCCTTCACAGAGCGAAAACCTCGAGAAGCTAAGTCTCGCACCCACGCTTTAAGAGTGTTTTTCTCTCCCTAGCACGCGTCTTTGCCCCTCGAGCGACTTTGCTTTCCCTTACGCTTCATGGACTACTCGCACGTCTAAGGGGGGCACTTGAGCATCGCAACTCAAGGCTCTTACCTCTCCTAGGCCTAAACTCCCCCCGGCCTTGCGGAGTCATTGCTCCCGCATACCGAGGTGGCGGAGTCATGGCACGAAGAGATGGGACCTAACGATGCAGAGAACAAATAGACATGAAGATGAGTCCAAAGAGACCTCACGAGGGGCAGATAAGCTCGAATTAAAACAGCAATTAAAAGTATATTACAAGCCAAAAGTTTCAAGATGTCTAAAGCACACAGCTGGTGCAGATACAAACGCTCGCAGGCGCAATAGAGAATGACTCAGTGGGAAGCAGCACCATCTTGGACCTCTTCTGCGGCGCCCTCGTCAGCCTCGGCAGAGCAGGCCTCCTCCTCGCTGTCCTCCGGCGCAGCCTCCGTGCGCCTGAAGCGGTTGTAGAAGGCGTCCACCTGCTCGCGGAGGGAGCTTGAGACCCGCTGTGCGTCCTCGCCCTGGGCGGCTTCGGTCACAGAACATAGGTCAAAGTCTGGCGTGAGGAGCTTGAGGTTGGTGAAGATACTATCCACCACCACCCCCAAGAGCTGCCGACTCTCGTCCTCGATCATCTCCCGAAGCTCGGCGACGGGACCCTCGAGCGCTGCGAAGAGCTGTTCGAAGTAGACCAAGTACATGGCAACATCGCCGCGGCCCTGAATGTCGGTGTGCGGCGCGTCTGCTCCCAGCTGCGAGGCCAGCTCGTTGCCACGAGCAACCAGCGCCTCGAACATGCACTCACGCTGCTTCGTGAGCGCCCGAGCCGCGTTGGCAGAGTCCGAGGCCTCCGCCGCCCGCTGCATCGCCGGGGCCACTTGCTCCTCCACGTCCTTGGCCAGGGAGTTGAGGTTGTGGACAGCCTCGGTGCGAGCCTCCTCCGCTCGGCGGCGGCCATCCTTAGCGTGAGTGAGGCGGGCCTCCAGCTTGGAGTTGGCCTTCTCGAGCTCAGCGATCTTCCGAGCGTCCGCGGCATGCTTGGCTTTGAAGCGGTCCTCCGGCGACTGGGCCATGTCGCGGTACTTCTGAGAAGTGGACTTGCAGAACTGCTTCTCGCGCTCCGCGAGGGCGTCTTCGGCCTATTTCTTCTTCTCGACGAAGCGCCGTTCGAAGCGCTCGTAAGCCACCTTCTGGGCAGCGACGTTGTCTTCGTACTTCAGGGTCGCCTGGGCCAACTCGCCCTCTCGCTCCTCGAGGGCCTCGCGCTGCTGCAGCTCCTCCTCCTTGAGGACCAGCTGCTGCTCGCACTCAGCGAAGGCCTTGCGGTCCTTCTCCAGAGCAGCCGATGCGGCCTGGTGGGTGGAGAGCAGCTGGGCCTCCAGCTGGCCCAGCTCGCGGCGCTTCTGCGCCAACGAGCCCTCCATCGCCTCGCGCTCCGCCCTGACCTCGCGCAGGAGCTCCGCCGCAGCGTCGCGTTCCGCCTGGAGGGGGTGGAGGAGCTCTGCAGCGTCGCGGATGGCCCCCTCGCGGGTCTCCTTGGCGAAGCTGATGGCCTCCTCGTGGGCGGCCTGCAGCGCCAAATTTTCCAGCCGGTGCGCCTCGACCGCCACGTGGAAGGACGCCCACCACTTCGCCAGCTCCTCCTGCTGCCGAGCGAGCCATATGTCCCCAAGGGCGAGGTGCGCCTCCAAGCCCTCCAGGGACTCCCTCACGAGGCCAAAGGCGGCCTCATGACGCCCCGCGCTCCAGTCCCAGCCGCGGAGCACCAGGTCTAGGCTCGTAGAAGGCCCGGCCTCGGCGTCGAGTCCCGCAGGTCCGGCCTCGGGGAGAAGAAAGGGGGCTAGCTTGAGCCCCGCCGGAGCCCGTGCCCACGCCACATTCAGGCCCTGCAGCCGCGAGGCGCTCCTCACCTCCAGCCTGGCGGGGAAGAGAGGAAGAACTGTCCCCGGCAGACGCGCCCGCGCCTGCCGGTGCCTCGCAGGTCTCCGTCGCGGGCTGCACGGAAGCGGTGGGCGCAGGCGACGCAGCAGGCACACTCGGAGGCGTCGACGCGCGCGGCGGCGTTGGCTCGCGTGGCGGAGTAGCCTCGCGCGGAGGCGTAGCCGCACGAGGTGGAGTAGCAGCACGAGGTGGCGCAGAAGTTCTCGCCTCTGAGCCCTCCACCGCCGGAGGCTCTCGCGGCTCTGCAAGAGCATCCGGGCCTAGGACGCTCTCCTTCACCATAGGGCCAGCCGTCCCCGCGAGGGGTGCAGTCACCTCGACTTGAGGCGCATCCTCAAGGGGGGGGGGGGGCGCTCGGGCTGCCTCCACAGGCCTCACGGCCTCGTCAGCCACGGCTCCTGCCGTGGCGCTCTTCACCTCGGACGCCTTGCGGAGCCGGCGGCGCTTAGCAGGCGCAGGACCGCTGTCAAGAGCCCAAGGAAAAACTTCAGCAAAGGATGAGGTGGAAAAAGAAACCAAGAGGGCAAACGACCCAACGACGTATAAACTCACCCTGGAGGGGGAGCGCCAGCATCGATCCACGCCAGGCCTGACGAGCGCCATGAGGGAAAGGGCTTGGGAGCAGGCCTCGCGGGGGGGGGGGGGGGGGGGGGCTCTGCTTTCTCTTGGAAGAGACGTCAGACGGCCTCGCCCCTGTGTGGTCCACGGCGACCTTGGTGCGAAGCCCGCACCTTCCTGGAGAGCCCTCCGCGCCTGAGGCCTCCCCTTCCTCAGCTTCCTCCTCCACGGGGCGCGAGGGCGCCACCACGAAGGCGTCTTCGTCGTCTGACGAGATATCGCGATTCTCGTCAGTAAAAGGCCCAGCTCTAGAAGAGGAGACCTCCACAGCTGTGGCCTCCTCCTCACCTAGGCCAGCTCCCGAAGCCGAGGGAGAATCGGCCCCCTCCGCTCCCCGCGGGGCCGGCATCGGCACATCAGAGTCCGCCGGGCCTGTCGGGGTGAACGAAGGCATCCCTTCCAGGCGGGCCATGCGCTCCGTCAGGTTGTACTGGTGAAGGGGCCGGAGTGCCGCGGGGAGCACAGAGGGGTTGACGAAGAGCGCGGAGAGGATGTTGTCGACGACGTCCTTGTCGTTGTCCTCGACGTGGAGCCACATCTTGTCGTTCGGCCCCGAGTACATCTACATGGGGACCGAGTGAGCTTGGAGGGGCGCGATGCGGCGAGTCACGAAGTCCGCCACGACCATCTGCCCTGTGAGGCCCTCCTCACGAAGGAAGCTCAGGCGCCCCATCAGGCTCGCGTTCTTGGCGCCGTCGAAGGTAGCCTTGCCCCAATGGGAGTTCTTCATCGGAGGCTCGTCGGGGACCTCGAGGAAGGCGCAGGGACGCTCCACCCCGACGAAGAACCACTTCTGGCGGAAGTCCTCTACTTTCTTCGTCACGGACGTGATGGCCTTGCCCTCGCTCCAGGACATGGGGATGTAGACGCCCCCCATGCCGTCGACGATGCGGAACGAGACGCACCCAGAGCGCTCGTTCTTCGCCGTGTTCCGGAGCGCGTAGAAGCACCGGAACAGCCCCACCGTGGGCTTCAGGCCCAGGTACGCCTCGCAGAGGTAGGCGAATACGGCGAGGATGAGGACGGAGTTGGGGTGCAGGTGCAGCAGCTGCACCTGGTAGAACGCCAGCACCGCCTCCAGGAACGGAGAGAAGGGCGGCACCAGTCCCGCGGCCAGGCAGTGCTGGAAGACCGGGAAAATCCCCGCGGGCGCTTCCCGTGCGCCGCAGGCTTCAGGGCGGTGGCGCCATGCTCGTTCGTTCGATCCGCCACCAGGTATCGGACCTTGGAGAGCGCCTTCTCGTTGACACGCACACCAAGCAGCGCCACGCCCATCACGGTCTCCGTGGCTTCCGCCTGGGAGGAAGACCCCGCGGCGTCCTTGCCCTTGCTCTTGAGAGGACTCATTGTCACGGGCGCGGAGGTTGGGAGGAGTTGGAGAACAGGAACTCGCAGAGGAGAGCGGAGGCGGAGAGCTCTGTGGAGCGGAATTTTCTGCAAAGAAGTGGAAACAGTAACGGCTCCCTGCCGAAGTGCTCGGGCTTTATGTCCTCTCCAAGAGCAGTTACCGGGGCGTGGTGGGACCCCCCGCCGACTCACGCCCCAGATCGTGCAAAGCCGTTAATCGTCCAAGTGTCGCGTGGCTCGGGCCGGCTGGGCACTAAGGGCCCACGACGCTTCGCCTAAGCCCATGGGCTCAGTCGTGCCCATCATGGGCCCGGGGGCTACTGTCGGCCCAGTGGGAACTGGGGTATCAAGAGCCCATTCCCCCCAGGCCTCGCTCGCGGGCCAGACGGACGAATCGACTAAGGACCAGGCGTCACCGCCTGGCGGGACCCTCGAGAGGCGATTCCCCTCGAGGGCATGAAGAGGAAGCGAGGGCCTCAAGGGACCCCTGGCCTCAGGGGATCCTCCCCCCGAGGAACCAACCCGCCTGAGGGAAGTCCGACAGGAATCTCCCCTCAGGCCTGAAGGGAAACATCGTCGCCAAGGAAGCCCGGCAGAGCGCACGTGACCTCTGCCACGCTCATGCAGTGGCGCGCACACCCCCGTCGCTGTCCCTGGCGGTAAAGCGGTCAACAAAGCTGCCCCGCCTGCTGCACAGCTGTGAGGACCTTCTACTCAGACGATAAAGCAGGTGGACGATGCAACCCTCCAACGAAGATCGTCATCGCGGGCTCCACCTCAGAGACTGCCCGCTCTGCTGATAGTACCGCGCTGTCAGCCGCCTGTCGGCCACGGCGCCACCTTTATCAACAATGGACTGAGTCCATGGACGAACGGAGCACGGTGGACTCGTGCTCCGCCCTGCCACTGGTAAGTGGGAGCCACCTTGAAGGCCAAGCCGAATGAGAAGACCCGAGGCGCCTATAAAAGAGAGAAGACATCCATCGTAGCAAGGGTCGGCCCTTTGCGTGCAAAACACCCTTGTAAACCCTAGCAACACTGGTTAGGTTAGCCTCTGACTGGAGGAGTAAGAAGATCATCACTTCTCTCCCCAGGCAAGAACTGCCTCAAGGGGGCTTCTGGCAAGATCAATTGTACTGTAACCTTCCACATATAATACAGACAGGCAGGAGTAGCGGTCTTACCTCCTCACGAGGGTCGTGAACCTGGGTAAAGGACGGTGTCTTCCTTGGTCGGGTGTGCGTCTTTTTCGGGTCCGGCGAGCAACGTCGCGGAGCCACTTGAGGGTTTAGACCTCCGCGTTCAATGCCCTTTCGAACTAAATTTCAGGAAGTGACTACCCCGATTTCTGGAAGTCATAACCCGACAGTTCATATTGTTGTTTCGTACAAATGTGATATTGTAAGACTTTTGTTTCCATGGTCACTGACTAGTAGCTCTATATTTTTTATTGCAAGTGTCCAAAATGTTGTTTTTCAATGTGTCACTGCTTGTTCACACTTATCCTCTACTTTATCGGACCATATGACAAAGTTTACATTTTAAAAGGATGAACATCGACACAATAAAATCCTATTCCGGCATTCAATTTTGAGTTCTTTTACTGTAACTTATTGATTCCGCGTTCAAGTTTGAACTTATTTGAGGGAAAATTTGACAAATTCCCTCGCATGCGATGGAGCATCTGAATCTTTTTATCGAGGTGTAGCTTCATCTCATTTTTTTAAAATAATAAGTCCCATGTTTTAAGTTTCAAAAGTCTACGCTCATAGAAAAATTAGTTAAGTGTTGTGTTGTGAGCTAATAAGCACCACCATGGAGATTAAACATATGCGCACATAACTAGACAACTAAACACTGCACGTGCGCGACGAGTCGTTTGCTTGGCATAGGCCGATGTGAGCTTCTCGAGACCATTGCGGCGGTGTGTAGCTCCTTGTGGTAACCAGGGTGGCTAGCTGTCCCCTCGCGACGGTCGTGCTCCATGACACGATTGGTGAGGGTGTTTTTATCTCCTGCTAATTAATCGAGCAACTCTTACTTCTTCTTAATTAAAGAAAATGATAAATCTTTTGAATCGGTTTTAAAAAAATCCGATAGTTTTGTTGTGTGCCTTCTCGATGTCTTGACTTGCACCTGATGCCGTGTTGACATTATTTCCTGGCAGAGCCGCAGAGGTGCGCAGTGCGCTACTACCAGCTGCCAAGCCTCGTCTCGCTGAGAAATCGCCGCTCCAAATGAGGGTCGCACAGCTTTCATCATCACCCGCCGTCAGACGCCACCGAAAAATCCATGCGGAGGGAACGTCTTTCGGCCGCGCGACGGCGGCCTGGAGGTCGACTGCGGCAGGCAGTCCGGTGGTCTGAGCTCTCATCTGAACGCGACCGCTGGCTTTGTCGCTGGTGGGCTTAGCCCCCGAGGTGACGCGCATGAGGAGATTTTAGTCGCGCGTCCACGTCGAGCCAGCCGAAGCCCGGCGGTATGACGACGGCGACGTGCCGCGGCCGCATGGCGATGATCTGAACTCTGAAGTTCTGAACTGATGCGCGTGTGAAAGAGCACATTGACCTCGGACCCTTTTCTTTTTCTGGGAGTTGGTGCGATCCCTTTTTAGCTTTTTTGGTTACTCCTTTGTGCAAGCTTTCGGAGGTGCAAGTGCAGGGCGTGTTTCCATCGGCGAATTTTTAAGATCTATCAGAAAAGCGCCATTGTTCTGTTCGTTCTTGGGCGAGCTAGCTCGGAGGGAAAGTGGTCAGGAACCACGAATGGAGACGAAAGCAATGGCAATCAACACTCCAACTGAACTCATCTCCATTCTGCGGGGCCGGGGTGAAGAGCGATCTCTATAGCGAACTACTCGAGATTCACGCCACGACAGAGCAAGTGCCACGAAAATCAACTCTTTACCCAGCGGCGTCGACGTGCACGCACTGGGTGGGTAATCATGTCCAGCTACACCCAGCACGTCACAAGGGCAAAGATTGTGCACGTGTAAAGAACATTATAATATGTTGTGTTAGCTTAACTAAATAAAGTTGAGATCTACTGTCACTGGTCAGATGAGAGCACGTACTGTCAAAGTGTCAATGGTTTCACTACTATATAAGATGTTTGATCTAATGCCTACTCCTATCAGAGAGGAAGATGTGGAGATGATGACAGGTGCCCCACTTCCTATTTAATTCTCTGTCTAATTTTGCTACGTAGATACGACAAGTGGGACCAAACAGTGAGAAAAATGTTTAACAGGTGATCCCGGTCGGGATTGTTGGTTCCCGGTGAGCCAAAGGGACATAGTCCAAAGTAAATCGAGATTCGACAGTTCGGTGTGCTGATTTCAGGAATTGTAAATTGGAGTTTGATTTAGCTAGCGCCTATAAGTTCATGGTTTGTTTTGAACTGTTTGATAATACAACATGATTGTGTCGTGCGTTTTCAGTCATCTCACTATATTTAAGACTTAAAAACCCTATAGCTGCAATAAATGGGAGACCTATAAACTAGAACTTCATCAACTTGTTCCCAATCACTCATTTTGCTCGCCATATATACTTCTCGCTTGAGGCTTGCTCCCCCTCACTTTTCAACCAATTTTCTATGGTTGTTGCAAAAACTTGTTGTTATACTCACAGAGTGAGTGTGATTCACATCATTATATCATGTTTTTGTTTTAAATTTCAATGTAATCCTCTATTATTATGAACGAAGTGAAGTTTTAAGTACGCGCGTTCAAGCTCAAGCAAATGCGGATGACCCACAATTGGCTAGAGCTCAAAAAATAATGCAGGAAAAAATGAGATCGCACTGTCAGGTACACCTTCAATTTCCAAGTTTACTGTTGCTTCTTTTTCGGATGAAGTTGTATGTGCTAGGGCCAAAACTTTGGGTGTTTCTTTAGGGGAGTGTGCGACTCAAATAGGATCTTCGATAACTTCCTTGAAGGAAATTGATTTGAATAGAACTTTGATGATGTTAAAAAAAAAGAGAGGAGGAAATACAACAATCAAAACTCTCAGAACGTAATGATGTTATGAATGAGGCTCTGGATCTTAGTATTGATTTAGTGGACAGGTTCTCTTTGGAATCAGAAGGTCACAAGGACCTTCATTTTCCTGTAGCTAAACCAAAAAGAGTTTACTCGCGAAGAGTTCATGAGAATTCTTCTGTCCGTAGAAGTATTCGTTTGAAGACTAAAAAAAATTAATGGTGAGAGGGTGTTTTTGGAATAGCGGGGGTTTTAGAGATACAGCGAAGCATGTGGTAGTATCGGAAACAATTCATGATTTCAAACTAGATTTTTTTGCAGTCTTGGAATCAGGAAGAGATAATTTTAGTACACCATTCCTTAGTCACCTGGCAGGAGGTTTGGATTTTTCTTGGTACTGCTTACCTCCACAAGGGAGGTCGGGAGGGATTCTTGTTGGTATTAACTCTCAGACTATCAGTGTGACAAAGGTAGTTCCTGGAGATAGATGTGTCAAGTTTCATATTATCTCTAAATTTGATAATTTTGAATGGGTACTGGTAGCGGTATATGGGGCGGCTCAAGATAACCAAAAAGGGGAATTCTTGAGTGAACTAGTGTGCATTTGCGAGGATGAAACGCTGCCAATCTTGATAGGACGAGATTTCAATATTATTAGGAGACAAAGTGAGAAAAATAATGATAATTTTAGTGATAGGTGGCCTTTTATTTTTAATGCGATAATTGAAAGTCTAGACCTAAGGGAGCTAGATCTTTCAGGGAGACAATATACCTGGACTAATCGAAGACCAACTCCGACTTATGAAAAGTTAGATAGAGTTCTGGCAAGTGTGTCTTGGGAGCAGAAATTTCCTTTAGTAAGTGTGCGTGCGCTAACTAGGGCCAGTTCAGATCATACTCCTTTGCTAATTGACTTGGGTGAACAAGCTCATCTAGGCAATAAGGCACAATTTTCGTTCGAATTATCCTGGTTTAAAAAGAAGGTTTCAAAGAAATGGTTGAGAAAGAATGGAAATCTATCTCAGCTGGGGTTACTCCGTTGGAGGTGTGGCAAAACAAAATTCGTCACTTACGCTCGTTTCTTCGGGGTTGGGCAAAAAATATTAGTGGCATTTATAAGCAGGAGAAAGAAAGACTCCTAAGTCTTATTGATCGTTTAGATATACAAGCTGAATCCTCTCCTTTGGATGATTCTGAGAGACTTGAGCTTAGGGAAGCAACATAGCAAATAGCTGATCCTAGGAGATATGTGGAGGCTAAATGGGCACAACGTGCCAAAGTTAAGCATATCCAGGAAGGCGGCAATAATACAAAATACTTTCACTTAATTGCTAATGGGAAGCATAGGCGGAAGAGAATTTTTCAGTTAGAACAGGATGAAGGTATAATTATTGGTCAAGAAAATATTAAAAATTACATAACAACTTTCTATAATAATTTGTTCAGTGATTCGGATCCTAATTGTGTGTCTCTAGACGAGACTCAAATTTTGGACATCCCTCAGATTGCATCGGAAGAAAATTCGATTCTAACGGCTGATTTCACCCACAAGGAGGTGTATGAGGCAATTATGCAGATGAAAAAAAATAAGGCGACAGGCCCTGATGGTTTTCCGGCCGAGTTTTATCAAAATTGTTGGGGTTTTGTCAAAGAGGACTTAAAGAACTTATTCTTTGCCTTCCAGAAGGATGAATTACCGCTTTTTAAATTAAATTATGGGAATATTACTCTTCTACCTAAGAAACAAAATGCGATCCAGATCCAGCAATATCGTCCTATTTGTTTACTCAACGTCAGTTTCAAGATTTTCATCAAGGTGGGAATGCTTAGAATTTCAGAAGTGGCAAATAAGGTCATTCGACCAACCCAAACGGCATTCATGGCCGGCAGGCACATTCTAGAAGGGGTACTAATTTTACATGAGACCATCCATGAGCTTCATAGGAAGAAAATGGATGGAGTTCTATTAAAAATTGATTTTGAAAAGGCGTATGACAAGGTGAGATGGCCTTTTTTTGCAACAAGTGCTTCGTATGAAAGGTTTAATCAAAAATGGTGTAAGTGGATAGAGCATTTTGTTACACGTGGTACGGTTGGAATCAAAGTGAATGATGAGTTAGGACATTACTTCCGAACTCACAAGGGGTTACGGCAGGGGGATCCTCTCACCGATTCTTTTCAATATTATAGCGGATATGCTTGCCAAAATGATTGCGCGAGCTAAGGAAGATGGTCAGGTGGATGGACTTATACCTCATCTGGTGGATGGAGGAATCTCTATCTTGCAATATGCGGATGACACGATACTTTTTTTAGAACATGATCTGGAAAAGGCTCTAAACATGAAACTAGTTTTGTGTATCTTTGAAAAACTATATGGGTTAAAAATAAATTTTCACAAGAGTGAGCTCTTTTGTTTTGGGAAAGCAAAGGAGGTGGAGGACCAATATAGATTATTTTTTGGCTGTGAGTCGGGGGAGTATCCTTTCAAGTATCTGGGTATCCCCATTCATTTCAGAAAATTGACAAATGGAGAATGGAAGGCTATTGAAGATAGATTCGAGAAAAAAATTGCAAGTTGGGCTGGGAAATTATTGTCTTATGGGGATAGGCTGATTCTAATTAATTCAGTTCTGACTAGTCTCCCTATGTTCCTACTATCTTTTTTTGAAATACCTATAGGGGTGCGTAAAAGATTGGATTTTTTAGATCTCGTTTCTTTTGGCAAAGTGATGGTCATAAACGTAAGTATAGGCTTACCAAATGGGATATTATGTGTAGACCAAAAGATCAAGGGGGCTCGGAATTGAGGTTCTAGAGCTGAAAAATAAATGCCTTTTAAGTAAATGGTTGCTTAAAATGTTGGTAGAAGAAGGGGGTGTGTGGCATGAGTTGATAAATAATAAGTATCTTCATACAAAATCACTATCACAAGTTCAAAGTAAACCGATGGACTCTCCTTTTTGGAAGGGCATTTTGAAGGGCAAAGATGATTTCTTGGATAGAGGATCTTTCGTCTTGGGTGATGGTAAGAAAATTAGGTTCTGGGAAGATACTTGGTTGGGGGACAAGCCCCTCTCTAAACAATATCCTTCTCTTTACAACATTGTCTACCGAAAACAAGTTTTAGTAGCTGATGTTTTAGTCAATGCGCCTCCTCTAAACATGGGCTTTAGGAGAGCATTGACGGGGAATAAGTGGGATAGATGGCTCCATTTGGTAAACAAACTAATATATATTAATCTCACCGATCAAAAAGACTTTTTTAGGTGGAGTTTGACAGTCAATGAGGTTTTCACTGAGGTCACTCTATCTAGATTTTATGAGTGGCCATACTAAATTCTTACGAAAATATTTGTGGAAGATCAAGGTGCCACTAAAAATTAAGATTTTCATGTGGTTCCTATATCGTAGGGAGATTCTCACAAAAGATAACCTGGCTAAAAGAAATTGGAATGGATGTACTAAGTGTTGCTTTGGTGATCAAGATGAAACAATACAACATTTATTCATTGATTGCCCACTCGTAAGGATGGTATGGCGTATTGTGCATATGGCATTCGGGTTACAAGCTCCCAATAACATAGAAAGTTTGTTTACCAATTGGTTGATGGGGGTCTCGAAATTGGAGAAAGTTCAAATTCGAGTTGGTGTATGTGCTTTGCTTTGGGCAATTTGGAACGTAAGAAATGACTATATTTTTAACAGAGCGAAAAAATACTCTTTCTTGCAGGTTATCCCATTGCCTACTCATTGAATCCGTACGTGGTCCTTCCTACAATCAACGGAGAAGCGCATCGCAATGAATTTTGGGTGCAGCCGCCTGAAGTCGGTGTCATCGGATCTATATGCCCAATTCAGCTGGCGTTCTGACCTTAGGATAACATGTTGATGCAAGATCACACTATGTTTTCCTTGTTTTTTCGTTGGCTGATCCATGTTGAAACTTTGAGTGATCCGTGATTTAATTCTCATGTATGACTTTTTGAATCAATAAAATAAAAGCCGCATGTATCTATTTGATGCAGAGGCTGGGTGTCCTTTTCTAAAAAAAAAAGAAAAAATTGACCGGTCGGATAGAATGTGTCGACCCGTTATGGGCAGTGGTCACAAAAGGGCGAACATGGATAGGACGCCTCTCCTTTTGAGTTACAAACACGGACACATTTCATATTCGTTTAGGCCGACCTGTTGGAAACATCTTAAGTTTTTAAATTCTGTTCTACACCCCGCGCAACCGGAAAGGCCCTGCAGATGAGGGTCGCGCAGCTTTCACCATCACCCGCCGTCAGACGCCACCGAAAAATCCATGCCGAGGGCACGCCTTTCGGCTGCCGGACGACGGCCTGGAGGTCGACTGCGGTATACAGTCCGGTGGTCTGAACTCTGAACGCGACCGCCGGCTTCGTCGCTGGTGGGTTTAGCTCTGCTACAGTATATGGGGCGTGAACGTGCACGTCGAGCCAGCCGAAGCCCGGCGGTATGACGAGACGACGGCGGCGCCATGCAGGATGATCTGATCATCTGAGCTGCTGCCCGTGCGTGTGAAATAGTCCATTGACCACGAGCCCTAGACTAGTTGGTGCATGCGATGTTTTTCCAGCTTCTTTTGTTACTACTTCTGCTAGCTTTTGGAGGTGCAAGCGTGTTTCCATTTATCGATCGGCGAATAAGATCTATCAAAAGCGCCATTGCTCTCTTCTTCGGCGAGCTACTTGGAGGGAAAGTGGTCAGGAAAGCACGAATGGAGACGAAAGCAATGACCAACCAGTACGCCAAGGCAGGCTGCACACGTAAACTGAACCTTTTCTCCATTCCGCGGGGCCAGGAAAGGTTGCAGATCGATCGATCTCTCTGCCAAACCACTCGACTCGGAGTAAATGACGGAAAACCACCAGAATTGGGGCCGAGTTGTCGGAGTGCCACCGAAATTGAGCCTAGGGACACAAAACACCGAACTTTGGGGCAAGTGTGTGACAGATAGCACTGATTCTAAAATTTAGTCATCTTAACACGAATTTTGACCGAGCAGGCCCACTGTCAGGCCTACGTGGCAACATTAGATGGAATTGGGACTCACTTCAGCCAAAAAAAAAAAAAAGGTCAACGGCGCAGGGAGGCAGGTCACGACGGTTGCGCTCGAGCACGCTTCCGCGCAGCTCGGCCTCGCCGCCTCTTCCTCTCCCAGTTCCGCCGCCGCCGCTAGTCGCACCACCAGCAGGATGGACGCCGTCGCGCAGCTCGGCCTCACCGCCGATGCCACCGCCGCCAGTCGCACTATCGCCTCTTCCTCTCCCAGCTCGGCCTCAACGCTTCCGCGAAGCTCGGCCTCCCGCGCTCTGAACCATGCCCGACGCCGAGGAGGAGGAGCCCCTGGACGACGACGACGCTGATGTCATCGGTGGATCCCCTCAACGCCGCAATCTCGACGAGCCGGCCGGCAGGCGGCGGGCAGCCCGTCGGAAGAAGCAGCCACGAGGCGCACGGCGTCGAAGGCCTCCTGGTTGCCCACCTTGTCCCACAGCCCGTCGAAGGCGAGGACGAGCAGGTCGGCAGGCTCGGGCACGCTCTTCTCCGGCGGCTAGGACGGCACGGTGCGCGCCTGGGACTGCGTGGTGCCGTGAGAGCGGTGCACACGGGGAGCGGCGAGGAGCTCCTGCTGCAGGGCGTGGTACTCGAGCAACGTGACGAGCTTGCTCAGATCCGGCAGGCAGCGAGGAGCGGCGACGAGATCGGAGGTAGGAGGCGGCGAGGAGCGAGACGATGAGCTGCGGTGAGGTTGCTGGAGGCGGCCTTGCCGCCGCGGAGGTTGGAGACGAGGGAGGACATGGCGCCGTTGGTGAGGACGAGGGAGGTGACCGTGCTGCTGTTGACTTTCTTTATTCTTTTGTTTTCTTGCCACGTAGGAGGCCTGACAGTGGGCCAGCTCTGTCAGAAATGATGTTAAGACGACTAAATTTTAGAATCAGTGCTATCTGTCACACACTTGCCCCAAAGTTCGGTGTTTTGTGTCTCTAGGCTCAATTTCAGTGGCACTCCGACAACTCGGCCCCAATTCTGGTGGTTTTCTGTCATTTACTCCTCGACTCGAGATTCATGTCCCGACAGAGCAAGTGCCACGAAAATCAACTGATCTTGACCGAGCCAGGTCGATGTGCACTGTATGGGTAATGGCAATCATCTCATACCAGAACGTCAAAAGGGCAAAGCTTGTGCACGTGTAAAGTTGATTATAATTAATTAGATAACGTGTCTACTGTCAGTGGTCGGATAAGCACATACGGTGTCCATGGTTTCAGTACCGCTGTATAAGACAACATGATTGTTTTTTAGATAAAGAACATATATTAATACCGCGAGATATCAATTACATCCAGTCTCTGCAACAACGCGTGACCCTATCGACATTACGGATACACACAGCCAAAAAAGAAAAAGAAAAAAGAATTACAAAAAGGAAAAGTCCCGCTAAAGTGATCCATTCCTTAAAACAGCAGCCCTAACCCCACCAAGACAGCACCAGAAATTCAACTACTCAAAAACGACGCCTCCAAGAAGGAAACAAAGCACAAGCATGTCGTCGCCCGATCATAGATCTCAGATTTTCACCCTGGAGAATAGTCCTCGCTCTCAAAACATGTCTTCGACAAGACCACTGGCACAACCAATTAAGGTCAACACATTGTTTTATCCGTGAGCTAATTGTTCCTTGATAGTTTAATAGTTTGCCCTAAACCATATTGAATAGTTCGCCATGAACCAATTTAACATTTTATCAATACTCGCTCTCCCCCACAAGTGACAACTTATACCCTCCATGTATTCATTTCTATTATTATATTATTATTATTTTACAAATTGATATAAACACTTTCACCTATAATAGAAATTCATCATCGTGCTCTCAAGCACCGCACTTCACACTCCCTATATACTTGTAGCCTGAGGCTCCTGTCCCTCACTTTTTAACCAATTTTCTATGATCTTTATTAAAACTTCTGCGGGTGTGGTTCTCATCTTTAGTCGCAAGTTCTATCACCTAAATTAAGGTTATTTTTCTTGAGAATTTTTGTGGGTTAGATCTTGCTCGACTGACAAGGATATGATGATGAAGCGCGGTCACAAACTCACTTGTTGGGAATGAGTGTCATTGGAAAAAATATGTTCAACCATGGTGCAATCTTCTACGTGTGCAGTTGGTAGCATCATGGTTTACACTTACCAGTCTGAAGTTTGTGTGGACTCTTGGCAGTGGGGACTATGCAAAAAGAAGATACCTGGATGAATGATGGAGCCTGTCCGTGGAGGGAAATTTTATTGGGTGTGCTTGATTGTTATCAGATTCAGTATTAAGGTAGTATGTTTTTACAGTAGACCATAATAAATATGAACATAGACATACAGAGTGATGTTTATTTGGAACAAGTATAATAAGAGGTTAACACTTTTGCCATATGGACGAGAGAGATAAAAAAATAAGAGCAGCGATCTCTAATGGAAGAACTCACCTCTATACGATTGTAAAAAATGAGGAGAATGATGACTCTAAATGAAGTCATGCTCTTTAGAGTCAAGTTTGGTTTTAAGGGTTTGCTACATTTGCTCTTGTAAACGGGACTATCTCATTAGCAGTGTGTGATATGTCATCAAATTGATACCCAGCCATTCAACACATTGCTTCTGATTTAGTCGTAAAAAATCTAATCCACGGTTTTTTTTTCTTGCGCCCTTCGTGGCTTCGTGCTCCCCTACCGTCGAACGGTTGCGCTTCTTGCACCCTTAGCTCGTTACTCGTCAGCTGATTTTTTTTACAATTCCGGTCCTAGTACTTAGGTCATCTCCAACGGCCCGACGCATTTTGGGATCAAATCTTGTCTGATTTGATCCATTTGCGTCGGGTCACAGACATAAAATGGATTATGTCCGCTCAAATGTCCGTTTGGGTCGCACCCCACCTCAGCGGCCTGACGTATTTGTTTAGATCGCGATTTAATATTAGTAGACATTTTACATTCTAGGGCACGAAAATAAATGCAGAAAATAAACTAGGGCTGGCCGTCGGTGCCTACTCCTCGTCATTGTCGCCAGTGAGGTCATAGAAGGGCGGCGGATCCCAGGGGAAGGACCACGCCGCCGCGGTCACCGGAGCTGGTGGCGGAAGAGGTGGTGGAGGCGGCGGCGGTGCGGAGGAAGATGCCTCCGACCAGGGCACCCACCGCGGTGGTGAAGGAGGCGGTGGCTGCGAGGAGGACGACGCGTCACGCCATGGCGCCCACCGTGGTGGCGGTTCCATGACCTTTGTCTTTAGAGGCGGCAGCGGCCGCCCGTGACTGCTGGACGCCCCGCGTGCCTCCAAGGCGGAGGCTCTAAGCGTCGAGAAGGGGTTGTCCCAACGGCTCAGCTCCTCGAGCTGGCTCTCGTCGATCGCCAGCTGGAAGGCCTCCTCCTCACCGAGCCCGGGCGGCTGGAACTCCGCCACGGGCAACACGTCCTCCGCCTACTCCTCCTCCTCCTCTACCGCCGCCACCTGCTGGTAATGGGGCTCCCATCTTACCCCGCCACCCAATGGGGCTCCCATTGCGCCGACTGGTAACGCACGCCGCCGTAGGGGTAGCCTTCCTCCCCGAGGAGCCTGGCGCGCCTTCTCGGGTCGCGCTCCGCGGCCAGACGATCCCACCACTCGGACTGAGGGTGGAATTGCACGTCGTCGCGGAGGTAGTCGGGCAGGGGACGGCAGCGGCGCTGGATCTCGACGGTGCACTCCTCGCTGCCCCTTGGCACCGGCCGGACCGGCACCCTCTGCGAGTTGAGGTGCCAGCCGCTCGCGGGCTTGTTCTTCCTCCACAAAGTCATGGCGAAGGAGACCGATATATACGGCCGGCCCCGACCTTCTTGGACGGTGGTGATCGGCGTGAGGACGCAGCCTTTGCTCGATGTAATTTGCCACGGATCTCCTCACCTAGCTCGGAGGGGAAGTGGCCAGGAAGCACGAACGGAGACAAAAGCAATGACCAATCGCAGGCTGCACACGTAAACTGAACCTTTTCTCCTTTCCGCGGGGCCCTGGATGCAGGTCGATCGATCTCTTTGCCAAACCACTCGACTCGAGAGTCAAGACTCACGTACCGATAGAGCCAGTGCCACGAAAATCAACTGATCTTGACCGAGCGAGGTCGATGTGTACTCTATGGGTAATGGCAATCATTTCCGTCTCGAGCCCATACGAAAACGTCAAAAGGGCAAATCTTGTGCACGTGTAAAGTTGATTATGATTAATTAAATAACGTTAGATGTATTGTCAGTGTTCGGATAAGCACATACTGTGGATGGTTTCAGTACTAGTATAATAGACAATATGATTGTATCGGTGGGCTAATTGTTCCCTAATAGTTGTCAAGAACCATATTTAATATTCTCTCAGTTTTAAAATAAAGTCTTAAGTTTAATTAATCTAGATACATCCACTTTTAATCAAATTTAAAACAGTTATTTTCAAACGGATCTCGCCCTCCCTCTCTCTCCGCAAGTGACAACTTATCACGTACAGTACATGTATTTATTTATATTATCCTTTTAAATTGATGTAAATAGTTTGACCTATAAAATAGAACTTCGTCAACTTTTTCCCAACCACCCGTTTTGCCCGCCATATATACTTGTGGCTTGAGGCTTCAGCCCCCTCACTTTTCAACCTTCTATGGCCCTCAAAGAGTGGGTGTAATTGACATCTTCAGTTACAGATTCTATCACCTAAACTATGAGAAGTTTTGTGGGTTAGATCTTGCTCTATTGACAAAGGGCATGACTATGAAGCACGGCCACAAACTCACGAGTGGGGAATGGGCGTCATTGGAAAAATTATGTTCCACTGTGTCTGTTGTATACAAGGTGCTATCTTGTGTGTAGTTGGTGGCGCGCATCTTGGTTTACACTTCCCAATCTGAAGTTTGTGTGCACCCTCGGTAGTGGGAACTATGCAACAACAAGAGACCTAGATGAGTGGAGGCTGATAGAGCCTTTCCAGTCGACGGAGGGGCATTAGAGGCGAGTTTCGAACCATAAAGTCCTGACAGCGAGAAGGGAAAACGATGAAAGTTCCTCCGACCAATTGAGGGTGTGTTTGCTTGTTATCAGATTTAGTGGTAAGGTAGTATGTTTGTATAGTAGACCATACTAAGTATGAACATATACATATAAAGTGATGTTTATTTAGAACAAGTATAATAAAAGGTTGATATTTTTGCCATATGAAGGACAGACATGATAAAAATAAGAGCAGCAATCTCTAATGAAGAAAAAACTTACTTTCTTTATTACTTAAACATTTTTACTTGTCCTCTGCATAGGAACACAGCCGTCACAAGTTCAACATTATGGAAAATAAAATGCGTATTAAACATCATGATGAGAAATTATAAAACATTCTATGATGGTGCAGGATCGATCCGTAAATTATGTTGATATAAAAAGTGTCTCGCGTATCCTCCAGTCTTGCAAACGCATTCATAAATAGGTCTTAATGCTACACACGTTGCAACCGAGACCATGACGGTGATTGTACTTTTTTAGATAACCTACATGAGAAGAATTTTTACAATAAAAAAATCTTATCATTTCTACACACAAAGCGACCATATAAAGGCAAGTGCCACAACCTAATAAGTTGTTTAAACCTATGATCGACACCATTTAACCAATTGCTATTTTTTTTAACAATACTGGTTGATGGGTATAAGGAATAACATATTTGGATGATTAACACAAACTTTTTTATTTCCATGCCGATTATATTAAAATATAAGTATGTTATATAAAATATAAAGTATAAAGCCTAAAGCTAGATATTATTCTGGGAATGAAAGAGCTCATGCAGGATTATCGCGGCTCCACGGGCCAACAACAATGACTAGAGAAACCAAGCCGACAGACCTCGAGACAGGGAAACCTGAAGCGAAACCCAGGCGGTCGCGCGCGCACCTGCTGACATTGCCGGCGGCGCTCGTCTCCAAGCTCGGTTCCCCCGGAACCCGAGATCGCGGCCGCGGCCGCGCGCACAGTGCTCGAGATCAGCAGACGGCGGCGTGGCCGCGTGGCCCCCCTCCCGCCGTCGCGCCGGGCAAATGTCACTCACGACGAGCTGGCTCTTGGCCAGTAGCGCGTGTTGGTTTGCTCACGAGTGCGACTCGGCACGAGAGCCTCGGCTTCATTAACTCAGGTTAACCTACTTGCTTTCGGCATGATGAGCCTTGGCAGCATCTCATTTACGCCGTCGCCGTGGATGAAGCGGCCGGAGCCCAGACGGCAAACGCCATTACCGATCTGGCGTCTGTATTCTCTAGCACTGCACTCTACTCTATTCTCTCCTTTTGAAAGTCAGCGCTGCACGCCGTTCCACTCCACAGTGAAGAGAGAGGAGCAGTCGTAGCACTGAAACGGAAGCAGGGACCGTGGCAACGACAACGGGAAACCTGGCGCCAAAGGCAGCATCCATGTCAGGCCATAGCCATAGCTCCCGGCGTGGGGTGCGACCGTTCAGGCGCATTTAACTTCAGGTTTAATAGCCCTGGGCCCGCCTCGTGGAGTGTAAGATCCGACGTGGCTGCACGGGGCGGTCAAAGCCAACCCGGCCCGGCGGCCCGGTGCTGCCGCAGCCGAGGCGAGAGGTGGCGTCGCGTCAGCTGAGGCCTGAGGAGGTGGCAGAGACAGCAAACGCAGCTAGCACCGGTCGCGTCACGGGGGCGCGCGCGGCGGGCGGGCTGCGGCCGCGAGCACGGAGCGGTACGGCCTGGCGGGCGGGCGGGGCCGGGGGCCCGGACGCCGGAGCGAGGGACAGCGAGACGTCACGGGCCGGCGAGGACGATGGTGCGTGAGCGTGAGTGGCAGGGGGTAGAAACGGTCAGCGTTCGCCGTCTTACCGCAGGCGTGGTCCATGCTGTCGTGGTTGCCGAAGATTGTCTGAAAATGTCACTGGTCGTCCTCCAATGGACTGCAGCTGGTCGATCGTCCAGAAGAGCGCCGTGGATGATGATGGGCATGAAGCCAAAACATGTACTGCTACTAAATCTCAACTAGTAAATGTGCACGCTAATCTTAGAAATTTCTTTATTCATACATTAAAAAACAGAAATTATTTAGCAAAATTCTAACAATGTACTCATACAGAAATCAAAATAAATGAACCACTCCAAGCACAAATGCCAGAAATAAGTAAAATAATACAGACGATAAGTTCAATCTCATTTCAGCAAGAGAGCCAGAATAATCATATGCTACTGAATTCAATAAACTCTCAACCTCAATATGAACATGAAGCAAAATGAGTTCTCATATTGTTGTGTGTTTATCAAGAGCACTCATGAATCCCAAAGTTCAGGAGTTCGAAGCCAGCAACTAAATGGGTCTAATTCAAAAGTTGGCAGCCCAGGGCATTTATCAATGCATCACGCGGAATATACAATCACGTTAACATATTAACATATTGTATTTGCAAATCTATACCAATATTTGAAAGTGATATGCACATGACCAGGAGAAAGTATGTTTATGTATTTCTAAACAAGGTACGTACAAATATACCAATGTCAAATCCCACACATCTCACAACCCATGAAATGAACAAGCATTTTTCACGTGCTTTGTCTAGTGAACATTGCGACATGTCGGTCCGTGTCCACATACACCTTGAATGGGTAAAAAATGACGATTCCATTTCCTGAAAATCAAAATGGCCTGAGGTAGTAAATAAAAAGTACATAAAAACACATGATCAAGAAGCTGAATAAATATAACAATATCCTTTTAGAAGAATTTGTGTTCTTGTAAATAACTTGCTCGTTGTAAATCGGAACTATGTATCAGGATTCTATGCCCACATCAATTTTATTTTTTCCCTTGAAAAAATAACACCACATATTTACATTTTGAAAAGATGATACTATCTTCTTTGATCGAAAGCATTTTGCAGTGTACTCGAGCTTTTAAAAGTCCAAAACCATCGTACACAGGACAAGCATATCTAAGCAAGGCTGAAATTATTCTATTATGTAAAAATTCCCTAGTTAAGCATCAAAGTACCCGACTCAGTAAAGAAAGGCATGACGGTCCTCAATATATTCACAGGTTGCATCTAGGGTATTACAGTTCCAACAGTGTGTTTGTCCAAGCCTAGTAAAGCATGTACCTCACATGCATCCTTGATCTGATAGTCAGCGTGATTCTTAACAAGAAGTTCAGCAATGTCTTCTCTCTTGCCGAGGATGGGCTCTTACCTCCATTTACAGTGCAATAACAAAGTGCCACAATTATAAACCCAGACAATAGTTCGTCTAACACTACTACATCAAGTTTCATAGTTCATTCAATTTCAGAAAGTTCCACTTTGGTTATGCAAAAAAAAGATTATGCTCCTGTAGGCAGTAGCATAATGGAGAAAAAAATATACTACTGAAGAATTACATACATACACGGTTTTAACATAAGGAGGGGTTTGGTTTGGTTCATAGATAGCTAATATTTAAGCTTGAATAAAGTGATAGAAGATCATGCAAATTTTCTGCATGAAATTCTGGCTTTGACCACAAATCATCCAAGTGGATTATACGTTGATGGCCTGACAAAAAGCTGAGTGCAATCTGTCCTTAAGAGTTAGGAGTGTAGTACAATACAATATAGCAGGCAGCATGCCACTATGGTATTGTATACTTCAGCAAGGGCAACGCCTAAACTGGTGCTAGACAGAAATACCATTACCATAAGCATATGACAACGTCATAGTTAGAGTTGGGCAATTCTCCACAGTCAATTTCAGAGGTTCTCCGACTACAAAGTACTGCAAAATACGAGCAACGCTAATCAGAAACTTGATACAAAAAATTAGCAAAATATATTTGTGCGATATATCATAGATTTAGCAGTGCGCTCCTAGACTGTCAGTCTACTCGAAATCACATAATATCACCTACTCCGACTCAACGAAAATTTTAAGGTGGTTTCATTTTCATTAATTATGCACTTGCTCGATAGAAATGATTGTTTTATCTAAAGTTCCCATGGTAACAAACTCTTTAAGACAATGCAATCACCTTTGCACATTCTTTGTTAAAAGTAAATCCCAATCTGATCAGAGGCAAGAGGATAAAACAGAGAAATCATGTAAATGCATAATTGATCGACGATGAACCTGCAAGGCTCCTGCAAGTGCCATAATATATGTATCTTCAAGATGATTAAAACAACCTGGTTGTCAATACATACAGTCCTCAAAGAAATAATTGCTAATGTTTTATGCTCTAGTCAGATAGCAAAGGTTCTCGAAAGTCAAGGTTTCACAAATTCATGAATATTATTTGATGACCTCACCCTATCAATCCACAAACAAAGTTAACAAACTTAGGTGGCAGTAAAATAATCAAGTTCTCCAATGATTGGTGTCTGGTGACAAAACTTGAGTGAATCCTTGTGTGTAAAATAAACAGCACTGAACAAGACAAAAAGGGCAAGAAAGAGGATGGGGAAGCAACTCTAAAACAACATCAACATGAGAGAAAACACGACAAGGTGCTTGCGCTCCAACTTACACTTGACAGTCACATAAATCCATCTCCAAGGGCCTAATTGATTTTAATTCCACTCTGAAGCTGAAATGCCAGTAACATTGACGAGGTTATACCAAACGGGGATCCCTTCGTGTGGGTACCCGGTGCATGTGATGACTAAAACCCAATTGTCAACAAGTGAAACCCAAGTCGAAAACTTCTACCATAAATAGCATAGCCGGTATTACTTTCATATTTATAGTCCTAGTCGGTTACTACCCGAGACCTGTACCACTATATAAAGGACAGGAGGGTGGCCGATCAGGTACCCCTTCGTGTGGGTACCCGGTGCACGTGATGACTGTAGCATCCTAGGATTTTTCAAATTCTGAAAAATCAGAAAAATTAAAAACTTTTTGAAAACTATTTGTATGTCGATTTGAAAACAAAATTCATGCATGCATTCATCTTTTTCTTGCATTGTTTAGATTTGAAATTACAAGGTTGAAATACTATTTCCAGTTGAAAATCTATCTGAGAAAATATTAAAAACAAAATAATGATTATGCTATTTATCTTATTTTACTTTAATATTTTGATTGTAATTATTAGAAATAATTATTTTCATATGTTCACAATTGTGGTACCAAATTTTATTTAGCAATAAATAAATTGATTAAATTTCTATTTTCAAATTTGACAAAAGTGTCAAATTTGCATTAAATCAAATATTCAAAATTAATATTTTTAAAAAGTGATCAAAACATGTCCACAAATGTTTTAAAAGAAGGATATGATTTTTAGAAATTAATTTCACTTAATTCGGAGTTCTAAAACAAAAGATATGAATGAAATAAGGAAAAAAAAAGAAAAAAAAACAAATCAGCCACAGCCGGCCGGCCCAAGATTGAGCGGAACTGAACCGTGACCTGCTATTCGTATCAATTCAAACTCTGAAATTCGTTTTTCCAACCACCTTTTATTAAAACACGTTTATCTCAACAAATATAACTCCAAATCCGGATCCGATTAATCCTACGCGTTCACAACTCCGAACCCTATCTATTTCAGCATCCCTCCGCCTATATAAACCCCTGTAGCCGCCGGTATCTCTTTTACTCTTTTCATTCCACCGAAACCCTAATAACCGAAATAGTATTTCGTTCGTTTAACGAACAAAATCATCTCCAATCGCGACGGGGCCTTAATCATTGTTGTAGATCTCGTCGATACCTTTCCATCCCAATAAAGCTCAACTCTTTTCATCAAGCGTGGAGGAAGAATTTCGAATCGTCATCCATCAGATCTGAAGTCGTATTTCTCAGATCTCTTCGCGCTCGTTGCGCCAAATCGAAATTCCTCCGGTGAAACGGTAGATCTACTCTATATCTACAACTTTCTTGTTGACAACTTTTTATTTTAACGTACGTAGTTTTCTGTATAATACAGATCGTATTTGATGTTGTTCGAGTACCAAACCATTTCAAAAGTTTGGGACGACAATACGAAAGTTGTTCCCCTGATCAAGACCTTTCTTTTGCCCCAAGCCTCACCTCTTTTGGTTCAGCGAGTTGAGAGATATTCGCGTTTGAATTTTCGGACCAGAAAGGTATTTTGAGATTTATGATCAATCTATTAATCCACTTATGTTATAATTGTGATAATTAGAAAGAGCACGTAATTCTCTATAACTTTCGTTAAGAGTGCTTTTTCCATCCGAGCAACTTTATTTTTGGTCAAATTCGTAGTCAAATCCCAGTCAGCCTGCCACGTCAGCAAGTCAATTCCCACGTCAGCGGTCAAAGTCAACAGTCAACCGAAGACCGACAGTTTTACAGAAAAACCCTAGCATTTAAATCTATCACTACTTTTTATTGATTTGGTCAAATTTTACAAATAAAATATTTTTGAAAATCTTATGACACGTAGAAACTTTTGGCATCGTTACTTTTATGTTTTGTCAAATTAAAATTTGTTAAAATTCAAAAGTGGCATTAATGGTAATTTGAACATATCTTCAAATTTGGAATTTAAAATTTATCTAACTCTTTTGCTATAAATTTGAATGTCTAAGTATTGGCAGTAGTATTTTTCTACTAATTTTTGTAGAATAATTTTCTATGATTTTATAATTAATATTGATTTAATACTTTTAAGTGTTGTTTTAATGATTAAAATTGATTAAACATATATTAAAAATTATTTTCATCATCTATTCGAATTATAAAGTACTTAGTCATATTATGACCACTTTGGTATTAAAATGTACTTAGAAATATTTTGCCTCTTTAAACAAAATAAATTCTTTCTTAGTAAATATTTGATAACTATTTTTTTCGACAACACTCTTCTTTAGAAAAAATTCAACATCTTAAAGATGCTAAATCTTTTCCTTAGAAAATTTTAGCATCTAGGAAACTTAGTTGTTTTATTTTCTTAAGTGTTGTCCTTAGAAATAAATGCATTTCATGCATGACATATCTATTGTATAGTTATACTCCTTATAGGAAAACTCCTTCCTTATTTTCCCTAAGTTAGGATTATTTTCAACCTAGTGTTTTGGTAAAGTGCTATGCACTTAGACACTTAGGATTTCCAAGATGGATCTAGAAGGCCATTGAAGGACTTAGCCAAAACAAGACTTCAGAAGTATCTCCAAGAAGTAGAAGCACTTAGAAGAAAATTCAAGAGGAAGTTCATGAAGACCAACCAGAAATATTTTCCAAGTCTTGCTCTCTCTCTCTCTTTCTTTTCTCTGAGACTTCATGAAGGACTTAGAAGAAAACAGACTCTGGAAGCATCCTCAAGATGTCAAGCACTTAGAAGAAAAGTGAGAAGAAGTTCAAGAAGGCCAACCTCCCTTTTATTCTCTAAGTCTTTCTCTCTGCCTTTTCTTCTTCTCTGAGAACTCAAAATCCAAGACCAGCCTCGAGGATACAAGAATCATCAAGTCTGAAGATTATTCAAGTCTATCAAGAATTCAATCAAGACATCACCAAGGAGAATATTACAAATCTGGAGATGAAGTCTGTAGGACAACTACATATTTCATTCTATCTTTTCCCTCTTTCCTAATCTTGTCTTTCACTTAAGACTTAAAACAATTTTTGATCATGTTATTACCCACTTGAAGTTTGTTGGATCCTAGCGGCATAGTGAGATGAAGGGGCCTGGAGACAAACCTTACATGTCCACGTACATGAGACCTGTTCCACAATTTAAGTGGCTGGCCGGGTGTCTGTCTCTCTCACTATAGTGAATGTCCAATTTACAAAGAGTTGATAATAATTGTTGATCGTCTTGAAGAAATGACTTAGTATTTTCTCTAAATATTTCTACACATCAAGACTAAGCCATTAGAGGGCTTATTCAAGATGATATAAAACAAAATATTTTATTCAACTTATGACTTTAGTCCTTAGTCCTTTTGGACCAACCTATTTGCCTTGCATTAACTTAAAAGATTTTCATGGCATGAAAAAGCATTTCTAGCCCTAGGGAATATTTTGCACATCATGCATAAACATATTTTCTTTAGAAAGTTTTATAAAACTTGTTTATTCATCTAGTATGTGTTTGTATGCATTGTGTAGTTGTGCTTGCTGTTGATTGTTCTATTGTTGCTTGTCTATACTGTTAGATTGAACGGAGAGTCCTGAGTATCGTTGAAAAGAGTTGTGAACTACGATAACATTTAAATGTCTATGGTTCCATGTCTATGGTTCCTGGAGTATGTACACTTGTGAATGGCCACCCAGGAACCGAGTAATCTGAAGAACTCCGAGTGACGATTGCTTCCAGTGCAGCCATTGCCATATGGGCTCTGGCTTGATCAATTATGTTGTGTGGACTCTCCCCGGCTTCACAAGCAGATGTAGAGGGTGTTAGGTGGAACGGGTCAAGCCAGAGTGGGAGGGAAAATGCTTCTGAAAGATCTCGTCTCATTCTTCTCCTTTCCTTATCACAAATGGTGTGTAAAGGATAATCTGGATTGAATGGGTACAATGGTGAACGTTGAACGGATAGACGTCGCCTAGAGGGGGGGGGGGGGGTGAATAGGCGATTTAAAACTTTTTCGAGGAGCCGGAATATCCGGTCCAAGAGTGACCCGGAAATTCCGAGTAGCCGGAATATCCGGTACACAAATGACCCGGAAATTCCGGTATGCTTGATAAAGGCGGAATAAAACTAGAGGTTTACTTTAACAAGCATACAACCTAGATATATAAACTAGGCTCACCTATGTGCACCAACAACTTAAGCTAAGCAATACTAGTAACAAGATGATAGCAAGATATATGACTTCAAGCACGAAGGCTATCACAATGTAAAGTGCATAAGTAAAGAGCTCGGGTATAGAAATAACCGAGGCACGCGGAGACGAGGATGTATTCCCGAGTTCCACCCAAAGGTGTACGTCTCGTTTGGAGAGGTGTGCGCAACCACAACAGGTTAGCCGCAACGCCACAAAGGCTCACCTTCTTCTCCTGATGAACTCAACCGCAAAAGGTTCGAGTTCACCTTCCACTATTGATCTCCTTTGGGGCGGAGATCGAATCCCGTACAACTCTTGAGGCACACACCCACAACTTAATTGGGGGCTCCCAAGTCTTGAGGCACACACCCACAACTTAATTGGGGGCTCTCAAGTGACCATAAAAGGTCTTGACCACAAAAGGTTTTGGCCACAAAAGGCCGGCCACAAAAGGCGTCTAGGGTCCAAAGACCCAAGAGTAACAAGCTCACAAGTAATACCACCACGAATCCTCGTGGAGGGCTCAAACCGATGCAAATGCAATGGCAAGAGCACACGAAGTGCTCAAGTCCTTCACTCTCAAATTCCAACACAACAACAAATGTTTATGGAGAAATAAGAGAGGAAGAACAAAGGAAACCACAAAGGAGTCAAATCCTTCACTCCCAAATCCCACCAAAAGCAACTAATGCTTATGGGGGGATAAGAGAGGAAGAACAAAGAAGAAGAACCACAAAGGAACTCCAAGAACTAGATCCACTAAGTTCCCCTCACTTAGAGGAGAGATGGATTGGTAGGATTGTAGATCTAGATCTCCTCTCAACTTTCCCTAAAGAATATGGAAGATTCAATGGAGGGATTGAGAGGGAAGTGAGCTTTCCAAGATCAACAATGGAGTAGGAGAGAGGGAAAAGTCGTGCTACATTCGATTTGCTGAGGAGGAAGAAGGGGAGGGGTATTTATACCCCTCCAGGAAATATAGCCGTTGGCTGTTTCGACTCGAAAATTCCGGTATAAGTGAGAATCGGAAATTCCGGTCATCCGGAAATTCCGGTCTAAGAGAGACTCGGAAATTCCGGTCACCCGGAAATTCCGAGTCCATGAAATTTCCGAGCTGAAATTTCGGCTGGAGTCAGAAGCAAAACCAAACTTTTCCTTAGCCATTTCTGGAGGACTTTTCTGGGGGCACTCGGAAATTCCGGTAGACGGAAATTTCTGAGCACAATTTCCGACTGGAGTCAGAACCCTTTTTCTCCTTTCCTTAGCCGTTTTCTTGGATGAGCTGGGGAACCGGAAATTCCGGTAGGGCGGAATATCCGACCCCAATAATCCGAATCAGCAGAACACCGAAACGAAAACTGCTATAACTTTTGCAAATGAACTCCAAATGAGGTGAGACCAATTTTGTTGGAAAGGTAGTGACGATGACTACCCAACAAAAAGTGGAATATTGCATCCCATAAATAGAGTAAAATCTCCACACATGGCAAGGTGTGGGACTTTCCTCAAGGTAGAACCGGCAATATTTCCGCCACCGAAAACGCAACAAGTTGTCCAAAGTAAAACCGATTTCGATGAACTAGAGCTTGACATGGAGATGAACCAAGCTCTAATTCCTCACCAACATAAAAGCCAAATAAGAACCAAGAAATATGATATGCCAAGTATGCAAAGGTTTGAGCTCTCCACAAGAATGCGATCAAGTTACTAACTTGAGAGCCCCTCTTGATAGTACGCATATCTATCCTATAGCCCTATCAAGATCATACCTTTGCTTTGAGCATTCCACTTGATTTATATGATGACTATCTTGATCTCTTCAAGTGGGTCATCTTTCTTGATTGCGCGTCCAAGCACTTGCTTGATGAAGACTTCTCCAAATACTCCCCCATGCTCACAATGGGAGAGTCTCGCTAAGCTTCGTCTTCATGTATCCATTGCAAGCACCAAGCATAGGATCTTTTCGAGAAAGCTTATCTTGGTCTTGCACAACTCAACTTTTCTTCACTAAGATGATGTCTTGAATCTTCAAGACATACTTGCAATAAGCTTCACTCAACACATGAGCTTCAAGAGTTCAACACATGAACTCCACAATTCCATGGACATGATCTATAATGATATCTCAATGCAAACATTAGTCTATAGAGATTGTCATTCAATTACCAAAACCACACATGAGGGAAAATGCTCTTTCAAACGTGCACAACCTCTGCAGAGTGTAAAACTAAGTATTTAGCCGTGTCCCCGGTACGGACAATTTGAGCAGCTGATCACGGACGTCAACGGAGGATTCCACCATTCCAACTTCAGAAATAAAACTTGATGGGTGAACAAGGGAAGATGAGATTTATGGTTTTCATGCCATACTTATCTTGATTTGAAGAAAGTGTTTTCTAAAAAGATAGGAAAAATTGGCTTTATGCAAAATAGCCTTGAACTCCACCAGCCAAATATGCATATAGGCTATAGAGTTATTCCATTAAGTGTCCACCATAGTGTCACTTGCCAGACTCCATTTTTAATGGAATCTGACCCACGTTGTTGCAATATTTTTTTCTTATTGCAGATTGTTCAGATGATGAGTGAGGTTTCGTTTATAGGTTTCGAGTCTACAACCAACATGTTTTCGCCTGTGGCAGCATGAAAGTGATAGAGACTCACTGCTATTGTATTTCCGCTGTGTACTATTTCAAAGCTAGCTTTATGCTATGCAACTTGTAATGAATATTTTGTAAGTCTGGATCATCGATGTAATAAAATTGATACTTTGTTGTGATATTACATCGTAAACTGTGTGTACAAACAAATCGATCCAGGGATTTGCACTATACAAAGGTATCTGCCTTATTTAAAGTGCAGGTACGCTACAGATGGTATCAGAGCACTGTGTTGCCTGTAGGTTCGAAACCCTAGGTTTGGATAGAAATTGGATTGGACCATAGGATTGAAAATCTATTTATTCACTTTTCTAAAAACAAAAGTTTTCATTTTATCTTCCTCATACTCTCATCTACTATCAACCTTCTGAAAACCTCTTATCTTTTTCTAGATGACCATGTTCTTATAGTCTAAGTCTGATTCTGCTGCCTCATATGGAAAAGCTACGATTAATCATAAAGTTCTGCATGCATGGAAGACCACTGAAGAACCAGGTTTCGACCAACACTTCTAAGATATCCAAGAAAGTTGAACAAGAACTTGAAGCAGTCATGAAGGAGGTAGATTTGACCACCACCAAAAATAGAATGACGATATCGTGTTAGTGTATTGATCATATCAACTTGGCTATATGACAATACTAGATTGTTTGTTTGTTGTGAACCTTGTTGCTTGATGTTTGTTAGATGTTGATTGATTATGTTATAAATTGGTTGCCTTGTTTTGTTTTATCGAACTAGGATTCCCCCATAAGTACAAATAATTCAACTCATTGCTTTCTAAACCAAACAGATGTCTCACCCCAATACCAACACCAATGATTTGCATACAACTATGCGACTACTATTTGAGAACCAGAGACAGCTGTGGAAGTTGATCAATGACCACATGCCTAAGATTGATCAACACCATAGTGAAATTGAAGAGGACCTTATGATGACCAAACCAAAGGCATGCAAAAATTGTGGAGAGATAGGACATACGTACAAAGAATGTCCTGATGAGTGGCCCCATGGTGATACAGGACATCTAGTTAAAGGATGCCTCACAAGTCAGGTTACTTGCTTCTTGTGTGAAGGAACAAACCATGTCCCAACCCAGTGTCAACTTTATCCCTTGGTGCAACAAGCTACCCAGCAAACCAAGGAAGGAATGCAACAGTCTCTCATGAAGACCCTGGAGGAACAAGGACATTGTTCATCGAACTTCATAAAGGAGAAGATTGGTAAGGACACTGAACCAAATCATTGTCCAAGGACGATTGAAACTCCTGCCCAGATGGATAATGAAGTGGAAGTAAAGTCACACCCGATGATATCCAAAAGTAACTCCAAGTGTTGCTATAAGTGTAAAGGAGATCACCTGGCTCGAAGTTGTCACATCAAACGAGACTGGACTTCTTTAATTGAGATAGAATATAGCAAACAAGATTTGAAAGAACTGTTAGCCCTGGAAACACCAAAGAAGAAGAAGAACTTAAGTGACGTAATTTGCTACAAATGTAAAGGCAAAGGACATTATGCTGATAAGTGCCCAGTAAAGATGAAGGAGAAATGCCTTACCCGCTCACACAAGAAAATCATCAGTCCCGTGACATGTCGCAGATGCGGAGCAACAGGACACTATGTCAGTGGCTGCCTAGAGTGGAAGAAGGATAAATCTCTCCAAGTACCGAGTGGAAAATGTGAGTGCTAAAAACTTATGTATCCACCACATTCCATTGTATTTTGAATACTTGTACGCTCTACATCAGAGAAATAAACAAGATTAAACAAAGTTTCTAGACTGACCACACAAATTTCTTTTAAGGGTGGTAGCCCACCCAGATATCTAGTCACAACATTTTGCTAGCCTTCTCGAATCTCGAGGACGAGATTCATTTTAAGGGTGGTAGTCTCTAACATCCTAGGATTTTTCAAATTCTGAAAAATCAGAAAAATTAAAAACTTTTTGAAAACTATTTGTATGTCGATTTGAAAACAAAATTCATGCATGCATTCATCTTTTTCTTGCATTGTTTAGATTTGAAATTACAATGGTTGAAATACTATTTCCAGTTGAAAGTCTATCTGAGAAAATATTGAAAACAAAATAATGATTATGTTATTTATCTTATTTTACTTTAATATTTTGATTGTAATTATTAGAAATAATTATTTTTATATGTTCACAATTGTGGTACCAAATTTTATTTAGCCATAAATAAATTGATTAAATTTCTATTTTTACATTTGACAAAAGTGTCAAATAGCATTAAATCAAATATTCAAAATTAATATTTTTAAAAAGTGATCAAAACATGTCCACAAATGTTTTTAAAAGAAAGATATGATTTTTAGAAATTAATTTCACTTAATTTGGAGTTCTAAAACAAAAGATATGAATGAAATAAGGAAAACAAAAGAAAAAAAACAAATCAGGCCCAGCCGGTCGGCCCAAGATTAAGCCGAACCAAACCGTGACCTGCTATCGTATAAACTCAAACTCTGAAATTCGTTTTTCCAACCACCTTTCATTAAAACACGTTTATCTCGAGAAATATAACTCCAAATCCGGATACGCTTGATCCTACGCGTTCACAACTCCAAACCCTATCTATTCCAGCATCTCTCCGCCTATATAAACCCCTGTAGCCGCCGGTATCTCTTTTACTCTTTTCGTTCCACTGAAACCCTAATCAGCGAAATACTATTTCGTTCGTTTGACGAACAAAACCATCTCCAATCGCGACGGGGCCTTAATCATTGTTGTAGATCTCGTCGATACCTCTCCATCCCAATAAGGCTCAACTCTTTTCATCAAGTGTGGTGGAAGAATTTCGAATCGTCATCCATCATATCTGAAGTCGTATTTCTCAGATCTCTTCGCGCTTGTTGCGCCAAATCGAAATTCCTCCGGTTAAAAGGTAGATCTACTCTATATCTACAACTTTCCTGTTGACAACTTTTTATTTTAACGTACGTAATTTTCTGTATAATACAGATCGTGTTTGATGTTGTTCGAGTAACCAAACAATCTCAAAAGTTTGGGACGACAATACGAAAGTTGTTCCCCTGATCAAGACCTTTCTTTTGCCCCAAGCCTCACCTCTTTTGGTTCAGCGAGCTGAGAGATATTCGCGTTTGAAGTTTCGGATCAGAAATGTATTTTGAGATTTATGA
Source organism: Poa annua (assembly GCA_026929855.1). Taxonomy (NCBI): domain Eukaryota; kingdom Viridiplantae; phylum Streptophyta; class Magnoliopsida; order Poales; family Poaceae; genus Poa; species Poa annua. The sequence continues at coordinate 29,186,932 of CM049427.1, read as the reverse complement.
CCAATCTATTAATCCACTTATGTTATAATTGTGATAATTAGAAAGAGCACGTAATTCTCTATAACTTTCGTTAAGAGTGTTTTTCCATCCGAGCAACTTTATTTTTGGTCAAATTCGTAATCAAATCACAGTCAGCCTGCCACGTTTGCAAGTCAATTCCCACGTCAGCGGTCAAATTCAACAGTCAACCGAACAACGACAGTTTTACACAAAAACCGTAGAATTTAAATCTATCACTACTTTTTATTGGTTTGGTCAAATTTTACAAATAAAATAATTTTGGAAAGCTTATGACACGTAGAAACTTTTGGCATCATTACTTTTATGTTTTGTCAAATTAAAATTTGTTAAAATTCAAAAGTGGCATTAATGGTAATTTGAACATATCTTCAAATTTGGAATTTAAAATTTATCAAACTCTTTTGCTATAAATTTGAATGTCTAAGTATTGGTAGTAGTATTTTCTACTAATTTTTGTAGAATAATTTTCTATGATTTTGTAATTAATATTGATTAAATACTTTTAAGTGTTGTTTTAATGATTAAAATTGATTAAAAATATATTAAAAATTATTTTCATCATCTATTCGAATTATAAAGTACTTAGTCATATTATGACCACTTTGGTATTAAAATGTACTTAGAAATATTTTGCCTCTTTAAACAAAATAAATTCTTCTTTAGTAAATATTTGATAACTATTTTTTCCGACAACACTCTTCTTTAGAAAAAATTCAACATCTTAAAGATGCTAAATCTTTTCCTTAGAAAATTTTAGCATCTAGAAAACTTAGTTGATTTATTTTGTTAAGTGTTGTCCTTAGAAATAAATGCATTGCATGCATGACATATCTATTGTATAGTTATACCCCTTATAGGAAAACTCCTTTCTTATTTTCCCTAAGTTAGGATTATTTTCAACCTAGTGTTTTGGTAAAGTGCTATGCACTTAGACACTTAGGATTTCCAAGATGGAGCTAGAAGGCCATTGAAGGACTTAGCCAAAACAAGACTTCAGAAGTATCTCCAAGAAGTAGAAGCACTTAGAAGAAAATTCAAGAGGAAGTTCATGAAGACCAACCAGAAATATTTTCCAAGTCTTGCTCTCTCTCTCTTTCTTTTCTCTGAGACTTCATGAAGGACTTAGAAGAAAACAGACTCTGGAAGCATGCTCAAGATGTCAAGCACTTGGAAGAAAAGTGAGAAGAAGTTCAAGAAGGCCAACCTCCCTTTTATTCTCTAAGTCTTTCTCTCTGCCTTTTCTTCTTCTCTGAGAACTCAAAATCCAAGACCAGCCTCGAGGATACAAGAATCATCAAGTCTGAAGATTATTCAAGTCTATCAAGAATTCAATCAAGACATTACCAAGGAGAATATTACAAATCTGGAGATGAAGTCTGTAGGACAACTACATATTTCATTCTATCTTTTCCCTCTTTCCTAATCTTGTCTTTCACTTAAGACTTAAAACAATTTTTGATCATGTTATTACCCACTTGAAGTTTGTTGGATCCTAGCGGCATAGTGAGATGAATCGGCCTGGAGACAAACCTTACATGTCCACGTACATGAGACCTGTTCCACAATTTAAGTGGCTGGCCGGGTGTCTATCTCTCTCACTATAGTGAATGTCCAATTTACAAAGAGTTGATAATAATTGTTGATCGTCTTGAAGAAATGGCTTAGTATTTTCTCTAAATATTTCTACACATCAAGACTAAGCCATTAGAGGGCTTATTCAAGATGATATAAAACAAAATATTTTATTCAACTTATGACTTTAGTCCTTAGTCCTTTTGGACCAACCTATTTGCCTTGCATTAACTTAAAAGATTTTCATGGCATGAAAAAGCATTTCTAGCCCTAGGGAATATTTTGCACATCATGCATAAACATATTTTCTTTAGAAAGTTTTATAAAACTTGTTTATTCATCTAGTATGTGTTTGTATGCATTGTGTAGTTGTGCTTGCTGTTGATTGTTCTATTGTTGCTTGTCTATACTGTTAGATTGAACGGAGAGTCCTGAGTATCGTTGAAAAGAGTTGTGAACTATGATAACATTTAAAGGCAAGTGGCACACCTCATAAACTTCCTATTATTTCTATATGCATTCATTAGTTTATTTTTATATGCATGTGTAGGATAGTATTGCTATGCTAAACCTGTGTAGAATTCCTTATTCCTGTGTCTAGATTCCTATACAATACTTAGTAGAATTATTGATGCTATGCAAATGTTGTTTTGTGAAAATCTAAATTCTACTAAGTTAAGAATGAAACACCTGGATGGTAAGTGGTTGTATGGTTTATGTTGAGTGGCTACTCAGGTCCATGTCTATGGTTCCTGGAGTATGTACACTTGTGAATGGCCACCCAGGAACCGAGTAATCTGAAGAACTCCGAGTGACGATTGCTTCCAGTGCAGCCATTGCCATATGGGCTCTGGCTTGATCAATTATGTTGTGTGGACTCTCCCCGGCTTCACAAGCAGATGTAGAGGGTGTTAGGTGGAACGGGTCAAGCCAGAGTGGGAGGGAAAATGCTTCTGAAAGATCTCGTCTCATTCTTCTCCTTTCCTTATCACAAATGGTGTGTAAAGGATAATCTGGATTGAATGGGTACAATGGTGAACGTGCACAACCTCTGCAGAGTGTAAAATTAATTACTTAGCCGTGTCCCCGGTACGGACAATTTAACCAGCTGATCACGGACGTCAACGGAGGATTCCACCATTCCAACTTCAGAAATAAAACTTGATGGGTGAACAAGGGAAGATGAGATTTATGGTTTTCATGCCATACTTATCTTGATTTGAAGAAAGTGTTTTCCAAAAAGATAGGAAAAATTGGCTTTATGCAAAATAGCCTTGAACTCCACCAGCCAAATATGCATATAGGCTATAGAGTTATTCCATTAAGTGTCCACCATAGTGTCACTTGCCAGACTCCATTTTTAATGAAATCTGACCCACGTTGTTGCAATATTTTTTTCTTATTGCAGATTGTTCAGATGATGAGTGAGGTTTCGTTTATAGGTTTCGAGTCTACAACCAACATGTTTTCATCTGTGGCAGCATGAAAGTGATAGAGACTCACCGCTATTGTATTTCCGCTGTGTACTATTTCAAATCTAGATTTATGCTATGCAACTTGTAATGAATATTTTGTAAGTCTGGATCATCGATGTAATAAAATTGATACTTTGTTGTGATATTACATCGTAAACTGTGTGCAAACGAATCGATCCAGGAATTTGCACTATACACAGGTATCTGCCTTATTTAAAGTGCAGGTACGCTACAATGACTAAAACCCAATTGTCAATAAGCTAAAGAAGCTCAACAAGTCAAACCCAAGTCGAAGACTTCTACCATAAATACAATAGTCGGTATTACTTTCCATATTTATAGTCCTAGTCGGTTACTAACAGAGACTTGTACCACTATATAAAGGACATGAGGGTGACCGATCAGGGACACGCCCAACCAGAATCACCAAACCCTAGCAAAATCGACATCTTGCTAGACCCTGTACTCACCGCATATTCACAATCAATAACAGACAAACATGACGTAAGGGTGTTACCTCACTCGAGAGTCCCGAACCTGGGTAAATCTCGCTTGTCAGCCGACGAATCTATCAACACTACGTGTTCTCTACCTCATAACTCTTACCCTAAGCTAATAGCCATGAGTATTGATGGGGGCATCCCTCGTCAAACATTTAGTTTGCTATACTGCAGACATATTAAATCTTTTTATATATCTTGCATGGTGTGATAGCAATGCAAAACAGTAAGAACTCAAAACTGCACGTGACAGTCCAATGAGACAATAGTCAATCATCTGGTCAGTAGAAATATGAAACTTTTTACACAACCTCATCAGTCATCAGGTTCCACAACTTTAATGTCGCATATGGCAGAACGGTTCCATATGAAAGGCTGAGGCAAACGATAATCCCAACCGAACAAAAGGTCTATAGAGAATATTCATACAAGAAGAAGTTCCGGCGCTGCAGGTTAGGGACGACGCCCAAAGTCGAGGTGGACGCCCACAACTCTGACTAAATCAATTTAATCACGCAAAAATCTAATGACAGCAAAACACATGTCAGAACTGAAAGAAGAAAATTTGAGGATGGTCGGCGGTGGTTTGGCAACCTCGAGGACGACAAGAAGAATTGGATAGTAGATGACGGGATGGGGCTTAGATTGTTTGGCGGATCACCTTTGAGGATGACGACGGACACTTGTCAGGGACGGCTCAGCAGGGTTCGGCCGGCGTCGCGGTGCAGCGGCCGCGGTTTAGAGTTCGGGGCGGTGTTGTTTTGCCGCGGTAGAGAGGGGCGGCAGCGCGGCTGAGCTGCTCAGCTACTCGGTGGAGAGGGAAGTACAGCGGCGTGGTGAGCGGGGGCAGAGGTAGGGGCGGGTGCGGCAAGTCCAGGAGGCGTGTGCGGCGACACCAGTAGGCGGCGGAGGCGAGGCTTGAAGGCGGCACAGAGCGGCGGCACGGTGGAAGGGGTGTCGCACAGAGGAGAGCGGGCGGGGTATCATTAGGAAGAGGCAAGCCTTCGCAAAGGCCGTTCTTACCAGCTCGCGTTAACGCTGTCCGGACACGTGGACGCATACCCGTCGCTCTTGGAGATCCTGCGTGCGAAACAGAAAGAAGCGCCCCACGTATATCCAGATTCAAACGTATGTCCAGATTCAAATCCAGATATAGATCTGGATCTATTATTAGACTTGTACAAAATACAAATTAAGATAGTACAGCAACGCAGAACGGGATGTACAACAACACATATCGGACTGTACATCAATGCAGACTGGGCTGTACAGCAACACAAATCAGTTTGTACGTACATCAACACAGACCGGGTTGTACAGCAACACAGACCGCGTTGTACAACAACGCAGACCGGATTGTACATAAACGTAGACCGGGTTGTACAACAACAACAACTGGGTTGTACAGAAACACGGATCGGGGTGTACAGCAACACAGACCGGGTTGTACGCACAACTACATTTGGGTTGTACGAACAACTACACCTAACAGGTTGTACGTACAACTACAAAATTTAGATTGTACGTACAATTACACTTAGCTTGTACAAAACATACACAATCCGAAGTACAAAAAAAAAGTTTGTCGAAACCTATGAATATAGGATCTAGTTTTGAAGATCTCGACGCGAGGAGTTCAAAAGTGAAAACGGTTCGTAAATCGGATAAACGGTTCTCAAGATATTTCATTTTTAAAAAACGAATCTCAAAATAAATGCATGTACAACCCTCTACCACCACCAGGGAGCTGCCACTTGTCACCGCGTGGAGAAAAGGTGGGAGTAGAAACGAACGAAATTGTGACACTTGTCAGCACCGGAGCGCAGGCGCGAGGAACTTTACGAAGGGAACCTTTTTCTAATGATTTCCGCGGACGTCGTGGGACGTGGGCGCTGGAGCAGTTGGTCTTCGTGGGCCTGGCCCCTTTTGTATGGAGATTTATATTCTTTACGCGGTATAGACAAAAGCAGGAATCACAACAAATATCATTGGAGGGATGTAGGCCATTGGATATAGGTGTGTGGACGAGCCAGATCCGGAGCAGTATGGGTCTTTTAATATTAGTAGAGATTAATTTTTTTTAGTTTGGTCCTTGCAAAAACATCCGATACGTTCTGCAATCTGCGTAAGGAAGTCCACTTTCCCAATGCTCAAAGTTTAGATGTCCCGTGAATGCTATGTATAAGGGTGGGCATAAAAACCGAAGACCGAAAACCGAAACTGAAAAGACCGAGACCGAAACCGAAAAGATCGAAACCAAAAAGACCGTTAGAAATTTGGGTAGCAAATTAGAAAAGACCGAAATATATCACAAATTTGGTCATCACTTATAGATAAGCCGAATAGACCGAAAGACCGATTTTATTTTATTTTGAGAGAATTACATACGATAGCATCCAAATTTGTGTGTCAGCCTAGTTTATGTACATATATTTTACAGTCCCAACTACGGAACCAAGCATACTATATAGTCTCTATGCCCAACAACTGAGTATCCTAGCCCCGTGTAACGTAGATTCTCCCATGCGCGAGTGACCAGTCGATCACTTCCCACTCTCCCATTAGGCGCCGATTCCTCTTCTTGCGCACTTGATTTTGGTCTATTTGGTCATGACCGAAGACCGAACCGAATAGACTGAAGACCGAATAACAAACAACCAGAAAGACCGAATTTATTACGGGTATAATTTTCTAGATGACCGAAATGGTTAAAGACCGAAAAGACCAAACCGAACTAACCGAAAAGACCGAACGCCCACCCTGAGCTATGTACGAAGCAAACGAGAAAACACAAAACTAATCCGGGACACAAAGGGTCTCTTTGAATTGAAGCAATTTCACATGAATTTCAGAAGATTTCAAGCCATAAGAATTTTTCTTATAAAATGCCTTTGGATAGTAGGATTAAGCACATCAAATTTCTATAGATTTCATTTCTATTTTGTCCATTACAGAGGAATCTCTCAACATGAGTTCAAACCTAATTTTATTTTTCTTTTACGAATTCCAATGCACTCACACTCCATCTCTCTCTACTCTCTCCCTCATTCCTGCCAATTTTACTTCATGTGCATCACCTAAAGACATTGTTTATAAAATTTCTATGTTTTAAAATCTTGTAGGAATTCAAATGCATGACATCTCAATCCTTATTTGTTTTTCCTATTCCTATGTTTTAAAAATCCTGCAATCCAAAGAGGGGCTAAGCATAAAGTAACTTATACACTACGTATTGTACCACGTCAGACCAAGTTTTTTTTGTCAAAAATGTCCTCTGGGCGGAACTAATAATGTAAATGGTTGTTACGTAAAACTAGTTTAAAATCTATCCTCTTTAGATTGACCGTTCGGTACATGGTCAGCGCCATACTCTCTGGCGCCATCCTCGGGGGACATATTTGAAAATATTTTTGTCGAGCTATACGTCATTAATTTTGTTTAGAGATATTTTTTTGGCAAAAATTACCCAGACCACAAGTGCAATCGTTGTGCTAGGTTTACTTTTTACAAATACGACCTCATGTCCATTTGCATTGTCAAAAGTAGCCTCCTTTGATTTTTCTTTTGTCAAATCTAACGCCGGTCAAAAGAAAGTAAAGCGACATGTGTCCTCTCTTCATTTCGGATGCAGTGAAGTCTTCTAAGGCGAACGTGATACATGCCGCCTCCTAGAGGGGAGGAAAGTGATGGGGCTGACTCGATTTTGGCGAACGTAGGCTGGATTGATCAAGTGATTTCCCGTCATTTGGTCTGGCGGGAGGTGGCTTTTCTCTACATCGTATAGCGGAAGGTGACGTCTAATCATCTGGAAAGACAGGAGGCCGTTTTGGTATCTTCATGTCAGGATTATATTTGATAAAAGTTACTTTTAACAATACCAATGGACATAGGGTCATATTTATAAAAATATTTGTGTGCCAGACGCGAACCTAGGTCCAATGCACGTTAGCATGGCGGCAAGAGGAGTGAGTGACGCCAAGCCTATAATGTTGTACCAAACCTCTTTGGTGGGTTGCTATGCTTTACGACTACAACTTCAAACCCTTTTACTTTTTTATTAACAAACTCAAACAATACTCTTCTTTTGTCCTAATTGTAAAAAATTAAATTATTTTGCGGGACCACTACTCTCCTAATGTTTGGAAAATCATAGAATATTTTTTGAATTATTTCTTATGTTTTTTAAATCATAGACGGAGTTGTTATTAATTAGTTTTTTTTTTTACAAAATCTGGACCAAGAGGAGTACCTTGTAGAGCTAGGCAACCAGTCAATTTAACCATTCTTCACCCTTGTTTTCAGCTATGAACCTTTACATGCAGTTTACAAGTTCTATGCTACTTTCTAAAAATTAATTCGATGTGTAGTAGTGATCAACAAGCTTTATATGCTAGATGACAGTAGCACTTGCTAGGTGACACATGTGCAACACTATAAAATTTGATGCGTAGTATTAATTCAAAGTTTTCTGATAAACGCGTGTCCTCACTATAATTCTCAGAAAACCGTATTTTTATTAAAAGAAACATTCTTGGCCAACACATGACCTCCAAGTTTTTTCAAACCATTTATTTGAGTAGGAGATATTATCTTGAAGTCATATTCTAATTTTAATAAGAACCTCCATCTTCTATTCGTCTCTATCAACCCTTCACAATTTGATATACATATTTTCACCTACTAAGTAGAAACTCATCAACTCGTTCCCAACTACACATTTTGCTCTCCATATATACTTATTGCCGGAGGCTCACTCAATATCACTAAGGTTGTTATCAAAACTTCTGCTATACTGATATAGACTGGGCGTGATCCCCATCTTTAGTTGCAAGTACTATCATCCTAAACTTGATTGGTTTTCGTTGACAACTTGTGTGGGTTGGATCTTGCTCGATAGATTATATGATTCTGAAACATAGTCGCGAACTCACTTGTCGGGAATGAGCGTCATTGGGAAAGTATGTTCGACTAGTTTGTCGTTATATGCCACATGATATTATGTTCAGTGTACTATGTACACTAATCTCAGTACTCTATGATAACTTGCATGTGACAAGATGGTTTGAAGGGTAGTTGTACCCCAAACTCATCAGAGTTCAAATTCCAGATTTGACACTGGTGTTTCTCATTTAGTCGAAATATTCTCCAGTGCGAGGCGTCGTTCCCGTCAAGAACGTGGCGCATGCGGTGACTTCATCAATCTGATCTGCCGGATCAGTCATTCGAAGATTCTTCATAGGGGTAGAGTGTGCGTGCGTTAGGGGTGAGTGTGTGCGCGTATATAAAAGCGCTTGCGTTATACTGTATTTATCAACAAAAAAAATCTCAGTACACTACACTAAATTCATACGTTGAAGCTATACGTCAATACGTTCTCGAAAGTTCATGGTTTTGCTAGAATAGGGTGTAGTGCATCGAGTGGGAATGTGGTGGTTGGGTATTTTCTTCCAACCAAGACGCTTGCTCCAGTACACTAGGGTCACTGGTGGGCGTCCGGCATCACAAAAGAGGAGGAGAAAGGCATTTAAGCACCACGAATCCAGAAACTCCAATACTCCCCCTTTTAAGAAGAACGTCTCTACGTACTTGTCTAGTCTGGATGTTTCCTTACCTTTGCAGTGTACTCTTATTTGGTATAAATCTTGGACACAATATTCGTTTACATCCTCATATATAAAATCGTCTAAACATTTTAAAATAAATCAATGTAAGCGAATAGTTAATGAAATGCTCTCTATCTAGAATAATTTCGTGAAATATTTTCTATCTGTCCAAACATTATGAGACAAGTGTTAGAAAGATACCTTAATTTGTGACTCATAGGAATATTAGTTTCTAGAAAAAAGTAACAACAGTTTGAAGTTGTATGTTTTAGAGCATAGCGCCCCACCAAAACTGTTTATGGTATAAGGGTTAGCGTCGTCCCTCATGGTGATGCGGCTAACACACACTGGACCTGAGTTGTGTCGGCACAACATAGTGCCCCCCGGGCTCATTGTGTCATTTTAACGCAATTAACACAAAAATTTAAAAGGTTAGCAGTTGCTGGAATTTTAGTGTACGTGGTCTAAGACCTAACTAAAATTTGAAAATTCTCATGGTCCATTTTGGTTAGATGGTTGTGCATGTATGTGACTAATGTTTAGTCCAAGAATGAGTTGCCCCACTTTATATAGTGGGATGTTTTAGTACTACTATGAGCTAGCGAGAACAAGAGAAGATGAAGAGTGCCACACGCGCGCTCCTCCTTCTCGGTCGTCTCGCCTCGTCACGACACGTCACGACGCGCCGCGGGTTGCGGGAATCTCGCCAAGCCGAGCTTATATTTTTGCAGTCTGGGAAAATTAACGAGTCATTGATTAGTAATTAACGGACGCGTTAATTACCTTGCCGTTTCCGATTCCGATTGTGGGGCGTTACCGACTCAATCGTGGCTTACAGCCCACGTCCTATCCGACTCGCTCCATATATACAGCCCAGGGCAAACCCTATCCGTCACCACGAGATACATGGTCTCACACCGTTTCAGAACATTGGGCCGCCGTCTACCAAGCATTCTTCATCCCGTTTTCCGGCGTGCACCGGTTAAAGGGACAGGAGGCCTCCGGAACCCCGCCTCTTGTGATCCTGTACGGGAGAGGGGCGATCAGGTTTTTGGGGAGCGCACTCGCGCGACTACTGGCTTCGAGTTCTTCCCCGACGACGACTTCTTCTCCGACATCGCCAGCCTCTTCATCGACGACATGGGCGACGACACGGGGAACTCCAGTGGTGCGACTGCCGCTGCACCGTATGTGTTCTTGATCTTCCTATATGACGTTCTGCTAGAGTTCTTACTTATAGTACATGCTCTAGATTGCATCTGTTTATCTACTGTTTGCGTAGATCACATGATTAGTATAATTTGTATTATTCTAGTCATTATTTGTTCACTGTTATTGGGAATTAAATCATATGCTAAATCGCCTAATTATTCAACAATCCAAAAACCTGATTGTAGGCAATTAGCAACTGGTGGCTTTATCGCGTCAACGAGGCCGTTTCCCTTTAAAGGGGTTATGTATAAGCGGTGGCGCGTGAGAGCAGTGTTATGATTTCAGAACATGAACTGATATGCTGCCACCAAAGGCAAGCCTGATGGCGAGCTTGACCCTGCACAGCAGGAGTCTTTCGAGAGGCTCGACAACATGTTTAAGAGTGCCCTTTTGAGTATTCTTGACGATTCCATTGTGGACACGTATATGTCGTTTTCTAACGGCAAGGACATGTGGGATGCGCTCGAGGCCAAGTTTAGGGTCTCGGACGCTGGGCAGCGAGTTGTACGTCATGGAAACTTTCTATGACTACAAGATGACTGATGAGTTCCCTGTCGTTCAACAGGCTCATGAGATACAGTCACTCGCTAAGGAACTTGAGCACTTTAAGTGTATCTTACCGGACAAGTTTGTCGCCGGTGGCATAATCGCCAAGCTTCCACCTTCGTGGAGCAACTTTGCTACCTCTCTGAAACACAAGAGACAAGAGTTTTCCGTTTCGGATCTCATTGGGTCGCTTGATGTGGAAGAGAAGGCGAGAGCGAATGATACACGTCTCGAGTTACCGAGGCTGGTTCTAGTGCCCATGTGGTACAGAAGAAGAATTACCAGCCGCCCCACAAGTCCAAGTTTAACAAGAACAACTCTAGGGGTAAGGGCAAGCCTGATGGAAAGTTCAAGCTATCACAACCTACCAACTTCAAGAAGAAGAGCAACAATAAACCGAGGAAGGGATCATGCCATGTTTGCGGTGATCCAAGTCACTGGGCACCTCGCTGTCCTAACCGCCATGAGCTGCGCGAACCTGAGAACAACGGCAAGAATGCCAATGTTGTTATTGGCGATACTGAGATGAAGGAATCAGGGTACGGTATATTTCCTACCATCCTTTCAGTTTGTCATTCTCCTGAATGGTTGATTGACACTGGTGCCAATGTACATGTTTATGCTGATGACTCGATGTTCTCTTCTTACCAGATCACAGGGACTTCCCCCGTGCTGATGGGTAATGGGTCACATGCTTTTGTTCGTGGAGTCGGTACAGTCGATCTGAAGTTTACTTCGGGGAAGACCGTGCGTCTGAAGAACGTTCATCATGTGCCCGCCATCAATAAAAATCTCGTCAGCGGATCGTTGCTGTGTCGAGATGGTTTTAAGTTGGTTTTTGAGTCCAATAAAGTTGTGATATCTAAGTATGGACAATTTTTTGGAAAAGGCTATGAGTGCGGAGGCTTGTTCCGCCTATCTTTATCGGATATTTGCTCCAAAGTTATTAATCATGTGTGCCACGAAATTGAGTCTAATCTTTGGCGTTCACGACTTTGTCATATTAACTTTGGAAGCATGACGCGACTAGCTAATTTGGATTTAATTCTGAAATTCGCTAATGTGAAAGGTTCCAAGTGTCAAGTGTGCGTTCAAGCTAAGCAACCTCGCAAGTCACATAAGGCTGCGGAGGCAAGAGACTTGACACCGCTGGAACTTATACATTCAGATCTTTGTGAGATGAATGGTATATTGATGAGAGGCGGAAAGAAATATTTCATGACGCTTATTGATGACTCCACTAGATATTGTTATGTGTATCTTATGAAAACAAAAGATGAAGCTTTAAACTTCTTCAAAAACTATAAAGCTGAGGCAGAGAACCAACTTGATCTAAGAATAAAGCAGCTAAGGTCTGATCGTGGTGGAGAGTACTTTTCCAATGAGTTTGATTCTTTTTGTGCGGAACATGGTATAATCCATGAGATGACGCCTCCCTATTCACCTCAGTCAAATGGGGTAGCCAAAAGAAAGAACCGAACTCTAACTGATTTGGTTAACGCCATGTTAGATACTTTGGGTCTCTCCAAGGCATGGTGGGGGGAGGCGCTATTGACAGCTTGTCATGTCCTAAACTGAGTTCCCGCAAAGAACAGAACCGTTTCTCCGTTTGAGGAATGGAAAAGGAAAAAATTGAGACTCTCTTACTTACGTAGTTGGGGTTGTTTGGCGAAAGTCAATATTCCAATTCCCAAGAAGCGCAAGCTAGGACCAAAAACCGTAGATTGTGTTCTCCTTGGCTATGCTTTTCATAGCATTGGCTATAGCCTTTTGATAATCAAATCTGAGGTACCCGACATGCATGTTGGTACGATTATGGAGTCGAATGATGCGACTTTCTTTGAGGACATTTTTCCCATGAAGGGTATGTCTAGCTCATCAAATCAGGATATACCTAATACATCTAGTCAGGAATTAGTTGAGATTTCTGATCCTACCATTTTGATAGAACACACAGATAATCCCGTGGAGGATGACAATGGAGTTCCTGTTATGAGCAAGAGACAAAGGACTGTAAAGTCCTTTGGTGATGACTTCATTGTGTATCTTGTGGATGACACCCCCAGTACCATTTCAGAAGCTTATGCATCTCTTGATGCTGACTACTGGAAGGAGGTTGTCCGTAGTGAGATGGATTCCATCTTAGCTAACGGAACCTGAGAAGTTACTGATCGTCCTTATGGGTGCAAACCTGTAGGATGTAAGTGGGTGTTCAAGAAGAAGTTTAGGATGGTACTATTGAAAAGTACAAGGCGCGGCTTGTGTCCAAGGGTTATACCCAGAAAGAAAGAGAAGACTTTTTTGACTTACTCACCTGTGGCTAGACTGACCACGATTTGGGTGCTACTTTCATTGGCTGCCTCGCATCATCTTCTCGTTCATCAAATGGACGTTAAGACAGCTTTCCTAAATGGAGAGTTAGACGAGGAAATTTATATGGATCAGCCTGATGGTTTTGTAGTACCAGGTCAGGAAGCAAAGGTGTGCAAGCTATTGAAGTCTTTAGATGGCCTTAAGCAAGCTCCTAAGCAGTGGCATGAGAAGTTTGAAAGAACTTTAACTGCTGCGGGTATTGTTGTTAACGAATACGATAAGTGTGTATAGTATCGCCATGGTGGAGGTGAGGGAGTTATTCTATGTCTGTATGTCGATGACATACTGATATTTGGAACCAATCTTGATTTAATCAAGGAGGTTAAGGATTTCTTATCTCACAGTTTTGAGATGAAGGATCTTGCAGTAGCTGATGTAATCTTAAAAATCAAGCTGATGAAAGATGATGATGGTGGGATTACACGGCTTCAATCCCACTATGTGGAAAAGATCTTGAGTCGCTTCGGGTATGACGACTGCAAGCCTTCTCCGACACCATATGATCCCAGTGTGTTGATTCGAAAGAATCATGGCATTGCTAGAGATCAACTGAGATATTCTCTGATCATTGGCTCGCTTATGTATTTGGCTTGTGCCACGAGGCCTGACATCTCTTTTGCTGTAAGCAAGTTGAGCCGGTTTGTTTCCAAGCCGGGAGATGATCATTGGCATGCGCTTGAGAGAGTTATGCGCTATTTAAAAGGCACTGCGAGATATGGAATTCACTATTCTGGTTATCCTAGAGTACTGGAAGGTTATAGTGAATTGGATATCTGATGCTGATGAGATTAAAGTCACAAGTGGTTATGTGTTTACACTCGGTGGTGGAGCTGTTTCCTGAAAGTCTTGCAAGCAGACCATCTTAACGAGGTCAACTATGGAAGCAGAACTCACAACATTAGACACAGCCACTGTTGAAGCAGAGTGGCTTCGAGAGCTTTTGATGGACTTACGTGTGGTTGAAAAACCCATACCCGCTATCCTTATGAACTGTGATAATCAAGCTGTGATAGTTAAGATTAAAAGTTCTAAGGATAATTTAAAGTCATCAAGCATGTGAAAAGGAGATTAAAATCTGTCAGAAAATTGAAGAACTCCGGAGTTATTGCGTTGGATTATATCGGAACGTCTAAAAACTTAGCAGATCGTTTCACAAAGGGTTTATCACGTAATGTGATAGATAATGCATCGAGGGAGATGGGTTTGAGACCCACTGTATGAGTTGTCCACAGTGGTAACCTACTCTATGTGATCGGAGATCCCGTAAATTAGAAGTGGGAGACAAGCTGTTGGTCGGCTGGGAGAAGAGTATCCTTGCATTTTACTATCCCACTCTGCAAAGATGCAATACTCTCCTAATCTGCATGGCAGGTTGATATTTATCTTAATGTGTTCCAAGCGGCTTACTTTTATAAGCGGAGATGTTATCCTGCAGAGCATCTCTTGAGGAACACACCTATATGAGTCTGACTGTTAAACGTCGCAGTCTATGAGAGTCGGGTGCTCTTTAATAAACTCATGAAAGACCTTGGAGTATGACGTATAAGCTCCACACCGCGGGGAAGCCTTGCGGTAGCCTAGTATCGGTCAAGGGCTTGTGTGAAACTAGGTCGCAGCAAACTTGTAGTTCAAGGCATAGTCCACTATTCAAGTTGCGGTCTAACGTAGCATAAGTTTCTAAGTGGAGTTCAACTTAACAGCCCCCATTAAGCACCGGTATATGAAACAATATTTTGGAACAAACTGGTACAATGTGCCAATGAGACTTTGTGGGGGATTGCTGTAATTTTAGTGTACTTGGGCTAAGGTTCAACTAAAATCCAAAATTCTCATGACCCATTTTGGTTGGCTGGTTGTACATGTACGTGACTAATGTTTAGTCCCATACTTCTTGTGGAGAGTGAGCTGCACCACTTTATATAGTGAGATGTTTTAGTACTAGTATGAGCTAGTGAGAACAATAGAAGATGAAGAGTGCCACACGCGTGCTCCTCCTCCTCGCTCGCCTCGCCACGCCACGCCTCGCCTCGTCACGACACGTCACGAAGCGCCGCGGGTTGCGGGAATCTCGCCGAGCCGAGGTTATATTTTTACAGTCTGGGAAAATTAATGAGTCATTGATTAATAATTAACGGACGCGTTAATTACCTTGCCGTTTCCGATTCCAATGAGATCGTGGGGCGTTACCGACTAAATCGTGGCTTACAGCCCACGTCCTACGCGACTCGCTCCATATATACAGCCCGGGGCAAACCCTAGCCGTCACCACGAGATACATGGTCTCACACCGTTCCAGAACATTGCGCCGCCGTCTACCAAGTCTTCTCCATCCCGTCTTCCGGCATGCACCGGTTGAAGGGACAGTAGGCTTCCGGAACCCCGTCTCTTATGATCTTGTACGGGAGAGGGGCGATCAGGTTTTTGGGGAGCGCACTCACGCGACTACTGGCTTCGAGTTCTTCCCCAACGACGACTTCTTCCCCGACATCGCCAGCCTCTTCATCGACGACATGGGCGACGACACGGGGAACTCCAGTGGTGCGACTACCGCTGCACCGTATGTTACGTTCTGCTAGAGTTCTTACTTATAATACATGCTCTAAATTGCATCTGTTTATCTACTATTTGCATAGATCACATGATTAGTATAATTTGTATTATTCTAGTCATTATTTGTTTACTATTATTGAGAATTAAATCATATGCTAAATTGCCTAATTATTCAACAACAGTTCCCTAAGAAATTGTGCTAACTTCGTATGTAGGGTGAATTTTGTGTTTTTCACATGATCGAAAAGCATGTAAATCATACTTTCCCATGAAGAATCAGATTAATATATAGTCTAGTTAACTTTTAGTACAAGGGGATAGAAAGGAATTTGGTATTGTAACAAGAATACATATACTAGTAACTCGTGGAACCAAACCGCGAAGTAAAACGAAAGATAGACAAAGGGATCAAGTAAATCAATTTATATGAAGGAATTGTATTCACAATTTTGAAGGTCTAAGTTAACCTGAACTAATTCAAAGGATTAATATTAACCTTGTCACAAGTTTAGGGTGTCTAAAGTGTATGTCGTTCATAAAATTGCAGAATTCATCAGAATTGTCTCGCAATCAACATGGCTTCATCGCCTTCCACAATAATCAATTTTTGTGAGACAAACAAGACGTCCAATTTAATGTTTGATCTCCAGTAGGCTAGAGTACAACCCTTCTCTCTTTGCCACCCAACCAATGGTGATCGTCTAACATGCTATGCCTACAAAAAGTGGATACTAGAGAATTAGACTTTATATATGGGTATGGATGGAGCTGCCTTGACGATACGACATGAGAGTTTTCATTTATTAGTGATAAAAATGACACCGTTCGTTTGTAAACTTGCAGCAAAGGAGAAAATTAATCCATGAAATAAAGACGGTAACTTCAAAACCTAAATGATTTTATCTATTTCTTCCAAGACGGTGAAAAGAACGACCAGATCAACCATTGACGTTTATGTAGATCTCCATATCATGGCTATAAGTATTGACTGAGAAATAACTATTTCAATTTTACCAATGAATGGTCACTTCTAAACATAAGGAAAATGATTTAGCTCGAGCGACTAATTTGCCTCCCTATTAAGAAGTTCGTCCCCCACATTTTGTGTTTTCCTCATTCTCTCGCTTCGTTCCTTCACGTATGCTTTGGTACAACTGAAGGGAATATGCCCTAGAGGCACTTAATAAATATAGTTTATTGGCAATATCCCAATCGTTCATTATATGTTTTACACCATGCTATAACTGTATTAAGCGAAAACATTAATACAGGTGTGGTAGATAAACAACCAGGTCCCTAGTAGCCTCTACTATGACTAGTTTCGTTGCACGATTGATGATCGAGGTTTTCCGATCATAGGGCATGGCGCCGGTCGGCAATGGAAGTCATATCGTTAGGAGTAACGATGTGATGGACGTACCCAGTATTTATAGGACATAGTCGTTACGCCTTAAGACCGTGAGACCAACTCTTATTGTTATTCCTGGAAGATACTTTGATCGCACCAAACGTCGTATCTTATTTAGTATGACAATAACGGTGATACTTTTGGGTATCGGAAAGGAGTAGTTGAGACGAGGGGTCAACAGCGGGATTTGTCAGTCCGCATAGCCGGATAGATACTCTAGGGCCCACTCGATGAGATTATGTCAAATGAGTTTGCAAACATGTGACTAGGTCACCAGCTGACATAATATCATAGACGAGTAGAAGATAGCGATGTCGGTAACGAGATCATGCTAGGTATGGAGATATCTGAGAATGATGCTCGGACACGCTAAGTATCGCCATGACAAAGGGCTTAAGACTATACGTCCAGGTTTGATAGATGAAAGTCATTCGTTATATCACAGGGATTAATTCATGGGGTCCAGGCCTACGAGTTAGTCGTCGATCATAGAGGAGTCTTGATCGTACCTGTTATTATATCGAACCGCTAGGGTAACACACTTAAGGGGTTTCGACAAGACAACCGGAAAGGAAAGATCACCGGGAGCGTCCCGGGAGGGGTCCGATGGAGATCAGGCAGCGCCGAAAGAGTTTTCGGAGCTAGGAAAAAATATATATATTATGTTTGATATTAATTAGTGTAATTAATATGCAAATATGATTTTATATATTTATTTTCGAATTTATTTAGACTGATTTCCCTAAATGGGCCTTCTGGTCGAAAGAAGGCCCATGGGGGGGAAAACCCTCAAGGGAATTTTGTGGGGGAGGCTTGGCTAGCCTAGGTGGGCCAAATGGGGCCCACCTAGGGCCGGCGCACCAGCCTTGGCCAAACCAGGCATGTGGGATAGTCCCACATTGCCTGGCTGGCAAGGTTGGCTCCCCCTGGGAGCCTATATAAGAAGGGGCACCCCTGGCCTTTTAATTCACCAATTAATTCCCAATTTCTCTC
Organism: Poa annua; assembly: GCA_026929855.1. Lineage (NCBI taxonomy): Eukaryota > Viridiplantae > Streptophyta > Magnoliopsida > Poales > Poaceae > Poa > Poa annua. Next base: position 29,168,679 of record CM049427.1, on the reverse strand, counting down.
TCGATCTCGTGGTTCCCTTGTCGGAGCCGCGCCGAGTAGAGGAGGGGGATCTCTTCCACCATAGCCCGATGCCGCGCTGATGGTGTTCCGGTCCAAGTCTTCCGCTGCTCGTCCTGGACTGGAGCTTCGGAGGCCGTCGTCTCCACCGTATGTGTGCGACTCCCTGCGAGGTGCTGCGCTAGCGGTACTCGGAGGCCTACTTCCTCCACCCGACCTCGGGGTCATCTTCGTCGCGCCGAGTTCTCCGCGACCTAGAGGTCGGCTACGGCGTCTTCATCGTCAACGCTTGTGCGGGAGCGTAATCCCCGCTATTCGGTCTACGAGGGTATGTATTCCGATCTCCGCCGTACTTCTATATCTGCATAGTGTAGATCTTGGCTAGTTTAAGGATATCGTTGCTAGGAATTTTTTTGTTTTCTGCACGCGATCCCCTTCAGTGGTATCAGAGCCGATCTATCGTAGATATAGTTGTACGCTGTTAGAACCCGTGTTCTGCACGGGGGCACCGTTCCTGTTATTTGCTACCCTCTAGCGTGCACTTGTGATTCCAGCGGCATCGAGTTGATGAAGCGGCCCGGACCGACTTTACGCGTACGCTTACGCGAGACTGGTTCCACTACTGACATACGGCTTGCACCGTATCTGTGGCTGGCGGGTGCCTGTTTCTCTCTCTTTAGTTGGCTTTGCATTTTCAATGGAGGGCCCGAAAGGGATGCTTAAACATGCAATTATTGGATCGTTGTTGTGGTCCTAAGATTCATAGGTATGAAGCGGTTCTATTTACGAAAGCCCCGAGCCACGTAAAATATGCAAAAGATAAAGTAGAAGCGTCTAACTTTATTTTGCAGGGGCTATGTGATATGGTCAAGGTAGGTTTATTAGATTGTTTATAAACTGCGGGCGCCAAGAAGACCATGGCGCAATGGACTATATCACATTGCATTACATTTGATGTTTTGTGTGCATCTTATATTGTGTGATTGTGTGTATAGTATACGTACACGGCGGTAGCTATATAAGATGATCCCTTCAAAATACCACCAGTGTTCTCCCTCCAACGCGCACCACCAAGAAAGTTCTACGTTATGAGGCAGGCCGTGATGATCGGGTGTCAGACATATCTTCGTTCGCATACGGTGGGTGTAAGCCATGTTGCACAAGCGTCAGCGTGGAGGTTATGGTGGCGAGCCTAGCATATTCAGAAATATGGCCTCGGAACAGGGAGACCGAAAGGTCGAGCACGAGTCACAAAATTGGTGTGGCGGACTTTTGTCTACTCTTGAAGTTGTGCCGCCGGCTCTGATGATGAGGGGTGGTGCAATGGATGGGGGTCGTGTAATCGCTTAAACGGCCAGGAGGGATGTTCGTTTGAGTGGGAGTTCGGATAGTTATTTTCTAAAATACTAGAACTCAGAATATAATGAACAGAGTCAGTTTTGCAAACCTTTGTAGATATTAACCATTGTGATAGCATCTTTTCAAATTAGGCGCATTCCTACGATTGAGAAACTTAAAAGGTTGGGTCCAAACTTCATAGTTTTATGCTTTAGCTTGAGGATACTCCTTGTTTAAACCGTTAGCTCTTTGTGTTACAATACCCGCTAGGAGATAAACCCGGAGATTCCGCTAACAAAAGATAATTTTGATTATCGGATTTTGTGCGGATGATATCATCATAGTCCAGTGTATGCTATGATCTCTGCCATAAAGAACCAACAGTGGGTACGAGTTTTTAGATCGCGAACATATGATATGGTCACTAAACTCGGGGTACCCCAAACGTTTGGTTGATGAAGTTTATCAGTACGTTGACTGGTTGTCTTCTCAACCAAGATGGAAGAGAATGCACACATTGAGGGAGCATGTGGCGGTCATACTTAATGACATATGTTCATGATTAATGAACATTGAGACGCCTCGCTCAGCTCAATCACTGGATGACAGACATCGTTGCCAAGTGCAAATCCTCTGTCATAGACTATGTCATGCAAGGGGAATCGTTCACCTTCATGGTTCTTGATTACGGTGGAAGTATCAAGAAGATGAAACAGATCGCCGGAAGTCATCAATGATGATGGTGTATATATGATATACATGTTATGAATGTTTTAGCTAAGCAAGTGCTCGCAGTAGTGACTAAGTCTTGAACTAGTCATGTTTTGTGAAAAACCAGGTTTACTGCTTGAGTAGCTTGAAAGGATGAGGCGACATTGCGTGTTGATAACGGCAGTCAAGTTGTTGTGACGGCCATAGACACTCTCCCTCTAGATTTACCATTTGAATAAATTCTTTATGATCAGGTGTTGGTATGATCGTTACGAGTGTGTCTCCTCTAGCGAGACACTTGTTCATACATGATAGTGACAAATTGGTGTCCTATATTTATGAAGTAATGATCATATGCCGATTTGAATTTAGATGGTAGAAGCTACCACATTCATGATATTCATGCCAAAGGATACAAACTTAATAAAGACACCACATATGTGTGGCACTACCGTTTAGTCATGTCAATGTTATATGCATTAGCTCCACACTGGATGGACCTACAAGTCCTAAGATTTGATCTTTTGACACTTGCAAAATAACTGTGACACCGTTTTCGGAAAACGGGCATATAACTTATTGATAGTCATACATGGAGATGTATGTGGTTCAATGAAGTAATTGACGGGTAGTGGAGACCTTTATTTCGTGAACTTCACTGAACGTTTTGAGTATAGCTTGTTGAGAATCATGCATATGGGTGTATGTGAATCAATGAAGTACTTTAACGTGTAGTGGAAGTCTTTATTTCATAAACTTCATGAATATTCCGAGTAGATATATGGATATCCACTCCGGGGAATGTTAGTCTGAAATTTTGATTCGATCAAACGAAGTTCAGAATGAAGTAGGAAATAAACTTAACAAGAAAATCAAATTCCCGCGATGCATATCGAGGAATAAAGATTTGAGTTATAATGTTGGCACATCATTGGAAGACTTGTGAGAAGAGTTCCACAAATTACGTCGCATGGAACACCATAGTGTTATGGTGTGTTAGGGTGTCGTAATCGCACCCTATCGGATAGTGTGTGGTAAATAAATCTCTTACCGAATTATTGTGATCATTAGAGTCATATGGTAGAAACGTAAACACTCACGTTAGCAAATAGGGAAACCATTTGAATCCATGGAGACAATACCATACGAGTGATGGCATGGCTTTTGAGCCTGGATTGTCGTTTCAGCAATTTAGTGTTTCGATGTAATCGAACCTAAAATGGATTAATCTTTGTAGTATACCCTACCTAAAGAGTTAGTTGGGTACATGTCTCACGACATAGGCAAAATCTTTGCCGGGATATACCTTGCGAAAGAAATAGTTTCTTGTCCGAGGGTATAAGTGAGAAAGAAAGTAGAGCAAGACGAAGTTGGTGAACTTCTTCTCCAAACATCAGAGTGGCGCAATCGAAAGTGTTTTCGGTGTTAGGCCCCACAGCTTGAAAAAGCTAATGATTCAAGATCATGATGTTCTGAGCTCATACTAAGAGCGTAGGCATACGAGGTTGTGTTCCACACTGTGTGTTACGACAATCTTGTTATGGAGGTCATATTAATGGAATATGATAGACCTACGAACTACGAAGAAGAGATGGTGGACCTAAGTCCGAGAAATGGCTATGAGTCATTTATGATCCGAAATAAAATCCATATACGATTACCAGGTATTGACTTGGGAGATCTTCTTGATGGCATCTAGGATGTTAATAGTATATGGAGTTTTATGAGAGAGTAGACATTGAGCAGATTCGATTTGTCGTGAAACAGTTCCGACATACCACATGAGAGTTTGTCTCAAGTGGCGAAACCTAAATCTATTCTGGGTCGTTTAGCAATTACTATAATTTCGGATGAGAAATTGATAGATGGATAAGAAAACCATGGTTATTAATAGTGTAATTAAGAATGGTTTGTAATCCTGAGGATGCTAAACATGTATGCAAACTTCGGTTGTCCATTCATGGGCAGAAGTAAGCATATCGGAGCTGGAATCTTCACTTTGATAATGTGATCAAAGGATTTTGGAGTTGTCCAAAATAGTTGAAGAAACCTACATTTGCTAAGAAGTGAGTGGGAGCAAAGTAGCTTTCCTTGATCTTATATGCGGAAGGCATATTTGAGTGGGAGCTAAGTAGCTTTTCCTTGATCTTATATGCGGAAGGCATATTTGAGTGGGAGCTAGGTGTCATTCGTGATTTGGTATGTAACAACATATTGAATGACACAGATCCTCTAGTAGAGTGTAAAGGATTATTTAAGTGATTAAATTTTCTATGAAATGAAGTTAGGAGTATTAGGCATCCGATTTATAATTGTATAGATCAGAAGGGGCTTAATAACATTAAGACGGAGTATTTCCTAAGTCAGGATTCTGAAGTGTTTCAGAAAAGGATAAGCGAAGAAAGAGGTTCTTGCTTGTATGACCAGGTAAAAGATTAAGTTAATCTTGGCTTTTTCAGTGACAGAAAATGATGTTCGACATTCTCTATGTATCAGACATAGAGTCTATTAGGCTAAAAGCTCGACTTGGTGTGACCCGAGTTCTTGGTTAAAGAACAGGTTCTAGAGTGATCCTTGTGTGGATCAATGAACAAACGTTAAGTTTATTCTTCAGTGTCTATGAGAACTGAAGATAGGTTTTCTAGTAAAGGGTAAGAGTGGAATGGCAACTTGCCGTAAAGCGGTTACGATGATGCAAGTTATTACACTGACCCATGCGACTAGAAATCTCATATAGGAGATGTCCTTTATTTTGAAGATAGACATGGTTAGTTTGCGAAGTCGCATATGAATGCACTGTCGTATAATCTACATAGGTATAGAAATATATCGCGACTTTAGAAGTAGCAAGTGTGATTGGACTGAGTAGTTTTCCGAGCGTAGGTGGTCCCCTTAATAGATCTCTTAGACTTTTAAGGCGCATGCTACGCGAATGCTCGAGTCTCACTCCATCCACTGGGATATATTTCACCGTCATCGTAAGATACGGGATGATGTCAAACTAGGTGACATAGAAGTGTTGCAAAGCACATATAGGTCTCAATGTGTGAGATCTGTTGACTGTATTCCTCTTCCACGAGGCGAGCAGGCACCAAGATGCTATGGGTGTTGAGTTTTTACCAAGTTGTAAACTAGATTAAGTGTTACTCTAGTGCAAGTGGGAGACTGAAGGGAATATGCCCTAGAGGCACTTAATAAACATAGTTTATTGGCAATATCCCAATCGTTCATGATATGTTTTACACCATGCTATAACTGTATTAAGCGAAAACATTAATACAGGTGTGGTAGATAAACAACCAGGTCCCTAGTAGCCTCTACTATGACTAGTTTCGTTGCACGATTGATGATCGAGGTTTTCCGATCATAGGGCATGGCGCCGGTCGGCAATGGAAGTCATATCGTTAGGAGTAACGATGTGATGGACGTACCCAGTATTTATAGGACATAGTCATTACGCCTTAAGACCGTGAGACCAACTCTTATTGTTATTCCTGGAAGATACTTTGATCGCACCAAACGTCGTATCTTATTTAGTATGACAATAACGGTGATACTTTTGGGTATCGGAAAGGAGTAGTTGAGACGAGGGGTCAACAGCGGGATTTGTCAGTCCGCATAGCCGGATAGATACTCTAGGGCCCACTCGATGAGATTATGTCAAATGAGTTTGCAAACATGTGACTAGGTCACCAGCTGACATAATATCATAGACGAGTAGAAGATAGCGATGTCGGTAACGAGATCATGCTAGGTATGGAGATATCTGAGAATGATGCTCGGACACGCTAAGTATCGCCATGACAAAGGGCTTAAGACTATACGTCCAGGTTTGATAGATGAAAGTCATTCGTTATATCACAGGGATTAATTCATGGGGTCCAGGCCTACGAGTTAGTCGTCGATCATAGAGGAGTCTTGATCGTACCTGTTATTATATCGAACCGCTAGGGTAACACACTTAAGGGGTTTCGACAAGACAACCGGAAAGGAAAGAGATCACCGGGAGCGTCCCGGGAGGGGTCCGATGGAGATCAGGCAGCGCCGAAAGAGTTTTCGGAGCTAGGAAAAAATATATATATTATGTTTGATATTAATTAGTGTAATTAATATGCAAATATGATTTTATATATTTATTTTCGAATTTATTTAGGCTGATTTCCCTAAATGGGCCTTCTGGTCGAAAGAAGGCCCATGGGGGGGAAAACCCTCAAGGGAATTTTGTGGGGGAGGCTTGGCTGGCCTAGGTGGGCCAAATGGGGCCCACCTAGGGCCGGCGCACCAGCCTTGGCCAAACCAGGCATGTGGGATAGTCCCACATTGCCTGGCTGGCAAGGTTGGCTCCCCCTGGGAGCCTATATAAGAAGGGGCACCCCTGGCCTTTTAATTCACCAATTAATTCCCAATTTCTCTCTCGATCTCGTGGTTCCCTTGTCGGAGCCGCGCCGAGTAGAGGAGGGGGATCTCTTCCACCATATCCCGCTGCCGCGCTGCTGGTGTTCCGGTCCAAGTCTTCCGCTGCTCGTCCTGGACTGGAGCTTCGGAGGCCGTCGTCTCCACCGTATGTGTGCGACTCCCTGCGAGGTGCTGCGCTAGCGGTACTCGGAGGCCTACTTCCTCCACCCACCTCGGGGTCATCTTCGTCGTCTTCGTCGCGCCGAGTTCTCCGCGACCTAGAGGTCGGCTACGGCGTCTTCATCGTCAACGCTTGTGCGAGAGCGTAATCCCCGCTATTCGGTCTACGAGGGTATGTATTCCGATCTCCGCCGTACTTCTATATCTGCATAGTGTAAATCTTGGCTAGTTTAAGGATATCGTTGTTAGGAAATTTTTTGTTTTCTGCACACGATCCCCTTCAACATCAACTCTATTGTTTCTCTCATTGTGGGCCTGTAAAAGAACACACGTGGTGACTACCCACGAAGAAGCTGTAGAGAAAGACACTCCTCTAAACCTGCCAATCTCGCAACCATGGAATCCATAGAGAATATCAATTCTGAGCTCAAATGGGTTTGTTCATGTTGCATAGTTCCGGGTGATTTTCTACTCAGTGAAGGGCGATGCATCCATTTTAATGTGATAGGTTAGTGTTTTTTTTTTGGAATTTTGTATGCTGCGAACATTGTTTTGACATGTTCCAAGTGAGAATGGTGTTTATTGTGTACCCATGAGCAACATGTTGCAAAGTTCCAGACTTATCATTCATTGGAATTTGTAAATGTGTTTATGTGTTGCTGTCATAGCTGGTCAATTAGTTGTAGAGCTTGGTTTTAATACTGCTTGAATCAATCGTCGTACATTTTTTTTATGTTTTGTTGCAACTCTTTGGGCATTGTTGAGTTGGTGACTTAAAGGCATCTTTGGTTCACAGGAGTTGAAAAACAGAGGAATATTAAAACAACATAAAAATAAAATGTCATGACATGTGACCTACGAGAAAAAAAAAACACAAGAACTGGTCACACCAGTTCTTTATAGAAAAAAAAACAAGAAATTAGGATTTTCCCTCAGCACAGAAAAATACATGAATTTTACATAGAGTTGGATACAAGACATAGTGGTCACTGATCTCATGGAAAAATTCCTATGAGATTATAGTATACGAAAGCATTTCATAGGAATTTTGGACATTTCATTCCTTTGAACCAATTAGACTCTATAGAAAAAAAAATTATGAAACTCTTTTCAAAAATCTTAAACCAAAGAGGCCCTAAAAATATTGTCGGACGACCCTCTCTGAAACCCATAGAAGATCATCCAATCTGAACACGTCAGTTCAAGTTCCCCACGCTTCCTCCCTTGCCCCTCTTCACTCCTTCCCATTTTACCGTTTGAGGTCACCGACCTCAGATGCAAACAAGACCAGTACAGTCCAAGGGCAATCTCGTCATTGCGCCCCCACACTCTGCCACTGCCACCACAGTGGCCACGCCCTACTGCGCCTGTTTTAAATCCTCTGCCGCTCTCCTCCGCCGTCTCCCTCCCCCCTTCGCTCCGCTTCCCTCACAACCGCTCCGATTCATCGTCGACCTCCCCCACACCATTTCCCCGACTCTCCCACCGGCCGTCCAGATCGGCAGGCCGGAGGAGGGATGGCGTACATGTGCGCGGACAGCGGCAACCTCATGGCCATCGCGCAGCAGGTGATCCAGCAGCAGCAGCAACAGCACCAGCAACAGCAGCGGCACCACCACCACCACCACCACCTGCCGCCGCCGCCAATGCCGTCCGCCCAGCCGACCCCGCACGGCCAGATCCCGGGCTCGCTGCCCTACGGCGCCGCATCCGCGGCGTGGCCCCAGACGGAGCACTTCTTCTCCGACGTGTTCGGCGCGTCCGCCGCCGCCGACACCGTCTTCTCCGACCTCGCCGCCGCCGCGGACTTCGACTCCGATGGCTGGATGGAGAGCCTCATAGGGGAGGCGCCCGTGTTCCAGGACTCGGACCTCGACCGCCTCATCTTCACCACTCCGCCGCCGCCCGTCCCGCCTCCGGCCGAGGCCATCGCCGCCGCCGCCGCGCAGGCGCAGGCCGAGAATGCGCGGCCGGCCTCTCTCCCGCCGGTTGCCGCCTCCAGGCAGGCGGCGTGTTCTTCTCCGAGCCCCGTAGACGATTCCTGCTCGGCTCCCATCCTCCAGTCTCTCCTCGCCTGCTCCCGTGCCGCGGCGACCAACTCACGCCTCGCCGCCGCGGAGCTCGTCAAGGTCCGCGCAGCCGCCAGCGACTCGGGGGACCCCGCGGAGCGCGTGGCCTTCTACTTCTCCGACGCGCTCGCTCGCCGCGTCTGCCCGGCACCGTCCCCCGCAGCGGCAACGGCGTCGGACCCGCGGCTCGCCTCCGACGAGCTCACGCTGTGCTACAAGACGCTCAACGACGCCTGCCCCTACTCCAAGTTCGCGCACCTCACCGCCAACCAGGCCATCCTCGAGGCCACGGGCGCGGCCACCAAGATCCACATCGTTGACTTCGGCATCGTGCAGGGCATCCAGTGGGCGGCGCTGCTCCAGGCGCTGGCCACGCGGCCCGAGGGGAAGCCGTCCAGGATACGCATCTCCGGCGTCCCTTCGCCGTACCTGGGGCCACAGCCCGCGGCGTCCCTCGCCGCAACCAGTGTCCGCCTCCGCGACTTCGCCCAGCTCCTTGGGGTGGACTTCGAGTTCGTGCCGTTGCTTCGGCCAGCGCACGAGCTCGACGAGTCTGATTTCTGCGTCGAGCCCGATGAGGTCGTCGCCGTCAACTTCATGCTCCAGCTGTACCACCTTCTCGGCGACTCCGACGAGCCGGTCCGGCGCGTCCTCCGTCTCGCCAAATCGCTCAACCCAGCGGTGGTGACCCTGGGGGAGTACGAGGTCAGTCTGAACCGAGCTGGGTTCGTCGACCGATTTGCCAATGCACTGAGCTACTACCGGTCAGTGTTCGAGTCACTGGACGTGGCCATGGCACGGGACTCCGAGGAGAGGGCGACCATGGAGCGGTGCATGTTCGGGGAGCGCATACGGAGGGCCGTCGGACCAGGGGAGGGCGCTGACAGGACGGACAGGATGGCCGGCAGCGGCGAGTGGCAGACACTCATGGAGTGGTGCGGCTTCGAGCCAGTACGACTCAGCAACTACGCCATGAGCCAAGCTGATTTCTTGCTCTGGAACTACGATTCCAAGTACAAGTATTCGCTTGTGGATCTGCAGCCTGCCTTCTTGTCGCTGGCATGGGAGAAACGGCCGTTGCTCACGGTGTCTGCTTGGCGGTGAGGAGCTCTCCTCCTTGTATTTGCTCTTGTGAGCCTAGGAAATCAGTAGGAAATCGTTTTGAAGCTTCTGTATTAGTTTGGTACTGTGTTTAGGGCAATGGTAATGACTAGATGGTATAATTGGGGAAATTTAGTTGAATTAGTTCGTGAGGTGCTTGTTTTGCAGCATGTTATAGCTTGTTGATTAGAGCAAATTTAGTGCTAATTGTATATGAACTCATGGCATGATTCCTATAGAAGGAGACTGATTGCTCATGTTACTTTTTTTTTTGAAATTATGCTCATGTTACTTTTGGATGGTAATTGATGGCATGGATGCACAATAAATGACAATATGCATCAGAACATTTTCTAAAATCAACTTATAGGTTCTAATGTTTTTTTCAAGGTGAGAGGGATAAGCGCTCAGCATTTCGTAACTAAGTTATAAGTATCACTTGAACCTGTATGATGGGTTATAGTGGTGGTATAATTCTCAATTTGAAGTCGTCATTTGCTTAGTGTCCTTACATGTCCTAATTTGTGTGTTTTTTCAGGGACCTGGTGATTTCACCCTTTCTCTTTGAATCTACCTTTTTTAATTACAGTTGTCCATTTCTATTGTAGACAATCAACTATAGCGAACGTATTATTCTTTATCGGTTGCCGGTACAAAGTATTGACTGTAACTCATGTCATTGTATACTATATTTACTAATCTGCAATCTGAGATTTACAGTGCAATTAGTAGTTCAAACTTCCAATCCTACATTCATTTCATATCTACCAAATCAATCAAAACATACATAGTATTTTTTTATGAGTCATCTCATAAGACAGCATGATCTGTAGCTTGTCGCATTACATCTTGTGTACTATAATAGTGTGTAGTTTGGAATTCAGAAATGTGCAAAGCTCCACACAACCTCTCTGTACAGTTTTAGTCTTGATGGTGTATTGATGTGCAGACTAGATTGATGGATAATTTTGGCTGATTGATGATTGGCAGATCCGATTATATTTAGTCCCAAGCTTCTCTTCACTTGATGGCTGTAACTGTTAGCAACCACATATTTCCACTCTCAAGTTTATCTTTGACCATGTCTTCCAAGTATTTTCTACAACTTCCCTGGCTCAGTGGCTACATCTGAGTTTAGTTAACTTCAGATAACTTGAATTCCTGGCAACCCCATTTCTTCACACAACAGCTTATTTTGATGTGCTCCATAGCCCATAGTCTATGACTCGATGTGAGGTGATGTTGTTATTCTAGCACTCCATTTTCTATGTTCAAGCTGCAAGCTGTCCCCAGCAAGCGTTAGAAAATGTTGCGTTTTATCTTGACCGAGAAGGTAGCATCTTTTCGTGACGCTTGCTTGCCCTTTCTTCCGGAGCTCTTATCCTGGACCGGCTTTTGCACAAGAGATTTTTGCATACACGCACGCATACCTGCTGTTGTTTTCAGGTTCTTCCGGTTTCTTAGACTAAGTTGCCTCGTTCGCCTTTTACAGTTTTACTAAATAGGAAGGTTTGTCATGGCCATCCAAATTGCTAATCTTCAGAATATATGGCAAACGTTTCACTGTCCTTGACTCTGACGTAAGGAAATTCTGAACTTGGCATGGCCCATATCAGTGGAAGTACACACATTTCAGTGTTCACGACAATTTCTGCAGTTTTTTTTTTGGGGGGCAGTGGTGTTATGTTTCCTGAAACTAGTTCTTCCTTGCTTAGCTACACTTCATTTTTCAAATTGCAGAGAGGAAGTGCAGCAGAAAAGGTGTAACTTTTGGAAGTGCTTGGTGTGGACACAAACTTTGACTCTCGGTAGCCCATGCCCTCATGGCCTCATTGATCTGGTGGCCACCTGGAGCTGTCGCACTAGGTTTTCCGAATGACCAGCACAGCCATTTTCGTGAGGATGGAGTTCAACGGGAGTGGCGTCTAGTCGGCCAACTATCTGCAGTTCTGAACTTCTGATCATCACAACTCCTTGACCGGCCGGCTTGACATTTTGGGCGCTGATTCGACTGGATCCGCCCGTGCAGTCGTGCGCCGGTCGCCTGGTGCTCCCCACTGGGCGTGCATCTGCGTCGGAAAGCTCATAGCCACTTTGATCGTGTCTTGAGTACTGAGTTGGTAGTGCATCGTGTATGCTGACTGTTTTGGTCTGGCTTTACCAAAACCTGAAGCTCCAAAAGGGCCGGAGGAGATCGTACCGAACCTATGTCATGCTCCAGGATCTGGGCGACACGTTGTAGGCGGTATATGAAACGGCAAGTGCAGCATTGAGGATGAATGACTGATGACGGCTACATAGTGTCACTTCCTTTCCATCAGCTGCATGGCCAAATTTAGGGTATATTTGGATTGCTGGAATTCAGAAACCTGTATAAAAATAGAAAAGAAACATAAGATTGGGATGCCATGCATGTTGAATTTATATCAGATTTGAAGATAAGAGAATTTTCTAAGATGTGTCTTCGGATAATGCACAAGTATCAAACACGGAAATTTCACATGACTGGGGAGAAAGAGAGTAGAGATAATGAGAGTGTAAATGGATTGGACTTGTCAAACAGAAAATAAAATGAGGCGTAAGGTCGTGTTGAGATTTCTATGCTCTGGAGAGCAGAGAAGTATGTTCTGCTGAAATTTGGAGACCTCAATCCTATAATCATTCAATCAAACAAAACCCTTATGAAGCAGCAAGTTAGATTTCTAGCCTATATTCAAGTAGGCCATTATGAAGGCATGATTGTGAATATAGTCAACAATTAATGGTATGCTTGAATCCAAGCTGAACCTATACACCAACATACATAAGAAAGAACATAAATTCAGCAATGAAGAGCAATAAATGTGAAACAAACATTGTTTTGGTGCTATATCATGTGCTAAATGTTAACTATCAAATCATTTCTTAACATTTTGAATAGTGAACTAAGCTACTAGTGCACATAAACACATTAGATCGTCAAAAAATATGGTCTAATATTTGTCCTGGATATATACAATATATTTACGAGCACTTGAACCGGAACTAAGGGTGTATTATCCTTGTATTATAACAATCCTTTTCTTTTTTGAGGAAAATACTTCTTCTATCTTTTAGCACCCCGGAATGGGTAGCCCATCTCCTTGAAGCGGTTCCGGTGCAGAAAACAATAATTTTTCTAGCGTATGAAACTCTAACTAGGCAGGATCTATCTATCTAGTACATGTGATAACGGTGGCGGAACGGGTTACATTACCTCCATGTAGACCGATAGCGGGGATTACGCTCCCGCACAAGCGTTGACGATGAAGTCGTAAGTAGCCGACCTCGAGGTCGCGGAGACCCTGCCGCGACGATGTAGACAATGACGTCGGGGTCTCGACGATGACCTGCGTCGACGGGCGTCGGGCGAAAGATGGCGAGGTGCCGGCGTCAGGGGGGGGGGGGGGGGGGAGGCGCCGGCGGCAGGGCAGCGGCTGTGCTGCTGGGTGGACGAGACGACGTCGCCCAGCCTCGTCAAAAGAGTTGCCTCCGAGCACTCGCAAACACTCGGAGTTTAACAACAACCCCCGATCATTCAGATCCAGCTGAAATCGCAGTAGTAGAACTTTTCTGGAATCCCGAAGGGCAACGGCGCCCGACGGTATAGTTTTGGTGGAGCGGGAGGGCAAAACGGGCGGAGAAGCAACTCAGTCGGCCTGCTATACAATTAATTGTATTTTTTTGTAATTAATCCAATTAATATGACTTGCTATATAAAGGGGGGAGGGGGTGTGCAAACACCTTGCCTCCCCCATGTGGGACTAAAAGAAAAAGGAGGGGAGGGGGGTTCGGCCGCACCACCTAGTCCGAATTGGACTAGGGGCCCAAGCCCCCTTCCTCCTTTGGTTGGTGCGGCTCCCTCTTGGGCCCTCTCAGGGCCCATGTAGGTGGGCTGCCCCTTTTCCCTTTATTAATTAATAATTAAAATAATATAAAATATAATTAATTAATAATTAATATATTTAAATACTATTTAATATCCCATGACTCCGAAACATTTTCCGAACCACCCGAACAACTTTCGGACATTCCTGGAACCCTTCCAGACCTTCCCGGAACTCCTTCCGGACCACCGGAACTCTTTCCGAATCATTCTCTCTCCAACAAAATCCTATATTATTCCAGAACCTATCTCCTGGCGTCGTTAAGACCTTAAGTTTGTTACGCTATGGTTCGAGAACACTCCAGACATGGTCGAGACACTCCACTCACCAATGACCGTCAGGGATACCTGGATGCATATGACGCCCCCTGTGCATTCTATGAATATCGTCGTTGAATCATAAACATGATATTCATTCCCTTTGTTTCTGTGATACTACCTTGCCCGAGATATGATCGTAGACATCCGATGTCTTTGTTGTATCTCGTTACCGACAAGGTTATTAACTCGGCTGTGATATTACATCTCCATGACCTAGTCATAAGCTGCGCAGCTATATAGATGCAATCTCACCGAGTGGGTCCAGAGTATTTTTCTATTACAAGAATGAACAAATACTGCTCTTGATCCTTGCGTCTCAATACTCTTTCGGGATACCCAAGATGGACACCGTTATTGTCATGCTAAATAAGACACAAACGTTTGATGCTCTGAAAGTACCCCTACGAAGTACTAATAAGTACGGTCTCACGGTCTAAGGAATAAGCTATCATATTCTTATCTATTGCAAATGACAAACATCGTAACACGATCTTATTGCAATACTTTGCGTATGTCCATCACCTTATTCAACTAATAAGATGACCCCATTGTCAATCGACGTCATTGTTCTTGATCGGGAATCTCGATCAACTGTTACTCAATGGACTAGTTTATATAGAGGCTTACTAGGGACCTAGGTTGTCCATGTACCACACGTGTATTAATAATTCCGATTAATACAGTTATAGCATAATACACAAACTTATTATAAACTTATGAGATAATGCAATAATACTACTTATTTATTTGCCTCTAGGGCATATCTCCTTCAGTCTCCCATTTGCACTAGAGTACAAATAAACTAGCTGCATTTTACTTCATCAAAATCCCTTATCAAATAAGCGTCATATGATAATGCTTGCTTGTTACTTTGACAATCTGTACAATACATAATTGTGCGTTCTTTTGCGATTCATTGATAACAACTCGCTTGATACCACCATGTTATCCAATAACATATATGCAAATACCGTAACTAAGTGAGACTTCTGTTTCCCAGCGCTTACTCTGATTCTGCTAACCAGATAACTGCCTTGAAAACACACTCAGTCATAGAGAGCCCCTTGTAACAATTACAAACTCGCGATATCTACATACTTTCACACCTCTCTAGAAAACTGCACATTCCAATGTAAATCTAATAACTAACGCACTTCTACTTCCAGTAAAATCTAAATTTACTTTTATAACTACTCTTTTTCTAAGAACATCGGTCATATTTCATCGAGCAGATAATATGGTTTCTGTATGATGTCTAACAATAGACGAACATATCATACAATCACTATTACCGTATATCATTACTCTTAATGATTAATTGGATTTCTAAGGACCATGCTTTTGATTCTATTCTGACTCCTCAGATATATCCAAAAACAACTCAACTAACTATTTAAAATTCTTGTTCTATTCCAAATAGATACTAACTTTTAAATAGTTTCACAACTTCATCCTTCTTATCAATTCTACTGGTACAATTTCAATATGTGTCATTTACACAAGATGAATTCAGCTTCCACTCAAATTATGTCTCCACATATTTGAGAACACAAGCTCCCACTCAAATTATGTCTCCACACATTTGAGAACACGAGCTCCCACTCAAAAATATGTCCTTACATATTCCACCTGAGTAAACTAACTTTGACTCCCACTTAAATTCACAATTTATCTCGACATTTTGGTCAAACCAAAATCATTGATCTCTTATCAATTCGAATTCAATACAAACTACAGTATTACATTAATACAAATCCCACAGACTCCAAGCATGTCTATATAAATGTAGTCAACAAATTTGATCTTGTCCAAGACACATTTCTTAACAAAACATGATTCCACATCTTTCTTATAGTTACATTTCTTATACAACACTTTATATGATGATTAAAAAATATTATTCTTCTAATAAGAATTGTAGCAACAATTATTGTTTTAATCCTTTCAAATGTAACTTGGATTTTCAGGCTAAAAAGCCTTTGTTCGTATTCTGATATTTTCTCAACTTTCTTTGTATTCATAAAGTGCACCTTGATCTGTCAACAAGATCTGAAACACTTAATATTATGCTGTGACCTTATAGCAATATTAAATATAACAACACTTTATTTAGAAGCTTCTTTCATGAAAATATTATGATCTTTACGAAGAGGATTGCAAGCATAAAACAATTTTCTAGTCTCCTTCACTCTTAATCACCAAATTTTCATTTGTAGACATATGCCTTTTGGAACACTTTCCAATATTCTACTTTTATGAATATAGGTATGACACCTTATTTCAAGCTTCTAATTCCAATTCATAAACCATAATTTGAAAAATCATATTTTCCTCGGAATTACATAGACAACAAATCAAGTTTTGTTTCTATTTGGTTTTGGAATACACTCTCATCCAATGTGAGCAATCTACAAAGAACTATTCATGTATATTCTGAATTATCATATAATCATATACATTCGACACTATTGTCGATCACACAGATTTTCGTTGGGAAAAATATCTATTTAAAGTGGGCATCGACTATAATGTTTCGAACATGTTAAGAGATTCTAAGACAGATTCTGACAGACCACACTTTATCTAAAAATAGAGTATGATTATAATACCTCACATATCACCATATATGATATTATAATATTGTGAAACAAATTTCCACAAGTCTTTTGTGTTGAAACCTTAATTCAAAAATATTGTCCTTTGATCGAATCTTGTGAATACAATATTCACTAATCTCTCTTCTAAAAAACCCCATTTGATCTCTTATCAAATTAATTTCAGACTCATGATTTATTAGGCAAATATACTTATTCACCAATAATCATAGAAGAATTCGGATCAAGCAAAAAAAACACCATTTAATTAATTTAATAATCATTTGAAATGACTCTTAATTAATTTCCTTTCGTATTGAAATTTCAATACTACATTTCAAACTTAATAAATTCGGCACTCGAAATACTTAAATGGGCCAAAAATATCCGTTACTTCTTTCATTGCCTTTATGACTAAATTCGATGGCGTTAGTTCTAGTAACATAACTTTTATTCATCGGACACATAATTTTATCATTTCTACAATTATGAATGTTATCATACAAGTGATGTAATTGAGATGTGAAACCTTTATTCATCATATAAAACAACTGGCTTGTTCCATAACATAAAACAACTGAACTTGTCTTTTTACATGAATAACTTTGTCTTGTAACAATCAAGACACTGAACACACTTCCTCACTATTACAAAAGATCTTATAAAAAACTATTAATGATAACTATGATAACTTGAGGACGTGAACACCAATGGCCATCAACTTCCTTGATCACAATCTTCAGCGCCAGGTCACATCAAAATTCCCGCATATATGTAATAATCAGGACCTGTTTCACAAACAGAACAAGTATCAAATACTTTATCATATATCAAAAGGCGAATTCATAATTCTGTATATATCAAATATATACCTGTAGCATCGAAAATTTCTCCTTCGATGGAATCAACTTTCAGAGATTTGAATTCGGACACGAACTTGTAGAAGTTCATATTGTCGGCATTCAAAATGTACTTGCGTACATGCTTCTCATAGCTTGGAGGCAGAGATATCAGGACGGTCTGAATGGCACATGAATCTGCCATCCAGTATTCGAAGACCATCGTCAGCTGGAAGTAGATGTCATAAAATCTCTTCAAATGAGTCTCCAGACAGGTATGCTCCTCCATATGAATGGTTTGGAACATTCTAAACTGGCCGAATTGCTCACGCTTCAATTTATCTCGGAAGTGTGTCTTTATGCATCAATCATGACGCATGGCTCCTTGCGTCGAAACAACTCTTTCAACTCAGATGCTAGGCATACGGTCATGGTGATCTCCACTTCGATGAATATGTCTCGACGCCTACGGAAATCATCTTCCTCCTCCTCGCTTGCAGAATCTCCTGGTCTTTCTCCTAACGCTTCATCGAGAACATACAAGATGTTGTTGTGTTCGAGGATATTTCCAAAACCCTTGTACCAGCTGATGAAGTCGGACCCGTCGGCTTCTAAGGTAGAATTCAGGCTCTTGAGGAAGTAACCGAAGTATAGTTGCGTAGTCTACAGATGTGATCGCAAAAGTGGTAAGGTAAAGTTTATAATATAGGTGAGTTTTAGTTTATAATCATATTATCAAACACACCCCACCAAAATTATTATCCCTAAAACAATAATGGTGATTACACGACCCTCATTCATCACAGCCGGCGGCACAGCTTTAAAGGTGGACATAAAATGTCGATCACAACAACTCTGTGACTCATGCTCGATCTTTCGATATTACCGTGTTCCGAGGCCATATCTGCATATGCTAGGCTCGCCAATCAAATCTCGAAGACCCTGCGCATGCAACATGGCTTACACCCACTGTATGTGAACGACGATATGTTTGACACCCGATCGTCACGGCCTGCCTCATAACGTAGAACTTTCTTAGTGGTGCGCAACGAGGGAGAACACAATTTTGGTATTGGTTAGGAATCATCCTATTTATGATGCTACCGTTGTATATCTAACATATAATCAACCAATAGGATGCACACACAACATCACACAATAATGATGCAATGAAGTGCGATGTGACATGGTCAATGCGCCTGGACCTCCATGGCGCCATGTGCTTGGCCCCGGCACCGCGGCATAGCTCCGAGTCTACGGAGCCCTCCATTGCCTTCGATAGTACGAGTAATATTAAACTTACCGTAACCATGTCACATAAAATAACGCCTCTGCAAAACAAAGTTAGACGCCTCTAGCTTTATTTAGTTTTGCAAGTTTTACGTGGCATATAGGCTTACTCGTATGAAAACCGCTTCCCTACCTACGAACTTTGTACCACAACGTCGATCGTATAATTGCATGTTTAAACATCTCTTTCGGGCCCTCCATTGAAAATGCTTTGCCGACTAGAGAGAGAGAAACAGACACCCGCCAGACACAGATACGGTGCAAGCCGTATGTCAGTAGTGGAACCAGTCTCGCGTAAGCGTACACGTAAAGTCGGTCCGGGCAATTTCATCAACTCAATACCAAAGGCATCACAAGTGCACGCTAGAGGGTAGCAAATATAAGAAAGACGTCCTCATTAACATGAGTTCTAACCGTACCAGCAGTACTACGCATAGATCGGCTCTGATACCACTGAAGGGGTTCCGGTGCAGAAAACAATAATTTTTCTAGCGTATGAAACCCTAACTAGATAGGATCTATGTATCTAGTACATGTGATAACGGTGGCGGAACGGGTTACATTACCTCCATGTAGACCGATAGCGGGGATTACGCTCCCGCACAAGCGTTGACGATGAAGTCGTACGTAGCCGACCTCGAGGTCGCGGAGAACTTGCCGCGACGATGTAGACGATGACGCCGGGGTGTCGACGAATGACCTGCGTCGACGGGCGTCGGGCGGAAGATGGCGAGGTGCCGGCGTCGGGGGGTGGGGGGAGGGAGGCGCTGGCGGCAGGGAAGCGCCAGTGCTGCTATCTAGGCGAGACGACGTCACCCAGACTCCTCAAAAGAGTTGCCTCCGAGCACTCGCAAACATACGGAGCTTAACAACAACCCCCGGTCATTCAGATCCAACTGAAATCGCAGTGGTAGAACTTTTCTGGAATCCCGCAAGGCAACGGCGAGCGACAGTATAGCTTTGGTGGAGAGGGAGGGCAAAACGGGTGGATAAGCAACTCGGCCGGCCTGCTATACAATTAATTGTATTTTTTTGTAATTAATCCAATTAATATGACTTGCTATATAAAGGGGGGAGGGGGTGTGCAAACAACTTGCCTCCCCCATGTGGGACTAATGGAAAAAAGGAGGGGAGGGGGATTCGGCCGCACCACCTAGTACGAATTGGACTAGGGGCCCAAACCCCTTCCTCCTTTGGTTGGCGCGGCTCCCTCTTGGGCCCTCTCAAGGCCCATGTAGGTGGGCTGCCCATTTTTCCCTTTATTAGTTAATAATTAAATTAATATAAAATATAATTAATATATTTAAATACTATTTAATATCCCGTGACTCCGAAACATTTTCCGAACCACCCGAACAACTTTCGGACATTCCTGGAACCCTTCCAGACCTTCCCGGAACTCCTTCCGGACCACCGGAACTCTTTCCGGATCATTTCTCTCTCTCCAACAAAATCCTATATTATTCTAGAACCTATCTCCTGGTGTCGTTAAGACCTTAAGTTTGTTACGCTACGGTTCGAGAACACTCCACACATGGTCGAGACACTCCGCTCACCAATAACCGTTAGAGATACTTTGATGCATATGACGGCCCCTGTGCATTCTACGAATATCATCGTTGAACCATAAATATGATATTCATTACCTTTGTTTCTGCGATAATACCTTGCCCGAGATATGATCGTAGACATCCGATGTCTTTGTTGTATCTCGTTACCGACAAGGTTATTAACTCGGCTGTGATATTTGTCGTGGTATCGGCATAATTGATAGGGGACGGGGGTCCTCTAGCCTACGTATGGATTGTGGGGAAGAAGGTTGGTGTCGTCGAGGACGGGATTGAACACGGCGAGTTTACCCAGCTTCGGATCCCACAGCGGTGGCGAGATCCTACGTGCTGCTATAATTCACTATGAGGCAATATCCGTGAACAGGTTACAATGTGTATGATGCGTATTGAAGCGTGCCCTAAAGGCTCCCTGGTGGCCGGCTTATATAGGAGGCCAGACCCCAGGGTACAAGGCAAGTACTTGTCCGGTAAGTAATCAGAGTCCTAGACCTAGCCGGCTTAGTTGCCGCCTTCCGTCTTGGGCTTGATGGCTTGATGGGCTTCGGCCTTCCGCCTTCCTTGGACCGTCCGCCTACTTCCTTGTACGTCAGCTATCTGGGCCGCCCGGCAGGCTTCAGCCTTGCCACCCTTGGGCCACCCTGGACTAGCCGGATTGATCCATGTTGATGATACCCCTAGTTGATATATCCCCAACATTAGCCCCTAGAAGGGTTGAAGTTCTCCAGGCGCCGGCTTCTTCTTGATTCTTCATTTGCCAATGTTGGCGGCTGCAGGACTTGAACCATTCTGAAAATTAACGAGGCATACGTGTCTTGATATTGACACGCGGCCGCCTTTATCCAACATGGGAAAAAGACGGCTACTTCACAATCTCCCCGAGCATTCTTCTTGACGGATTCCACTTAGCCGGCTCACGACAGTTTGAAAAACGGCCTAGGCGGGAATCTCGCCATGATCACGAATCGCGGGAAAAGAGGAGGCGTGGAGATCGTGCGATCATGCGCCGCAGCGGATGCTGGACACGTGTCCGACTAAAAACGCCGTTTGCACAGGGAGCAACGCCTGGACCTATAAATAGGGAACCGAACGATTCATTTTTGCACCCCTGCCTTTGCTCTCCTCGACCTCTTGCCTTTGCACTTCCCTGCTTCTTGCTCTGAGCGAACTCCGGCGAGTGCTCTCCTCCGACGACCTCCGCGCATGGCGATGTCCACCGGCCAAGACATCCCCTCCACATCGTCCAGTGGTCCGGCGACCGAATCCGCACCCGTGGCAGCGATGGGTGGCGCGGTATCTCGCCCCGCGACGGCGGCGACGGGCAATGTCGCCACCGTCGCCTCTCGGATTCCTACCGCGCGCGCGTCGGCGGCGGTCTCCTCGGCTCCTCCATCTTCCACCGTGGCGATGGCGGCGAGAGGCGCTCCCGTCGACGAGGAAGAGGAAGCGGCGGACCTCGGGTCCCTCTACTGGCTTCCCTCCATAGTCGACGAAGACGCCCTCCAAGACTTGGAGGTCGTCGGCTATCTCCCCACTCGGGAAGACTGCGAATGGAGATCCGCCTTGGGAGACGTCATCCCGGCTCCGAAAGCCGGGGAACGGGTAATCCTCACCTCCCATCTAGTTAGGGGAATGGCTCTGCCGCCTTCCGCCTTTTTCAGCGAGGTCTTAGATCACTATGGGCTCCAGCCCCACAACATAGCGCCCAATAGCATCTTAGTCTTAGCCGGCTTCACAGCTCTGTTCGAGGGCTACCTAGGTATTAGGCCTAGCTTAGACTTCTTCAGATACTTCTTCCGTTGCCGGCGTCAGACCATGCCGGACGGCGGGCTGGCAACCTGCGGCAGTGTCACTTTCAACTGCCGCCAGGGCCGCCAATGGTATCCTAAGATACCATATCTTGAATCCGTCAAGGGCTGGACCTCCACATTCTTTTACTGCCAAGATATGGCAGCTCCGGGCCGCCAATTTGGCATCCCGGAATTCGTCAACGCGCCGCCTATGCCCAGGCCATGCTAGGACGAGGCGGTGCCCAAGCTGACGGAGGAACTCCGCCTTTTTCAATGGCGGATTGAATTCATCACCCGGACGATGGCTCCCCCCCTGCTGGATGGGGTCGACACCGTCATCTGCTGGCTCGGCCGGCAGATTCTCCCCCTGCGGTACAGCCCGCACAAAATGTGTCAGTATTCGCCTACTGCCACGGCCTCTCTCCGCGTAAGCGAAGAGAGGTTGCCGGTTGCCGACCTGGCGTTCCGGCTCCGCAGCCTCGTCAAGGCGGGGCTGGTGAAGGCGGTGGAGGGCGTGCCCATGCACACCCACGACAACCCTCCCCTCGAGGTAGATATCTTGCTCCTTGCCCCTTTTTGATAGCTTCGCCGGCTAATCTTGAGTTCCATTAACACTTGTCTTATTTTTCAGCTCTCCGACTTGGGGGAGGATGACCTGGCTCCCGACTTTTACGAGTCAGAAGCCGGGAAGACTAAGAAGCGCAAAGCATCCGGTGCCGCTTCCTCCACGACGATCGCCGAGAGGAAGAAACGGATCGCGACGGCTACCGAGCCGGCTCTCGTCAACATTGACGAGAACGCGGGGATTAACATCCCCCGAAGGTACTCAATTTTGCCTTTAACAGTCGACGAGCTCCTTCAGCACTGGCACCCAACTGACTGCTTGCTGTTTTATTGACAGGGAGAGGATCGCAACTTCCCGGTTGACGACTAGGCTCCTTTCCAAGGGTAAGCAGCCTCAAGGCAGCTCGCCTGCTACCGTGCCGCCAACTCCCCAGCCCCGGGCCGGCAACTTTATGGGCGACGCTCGTCGCCAGCCCCCGGCTCCGGCTCCTGGCGCGCCGCCAAGGACCTCCTCCGCTGACCGCGCACCCACGACTCCCCTCCTTTTGGCTGAGGCTACGGCCGATGAAGCCGCTGAATCGCGCGCCGCCAAGGAGAAGTTGCTGGAGGCGGCTGCCGGCGGGTCCCAGAGGGCAGCCCCGACAGGAGGCGGCAAAGTGAGGGACCCTTGGTCCACCTTCACGAAGGCCAAGGAGTCAGCCTTGGCTTTTGCCAGCTTCACCTCCCAGGCCTTCGCCGACTTGGAGGGCGACCTGTCTGTATGTTTTTACAACTCCGACATATACATAGTCTTTCCCCCGAGCACTTAGATGGCAGGTCAAAAAAAAATTGACTGCCGGCTTAGTGGTTATTCGAAATATGTTTTATGCCTTTGCTTTTTCCTGCAGGGCCTTGTGTCCGCCAACGTTGAGCTTGCCTCCTCCCGATTCGAGATAAACCAGCGGTGCTGCGACCTGAAGAAGGACTGCGAGGCCAAGGACCTGCGGATTGCCAAGTTGGAGGCGGCCCGCCAAAAAGATGAAGGTAGGGTTGATCCTTTTTGCCTTCAGCTATATTTTCGACTTATGTTGCCGTCAATCATTTAGTTAGCGAATCATATTTGTAGAACTGCTAGACCATGCCCAGGATATACTGAAGGCGTCCACTGATATGCAAGCTCTTATGAATGAAGCTTCCGATTTGGCAGCCGCCTACTTGGCGATGAAGCGCCAACTTGGCGATGAAGCGCCAACTTGGCGATGAAGGAGGATCACCGGAAGGAGATGGAGGCCCAACAGCTCAAATTTGCGCAGGAATCTAGCCAGCTCACTGGTGAGCTGGAAAGCCTACGCAAGAAGTTGGCGGAGGCGGAGAAGACGGCTGCCGAGGAAATCTCCAAGCAGACTTCTCGCGCCCAAACTGCTGAGGATGCGTTGGCGGCTCATATGGTGGAGCTGTCCGCTTTCCATAACTCGGTCCTTGGTAATTTTTCACTCCTTACCTTGATTCTGCCATTTTGCTTAGCCTGAGCCAAACTGATGGTTTTATTTTTGATGTAGTTCCCGCCGGTTTGGGCGACGACAAGGTTGTCAGCCCCCGCCTGGATCGCCTTGCGCGTCTATGCGAGCTGATCACCGAGACTTTGGCGGCGTCCAAGCGGTTTGCCGCCAAGTTCTTCATCTCCTCTGGCAGCCAGGAACCGACCGAATTCAGCGACGTGCCCACTATGTTAGATCAGGCTACCAAGATGCACAAGAGCTCGCTGAAGTCGGCGGCGCGGGGTGGTGCCAAGAATGCACTTGTACTATTCATGGCGCACTACCCCGAGGCGGAGATAGAAGCCGTCACCGAAGGCATGCCGTCTACATATGAAGACGACATCGAGCTCGAGCTGGCCGTTGTTCTGGACAGCGTTGCCGGCTACGCCACGCGTGTTGCCGATATGGTGGATACTTCAATCTTCTACCGGCGCCATCCTGTGCCTGCCGGAGGGGAAGCTGGAGCTGCCGGCACGGCCGAGGCGGAGGGGAGTGACAGTTCCGGGGCTGAAGTTGTCAGCCCCCAAGCCTGATGTAGACGCTCCCCCGAGCCATAGCTTTCTTTCCTTGCCCCCTTCTAGCATGATTTGTCAGCCCTTGAAAACAATGCAACTTTGACTTGTAATATTTGTATATACTTTTGTTGTTGCTCTGCTAGGTGGAAACTAGCTGACAAGTTTTATTTTGCCTTATTTATATGGCCCGCCTTAATTTTACCCTGACCTATATGTTTGACTTTTTATATGTTGACGAACCTCAGCCGGTAACTTTAGCTGAAACAACCAGGGCTAAACCATGCGTTTAGGATCAGAGACCAAAGCCAACATGTTGGTGTCAAAGACATACTACTAGGCGAACCACATATAAGTAATCAGAGGTAAAGGAATTAGGCGGCGCAAAAAAATTATTTTTGCTTTAGGTTGGCTCGAAAGCTGCAAGTATCTACCAGTTTGAACCTTTGCACGGAGCTAGAAAAATAGGTAACTTAGATACATAGGGGAAATATGATTGCAAGAAAAGACAAAAGATGGCATGCTTCTCAACACAGATAAGGAACCATAGACTTTTATTTCATAATCATATTTAACTTATTACAATTATAAATTGCTAAGTGTAGAAAGGACGTAGCTGCTCAATATTCCAAGGCCGTCTTGTTTGTTCGAACGGATCGTCAATGCCACTTTTGCGCTTGGTTCCCCTTTTTCCTGCCGCCTTTTTGCGCCTCTTCTTCTCGTCTTCGTCGCGGATGTCGGCTAGGTAGTAGGAACCATTGAGCAGCGCCTTTGTGACTATAAACGGTCCTTCCCATGGCGGGGATAACTTGTGCAAGCCTTTTCTGTCTTGAATTAGGCGGAGAACCAGGTCACCTGTTCTGAAGCTTCGCTTCCGCACTCTCCGGCTATGATAGCGGCGAAGTTGTTGCTGGTACAAGGCGGGGCGATGTAGAGCGACGTCTCTTTCTTCGTCTAGCAGGTCTAGGTTGTCCTGTCTTGCACCTTCTACGTCTTGCTCGATGTAGGCTTGAACTCTTGGGGAGTCGTATTTCATGTCGGTAGGTAGCACCGCCTCAGCGCCATATACCAAGAAGAAAGGAGTGTAGCCGGTAGATCTGTTTGGCGTTGTGCGCAAACTCCATAGTACCGACTGTAACTCATCTGCCCAAGCGCCGGCTGCCCTGTGTAATGGAGCTTCGAGACGAGGCTTAAGTCCTGATAAGACTAGGCCGTTTGTACGCTCTACTTGTCCATTGGATTGAGGGTGTGACACGGATGCCAAATCAAGCCGGATACCCAGATCACTGCAGTATTCTTCTATGTCGCCTTGAGATAGGTTGCTGCCATTATCAGTGATAATGCTGTGTGGAACTCCAAACCGAGAGATAATTCCCCAGAGGAAATTGGTGGCTGTTCGTGCGTCAAGTTTGCTGATCGGCTTAGCCTCGACCCATTTGGTGAACTTGTCGACAGCGACCAATAGGTGGGTGTACCCACCACGCGCCTTCTTGAAGGGACCCACCATGTCTAAGCCCCAGACCGCGAACGGCCAAGTGATTGGAATCGTCCTCAGTTCTTGTGCCGGCAAGTGAGGTTGACGAGCGTACATCTGGCAGCCTTTGCATGTCTTTACGATGTTCTCGGCGTCTTCTTTGGCGGTAAGCCAGTAGATACCTTGGCGGAAAGCTTTGGATACAATGGACCTGACGGAAGCATGATGCCCGCAGGTACCAATATGTATGTCCTTCAGAATTTTCCGGCCTTCTTCTGGCTGTATGCACCGCTGATAGATGCCGCACGCGCTTCGTTTATATAGCTCGCCTTTTATTATCGTGAATGCCTTGGCTCGCCTTATGATCTGCCTTTTTAGCACCTCATCGTCCTCCGGCAACTTTCTGTCGATTAGAAAATCGAGATATGGGACTGTCCAATCCGGCTGTGTCAAGTAGACGGCGAGACTTGCCGCTTCTACCGGTTCTTCTGCATCGGGGTCCATCAAATCGGCGCCTTTAATGGATGGCTTGTGCAAATGTTCCAGGAAAATATCTTTTGGTACCTTTTTGCGTTCGGACCCTAGTCTTGCAAGTGTGTATGCCGCCTCGTTCTCAGCTCTCGGAACATGCCGGACTTCGTAGCCCGCGAAGTTTTTTGCGAATTCGTCAACTTTGGCTCTGTATGCCGCCATTGTTGCGCTTTCGCATCCCATGTTCCGCTTACTTGCTGCGCGACCAAGTCTGAGTCGCCATAACAGAGGATTCTTTTGACGCCGAGGTCGTTTGCCACGTGTAACCCATGAAGCAAAGCGTCGTACTCGGCAACGTTGTTGGTTGCTGTGAAGTGGATTTGCAACACGTAGCTAAGCTTGTCACCTTTAGGCGTGCGTAGAACGACTCCAGCCCCCGAGCCTTTGAGCATCTTTGATCCGTCAAAGTGCATGACCCAATATTCTGATTCGGGGAGTGTCATTTCCTCCATGGCTTCTGTCCAGTCAGCGACAAAATCTGCAAGCGCTTGAGACTTAATGGCGGTCCGTGGCTTATAGACTATATCAAAGGCGGCAAGTTCGATGCCCCATTTGGCAACTCGACCTGTTGCCTCTGCATTGTTGATTATGTCTCCCAACGGTGCCTTGCTGACTACTGTCACTGTGTGCTCCTGGAAATAATGCCTAAGCTTTCTGGCGGCGAAGAATACACCATAAGCCAGCTTTTGGTAATGCGGATACCTCTGCTTGGAGGCGGAGAATACTTCACTGATGAAGTAGGCCGGTCGTTGCTCACACGTCGCGGCTTCGTTCTCCTTTCTTTCCACAGCCAAGACAACGCTGACAACAGCTCCTGTCGCCGCGATGTATAGCAGCATTGGTTCCTGTGATCGAGGTGCTGCCAATATCAGAGCGGATACGAGGGCCTCCTTAAGTTGTTGTAAGGCGGCATCTGCCTCTGCTGTCCACTCAAAGTTGTCGGATTTCTTCAATAGCCGGTAGAGAGGCATTGCCTTTTCCCCTAGGCGGCTTATGAAACGACTGACGGCCGTTGTCGATCCGGCTAGACGTTGCACGTCCTTCAGACAAGTAGGTCTGGATATGTTTTGGATGGCCTTGATCTTCTCCGGATTAACCTCGATCCCTCGTTCTGAGACGATAAACCCGAGCAGCTTGCCGGCTGGAACGCCGAAAACACACTTGGCGGGATTGAGTTTCATCTGATATCTCCGGAGATTCCGAAAAGTTTCTTCCAAATCCTCTAGGAGATCTGCCTTCTTTTTTGACATCACCGCGATGTCGTCTACGTAGAGGTGAACATTGCGGCCGATCTGTTCGTGCAGGCAATTTTGCATACAGCGCTGGTATGTTGCCCCTGCATTCTTCAGGCCAAAAGGCATCGTGATGTAGCAGAAAGTCCCGTATGGAGTGGTGAAAGATGTTTTCAGTTGATCCGACTCTCTCATCTTGATTTGATGGTATCCTGAGTAGGCGTCCAAAAAGCAAAGCAGCTCGGAGCCTGCTGTGGAGTCTACGACTTGGTCAATTCTAGGCAGCGCAAAGGGATCCTTTGGGCAGCACTTGTTAACACCGGTATAGTCAATACACATCCTCAGCTCTTTATTCTTCTTTGGAACAAGTACAGGATTTGCCACCCAATCAGTGTGTACAACTTCTTTTATGAAATTGGCGGCCTTCAGCCTATTTATCTCCTTTCCTATAGCCTTGTGTCTCTCATCTCCAAAGCGTCTTGTTGCTTGCTTCACCGGCTTGGATCCTTTTATGACGTTGAGTGAGTGCTCGGCAAGTTCCCTCGGTACACCAGGCATGTCGGAAGGCGACCATGCAAAGATGTCAAGATTCTCACGGAGGAACTTGACGAGCGCGCCTTCCTGTTTGCTGTCAAGGTTGGAGCCGATGACGACTTGCTTGGACTTGTCGCCTGGGATGAGGTCCGCCTTTTTGGTGTACTCTGAAGCTTCAAAGGTCTTCTTGACATCAGTCTTTGGCTTAGGCATGGAGTTGTCTGAATCCGCCCCGAGCAGTGCGAGTTCTTCCTTGTGGATGACGGCTTCTGCGAAGGCGGCCATGCCAGGCTCACACTCCTTGGCTTTCTTGAAGTTGCCGGAAATTGTGATGGTTCCGTTTTCCCCCGGCATTTTAAGCTTGCTGTATATGTAGAACGGCCTTGCCATAAATTTGGCGAAAGCCGGTTGTCCGAAGATTGCATGATAGGCGCTTTTGAAGGGGACAACTTCGAACCGGAGGAACTCTGAGCGGTAGTTCTCTTTTGGTCCGAAAGTTACCTTCAGCCTAATGCTCCCCATTGACTTTGCTTGCCTGCCGGGCACTATGCCGTGAAAAGTGAGGTTGCTGTGGTCCAGCTGATCCTCTGACAAGTTCATGCGGCTTAGTGTGTCGTAGTACAGGATGTTGAGGCTAATGGCGCCATCCATGAGTACCTTTGTGAGTCTGAAGTTGTCGACAATGGGATCGACGACGAGGGCGTACTTGCCTGGATGAGGAACATGATCAGGGTGGTCGGACCGGTCCCAAGTGATCGTTGCTTCCGACCAGTTCAAATACTGAGGGACGTCCGGCATTGTCGCGTTGAGCTCGCGCATCTCCGCCTTAGCCGAAGGTGTGCCGACAAAGCATACAAGAGATTCTTTGACCTTCGGATATGGTTTCTTTTTCTTGGCGGCCGCGTCATCCTCACTTGAGACAGACATGTCGTCGTCATCCTCATCCTCCTTGTTGTCTTTCTTGTCGTTCTTGTTTGACTTCTTTGACTTCAGCCGACTGTGGGGTCCTTTTTGAAGTCGTCCATGAAACGACACTCGCCAAGCATATGGTTGACCTTGCCAAGTGAGGCGTGGATGGGGCACGGCAAAAGTTTTGCCTGCTCATAAGTGATTCGCGCCGCCTTAGGACCTGAGCCGGCGTCGCGACTATCTTTCTTATTCTTCCATTTCTTTTTGCCGGCATTCCCTTGGAATGCGACAGCTACCTCGTTGGAAGGTCCGGCTTTGTCATCCGCCGCCTGCTTGCGCTTGTTGTTCCGTTTTTGTATGATGTTGACGTCTGGGTCATCGTCCCGGGCGTCGTCATCCGCCGCCGCGTATTGGGCGGCTAAGTTGAGCATCTGACCAAGGTCTGTGATTTGCTCACGGACGCGCCGATGACGGAGCAAGGACTTCTTCTGCAGGCCCATGTAGAAGGCGTGGATAGCCTGTGCGTCCGAAACACCATGACAGTTGGCTTTTTCGTATATCCAACGGCTGACAAAGTCTGTCATGGTTTCGTCCGGCTTTTGGATACAGCGTTGCAAATCCGTGTAGGTATTTGGACGCTTGTATGTTCCTTGGAAGTACTGGGAGAAAACCCTTTCCATGTCGTACCAGCTACGGATAGACTTTTCAGGAAGGTTGTCGATCCAAGCTCTTGCCGTGCCTTCCAACATGAGAGGTAGGTAACGGACGGCAATATAGCTGCTCCCGCCGGCAATTTCTATGGACATGGCGTAGTCGGATAGCCATGAATCCGGCTTAACGAGGCCGTTGTACCTGGAACAATTTTTTGACACTGATGTCATGTCCTTAGGGAACGGCTCTCTGCGGATGGCGTCACCGAAGCACTTTGGTCCAGAATATAGCGGCTCCTTTCCTCTTGCTATGTCTTGTAGGCGGTGTCGTGCGTCTTTTGGATCGAGCTGTCGTGCGCCTCTGTTTGCGTCTGGCTCGTCCTGCGCTGCCCGGCTTATGCTGCGCCTGGGCCCTTCTGCCTCCTCTTTCCTCTTGCTGCCGGTGCTACGCTGCGGAGACCGGCTTCGACCTCTCCTGGGAGGGTCGTTACCGGCATCTTTCCTAGGCGGCAGCCTATTATTCCGGCTATCGCCATTGTCGCGTCTTGGCTGGGATGGAGGTGGCAGGTCTCGCCTGCTTCCTGTCCTTGAATTCTCGTCCCGCCTTGGCTTTGGCGGTGGCGTCTTCTTTGGAGGTGGCGTTGTCTTCCTTTTGTCGCCATGGCTACTGGAGCCAGACGGGCCTTCGGGGTCGCCGCCAGGTGCAGCTTTGCACTTTCCTGACTTAGACTCTAGGTCTCCCCCGCGAGCATCCGCCATGTGGCCGTAGGAATCAGCGCGAGCTTGTTGTTCTAGGGCCTTGCTCACGAAGTGTCTTGCATTGGCCAGCTTTTCTTCCTCCGTGTAAGTGTTGTCGTCCAGGGTATCTAGCGCGGCAGCCGCGTTGAGGACGGGGGTGCAGAAGACAACATCTCCCCTTCTGTCCACGCGCTGCGGTGTCGTACGCCAGTCAAACCCGAGATCTTGAGCCGCTGTCGTTGCGCGTGTTGGCGGCTCCTTGCCACGGCGGTTTTTTGAAGACATTTTTTCCTCAAAGAGTTGTCGGCTTGTTTTGGCCGACATCTTCTCCTGTTCTTTCTCGATCTTCTTCGCAAGGATCTCAATGTGCTCCTCTCTTTTTCGCAGGAAGTCAGAGTGCTTAAGCATGTTAAGCCTAAGCTCTTCCACTTCGTCGAGTGGGGTGTCTTTATTCACCGGATTATTCATGATCTCGTCCACTTCTCTGATGACGGAGAGCAAATCCGTGGGTTTGCTGCTGCCGCCTTTCTCGAGGCCAGTTTTCTTCTTTGCGCGCACCTTGTCAGAACTTTCAATGAGGTGACCGGCAGTGGTGTCGCCGGCGTCTTCCACCGGCTTGTTTTGCGCTTCTGAAGCAACTGGGGTTGTCTCGTGACCGACAACAACCATCATAGACAGCTTGTCAGGCATGTCAGTATCCGCTGTGCCATTTGAAGGAGCCGGATTACCACTGGAAAAGCGGGTTTTGATCTTCTCTTCGAAGAGACTAGCATCATCATCAGAGTCAGAGTCTACGTTGACTTGAACGGTAGATCTGGATCCGACATCTGACATCGCATCCTCCTGGAGAGCAGGGAGGATTGACTCAGGATCGTTGTTTTCCGGCTGGGAGTCTGCCCAGTCCGACAACTCCGACGAAGTGGAAATCAGATTCGGCCGGCTCCTGGGAGAAGGCGGATTCAGATCCATCTTGTGGGTCGACTGCTTGGTCGAAGGGTTGGTAGGTGGGGTTGTAGAAACGCGGTAGGCCGTACGCCTCTGGCGTATACCCGATGAAGACGGCAATCCCTCCGATCGGTACGATTGTGCATCCGATAAGGTAGTCGTCCGCCGGGAGCCAGGACTCATCCGAGTTGACGTAGTTGTGGCCGCCATACCTTGTGACGCGACCGACGGCGATCTGCTTGCCCACGCCGCCAAGTGTTCCCGCCTGGAACGTGACGCCAGGAACCTTATGCCCCACGGTGGGCGCCAACTGTCGTGGTATCGGCATAATTGATAGGGGACGGGGGTCCTCTAGCCTACGTATGGATTGTGCGGAAGAAGGTTGGTGTCCTCGAGGACGGGATTGAACACGGCGAGTTTACCCAGCTTCGGATCCCGCAGCGGTGGCGAGATCCTACGTGCTGCTATAATTCACTATGAGGCAATAGCCGTGAGCAGGTTACAATGTGTATGATGCGTATTGAAGCGTGCCCTAAAGGCTCCCTGGTGGCCGGCTTATATAGGCGGCCAGACCCCAGGGTACAAGGCAAGTACTTGTCCGGCAAGTAATCAGAGTTCTAGACCTAGCCGGCTTAGTTGCTGCCTTCCATCTTGGGCTTGATGGGCTTCGACCTTCCGCCTTCCTTGGTACGTCCGCCTACTTCCTTGTACGTCAGCTATCTGGGCCGCCCGGCAGGCTTCAGCCTTGCCACCCTTGGGCCACCCTGGACTAGCCGGATTGATCCATGTTGATGATACCCCTAGTTGATATATCCCCAACAATATTACATCTCCATGACCTAGTCATAAGCTGCGCAGCTATATAGATGCAATCTCACCGAGTGGGCACAGAGTTGAAGGAGATATGCCCTAGAGGCAATTAATAAAGTGTATTCTTTATCATATCTCGTTTGTTCATAATAGGTTTTTGTGTCATGCTAGAACCGTATTAAGCGGAAACATTAATGCGGGTGTGATACGTAAACAACCAGGTCCCTAGTAGCCTCTACTAAGACTAGTTTCGTTGCGCGATTGTTGATCGAGGTTTCCCGGTCATGGGGCATGGCGCCGGTCGGCAATGAGTCATATCGCTAGAGAACGATGTGATGGACATACCCAGATTTGGAGAACGTAGTCGTTACGCCTTTGACCGTGAGATCAACTCTTATTGTTATTCCCGGAAGATACTTTGATTGCACCAAACGTCGTATCTTATTTAGTATGACAATAACGGTGATACTTTTGGGTATCGGAAAGGAGTAGTTGAGACGAGGGGTCAAGAGCGGAATTTGCCAGTCCACATAGCAGGATAGATACTCTCGGGCCCACTCGGTGAGATCATGTCTAATGAGCTTGCAAGCATGTGACTAGGTCACGGAGACATGAGATCATGAACGAGTAGAAGATAGCATCGTCGGTAACGAGGTCGGGATTAGGTATGGAGATATCTATGGAACGACGCTCGGAGGTGCTAAGTATTGCTATGGCAAAAGGTCTAAGACTTTACGTTCAGGTTTGATAGATGAAAGTCATTCGTTATATCTCAGGGATTAATTCATGGGGTCCAGGCCTGCGAGTTAGTCGTTGATCATTGAGGAGTCTTGATCATACCTGATATTATATTGAACCGCTAGGGTAACACACTTAAGGGGTTTCGACAAGACAACCGGAAAGGAAGGAGATCACCGGGAGCGTCCCGGGAGGGGTCCGATGGAGATCGGGCAGCGCCGAAAGAGTTTTCAGAGCTAGGAAAAATTATATATATTATGTCTGATATTAATTAGTGTTATTAATATGCAAATATGATTTTATATATTTATTTTCGAATTTATTTAGGCAGATTTCCCTAAATGGGTCTTCCGGACGAAAGAAGGCCCAAGAGGGGGAGGAACCCCCTTGGGGATTCGATGGGGGCATGGAGGCCGGCCTAGGTGGGCCAGATGGGGCCCACCAGGGGGCCGGCGCACCCTCCTTGGCTGAACCAGGCTGTGGGATAGTCCCACATTGCCTGGCTGGCAAGGTTGGCTCCCCCTGGGAGCCTATATAAGAAGGGGCACCCCTGGCCTTTTAATTCACCAATTAATTCCCGATTTCTCTCTCGATCTCGTGGTTACCAAGTTGGAGCCGCGCCGAGCAGAGCAAGGGGATCTCCTCCACCATAGCCCGCTGCCGCGCTGCTGGTGTTCCGGTCCAAGTCTTCCGCTGCTCGTCCTGGACTGGAGCTTCGGAGGCCGTCGTCTCCATCGTACGTGTGCGACTCCCTGCGAGGTGCTAAGCTAGCGGTACTCGGAGGCCTGCTTCCTCTACACGACCTTGAGGTCGGCTTCGTCGGTCTTCATCGACAACGTTTGTGCGGGAACGTAATCCCCGTTTTCGGTCTACAAGGTTACGTATTCCGATCCCCGTTCGTACTACTATATCTGCATAGAATATATCTTGGCATGCTTTTAGGATATCGGTAGGAAAATTTTTGTTTTCTGCACACGATCCCCTTCAGTGGTATCAGAGCCGATCTATCGTAGATATAGCTGTACGCTGTTAGAACCCGTGCTCTGCACGGGGGCACCGTTCCTGTTATTTGCTACCCTCTAGCGTGCACTTGTGTATTCCAGCGGCATTGAGTTGATGAAGCGGCCCGGACAGACTTTACGCGTACGCTTACGCGAGACTGGTTCCACTACTGACATACGGCTTGTACCGTATATGTGGCTGGCGGGTGTCAGTTTCTCTCTCTTTAGTTGGTCTTCGCATTTTCAATGGAGGGCCCGAAAGGGATGCTTAAACATGCAATTATTGGATCGTTGTTGTGGTCATAAGATTCGTAGGTATGAAGCGGTTCTATTTACGAAAGCCCCAAGCCACGTAAAACATGCAAAAAATAAAGTAGAAGCGTCTAACTTTATTTTGCAGGGGCTATGTGATATGGTCAAGGTAGGTTTATTAAATTGTTTATAAACTGCGGGTGCCAAGAAGACCATGGCGCAATGGACTATATCACATTGCATTACATTTGATGTTTTGTGTGCATCTTATTTTGTGTGATTGTGTGTATAGTATACATTAGTTACACGGCGGTAGCTGAATAAGATGATCCCTTCAAAATACCACTAGTGTTCTCCCTCCAACGCGCACCACCAAGAAAGTTCTACGTTATGAGGCAGGCCGTGATGATCGGGTGTCATACATCTCGTCGTTCGCATACAGTGGATGTAACCCATGTTGCACAAGCGTCAGCGTGGAGGTCTTTGGTGGCGAGCCTAGCATACTCAGAGGTATGGCCTCGGAACAGGAAGACCGAAAGGTCGAGCACGAGTCACAAAATTGGTGTGGCGGACGATTTTGTCTACTCTTGAAGTTGTGCCGCCGGCTTTGATGATGAGGGGTGGTGCAATGGATGGGGGTCGTGTAATCTCTTAAACCACCAGGAGGGATGTTCGTTTGAGTGGGAGTTATGTTAGTTATTTTCTAAAATACTATAACTCAAAATTATTATGAACAAAGTCTTATGTTGTTGCAAATTCCATTGTAGATGTCTCGCCCCTCGTTTAACCTAGGTCTGTTCCTTGAGAAAGAAAAGCTTAAGACCAATGGGTCAAACTTCATGGCCTGGTTCCGCAACCTGAGGATCCTCCTCACTCCCCATAGGGTGGCCTACGTCATTGAGGCCGCCATAGGTGACCCTCCTGCAGATGATGCCTCTGAGGATGAGAAGAAGGTCTTCCAGACCCGGTCGGAGGATTCTGCCTTTGTCCAGAGTGGCATGCTCTACGCCATGGAAGCCGACCTGCAGAAGCGCTTTGAGAAGATGAGCGACTTTGATATCATTTCGGATCTTAAGGCTGTCTTCGCGCCGCAGGCTAAGGCTGAGAGATATGAGACTTCTAAGCTTTTCTTCTCAGCCAAGATGGAAGAGCATAGCAGTGTGAGCGAGCATGTAGTCAAGATGTCTGGCTACGTTCAACGCCTGAATGCTCTGGAGTGCAAGATTCCCGATGAGCTGGCAATTGACAGGGTGTTGCAATCGTTGCCACCAAGCTACAAAGGCTTCGTCATGAACTACAACATGCAGGGCATGGCTAAGTCCCTGGGTGAAGTGTTCGTGATGCTCAAGACTGCTGAGGTAGAGATTAAGAAGGAGCACACGCTGTTGATGGTCAACAAGACCGTTGATTTCAAGAAGTCCGGTGGCAAGGGAAAGCAGAGCTGGAAGTCCCGGAGGGAGGCAAAGTTGGCTGCCAAGCCCAGGACTAACAGGTCTGGTCCCAGAGCAAGCGTGGAGTGTTTCTACTGCAAGGGGAAGGGTCACTGGAAGCGCAACTGCACCAAGTATCTGGAGGATAGGAAGTATGGCAAGACGGTCGACAAAGAGCAAGGTATATTTGATATACATGTTATAGATGTGTACCTTACATCCGCCCGGAGCAATACGTGGGTATTTGATACTGGTTCTGTTGCTCATATATGTAACTCTCAGGAGGAGTTACGGAATAGAAGGCGGCTGGCGAAGGATGAGGTGACGATGCGCGTCGGCAACGGATCGAGAGTCGACGTGGTGACTGTCGGCACGCTCCCTCTGCATCTACCATCGGGATTAGTTTTGGTTTTAAATAAGTGTTATTTTGTGCCATCCTTGAGTGTAAACATTATAAGTGGGTCTTGCCTGTTACAAGACGGTTATTCATTTAAATCAGTGTCAAGTAATTGTGCTATTTATATGAATGATATCTTTTATGTTGATGCTCCCGAGAATAACGGTTTATTCTTGTTGAATCTCGATCGTAGTACTCACATCCATAACATAGAACCCAAACGGATTAAGTGTAGTGACGATACCGCCATGTTTTTGTGGCATTGCCGTCTTGGTCATATTGGTATAAAGCGCATGAAGCGACTCCACTCCGATGGACTCTTGGACTCGTTGGATTTCGGATCCCTCGATACATGCGAACCATGCCTCATGGGCAAAATGACCAGGACACCGTTCAAAGGTTTCGTTGAACGGGCGTCGGATTTGTTGGGGATCATACATACAGATGTGTGTGGACCGATGAGCGTTTCGACACGCAATGGTTATCGTTACTTTGTCACCTTCACTGATGACTTGAGTAGATACGGTTATATCTATTTGATGAAACACAAGTCTGAAACGTTTGAAAAGTTCAAAGAATTCCAGAGTGAAGTTGAGAATCAGCTTAATAAGAAAATCAAGCATCTCCGATCCGATCGCGGTAGAGAGTACTTGAGTTTTGAGTTTGGCACACATCTAAAGAGTTGTGGCATAGTACCCCAACTTACGCCAGCGAGAACGCCGCAGCGTAAGGGTGTGTCCGAGCGACGTAATCGTACTCTACTAGATAGTGTCCGATCTATGATGTCTCTTACCGATCTGTCAGTGTCCTTCTGGGGTTATGCGTTAGAAACAGCCGCATTCATTTTAAATAGGGCTCCGTCCAAATCCGTTGAAACGACGCCGTATGAATTATGGTATGGCCAAAAGCCTAAGTTATCGTTTCTGAAGGTTTGGCGTTGTGAGGCGTACGTTAAGAAACTACAGCCCGACAAACTCGAACCGAAGTCGGAGAAAGTCGTCTTTGTAGGATATCCGCGGGAAACCGTTGGGTACACCTTCTACAACCAAGCTGAGGGCAAAACTTTTGTCGCGAAGACCGGTACCTTTCTAGAGAAGGAGTTTCTCGCGAAAGGAG
The DNA here is from genome assembly GCA_026929855.1 of Poa annua. Classification (NCBI taxonomy): domain Eukaryota; kingdom Viridiplantae; phylum Streptophyta; class Magnoliopsida; order Poales; family Poaceae; genus Poa; species Poa annua. The sequence continues at coordinate 29,131,232 of CM049427.1, read as the reverse complement.
TAAGTGGGAGGAAGATAGACCTCGATGAAATCGTTGATCCCGAACTCGAGATTCCGAGTGGCGCAACGGAAGCAATTCCGGAAACGTCCCCCGTGGAAGGAGTGGGAGAAACTGTCGAGGAAGATGTTCTACCACGTAGGTCTGGTAGATCTCGGATCGCACCAGAATGGTAGGGCAACATGGTTTGCACCGTCATGCTAGTCGAGCAAGACGAACCTACGAACTACCAGGAGGCGATGGAGAGTCTAGAGTCCGAGAAATGGCTTGAAGCCATGAAATCCGAAATAGGATCCATGTATGATAACAAAGTGTGGACTTTGGTGGATATTCCCGAAGGGCGCAAGGCCGTCGAGAATAAGTGGATCTTTAAGAAGAAGACTGATGCTGATGGTAATGTGACCGTCTATAAAGCTCGGCTTGTCGCAAAGGGTTTCCGACAAGTTCATGGAATTGACTACGATGAAACTTTTTCACCGGTAGAGATGCTTAAGTCTATTCGGATTTTGTTAGCGGTAGCTGCCTACTATGATTATGAAATCTGGCAGATGGACGTCAAAACGGCCTTCCTGAATGGAAACATTGAGGAAGAGTTGTACATGGTACAGCCGGAAGGTTTTGTCGATCCAGGAAATGCTAACAAGGTGTGCAAGCTTCAGCGATCCATCTATGGATTGAAGCAGGCATCTCGGAGCTGGAATCTTCGCTTTGATGAGGTAATCAAAGGTTTTGGATTTATCCAGAATGTGGAAGAGACCTGTATTTACAAGAAAATGAGTGGGAGCTCGGTTGTGTTCTTAGCACTGTATGTTGACGACATATTGCTAATAGGGAATGATGTGGAACTTCTGAATAGCATGAAAGAATATTTAAACAGTAAATTTTCCATGAAGGACTTAGGAGAAGCTGCGTATGTTTTAGGCATAAAAATCTATCGCGATAGATCAAGGCGCCTATTAGCACTAAGTCAGAGTACTTATCTTGATAAAATACTGAAGCGTTTCCGTATGGAGAAGGCAAAGAAGGGTTCTCTGCCGGTTATCAAGAATAAGATATTGCGTAAGGCGCAGTGTCCGGTGACGGAACTGGGTAAGGCCGAAATGACGAAACATCCTTATGCTTCAGCCATAGGGTCGATCATGTATGCAATGTTGAGTACTAGACCGGATGTGGCATTAGCTCTAAGTTTGACAAGCCGGTTCCAGAGTAATACTGGAATGCCGCATTGGGTAGTTGTTAAGAGCATTCTTAAGTATCTCAATAAGACAAAAGGAAATGTTCCTTGTGTATGGTGGCTGCGATGAAGAACTTGGCGTAACGGGTTACGTAGATGCAAGTTTCTGCTCAGACCCCGATGACTGTAAGTCACAGACAGGTTACATGTTCAAGGTGAATGGAGGCGCCGTGTGCTGGAGAAGTGGGAAGCAACCCATAGTCGCACAATCTACAATGGAGTCGGAGTACATTGCTGCCTGCGAGGCCGCGAATGAAGCTGTGTGGCTGAGGAAGTTCGTCATCGAACTTGGAGTGTTCCCAAGCGTGCAAAACCCCGTGATCCTCTTCTGCGACAATACGGGTGCCATTGCAAACGCCAAGGAGCCAAGGTCTCACTCCACCGCCAAACACATTCTCCGACGCTTCCATGTGATACGTCAGTACGTACAAGGAGGCGATGTGAAGATTTGCAAAGTGCATACGGATCTGAATGTGGCAGATCCGCTGACGAAGCCTCTCCCCCTTGATAAGCATGAACATCACCAGTTAGCTATGGGTGTTAAGCTTTTACCAAGTTGTAATCTAGATTAAGTTGTACTCTAGTGCAAGTGGGAGACTGAAGGAGATATGCCCTAGAGGCAATTAATAAAGTGTATTCTTTATCATATCTTGTTTGTTCATAATAGGTTTTTGTGTCATGCTAGAACCGTATTAAGCGGAAACATTACTACGGGTGTGATACGTAAACAACCAGGTCCCTAGTAGCCTCTACTAAGACTAGTTTCGTTGCGCGATTGATGATCGAGGTTTCCCGGTCATGGGGCATGGCGCCGATCGGCAATGGGAGTCATATCGTTGGAGAACGATGTGATGGACATACCCAGATTTGGAGGACGTAGTCGTTACGCCTTTGACCGTGAGATCAACTCTTATTGTTATTCCTGGAAGATACTTTGATCGCACCAAACGTCGTATCTTATATAGTATGACAATAACGGTGATACTTTTGGGTATCGGAAAGGAGTAGTTGAGACGAGGGGTCAAGAGCGGGATTTGCCAGTCCGCATAGCAGGATAGATACTCTCGGGCCCACTCGGTGAGATCATGTCTAATGAGCTTGCAAGCATGTGACTAGGTCACGGAGACATGAGATCATGGACGAGTAAAAGATAGCGTTCTCGGTAACGAGGTCGAGATTAGGTATGGAGATACCTATGGAACGACGCTCGGACATGCTAAGTATCGCTATGGCAAAAGGTTTAAGACTTTGCGTTCAGGTTTGATAGATGAAAGTCATTCGTTATATCTCAGGGATTAAGTCATGGGGTCCAGGCCTACGAGTTAGTCGTTGATCATTGAGGAGTCTTGATCATACCTGATATTATATCGAACCGCTAGGGTAACACACTTAAGGGGTTTCGACAAGACAACCGGAAAGGAAGGAGATCACCGGGAGCGTCCCGGGAGGGGTCCGATGGAGATCGGGCAGCGCCGAAAGAGTTTTCGGAGCTAGGAAAAATTATATATATTATGTTTGATATTAATTAGTGTTATTAATATGAAAATATGATTTTATATATTTATTTTCGAATTTATTTAGGCAGATTTCCCTAAATGGGCCTTCCGGACGAAAGAAGGCCCAAGAGGGGGAGGAACCCCCTTGGGGATTCGGTGGGGGCATGGAGGCCGGCCTAGGTGGGCCAGATGGGGCCCACCAGGGGGCCGGCGCACCCTCATTGGCCGAACCAGGCTGTGGGATAGTCCCACATTGCCTGGCTGGCAAGGTTGGCTCCCCCTGGGAGCCTATATAAGAAGGGGCACCCCTAGCCTTTTAATTCACCAATTAATTCCCGATTTCTCTCTCGATCTCGTGGTTCCCAAGTTGGAGCCGCGCCGAGCAGAGCAAGGGGATCTCCTCCACCATAGCCCGCTGCCGCGCTGCTGGTGTTCCGGTCCAAGTCTTCCGCTACTCGTCCTGGACTGGAGCTTCGGAGGCCGTCGTCTCCACCGTACGTGTGCGACTCCCTGCGAGGTGCTGCGCTAGCGGTACTCGGAGGCCTGCTTCCTCTACACGACCTTGAGGTCGGCTTCGTCGGTCTTCATCGACAACGTTTGTGCGGGAACGTAATCCCCGCTTTCGGTCTACAAGGGTACGTATTCCGATCTCCGTTCGTACTACTATGTCTGCATAGAATAGATCTTGGCATGCTTTTAGGATATCGTCGGTAGGAATTTTTTTGTCTTCTGCACACGATCCCCTTCAAGAGTATCTTTCCATTACAAGAATGAACAAATCCCGCTCTTGATCCTTACGTCTCAATACTCTTTCGAGATACTCAAGATGGACACCGTTATTGTCATGCTAAATAAGACACAACGTTTGATGCTCTGAAAGTACCCCTACAAAGTAGTAATAAGTACGGTCTCACGGTTTAAGGAATAAGCTATCATATTCTTATCTATTGCAAATGACAAACATCGTAATACGATCTTATTGCAATACTTTGCGTATGTCCATCACCTTATTCGACTAATAAGATGACCCCATTGTCAACCAACGTTATTGTCCTTGATCGGGAATCTCGATCAACTGTTGCCCAATGGACTAGTTCATATAGAGGCTTATTAGGGACCCTGGTTGTCTATGTACCACACGTGCATTAATAATTCCGATTAATACAGTTATAACATAATACACAAACCTATTATAAACTTATGAGATAATATAATAAATACTACTTATTTATTTGCCTTTAGGGCATATCTCCTTCACTCCTACGACTACTAAGAGCCAGGCAGCGGAAGGAAAAGACCATCTGAAAGGATCAAGCATGATAACGACGAAAATTGTCTTTATCTCCGGCGCTTAGTGCTCTCCCATTCTTATTCGATTCTACGTAATGCTCTCAGCTTGATGATAGATACTATGTATTGCTCATTTGTGGTGTGGAAGCACTGCACCGGTGGAAAGGAGCTGTTGATGGCCGACCATATGGCATTTTAACTTATTTATTATTCTTTGTCTCATTTGTGTTTTGATTTTCTTATTTATTTGCTTACTTTTATTTTCCTACTATTTTTCTAACATTTAATGATATTGCATAATGTTTGAATTAAAAAAATCATAATTAAAAAATGTTCAAACTTAAAAAAGTTACGATCAAACTAATAAAATGTTTAGATTTAAAAAATGTTCATAACATGAAATGATCCAAATTTGAAAATAGTTATATTATTAAAAATATTCTCATATTTTTAAAAATATTTCGGATTCATAAAAGTTCAACCTCAAATCAGTTCCGAATAATAAAAACAGATTCAAAAAATACTCAAACTTAGAAAAATTTTAGATTTAGATTTTCTAAAAGTTCATTACTGGAAATTATAATTTTAAATACTTTATAAAGTATTCAGATTAAAAACATATTCACATTTTTGTAAAAATAGAAGGTAGAAAATGAAAAATAAAACATTAAAAAATAAGAGAAAGAAAGTACTGATGGGCCGGTCCAGTAGAGCTCGCCGTGGAAGGCGCACCAGTTCGACGTGTAATTGCATTTATCAGGGCCGGGCTGTGGGATCTTCGTGTACCATACTGACAAGGCCGAATGGGCGCACACTGGTCCAGCGAGATAGATAGAGGCCATGGATGAAACAATTCTTCTTCCAAGCCATCGGGTAGCGCTAGAAAAAGCCAAGCCTTCCGGAAGGCTGCCGCGCGCACGTCGTCCAGCCACGTGTTCCCGCGCCCGCGCATGAAGTCCCCGGTGATCGATCGTATGAGGGCCACCCGGCTGACACGTACGAGCCTGCCTGGGACGTACAAATCCCCGCGCTTGTGCGCATGCAATCAAGAAAAATAATACACGTACTCCCTCCGTTCCAATTTATTTGTCGCAGCTTCATTTTTTACGAAAACGCTGACACAACCCGTGGTCCATCATCATCTCTAATCCCCAATCCGACATCCTCCGCGTCATCCTCTCCCCGGCCGCGCTGCTCGCTCCTGTCGCTCGCTAGCCGCCACTCACCCCGCCGCTCGTTAGCCGCCGCTCACCTCGCAGCCTCCACACCCTTGACCGAACATTCGCTCCTTCCAGTCCACTCCCCGGGGACGCCGCATCTCCGCCTCCATCCGCGAATCGAAGCGGACGGCAGTAAAAACCAGTTCTTGTGGGAGGCCGAGGCGGTCGTGGCGAAGCTGGATTCCTTGGTCGAGTTGGTGGTGATGTCGGATACGGTGGCCATGGTGTACGCCTCCTGCTCCTCCGGCCAAGATGCGGGGAGCAAGATGCGGGGAGCGCCAAGAAGAAGACCGAGGAGGCAACTGGCGTTCCCGAGCCTAGAGGTGATGCGGCTTCGCCGACGCCGCACGAAGTTCACCACGCTCCACAGCATCATCTCCACCGAGCCCAGGCTCGCGGACATCCGACTGGAGTCCCTGAGAGCTTTCTGGACTACGAGTACAGTTACGAGCTCAGCTGTGAAGCGGCCGTAGTCATCGTCATGGACATGGAGAACTGCAGCGTGCAATACAGCGACTTCGTCCATTACAACGGCTGCGGTTTCAGGCTCAGAAGATTGAGGTGATGAAGATGAACACAAATATCTTGCGGTTTATCTTGTTTGGAAGAATTCAATGAGCAATTATACTTAACTCTGAGCTTACTTAGCATCTTCTTATCACTGCCTATGATCTTGCATCGTCATACACTCATGCCTTGCAATCGACAAAATTAGCATGGTTACAAGGTTTTGTGAAATTCAGTGCATGTTCTATAAAACACTGAATTATATTCAGAAATCTTATTGTGAGAGTTCAGAAAACTGAACCTGAATTTTCTTGGTTGTACACTAAAATCTGAACCTGAACTTTGTAAATGGAGTATTTTACACAACAAAAATACAACTTCTATTTATGTGAAAACACAAAACCTTTCCTATAAATACTCCTTTCATCATGTGCTATAAATTACCCCTTTCATCATGTGCTTCTATCCTACTGTTGTGTCGGTGCTTCGAGTGTTTTGCTGCTCTTATCCTGCTGCTTGAAGGGAGGTTGTTGTAGTTGGTGCTGATGCTTGGAGGGGGCTGGTGATTGGAGGGTTTTACTGCAGCTTGGAGGTTGTTGTTGTTGTTGTTGTTTGGAGGGAGCTGGTGCCCGGAAGGTCTTGCTGTAGCCTGGAGGTTTTGCTGCTGCTAGGAGGGAGCTGGTTCTCTTTTCCTGCTCCTTGAAGGTGCTTGTTGTTGTTGTTGTTGTTGTTGTTGTTGTTGTTGTTGTTGTTGTTGTTGTTGTTGTTGTTGTTGTTGTTGTTGTTGTTGTTGTTGTTGTTGTTGTTGTTGTTGTTGTTGTTTCCGCTGCTTGAAGGCTGCTGGTTCTCTTTTCCTGCTCCTTGAAGGCGGATGATTCTCTTTTTCTGCTGCTAAGGTTGCTTCTGCCTCTTCTAGAAAGGCTAGGGTCTGTTCCACTAGTTCACGATCGATAGATAGAGCAATAGGAAGTCGTCCTATTGTCGACGTTCCTTGTTCATGTGAGGGATGGAGTAGTCTATCCTTCCTTTATTTCGCATAACCTCTCGAATGCATGACTGCAGCGTCACAAAGCTTCTAGCTAGCTTATCAACCGGGCAGTTTCGATATTCCTCTTCCACACCTTCTATTAGTTCCCTGATGCTTTGAGGTGCTCTGCAATCGGTGTGGGATTGGAGAGACCTGAATACGCAAAGATCAAGAATTTTCATGTCAGGGATGTTAGGAGGCTGCTGAATCAACTTAATATCCAAATCAGTTTGTTCAACGGCTTGTCGGAAAATCGGGTCATCAGGAAGAATATGTGGTGTGGCATTATCTTGCTGGATATAGATTGTCCATCCTTCATCTTTGTCCGGCCAACGCTCTTGGATTGCAGGAATAAGTTTCTCTCACATGTAGTACCTCATTACGTCTCGTGTTACTTTCATTGATTTGAGCTCGAGAGTCCCTTTATCTCTATATTGACTTGTTCTTTGAGCGGGAGACTCTGTCACAAAAGCCCAAATGCCAAGCTTTCCATCTGAAGGAGATATGCCCTAGAGGCAAATAAATAAGTAGTATTTATTGCATTATCTCATAAGTTTATAATAGGTTTGTGTATTATGCTATAACTGTATTAATCGGAATTGTTAATACACGTGTGATACATAGACAACCAGGTCCCTAGCGAGCCTCTATATGAGCTAGTCCATTGGGCAACAGTTGATCGAGATTCCCGATCAAGGACAATGACGTCGGTTGACAATGGGGTCATCTTGTTAGTTAAATAAGGTGATGGACATACGCAAAGTATTGCAATAAGATCGTATTACGATGTTTGTCATTTGCAATAGATAAGAGTATGATAGCTTATTCCTTAGACCGTGAGACCGTACTTATTGTTGCTTCGTAGGAGTGCTTTGAGAGCATCAAACGTTGTGTCTTATATAGCATGACAATAACGGTGTCCATCTTGGGTATTCCGAAAGAGCATCGAGACGTAAGGATCAAGAGCGGGATTTGTTCATTCTTGTAATGGAAAGATACTCTGGGCCCACTCGGTGATATTGCATCTATATAGCTGCGCAGCTTGTGACTAGGTCATGGAGATGGTAATATCACAGACGAGTTAATAACCTTCGTCGGTAACGAGATACAGCAAAGGCATCGGTGTGTCTACGATCATATCTCGGACAAGGTAGTATCGCAGAGACAAAGGGAATGAATATCATATTTATGGTTCAACGACGATATTTGTGGAATGCACAGGGGTCGTCATATATTTCCAGGTATCCCTGACGATCAATGGTGAGCGGAGTGTCTCGACCATGTCTGGAGTGTTCCCGAACCGTAGCGTAACAAACTTAAGGTCTTAGCGAAGCTAGGAGATAGGTTCTGGAATTTTATAGGAGTTTGTTGGAGAGAGAGAAATGATCCGGAAAGAGTTCCGGTGGTCCGGAAGGAGTTCCGGGGAGATGTGGAATGGTTTACGGGAATGTCCGAAAGTTGTTCGGATGATTCCGAAATAGTTTCGGAGTCATGGGATATTGAATTATATATAAATATATTAATTATGAATTAATGGGATTTTTATATTAATTTAATATTTATTAAATAAAGGAAAAAGGGGGTCTCCCACCTAAATGGGCCCTAAGAGGGCCCAAGAAGGGGAAACCGCACCCCACAAGGAAGGGGAAGGCTGGGCCTCCTAGTCCAACTCGGACTAGGAGTTGGAGGGCCCATGGGGGGTTCGGCCGAACCCCCCCTCCCCTCTCCTCCTTTAGTCCCACATGGGGGAGCCAAGGGGGTTGGCACACCCCCTTCCCCCTTTATATAGCAAGGCATATTAATTGATTTAATACATAGGAAAATCCAATTAATTCCCGATTTCTCTCTCGATCTCGTGGTTCCCAAGTCGGAGCCGCGCCGAGCTGAGGAAGGGGGTCTCTCTCCACCTAAGCCATACCGCAGAGCGCCGTTGCTCTGCGGGATTCCAGATAAGATCTGCTCCTACGATTTCAGCTGGATCTGAACGACCGGGAGTTGTCGCTAGGCTCCGTATGTTTGCGAGTGCTCGGAGGCTACTCTATTGAGGAGCTTGGGCGACGTCGTCTCGCCCCCCTGCAGCCGCCGCGCCTTCCCCCCCCCCCCCCTCTGCTGCCGGCGCACCAGCCCTGGTGCTGGCGCTCTGCCTTCTTCCGCCCGACGCCCGTCGACGCAGATCATCATCGACACCCCGGCGTCATCGACTTCGACATCGCGGCAAGTTCTCCGCGACCTCGAGGTCGTCTACGTACGACTTCATCGTCAACGCTTGTGCGGGAGCGTAATCCCCGCTATCGGTCTACATGGAGGTAATGTAACCCGTTCCGCCGCCGTTATCGCATGTACTAGATAGATAGATCCTGGCTAGTTAGGGTTTCGATCGCTAGAAAAATTATTGTTTTCTGCACCGTAACCCCTTCAGTGGTATCAGAGCCGATCTATGCGTAGTACTGCTGGTACGGTTAGAACTCATGTTGAATGAGGGCGTCTTTCTTATATTTACTACCCTCTAGCGTGCACTTGCGATGCCTTCGGTATTGAGTTGATGAAGCGGCCCGGACCGACTTTACGCGTACGCTTACGCGAGACTGGTTCCACTACTGACATACAGCTTGCACTGTATCTGTGGCTGGCGGGTGTCTGTTTCTCTCTCTCTAGTCGGCAAAGCATTTTCAATGGAGGGCCCGAAAGGGATGCTTAAACATGCATTTTCAATGGAGGGCCCGAAAGGGCCCGAAAGGGAAGCGATTCTCTTACGAATAAGCCTATATGCCACGTAAAACTTGCAAAACTAGATAAAGCTAGAGGCGTCTAACTTTGTTTTGCAGAGGCGTTATTTTATGTGACATGGTTACGGTAAGTTTTGATATTACTCGTACTGTCGGAGGCAAAGGAGGGCTCTGTAGACTCGGAGCCATGCCGGGGCGCCGGGGGCCAGGCACATGGCGCCATGAAGGTCCAGGCGCATCGACCATGTCACATCGCACTTCATTGCATCATTATTGTGTTCTGTTGTGTGTGCATCCTATTGATTGCTTATGTGCTAGATATACAACGGTAGCATCATAAATAGGATGATCCCTAACAAATACCAAAATTGTTTTCTCCCTCATTGCGCACCACCAAGAAAGTTCTACGTTATGAGGCAGGCCGTGATGATCGGGTGTCACACATCTCGTCGTTCGCATACAGTGGGTGTAAGCCATGTTGCACGCGCAGGGTCTTCGAGGTTTGATTGGCGAGCCTAGCATACTCAGAGGTATGGCCTCGGAACACGGGAAGATCGAAAGATCGAGCACGAGTCATAGAGTTGTTATGATCGACATTTTATGTCCACCTTTGAAGCTGTGCTGCCGGCCGTGATGATCGGGGGTAGTATGGTGGATGAGGGTCGTGTCATCGCCATTATTATTTTAGGGATAATAATCTTGGTGAGGTGTGTTTTTGATAATGAGATTATAGAACTAAAACTCACCTACATATTATAAACTTATCCTTACCTCTTTTGCGATCACATCTGTAGACTACGCAACTATACTTCGGTTACTTCCTCAAGAGCCCGGATGCTACATTAGAAGCCGACGGGTCCAACTTCATCAGATGGTACATGGGTTTTAGAAACATTCTCGAACACAACAACATTCTATATGTTCTCGATGAACCATTAGGAGGAGGACCAGGAGATTCTGCAAGCGAGGAGGAGGAAGATGATTTCCGTAGGCGTCGAGACATATTCATTGAAGTGGAGATCACCATGACCGTATGCCTGGCACCCGAGTTGAAAGAGATGTTTCGACGCAAGGAGCCAAGCGTCATGATGGATGCAATAAAGACTCACTTCGGAGATGAATTAAAGCGTGAGCAGTTCAGCCAGCTTAGAATGTTCCAGACCATTCACATGGAGGAGCATACCTGTCTGAAGACACATTTGAAGAGATTGTATGACATCTACTTCCAGCTGACGATGGTCTTCGATTACTGGATGGCAGATTCTTGTGCCATTTGGACTGTCCTGATATCTCTACCTCCTAGCTATGAGAAGCATGTGCGCAAGTACATTTTGAAAGCCGACGATATGAACTTCTACAAGTTCGTACGTGAGTTCCAGTCTCTGAAGGTTGATTCCATCGAAGGAGAGATCTTCGATGCTACAGGTATATATTTGATATATGCAGAATTATGAATTCGCCCATGGTTTATGATGAAATGTTTGATAATTGCTCTGTTTGTGAAACAGGTCCTGATTATCACATATATGCGGCGCAGTTTGATGTGACCTGGCGCTGAAGCTGGTAGTCAAGGAGTTGATGGCCTTTTGGTGTTCACGTCCTCAAGTTATCATAGTTATCATTAATAGTTTTTGATACGATCTTTTGTAATAGTGAGCGAGTGTGTGTGTCTTGATTGTTGCAAGACAAAGTTATTCATGTAATAAGACAAGTTCAGTTGTTTTATGTTATGGAACAAGTCAGTTGTTTTATCTTATGAATAAAGTTTCCACATCTCAGTTACATTGATTGTATGATAAGTATTCATAATTGTAGATATGATAAAATAGCTTGTCCCATGAACAAAGGTTCTATTGCTAGAACAAACACCGTCGAGTTTAGTCATAAAAGCAATGAAAGAAGTAATGGATGTTTTTGGTCCATTTAAGTATTTCGAGTGCTGAGTTGATTAAGCTTGAAATCGAAGTTGCAATACTAGCGGAAATTAATTGAGTGTCATTTTAAAATGATTAATTAATGGTGTTTATTGTTTGATCCGAATTCCTCCATGACTTTGGCAAATAGGAGTATTTGCCCGATAAATTGTGGAGTCTGAGATTAATTTGATAATAGATCAAATGGGGTTTTTCAGAAGAAAGATTAGTGAACATTGTATTCACAGAATTCGATCAAAGGACAGTATTTTTGAATTATGTTTTCAACACAAGAGACTTGTGGAAATTCGCTTCATAGAATTATAATGTCATATATAGTGATATGTGGGGAATTATAATCATGCTCTATTTTAAATAAAGTGTGGCCTGTCAGAATCAGTCTTAGAATCTCCTAATACGTTCAAAACATTATAGTCGATGTCCACTTTAGAAAATAGATATTTTTCTCAACGAAAATTCATAGGATCCACAGTAGTGTCGACATGTATATGATTATGCGATAATTCGGAATATACACGAGTGGTTCTTTGTAGATTGCTCGCATTGGATGAGAGTGTATTCAAAAATCAATTAGAAACAAAGTTCAGTTTGTTGTCTATGTAATTCCGTGAAAAGATGACTTTTCGAATTATGGTTTATGGATTGAAATTAGAAGTTTGGAATAAAGTGTCAGACTTGTGTTGGAAGATGTTCCAAAGAGTATATGTCTGCTAATGAAAGTTTAGTGATTAAGAGTGAGGGAGACTAGAAAATTGTTTTCTGCTTGCAATCCTCTTCATAAAGATCATAATATTTTCATGAAAGAAACTTCTAAATAAAATGCTGTATTGCTGTCAGGTCACAGCACTGTATTAAGTATTTCAGATCTTGTTGACAGATCAAGGTGCACTTTATGAATACAAAGAAAGTTGAGAAAATATCGGAATACGAACAAAGGCTTTTCAGCCTGGAAATCCAAGTTACGTTTAAAAGGATTAAGAGAGTAATTGTTGCTGCAATTCTTATTAGAGGAATAAGATTGTTTAATCGTCATATAAAGTGTTATATGAGAATGTGACTATAAGAAAGACGCAGGAGCATGTCTTGTCAAGAAACACTAGAGCAAAACAGGCCACTGGTCCCGGGCCGTGAGGGCTTTTTGCCCCGGTCACGCGCCCGGGACAGCGTGTTCGGGACAAATAGCCTCCCCTATTTGTCCCGGGCACGCCACGGCCCGGGACCAATAGGGGGGCCACGTGGCCAATCAAGGCAGGCTCTGCCTGCGACTCATTTGTCTCGGTTCGTAATACGAACCGGGACAGTATATATGTTTTTTTTTCTTTTATTTTGTTTCCTGTTTTCTATTTTTGTTTCTGTTTTCTATTTATGTTACTGATTCTTTTGTGTTTGTGTTTTTTCATTTACGTTTCATTTCAAACAAGATCGAGTTGCATATTATACGTTACTATGTAATATATATCATGAATACACGATTTTTTCCTCGGGATATAGTCATGAATACTACTAGTACACGAGTTCTCCCAAACAAATATTTACAACCGGAAGATCATGTCTGTACCGGGGACACGGCTAGTACAAATATTTTTTACATGACAGAGAAGCATTAGACCCTATTTTTTCCTCGGGATGGTCTTTTTTGGCGGCCGGATTATACTGCATTCTGCGCCTGGCTTTATGACATAGTCAAGCAGAAAGCCCGCAATTTCCTCCGCGATTGGTAGTAGGCGGTCTTTTGCTTCTAGCCTGTTCCGGATCGTCTCGAACTAAAAAGGAGAGTTCAACACCAATATATCAACCATTATAAAAATAATTCAATTTGAGAAGTGAACAAGTTTGAATGAATTGTTAACGTACACTATTCCAGTCTGCACCCTCATTGAAGTGAATTCGGATGAACTCGCAGACATAGAATCCACACAAATTGGTGCCTTGTTGCTGCTTCGCGCACTTTATGATAGAATAAGATAAGAAATTAATAAAAAATAATCATAAATATTGAAAAAATGGTATTGTGAGACTGAAATTAAGAATATGCGTATGTGGAACCTAGCTAGTATACGTCTTTACCTCTCGCCATTTAAAAGTGAGGTTCTTAGCTATACCGACATCCTTGTGGAAACCGGTGAACTTGTCCCAAACCCTGAAGTTTACGGTATGAAAAATTAGTAAAGAAGTTAACTAATTACTATATATTATTAGAAAAGACGAGGTCGATTGTGATAATGAACGAAATTACCTCTGGAGCATTTGTTTCGTGTCGTCGAACTTTTCTTCAGGTTTCGATAATGGGTCCAAGACATCAACGATTGCCTTTTCAACATCAATCTCAAATAATACCCAGTGAAATCTGCCATATGTTTATATTTGTTAATAACTAAATCATCAATTACATATACTTAATTAACATCGAGTATGTATAAGAAAGTAAACAACTCACTCGAAATTGAACGGGAAAATTATGGTGCTTTTGTAATGTTGCGCCATCAAATAAGTAAGCAAAAGCTCCTCCGTTTGATCTGGGTAATGTAACAAACCATGATGATGAACTCGATTAGGGTCAATGAATCCAATCTTGTGATTGAGTCCCAGCTTTCGAGATTGTATAATTTTCAGCCTGCATAATAGAGTACAAAAGTAATATAGTGATAAGGATAATTACAAGCAATGAAAAATAAGTAGAGCTAGAGAATTACTGACGTATATACATAATTTAATTACTTACATGCAAAAGGCACTGATGATAGATTTGTCGAGCGCGTCAAAATTGAATAACTGCCATAATTCGCAATACTCGATTTGAACCTCAACATCACCTGGGCCAAAAAAATCCTTTGGAATTTTCCCATAGAGCCAGTCTCCGTCTTGACTTTTCGTGGTACGCAAGTACCATGCATTTAGTTGGTGCAACCTAGCTGGTAGAGTGCGCACCATTGCAGGGTCGACAAGATCTTGTCCTCTCACATATGTCCGCACCACCTCATGTATGGTGACACTCTCGCCAGCTTGCAATGCCTTCAGCTCTGCCAGAGTTATACCCATATCTCTAGCTTGCTGCGAAAGTACATCATCGATCGGGTTCCGGTTGTAAGGCGCCAATATGAGTGGAGGGGCCGATTGTCCCGCCTGCATTCCGAGCTGTGGAACATCTCTCTTCTGGGTGGCAGCAGATTTTTGTTCTTCCCGCACTCTCTTAGATGTACGCACCAGAACGCGTGTGTAGTCATCGTCCATATTTAGTTCATATTGCGACGGATGCGTAAGAAATTCTATGGCCCACCGTATCGCTTCCGGAGAATAAACCGGAACAGGCAAAGACATCTTTTTTGCCTTCTTTCTCTGGGAAGTCTGGATCTCCTCGACCCATGTATCGACATCTTTGCGAGAGTTCACAAAGCGAGACTTCCCGGCCGTTTCGCTTTTCTGAGTACTAGTCGACGCAGCGGTGCACTTCCGCTTATTTTGCGGAGGCGATGGAGTCCGTTGGCGCGGCGGAGTACGCTCACGGGGCGGAGTACGCTCACGCGACGGCGGAGATGGACTAGCGCCTTGGTTGTCGTTGTGGGGGGTGTCTGGACTAGCGCATTGGTTGTCGTTGTTGTAGTTATGTGGACTGGCTTGTGGACTGGGAGGGCGATTTAGCTGCATGTGTGGGAACACGATGTATTCTTTTTTCCATAAGCAGGTACTCTTGAGGGCAAATCTCAACTCAACCTCGTCTTCACCCGTAGGGAAGTCCAGCTTAATTCCCTCATATGTCTTGATAACCTCATCAACCCCGACAACAGCATAGCCATCTGGAATAGGGCGACAATGATAAGTTCCATTTGGGCTAGGCGGTAGGGCAAAGTCGTGCGCCACCTTCACGGTTATGTTCAAGCATGGCACATGTAGGTCGCAAAGTTCCCGCTGCACGATATTATCCACGGGGTGACGAGGACCCGGCATATCATTGTGGCGATTGAGCTCCGTCGAAGCCACGCTGCTTCTCCGCATTGATTTTGGATCAGGAGAAGGATTTTCGGGCGTCTCAGATTCGCAGGGCATCCGTCGAGTCTGCGCTGCCTTCAGCTCTGCTATCTCCTTCTCATGCTGTAGTAATTTATTTTCCATCCACTGGGCCCGGTCGGCAATCTCTTTCTTCTTTCTCGATCGGCTTCTATAAGTGCCAACATCTTTGGGAAACCCAAGTATCCAAGGTACAGAGCCGACGGTTCCTCTTGTTCGTCCACTGTGTTCAGGATTCTTAAGGGCTCGCGATAGCTCGTCCTTCTCTCTGTTAGGGTGGAACCTGCCTTCCGTGACCTCCTTCCATACCTCTCTGAGAGCTTTAATAGGGTCAGGTCCGTGCTCCTTGGTAAAAAGGCAGTCACCTGTTTCAGGGTCTAACTTTCCACCATGCCCATAGAACCAAGCCTTAAGCCGGTCTGGCCAGTCAAATGTCTCGATCTGTATACCTTTAGCCAAAAACTCTTCCTCCATTTTCAGAAACTTAGGCAGGGCCGTCAGGTAGCCACCTGACCCCATGTTATGGTGATATATCTTTTTGTCTGCATTTTTCTTATTTCTCTCTGACATGGCCTTAGCGTCTTCCGATTGCTTGTACGCCTTAAATTCGGGCCACTCATCTTTTATCTTTTCATAGACTCCGACAAATTCTGGAGTTTTACCTTCTTTTATGAACTTGTTAAGCCTTTTCTTCCAGCTGCGGAACAATTCACCCATCTCAATATAAGTCCAGGCCTTGCATCGATTCTCTATAACCGGCTCCTCTACATCCTCCTCTTCCGGTAAAGTGAAATTCTGCATGAGCTCGTCCCAAAGGAGTTGTTTGTCTGCATTCGAGACATAAATAACCCCCTCTTTTGGCACCTTTGGCTTATACCATTCTTGAGCCCTGATGGACAGTCTGTCTCGAACGATGACTCCGCACTGAGCTACAAATTTCCTTGCGTGGTTAGCGGGAGCAATCGGTTTTCCTTTTTCATTGATCTCCTCGATGTGGTACTTCTGTTTCCCTTGGAGCTTTTTGGTCCCGGTCCGTGGCCCGCCTCGTTTCACCGCTGCTTTTTTGCTTGGTCCCGGTTCATGGCCCGCCGACGGCTAAACACAAGAAAAAGTGATAGTTAATATATGTATACACACAAATCTTTTCAACGGAGACAAAAACCTGAGGGCATATATCTACCTCGGCGGCCGACTTTCCAACAGTAGAGTCGGTGAACTGTCGGTGAGCTGAACTGTCGGTGACGTCTATTCCGTCTGAATGCCCCTCCAGTCCATCACCGGACTCGTTCAGAAATTGCCCGGTGAAATCGTCTACGTGTTCCTCTTCTTGTTCATGGTTTCTGCCGGGGTCCAATTCATCACCTTCGCGAATGATGCCGAACATGTCCTCTTCTTGTTGAAGGTTTCTACGGGTGTCCATAGTTTCTGCAAGAGATTTCAATCCATTTAAATAATTTTAATAACTCAACATCTAAATAACTTTACCGATATGTCATACAACTAAATAACTTTAATAACTTCATATATTTTATAATAAATGGATTATCCAAATGAACATTTCATTAGCTTAAAATGATCTTCATTTATTTTCAAAACACAAAATGATTTTCATGAATATATATTCTATATAAGAAAAGAATTAAATGTAAAATCTATTCTAAAGCAAAAATTGTATTTTCATTGCATTTTCTCTTTTCATTTCCAATAGTTGTAATATCAAAAAATGTATTCATTGATTTTCATTGATTTTCATTGCATTGTAAAATCTATTCTAAAGCAAAAAATGTAAAACACAATATATATTTCATTGCATTTTCTCTTTTCATTTCCAATAGTTGTAATATGTTATTTAAATAACCTATTAAAGCAAAAAATATTTTATTAACCCAAAATGAATTATTTAAATAACTAATCTCAAAGTTGACCTAAATGGGCAATTTTGCATTTTATGAATATTTCAAAATATTAATTTTCAAAATTATTCAAAACATGCCCACAACTGGTTTAACACAAAGATAATAATTTTACAAATTTTTAGAAATTTGTTTGACTTCATTTGGACATTTA
Organism: Poa annua; assembly: GCA_026929855.1. Taxonomy (NCBI): domain Eukaryota; kingdom Viridiplantae; phylum Streptophyta; class Magnoliopsida; order Poales; family Poaceae; genus Poa; species Poa annua. Next base: position 29,113,729 of record CM049427.1, on the reverse strand, counting down.
AATCAAAAGATATGAATAAAATGGAAAAATCAGAAAAAGAAATTCACTTGTGACGTCAGCTATGACATCACTGCATCTTGAACTGTCGTTCATCGAGAAATCCGGCCGAAATCCTCTCCCAAATTCGTTCAAAATCAGCGCGTTTCTTACGGGATTTGTTCCCATACTCGAGCCCCCGACACCGCGGTCCGTTTGCCCCCCAAAACCCTTAACGGAGCGCCGCCAGGCCGCTGTTGCCGCTCGCCGGAGTAGCTCAGCCGCGGAGCCGAAGTTGGCGATATGAGGCTAGGGTTCGTGGCACGCGCGCGCAGAGAGAGAAAGGGAGCACGAGCTAGGGTTCAGGGCACGCGCGAGGCTCACCTAGTCGAAGAAGGAGGCGAGGAAGGTGGCGGCGAGGCCCAGCCGGAGTCGAAGAAGGAGGCGGCGGCGGCTAGGGTTGTTCACGGGAAATTTGGGCAGCGCTTCGCGAGGAGAGGGAAATGGCTCCGGGTTGAGCCACCACCCGTGGCTAAGTGTTGCTTATATAGCAACACTCAACTGTCCCGGGTGGTGGCTCAGCCCGGGACAGATAGCACTCAACTGTCCCGGGTGGTGGCTGCACCCGGGACAGATAGCACCCCATCTGTCCCGGGTGGTGGCCACCACCCGGGATAGATGGGGTTTTTTCTTTTTCTTTTCTTTTTCTGTTTTCTGTTTTCTGTTTTAAATAACTTTGGAATTTGGAAAAACTTTCAATATGAAAAGTGTTTGAATTTGACTAACTAATACAAAAACATTTTCTCTTTTCTATAACCATTATTTTAATAAGTTTAAAATTATTTTGAATGTGAATTTGTATAACTTTTGCAAACTTTGGAATTTGAAACAACTTTCAATATGAAAAGTGTTTGAAATTGACTAACTAATACAAAAACATTTTCTCTTTTCTATAACCATTATTTTAATAAGTTTAAAACTATTTTGAATGTGAATTTGTATAACTTTTGCAAACTTTGGAATTTGAAAAAACTTTCAATATGAAAAGTGTTTGAAATTGACTAACTAATACAAAAACATTTTCTATTTTCTATAACCATTATTTAAATTAGTTTAAAACTATTTTGAATGTGAATTTGTATAACTTTTGCAAACTTTGGAATTCTGAGCTGTTCGATCAACACTTTAACTTCCAAACCGGGACTAAAGAAGCACACGGATCGTGTGTTTCTTTCAAGCACTTGTAAGCCGTTTGATCAGGTGTGTGTTTCTTTTGATTGCTTCTGAGCTGTTCGATTAACGCTTTCAGTTTCAAACCGGGACTAAAGAAGCACACGGATCGTGTGTTTCTTTGAAACACTTGTTAGCCGTTGGATCAGGGGTGTGCTTCTTATGAGCACTTGATAGCTGTTGGATCAACACTATCAGTACCACTGGTTGAGCCCGTGACCCTATATATAGCCCCCTCTCGGACGAGGCGAGCACTCAGTGTTTCCTCCTTCTAGTGCCTAGCCGGGTGGTGTGTGGTATACAAATCACTCGGATTCCCTGCATACGCCCCACGGTGCATTTGATATGCAGGCACTCAGGAGCCACCGTGGGGCTGTATGCAGGTGAAATCGTGTGTTTTGTTCTATCAAAAGAATAGTTCAATTCATCTACTGAGGAATATATACAAATTACTCGGATTCCCTGCATACGCCCCACGGTGCATTTGATATGCAGGCACTCATCAAGAGCCACCGTGGGGCTGTATGCAGGTGAAATCGTGTGTTTTGTTCTATCAACGCCGACGGATCCATTTGATATGCAGGTAAAAATGAAGCATCTTCTTCATATCAAAAGTTTAATATATTAATTATTACATATCGCACCAACATCTCCATCACACAACACCACCAGTTCTTCTGCGTCGGAACCATGGAGCATCTTCTTCAATCAACTTGATGATTGGGTCAATGTTCACTACGAAAGGCGGAATTTCATCAAAATTATTATAATCATCTGACATGTCTGTCTTGTCCTCCACTCCCACGATGTTTCTTTTTCCTGAAAGAACTATGTGACGCCTAGGCTCCTCCACTCCCAGGATGTTTCTTTTTTTGGGTCTGCTAGACATGTTTTCACACAGAAAACCTGAGCCACATCATTGGCTAGCACGAATGGTTCGTCTCTGTACGCAAGATTGTTTAGATCCACTGTTGTCATTCCGTACATCTTGTCTACCTCAACCTCGCCTTTCAGATTGACCCATTTGCACCGAAACAAAGGGATCTTAAAAGAAGGTCCATAGTCAACTTCCCATATCTCCTCTATGCAACCATAATATGTGTTCTTCTGCCCATTGTTGTTTGTTGCATCAATGCGAACACCACTGTTTTGGTTCGTGCTCTTTTTATCTTGGACACTCGTGTAAAATGTATTTCCATTTATCTCGTACCCTTGGAAAGTACATATAGTTGTAGATGGTGCCCTGGCCAACAAGTGTAACTCTTCATCAACCTTGTCTTTATTTTCAAGATGTGCTCGCAACCAACCGCCGAACGTGGCCATGTGTGTATGTACAATCCAGTTGTCAGACTTCCCCGCGTGTAGAGAGCGTACAAAATTCTTGTGTTCATCGATATACGGGGCCACCAAGGTAGAACTTTGTAGAACTGTATAGTGTGCTTCAGTGAAAGAATGTCCATCCATACAAATTTTTGTTTTCTTTCCTAGTGTGCCTTTTCCACTAAGTCTACCCTCATGTCGTGATTGTGGAACACCTATCGGCTTAAGGTCATGAATAAATTCAACACAGAACTCAATGACCTCCTCGTTACCGTAGCCGTTGGAGATGCTTCCTTCTGGCCTAGCACGGTTATGCACATATTTCTTTAAGACTGCCATGAACCTCTCAAATGGGAACATATTGTGCAGAAATACAGGACCGAGAACTTGAATCTCTTCGACTAGTTGAACCAGGAGATGCGTCATAACATCGAAGAAGGATGGAGGGAACACCAACTCAAAACTAACAAGACACTGGACCACATCATTTTGCAACCCCGGTAGAATCGCCGGATCGATTACCTTTTGAGATATTGCATTGAGGAATGCTTCACAATGGGTACTCGAACATTTTCCGGTAGTAGCCCCCTCAGTGCAATCGGAAGCAATTGCGTCATAATCACGTGGCAATCATGAGACTTTAGGTTCTGAAATTTTTGGAGTCTCACATTTACTATCCTCTTTATATTCGACGAGAACCCAGCCGTGACCTTGATACTGCTCAGGCATTCAAAGAATATTACTTTCTCTTGTTTGGTAAGAGCGTAGCTGGCAGGACCTCCGTAGTGTTCGGGACTTAGGCCATCTCGTTCTTTCACACGTTTCTGGTCCTCCCGTGCTTCCTCTGTATCTTTTTTCTTCCCGTACACGCCCAAGTAGCCTAGCAGGTTCACGCAAACATTCTTCGTCACGTGCATCACGTCGATAGCAGATCTAACCTCTAGGACCTTCCAATATGGTAGCTCCCAAAATATAGATTTTTTCTTCCACATGGGTGCGTGCCCGTTAGCGTCTTTCGGAACCTGTTGACCTCCAGGACCCTTTCCAAAGATTACTTTTAGATCCTTGACCATATCAAATATTTCTTCACCAGTACGGTTGACAGGCCTCCTACTGTGATCAGCCTCACCTTTAAAATGCTTGCCTTTCTTCCTTGCGGTATGCCTGATCGGAAGAAATCGACGATGCCCCAGATACACACACTTCTTACATTTATCCAAATATAAACATTCAGTCTCACCCAAACAGTGTGTGCATGCATTGTACCCCTTGGTCGACTGCCCTGAGAGGTTAGCAAGAGCAGGCCAATCGTTAATTGTTACAAAAAGCAGAACTCGTAGGTCAAATTCCTCATGTTTGTGCTCATCCCACACCCGTACACCTTCTTCCCGCCACAACTGTAAAAGTTCTTCAAATAATGGCCTGAGGTACACATCAAGGTCGTCGCCGGGTTGCTTCGGGCCTTGGATGAGCAATGGCATCATAATGAACTTTCGCTTCATGCACAACCAAGGAGGAAGGTTATAAATACATAGAGTCACAGGCCATGTGCTATGACTGCTGCTCTGCTCCCTAAACGGATTGAAACCGTCTGTACTTAGACCAAACCTTAAGTTCCTTGCGTCATCTTCAAATTCCGGGAACTCTCTCTCAATTTTTCTCCACTGCGACCCATCAGCGGGGTGTCTACACATCGCGTCTTTCTTACGGTCCTCTTTGTGCCATCGCAACAACTTGGCATGCTCTTTATTCGCGAACAGGCGTTTCAACCGTGGTATTATAGGAGCATACCACATCACCTTGGCAGGAACCCTCTTCCGGGGACGCTCACCCTCAACTTCACCAGGGTCATCTCGTCTGATCTTATACCGCAATGCAGTGCATACTGGACATGCATCCAAATTCTCATACTCACCGCGGTAGAGGATGCAGTCATTAGGGCAGGCATGTATCTTATGCACGTCTAATCCTAGAGGGCACACAACCTTCTTTGCTTCGTACGTGCTGTCGGGCAACTCGTTGACCTTTGGAAGCATCTTCCTAATTATCTGTAGCAACTTTCCAAATCCCTTATCAGTCACACCACACTCTGCCTTCGACTGCAGTAATTCCAGTGTGGTACCCAGCTTTTTCTGACCATCTTCGCAACTTGGATACAACAATTTCTTGTGATCCTCTAACATCTGGTCGAACTTCAACCTCTCCTTTTCAGTTCCGCACTCTCTCTTTGCATCAGCAATGGCCCTACCAAGATCGTCAGTGGGCTCATCTGGTGCCTCTTCAGCTTCAGCTTCCCCCGTTGCAGAATCTCCGTACTCCAGGAACATAGGATAGTTGTCATCATCTTCCTCTTCTTCATTGTCTTCCATCATAACACCTTTTTCTCCGTGCTTCGTCCAACAATTATAGCTGGGCATGAAACCATGCCAAATAAGATGACTTTGAAGGGTTCTCACGTTTGGGTGATCTATCTTATTCTGACAGTTGACACATGGACAACACATGAAACCATTCGTACTGTGGGCCTGGGCTTTCTCTAGAAATTTCCTCAAACCTGTCATGTACTCGGCAGTGCGTCGGTCACCATACATCCATTGTCGGTCCATCTGCATTATATAATGAACTACATCAATAACCATTACAGAACATCGACAAATAAACACTGAACATGCACGGTATCAATTAATTACAAATGAAATGAGAGAAAAATTAACCTTGATCGAAAAGAAGAATAAACTTCTTTAAGTGTACATCAAATCAATTCGTGAACTCTCTCGGGCATTTCATCAAACACCTTGCATGCATACAAAAAAAAACAGACTAGCACACACCCCCTCCTTCCATTTCAAAAAAAAATGCCTCCAATGGTTTTGGGAGGGGGCTGCTGATGATCAGTATATATAGGCACACCCCCCATTTGTCCCGGTTTCAGTCACAAACCGGGACAAAAAGGAGGCCCATTTGTCCCGGTTTGAGACTGAAACCGGGACAGATGGAGGTTTTTTTCATTTTTTTTGTTTTCTTTTTCTGTTTTCTGTTTTAAATAACTTTTGCAAACTTTGGATTTTGGAAAAACTATGAATATGAAAAATGTTTGAATACATAGATAGTCTACTCATCAACGACATTAAGATGATCATTTTCCGTATTATAGCCGCGTAGACTATCCCACTTCCGTGCAATCTCGAAGCCAAGGCGAGCGTCTAAAGCAGCACATACGACTTGATCGTAGCTCAATGGAACGTTGCCCCATCCGAAAATTAGGTCTTTTTGTAACGTGTCTTCCTTGTCGTCGTCCGTGTACTTCCTCTTCTTGTATTTCTTCTTCTTCTCAAGATTTGTCCCAATGACCGCATTAGAGAGAGCATATAGACTAGGAGTAAAATTGCCGGTAGGGTTTCGGCGATCCCTCTGCAGGTCGACCGCGAACCGAATAATAATTCCGTAGTAGGCTAGCATCTTAATGTCATTATGGATTGCCACGCCGTAGAATTTGATTGTCTCGTCACCTAAGAAATCCACGAGGACCTGTGGCACCCGATCAGCTTTGCAAATTTGGAAGACAAGAGTCTCGGTCGCCACCGAGAATTGAAGGACGGCGGCGCGCTGCGGAGTATCCTTCCGTCGAGGGTCGGTGAACTCACAATTGAGTCCAACGGCTTTGATCGGAGCGGCGTCGAGGAAGTTGTTCTTCACGTCGCCGATCCACTTCTCCACGCGCCATGCCCGAAGGGTGACCCACACCTTGAACCGCATGCCTTCCTTCTCGTAGCCGTAAAACTCATCGGACCGATGCACGAGTGGCTCCATAGGAAATGGTGTACGTGGACGGAGAAAAGAGAGGAGAGATGGCCGGAGAAATGGTGTGGGAAGAGTCGTACTGTGCAGTGCATTTTATAGCGCCGGAGAGGAAGATGAATCGCCGGCGGAGGGCAGAGGAATCGCCGGAGCCGCTCGTCTTCCATGCGCGTCGAAAAAACGCGGCGGTGGCGCGTAACTGAAACCATGCCCATTTGTCCCGGTTCGTGACTGGAACCGGGACAAATGGGTGTCGCCTGCGGGTGCTACCTCATTTGTCCCGGTTCCATCCACGAACCGGGACAAATGAGTGTCGCCTGAACTGCCCGGCGCGTTTTATGCCCCATCTGTCCCGGTTTGCAGTAC